>CM064358.1:12320540-13639540 GCA_032595735.1 Pelochelys cantorii | reverse complement strand
GAATTGCAGTCTTTCCCCTTCCCCATCGCTGAGTGCATCATGGGAACTGTAGTTCCCTTTCCCCTCCACCTTGCCCCACCCTGGCTATTCCCAGTGTCAGACTGTTTGGGGCTTTGCAGGATCCAGCCAAGGAGTGGAGTCGTTCCCTGGGAACATGACCCAAGTACCCACCTGGTACCCGTACTATGTAACCATCTCCCTGTAACACCCGCTCTCTGAATGTGTTTCACCAGTTCTGAGGCCAGGCCTGAGTCTGTAACACCCAGCCGCTGCAATTGTGTGTGATCCTGCACACCTGGGCTAGAGTTTGCATGAGCAGAGCCAAGCCTTTTATTGGTCCAATATAATAAGGGGCAGATTTCTGTATTTATTTATCAGCTACTTTTGGAAACACTTTTGGAATCACTGAACCAAAACTCTGCCATGCAACATTTTCCAGTAAATATTAATTTGTATTTGATGCTTCTAACTGCACAATGATAAGCAGGCTTCAAAAGTATCAAAACTGGGGTGGTATGTTAGCATAATCAGCATAACTTGATCAGAGCCTATACAGAGCTTTTCATTCACAAATTCAGTGTGTTTAATCCTTCTGCCAGGTAGCAACAGCAGCTGCCAGGGCCGGGTTCAATATCTAGGGCAGGGCTGGACAAGATGCGGTCCAGGGGCCACATTCGGCCCGCCTCATGCTTTGAGCCAGCCCATAGGCTGCACTTGGCCACTTTCTATTTATAGCCTGCTGCTCGTGCCACCGAATTTCCAGGCAGTGACTCAGGCATCAAGATCCTATTGAAAGGGTTCCTGGCTCCAAGTCGTGGTGCATGAGTCCTTTCAATAGCTGCAGCAACCCAGGGCAGCTGCCAGGCAATGCAGTAGTGGTGGGGCCAGGAGCCACGAGTCCTTTGCTGTGTTTTTAATTCAGAGCCTCTGGCCCCAGACAACTCTGAGGGAAAGCTAGTTGCCAGGCCCTGCCCTTTCACACCAGGCCCTGCCCCTTCTGGGGAGCGGGGGTGTGGAGCTGGCCCGTGACCATGTACCAAAATTCATTAAGTGGCCCCTCTTGAGGTGGCTTTGGCTCTTGGCCAAACCCAGTCATTTCAGCTCTTGGACCAAAGCACAATCCAGCCAAAAAAAATTCCAGCATCCACTGGAATAATTTAAATAAACACACACACACACTTACTTTTTAAAAAGACAATCTTTCTACAAGTGTACCAAAAGAGTAAGTCCGATTCAAGGTAATTGCTAAATGTTAGCCATCCAATCTTTCTCCTAAATTGGTAGCTAAAAACTTTATTTTTACTCTTTTGGTGCATTTTTAGAAAGATTGTCATTTTAAAACATTTTTTATATACATATATTTTTGGTATTTTTGGGTCTTTCCCCTCCACACACACTGTGGGATTGCTGGTTCCCCTCCCCCCCACACACATTCTGGGGATGCTGCCCTCCCCCTAGCTCTGGGGCTGGTGTGGGGAACCAGAGCTGGTGGGGGCAGCCTGACAGGGGGGCTGGGAGCTGGAGTTGGCTGGGGGGGGGAGTGGCAACTGGTCAGATGCCCAATCTGGATGGCAACTCTCTGCCATCATCAGCGCAGAAGGCAGGCAGGCATGGTATGGTATTGACACCTGTCCTTCAGTGTTGTTCCTGGCAGCAGCTCTAACTTCTAAGTTGGGCAGCAAGAGTCTGCAGCCGCTAAGCGCAGAAGCAGCCTGCTACCACCAGCAGTGCAGAAGCGAGGATAGTAGAGTCTGCTCCTGCCATCCTGCCTTCGACCCTACGTTCTATCAGATAGGATGAAGACTTCCTTGATAGAAGGCAGCGTTTAATCCTGCAGGCACAGCAGGCTGAAGAGCCAGTCAGGGCAGTATAGGATAAGGAAGAGCACTGGCAGCATGTAACCTCTAGAAGGAGAAGGCGGCCAACTCAGGTATCCCCCATCCCTGTAGAGGTAAGTAACCGCTATCAGGCTCACTCCACAGGCACTGCAGTGGAGAATGCTTTGGCAGGGACCTCTCAGGGAAGAAATCAGAAGGGAACACCATCTACCGGAAGGCATGGGATGTGTAGTCCTAGGGATGGGGGTTCCATGACCACCACCCCCAAAAGAAGAAGATGGGTGGTGGTGGTCGGGGACTCCCTCCTAAGAGGGACTGAGTCATCCATCTGCTGTCCAGACCTGCAATCTCGAGAAGTGTACTGCTTACAGGGAGTTCACATTCAGGATGTGACTGAGAGGCTGTGACGTAGTGGGGGGTACCTTGCTGGTTGCTATGCTGGGCAGTGGGTTGTGAGTGACCTCCACTGGCTGCTGTCTGTAGCACAGCCCAGCAGGGCAGGGGATGAGTCACTATGCAAGGGGGCTTCGTCTCCCATGGAGCGGAACAATGGGAAGAAGGGGAGTGGAGCCCTGGCTGGGGGGCAGGGCTGGAAGTGAGTGAGTTAGTTTTCTGTCTGGGATCATGGAGGAGACAGCCTAGGGAAAGGGGCTGGAATTTAGGGGCCCAGTCTCCCCCATCTCAAGGGGGGGGCTGAGGCATCCTAGGCCCGGTTCCTGTAACCAGATTACATCTGTGCTGTGCTGTAACCTGGAGAAGCAATAAACTCCCTCTATTCTACCGGCTGGTGGAGTCTGTCCGTGCCATTACGGGGGTGCAGGGGACGGGAAAACCCCAACGTGCCGTCACAGAGGCTTCCAAAAGTGATTAAACCTTTGGATCGCTACCCCTTCCTGCTTCGCCATGTAGGAACTAACGATATGGCCAAGAATGACCTGGAGCGGGTCACAGCAGATTATGTAGCACTGGGAAGAAGGTGGGCAGGATTCCCTGGGATGCTTACATGAAGGGGAAAGGAGTCGAGGAGAGCTGGCAGTATTTTAAAGAAGCCTTATTAAAGGCACAGGAAGAAATCATCCCGATGCGCAGCAAGAAAAGCAAATATGGTAGGCAATCAGATTGGCTTACTGGGGACATCCTTGGTGAGCTTAAACACAAAAAGGAAGCTTACAAGAAGTGGAAACTTGGACAGATGTCTAGGGAGGAGTATAAATATATTGCTCAAGAATGCAGGGCAGTTATCAGGAAGGCGAAAGCGCAATTGGAATAGCAGCTAGCAAGGGATGTGAAGGGTAACAAGAAAGGTTTCTACAGGCATGTTAGCAATAAGAGGGTGATCAGAGAGGGTGTGGGGCCCTTACTGGATGAGGGCGTGTGACGGCATGTTGGGGTTCCCCCGATCCTGCAGCCCCATAGCAGCAAGAACAGACTCCGCCAGCCAGTAGAATAGAGGGGGTTTATTGCTCCTCCAGGATACAGCACAGCATAGACGTGATGTGGTTACAGGACTCAGGGCCAGGATGCCTCAGACCCCTTGGGTTAAGGGGTCCATTGCCCCCCCTCAACCCTCAGCTCCCAGCTTAGTCTGTTCCTTTCATGTTTTCTCACCAGAAACTGACCCTTCCCCCAACACTCACTTCCTTTGTTCCGTCCCTTCCCTTAACCGGTAGGACCACTTCGGTCACTGTCATGGGGGCCCTCAAGGCACCCCCCACTGGGCAGTGCTTACAGACAGAGGCCAGTAGGGGTCATCCACAGCCCACAGCCCAAGCATAGCAACCAGCAACATACTGACACTACATCACATCTCTCCCCCCTCCAAGAGTGAACTGAGCGGGGCCACTTGGCTTGTGGCCTGGGGAAGTTCGGGCCCCCTGCTACGGAATAGCAGTTCGGCAATGATGTTGGCATTCCCCTTGACATGGATCACTTCCATGTCATAGTCCTTCAGGAGCAGGCTCCACCTCAGCAGCTTGGCACTGGTCCCCTTCATGTGGTGTAACCAGGTCAGGGGGCAGTGGTCGGTGTACAGCGTGAAATGCCAGCCAAACAGGTACAGCTGCGGCTTTTGAAGGGCCCACACCATCGCCAGACACGCCTTCTCTATGGCCACATAGCTCTGCTCCCGGGACAGCAACTTCCTGCTCAGGTACACGATGGGGTGTTGCTCCCCCTTCTCATCCACGTGCATCAGCACCACCCCCAGCCCGGTGTCCGAGGCTTCGGTAAACATTGTAAAGGGCTTGTCGAAGTCTGGGTTTAGCAACACTGGGGCCTTGACCAGGACCTCCTTCAGTGCACAGAGAGCCCCCTGGCACTGCTCTGTCTAGACCACCCTGTCAGGCCTCCCCTTCCTGCACAGCTCTGTGATCGGGGCAGTGATGGAGCTGAAGTTGGACACAAACCTCCGGTAGTACCCTGACATCCCAATGAAAGCCTGGACCTGCTTCTTGGTCTGAGGAACAGGCCAGTCTCTGATGGCCTCCACTTTGGCTGGCTCTGACTTCAAGCAGCCACTCCCTACCTTATGGCCCAGGTAGGTCACCTCGGCCATCCCGACCTTGCACTTCCCAGCCTTTACAGTCAGGCCAGCCCCCTGCAGCCAGTCCAGCACCTGGCTGACCTGGGACACGTGGTCCTCCCAGGTCTGGCTAAAGACACAAATATCGTCAATGTACGCCAGGGCAAAGCTTTCCATTCCCCGGAGCAGCTGGTCCACCAGATGCTGGAAGGTGGCCAGTGCCCCCTTGAGGCTGAAGGGCAGAACCAGGAACTTGTAGAGCCCCACCAGGGTGATAAACCCAGATTTCAGCCTGGCCTCAGGGTCTAGTGGCACCTGCCAGTAGCCCCTGGTGAGGTCCAGGGTGGTGAGGTAGCGAGCTCCCCACAGCTTGTCCAGGAGTTTGTCAGGCCTAGGCATGGGGTAGGCATCAGACACCGTGATGGCGTTGAGCTCATAGACTCATAGACTCATAGACTTTAAGGTCAGAAGGGACCATTATGATGATCTAGTCTGACCCCCTGCACAATGCAGGCCACAGAATCTCACCCACCCACTGCTAGAATAATCCTCTCACCTATATCTCTGTTATTGAAGTCCTTGAAACAATGGTTCAAAGACCCCAAGATGCAGAGAATCCTCCAGCTGTGATCTGTACCCCATGCTACAGAGGAAGGCGAAAAACCTCCAGCTTCCAATAGTCTACACAGAACTGGATCATCCCATCCTTCTTGGGGACCAGAACTACCAGAAAGGCCCAGGGGCTGGAAGATGGCTGGATCACCCCTAGCATCAGCATGTCCCGGACCTCTCTCTCCAGGTCCTAGGCCGTCTTCGCTGTGACTCTGAACGGGGAGCAGCGAACCGGGGGGTGGGTGCCCGTCTCTACCTGGTGGACAGCCAGGTTGGTGAGACCAGGCTTGTCGGAGAACAGCTGCTGGCAGGAGCGCAGCACCTCTTGGATCTCAGCCTGCTGGGCTGGGGTGAGCTGGTCCGAGAGGGAAACTGACTCCAGTGAAGAGTCTGCTCCTATCCCAGGGAACAGACCCACCAGGGGATCCCCTCCCCTTGTTCCTCCCAGGGCTTGCACACGGCCAGCACTAAGTTCTCCCAGCCCCAGTACGGCTTCATCATGTTGACATGATACACCCGCTGGCCGCGCATTTGACCAGTCAGCTCCACCATATAGTTCACCTCGTTCAGCTGCTTAACAACCTTGAAGGAGCCATCCCAGGCTGCTTGCAGCTTGTTCTTCCGCACAAGGATTAGGACCATGACTTGGTCCCCAGTAGCATAGGCGCGGGCCCATGCATTGCGGTCATATCAGACCTTCTGCTTCCTTTGGGTCCTGCTCAGGTTCTCTCTGGCCAGGCCCATGAGCTCAGCAAGTCTTTCCTGGAAAGCCAGGACTTATTCCACCACCGACTCACCCTCCGGGGAGGCCTTCCCCTCCCACTCATCTCTCAGTAAGTCCAGGGGTCCCCTCACCCACCTCCCGTACATCACCTCGAACAGGGAGAACCTCGTGGACTCCTGGGGCACCTCCCTGTATGTGAACAGCAGGTGGGGTAGGTACTTGTCCCAGTCCTACAGGTGCTGATGCATAAAGGTCCTTAGCATCTGCTTCAGAGTCCCATTGAATCTCTCCACCAGCCCGTTGGTCTGGGGGTGACACGCCGAGGCCCAGGTGTGCTGGACCCCGCACTTCTCCCACAAGCACCGGAGCAGGGCCAACATGAAGTTGGAACCCTGATCCGTGAGGACCTCCTTGGGGAACCCCACCCTGCTGAAAATGGTCAGCAGTGCGTCTGCCACAGTGTCTGCCTTGACAGAGGGCAGAGCTACGGCCTCGGGATAGCGGGTGGCAAAGTCCACCACCACCAAGATGCATTTCTTCCCCGTCCGGGTCGCTCTGCTGAAGGGTCCCACAATATCCATCGCCACCTTCTGGAAAGGCTCTTCTATGATGGGTAGGGGCCTCAAAGCAGCTTTCCTCCTATCTTGGGCCTTCCCCACACTCTGGCAGGGGTTGCAAGACCGGCAGTACTGCTGCACGGCTGCAAATATCCCTGGCCAGTAGAAGTTTTGGAGCAGTATCAGCAGGGTGCGCCGGATCCCCTGGTGTCCCAAGAAGGGGATGTCATTGGCCAGGTACAGTAGCTTGCGGCGATACTTTTGGGGAACTATCAGCTGCTGCTGGAGCCCCCATACCCCCACCTTCCCTGGGGGGGAGCCATTCCCGGTACAGGAATCCCTTCTCCCACAGGAACCTCTCCTGGCAATCTCCCCCTAGGGGCTGAGCTGCACCCAGGTCAGCTTGGTCCCTCAGGGTCCGCAAGGAGGGATCTACCTGCACTTCAGCCTGGAAATTTAGCAGCTGGGGCAGGAATGGGGACCTGTTTCCCCCCACTGCTTGGGTCCAAAGTCCCAGCTTGGCCAGGCCCCATGTCTGCTGGGATAGGACCCTGAGCCCCCTGCAGGGAGCCCTCCCCGGGGTCAGGGTCACCAGCCCCTCACTGGCTCTGGCTAGGGGTGGTGACTAGAGCCCTGTGGGGTCCATCTGGCCATTCCTCTAGGTCCCCCCCTCATCAGCACCTCCGTGGGCAAGTGCTGGTGTACCCCCACTTCCTTGGGGCCCTCCTTAGCCCCCAATTTCAGATGCACTTGGGCTACGGGAACCTTAAATGGGGTCCCGTCTATGCCCCTCAGGCCCATGCGGTCTGGGGCCACTATATCAGGCCAGCCAGCGTCACCTCCGCCCCGGTATCCCAGAAAACTGTCACCTTCCTTCCATCCACCTCTAGGGGCACGAGGCACTCACTTCGCAGGGGCCGCCCTGCCCCCACCTAGTATATGGAGAGACCTGCCTCTGGAGCATCAGGTCTCTGGGAGGGGTTGGCCTGAGCAGCCTTCCCCCCGCTTTGAGCTGAAGTTTGCCTGCCGGCCCCTGCCTCTGGGGCAGCCTGCCCTTCCCCCAGCCCCAGCCAGTTACCCCTGGAAAGTCCCAGGTCGTGGGATCTGTCCCGGTGCCTGGTGCACTGAGCCCTCTTGTGGCCCCTTTGCCCGCAGCGATGGCAGGTTAGTTCCTGTGGGACCCTTCGGGCTGTCTCTATCTGGGCCCTGGCGGTTTCTCTGGGGCACAGATGGCTGGTCCTTTCCTCTTGGGCTCACCCTGTAGGTGATTTCCTCCGTTGCTCAGCTGAGAACCGGTCCCTGTGCGATTCCCTTTCTCTCTGGGACTCCCTTTCTCTCCTGGATTCCCATTCACACCCAGACCGGCTGTTCATGAACTCATCTGCCAGCCTCTCCGCCTCCTGGGGGTCCTCTGGCCTCCGGTCCTTGAGCCACAGCCTCAGGCTGAGCGGGCATGCTTCATAAAACTGTTCCAGCATCATCAGCTTAAGCAGGTCCTCTGCGGTCTGGGTTCCAACCCCGCACACCCACTTGCGGCAGCATTGCGCCAGGCAGAAGGCCATATCTACATAGGTCTCCCGTGGCCCTTTCTGCACCCCATGGAACTTCTTCCTGTACGTTTCCGGGGTTAGCCCGAACTTGCGCAGTAGGGCCTCTTTGACCCATTCGTAGTCACCAGGCTGCAAATTCTCCAGCTGGTTGAGCACCCCTGTGGCCTCCTGATCCAGCAAGGGAGTGAGCTGTTGGAGATGGTCCGCTGGGGGAATAGGGTGCAGTTCACAGGCTCACTCAAAGGAGTTAAGGAATCATAGAATCACATAGAATCATAGAACCATAGAGCTGGAAGAGACCTCAGAAGGCCATCAAGTCCAGCCCCCTGCCGAAGGCAGAACCAATCCCAATTAAATCAACCTAGCCAGGGCTTTGTCAAGCCGAGACTTAAACACCTCTAGGGATAGAGACTCCACTGCTTCCCTAGGTAACCCATTCCAGTGCTTCACCACCCTCCCAGTGAAATAGTTTTTCCTAATATCCAACCTGGACCTCTCCCACCACAACTTGAGACCATTGTTCCTTGTTCTGCCATCCATCACTACTGTGAACAGCCTTTCTCCATCCTCTTTGGAACCTCCCTTAAGGAAGTTGAAGGCTGCTATCAAATCCCCCTTCACTCTTCTCTTCTGCAGACTAAATAGACCCAACTCCCTCAGCCTCTCCTCGTAGGTCATGCGCTCCAGCCCCCTAATCATTTTGGTCGCCCTCCGCTGGACCCTCTCCAATGCATCCACATCCTTCCTGTTATTGGGGGCCCAGAACTGGACACAATAATCCAGATGTGGCCTCACCAGAGCCAAATCAAGAGGAATAATCACATCTCTGGATCTACTGGCAATGCTCCTCTTAATGCAACCTAATATGCCACTAGCCTTCTTGGCTACAAGGGCACACTGTTGACTCATATCCAGCTTCTCATCCACTGTAATCCCCAGGTCCTTTTCTGCAGAACTGCTACTTAGCCATTCAGTCCCCAGCCTGTAACAATGCTTGGGATTCTTCCGTCCAAAGTGCAGGACTCTACACTTGTCCTTGTTGAACCTCATCAGATTTCTTTTGGCTCAGTCCTCTCATCTGTCCAGGTCACTCTGGTCCCTATCCCTGCCCTCCAGGGAATCTACCTCTACCCCTAGCTTCATGTCATCTGCAAACTTGCTGAGGGTGCATCCAGGTCATTAAAGATGTTGAACAAAACCGGTCCTGGAACCGAACCTTAGGGCTCTCCACTAGAAACCGACCGCCAACCTGACATCGAGCTGTTGATCACTACCCGTTGGGCCTGACAGTCTAGCCAGCTTTCTATCCATCTTATAGTCTATTTATCCAATCCATATTCCCTTAACTTGCTGGCAAGAATATTGTGGGAGACTGTATGAAAAGCCTTGCTAAAGTCAAGGTATATCAGCAGGGCCGGCTCTTGGTTTTTTGCCGCCCCAAGCAAAAAAATTTTTGGCTGCCCCCCCACCTTTTTTGTCCGGGGAGGGTCTGCGCGCAAATGCAGCTTGTGTGGCTTCCTGGGGGGTGGGGCGCGCGCTCCGGGGGGGGGAGCCCAAACACCGGGGCATTTTCATCTCCTAGGAGACCACCAGGGACTCCCCACGTGAGGACAATGGAAGTGCAGGTTCATCCACAGCAAGCCAGTTAAAGACTTCCAAAGCATGCAGCTGTTCACATCACCTAGTGCTGGAGTCCCGGTCCCACTCCTCACTCTGCAAAGGGATTTTATTATTAGAAGCCTTATAATCACTCAGACTCCAACCTTAACCCATAAGCTGTCCAACTCTTGGTGTCCATGGACAAGAATCAGCCTCACTATACAATGAAACAGTTCAAAGAGATTAAGAGAACTTTTGTTTCAACTCCCCAGCTCAACTATCCAGAACAAGACACAAGCGACAAGGAGTCCTGTTGTAAACAGGATGTAAACAGTGGTTCTGGGTACTTACACTAGTGAACTGGCAGAATTTCTTTAAAAGTAGACAGGAGACATGTTCTATTTAATTTTTAAATGTAATTCATAAGTTATTTAAATAGGTTATGATAAATTTAGGCCATAACAATTTTTAATTTAATTTTAAAGGTATATTATTTAAAACAAAGCCTATTTAAATGGTATCACAATTCCAACTTTAATAAAGCTCTCCTGCCCCAGACAGGAAGGGACTTAGGGACAGGGGCACTGGGAACACCAGAGTTCCCCTTCCTCAGACAAAGGGAGAGGGAGAATCACCTGGGTCCCAGGCAGGGGTGAGGTTGTCAGGACACAGCACAAGGGGGCTGGGTTCCTGGGCAGGTGTGTGTGTGGGGGGAGGGAGGGATCAGGGCCCAGAGAGTAGGGGGAGGGGGGATTGTTCAGAGAGCCAGACAGGAGATGGGGATCCAGGTGGGAGGCGGGGGGGGGGGGGGGAAGAGGAGACAGGGTCCCATCAGGGTTGCAGTGGGCCAGGAGGTGGGGTTGCTGGGCAGAAGCCGAGCCGGGGGAGGCAGGGGGGGGGTCCGCGGGACAGTGGGCAGGGGCACACAGGCCAGGCAGGGGGGAGGCCGGAGGAGGGGGAGTTGCGGGGAGGGCGCACGGGAGGGGGGGTGGCCGGCCAGGGGGGGCACTCACAAAGGCGAAGAGGCCGCCGGGCTCAGCCTCACCAGCCGTGGGTGCCCCACACCGCCCTCCAGGAATCACCCTACCTCGGGGCTACCCATACAGAGCTCCCAGCGCCCCAGGGCCAGGCGCAGGCTCCGAGCAGCCGGGCGTGGGGCTCCTAGCTTGGGGTGGCCTCCACGGGGCTCCCCGCTCAGGTTATGGGGCCCTGCCGTGGCTGAGCCCCAGCGCCTGCCGCTCCAGTGAGCCGGCTGCCGGGAGCAGCCACCATGGCTGCAGCCTGCCCCACCGGGCTCAGTGTCACCAGCCGTGGCCGCCCTGCGCCAGGGCCAGGCGCCCCACCCTCCCTGCGCCCTGCCCCGCCCTCCCAGCGCCCCTGGGCCAGGCGCAGGCTCCAAACAGCCGGGCGCGGGGCTCCCAGCTCAGGGCGGCTCCGAGAGGCTCCCCGCTGCTCTGCTCATCCTCCAGGCCGGATTGCCTCCCCTGGCAATGTGCCGCCCCAAGCACCTGCTTGTTTTGCTGGTGCCTGGAGCCGGCCCTGTATATCAGATCCACTGACTTTCCCATATCCACAGAGCCAGATACCTCATCATAGAAGTTAATCAGATTGGTCAGGCACGACCTGCCCTTCATGTTGACTATTCCTGATCACCTTCCCCTCTTCCAAGTGCTTCAAAATGGATTCCTTGAGTATCCCCTCCATGATTTTTCCAGGGACTGAGATAAGCGTTAGGGTTAGGGTCTCCCACATTCTTACATTGGGCCAACACGAGCTTTTCAAAGCGTCTAGCCGCCCCAGGCCTGCAAGGGTCCTTCCCACTCACTGCAACCGGGGCCCCTCAGCTTCTCTGCTCCGCCATGGCCAGCTCACGCTGTCACTGCTTCTCTCGGTCTTGTACCTCCAACTCCTTCATCTGCAGCTCAATCTCCAGGCACCACAGCTCTGCCAGGATGGACCCTGCCTTGGACAAACCGCTGCTGGTAGAGCGTGGCCTAGTGGCCACCGCGTCTGTCTGGCAGACTCCAGCCCTCCCTCTGGTCTGAGAGCCTGAGATGCCCTCAGGAGGTGTCTGGCTGCTCCCTGCTGGGACAGGATCCAGGCCCCTGGACTGGTCATTCTCTTCCAGCCGGGTAATCAGCTGGGCCTTGGTTGCTTTCCCTATGGCCAGGCCCTTTCCTCTGCACAGCCCCACAAGGTCTGCCTTCAGGAGTCGGGCGTAGGCCATCTCCTCGCCAATCCCCAGAGTGTAGACTCACCGATGGAGTGCTGCAGTGCCCCATGACTCCCAGGAATCGCTTCGCTCTGCCTCCAGCCCGCATGGGTCTTGCACACCCCTTTCTTCTACTGCTCCTTGTTACTCACTGCTGGAAGCCCCATCTATGGGGTGCAGTGCATCCCGCTCCTGACACCACTGTGACTGCGTGTCAGGGTTCCCCCGATCCTGCAGCCCCATAGCAGCAAGAACAGACTCCGCCAGCCAGTAGAATAGAGGGGGTTTATTGCTCCTCCAGGATACAGCACAGCATAGACGTGATGTGGTTACAGGACTCAGGGCCAGGATGCCTCAGACCCATTGGGTTAAGGGGTCCATCGCCCCCCCCCCCCACCCTCAGCTTCCAGCTTAGTCTGTTCCCTTCATGTTTTCTCACCAGAAACTGACCCTTCCCCCAACACTCACTTCCTTTGTTCCATCCCTTCCCTTAACCGGTAGGACTGGTTTGGTCACTGTCATGGGGGCCCTCAAGGTGCCCCCCGCTGCAGTGCTTACAGACAGAGGCCAGTAGGGGTCATCCACAGCCCACAGCCCAAGCATAGCAACCAGCAACGTATTGACACTACATCACAGGGAGGTAACCTAGTTGTTATGCTTAAACGAAGCACACAAGATCTTTTATAGGGGAAAAGGCAGTACGCCGCATTTATTGAGAATACAACAGTTGCATATGCTTTTCAATCACTCACACACACAAACACCATACACACACAGTCCCGCCAGACGATGTCATAGTTACCAGTCCAGAGTCTGTATTAATCTAGTGGCCAGCTAGATTGAACACAGAGGGGAAGCAGGGCCTTTGTTGGTCGATCGATCCAATGCACCTCTGGAGTTGGTGGCAAGATGAACCCAAAGTTCCACAGCAAAGCACCCTGCTTTTATAATCCTTTTCTCTGTTGAAGTCTATGGATTTCGCTGTGTCAGCCCGTGACCGGAGTGTTATCTCTTTGGTGTCGGTGTTCCCAAAACATCTTGAAAGGCTCATCCTGTCCTGGATTTAATCAGCTGTTTTCAGGGGTACCCGCCCTTCACCTTTAGAGCCAACAATTCTGCCAATCTGATCAATTCTTGACCGTGGGTACGCACTGATGGTTTCTCTGACACGAATATGTCTCTTTGCAGTCTGTCTTTTACAGTTTGTCTTCACCCCGCATTCTCCCCCTTTTCTCTTGACCATCTGGCTCTAACGATGACCTTCACACCATATCTCATTCATACAAACAGTCTTTCTCACAGAATCCTTCAAAGGTAAACAGCAGTGTTTTATTTTAAGCAAAATCAAAGTCAAAACAATTTACATCAAAGGCCCGGGCCTTCAATATTTCTAATCTCATTAACATAGACATAATACCAAAACTCTGCCTCTTTACTCACTACAATATTAAATATGATTATATATTACCGTACATTACTAAACTTAAAATACAAATATAAAAAGGATAAAACTTTTAATCCTAACATAGTGACAGATGATGATGGAAAAGCTGAAGTACTCAATGCTTTCTTTGCCTCTGTCTTCATGGACAAGGTCAGCTCCCAGACAAATGCACTAGGCAACGCAGTATGGGAAGGAGGTGGACAGCCCTTGGTGGGGAAAGAACAAGTTAGGACCTACTTAGAAAAGCTAAACATACACAAATCCATGGGCCCAGATTTAATGCATCCAAGGGTACCGAGGGAATTGGCAAGTGTCATTGTGGAGCCTTTGGCCATTATCTTTGAAAACTTGTGGAGATCTGGAGAGATCCTGGATGATTGGAAAAAGGCAAATGTAGTGCCCATCTTTTAAAAAGGAAAGAAGGACAATCCAGGGAACTACAGACCACTCAGCCTTATCTCAGTCCTTAGAAAAATCATGGAGCGGATCCTCCAGGAATCCATTCTGAAGCACTTGGAAGAGAGGAAAGTGATCAGAAATAGTCAACAAGGATTCACAAAGGGTAAGTCATGCCTGACCAATCTGATTAGCTTCTATGATGAGGTAACTGATTCTGTAGATATGGGAAAGTCAGTGTATGTGATATACCTTGTCTTTAGCAAAGCTTTTGATACGGTCTCCCACAATATTCTTGCCAGCAAGTTAAGGGAATATGGATTGGATAAATAGACTATAAGATGGATAGAAAGCTGGCTAAACTGTCAGGCCCAACGGGTAGTGATCAACGGCTCGATGTCAGGTTGGCGGTCGGTTTCTAATGGAGTGACCCAAGGATCTGTTCTTGGACCGGTTTTGTTCAACATCTTTATTAATGACCTGGATGAGGGGATGGCTTGCACCCTCAGCAAGTTTGCAGATGACACAAAGCTAGAAGGAGAGGTAGATTCCCTGGAGGGCAGGGATAGGGACCAGAGTGACCTGGACAGATTAGAGGACTGAGCCAAAAGAAATCTGATGAGGTTCAACAAAGACAAGTGTAGAGTCCTGCACTTCGGACAGAAAAATCCCAAGCATTGTTACAGGCTGGGGACTGAATGGCTAAGTAGCAGTTCTGCAGAAAAGGACCTGGGGATTACAGTGGATGAGAAGATGGATATGAGTCAACAGTGTGCCCTTGTAGCCAAGAAGGCTAGTGGCATATTAGGTTGCATTAAGAGGAGCATTGCCAGTAGATCCAGAGATGTGATTATTCCTCTTGATTTGGCTCTGGTGAGGCCACATCTGGATTATTGTGTCCAGTTCTGGGCCCCCAATAACAGGAAGGATGTGGATGCATTGGAGAGGGTCCAGCGGAGGGCGACCAAAATGATTAGGGGGCTGGAGTGCATGACCTACGAGGAGAGGCTGAGGGAGTTGGGTCTATTTAGTCTGCAGAAGAGAAGAGTGAAGGGGGATTTGATAGCAGCCTTCAACTTCCTTAAGGGAAGTTCCAAAGAGGATGGAGAAAGGCTGTTCACAGTAGTGACGGATGGCAGAACAAGGAACAATGGTCTCAAGTTGTGGTGGGAAAGGTCCAGGTTGGGTATTAGGAAAAACTATTTCACTGGGAGGGTGGTGAAGCACTGGAATGGGTTACCTAGGGAAGTAGTGGAGTCTCCATCCCTAGAGGTGTTTAAGTCTCGGCTTGACAAAGCCCTGGCTAGGTTGATGTAGTTGGGATTGGTCCTGTCTTGATGACCTCCTGAGGTCTCTTCCAGCTCTATGATTCTATGCCACTGCTGGGGGCAGCCCTGCTTTCCATGATGCACAACTACAGAGTGGTGTTTGCTGGCAGGACACCCCACTCAAAAGTCAATGTCTCCACCGGAAGCAGTGCAGAAGGGAGGCATGGTATGGTGTTGCCAACCTTCCTTCTGTGCTGCTGCCAGTGGTGGGGCTACCTTTTGAGCTGGGTGGCTGCAGGGCCATGACCTCTGGCACAGTGGACATCAGCAGCACAGAAGGAAGGGTGGTGTAGCATGGTATTGCCACTCTTCCTTCTGTGCCGCTGCTGGTGGCATCTCTACCTTCCAAGCTAGGTGGCCAGAGAGCACAGGAGTTCAGCTTTGAAGACAGTGCCACCACTTGCCTGGCTGGGCAGCTGAGAGCAGCTGCCACTCCCGCCACCCAGCTCTGAAGGTGAGGAGAAATCATGGACATTTCTTCCTATTTCCAAAGTCCAGCTTGTCAGAGATTCAAGGACTAAGGAAGAGGTCATGGCTATGAAAACCCAAATGTATGGTGACCCTGCAAGTGACTCTCCTGCACTAACCTTGCTAGCTCCTCTTGGGGTGGGACACCCAGTGTGAGAAATGCTGCACTAGGAGATTCCTCTACAACCATAAGGTCAATCATTGCTAGTAGTTCTTGGCAGACCCTTTCCCACAACTTCCATGGAAGTGATTAGAACATAAGAATGGCCGTACTGGGTCAGACCAAAGGTCCATCTAGCCCAGTAGCCTGTCTGCTGACAGTGGCCAGCGCCAGGTGCCCCAGAGGGGGTGGACCAAATACAATGATCAAGTGATTTGTCTCGTGCCATCCATCTCCAGCCTCTGACAAACAGAGGCCAGGGACACCATTCCTACCCCCTGGCTAATAACCTTTTATGGACCTAACCTCCATGAATTTATCTAGCTTCTCTTTAAACTCTGTTATAGTTCTAGCCTTCACAGCCTCCTCTGGCAAGGAGTTCCACAGGTTGACTATGCGCTGTGTGAAGAAGAACTTTCGCTTATTAATTTTAAACCTGCTCCCCATTAATTTCATTTGGTGTCCTCTAGTCCTTATATTATGGAAACTAATGAATAACTTTTCTTTATTCACCCTTTCCACACCACTCATGATTTTATATACCTCTATCATATCCCCCCTCAGTCTCCTCTTTTCCAAACTGAAAAGTCCCAGTCGCTTTAGCCTCTCCTCATATGGGACCTGTTCCAAACCCCTAATCATTTTAGTTGCCCTTTTCTGAACCCTTTCCAAGGCCAAAATATCTTTTTTGAGGTGAGGAGACCACATCTGTACACAGTACTCAGATTGTAGATTCTCAGGGAAGTTTTCCATATTTCAAATATCTGCCTGGATGGAGATTGGCGGACCAAAGGCAGTCATGTCCAGGAAACTCCAGATGCATAGTATGTCTGTCAAACATCAGCATCCCTGGAATTAAGTGGCCAGATACTTGTTTGTACATACCTGTGTGTTACTTATCCAGGAATAAAAATATTGTGTCTCCAGGCCACTTGTATCAACCAGATTTTATCCAACCTTCAACTAAGTCTATAGTCTCCTGCCAGCTGCTGCCTCCTCAATTTCCTGGAACAGTGAAAATAAAACATAGCCTCCAACAGATGCTAAATCAACACAAAATTCTTTGTCTTGGGAACATGACCAAACTAGGGAGGACCAATCTCAGGAGCAGGGATGTTAGATATTAATATCATTTAACTGCATCAAAACTTAGAGGTTACACAATTATTTGAGAGTCCCCAGGGGCGGCACTGGCAGCCAAGCAGACTCCCAGCCCCACTCCCTGGGAACCCCTTGCAGAAGCAGCAGCCCCTGCTGTGGGGGGCCCAAGCTCCCAGCAAATAGAGGCTGTGCTGGCACCCCACTGAGCAGCCTTTGTCCACAGCAAGCCCGGCCCCACTGCAGACAGAGGCTGCTCTGCAGCAGCCACTCCTGCCCCCCACTCCAGCACAGGGGGCACAAGCAGTTCTTAATAGGTGCAGGCAGCTGGCTTCCTGCATGTACCAGCTCCCACCTCCCCCACCCCACCCCACCCCATGCTACTGCCTCTGATACAGAGGCAGCAAGGAGAGAAATATGAGTAGTCAACAGGTAATTGTGTAGTTGATTATACATCAACAGCGAATAATTGACTCATCGACTCCACTGACGGGGAATTATAATCCGAGGGATTATATATATATAATCCGAGGAATAAATGGTAAATTTTCAGAATGGAGAGGGGTAACTAGTGGTGTCCCTCAAGGGTCGGTCCTAGGACCAATCCTGTTCAACTTATTCATAAATGATCTGGAGAAAGGGGTAAGCAGTGAGGTGGTAAAGTTTGCAGATGATACCAAACTGTTTAGGATAGTCAAGACAGAAGCAGACTGTGAGGGACTCCAAGAAGATCTCACCAAACTGAGTGATTGGGCAACAAAATGGCAAATGAAATTTAATGTGGATAAGTGTAAAGTAATGCACATCGGGAAAAATAACCCCAACTATACGTACAGTATGATGGGGGCTAATTTGGCTACGACAAATCAGGAAAGAGATCTTGGAGTTATCGTGGACAGTTCTCTGAAAACTTCCACGCAGCGTGCAGCGGCGGTCAAAAAGGCAAATAGGATGCTCGGAATTATTAAGAAAGGGATAGAAAATAAGACCCAGAATATCTTACTGCCCCTGTATAAAACTATGGTATAAAACTTGAATACTGTGTACAGATGTGGTCTCCTCACCTCAAAAAAGATATTTTGGCCTTGGAAAGGGTTCAGAAAAGGGCAACTAAAATGATTAGGGGTTTGGAACGGGTCCCATATGAAGAGAGATTAAAGCAACTGGGACTTTTCAGTTTAGAAAAGAGGAGACTGAGGGGGGATATGATAGACGTATATAGAATCATGAGTGGTGTGGAGAGGGCCGATATAGAAAAGTTATTTATTAGTTCTCTAAATAGAAGAACTAGAGGACACCAAATTAAATTAATGGGTAGCAGGTTTAAAACTAATAAAAGAAAGTTCTTCTTCACACAGCGTGTAGTCATCCTGTGGAACTCCTTGCCAGAGGAGACTGTGAAGGCTAGGACTATAATAGAGTTTAAAGAGAAGCTAGATAATTTCATGGAGGTTAGGTCCATAAAAGGCTATTAGCCAGAGGATAAAATGGTGTCCTTGGCCTCTGTTTGTCAGAGGCTGGAGAGGGATGGCAGGAGACAAATCGCTAGATCATTGTCTTCGGTCCACCCTCTCTGGGGCACCTGGTGCTGGCCACTGTCAGCAGACAGGATACTGGGCTAGATGGACCTTTGGTCTGACCCAGTATGGCCATTCTTATGTTCTTATGTGGGTTCGGATGGGGGCCCACAACCCCTACCAAATCAATTCCAGACATCCTTCTTAAGCAACCAGCTTTATTCAGGAATGCATTCCAGGGCAAAAATCTCCAGGATACTCAGGAAAAGTTTTTGCAACTTCCCAAACAAAAGGCAAGGCCTTTTGTACTACCTTACATGGTAATTACCCCCTTTTCCACTGACCACTTACAACTGCATGCATATACAGGTCATGCCCCTTTGCACCAAATTCCCTCCAATCATTATCTGTCCCCTCACAGTCCCTTTGCAGGCCTTACAACAGGTTCAAACCAGTTTCACCTATCCCCTTCTTTTGTATACGTGAGCTCAAGCACGTACCTCTTTAAAAAGACCAGACTTAACATCCAGATCACACAGAGGTCATACTGACAACAAATTAAGTTTATCCTTCACCACATAAGCAAAAGCTTA
Source organism: Pelochelys cantorii (assembly GCA_032595735.1). NCBI lineage: Eukaryota > Metazoa > Chordata > Testudines > Trionychidae > Pelochelys > Pelochelys cantorii. Next base: position 13,620,923 of record CM064358.1, on the reverse strand, counting down.
TCCGATAGTTGACACACTAGTTGACGAGTCATCCCCCCTCCCCGGCCTTGCTGCCTCCATCACAAAGAGGCAGCAAGGCAGGGGGGAGAGAAGAGGGGTGCTGGAGGGAGCCAGCTTAAAAGGTTTCCTCCCAGCTCCATGGGAGAGGGTGGGTGCTTCCCCTTTGAAATGCACAGGAGCCCCAGGGGCTCTTGTACACTTCAAAGGCAGAACACAGAAGTTCTTATCGACCAATCGATGGAAATATCATCAACTATTCCATTAGGAGCCAAATTAAAAAACCCACAGATCGTGAGCAGGGCCACAGCCACTGCGGACTCTGATCAAGCATTGCTGGGGCTGCAGGGGCCCGGCGCAGGGCGCAGGGCGCAGGGCGCAGGGCGCGGCCACGGCAGGAGACGCGGGACAGCGGGACAGTCGGACATGTCTGCGCTCAGGCGCCAGCGCTGGGTTCCAAAGGGGCGGGCTAGGAGCGAGCAGCCCCTTGCTGCCTCTGGGCCCCTCCCAGTTCTCGTGGGATCTCACCCAGCTCTGCCCCGTCTCGCCCAGTTCTCGCGGGATCTCGGCAGGCCGCGTCCCGTCCTCGTGCGATCGCGCTCGCGCAGGTCTCGCGAGATTTGACGCGCTCGGGCTGTGAGATGGCGGCGCCGCCTGGCTCCCCCTCAGCCGCGCCGGCCGCAGCCCTCGGGCCGCCCGGCTACCGTCCCTTCGCGCCCGAGGCGCTGGGCCTGGCCCCCGGCTGGCGCCTCACGGGCTTCGGGGAGCTGCGCGGCTGAGGCTGCAAAGTCCCGCAGGAGGCGCTGCTCAGGCTCCTGGCGGGGCTGGGCGGGGCCGCGCCCGGGGGGGGCGAGCCGGGAGCGCCCGCGCTGGGTGAGCGGGGGGGGGGATGTTGTGGGGGTGAAGAAAGGGGCCGTGGGGGGCAGCTGTAAGGAGGGGCTGGGTGCGGGGGGAGGCCGAGGGGGCTGGGAGCGGGGGGACCAGGGCGGGGGGGGAGGCCGAGGGGGCTGGGAGCGGGGGGACCAGGGCGGGGGGGGGAGGCCGAGGGGGCTGGGAGCGGGGGGACCAGGGCGGGGGGGGGAGGCCGAGGGGGCTGGGAGCGGGGGGACCAGGGCGGGGGGGGAGGCCGAGGGGGCTGGGAGCGGGGGGACCAGGGCGGGGGGGGGGGGGGGGGGGGAGTCCGAGGGGGCTGGGAGCGGGGGGACCAGGGCGGGGGGGGGAGGCCGAGGGGGCTGGGAGCGGGGGGACCAGGGCGGGGGGGGAGGCCGAGGGGGCTGGGAGCGGGGGGACCAGGGCGGGGGGGGGAGGCCGAGGGGGCTGGGAGCGGGGGGACCAGGGCGGGGGGGGGGGGGGGGCCGAGGGGGCTGGGAGCGGGGGGACCAGGGCGGGGGGGGGGGAGGCCGAGGGGGCTGGGAGCGGGGGGACCAGGGCGGGGGGGGGGAGGCCGAGGGGGCTGGGAGCGGGGGGGGGGAGGCCGAGGGGGTTGGGAGCGGGGGGACCAGGGCGGGGGGGGAGGCCGAGGGGGCTGGGAGCGGGGGGGGGGCTGAAGGCTCTGTGGGAATGGGGTAGGAGCTGGTGTAAAAAGCTCCATCTCCTGCTCACAGGCATAGGGATGGATTCCTGTGTCATCCCCCTCCGGCATGGGGGCCTTTCCCTTGTACAGACCACAGACTTCTTCTACCCGCTGGTTGAGGATCCCTACATGATGGTACGATGGTTCCAGAGGGGTAGAGAAAGGGGGCAAGTAATGTCAGAGCCAGGGACTGGTTTGCAATGGCTAGAAGAAACTTTCCTCATGGGGCTCAGAGCCCATGGGAGGTGAACTGTGACTTGGAGCTTGGGAAATGGGGCCCCTGCAGAGGACAGGCTCTGGTGCAGAGCCAGTGGGGCAGGAAATGGGCCCTAGGGGGCATCTTGAGGCTCAGATCCCAGGAGGCTTTCTGCCCACAGGGTACACATGCCCTGTTGGAGGTGGGGAAGCGGCACACGTGTTCTGGGCTCAGAGCCTGAGGCCGGGAAGGTAGGCTCCTGGGGTAATCTCACATACCTATGTTCCAGGGCCGCATTGCCTGTGCCAATGTGCTGAGTGATCTTTACGCCATGGGCATCACCGAGTGCGACAATATGCTGATGCTGTTGAGCGTCAGCCAGAAAATGACTGATGAGGTGAGGCTGGGATGTCAAGGAGACAGGTCTCCTATGTGTTGGGGTCGCTGGCCTTCTTGGCTGGGATGGGTGGGCTCAGAATCCTGGCACTGTTGGTGTAGGCTGTATTGGACGCTCTGTGGCAAGAGAGCTGGAAGGACTGATACCCACACAAATTTCTCTCTCCCTTCCACACTGTAGGACACACCTTTACCCAGTTCCTAGGGCTCAGGGCGCATCTTCCTGCGGGTTGGCAGGATCTTTAGCCACTGAAAGAGCCTTACATAGTAATATTCTTATCCTTTATTTATTGACAATTCCCAAACAAGCAGAATACACATGCTAAGCATACAATGTCATGCTCATCAATCCTGATAGTTAGACTTCCCCTCTTGGCCAGGCAATGTCAGTCTCTGGATCTTAGCTGCTGCACGTCACGGTCGTGCAGGAGAGTCCTGGGAGCTCTGGTCTTAGGCTGTGTCCCGGAGGTGCGTTCTTCTTCCAAGTCTTCCCCCTTCTTCTTGGTGTTCCTTGTCTTCCTTTGGTCTTCTTCCAGCCTTTTGCTTCTTTCCTTCTGTTTCTGTTGGTATTCCGATCTTCTTCCTGGTCTCCTTCTTGGACCCCAGTTTATATAATGAAACCTGAGTCCTGCTTAACTATACCGTAACCAATTATTTTAGTATAACTTTACTAACCAATCATAACAAAATTACCTAACCAATCATAGCCCACCACTTTAATTGATTTACACCTAGCAAAATTAATTATACAGCAGACAGAAACAGTTACAAACCAGACAAAGATCACACAGTCAAACAATAGGAAAGTGTAATGACAATGATCACAGAATGAGGATTCCACAACCTCAAGTATTGATAAGCAGTTTCTTGCCAGACAGAATGGCATTACTTAAGTTTTCTTTACCCATCTTGAGATCTGTTTCTTTATCTGGTGACAGTGGGGGAGCTTTCAGGACAAAATCCCCTTCTCACAGCTTGGTGTGAAACTATTTTAATACAATTTAGATGGAATGTGAGTATGTGACTCTAGACCTTACAGCTAATGGCTGCTGCTCTTCAGTCTGGCTGCAGAAGAAGGCTTTGGCTGCCAATATGGCTTCAGGCCTTCCATCATGGTTACAGAAAAACCATATTATTACAATTGTACAGAGAAGGGTTTATAGAGCGAAACAGCCGCTGCCCCGGAGCTGGCAACCTGATAGTGCCTCTGCTCTGCAAGGTGCAGCTCAGGTTTCCAGGCCTTGAGTTCTAATCCTGGGAGATGGTGGGGAAGGTCTTTATGCTTCCTGCCAGAGCCCTGTGGGCCGTGAAATACCCTGGTGTTGGAGAGGAAAGGGGAGAAGCTTCCTGATGGGATACAGGGCTTTCCCCTGCATCTTAGGGGCATAACTGGGCAGCACCTCCTGTCAGCATGAGTCCACGGCTGATGCTTGTGTCAGAGACCTTTGCTTGGGGTTTAGACTCCACGGCATTGCTAGTCCCTCACTGGGCCTGTTTTCTCTCTGCAACTCTGCTGTGGGCCTTTTCTGTCTTTCTGTGGAAAAGAAGGCCAAAGAGAGAGAACAAGACTGTAGGGAGACAATGCTGGGGCAACAAAGGGATTATCATGCAGACAGTGAAGGGGATGAGCAGGAGGAACATATGGGCATGCTGAGAAATAAAGTAAGGAAATGACCAGCCCCCAGATGTTTACCACAGAACTATGGTTGCCTTCCGGAACATGGAGATAGGCTAATCTGAAATCCCAGCATTAGAAAGTGGAAGTCTAGGCTACCCTGTCAGCACAGCTTTAGCTCTGCTGTGCCCTAGCATGCTGAGTACAACCATACTGCTGCTCTAGATGTCACAGCGCTCATGAATTTAGCAGCATAAAGTCCGACACCTTCTCTTTGCTAGGACAAAGCTCAGGCTTGGGTCAGATGCACAGAACAGGCTTTACATGGAGATGCAGATCCAGTTCCACCCAAACAGCTCTTTGCTGCCACCCCTTCACTCCTGCTGTGAGGGCCCTGTCTGAGCCATTGATTTCACTTACCCTCACTGAGCCAAGGAGCCGTGGTAGTGTGTGCCCCCAAGTTAATTGTCTCTGTGGTGTGGGTGGAAGACGGCGGACAATGCCCCTGTGCATCTCTCTTGTCTCAGACTGAAGAACTCAGCACTGAACTGAAGCATTCCTCAAGGTTCACGGGCAGCTGTTCTCAGCAAGGTGCCTGCTCTGCCCATGTGCTCCAGCCGACTCACCCACCACTTAGCTCAGCTGCGCCTCATGCGGAAGTGTAGGGAAATGTGGTGATTCAAATTGGAAACAAAACACACCATGGCAAGTTCCCTGTGGTTATTGCCAGCTCCACGGAGAGAAGATGTAAAATAGTGTTGGAGTACCACGTTCCTTTGTATTTCCTGGTCGTCAGTGGCTATAGCCACTTGCCAAGTTGCAGAACTGCACAAGGCAGCTTGGCCTTGACGTTAAAGCATTGAGTTTGTTGCCATGCTATTACAGCATGTCTCATCCCCCCACTACTTGGTGCAGCTCAGCAGGGAGGCTCTTGTTACACTGTGCAGTAAAGTAAATAACTCGTCTGAGCATTGTGTCAGCAGTCAGTGCTCCAGGCGCCAGACCTATTTGTTAAGGCCCAGTTAGCACCGTGGTTCATGTCAAAGGGGTTGCCTTCATTCTGATAGGACGCTGAACTAGGTCAGCATCTCCACCATGTACTGTTTGTTCCAGTGTTCTCTCAAGAAAACAGAATAAGCTCCATGCTGCCAAGACTGCTTATCCTCCCTTTGTTCTGAAAATGCTTCCTTACCTTCTTGCCTCACTCTGGGAGAATGCCCTGCCATACTTGCATATTTTCCAGCCTTTCAAGTCCTTCTGATTTCCCTGATGAAATTCTGCTTTGTGACCTTTGGCTGTAGGTGTGAGCTCACCTGCATTGTCAGTCTGGTCCTGTTGCATGTGGGCCCTTCACAGCAGCGTTGTCTTTTTCATTCCTCCTATCAGTTCGCTTTCTGTGAATGCCAAAGTGTTGCCAGAGCCTAAGCCCTGTTCCTCAGCTGCTGTTCTTTTGCTGGTGCCTCACAGCCCTGGCTTCCCTGAAGCACACCCTGTCCTCCTAGAGTACTGGGCCCTGAACTACTAGTAGCCAGCCTGCTGGCTGTTTCCTGATCTTCGTTCTCACCTCTTCAGGAGCGTGAAAAGATCATGCCACTGATAATCAAAGGCTTCCGGGACGCCGCAGAGGATGGTGGGACATCAGTAACGGGCGGACAGACTGTGTTGAATCCCTGGATCATTGTTGGGGGTGTTGCTACCGTGGTGTGTCAGCCCAACGAATTCATCATGTAAGTGAGGAGCGGTGAGGCTAGACCCTAAGTTACTGGGCAAGGGGCAGCCTAACGTGCCAGAGGTGCCAGATGGGCAGGATGACCTGAGACATGCACAGCTCCTGTACAGGGGCGTATGCGGGGGACCCAGACACAGAGAGTTTCTTGACACCTTAAATGACGGCTTCTTGGAGAAGTTGGTTCTGGAACCCACATGAAGTTGGTTCTGGAACCTACATGAACCCACAAGAATCTGAACCCACATTCTTGATTTAGTCCTAAGTGGAGCACAGGATCTGGTCTAAGAGGTGATTATAGCTAGACTGCTTGGAAATAGGGACCATAATATAATTAACTTTGACATCCCTGTGGTAGGAAAAACACCACAGCTGCACAGCACTGTGACATATAATTTCAGAAAGGGGAACTACACAAAAATGAGGAGGTTAGTTAAATAGAAGTAAAAAGGTACAGTGCCAAAAGTAAAATCCCTATAAGCTGCATGCAGATTTCTCAAAGATGTCATAATATAAGATCAACTTAAATGTATACCTTTAAATTAAATTAAAAATACAGTAAAAGAACCAAAAAAGTGTGTCTGTGACTTAATTAGGAAGACCAAAAAGGAATTTGGAGAACAGCTACCCAAAAACTCAAAGTAATAGTACATCAGAAGCAGGAAGCCTGCTAAACAAGTGGGGCCACTGGATGATCAAGATTCTAAAGTAGCACTCAAGGACAGTAAGGTAATTGAGGAGAAATTAAATGTATTCTTTGCATCTGTCTTCATGAGGATATGAGGGAGATTCTAAACAGTAACAGGTCAGCAGAACAGATGGATTTCATCCAAGAATTTTGAAAGAAATCAAATATGAAATTGTGGAACTATTAACTGTGGTTTGTAACCTATCCTTTTAAATCAGCTTTTGTACAAAATGACTGGACGATGGCTAATGTGATGCCAATTTTTAAAAAGGGCTCTAGAGGTGATCCTGTAGAGCCATTACAGACCAGTACTCTAACCAGTACTGGGCAAATTAGCGAAGAACAGAATTGTCAGACATATAGATGAACATAATTTGTTGGGAAAAAGTGAACATGGTTTCTGTAAAAGGAAATCATTCCTCACCAATCTACTAGAATTCTTTGAGAGGAGGCAGGAAGAATATGGACAAGGGGAATCCAGAGGATATAGTGTACTTGTATTTCCAAACAGCCTTTGACAAAGTCCCTCGCCGAAGGCTTTTAAGCAGTGGAAGCTGTTAGGGATAAGAGGGAAGGTCCTTGTGGATTGATAACTAGTTAAAAGAGAGGAAACAAAGGATAGGAATACATGGTCAGTTTTCAGAATGGAGAGAGGTAACTGGTGTCCTGCACTAGTGGTACGTAGTGGTACCAATCCTATTCAACATATTCATAAACTAGAAGATTTTCCCAGTGTTGCTTGGGTCCTTAACTAAAATAAGTCTTAGTTTAAATGTAGAAAAACATTGCCCTGGGATGAGGATGAGGTGTTTAGTATGCAAGGTGCCCTGGGAAGAGAGGACAACCCCAGTCCTCTCTCACCGCAGCAGTTTGGGGCCAGGTGAGAAGTGCCTGTCCATGGCCAGTGCAGCTGCAGTGGGCACAGCCAGATGGGGGGGACACACTCACACTCAATCACTAGTATATTACCCCTGCTGGCCCAATGGGGTTGTAGTTGTCCCAGTCCCTACCTCTGGCCCCTTGCTGCCCTTGTTTTCATTCTACAGTATAACTGTCCTGGCAGACCCCTCCCTTTCCATTTTATGAAAAACAATAAAATTCCGGGCACATCTCATTGTTCTGTCACAACCAAACCCTTATCTTCCTTAAGTTATGATAAGAGGAAGCTGCATACCAAATTTGGTGGTCCTAGCTCTTACCATTTAGGAGTTCTTAAATAGACTCATGGACAGGCAAATGCATACGTCTAAATATATCGTGAGATCTGGAGAAGATATAAACAGTGAGGTGTAAAACTTTGCAGATAATACAGAACTTCCCAAGATGGTTAAGTCCAAAGCAGACTGGGAAAAGCTTCAAAAGGGTCTCACAAAATTAGGTGATTGGGCAACAAAATGGTAAATTATGTTGGTAAATGCAAATTGGAAAACATCATCCAGGTATAAAATGATGGGGACTAAATTAGCTGTGTCTACTCAAGAGAAAGATCTTGGAGTTGTGGATATTCTTTGCACATTGGGTGGATGTTTTCAGTAGCAGTCCAAAAAGCAAACAATGTTAGTAATCATTAAGAAAGGGATAGAGAATAAGACAGCCCACATCTTTAATACTGTGTGCAGATGTGGTCACCTCATCTCAGAAGGGCAGAATAAGTGATTAGGAGTTTGTAATGGCTGTCATATGAGGAGAGATTAATGAGACTGAGACTTTTCTGCTTAGAAAAGAGGAGACTAAAAGGGGGCTATAATAGATTTCTATAAAATCATGGCTGGTGTGGAGAAAGTGAATAAGGAAAAGTTATCTACTTGTTCCCATAACACAAGAACTAGGGGTCACCAAATGAAATGAATGGGCAGCAGGTTTAAAACAAAAGGAAGTATTTCTTCATGCAACGCACAGTCCACCTGTGGAACTCCTTGCCTGTGAAGGGCAGGATTTTAAGGAGGTTCAATAAAGAGCTAGATGAATTCATGGAGGATAGGTCCATCAATGGCTATTAGCCAGGATGAGCAGGGATGGTGTCCCTAGCCTCTGTTTGCCAGAAGCTGGGAATGGTGAATGGGGAGGGATCACTTGATGATTCCCTGTTCTGTTCACTCCCTCTGGGGCACCTGGCACTGGCCACTGTTGGGAGGACACTGAGCTAGACTGACCTTTGGTCTGACCCAGTATAGGCTGTATGCCAGTCACTATGCAATCCCTGGATCCAGACCCTGAGAGACCATGCTTTATATGAGGATAAGCATGACAGCTGTCTGGGTTTTCAGGTTCCAGCCCCCCTGTTTCCCACTGTGGTCTCTTGAGGCGAAAGCCTCGTAGTTCAGGCTCCTGGAGAGATGTCTGTGCCTTCAGGGAACTATGCAATCAGTGGGCAGTGTTGCAGGGAAGCGGTTTAAAAACAGACAGCATCCGTTATTCATCTGGGCTCTGATTCTGGAGAGCTCTTGGATCAGCATGGAAAAGCCATGCTCCTCAGTACATAGTGGTGGCTGTAGGGCACAGCCAGGTGTGATTCTCTCAGTTGACAGATGTCTCCATTTCAGGCCAGACAGTGCGGTTCCTGGAGACGTGCTGGTGCTGACCAAGCCGCTAGGCACACAGGTGGCTGTCAGCGCTCACCAGTGGTTGGATAACGTACGTATTCGCCTGCTGTCATTCTTGCCCTGTTACGCTTGAGCACCCTGCAGCAGGGAGAGGCAAAGGGGGTCAGGATTGAGGACCTGTTATGGGAGAGGGCCCTCCCCCTCCAATCCTAGCACCCAGCAGGTAGAACATCCACAAGATAGGCAACAGGCCTTGCTTTGGGACCTTCTGTGGTAGATGGAGGCTATTAAGCCCCCAGGGACTCAGGCCTGGGTGACGTTACTCTTGTTTCTGTTCTAGCTTGAGCGGTGGAATAAGATTAAGCTGGTGGTGTCCAAAGAGGAGGTGGAGCTAGCCTACCAGGAAGCTATGTTCAGTATGGCCATGCTGAACCGGACAGGTAGGCACCTCTCGCTGGTGGGAGTAGCACCTAGCAGTAGCTGGGCCGAGCTGGTGACAGCAGGGCCTGTCGCTATCTGGAGCTGGTAATCGGAGTAGCCACAGCTCCCTTGCTTGTGAGCTCAGAAGTTAAGCTAAGCAGCGTGACATGGGGGTCAGCGCTTGGCAGGAAGTCCTTGGGGGACCCCTCTACCCACATTTATCTCCCAGACCCTGGCTTGAGAGGGACAAGGGTTAGCAATGCAGCACCTCTGGTCAGCTTGTAAGTGCCTTTCCTCCCCCGCCACAGCTGCCAGCTTGATGCACACTTTCAACGCTCACGCTGCCACCGACATCACAGGCTTCGGCATCCTGGGACATGCCCAGAACCTAGCCAAGCAGCAGCGCAGCGAGGTCTCTTTTGTCATCCACAACCTGCCCATCATCGCCAAGATGGCTGCCATCAGCAAGGCTTGTGGGAACCGCTTTGGGCTGCTGCAGGGGACATCCCCAGAGACATCAGGTAGGCAGTGAGCCAGGGGCATAGGGAAATGGCTGTCTCATCATCTGGCCTGGGCAGGGAAGGCTGCTGGGACAGTTTGCAGCTCAGAAGCTGAGTGTGTCTTGGTGAAGCTGGGACAAGACAATGTGGTATTGATCCTGGGGCTACTGGTGACCAGAATGGTGGGGGCTGGGAGGGAGGGAGAGAGAGACTCATGGGGCTAACCTGCCAGAGCAGAATCTGATACCCCCTTGTTCTAACATTGATTGACTCTACCGGCCCAGACTGGCTGCCAGGCCTTAGTCACGATGCCTTGCGTTCTCTACCAGGGCAAGGAGGCCAGTGCCCGCCTGTCGCTCTGGTAGCTGTGCATGCTGTGCAGCATCTGCCATAAGCTTACTGTGTGGGCTGGGGAACAGCTTCCATCCCTTTCTTGGCTGCTTGGGTTGCCCCATGGCAGAAGGGCTCAGGGGGCCAACTGGAGCCCTCCCCCCATGACTGCTGCTGACATAGTAGTGGGGTTTGGGGGTGAATTGATACCCTTCCCCCTGAGTGGCCCTGTCCCTTTCTGCAGGGGGGCTGCTAATCTGCCTGCCCCGGGAGCAGGCTGCCCGCTTCTGTGCAGAAATCAAGTCTCCCAAATATGGGGAGGGGCACCAGGCCTGGATTATCGGCATCGTGGAGAAGGGGAACCAGACTGCGCGCATCATCGACAAGCCGCGCATCATTGAAGTGACCCCCCGGGGCGCCACGGCCTCCCCCCAGGATAACAACTCCAGCGCCAGTCCCGAAGCAGCCTCGTGAGATGGCAAAGCCTCCTTCCCTTGGACACTATAGGCTGTGCCCGCAGATATGGGGCAGCAGAGCTGTCTGGTGTCTTGGCTTTGGGAATGGGGATGCTGTGCCATCCTTGCCTGGTGCTGATCTTCCTGCCCAGCTGGAAGCAGCACCAGCTCAGACAGCTCTCCTTCCCAAGGCCAAGGTGGCCTAGGCCAGGCCCTTCTGAACTGCACCTGAGCTATGTCCCGCCGCTGCCTCCCCCACAGGCTGATCCAAGGAGAAAGGTGGCAAATTGATTCCTGGAGGGACCTGAGTTAGTTAGTTCTTAGGGGGAAATGCAGGTGATTCACAACTGCAGGTAATTTCTGACTGGAATTATTTATTGGAATATTGTGATGAGCCCTTGTGCTTGCCCAGCCTTTGTTCAGACTGAGCAGCTGGTACAAAGACTGGGAGGTTGGGTTCAGCCATGTGGCTGGGCATGTGCCCTTGCTCTCTTCAATGAAGCTCTTCCCCTTAAACCCCCCATGGGGCTAGGAGGAGTCGAGGACCCCCAGAGGGCAGGGCCCCATTCAGCCAGGTGGATTGGTTCTTGGGTTGTAAATTCCTGGTGATTTGTTCAATAAATGCCAATTTCTAGATGTCTGTGGTGGTCAATTTGCAGGGAAGGGGCAGGCACATGCTGCACCTACTCGGTTCCTGGATACCCTGTGCAGAGGGTTGCCAGAACTGGCACTGTCCCACCAGGGCGGGTGGGGGGTGTGCATGTCAGCCAGTGCTCTGGAAGTTAATGTAGAATCACTGCTGATCAGCTCTGCCTCCCCTGCAAATGGTGGTGGTGTGGTAAATGCAGAGGCCAGGGCAGCTTTACAGAATAATGGGGGTCACTTGGAAAGCTGGAGCCATTGGCCAGACAGTGCAGGGGAGAATGCCCAAGGGCCATGTGCATACAAACGTGGGAATGTGCAGCGAATGGGGTGGGCCTGGAGCTGCCAAGTGATTTTGGGGGGGGTGGCTTCTTGGTTTGGCCTTTTCAGCACACTTTGCACATGGATTCTTGGGAAGCAGATGGAGGAGGGGAGAAAAGGAGCCCTGCCCCCCAAACAATGAACCTGGGAATCAAGCTCTGCCGAGGTAGGGGTGTGGTCTCGTAGTCCATTTCAGGGAGGGCTATGTGGGGGTATGGGATGGGGATGGTTGACTGGTGTGTTCAAGTGAGGTGATAGTAGCAGCTGGTGTCTGACAGGGAGATTGGTGCTTCTGAAGGTGCAGAAGAAATTCATAAGAACGGCCATACTGGGTCAGACCAAAGATCCATCTAGCCCAGTATCCCGTCTGCCGATCGTAGCCAATACCAGATGCTCCAGAGGGAGGGATCACAACACGTAATCCTCATGTGATCCCTCCCATTACCCACCTCCAGAGAAACAGAGGCTAGGGACACCATTCCTACCCATCCTGGCTTAGTCATCTAGCCTTCACCGCACTCCCTGGCAAGGAGTTCCACAGGTTGACTGTGCACTGAGTGAAGAAAAACTTCTTTGTTTGTTTTAAACCTGCTGCCTATTAATTTCATTTGGTGACCCCCAATTCTCTTTCATTCTCTCCCATACTGGTCTCAGGTTGCACCTGAATTCAGATGGGGCAGAGAGCTAGGACTCCTGGGTTCTAGCCACTGCTCTGGAAAGGAGTGGGGCCTTTCTCTGCCCCTCAGCAGGCCAGTCAGTTCCTGTCAGGCTGTTCCCCACCCTGGCACTTTGAGCGCAGAAGGTGGGGGTCCACAAGAGACTTTTAAAAATACCATGCCTCTATAGGCTTCTGCTTAAAAACTCCCCAAGGTCACAGATCCCCTGACCTTGGGTGGTATGCTGCCACCACCTGAGTGCAAAACCCCTTTTCTGAACCCAGGAAAATGTACTTGGGAACGTCTTCCTGTGGGGTACCCTAAGCTCTTTTTCAAGATGTCTCTTGTGGGAGGGTAAATGAAGTGTCATTTTAAATAGCTGACCTCAGTCTCAGGCACATGCACAGATGCTCCTGCCCAGTAGGACACAGGAAATCAGATTATAGCATTAAAAGGAATGTGTGCTAGTTAGTGCCAGACTTGCTCCCAGGTTCTAGCAGGGAGCAAATACCTCAGTGGAAAAGAAACCAGGGCAGAGCTGAGAGGGGAGGGTTTGCCTGCCCAAACTGGGTGTATGGAGACAGGGCAGCACCATGGCCCAAGAACCTTGCAGAACTTGAGGTAATGGTGGGGGAGAGGGTTGGCGCTAGATACTGACCCTGAACACAGGCTCTGGATTTCCTTTCTCTCAAGGCTGGAGCTCTGCTCATCCCATGGTTTCCAGCCTGCAGGCCAGGCTGCAGAACGGAAATGGAGTAGAGGGGCTTGCTCATGTGTAAGGGCTGTAGGAGCACTGTCAGTCATGCACTGGACTGCAGCAAGGGGGAAACAGTCAGGGAACAGCAGCACAGTAGCTACCTGGTAGAAAGTGACTAAGTGCTGAGTGCGGGATTGATGGGTGCTCTCCTCTATGCCGATAGGGAGCCAGGAATAGCCGGTGTTGGGCCTTAAACAGAGAGCTTCCCCCAGGCACATGGAGCGGCTGTGGGGAGGCAAAGAGGAGACTGGCAGAGTTCCATGTAACAGCTCCAGCTCAGAGGGGCCTTCAGCTGGGTCGGACCAGCTAGGTGTGACAGCAGGATGAATGGTGCTTGCATGCAGCCTTGGAAGGCCCTCTTGAGCTCATTCCTCTCATGGCTGATGGCGGCAAATGCCTCACACCTTGGCTGCAGCTGCCACTTGCAAGGGGTGCACTGCTGCTGCCAGGCCTTGGGAAGGGTCTTGCTGAAGGACTGTTATCTGCGGTGCTGGCATATGGAAGTGTTGAGACCAGAATGCCCTTTCCAGGCCAATGCAGCAGGTAGTGATTTCTCTTTGTACTTCCTGCTGCAAAGGGGTAGCTGTGCTCAGTGTGGGGAAAGGCCCCTTTTGCACACAGCTGGGAGGAGAGCCCTGCATCTGCTTTGCACAGTAGGCAGGCTACATGAGGTGAAAGGCCCCAAGGAAGCCAGAATTGAGGCCTGTCTGTTGTGGGGTTGCTGGCACCCCTGAGCAGAAGTGCCTACCTGCTGCTGCATGGGGCTGGAGGACGCACTAGGGCTGTGTCTACACTTGCGGCTTCTTGTGTGAGAAATATGCAAATGAGGCTAAGCATGGAATATTGCTGAGCCTCATTTGCATACCTAATGAGCCACCATTTTTGCAGAAGAGACTCTTGTGCCAGAAGGAGCTGTCTACACTGCCCCTTCTTGGGCAATGCCATTATTCCTGAAAATAATTGGCACAGAGGCATTGCGTAAGAGGGGTTTTCTTACACAAGAAGGGGCAGTGTAGACAGCTGCTTCTGGCACAAGAGCCTCTTTTGCAGATGAGGCTCAGCAATATTCCATGCTTAACCCCATTTGCATATTTCTCATGCAAGAAGCTGTGCATGTGGACATAGCCTAGGAGAGCAGATGAGGGTGGGGAGGCTGCTGCACCTCCAGAAACAGTTATATTCTGCCACTGGGCCCCGTCCATCCCTCTACCTTGCTGGGCTGTGTTGGCAGGTGTGAATGCAGGGTCCTTGCCTAGGATAGGCCTGGCGGGGCTGTAGTTGCTCTAGCAGTAACTGTGCGGGGGGGCACGGGGGTTAATCCTGTTGTCCAAGGTGCTGTGGCCTCACCTCCAACAGGGGTGGGGCAGGACCTCATGCTGCTGGACCCTTGTGCAAAGTCACTGCCACCTCTAGCCCCACTCCTCAGCCAATGAGCCATGGCAGGGCTGCCAGTGAAGCAAGCCTCCCGCTTGGTCTGTGGAGTGGGCCAAAGCCAGTAGCAGCACCCAGAGCTGAGCAACATCCCCTGTAAGCCAAGTGCTTGAGTGGCCACATGAGAAAAGAGTGCCCCCAGCTGGCAGCATGTGTTTCTCCTGGTGGTACCCCCCCCTGCACGTGCACAATGGAAATGATGAGAGGGAACACTGGAAGTAGGTTCCAGCCTGGGGGAGCCTAGTAGCCAGTTCCTCCCCCTGGCTCCATCTGGTGCTAAGCAAGGAGCCTGTTGGCCTGGCCAGCTGCTCTTCTCTCCCCTTTCCCCCACCCACACAGTGAATGAAAACAGAGCCCACCGCTGCCCTCAGACTAGTCACAACTCAGCTCACTCAGTCTCCTGTTACCTTAGGAGCAACTGGCTTACCCCATGGCCCCTGAGGGCAGCCTCCTCATGTTGCTTTGCAAAGGCTAATTTTAAACAAGAGCAGTGCAGGAAGGGCCCCATTGCCAAAGGGCAACTCCCCCGTACAGCTGGCACTCCTGCTGCTACCTCAACAGAAGCTCCTTCAGTGGGGTACAGGGCAACCCAGCCTATGCCTGGTGACCCTGCTGTTCACCCCATAATAGGGCAGGCGGTCAACAAATGCATAGTGGAAAACAACCCTCTCTTAGAATGTGTGAACCAGCTGCAGTAGGGATTAATCAATAGTGAAATTCACTTGGCACCTTCTCTCCCTGCCTTTTGTTACAGCTCTGTTGGGGGGGGGGGGGGGTCTTCCTGTTCACAGCTGGCAGAAGAAGGCAAACAGGCTCTGTGTGACTCAAGCTTGGAGTATAGAAAACACCAGGTACTTTCAGGGAGGGTTCTCCATAGTATGACACTAGCACAAGAATGCTGCCAAAAGCCAGATCCTAGAGCAGGGGTGGGGACCTTGAGGCCCAGGGGCCAGCCACAGCCTCCCAGGGTTCCCTCCCCAGCATTGCAGAGTCGCTGCTGATGTTCCAGCCTTCACTGCCCCCTCACAGGGCTGGAACACACAAAATCTGCAAGTCTGGGCACTCCTAGGCTCTCGTGTGCAAAGGGAATGTGGAGTGTCTTTTGCCTCAGTCGAGACATAGCAGGGAGTTAATTTGGTTTTTTGCTTCTAATTTGGGTGTAGCCCCCAATTTTTTTTTTTCTATAGGCCAGCAGACCCTGACCCAAAAAAGGTTCCCCACCCCTGCCCTGGAGAAATGGTTTTCGATTCTCAGCTGCCTAGTGCCTCTCCTGCTCTAGCCAAACAAGGCATGAGCCACAAACATCCCTCCCTCCAGAGACAGGTTTAATAGGCTTGACATGAAGGCAGGAGTCTGCCTTGGAGCAGCACAGTGACAGTAACATTCACTAACCAGTGCACAGTACAAAAGGGAAGCAGAGATACTGTGGCAGCCTGAAGCTGAGCAGGGGAGTCTGTCTGCTCCCTCACACGCTGCAAGTGCTGCAGGAGGAACAGTAAGGTGCTTCCAAAGGAGCTGAGCAGTGAAACCTCCCTATCACATCATCTCCCCATAGGTGCTGGGAGAAAGAGCTTTTGGTTTGAAGTTATTTCCATTCTCTGCATGGTTGGAAGTTTGGATCAGTGGCTTTCACACACCCTCCCTCTGCCCCATACAAATGGTTCCAGCCCACCTGCCTCCTCCTCTCCCCCCCCCCCCCCCTTGCCTGTCAGGCTCCAGACTGGCAAATTCCTGAATTACAGCAGATCACATACACTCAGTTTTAGGTAAGGCAAAGACAGTGGTGCAAAGCCTGCCCCTTCCCCCCACTACCCACAGACTGGCTCTTCCCACTGGCTCAAGGCAGCTATGACCCCATTTGGAGAGCAGCACATGCTGGAGGGGGGGAGCAGGCTAGGCTCTGCCCCTTCCCCCCCATGCCCAGGTGCCGCCACCTGCCAGGCATCACTTGATACAGTCCATCACATGGATCTGCAACGTGTCCATATCCGGGGCCTGGTACTGGCACTTGGGGCAGCAGAAATCTGGCTGCTCCTCAGGGATGCTGCGCCTGCGCCCTGCCACCGGCACGGGCTGGAAAGGCACCGGAGTCATGTTGTAAGCTAGGGGGAGAGAGAAAGCAAGTTAGTGTCCCCTAGATAAGAACACCCCCTTCCCCGGGACTGTCCCAATAGCTCCTTCCCAACTCAGCACGACTCACCAGGCTGCTGAACAGGCGGGCGCCCCTCCGAATGGCGGTTCCTCATCTCTTCCATCAGAGCCCTTCGCCAAAACAGCAAGAAGAGGAGTGGGGGTCAGCAGAACTTTCAGCAGCCCTTCTCCCTCCCCAGCAAGCACTGAGTAGAGCTCAAACCCCCAAGGCTGCAGGCATGGCTGGGGCTGGGCACCAGCAGCTCCCATGGGAACCCAAGGCTGAAGCAGCCACAAGGTTCCTAGGCCACAGGGCAGATGGGGGATGTAGCCTTAGGCAGTGCTCACCAGGTGGCTCCCTCAGTGTCTGCCTTCAGCTTGTCATAGTCCCGCCGCAGCTGCTCCAGCTGCTCCTGCAGAGCCTCCCGCTGCTCGTGCAGCTTCTCCCGGGCCTCACGCTCTGCCAGGAAATCCGCTTTGTAGATATCAGCCTGCCAGGGAGGTGCCAGTGACCTTCAGCGACCACATGTCCCACTCCTGCACCCTGTCCCTTCCCCACTGGCACTGGGCCTTCAATGACCACCTGGCTACTCCCACCCCTCCCCACCCTAACTCCACACACCTGCCCACACCTGGGTATTCAGCAACTACGTGGCTACCTCCCCACCTAGGGATGTTAATTTAGATTAATTGGCTAATTGAATAATCCATAAGGCCACACCTCCACCTTTAAAGTGTAGCAACAGCACCAGGGCTGTTACTACACTTCAAAGGCGAAAGCGCTGCAGGGAGCGCAGGGGGGGCCCCCCGTCCTCCCCGCAACACTTCAAAGCAGCACTGCAGCTGATCCCAGGCTCCACACAACTAAATGCTGCCTCTTTGAAGCACCTCCCACCTTGCTGCCTCTTTCTGATAGAAGCAGCAAGGAGGGGAAAGCAACTAGTTAATGAGGGTGTCAACTATCTGATAAGTATTTGCTCATTGCCTTTAACCAGTTGGCCACCCCTGCAAAGAGCCACAATAGTTGGGGATACAGTGCACAGGGGGAAAAAAAAAAAAAAACCCCCACCAGCCACATTTAGTTGGGGGGACAAAAACTCCTTTAAACAAAACTCCAGGTGACTTTTTGGCCACATCAGGCTCCTATCAGCCATCTTGTCAGTGCCATTTTGCTTCACCACACCAGACAGTGAGCACAGGCAACCGGGGCCAAGGGGGCCATTTTTAGGGGTGCAGGGGTGGCTTTGCAAGCCGCAATTTAAGGGGGCGGGGGGGGGGAAGCTGCATGCAGCTCATGAGCTGCGGGTTGGCCAGCCCTGGCTTATGAGATAGTCGACTAGTCGTTCACATCCCTACCCTCATCTAGGCCTTCAGCAACCATGCTGTTACCCCCACCTGAGCCTTCAGCACCGGGATGGTCTCCAGCAAGGTCTTGTGCTGCTCTGTCTCCTCCTTCAGCTTGTCAATCAGCTCCTGCTTGGCTACCAGCGCCTCCTCTGCCTGCTGCAGCTGCTGCAATAGCTCCTCCAGGTGCAGCTCCATGCCCTGAGTGGGAACAGATCCTGCCCTGAGCTACAGGGCACTGGGGGGCAGAGAAGGACCCAGCTAGGCAGACCTCCCCCCTCTCCCCACACACCAGCCCTAAACCCACCTGGCTCCTCTTCTCCTGGTCAAGGCTAGATTTCATGTGAGCATCGTACTCCTGGAAGAGCTGGTGATAGGCGGCCTGCAGCTGGGCCAGCTTCCGCCTGTGCAAGAACAGGGAGGTCAGCAGAGCAGTTTCACGCCGCGCCTCCCCTCCCCCCCCCCCCCCCCCCACATACACACACAGGCACCCAGGTCCCCACCCCACTCACTTCTCCTCTGTGGCGCTCTGCCTCTCCACCCGCAGCGCTGCCTCTAGGTTCTGGGCCTGCATGCGCAACTGGTCCACCTGCACACTGTGCTGCTTGTGCAGTGCCTCAGCCTCCCCAGCCAGCTGGCGGCCCCGGTCTGCAGCAGCCTGGGCTCTGGCAAGAAATATCAGCATTAGCAGGAGAATCCAGCCCCTAGCTGGCCAAGGCCTGCATCCAAACTGCCATGCTGCCAGCCTCAGGTGAGGGGAGATTCACAGCTGTACACACTCACTTCCCCTCCAGATCCTTCTTTTCCAGTACACAGGCCTCCAGCCGGCTCTGACTCTCCTGCAGCTCCCCGAGCAGGGAGGTCACCTGGGCTTTCACCGAGGCCCTGTCCTCCGTCAGCTGCTGCCGTGAGGAAAAGAAGCCCACATGAGCCCTGGCCACACAGCCTGGGGAGCCCAGATCCAGAGAGATGCTGAGCCTGACAGAGCCCTCCTCCCACCCTCTTCCTGCTGTGGAAGCTCCCCCTTTCCCACTCCTGACTCCCTGGAGGGAGCGGGAGGTGGATGTGTCCATCCGTGTGGCAACCGGGGGGATACCCTGCTGACGTTACAACCAACATGCCTGGTAGTGACTAATTGACTGGAGGTTGCAACCCCATGGCTGGGGGCAGAAGGGTTAGAAAGCAGCTCCTGACAGGGAATGAGGTGGGCAAGGGTGTCACATCTAGGGGCTGCTGGAGGGCTGGGCTGCAGCTGACCCATTTCAAGGGGGAACAGCCCTGCCAGTGGGAGCCCAAGCACTGAAAGGCAGCAAAGCCAGGGGCTGGGGCACTATTGGGTCTCACCACAGGCGTCTCTGTCAAGCCAGGGGCTGCTACAAAGGATAACCTGGCTGGAGCACACTCAGCACCCATCCCTGCAATCTGGAGAAGTCTCTCCCAGGGCCTGGGCTCTCTGGCATAAAGGCTATAGAGCAGCATGGCTGCCCCAGGGAAAGGGGGAGCCAGGGACCCTGCCAGGGCTGGGCACAGCCGCCCTGGGCGGCCCCACCGGGGCAATGTTACCTCCAGCTGTTTCCTCAGGGCCTGCACCTGCTGTTCCGCATCCTGTGCCCTGGCTGCCAGCGTGGCCACCTCATCCCGCACAGTTGCCAGCTGCTGCTTCAGCCCTGTGCTCCTGCCAGACAGCCCACTGAGTGAGTGGGGACCAGACATGCTGCCCCCCCCCCCCCACTGGGTATCCTGCACCCCTCTCCCAGCCAGCCCACCTCTCACCTGTGTCCAGCACCCCTCTGCTAGCCCCCACACAAATTGTCCCACCCCCTCTCACCAATCCAGCCCCACCCCCAGCCAACCTAGCCTGCACACAAGTGACCCACCTCCTCAAGTGCCGAGCACCTTTCTCCCCCCCTGCCCCAAACCCCTGCACTGGCCCCTAATACACAAGCAGGTGCCAGCACTGGTCCAAGTGACTTACTCCTCCTCTGCCTCCTTCAGCTGCCTCCGCAACAGCTCGGCTGCCTCCCGACTGCTACTGGCTCTGAAAGGACAGGCAGGGTGGTGAGGAGTGCCCAGCAGCAGGGGGCTCTCCTCCCCTCCATTACCCTCCCTGCCAGCCTCATCATACAGTGTCCAGACATGCCCCCTGTGGTGCCATCTGCAGAACCTGCCACATCTACTCCCCAGCAGGGGAAGGGCTGCCCAACCAGATCAGGGCAAAGGGGAGCCAGGCCCCAGCAATGAAAGAGCTGTCCAGCCTCACTATCACCCCCTCCAATACATAAGCTGCTCTTACCTGCTGTCCCCACTGCCCTGCAGGGTTTCCAGCTCCACAGGCCTCTCCAGCTGCACCCCATTCTCCTGCTAATGACACCGGTACCACTGAGCCACGACTCCTGCAATGGCAAACCCCATCCCAGGAACCAGCCCTGCCCTGCAAGCCAGTCCCTGGCTGAGCATGCCCTGCTCCCCTCACCCACTCCCAGGAAACAGCTCCAGCCAAGCACACCAGCATCACCCTGCCCCAGGAACTGGCCCATGGCTGAACACAGCCAGCCCCCAGCTGAGCACGCTCCCCCCTCACCTGCTCCCAGGAAAAGGCCCCAGCTGAGTGCAACCAGCCCAATACCATAAGAAGCCAAGCTGTCCCTGCCCTGCACAAGGCACCCTGTGAAAGGTGTCCATCCCCCCCTCCCAGGAACAGGGAGGGGGTCCTGCTGACCCCCTCCCCACTTGCCTCAAACATCCCTGATCCCCAAATGAGATTTTTCTGACCCTGCATTATACCTCAGTTCCCCCTTACCCCATCCTGCTGAAGCAATGCAAAGTAAGGGAAGCTGGCTCTTGGGCTGTTCAGGAGACAGGAAGCGGGGTGTCACCCCACCACCTGGCGTGAGAAGAATGGTTCAGCAAGGAACCTGCTGATATTTAGCCCCCATCTCCGTGGGGAACCCAGGCCTGGAGGTAGCAAGCAGGGGATAAAGTGCCTGGCTCTCACCTGACACAGAATGGGGCAAGTCAGCCTCAAGTGGGGCCCACTTGGCTGGCAGCAAGTTGTTCTGGTTTCTCTGTGTGACCCCAAGGACACCACATGCCAGGTTCAAGGTGCCTCTTGCCCCTGCTCTTTTCTGCAAATGCTGCCTGGCCTCCCTGCAAGTCCTGCCTGGGGGCATCACTCTCTGCATGCCCCTCTCTGACTAGGAGTCAGCGCTAATGGTGTGGCTCCAGCAGGCTGGAGCCCAAGGCTCAGGCTCAGCCCCAGATGCAGTGAGGCTGTGTGGCTGGCACGCTGAAGAGATCCTGCCAACTGGCAGAGGCATTAGAGAGCCCCTGGTGCTGGGGTTCACACTCTAGTTCCCCAAATATCCTCCTGGCGAGTGTCCGGTGAGCGCCAGCCTCACCCTAGTCATGCCCAGCTTTGACACGTGCATGCACAGGAGCAATCTGTGCCCATGCTGGGAAACGCTCTTAAGGCCTCGGTGTTAGAGGCAGGTCCCTCAGGCAGTGTGTGTTGAGATGGTGTCCAGCCGCAGGAGTGGGTTGCACTTCTACATGTCCATACAGCGGAGCAGCCCGGAGGAGAGAAGCTGCTGGGGCTTGCCCTCAGGCCAGGGGAGCCTCGTCACGCTGACTGCCCAGCGCTGGGAGCAGTGCACTGAGAGACGCAGGGCAGCTAGGAACTGGAGTTCAGGCCCTAAAACACCGGCATTTCTCTTGAAGTCTCTGTTCCCTGTGAGCCTGACACTGGCTGTCTCATGTGAGCTGTGCAAAGCAGGGCTGGTGGTCATTCCAGCAGACACTCGGCCATGCGAACTGAGGAGAGGGCTGGTGCTGCCCATGGCTGTAGCTGGCAGGGAGCTGAGCTCTGGCTGGGGCAGACATGGTCCCCTCACACTAAGGGGAGTGAGAGGCCCGTGACTCTAGGTACCACCACCAAGAGATGGGGGCATTGGGGGTAACATTCCCACACCCAGCAGGCCCTTACCTTGAGCCCCACGTTGCTGGGCTGCACCTGCTGCTGGGCTTGGCTGGCCTCCTGGAGTTGCTCCAGCTGCTGGGTCTCTGGGCCAGGGGCCTGGGGATAGTGAAGGACAGATGCCACAAGGTGCTTCCCCCCTGCTGAGAAAGACTGGGGCTGGGACCCAGAGGGGCCTTCTCCTTTCACCAGCACAGTCTCAGGTGGGGCAAGCAGGGCCAACTGGGATTGGCTACTCTGTGCCTCAGGGAATGGGGAACAGGGGTAAGGGAGAGCCCCTGGCCAGATGTCTCTCACCATCATGGGCTCTGCCAGCTCCTGGGTCAGAGTCGTCGTGTCCGTTTCCTCTGGCTCAGGGATCTCTTTCTCCATGTCTGAGAGCAGGTGTCCCAACCCTGGAGCCCTGCTGCCCCTTGGCGAGGTGGCAGGGAGCTCTCCTGATACCTTCTGGCTTCCCTTGAGCTGCTCCACCTCCTGGAGGGCCTGCTCCAACCGGCATTTCATCTCAGCCCGCTCAGCATTTAGCTTCTGCACCACATCCCGGGCCTCCCGGAACCGGAGCAACAGGAAGTCCTTCTCCTCACGCTGCACAGCCTGGAACCCCAGGAACTCCTGGTAGCGCTGCCGCAGCATCTGGTTACTCTGTCGAATGGCCTCTGCCCCATGGACAGGCAGCACATCAGCCCAGGTGAGCTACCTCCAGAGGGTGCTCATCCAGATTTGCTCCCCGCCTCCCTCTCGGAGCAAGGAATAAGTTTGGTATGGGGCAGAGGAAGATCTGGGCAGGGCTTATCTGAAACAGCTCCTGAAAGCAGCAGCCCATTCCTCCTCCAGCTCTGCCCCCGCAGCTCCTAGGGGACAGGACCCACAGCCAATAGGAGCTGGAGCTTGTGGTGGGGAGGTGTGTGGAGACCCACAGCAGGGCAAGCCCTTGAAAGCCAGAGGAAAAGGTCAAAGGGACAGGATGCAGCCTACAATTTGCCTATCCCTGTTCTAGACCATCCCTGCAGGCATTTGTCTGACATGCTCCACAACCTCTCTGGGCGATTGATTACAGTGCCACTCTGACCGTTTTCCCTCATGTCCAACCTAACCCTGCCGACCTGCAGTTAAAGCGCATTGCTTCTTGTCCCAGACTCAGAGGCCAATTCTCCCCTCCTCCTTGCAACAGCCTGTCATGTCCCCTCTGTCTCCTCTCCAAAGGAAACAAACCCAGGGTCAACCTGCCTTCAACAGGCTGGATCCCGGCTGCTGCTCTGCACCATCTCCAATGTCGTCAC
Organism: Pelochelys cantorii; assembly: GCA_032595735.1. Classification (NCBI taxonomy): domain Eukaryota; kingdom Metazoa; phylum Chordata; order Testudines; family Trionychidae; genus Pelochelys; species Pelochelys cantorii. The sequence continues at coordinate 13,597,950 of CM064358.1, read as the reverse complement.
ATCTTTCCTGAAACGGGGTCTTGTTTGACAAGGCTCCTGGATGGCATTGCAAATACCCTGGCCCACAGCGCCCACTCAAGGGGCCAAGCCTCCCACATGGGTCTGGCTGGGCTGGATTCCCTGCAGGGAGCCATGAAGAGGGACCGTGGTGACTGGCACCTGCAGGCCCAGCCTCGGAGGCCAGAGGCCTCCCCTGCAACGGTGCTTGGGCCCAGTCCCAGGCAAAAGGCAACTTCCCAAGAAAGAGGCGCAGGCTAGGTCATAGACCGGACTCTGAACCCGTCAGCTGCCTCCCCCCCTGCCCCCGAGCATGACCAGCAGGGAGCAGCACCTACTTCCCCATACACACAGGAAGCAGCTCCAGCGCCCGCTCCCCGCCATACACACACACAGGAAGCAGCTCCAGCGCCCGCTCCCCGCCATACACACACACACAGGAAGCAGCTCCAGCGCCCGCTCCCCGCCATACACACACACAGGAAGCAGCTCCAGCGCCCACTCCCCGCCATACACACACACAGGAAGCAGCTCCAGCGCCCACTCCCCGCCATACACACACACAGGAAGCAGCTCCAGCGCCCACTCCCCGCCATACACACACACAGGAAGCAGTTCCAGCACCTGCCCTCATACACACACAGGGAGCAACCACAGTGCCCCGCCTCCCTACACACAGTGCAGCTCCAGCACCCGCTCCCCCCCATACACACAGGGAGGAGCTGCAATGCCCCACTCCCCCCCAGTGCACACACAGGGAGCAACAGCAGCGCCCCACCCCATACAAACGCACAGAGAGCAACTGTAGCACACCCGCCCCCCATACACACAAACACACAGGGAACAGCTGTAGCACAGCACTTCCCCTCCACAGGGAACAGTGGGGAGGGCTAACTCAGTGGTTTGAGCATTGGTCTGCTAAACCCACAGTTGTGAGTTCAATCCTTGAAGGGGCCATTTAGGGATCTGGGGCAAATCTGTCAGGGATGGTACTTGGTCCTGCCGTGAAGGCAGAGGACTGGACTCGATGACATCTCAAGGTCCCTTCCAGTTCTATGAGATTACTAATATATGGAGATATACCTAACATATTATTATATTATTATTTATAAAACAGCTGTAGGACTAGGGTTACCAACATAATACTCCCACAAAATAGAACAGCCTGCCCCTCCCCCTGCTCACTCCATTTCCCATCCCTCTTCCCACTCACTTGCTCCCTGTCATTGGGCTGGCTCTCGGGGCCAGGGTGTGGGCTCCGGGGTGGAAGGGCTAGGAGGGGCTCTGGACTGGAGGGCAGAGCTGAGAGGGTTGGAATGTGGGAGGTGGCTCCAGGCTGATGCAGGGGGTTGGGGTGTGGGAGAGAGCACAGGCTCTGGGGCTGGGACCCAGGGGTTCAGAGAGCAGGAGGGGAATTGGGGCTGGGGTGGAGTGGGGCTCAGGGTAAAGATTTACAAGCAGCTCCCAGAAGCAGTGGCAAGTCCCTCCTGCGGCTCCTATGCTGAGGTGCTGGCAGGAGGTTTGCGCTGCCCAGTCCACAGGCACTGCACCCACAGCCTCCACTGGCTGAGGATCCTGGCCAATAGGAGCCGCAGTGCTGACGCTTGGGGTGGGCACAGCATGTGGAGTCTCCTGGCTGCCTGGAGGTGCTTCCTGGGAGGCTGCCCGAGCCCCACTGGACCCATGACTGGGCAGTATGGCTTGGTCAGCACAGCCACATGCTACAGCCCAAGTCCAGGTTGCAGGGAACTGGGCCCCAGCCACCCCTTTCAGTGCAGTACCAGTCCAGGGAACTCATTCATCCTCACCTTTCAGATCCTGGTTTTCCAGCAGAAAGCGCTGCAGGGCCTCGTGCCCGGCCAGCTCGGGGGGTAGCTGCCAGGCCGCCACCTTGCCCAGGGATGAGTCCTCACCCAGAGCACTGCAGTCACTGCCTGGGCACCCACCTGGCTGCACCATCTCACAGCTCCGCCGTTGCCGGGTCCCATTCATCCGGTCTAGCCTGGGGAGAGACACAGCACTATGAGACCTGAGAATCGGAGGCTTGGAAACCCAGGGTCTCTGGGCTGGGGAAGCGGGGGTTGATGCCCTGTCATGGAGCGGTGCATCTGAACTTCCCCAGCTCACCAGCTAAAGTGTCTCTACTCAGTTTGGTCTTGAAGGGGATAGAAAAGTGACAAAGTGGAGGATTGTATTCCCTTTGTTATAGTGCATGTGAGTTCTACCATCCTGTGGTAACCCTGTGTGTGTGCCTCAGCTTCCCTGGGCTCTGCACCAATCCCTGGATGGGGATTTCAGGGTAACAACCTCCCCCATGTACACACTGGCTATGACCCTTCGTACCCTGAGCTCGGGAGCCGGCAGGGGGAGGGGATAGCACCTTTAGCCTGGAAAGCAGGACATAGGCCGGAGGAGGAGCTAGGACCAGGCTGCTGGGTGGGTGAAGGGGTCGCAGCTGGTTCGGGGGCCGGGAGGGGGCGGGGCCCTGGCCTGGCTGCTCCTGGTGCCGGTGCTGCCGAGTCTGTTCTCCGCTGTGTCCCTGTCGCCTCAGCCCTCGCCGTGCTCCCGCTGGCTGAGCCCCACACCTGGCGGGGGGGAGGGGGGCCAGAAATCCCCAACCTCAGCGACAGAAGAATTCAGACGCCTGGGTCGCACTTCTGGTACCTGCGTCTCGTCGCCCCCGGCTGCCACTTCCCTTTTCCGGAATCGCAGCCTTGTCTCCCCCCGGAAGTGCTACCCCGGGACCCGGAAGCGGAAGAGACTTTCGGAGCCTAGACTGGAGGGGATTGGCGGCGGGGCTGCCGGTCGGAGATGGGGAGCCGGACGGGGATTGGCAGAGGCCGAGCGGGGATTGGCAGGGGCGGGGCGGGGATAGGGAGCCGGGCGGTGATTGGCAGGGGCGGGCCGGGGATGGGGAGCCGGGCGGTGATTGGCAGGGGCGGGCCGGGGATGGGGAGCCGGGCGGTGATTGGCAGGGGCGGGCCGGGGATGGGGAGCCGGGCGGGGATTGGCAGGGGCGGGCCGGGGATGGGGAGCCGGGCGGGGATTGGCAGGGGCGGGGCGGGGATGGGGAGCCGGGCGGTGATTGGCAGGGGCGGGCCGGGGATGGGGAGCCGGGCGGTGATTGGCAGGGGCGGGCCGGGGATGGGGAGCCGGGCGGTGATTGGCAGGGGCGGGGCGGGGATGGGGAGCCGGGCGGGGATTGGCAGGGGCGGGGCGGGGATGGGGAGCCGGGCGGTGATTGGCAGGGGCGGGCCGGGGATGGGGAGCCGGGCGGTGATTGGCAGGGGCGGGGCGGGGATGGGGAGCCGGGCGGTGATTGGCAGGGGCGGGCCGGGGATGGGGAGCCGGGCGGTGATTGGCAGGGGCGGGGCGGGGATGGGGAGCCGGGCGGGGATTGGCAGGGGCGGGCCGGGGATGAGGAGCCGGGCGGGGATTGGCAGGGGCGGGGCGGGGATGGGGAGCCGGGCGGGGATTGGCAGGGGCGGGGCGGGGATGGGGAGCCGGGCGGTGATTGGCAGGGGCGGGCCGGGGATGGGGAGCCGGGCGGGGATTGGCAGGGGCGGGGCGGGGATGGGGAGCCGGGCGGTGATTGGCAGGGGCGGGGCGGGGATGGGGAGCCGGGCGGTGATTGGCAGGGGCGGGGCGGGGATGGGGAGCCGGGCGGGGATTGGCAGGGGCGGGGCGGGGATGGGGAGCCGGGCGGTGATTGGCAGGGGCGGGGCGGGGATGGGGAGCCGGGCGGGGATTGGCAGGGGCGGGGCGGGGATGGGGAGCCGGGCGGTGATTGGCAGGGGCGGGGCGGGGATGGGGAGCCGGGCGGGGATTGGCAGGGGCGGGGCGGGGATGGGGAGCCGGGCGGGGATTGGCAGGGGCGGGGCGGGGATGGGGAGCCGGGCGGTGATTGGCAGGGGCGGGCCGGGGATGGGGAGCCGGGCGGTGATTGGCAGGGGCGGGGCGGGGATGGGGAGCCGGGCGGTGATTGGCAGGGGCGGGCCGGGGATGGGGAGCCGGGCGGTGATTGGCAGGGGCGGGGCGGGGATAGGGAGCCGGGCGGGGATTGGCAGGGGCGGGCCGGGGATGAGGAGCCGGGCGGGGATTGGCAGGGGCGGGGCGGGGATGGGGAGCCGGGCGGGGATTGGCAGGGGCGGGGCGGGGATGGGGAGCCGGGCGGTGATTGGCAGGGGCGGGCCGGGGATGGGGAGCCGGGCGGGGATTGGCAGGGGCGGGGCGGGGATGGGGAGCCGGGCGGTGATTGGCAGGGGCGGGGCGGGGATGGGGAGCCGGGCGGTGATTGGCAGGGGCGGGGCGGGGATGGGGAGCCGGGCGGTGATTGGCAGGGGCGGGCCGGGGATGGGGAGCCGGGCGGTGATTGGCAGGGGCGGGGCGGGGATGGGGAGCCGGGCGGTGATTGGCAGGGGCGGGGCGGGGATGGGGAGCCGGGCGGGGATTGGCAGGGGCGGGGCGGGGATGGGGAGCCGGGCGGGGATTGGCAGGGGCGGGGCGGGGATGGGGAGCCGGGCGGTGATTGGCAGGGGCGGGGCGGGGATGGGGAGCCGGGCGGGGATTGGCAGGGGCGGGGCGGGGATGGGGAGCCGGGCGGGGATTGGCAGGGGCGGGGCGGGGATGGGGAGCCGGGCGGTGATTGGCAGGGGCGGGCCGGGGATGGGGAGCCGGGCGGTGATTGGCAGGGGCGGGGCGGGGATGGGGAGCCGGGCGGGGATTGGCAGGGGCGGGGCGGGGATGGGGAGCCGGGCGGTGATTGGCAGGGGCGGGGCGGGGATGGGGAGCCGGGCGGGGATTGGCAGGGGCGGGGCGGGGATGGGGAGCCGGGCGGGGATTGGCAGGGGCGGGGCGGGGATGGGGAGCCGGGCGGTGATTGGCAGGGGCGGGGCGGGGATAGGGAGCCGGGCGGTGATTGGCAGGGGCGGGGCGGGGATGGGGAGCCGGGCGGGGATTGGCAGGGGCGGGCCGGGGATAGGGAGCCGGGCGGTGATTGGCAGGGGCGGGGCGGGGATGGGGAGCCGGGCGGTGATTGGCAGGGGCGGGGCGGGGATGGGGAGCCGGGCGGTGATTGGCAGGGGCGGGGCGGGGATGGGGAGCCGGGCGGGGATTGGCAGGGGCGGGGCGGGGATGGGGAGCCGGGCGGTGATTGGCAGGGGCGGGGCGGGGATGGGGAGCCGGGCGAGCGTTGGGCCGCCGGTGGAGCGCGATCGAGACGTGGGGAGCGGTGGGGGAGCGCGAGGCGCTGTGCTGGGGGCATTGGGGGGCTGTGCTGGGGGAGAGGGGGCTGGGGGTACTGGGGGGCGGGGGCCAGGCTGCTCAGGACCTCATGGGACCCAGAAGTGACAAACCCCCAACCCCCTGCTTCCACCCGGGGGCTTCTCTTCACCCCCACCTGCTGCCGCCCCATCTCCCCCGTCCTCGCTCAGGGCCCCTCTTCCTCCACAATCCTATTTCCTCTTCCCCCCCCCCCCCGTCCTCGCTCAGGGCCCCTCTTCCCCCCAATCCTATTTCCTCTCTTCTCCCCCCCCCGTCCTCGCTCAGGGCCCCTCTTCCCCCCAATCCTATTTCCTCTCTTCTCCCCCCCCCCGTCCTCGCTCAGGGCCCCTCTTCCCCCCAATCCTATTTCCTCTCTTCTCCCCCCCCCCCGTCCTCGCTCAGGGCCCCTCTTCCCCCCAATCCTATTTCCTCTCTTCTCCCCCCCCCCCGTCCTCGCTCAGGGCCACTCTTCCCCCACAACCCCATTTCCCTTCCCCCACCATGGGGCTCTGCCCTGCTGCTGGCCAAGAAGAGACTTGTCTCTGGCTGCCTGGGGCTGGGGAGGGAGCCCAGCCTGGGCCAGCCCTCTGGGGCAGGCAGTTCACACGGTCTCTCTGCTCTAGGGAGCAGCCGTGCCAGCACCATGGCCTTTCCGCAGGAGCTGAGTCGCTCACAGGTGTGCGGGATGATGCGGGAAGAGCTGTGCCAGGACCAGGACTTCCTGCGGTCTGACACCCACATCTTCATCATCTTGGGGGCCTCGGTGAGTCCCTAGCCAGCCAGGCCGTGCCCCATGTGGCCGTTCCTCCTGTGTTAGCCTGCACTATGCTTTGTGGACAGGCACTGCTGTGGGGGAACAGGGAGTTCCCTGCAGGACCCTGCACTTGGTGAGGGGATGGCTAAACTAGTCTTCCCCACAGCTCTGCTCAGCTGCAGGATTCCCCTGAGCTCCTGCCTCCCATGGGCTCTGTGGCTCGTGCCTCCAGGGCAAGGCAGGAGTTGTACCAGGGGCGATACTGTGCATTGGGAGCTGCAGCTGAGCCATCCTGGCTACCATGACTGGGCAGAGTGACTTAACTTCCTGCCTGGTGTTGTGTAACCTGGGCGGGCAGCGCTTGCAACTCCATGTGTGACCTGCCTCCAGCGGGGGTGGGGGGCCACTAATTCCTGCTGGGTTGAGCTATGTGCCCTGTCATGGGGCCACCCAAGGCCTGGGATGGTGCTGGTGCTTGCCATGGGATGGAGTGAGGTCAGGCCCTGGGTTGGCCAACCCTTAGTTTATATTCTGTGAGCAGTAGTGAGATTTCAGCAAGCAAAGGTGTGTGATTGACACTGTCTTGCTGCCCCCAAATCCACCCATTGCCCCGAATTTGCCCTGACACCTCAGAGGCCTCCCAAACTGCCCCACCCTGTAGTCATCCCGTAGGCCCTGGAAACCACCCCGGTGCCCCTCAAACTCACAGAAACTGCCCCAGCTCCTTCCCTAGGCCTTCAGCATAACCCTTTTCTACCCTGCTTCCGGTTGCCTGCCTGCTCTGAGGGGCCGCAACATGTTGCTCCTGTTGTGGGATCTGTGGCATTCGCACAAGGGGAAGTGCTGGGCACTGCTGAGCGGCTGTGCCCACTGGGAGCCACAAGACAAGCGACATCAGGGCGGCCAGCGGAGAGCATGGCTGCTGGAGCCATTGCCGTGCTGGGGGTGGCTGGGCAGTGTCCTTGTGGTGGGGGTGGCACGTGGAAGCCCCCTGCCAGCCCTAGCTCCCTGTAGCTGAGGAGAGTAATGCCCCCACACACACACAAACACACCTTTGCTAGCTACATGGAATTGTCCCTTCGCTCACCCACCCTGAGACATCTACTCCAATATGTTTGTGTCTCACGCCAAAGACTCCCCCACTTGGCCCAGGGTTCCCCAGGCAGGCGGCCAGCAGGGTAGGCAGCAAAAGGCGGAGAAGCCCTGATTTTGCTCGAGTTGCTGCCGCTGTCTGCACGCCCCACAGATGCATTACTGCTGGTCTCAATTTCTGGGGCTTTGGTTCCCACTGTCTCTGCCTTTCTCCACAGCACAGGAACCCATCTCCCCTTGACATGCTGGCCTGATGCAGCCCTCTGAGGCTTTCTGTGCATTTTCCTCCAGCCTGGGAGTAACTTTTCTGGCTTCTTTCTCCTCTCCACTTTTCTCCTAGCCTTTATGAAAGGCAGCTACCCAAGTTGGGTGCAATTCCCTGTCTCTCATGATGTTTGGTTGGGTGGCACAGCCCGCTCCCTGTTCTGCTCCTGGCTGCCCTGGTGATACACCCCACAATCCTCTTTGGCCCCATCCTAGACCTGGGATGCCACTAAGTCCCCTAGAGCCTTCTCAGAGTCCCCAGCTCTCTGGAGCACAGCCCCAGGCAGTTGGTGTTCCTTGCTCCTAGCAGTCCCCCACACATCTCCTGACAGGGGCAGACACCCCAGGCACTCCCCCAACCCTGCCTGCATGAGAGCAGGGCAGTGGGGAAACCGAGGCACAGTGATTCAGTGGCTAGGCTCAGGTCACACAGGGCGACTGACCCCAGAAGCCAGCTCCCTGTTTAAATATAGGGGTTGCTTCAGCTCCACGTGACTTGGGTTCACCTCAAGTTGGCGGAGCTGAGGCAGAGAATCCTGGGTAGGCACTGGGCCCTGTGAGCTGTGATGGGGACTGCCGCAGTCTCTCTGCAGGCCAGTCAGGGACAGCACAGGCTGGATCCCTGGCACCTGCTCCCCCTCCCCCAGCAGAGGGAGGAAGGAGAAAGCTGCTTATCAGCGTTTGTGATAGATAAGGAGCTTCCTGGGCTTAGGCAGGAGGCCAGTGGCCTGGACCTGGCTGTAGGAGGCAGGGCTAAGAGCTGAGGAGAAGATGGCTTATCACTTTGGGCCAGGGAGGGGCAAATACAAATGTCCCTGTGTCTGTGGGCGCGGGACCACTGGCTCATTTTCCCTGCTCAGACATTCCCTGGCCTGCAGCAGACAGTGTGTGGTGTGTCCCCAGGCTGGTATGGGCTTGTTGGGCAGTTCCCCCCTCCTCCCTTACCATGCAGCATGGGGCTGGCACATCCCTGCAGTGTGTGGTGTGTCCCTGGGCTGGTTTGAGCTCGCTCGGCACTTCCCCCCTTGCTGTGGGGGGGTGGCGGTATCCCTGCTATGTCTGGTGTGTCCCTTGGCCTGCTTCTTGCCCCAGGACCCGCCTTGCTGTGGGAGCTGAGCCTCTGTGACTCAGCAAATCCCTAAGGCTTGCAAAATGATCAGCTGATCTGTACACACACACCCTGGCAGAGCAAACCGCATGTGTGCCCAGGCTCGGAGGTGGCATGTGGAGCTTGGCACAGGACCTGCATGTGCACCTGCCAGTCCCTGGCTTAGCTGCTCCCCCACAAAGGCCCAGCACTGCAGAGCAAAGACATGGGAGGGCAGGGAGTAGACTTGGGGGGAGAGAGACTGTATCCTGGGTGGGGAATGGGACCTGGGGCCTGCCCCTTGGGGGGGCGGGGGGCTGGCTCCCATCTGGCCCCAGAGTAGTGACGGACTGGCTCAGGAGGGTGGGGAATGGGGCCCATTGCCCATCCCACCCCAGGGCAGGGAATGGGGTCCAGGGTCTGCCCCTCTTGTCTGTTTGCTGCTGTGATGTGCCCTTTGTCTGTTCCAGGGCGACTTGGCCAAGAAGAAGATCTACCCAACCATCTGGTAGGTCCCTGCCAGACCGGGCTGCGGGGAACTCGGGGCCCTGACCTCAGCTCACCCAGCCAAATTCTCTTTCAGGTGGCTGTTCCGGGATGGGCTGCTCCCCGATGACACCTATGTGGTGGGCTATGCCCGCTCCCAGCTCACTGTGGAGGACATCCGCAGGCAAAGCCAGCCCTACTTCAAGGTGTCCCTTTGGCCCACCCGCTGCCCCTCTCTGAGCGGGGGAGGGACTGGGCTCCTGGGCCAGAGCTCCTCTGGGCCTTGAGTACCTGTCTGGGCGCAGGGGAGGGGCTGTGGCTGCGTGACTCCCCTCCCCCACACCTCAGATGGCTGGGGTAGCACATCCTCCCTTCCGCCACACACGCACCTTCGCTGACTTAGGGACGTTAAATATCGGTTAATTGAACAGTCAAGTAACCTCATGAATTCTTATCATTAGTCAACTAGTCTGTAGTCCTTGGGAACGGGGCCAGCAGCCCGTGCACTCCTGCCTCACTCCCAAGAAGACCCCTACCAAGTGGGAACTGGTCCGTGAGGGGAGCCAGTTTAAAAACCAGTTCCCCTCACGGACTGGATGCCTGATGCCCTGTGCTGCTGCCTCTGATAAAGAGGCAGCAGCATGGGATGGCAGCAGCCCCTTTCTAGGGAGCGATCTGAGCTCCCACACCCAGCACAAACTAGAACTGAGCTGGGCTGCCTTCCCAATTGGTTACTAATACACTTTAAATGCAGAGTTGCAGCGAGAGTAGGTCCCGGATCCAGCACAAGCCAGGACTGAGCTGGGCTGCTGACCAGCCTGCTAAAAAATGTACTGCCAAGTGTGTGGGGGAGACAGGAAAGATTCCAGAAGACTGGAAAAGGGCAAATATAGTGCTCATTTATAAAAAGGGAAATAACAACAACCCAGGAAACTACAGACCAGTTTAACTTCTGTGCCAGCGAAGATAATGGAGCAGGTAATTAAGGAAGTCCTCTGTAAACACCTGGAAGGTGGCAAGGTGATAGGGAACAGCCAGCATGGATTTGTAAAGAACAAATCGTGTCAAACCAATCTGTTAGCTTTCTTTGATAGGATAACGAGTCTTGTGGATAAGGGAGAAGCGGTGGATGTGGTATACCTAGACTTTAGTAAGGCGTTTGATACGGTCTCACATGATATTCTTATCAATAAACTAGGCAAATACAACTTAGATGGGGCTACTATAAGGTGGGTGCTTAACTGGCTGGATAACCGTACTCAGAGAGTAGTTATTAATGGTTCACAATCCTGCTGGAAAGGTATAACAAGTGGGGTTCCACAGGGGTCTGTTTTGGGACCGGCTCTCTTCAATATCTTCATCAACGATTTAGATATTGGCATAGAAAGTATGCTTATTAAGTTTGCAGATGATACCAAGCTGGGAGGGGTTGCGACTAATGTGGAGGATAGGGTCATAATTCAAAATGATCTGGACAAACTGGAGAAATGGTCTGAGGTAAACAGGAAGAAGTTTAATAAAGACAAATGCAAAGTGCTCCACTTAGGAAGGAACAATCAGTTTCACACATACAGAATGGGAAGCAACTCTCTAGGAAGGAGTACGGCAGAGAGGGATCTAGGGGTAATAGTGGACCACAAGCTGAATGAGTCAGCGATGCTGTTGCAAAAAAAGTAAACATGATTCTGGGATGCATTAACAGGTGTGTTGTGAGCAAGACACGAGAAGTCATTCTTCCGCTCTACTCTGCGCTGGTTAGGCCTCAGTTGGAGTATTGTGTCCGGGTCTGGGCACCGCATTTCAAGAAGGATGTGGAGAAATTGGAGAGGGTCCAGAAAAGAGCAACAAGAATGATTAAAGGTCTAGAGAACATGACCTATGAAGGAAGGCTGAAAGAATTGGGTTTGTTTAGTTTAGAAAAGAGAAGACTGAGGGGGGACATGATAGCAGTTTTCAGGTCTCTAAAAGGGTGTCATAAGGAGGAGAGAGAAAACTTGTTCATCTTGGCCTCTGAGGATAGAACAAGAAGCAATGGGCTTAAACTGCAACAAGGGAGGTTTTAGGTTGGACATTAGGAAAAAGTTCCTAACTGTCAGGGTAGTCAAACTCTGGAATAAATTGCCCAGGGAGGTTGTGGAATCTCTATCTCTGGAGATATTTAAGAATAGGTTAGATAAATATCTATCAGGGATGGTCTAGACAGTATTTGGTCCTGCCATGAGGGCAGGGGACTGGACTCGATGACCTCTCGAGGTCCCTTCCAGTCCTAGTATTCTATGATTCTATGAATGTGTGTAGTCTATAGCATTAACGTATAAGCTTTTGCTTATTGGTTAATCGACTGCACTTTTACATCCCTAGGCTGACTTGGGATTGCATCCCCCTTCCCCCATTTCTTCTCTGACTGGGAGGGGTGGTGGCGCATCCCCTTTCTTTCTCCCCATGTCTCAGCTGCCTGGGAGTGGCACATCCCTGTTCTGCCCCCCCACCTAGGCTGATCGGGGGGGTGTCCCCCCCCATGCCTGGGCTGACAGCGTGTCCCCTTGGGCAGGTGGAGCCAGATGAGCAGGCCAAGCTGCAGGAGTTCTTTGCCCGGAACAGCTATGTGTCGGGGACATACGACAGCAGCACCTCCTTCCAGCGACTGAACACCCACCTGGCCGGGCTGCACAATGGGGAGAAGGCCAACCGGCTCTTCTACCTGGCACTGCCCCCCAGTGTGTATGAGGATGTAACCCGCAACATTCGGGAGTGCTGCATGGGCTGCGGGTGAGAGCACTTAATCCCCAGGGGCGGGGGGGGTGGGAGGGAGCCTCTAGCTGCAGCCACCTTTGACACCCCCTGCCTCCCCCCCAGGGGCTGGAATCGCATCATCGTGGAGAAGCCATTCGGGAAGGATCTAGAGAGCTCCAACAAACTGTCCAATCACATCGCTTCACTCTTCCGGGAGGACCAGATCTACCGCATTGACCACTACCTGGGCAAGGAGATGGTGCAGAACCTCATGGTGCTGAGGTGGGGCTCCAGGGCTGTCTGTTGGGGAAAGATCCCACCAGCGCGGTAATGCCCACCTCAGCCACACGCTGTCTCCCCGGCAGGTTCGGGAACCGCATCTTCGGCCCTGTGTGGAACCGGGACAACGTGGCCTGCGTCGTGCTGACCTTCAAGGAGCCCTTCGGCACAGAGGGGCGGGGTGGCTACTTCAACGAGTTTGGGATCATCCGGTGAGCAGGGCGGGAAGCAGCAAGGAGCCCAGCTGGGGAGAGGAATGGGATTCTCGGCCTTGGCGTGTATCTAAATGACTTGCCCGCGCATCTGAAGTGAAGGTGCTGAAGTGCATCTCCCAGCTGCAGCTGGACAGTGTGGTGCTGGGCGAGTATGTGGGGAACCCGAGGAACACGTCCCCTAGTTCCTGGGCAGTGGGGGTGGGTGGAGTGTGCTGGGGCTGGGAGCCCTATGCTCACCCCTCTCCCCTCCTGGCAGTGACGTGATGCAGAACCACCTGCTGCAGATGCTGTGCCTGGTTGCCATGGAGAAACCAGCCTCCACCCACTCGGACGATGTGCGGGATGAGAAGGTGGGTTAGAGCGTGAGGACCAAGCACTGCAGGCTCCTGCTCCAGGTGCAGGGACCCTGGGGAGTCTTGCCAACACCCTCCTCCCAGTGCTGGGCTCCACCACTCCCATCTGACTGGAGTGAGTCCAAGTGCCTTCTTGTAGCCCAGAGCCAACCCAGGCTGGGCTGGCCACTGTGGTGCCCTGGCCCTGCCACCCTCAGAATCCTTTCACCCCTCCTTGCCCCGGGCTTCCCCTCCCGCTGTGCATGCCAGCCTGCCTGGCCATGGCTGGGGCTCTGAGCCATTCCCCACCCCGCCCCCGCCACTCTGCCTTGCCGTGGCTCTGAGCCATGCCCCACCCAACCCCACCCCCACCGCTCTGCCTGGCTGTGGCTCCGAGCCATGCCCTGCCCCCGCCGCTCTGCCTGGCCATGGCTGGGGCTTTGGGCCACTTCCCCCCCGCGCACACAGACACCCCCCCCCCCCGCACCTGCTCTGCCTGGCCATGGCTGGGGCTTTGGGCCACTCCCCCCCTCTCCCCTCGTACACGCACACATACACACCCCCGCTCTACCTAGCCATGGCTGGGGCTCTGAGCCATTCCCCGCCCCGCCCCCACTGCTCTGCCTGGCCGTGGCTCCGAGCCATGCCCTGCCCCTGCCGCTCTGCCTGGCTGGGGCTTTGGGCTACTTCCCCCTGCGCACGTGTGTGTGCACGTGCACGCGCGCACACACCCCACCCCCACCCCCCACTCTGCCTGGCCATGGCTGGGGCTTTGAACTGTGCTCCCCCACAGGTGAAGGTGCTGAAGTGCATCTCCCAGCTGCAGCTGGACAGTGTGGTGCTGGGCCAGTACATGGGGAACCCTGATGGTGTGGGTGAGGCCCGGAAGAGCTACCTGGACGACCCCACTGTACCACCTGGCTCCAGCACGCCCACCTTCGCCACTGCCGTGCTCTACGTGGACAATGAGAGATGGGATGGTGAGCTAGTGCATGGGCGGGAATGATGCACCTGGGGTGGGTGCTGTGGGGGAGGTTGGTGAGGTTGGTAGCACTGGGGGGAGGGGGTGGAGCACCTGGGGAGAGCACTGTCTGTAACCCCTTGCCCTTCCCCTGTGTGTGTGTGCTGTGGGGGTGGGGCCCTAGCACTGTTTCTGTCCCTCTGCCCCCTCTCCCTTCCTTGTTCCCTGCACAAAATTCTCTCATTCATACACCCAAGGGGCACCCGCCTCACCAACTCCCAGGGCTCAGGCGTAACCTCACACTCTGTGGGTGTGGAGGTCCGTTCCCAGTGACTGTGCCTTACACAGAAATATTCCACTCACCCTCTAGTTATTGGCAGCCCCAAACCTAACTGCCCACACCCGGCATCCCGGGCTCCCCGTTCCCCGGAAGGCGAATGAATTGTCTTGCTGGCCAGTCAGGATCAGGTCCCTTGGGGAAGACTCCTGTTGTTGCCTGGTGTCATCAGCACAGGGGTGAGGTCGGGCAGCTCTGATCCTGGGGCTGAGTCCTGGAGTTGGTTCCCCAAGTACTTCCTTTGGGCCCCAGTTTATAGAGTGACAAGTGAATCCTCCTTAACTCAACCTTAGTAGGGATGTTAAAACGTTTACCTTAAGAAATTCCCAGTGGTTACGTGTTTACACTGGGGGGAGGCCGGAGCAGCACGGTGGGGGGCAGGTGGGAGTTCGGGCTCCTGGGGAGCCAGCTTTAAAAGCCCCCCTCCCTTCAGCAGCACGGTGGGAGAGGCCCTGCATGTAACCGTGAAATTAACCGATGAGCCCAGGTTCATCAGTTAACCGTTTACACGATCACATCCCTAGACCTTAACCAGTTATTTACTAAAACGTGACTCACCAGCCCTAACATATGGTAACCAAATTCCCAGCCCAATCCTGGTTGGCACCTGGCCAGGTGAATGACACAGCAGAGAGGACCCGTTGCAAGGCAGAGCATGATGGGACGGAGCCATGGGGAAGTGGGAACCGTTCTCACAGAACGAGATTTCACAAGCCCACCTGTCGAGAAGCAGTTTCTTGCCAGGCGAGATGCTGTCCCACTCAGGTTTCTTTACCCGTCTGGAGACCTGTTTTGTTCTCTGGGGCTAGTGGGTGCCAGTAGGACAGGGCCCCTTCTGAACAGCCTATGATGTCATGATTGCAATGCAGTTTATCTGGAGTGTGTGGATGTGACTCGCTGCTGCTCTTCCAGTCTGGCTGCAGAAAAAGGCCTTCTCCTTACGCTCCCTGGGCAGGGGGTTGGGGGGGGGCTCTGTGGGGGGGCTAGCACTGTCTCTCTGCCAGGCGTCCCGTTCGTGCTGCGGTGCGGGAAGGCCCTGAACGAGCGCAAGGCTGAGGTGCGGCTGCAGTTCCGGGACGTGCCGGGCGACATCTTCCAGCGGCAGTGCAAGCGCAACGAGCTGGTGATCCGGGTGCAGCCCAACGAGGCCGTCTACACCAAGATGATGACCAAGAAACCCGGCATGTTCTTCGACCCTGAGGAGTCTGAGCTGGACCTGACCTATGGCAATCGCTACAAGGTGCCAGACCGGGCCTCCCCACTGCCCCCCTTCCCTGCTGGCCCTGGGGTCCCCCACAGCTTCCTCTGCCCTTCCCCTTTCCTCCACCCTAAGGAGTCCGAGCTGGACCTGACCTACGGCAATCGCTACAAGATGCTGGCCCCAGGCCCCACCCCCCTTCCCTGCCAGCCCATGGCTCCCCCCGGCCATCACTGCCACTCTTTCCTACTGATCCTGGGGCCCCCTTTGTCTCCCCCTTCTGGCCCTACAGCTTCCCCTGCCCCCCTTCCTTCCACCCTAAGGAGTCCAAGCTGGACCTGACCTACAGCAGTTGCTACAAGGTGCTGGCCCTGGGCCCCCATGCCTCCACCCTGCCCCCTTCCCTGTTGGCCCTGGGGTCCCCCACAGCCCCGCACTGCCTGCTCTTTCCTCCACCCTAAGGAGTGAGAGCTGGGCCTGACCTACAGCTGCCAAACCAGCCCCCTCATGCCCCATCCCAGCCACCTCTTCTCAATACACTCTCCCTGGCCCCCAGCCCAGGTCACACCTCCCTCTCCCATCTCTCCAGGATGTGAAGCTGCCAGATGCCTACGAGCGACTCATCCTGGACGTCTTCTGTGGCAACCAGATGCACTTTGTGCGCAGGTAGGTCCTGGGCTGTCCAGCCCCGAGCCCCCTCCCTGCAGACCCTGAACTATGCTACTGTGACATTACGGGTTTCTGGGGGCACCACTGAGAGGGTCCAGTCAGGGCAAATTGCTTAGCGACAGGGCTACTTTCAGCCCAAGCCTAGGATCTTCCACTCTAAGGCACCAAACCAGCCACACTTAGCATGTCTGTTGCCATGCTGGCCAGCAAGGAGTCTCACAAGCAAACCCCCTTAGACACCCCAGCTTTCCCTCTGCCACAACCAGCATCACTTCTTACACAGCTGAGAGGTTATGAAAACCAATCTCGCCAAATCTGAACAGGTTCCCCAGTCCGAAAGGACCAGCCACAGTTCCAGGTCTATTTATACTTCAGATCTTATTCCAGAGAGCTTGTAGTGCCGATCCTTTTGTAGAATCTTTAGGTTTATTAATACAGGGAAAGAAAGAAAAGGTTGAGAATAAAATTGTCAAAGGAATCAGATCCCCACACACCGATTGTACAGCTCTTGGTGCAGGCTCGTAGCAGAGATGGAACAATCTGCTGTTTTAGAAGTCCCTGGGGCCTGTTGGCTGCTAGGCTGGGTCATCGGCCTTCCAGGCCGAGTTCTTAGCAGAGCCCTCCAGAGGGGCTGGGCCAGACTGGAGGCAAACGGAGGAGCCCCCAGGGCCTCGTTATCCCCTGGCCTGTGTGGCGGGAGAGGCTCCTGTTGCTCTGGCTGGGAAATGCGCCTCCCCAGATGGAGTTTGGCCCGTGGGCAGGTCCCCTCCAGCCCTGACTCGGCCTTAGCAGCCCTGGCCCCCATATTGGACCGAACACTCCCGGCCAAGCGCCTCCCGTGTGGGTTGGTCCCATGTGCAGGGCAGTGTCAGGGACGTGCTGCTGGTCACCTGACTGGCCACCTAGCCACACTAGGTTTGGCCAAGGCCTGGCAAGAGCAAACATGTGAAATACCAGCCCAGAGCCACCGCGCGTAACTGCAAACACAGACCTGACACAGGCCTGTGAGCAGCAGCCACAGAACCAGCGAATCAGCTTCCGACAGACCCCTCACGTGGCCACTTGACCCAAGCTTTGGGGCAAACATAGAGCAGTGGTTGCAACAATGACTTGTGTGTGCAGCTCAGAACCCAGTAGCATCACACCCTGTCCCCGGGTCCAGGCAGGGAGTCCTGGTGCCTCTGGGAGAGCAGCTGGGGCTGGGTGCTGGGACTGGTTCTGCCTTTAATGTGAGGTGTCCTGTCCCGGCCTGCTGTGCTGATACTGACCCTGCTCCCCCCCCCAGTGACGAACTACGTGAGGCCTGGCGCATTTTCACTCCCCTGTTGCACAGGATTGAGTCAGAACGGATCCAGCCCATCCCCTACTGCTATGGCAGGTGAGGCTCTAGGCTGGGCACCAGGGGGAGGGGGTTGCGGGAGCCAGCAGGGGCACTGATGAGGGGCATGCCAGGGGGCCCGGCAGGGGCTCTGGGCTGGAGGGGCCTGGCGGCCTGGCAGAAGACCTGGGAAGGATGTGGGTGGCTCTGGGGGGATGGGAGAAGGGTGTACTGGGGGGGCTAGTAGGAGAATGTGGGGGGCTGTGGAGCACTGAAGGGGCTGGCAGGGAACAGGAGGGGTCAAGCTGCCAGAAAGGCAAGTCCCTGGTTGGAGGTGCAGGAGGATGACCGGGGGGGGCTGGCCCTGCCTGCTGTAAGGGCCCAGCCCCCTCCCCCCCCCCATGGGCACTAACCTGGGGACATTGCTCTTTCCCAGCCGGGGCCCCCCCGAGGCAGACGAGCTGATGAAGAGGGTCGGGTTCCAGTACGAGGGCACCTACCGCTGGGTGAATCCGCATAAGCTCTGAGCTGGGGGCAGCTGTTGCCTCCCAGGGCAACTCAGGGGGGCCACCCATGCCACTTGCTGCTCCCCCAGGGGCTCCTGGGGTGGGGACATTGGGGGCTGGGCATGGGGTGCTGCTGGTAGAGAAGGTCAGGGGGGAGGGAGCCGGGCATGGGGCATTCATCCATTTAGCCAAATGGGTTGTGATCCCTGCCCCCTTCCCTTCCCTTCCCCCTCTCCCTGATGTGGCTGGGGTCCTGGTTCACACAGGCCTCCTACAGCACCCCCCATCCCATTTACATCCTCCTTCAAACCAAACTGCCCGCCCCTGCCAGGTCCCTGCCCTGGACCTAAAGCCCCCTGCTTCTGGGACCAAGTTGGCCCTGGCATGTTTACAGCCTGCCCCTCTTCCCCCACCCTGGTCTCTGGCCCTCCAGATCCTGCCCCACACAGGGCTGGGGGAGTCTAGATCCTCTCACTCCAGTGGGCCTGAGTGCTGTGCGTGCTGTGTCGCTGAGACATTCCTGCCCCGTTTCTGGGCCTTTTGTACGCAGCGCTGATTTGTAAAGAGATTGTTGTACCCAGCCTCGTCCCTGTCCTTCCTCTGTCCGATCGTGTGGCCCCTGTGTCTTGGGTGGCTGATACCCTACAGCAGGGCCAGGGCAGGGCCCTCTGGAAACTCGCTCAGCCTGCATGAAAGCCAGGAGCAGGGGGGGCAGTGTTAAATCTGAGGCCAGTCTCCATCAGGCCCCGCCCCACACACACACACAGGATGGAAATCAAACCCAGCCGATAGGCCTCCACTCTCCTTTTATTTGTGGCAGCTGCTGCTTTGTCAGGAGCTCCGAGCCTGGGCTGCCCTCCAGTGTCGGGGGGAGCAGAGACCAAGCATGGAAGTGTTGAGGCTGAGCTGTGGCTCCCTGGCAGCCACCTGCCCCCCACAGCCAGCAGCACCGGGCCCCTGGTTCCAGAGCATCACAGGGAAGGGTGGGAGCTGTCCTGGGCAGGCCCCACATGTCCACACACACACCCCTCGGCACCAGCCAGGCAGAGACGATCCAACTGCCCCAGCAGGGCCCAAATCCAGCAGGGTTGAGCCTAGCCTCTCCACCTGCTCCAGTGTCCTGCAGGGCTCTTCCTCTCCGCTGGTAGGTTGCAGCTCCAGGCAGCCCCTAGGCCAGGCCCAGCTGCTGTTCAATGCCTCGGGCAAAGAGGTGGACGAGCTGCCTGTGCACCCTGTGGAGAAAAGCGGCCATCAGCAGGCTGCTCAAGGAGCTGGGTGCCAGCAGTGGGAGGGAAAAGAATAGAATCAGGTCAGCCCTGCCTGAGGGAGGGACAAGCCGCTGGCCTGCCCCCTCGCACAGGACAGGCGAGCAGTGCCTGAGCTGCCATGGGCCCCAGCCGGGACGAAGGCTAATGCAGAGATAGGCTGCCAGAAGGGCCGTAAGAGCCCCTGCGCGTGAGGCAGGCCTATGCAATGAATGGGCCAGGCCTGACGGGGGTCTAGCCTGCTCCCCAAGCCCTCCAGGGCCGCATGGGGACTCATGCCAGAGCTTAACTACCCTGCCACTAGGAAAACCTGCCCGGTGCCCGCCTATAAGTGCAGCGTAAGCCCCTAGCTGCTTGTCCTAGCCTCGGAGGGGAAGAGGGGAGTTTTCTGCTCCTCCCTTCCTTCCCTCCCCCCCCCCCGCCCTTGGAACAGCCTGTCATGTCCAGGGAAACAGTTCTCATGTCCTTTCCACCCAAGCCCAGGCTGCTGCCAGCCTTCAGCTGGCCTGTCTTCTGGCCCTTGCTCGGTTCTGCTGCATGTTGCTGGACTGTCCTGTTTGCCCCCTCTTGCCCAAGCTGTGTAGCCCAGGGCCCCCCCCAGCTCCAGCTGAGGCCTGGTCTGCATGACTGGCACAGAGGAATTACTGCTCATGTCTCTTATGCCACTCCTGCAGAGCAGAGAAGCCCCAAACTTCCCCCCACATGCTACGGGAAGCTCCCATAGCAGCCTAGCAAGTGGCTCTTGTGCCACTGCACAGGGGCATGTGGACATAGGGCTGGCTGTGGGGTGTCCCCCACCCTCCCATGGGGCTCTGTCTGCTCACCTGACGCTGATATCGGCGTGGGGCAGGGTCTCCCCATCACAGCTCCAGCAGCTCAGGGGCTGCTCCGCCCAGCACAGCCCCTTCCAGCCCCTGGGCCCTGGCTGCCCCTGCTCCTCACTCTCCTCCGGCTGGCTGGGGGTGAAGCGCAGGGCCTGCACTCGGTGCACACTCACAAAGGGTAGGTCAAACTGCAGAGGGCAGAAGGGCTGGACTGAGCCAGAGGCCTCTCCCTGCCCTGGGGCCAGACACCCCCAAAGCAGCAGCTCCAAGCTGACCCCTCCTTGTGACCTGGTGCCTGCTGACCCCCTGGGTCTGTTCCCACCATCTCCCTTCCCCGGGTCTCTTCCCCGCCCCCCCCCACTCCCTCTGGTACCCAGGTCTGGGCCAGGCCTTTCTCCTGCTACTCAACCTTGGTGGTGGGGGGGTGTCTCCATGTAGGACCCCAGGTCTGCCCCATGCCTCCCTCCCAGTACCTGGCTCTGAGGGAGGAGTCACAGATTTCCCCCCCCCCCCCATTGGTCTGCCCTATGATTCCTCCCTCCCGGTACCTGGCTCGGGGGTGGGGGTCTGGCCCCATCTGGGGGGGGGGGTCAATGCCACGCCCATACCTGGTCTCGATGGTCCATGTGCCGACTCAGGTGTCGCAGGAAGCCCAGGGCGGAGCACTCGCGCACCAGGATGAGGTCAGCCGTGCCATCGGCCAGGTGGGCGCTGGGGGACAGGCCTTCGGGGCTCTTAGGGCAGGCACTGCTCATGCAGGTCAAGTTAATGGCCAGGAAACGACCCTGCTCCTGTTGCCACTCGCCAGCTGGGGCAGAGACACCATCACGCCCAATTCCCCTGCTCTCCCATACCTCTGCCACTTGCTGGCTGGGGGAGAGACACCGGCACCCCCAATCCCACTGCCCTGCCCCCCATCCCCGTCCCTCTGCCACTCGCCGGCTGGGGGAGAGACACTGTCACTCCAAATCCCCCCCCTCCATCCCTCTGCCACTTGCCGGCTGGGGGAGAGACACCGGCACCCCCAATCCCACTGCCCTGCCCCCATCCCTGTCCCTCTGCCACTCACCAGCTGGGAGAGAGAGACCGGCACCCCCAATCCCACTGCCCTGCCCCCATCCCTGTCCCTCTGCCACTCACCAGCTGGGGGAGAGAGACTGGCACCCCCAATCCCACTGCCCTGCCCCCATCCCTGTCCCTCTGCCACTCACGGGCTGGGGGAGAGCGACCGTCGCTCCAAATCCCACCCCCCCCGGTCCCTCCGCCACTCACCGGCTGAGGGAGAGAGAGACCGGCACCCCCAATCCCACTGCCCTGCCCCCATCCCTGTCCCTCTGCCACTCGCCGGCTGGGGGAGAGACACTGTCACTCCAAATCCCCCCCCTCCATCCCTCTGCCACTTGCCGGCTGGGGGAGAGACACCGGCACCCCCAATCCCACTGCCCTGCCCCCCATCCCCGTCCCTCTGCCACTTGCCGGCTGGGGGAGAGACACCGGCACCCCAATCCCACTGCCCTGCCCCCATCCCTGTCCCTCTGCCACTCACCAGCTGGGGGAGAGAGACCGGCACCCCCAATCCCACTGCCCTGCCCCCATCCCTGTCCCTCTGCCACTCACCAGCTGGGGGAGAGAGACTGGCACCCCCAATCCCACTGCCCTGCCCCCATCCCTGTCCCTCTGCCACTCACGGGCTGGGGGAGAGCGACCGTCGCTCCAAATCCCACCCCCCCCGGTCCCTCCGCCACTCACCGGCTGAGGGAGAGAGAGACCGGCACCCCCAATCCCACTGCCCTGCCCCCATCCCTGTCCCTCTGCCACTCACCGGCTGAGGGAGAGAGAGACCGGCACCCCCAATCCCACTGCCCTGCCCCCATCCCTGTCCCTCTGCCACTCGCCGGCTGGGGGAGAGACCATTTCCACCGATCTGTCCCCCTGCCACTCACCAGTCTCCCTGCCATGCCCCCAGCTCACCTGCAGCTCCAGCACCCTCCTGCTGCAGCAGCTTCTCCTGACTCCCCTCCAGGAGCTGGGGGCCAGCCTCAGAGCAGGTGAGACAGCTGCGAGGGAAGAGGCGCTTAGCGCGTCCAGGGCCCTCGCCACGCCTTGGGCTCAGAGCCAGACTGGGGAGCTGCCCACCAGTGACCATCATTGCCTGAGCCCGTCCCATGGGGGACGGAGCCACCCCAGTGTTACTGGCATTGCTGAGCCAGTCACCAGAAGGGGGCAGGAGCTGACTGAACACGCAGTGCATGCAGACAAGTGCGTGGCGGGACGCGTAATTGCCACCCCTGAGCCACAGGCAGTGCTCCCCTCTGTCTGTGCCGTGCTGCGGGCAAGCCCTGGTCTCCCATCTCACCCCATGGGCCAGGAGCCCAGTTGTAGCCCCCCCTATCTACTGGCCCTGCTGCCCAGCAGCGCACCCCCCCACTCCCTCCATCCCCCCCGCCAGTAGCCCCCTACCTCCCTCCATTCTCCACACACCACAGCCAGCAGGCCCACACCTACCCTGCCCTGCAGCGTGTCTGGTCCCGGGGACTGGCTTCTGTGCCCCGTGCCGTCAGGAACTCCACAGTGCCCGCATAGCTGCGGTTACACAGCACGGCCTTGAGCCCTGGGGGAGCAGGGGACAGAGGGATCAAGGCCCCACACAGCCTGCTGCAGGCAGAGCTGTTCTCCCCCCCGCCCTCCAAGCCTCTGAGGCTGCTTCCTCCCCTGCACCCAGGACACACTGCCCTGCAGCCCTCCCCTCCAGCCGCCTTGATCTGCCCCCCCCCACCCCCCAAGGGCAGCCACCACCCCACGGTGCATCTCACAGAGCCCTGGGCCTGGACACCCTCTGCGCTCCATTCCCACCCCTGGGGGCTGGGGCACCACCCAGGGCTCCAGCTGCGCCCCCAGGACACACCTGAGAAGTCGTAGCGAACAGGGCCCAGCCAGCGATGCCGCTCACTGTCACGTACCACGTCCCCATAGAAACCATAGCCCACCAGCGAGACCGCGTAGCGCTGCAGCCGTCCCCGGTGGTGCACGCTGCACACGTCCAGCGGCTGGCTGTCTCCTGGGGGAGAGGGTGCATGGGGCCTCTAAACAGAGACCGTGCTCCTCCTGGCCCAACCCACCAGGCCCTCCCAGAGCCAGGGAGAGTACCCAGGGCTATGTCTACACTGGCGGGTCTTGCGCAAGAACACGTCCACACGGCCATGTGCTTTTGCGCAAGAGCATCCATGGTAGTGTGGACACTCTTGCACAAGAAATCCCACTGCGCATCCACACTGCCCTCTTGCGCAAGAGAGCTTACACTTGTTAGAAAAGAGCGTAGCTCTTGCACAAGAATCCCTCTCTTCCCACGCTTTACTGTAAATCTTCTTGCGCAAGAGCAGGTAGGCAGCGTGGACACTGTGGAAGAACGGCTGTTGTTTTGCAAAAACCTGCCAGTGTAGACATAGCCCAGGAGTCCTGGCTGCCGCCCCTCTCCCATCCCACCAGACTCTTCCTCTCAGTGAGAGGAGAGAACCCATGGCTGTGTCTAGACTGGCTAGTATTTCCGGAAAATCAGCCGCTTTTCCGGAAAAACTTGCCAGCTGTCTAGACTGGCCACTTGAATTTCCGCAAGAACACTGACGATCTCATGTATGATTGTCAGTGTTCTTGCGGAAATACTATGCTGCTCCCGTTCGGGCAAAAGCCCTCTTGCGCAAATGCTTTTGCATAAGAGGGCCAGTGTAGACAACGTGGTATTGTTTTGCGCAAAAAAGCCCCGATGGCTAAAATGGCGATCGGGGCTTTCTTGCGCAAAAGCGCATCTAGATTGGCCAGGGACGCTTTTCCGCAAAAAGTGCTTTTGTGGAAAAGCGTCCATGCCAATCTCGATGCTCTGTTCCAAAAATGCTTTTAACGGAAATCTTTTCCGTTAAAAGCATTTCCAGAAAATCATGCCAATCTAGACGCAGCCCACAGCCCCTCCTTGATCTACTCCACCAGCCGCCCTTCCAGAGCCAGGGAGAGAACCCAGGTGTTCTGGCCCCCAGCCCCCGCCCTACCAATGATGATGTGCAGGGCGGAGGTGACGGGGTCACTGGTCCCCACGGTGGTGAAGCAAACGCAGTCTGTGGAGCCTGGCTTGGGAGAAGGGGGTAAGTCATTTCCTGAGGCCTGCTAAGCTGCTGCCCTCCCCCCCCTGCCGCCGAGCCCCCTCACAGCCACCCCCCTCACCTCCAGCCCCTCCCCTCTCCCTGCCTGCCCCTTGTCCCCCCACAGCTCCCCTCAGCCCCAGTCCTGCCCCCCACAGCTCCCTTGAGCCCCCGTCCCTTGCTAATCTGCATCCCTCCTCAGTCTCAGCCCCTCTTCCGCCCTCACCTGCCCCTTCAGCCCCTTCCTGCCTGTTCCTGTGCCCCCTGCTGTCCCCCACAGGCCTTCCTTCACCCCCACTCCTCCGCCCTCCCGTTGATCAGCTCTCTGGGCATCCATCTCCACCCTCATCCCCTGGGTCAGCTATCTCTACCAGCCCCCTCCTTGTTCCCCCCAACCTCCCCTCACTCCCCCTGCTCCCAGAGCTCTGCACTCCCCCACCTGCGGGAATGATGCCGATATGGAGCCGGGGGGGCAGGAGCTGGGCCGTGGAGTCGTCCTCAGAAATCCCGGCCTTCATCTGCGTGCGGGAGATGAGTGCGTGCATCACCTCGTTAAATGTCCCGTCGCCCCCCACGCACACCAGCCTGGGCAAGAGAGCAAGCCGTTCCTACACTACCCCAGTGGAGCAGAGCAGGGGCAGCAGCATGGGGGTGGCTGTGGTGGGGAGACAGGGCTACCAAGAGGTATGTGGGGGGGGGGGGAGACAGGGCAGCCCAGAACATATGTGGGGGATGGCAGCCTAGGATTATGGGGGCGATGGGGCCAGCCCTGGGCATCTGTGGGGGAGGGCAGGGCAGCCCTGGAGGTACATGGGGTGGGAGAATGTAGCAGCCCAGGGGTACATGAGGAGGTTGGGTGCCCCATGCCAGGTGGAGCAGGGCAGGGGTTTCTCACCCATCTAGGTCACTTAGGTCTCGCTGCAGGATTATCTCCCCTGCCTCGCGGGGTCGCTGGGTCTCTGTGGGAAAGTGGGGGAAGGAAGGGTGAGTGATAGCAGAGGGAGCGGAGAGTCTATCATGTGGGGGGGGGCATGTTGGGGGAAGAGTGGGAGCACAGTGGGTGGGGGAGCGGGGGGGGGCATGACCTTCATTAACAAACTAGGGAAATACAACCTTGATGGGGCTGCTATCAGGTGGGTGCATAACTGACTGGATAATCATTTTCAGAGAGTAGGTATCCATGGTTCACAGTCATGCTCTAAGGGCATAATGAGAGGTTCTGCAGGGGTCAGTTTTGGGACTCATTCTGTTCAACAGCTTCATCAACTATTTAGATAATGGCACAGAGAGTACACTTGCTTACAAGTTTGCAGATGATCCCAAGCTGGGAGGGGTTGCAAGTGCTTTGGAGGATAGGGTCATAATTCAAAATAATATGGACAAACTGGAAAAATGGCCTGAGGTCAATAGGATGAAGTTTAATAAGGACAAATACAAAGTGCTCCACTTAGGAAGGAACAATCAGTTTCTCTCACACAGAATGGGAATCAACCGTCTGGGAAGGAGCCCTGCAGAAAGGGGACTAGAGGTCATAGAGAAGCACAAGTTAAATATGAGTCAACAGTGTGATACTGTTGAAAAAAAAAAAAAAACCATGATTCTGGGATGCATTAACAGGAGTGTTGTGAGCAAGACATGAGAAGTCATTCTTCCACTCTATTCTGTGCTGATTAGGCCTCAATTGGAGTATTGTGTCAAATTCTGGGCACCACATTTCAAGAAAGATGTGGAGAAATTGGAGAAGGTTGAGAGAAGAGCAACAAAAACTATTAAAGATCTAGAAAATGTGACCTATGAGGGAAGATTGAAAGAATTGGACTTGTTTAGTTTGGAATAGAGAAGACTGAGAAGGGGACACAATAGCAGTTTTCAAGTATCTAAAAGTGTGTTAGAAGAAGGAGGAAAAAATTATTCTCCTTAACCTCTGATGATACAACAAGAAGCAATGAGCTTAAATTGCAGCAAGAGAGATTTAGGTTGGACATTAGGAAAAAATTCTACCTCTCAGGGTGGTTAAGCATTGCAATTTATTCTAGGGAGATTATGGAATCTCCATCATTGGAGACACTTAAGAGCAGGTTAGACAAACATCTGTCAGGGATGGTCTAGAATAGATGGTGCTTGGTCCTGCCCTGAGGGCAGGGGACTGGACTTGATGACCTTTTGAGGTCCCTGCCAGTTCTAGTGTGCTAGGATTCTATGTCTGAGGCACTTGAGGGGTGGGAGCTCTGTGGGAGAGGCCATAGAGGGTGCAGGCTGGGGACACTTGGGGGATGAGAGCTTTGTGGAAGGGGTGATAGAGGGGGGCAAGTCAGGGACACTCAGAGGATGGGAGCTCAGCAGGAGAGGCTGTAGAGGGGGGGGTCACATCGGGGGACTCACCTACCACCTCTGTCTGGATCCCCGCCAGCGCAAAGAGCCCAGCCACCTGATCCTGATAAATCTTGCTGGCGTGGCGCCGCCCCCCCACAGGGTTCACAAAGACCAGCAGCTTCCTGGGGCGCGTGACCCCTGGGGCAGAGAGAGTGTCACCTAGCGGCCCAGGTCCCTGGTGGTTGGTCCTGGGGCCCCAGCTGCCCACGTCTCCTGCAGGAGCACCCCCCCTACTGCCCACCTCTGCTCACCCAGAGCAGCTGCTGTGGGTCCAGCCTGAGATGCTGGCACCCCAACCCACAGGGGGTCACAGCCCCTGGGCCCATCATGGGGTGATCCCTTGTGCTACTGACCCTGGAGCATGTGCAGCCCCCTGCAAGCTCCTTGACCCTCTGACTCCACAGCCTGCTCCAGCACCCCCCCGTGGGGCTACTTACTTGTATCCCATCCTGCCCCCTTACCTACCAGCCCCCCTTAACAAACTTTCCCTCCCCTAACGACCAGCCCCCTCCCCTCCCCAGTACTGACCATGCAGCTGGATGCTGCGCTGCAGGGCGTCTACCCAGCGTGGGGCCAGCCCTGAGCCGGGGGGCACAGTGAACTCCAGGGTTGCCAGGCTCCAGCACTGTCGCTTCTCTCGTTGCACATAGGACACTGCAGGCCACCAGAGCCAGGGTGTGGGGATGTCCCCCCAGGACAACTGGTCAGTCATCCCCTTAGCACCTGCCCCCCCATTTGCCCTGTTCCCATTGGTCCCACCTGCCTCTCCCCCTCATCCTGCTGCACAGACCTGCCCCCACACCCTCCTGCCCTAGCTCCCCTGCCCTGCCCCCTTACACTTCTGCCCCAGCTCCCTTGTCCTGTCCTGTCCCCAAACCCATCTCTGTTGCCTGGAGCTGCCCTGCTCCCCTACATAAGAATGGCCATACTGGGTCAGACCAAAGGTCCCTCCAGCCCAGTATCTGGTCTGCCGACAGTGGCCAATACCAGGTGCCCCGGAGGGAGCGAACAGAACAGGGAATCATCAAGTGATCCCTCCCCTGTTGCCCATTCCCAGCTTCTGACAAACAGAGGCTAATGACACCATCTCTGCCCATCCTGTCTTACAGCCATTGATGGACCTAACCTCCATTAATCTATCTAGTTTTTTTTTTTAACCCTGTTAAAGTCCTGGCCCTCACAACATCCTCTGGCAAGGAATTCCACAGGTTGATTGTACATTGTGTGAAGAAATACTTCCTTTTGTTTGTTTTAAACCTGCTGCCCATTCATTTCATTTGGTGACCCCTAGTTCTTGTGTTATGGGAACAAGTAGATAACTTTTCCTTATTCGCTTTCTCTACACCAGCCATGATTTTATAGACCTCTATCATATCCTCTCTTAGCCTCCTCTTTTCTAAGGTGAAAAGTCCCAGTTTTATCAGTCTCTTCTCATATGGCAGCCATTCCAAACTCCTAATTATTTTTGTTGCCATTGAGTGTATGTTTTCAGAGAACAGTCCACGATGACTCCAACATCTCTCTCTTGAATAATAACAGCTAATTTAGTCTCATAATTTTGTATGTGTAGCTGGGATTATGTGCATTACTTTGCATTTATCAACATTAAAATTCATTTGCCATTTTGTTGCCCAGTCACCTAGTTTTGTGAGACCATTTTGAAGATCTTCATGGTCTGCTTTGCACATAACTACCTTGAGCAGTTTCGTCTCATCTACAATTTTTGACACCTCACTGTTTACCCTTTTCTCATGATTATTTATGAATATGTTAAATAGGTTTGATCCCAGTATGGACCCCGTGGGACCCCACTAGTTATCTCTCTCCATTCTGAAAACTGCCCCTTTATTCCTACCCGTTGTTTCCTCTCTTTTAACTAGTTATCCGTACATGAGAAGACCTTCCTTCTTATCCCATGACAACTTCCTTTGCTTAAGAGCCTTTGGTGAGGGGCCTTGTCAAAAGTACACTATATCCACTGGATCTCTCTTGTCCACATGCTTGTTGATGTCCTCCAATAACTCTTCTAGATTGGTGAGGCAGGATTTCCCTTTACAGAAACCATGTTGACTTTTTCTCCAACAAATTAGATTTATCTCTGTGTCTGACAATTCTGTTCTTTACTATAGTTTCAGCCAGTTTACCTACTACTGACATTAGACTTACTGGTCTGTAATTGCCAGGATCACCTCTAGAGCCCTTTTTAAAGATTTAAAGATCCAGTCATTTAGTACAGAAGATGATTTAAAGGATAAGTTACAAACCACAATTAGTAGTTCTGCAATTTCACATTTGAGTTCTTTCAGAACTCTTGGATGAATGCCATCTGGTCCCGGTGACTTGTTACTATTTAGTTTATCAATTTGTTCCAAAACCTCCTCTAATGACACCTCAGATTTGTTACCTAAAAAGAATGGCTCAGGTCTGGGAATCTTCCTCGCATCCTCTGCTGTGAAGACTGAAGTAAAGTATTCATTTAGTTTCTCCGCAATGCCCTTATTGTCCTTGAGTGCTCCTTTAGCATCTTGATCATCCGAGGGCTTCCTGCTTCTGATGTACTTAAAAAAGTATTATTATTTTTTGAGTTTTTGGTTAGCTGTTCTTCAAATTCCTTTTTGGCCTTCCTGATTCTATTTTTACACTTAATTTGACAGAGCTTATGCTCTCTATTTTCTTCACTAGGATTTAACTTCCATGTTTTAAATTATACCTTCTTCTCTCTCACTGCTTCTTCTACCTGGTTGTTAAACTACGGTGGCATTTTTTTGGTTCTCTTACTGTGTTTTTTAATTTGGGGTATACATTTAAGTTGCACCTCTATTATGGTGTCTTTGAAAAGTTTCCATGCAGCTTGCAGGGATTTTACTTTTGGCACTGTACCTATTTATTTCTGTTTAACTAACCTCCACATTTTTGTGTAGTTCCCCTTTCTGAAATTAAATGTCACAGTGCTGGGCTGCTGTGTTTTTCTCGCCACAAGGATGTTAAATTTAATTACATTGTGGTCATTATTTCCAAGCGGTCCAGCTATATTCACCTCTTGAATCAGATCCTGTGCACAACTTAGGACTAAATCTAGATGGTGCTTGGTCCTGCTGTGAGGGCAGGGGATTGGACTAAATGACCACTCAAGGTCCCTTCCAGTTCTAATGTTCTATGATTCTAAGAATAGCCTCTCTCTATGGCTACATCTAGACTACATGGCTCCGTCGACGGAGCCATGTAAAATAGTTTATTCGGCATAGTCAAAGAAGCGGGGATTTAAATAATCCCCGCTTTGTTAAAATAAAAATGGCCGCTGCACTGTGCCGACGATCAGCTGATCCAGCACAGCCCAGCAGTCTAGATGCAGCGCGGTCAACAAAGGAAGCCTTTGTCCACCGCTCCGGTAAACCTTGTTACCCCCCAGCATCACAACCTGGTCTATCCTTCTGATATGTTTTGTACCCTAGTATTACAGTGTCGTATGGATTATCCTCATTCCACCAAGTTTCTGTGTTGCCTAGTCTATTAATAACCTCCTTTAAAATGAGGCACTCTAATTCACCCATCATATTATTTAGATTTCTAGTGTTTGTATATAAGCACTTCAAAAACTTGTCACTATTTAGCTGTCTGCTATTATCTGATGTGATTAAATGGGGCCCTTTCATTTGACTGTTTCTCATCTGATCTTATTCATATCTTATAATCTTCCATCCACTCTTCTTTAGTAGGACAAAGAGAATCTCTATTAATAGACCCTCTCCTAAAGGATGTCTCTGTCTAATCCATGTGTTCCTCCACACTTGTCAGATTTCCCCTAGCCCTTAGTTTAAAGACTGCTCTACAACCTTTTTAATGTTAAGTGCCAGCAGTCTAGTTCCATTTTGGTTTAGGTGGTGCCCATCCTTTCTGATAGGCTCCCCCTGTCCCAAAAGTTTCCCCAGTTCCTAATAAATCTAAACCCCTCCTCTCTACACCATCATCTCATCCATTCATTGAGACCCTGCAGTTCTGCCTGCCTACCTGGCCCTGCTTGTGGAATGGAAGCATTTCAGAGAACACTACCATAGAGGTCCTGGATTTCAGTCTCTTACCAGCAGCCTAAATTTGGCCTCCAGAACCTCTCTCCTACCCTTCCCTATGTCACTAGTACCTACATGTACCACGACCACTGGCTCCTCCCCAGCACTACACATAAGTCTGTGTAGATGTCTCAAGAGATCCGCAACCTTTGCGCCAGGAAGGCAAGTCACCATACAGTTCTCCCAATCATCACAAACTCAGCTATCTATGTTTCTAATGATTGAATCCCCCATTACTGACACCTGCCCTTTCCTAATGACTGGAGTTCCCTCCCCCGGAGAGGTATCCTCAGTGCGAGAGGATCCCACAACATCATGTGGAAGAAGGGTCCCAACTATGGGATCATTTCCCTCTGCTCCAGTTGAATGTTCTCCTTCCCTGAGCCGCTCACCCTCCTCACCAGCGCAGGGGCTGCCTGACACTGTTCTATGGTGTCCCAGAAAGCCTCATCTATGGACCTCTCTGCCTCCCTTCACTCTGCAGCTCAGTCCCCTGGTCTCCAAAGCCCCTACAGGGTCTCTGAGGGCCAGGAGCTCCTTGCACCAAAAGCTCACACATGCCCCCTGTCCACAGGGCAGGTGTCCTACATGCTGCTGCATTGGGTGCAATGAACTGGATAATCAGTCCCCACTCTGCTGCTGGGCTCCGGCTGTTTGTACTCCTGCAGCTAATTCCTTCCTGGACATGGTTTTTTGTTTTTTTTTTAAATCTGGTGGTTTTGGTTTTACTTTAGCATAAAGAATGTTAAGTGTATCTAGCCCCCGTCAAACTTCCCCTTTAAACTTCCTTGTTAGCTGCTTCTGTTCACTAGCCCCTGCCCCTCCCACTGCCAGACCTGCCCCCAAACCCATCCTCCCTGGCCCCACACCTCTGTGCCCCAGGACTGCTGTCCTGGAACATCCTACTGCCTGTCCCTTCTCCCATGACCCCCTGCCCTGGCCCAGACCTGCCCCAATCCCATCTCAGCTGCCCGGCACTCCCCAGCCCTAGTTCCCCATTCCATCCTGCTGCCAGGACCTGCCCCAAGCCCATCCCACTCCAGCCCCCTGCCCAGACCTGCCCCCCAAGCCCATCCTGCTCCAGCCCCCTGCCCAGACCTGCCTCCCAAGCCCATCCCGCTCCAGCCCCCCTGCCCAGACCTGCCCCCCATCCATCCCATTACAGCCCCCTGCCCAGACCTGCCCCTTCACCATCCCGCTCCAGCAACCCTGCCCCCCAAGCCCATCCCGCTCCAGCCCCCTGCCCAGACCTGCCTCCCAAGCCCATCCCGCTCCAGCCCCCCTGCCCAGACCTGCCTCCCAAGCCCATCCCGCTCCAGCCCCCCTGCCCAGACCTGCCTCCCAAGCCCATCCCGCTCCAGCCCCCCTGCCCAGACCTGCCTCCCAAACCCATCCCGCTCCAGCCCCCTGCCCAGACGTGCCCCCCAAGCCCATCCCGCTCCAGCCCCCCTGCCCAGACCTGCCTCCCAAGCCCATCCCGCTCCAGCCCCCCTGCCCAGACCTGCCCCCTATCACACCCCACCTGCCTGGAGCATCCCCCCTCATCCCACTCCAGCCCTGCAAACTCCTCTTTTGTTTGGAGCTGCTGCACCATCACCTTGTCCTTGCTGTCATCTCAGATGCTTCGGGACCTGGTTCACACCCCCACAGCCTCAGCCCCTTCCCCAGAGGGTCCTGGGGCAGACCCCCCAACTGGCTCACCTGTGAACTGGTTTCCCTCCCCTGGGGGAGACAAGCTGGACCCACCCAGCTGCACCCCGACCATCTCGCCAACAGGGATGCAGAAGCTTTGGCCTGCAAGGGAGCAGGAGAGGAGTTAGCGCAGGATGCCTGGGCTCTCCCGGGTACAGGGATTTCATACGGTTACACCACTATTCAATTACATGCCTGGAGTGGGGGCTGGTGGGTTAGAGCTGCAGGAGGGCTGGGAGCCAGCACTAGCACAAAGAGCCCAGAGGCCAGGGGTGGCCTGCCCCACCCAGGGAAGAGCTGGGAGCCATGGGGGCGAAGGGGGTGGCTTAGAGCTGTCACCAGCTCAGCCCCCAGGCAGCTCTGACCAGCCCAACCAGTTATGCCACTTGTTGATGCAGCCCAACATGCTCTGGAGTCTAATGCCCTGTCCCTGTGCCCGGGGCACATACAAACTGTGGCACACGGCTGCTCTGGGCCTCAGGCCCCCGCATCCCCACCTCAGCCAGCTGTCTTCACTCCCAGCAGGCCTGCCTATTGAACAGGATCCTTGGGTTCCCTGCCCAGCTCCGGGAAGGGGGGGGCTGGGTTCTAGATGGAACCACTTGCTGATAACATACAAATAGAACCAAAATGCTGCCTGTTAACAGAGCCAAACCCACCCAGGTGTTCACCCCAGGGAAGATCCTGGCCTGCTGTAACATCAGCTGAAAGCTCAATTTCCTCCCCCCCTTCCCAGACATGACCCCTTGTCACAAAAGCCAGGGCCCCAGGAGAGTAGCTCCTTGTGCTCTACCTGCCCTGGGGCCTTACACTGAAATTCTCCACTGGGCAGTGGGGGTGGGGGGCGGAGGGGTTCTGTTCTGATAGGGCCATGCCTAGAGCACCAGGGCCATGGGGCTGCACTAGCTCCCAGCAAGCCCCCTGCTCCACAGAGCTCCTCCCTGGCCAGAGCGCAGGCATACCAATTAGTCTGGGAAGACAGTCCTGTATTGGCCCAAATCCCTAATATTAGGACAGGGGAGTCACCCTCCTCAGGAACCTGTTTTGCAGCCAGCCTCCTACCCCCCCCCAGCCAGGCTGACCTGCCACATTGTGGGCTGATTTGGTTTTCAGACGGGTCCTTGAGCCTCTGCACATTTCAGCTGCTGCCTCCTGAGGTAATAAATCGCAGCCCATCCCAGGCTGCTGGGTTCCCCTGGGGACCAGCTACAGTACAGGAGTGTTGTAAAATCTGCAGCTAGGCAATTAACCCCCATTGCCCTTGCCCAGTCTCAGACTCTCCCCCTCCCCCCGGGAGAATTTGCGATGCCCAGATGCACATGCCAATACCAGCCCTGCTGCAGGAACCCCGGGGGCCAGAGCCAAACCCACAGGCATCGAAACTCAGTGCCAGAAACAGGAGAGAGGTCAGGGAATGGGGCATGGGGGTCCCAGGCCAGGGAGAGAGAGAAAAATGCATGGCCAGTACAGCTCACAGCTGGTGCCAGGCTGGTCAGACCGGCCTAGCAGCTAGGGGCCGCCCCCCTCTGGGAACATGTGGGGTGGGCAGCTGGAGCCAGGTGCTGGAGAGGCCAGGTGTGGTCCTGCCAGATGCCAGTTGAATGTGAGCTCCCACTTTGGACTATGGCTAGTCATGTGATGAATATTTAGCCACACAATCCCTTCACTACTTCTACAAATGAATTCTTCCTGCTGATGCAACACCTCACCACAGGCAATAATTACCCTCATTAGCAGTTTCTCTGGCAGGCTTCTGAGCCCACACCTGGCTTCAGTTAGTACCTGGCTGCCTGTCGCCATGGTACATGCAAGTGGGGGGGGGGCAGAGGCAAATGGCAAGGAAGCCGAGCTGTAGACAGGCGTACCTGGCAGGTGGGCGGGGGCACTATGCAGTGGAGAACCTGATAGCGGTGTCCACCCTTCAAAAGGCCACTGATAAAGGGAAGGGCTTGGGAAAGCGAGCCAAAGGCTGGCACCTGCTTTTCACTGAGCAGCTATCTACAGGTGGGTCTCCCCTGAAAACACTGCATGGGCCCAGCTGCACCACAAGCCGACAGCTGGGAGCACAGTTAATGCCCCCCATCACAGCGCTGGGTGTAATGTCGCTCGGGTGGGGTGTCACACCCCAGGGTGACATAGTTCTACCCATCTAGGGCTGTGGGTGTCTCTGCAATCTGCCATGGTACCTCCAAGGTGGCAGGGATAGCTGCCCCCAACACACAGTGATGTGGCCATGTCACACCGGCCATGCCCCCGCACAGCTGGCTCTGTTTATACCCCCAAGAGGCTAAGCTGCGACTCCAAGCCCGAAGCCCTAGCAGCAGCTGGCTCCCTGGTAGGAGACACGGGCAGGAGGAGTTGCTGCCCTGGGTGCAACCAAACTCAGACTAAAATATGGAAACTTTTTCACAGAGGAGGTACTCACCAATGGAACAGGATTTCCCAGCATGGGGTCTGTTTTGGGAGATGGGCCAGCCTTGAGTTAACAGACCTGCTCTCGACCCCGCAGATGTTCTGGTCTGAAAGTGGGATGCTCTGGGCAAGGGGCTTGAACCAGGGCTATGCAGGAGGGTGTCCCGACTAGGGATGTAATAGTGTAGTTGATTAACCGATAAGCAAAAGTTTATAGGTTAATGCTATAGACTACACGCATTTCTCCCCCTCCCCTTGCCAGTAAATTTTTTAGCAGGCTGGCCAGCAGCCCAGTTCAGTCCTGGCTCACACCAGGTCTGGGACCTACCCCTGCTGTGGCTCTGTATTTAAAGTGTATTAGGAGCTGGGCAGGCAGACAGCTTAGCTCAGTTCCAACTCGCGCCGGGTCCAGGAGCTCAGACTCTCCCTAGACAAGAGCTGCTGCCACCCTGCGCTGCTGCCTCTCTCTCAGAGGCAACAGCACAGGGTGACAGGCAGCTGGGACGGGAGGGGAGCTGTTTTTTAAACTGGCTACCCTCACAGACCAGCTCCTGCCTGGCAGCCCCCACTACTGCCTCTGATACAGAGGGGGGCTCCTTGGGGGTGAGGTGCACTGGCTGCTGGCCCCGCCCCCAGGGACTATAGAACAGTCGACTAACCAATAAGAATTCATGAGGTTACTCGACTATTCAGTTAACCGGTATTTAACATCCCTAGTCCTGACTAGTAGTAATGATCTCTGACAGTCTTAAAACCTCTTTCTGTGGGGAATGGATAGGACATGGGGCCGGGCCCCTCAGGACTCTGGCTGACCGGGGGCTGGAAGAACAGGAATGGGATGCAGGCGAGACTGGTCTGTCCAGATGAGGGGATACAGGGTGGGGACTTTCTCCCCTGGGGTCTGGCCTGGTTAAGGCAGTAGCCAGGTCTCCCTTCCCTGGGCCGTGCCCCACTCTCTGGCATCTGGGCCTTGTTCAGTCTGTTCCTCTCAGCCCAGAGCTCCTTGGTGCACAGCCAGCCTGGGACTGGCTCTGGTCACCGGTCTCAGGCTGGTTCAACCCAAGACTGAGAACACCCTGCCCTAGCATCTCCTAGCCCAGGGGGCAGGGCGAGAGCCAGCAGGATTCACGTCCCACTCCTCACAAGACTGCTTTGTACCTCGGGCTCAGCTTCGGCAAGGGAGCGCCCGCCCCCAACCTCCCTGACAGCCTGGCATCAAGGCAGGCAAAGGTTAGAGCCTCCTTTTCCTGCACCCCAGGGGACTCCTCTGACCACCAGGCTGCTGGGACTCTCCAGCTGGTTGGCTCGGGCCTCTCCGGCTGACTGGCTCAGGCACCTCTGGCTGGCTGGTTCGGGCACCCAGCTCTGTTCCCTGGTGTGGAGCCAGTGGGCCTCTCTCCAGGCTGTGGATTCCAGGAGGCTGCAGGCTGCTTAGGAGACAGCTGTGGGTAGCACGAGGCCTGCATCTCGGTGCTGTGGCCCGGGGAGGACTGAGCTGTATTTATTGCTCACCTGGTTGATATGGTGGGTAGCCCAGTTCTCTGCAGCAGAGCGGAAGGCCTGGTGCTTTCCCACCCCCAGCAGCCACTCCCCACTGTCAACATGTGCACTGTAGTGCCTGTGTCATGTACCCCACGTAGCGCCGGCGCTGCACAGTACAGAGATGTAATGCAATTGACTCTCCGGTGTAGCCAAGCCAAGCGATTAAGCCAGGGTGTGGATTTACAGTGCAGCTGCTAGTCCTGATTAAATCTGTGTGGACACAGTGATGGTAAGAGCAGCCTTGCCCTCTAGCTGCTCCCTCTCACTCCATCTTCCAAGGGAAGACGAGGCACAGCCAGGGTCACATTCACATCCTCTCGATGTTGCAGGCTGTGCTCAGGGCCTTGGCACTCATCTCACTCAGCCCTGCATAAGGAGGCAGGACCAGGGAACCCAGCCTGTCTCTGACAGGGCTTTGTCCAGCCCGTGCCTGAACCCTCCAATGCAGGAACTCCTCAGCCTCCCTGGCCGCCAAGTCCAGAGCTGACGGACCCAGAGTTCTGGCACACAGTTCCTTAAAACCTGCCCTAAAGCAGATTCAGCCCTTCACCGCTTGTCCCCGTGGCCACAGGCAGGCGGCCACATGCATGATGGCCCTGTGGAGTCAAGGCCTCAAGCTCATGCCTTCCCATGAGTGACACGTCTGCACTAGCCTCTTTGTCCAGCTCATCTATGCCACTCGGGGTGTGTGAAAACCACACCCCCAGCAAGGTACCATTCCAAGGCAGCAGCGCTAGGTGGGTGGGAGATGCTTTC
The DNA here is from genome assembly GCA_032595735.1 of Pelochelys cantorii. NCBI lineage: Eukaryota > Metazoa > Chordata > Testudines > Trionychidae > Pelochelys > Pelochelys cantorii. The sequence continues at coordinate 13,561,399 of CM064358.1, read as the reverse complement.
CCCCTAACCCGATCCCCAACCTCATCAGGGTGGCTCCGTCCCCTACACAGCTATATAGGAGACCCCGCAGCAGTCCCTAGCATGGAGATGGCCTAGCTGAGGACTGTAGCGGTCTGGAGACAAGTGTGATTGGCCAGGCTCCTTGCACCAAAAGCTCTCACATGCCCCCTGTCCATAGGGCAGGTGTCCTACATGCTGCTGCATTGGGTGCAATGAACTGGATAATCAGTCTCCACTCTGCTGCTGGGCCCCTGCTATTTGTACTCCTGCAGCTAATTCCGCCCTGGACATGGTTTGGGTTTTTTTAATCTGGTGGTTTTGGTTTTACTTTAGCTTGTTCTGACTTACTTGGGGGGTGAGACAACAGCTAGGAGCACAGGGAGCCCACCAGGGTCCCACCCTGGCCTGACCTGCGTGTCAAGCTGCCCAGGTCAAGTGCAGTCAGGTAGCCCTGGATAAAGGTTAATTTCAGGGAGGAACTCACATACGGGGAGGGGCCATTTAGCTGCTCTAACACAGGGCAAATATTAACCCGCAGCTTGGGGCCTTTCCCTGAGGGCCTGTGGTCCCACTGATTTGACCTCCGCCACTCCCAGTCATCACCCCAGTCTGGGCTGCACATCCGACCGAAACACCTGAGCCTGTTGGGGCAGAGCCAGCCAGGTCTGGATGCCCGTGTCCTGCTGGCATGGGCTCTGCAGGGCCCTCGCTGTGCCAGGGAGGCCCGCAGCCTGGGACTGGGCGCCATCTCATGTGTCCACACACAAGGCTGGGGAAGGGGCTCTCCCTGTCCGGGGCACACAGCAGCCCAGCCCCTGAGCCTGACACTTGATTCAGGGGGGCCATCTTTGGCTGGGTCTTAGCAGATAAATCACAGTTGGGTCAGGCAGGCCTGCAGTGCCTGGTGCTAGACCCAGCCTGCTGGCCTCTGCCCATGGCCAAGCTCCCCTCGGACCTCCAGTGCAGCCACAATTAACATCACTGGGGGGATCCCTTAGGTGGTGGGGCCCCAATCCCTGGCTCTCAGGGATCTGCCCCTCTTGCCAGTCCAATGGGACCCCCGGGTTCATCACGGGGTGTCTGGGACCCGGGGATCCCCTGCCCTGCCCTGCCCTGCCCTGCCGGAGGCATTATCCCGCCTGGCCCTGGCCACAGGCTGGCAGCTAACCCAGTGCTGGAGGCTGCAGCGTCCCTGGACCTGCCTCCCCTTCCTGCCCCTGAGCGGGGATAAAAATCACCCTCAGCAGCCACAGCTGCAACAAGCCCCTGCCCGAGTCAGGACTGGGACCCAGGAGCCCTGGGCTCGCCCCCCCTGGACGTGAGAGCAGAAGCCAGGAATCCCCGACATCTCCTCCCTCCCCACGGCGCTGTGAAGGGATCCAGGTCCTGCCCCCCCCCAAGGCCCCGGACTCACCAGCGGCACCCGCCGGGCTCAGAGGCTCGGGGGTCCCCAGCAGGAACTCGCCCCCCGGGGGCAGCGAAACACGGAACCGGCCATGCGGGGTGCGCAGCAGCGAGCGGTGGAAGGGGTCCCCCATGGCGAAGAGGGAGCGGGGCGCGAGCTGCAGGAGTCGGGGCAGTCACGGGTCAACTCCGTGCAGCTGTCAGACAGGATCGGGCCCGGTTCGCGGGGCTCGGGGGCTGGCAGGCGGAGCCGCTGTAGCTAGATCCTGGCTCCAGGTATTTTAACCTGCGGGAGGGGCCAGCTATTCCCGGGGCGGGGACAACGGAGAGACCCGCCCCTGCCCCCCTCCTAGCTCTCGGACGGGACAGGAGCCTCCCACTACGCCTCCAGCAGCCCTCAGCCCCGCCCTCCAGTCTCTCAGGAACCGGACCCTGCCCCCCATTCCAGGGAGCCTCCTTCTCCCCAACACGTGCCCCTCCCTGCGGGAAGGACGGGGCAGCTGGGAGAGGGACGACCCACTCCCATGTACAGGTCATTCATCGGCTGTTCTGCAGCTAATACACAGTGGATAGCCAGCCCCGCACCCCACCCCAGAGGTGGCTGCATTCTCCCAGCCAAGCGTAAGGGCGGGGGTCCCTATGTCCGCCTCCCCAAACGGGGGGGGGGGGGGCCGCTTCCCAGCACCTGGCGTGGGTTCCCAGCATGGACAGCAGTCTTCATGCCCGTCCCAGAAACAGCTGTGTCTTGGAGCTGGCTGAGGCCTAGGACAGGCCCAGCCCTTTGACAAGGACCGAGACGGCCTGGTTCTCTGCTGCCCCCGGGGAGCGGGGGGCGGTGCAGTGAGAGAGCCAGCGGGAGGTGAGACCCAGGAGCCCCTGCACTGAGCCAGACACAGGATTCTGGCCCAGGTGATAGATACAGCCCAGCAGCTGGAAGCAACAGAGTCCATGACCTGGCTGATCATCAGCTACTGGCACCTGCCTTCTTCCCAGCAGCTTGCTCACTAGCCCTGGGACTGTCACCAACTATTTGTGTTTGGAGAAACCAGCCCTGGAAGCCACCACCTATGCAGGCAGGGTGCTTGAGGGTGTGTGTGGGAGAGAGAGAGCCGGGGGTCTCTGAATAGGCTGTTGCATGCCCCCATACGCCCCTCAATCTATCCCCCCCAATCGCTCCATGCCCATGCCTCTCCCTATCCCTGTTCATCAACTAGCTATCCCCACACACATCCTCTATCCATCTATCCACACACACACACCCCCTATCTATCTATCCCCGCACACCCCCTAGCTATCTATCCCCACACACACACCCTATCTATCTATCCCCACACACACCCTCTATCCATCTATTCTCCACACACACCCTCTATCCATCTATCCGCCCCCCCCCCCGACTCTCCATGGCATTGTGTTTGTGTTACTCTACTCTGGGCTTCCTTGTTGCTTTGTCCTTGCTCGGCCTTGGTTTCCCCCCCCACACACACACACACACTTCCTGCTCCTCCTTCCCCCTCCCCCCCCCCACTGGGCTTTATTCTTTCTAGCTCATTTCCCTATGCTGCCAGTACTCAGGTGTGGGGAGGAGCATGGCGGGGGGGGGGGGGGGTGTCATATGTGTGTCCTGCCCCCTTCTCGCGCTTTTGCAGGCTCACCCTTCCCCTGGTCTCCTACAACACACAGAAAACCCCCATCTTCTCCTTTGATTTCCCGTCACCACTTCCTCCTGTGATGCCAGCGCTGCGGGACAGGCCCACCTGGTTCTGCAACCTGCTACCAAGCCCTGTGACGGCAATTCCGGGCCCGGGGCAGAACACACAATGGGCCTGACATTTGGGCCATGCAGTCCCAGTGTGGCTGGCATGTGCCCGCATACATGGTTCCTTCATGTGACAACACAGGTTGTTATGTGCATCACAGGGTGTGCGGATGTGCACTTCCCCATCAAAACACCACATCTAGATAGAACATGGATTGCTAAAAGTTACCAGCGGGATGATTACTCCAGCCAGGATCAGGGAAGCATTTTCAAACTCACTCCTCAAAGAACTAAATGTAAGTAAGTGTAAGAGCCGTAAACCTGATGAAATGTGCATGCCAAAAGCACACTTGGAAAGGGTAAATTTACAGGCTGCATCTAGACTGGCATGATTTTGCGCAAATACTTTTAACGGAAAAGTTTTTCCATTAAAAGTATTTGCACAAGAGAGCGTCTACACTGGCATGTGCCTTTGCGCAAAAGCAAATCTTTTGCGCAAACGCATCCGTGCCAGTGTAGACGCTCTCTTGCACAAGAAAGCTCCGATGGCCATTTTAGCCATCGGGCTTTCTTGCACAAAAAATTAACGTTCCTGTCTACACTGGCCCCAATATCACCCTGCCACAAGGCAGCTCCTGCTCCACTTTCTCACCCTCCATGCTCTTCACCGGAGGACCTTGCTAGGCAGGACCTCTTTGGCTGAGAAGGAGGCAGGGTCATGGCCTGCCAGGGGGTCAGAGGCAGGGGGTGAGGAGTGTGCCTGACTGAAGGGATGGGTTCTACCCCTCCCAGTGTCTCGGCTTGTGCTCCCATGGGGGTTCAGTGTCCCTTGGCGCTCCTGCCAGACACACCCTGCCACCCTTACCTGGGACAGTGGCTCAGAGTAGGTAATTGTGCAGGGCCCATTGCATGACATAAGAACATAAGAATGGCCGTACTGGGTCAGACCAAAGGTCCATCTAGCCCCGTATCCTGTCTGCCGACAGTGGCCAGCACCAGGTGCCCCAGAGAGGGTGGACCGAAGACAATGATCAAGCGATTTGTCTCCTGCCATCCCTCTCCAGCCTCTGACAAACAGAGGCCAAGGACACCATTTTATCCCCTGGCTAATAGCCTTTTATGGACCTAACCCCCATGAAATTATCTAGCTTCTCTTTAAACTCTATTATAGTCCTAGCCTTCACAGCCTCTTCTGGCAAGGAGTTCTACAGGCTGACTACACGCTGTGTAGTTCTTCTATTTAGGGAACTAATAAATAACTTTTCTTTATCGGCCCTCTCCACACCACTCATGATTTTATATACCTCTATCATATCCCCCCTCAGTCTCCTCTTTTCTAAACTGAAAAGTCCCAGTCGCTTTAACCTCTCCTCATATGGGACCCGTTCCAAACCCCTAATCATTTTAGTTGCCCTTTTCTGAACCCTTTCCAAGGCCAAAATATCTTTTTTGAGGTGAGGAGACCACATCTGTACACAGTATTCAAGATGTGGGCGTACCATAGTTTTATACAGGGGCAGTAAGATATTCTGGGTCTTATTTTCTATCCCTTTCTTAATAATTCCTAGCATCCTATTTGCCTTTTTGACCGCCGCTGGACACTGCGTGGAAGTTTTCAGAGACCTGTCCACGATAACTCCAAGATCTCTTTCCTGATTTGTCGTAGCCAAATTAGCCCCCATCATACTGTACGTATAGTTGGGGTTATTTTTCCCGATGTGCATTACTTTACACTTATCCACATTAAATTTCATTTGCCATTTTGTTGCCCAATCACTCAGTTTGGTGAGATCTTCTTGGAGTCCCTCACAGTCTGCTTCTGTCTTGATTATCCTAAACAGTTTGGTATCATCTGCAAACTTTACCACCTCACTGCTTACCCCTTTCTCCAGATCATTTATGAATAAGTTGAACAGGATTGGTCCTAGGACCGACCCTTGAGGGACACCACTAGTTACCCCTCTCCATTCTGAAAATTTACCATTTATTCCTACCCTTTGTTTCCTGTCTTTTAACCAGTTCTCAATCCAAGAAAGGACCTTCCCTCTTATCCCATGGCCATGTAATTTACACAAGAGCCTTTGGTGAGGGACCTTGTCAAAGGCTTTCTGAAAATCTAAGTATACTATATCTACTGGATCCCCCTTGTCCGCATGTTTATTAACCCCTTCAAAGAACGCTACTAGATTAGTAAGACAGGATTTCCCTTTACAGAAACCATGCTGACTTTTGTCCAACAAATTATGTTCTTCTACGCGCTTCACAATTTTATTCTTTACTATTGTTTCGACTAATTTGCCCGGTACTGAAGTTAGACTTACCAGTCTGTAATTGCCAGGATCGCCTCTAGAGCCCTTTTTAAATATTGGTGTCACATTGGCTACCTTCCAGTCATTAGGTACGGAAGCCGATTTAAGGGATAGGTTACAAACCACAGATAATAGTTCAGCAATTTCCCATTTGAGTTCTTTTAGAACCCTTGGATGAATGCCATCCGGTCCCGGAGATTTGTTAACATTAACTTTTTCTATTTGTTCCAAAACCTCCTCTAATGACACTTCAATCTGGGACAGTTCCTCAGATTCATCACCCACAAAGGACGGTACAGATTTGGGAATCTCCCCAACGTCCTCAGCCGTGAAGACTGAAGTAAAGAAATCATTTAGTTTCTCCGCAATGGCTTTATCGTCCTTGATTGCGCCTTTTATAGTTCGATCGTCTAGGGGACCCACAGGTTTTTTTAGCAGCCTTCCTGCTTCTAATGTAGTTAAAAAACATTTTGTTATTTCTTTTTGAGTTTTTGGGTAGCTGTTCCTCAAAATCTTTTTTTGCTTTTCTTATTACATTTTTACACTTGATTTGACAGTGTTTATGTTCCTTTCTATTTATCTCACTAGGATTGGACTTCCACTTCTTAAAAGAGGCCTTTTTGTCCCTCACTGCTTCATTTACATGGTGGTTAAGCCACGGTGACTCTTTTTTAGGTCTCTTGCAATGTTTTTTAATTTGGGGTATACATTTAAGTTGGGCCTCTATTATGGTGTCTTTAAAAAGTTTCCATGCAGCTTGCAGGGATTTGGCTCTAGTCACTGTGCCTTTTAATTTCTGTTTAACTAGCCTCCTCATTTTTGTGTAATTCCCCTTTTTGAAATGAAATGCCAGGGTGCTGGACTGCTGAGGTGTTCTTCCCACCACAGGAATGTTGAATGTTATTATATTATGGTCACTATTCCCAAGCGGTCCTGTAACAGTTATTTCCTGGACCTGATCCTGCGCTCCACTCAGGACTAAATCAAGAATTGCCTCTCCCCTTGTGGGTTCCTGCACCAGCTGCTCCAAGAAGCAGTCATTTAGGCCATTGAGAAATTTTCTCTCTGCTTCTCTTCCTGAGGTGACATGTATCCAGTCAATATGGGGATAATTAAAATCCCCCATTATTATAGAGTTCTTTATTTTGGTAGCCTCTCTAATCTCCCTCAGCATTTCAATGTCAGTATCGTTGTCCTGGTCAGGTGGTCGGTAATATATCCCTACTGCTAATTTCTTATTATTGGAGCATGGAATTACTGTCCATAGCGATTCTCTTGAACATGTTGATTCACTTAATATTTTTATTTCATTTGATTCTACATTATCTTTCACATACATTGCCACTCCGCCACCCACCCGGCCTGCTCTATCCTTTCGATATATTTTATATCCCGGTATGATTGTGTCCCACAGATTTTCCTCATTCCACCAGGTTTCAGTGATGCCTATTATGTCAATCTCCTCATTTAATACTAGGTACTCTAGGTCACCCATCTTATTAGTCAGACTCCTAGCATTTGTGTAGAAGCACTTTAAAAATTTGCCACTGCTTATTTGTCTGCCCTTCCCTGGTGCATTGGATTCCTTTGTATGCGGTTGTTTGTCTGCTCTGGCCCATGGTTTGCCCTCTCCCCTCCTCTCTTTCTGACTACAGCTTAGAGAATCTCTATCAATGGATTCTCCTCTAAGAGAAGTCTCCCTCCGATTTACGTGCATCTCCGCACCAATCGGCTTTCCCCCATCTCTTAGTTTAAAAACTGTTCTACGGCCTTTTTAATGTTTAGTGCCAGCAGTCTGGTTCCACCCTGGTTTAGGTGGAGCCCATCCTTCCTGTATAGGCTCCCCCTCTCCCAAAAGTGTCCCCAGTTCCTAATAAATCCAAACCCCTCTTCCCTACACCATCGTCTCATCCACGCATTGAGACTCTGAAGCTCTGCCTGCCTACCTGGCCCTGCGCGTGGAACTGGAAGCATTTCCGAGAATGCCACCATAGAGGTCCTGGATTTCAGTCTCTTTCCTAGCAGCCTAAATTTGGCCTCCAGGACATCTCTCCTATCCTTCCCTACATCATTGGTACCAACATGTACCACGACCACCGGCTCCTCCCCAGCACTACACATAAGTCTATCTAGATGCCTCGAGAGATCCGCAACCTTCGCACCAGGCAGGCAAGTGACCATACGGTTCTCCTGGTCATCACAAACCCAACTATCTATGTTTCTAACAATCGAATCACCCACTACTAACACCTGCCTCTTCCTAACTGGCATTCCCTCTCCCTCAGAGGTATCCTCAGTGCGAGAGGATACCACAACAGCCTCTGGGAGGAGGGTCCCAACTACGGGATGGTTTCCCTCTGCTCCCATTGAATGCTCTGTTCGCTTGAGACTTTCATCCTCCTTAAGTGCACTGGGGCTCTCAGACTGGAGGTGGGACAGTACTACAATGTCCCGGAAGTGTCATCAACATATCTCTCTACCTCCCTTAGCTCCTCCAGTTCAGCCACCCTGGCCTCCAAAGCCCGAACCTGGTCTCTGAGGGTTAGGAGCTCCTTGCAACGGGTGCACACATATGCCACCCGCCCACAGGGCAGGTAATCATACATGTTTCACTCGACGCAATGACACAGGCCTAAAGTGACAACAGCCAGAGAGACCCTAACTATCCGCACACTCTCATCCATCTATCTAATCTATCTAGCCCACACACCTCCTATCTATCTATCTATCCCTCTACACCCCCCCCATCTATCTCCTGCCCCAAACCCCCCCCCCTTCCTCTGCACCAGCCCCCAGCCCAAATGCCCCTGCTACGCACACAGCCCCTCCTGAGCACAGTGCCTTTAAGAGGCTCAGCTAGGTGCTGGTCTGGGGGCGGGGGACCGGAGGTGAGGACTAGTGGCGAGATCAGAGGGGCTGGCGGCGGCCACTCAGTTGGATGTGGGTGGTGGGGGCAGGCCTGGGCTCCTCTGGTCAGGGGAGAGGTCCTCAGGGCTTTTCCTTTTCCAGGGGCAGGTTTTGGGGTACTGATGTGGGGGGGTGGGACCTTGGGCAAAAAGGGCAGGGCTGGCAGGCTTGTCTCCCCAAAGCAGGGGTTCACCCACTGCCCATGGGGTCCTGCCCCCCCCTCCCCCGGCCCCAAGGCAGCAGACCCTGCCCCATCTCCAGCTTCCTGGCTCCTGCCTTTCGCCCCCTCCCCCAGCCTCTGTCCTGCTTCCTGGGCAAAAGGTGCCCCCGCTGGCAGCCCCTGCCTGGTGCTCAGGTGAGGAAGGGGCCAGCCATGGCATACCTGCTGGCACCTGGAGCAGCCCCCGCGAATACATCCCTAGGCAATGCTGCAATACACAGGGAAACTGAGGAACACACATTATTCGTGCAAAACAGACTCACATCCCACATAACCAGGGGAAATCCCAAATGTCACAGGGGGGCCTTTATTTCAGTTTGTTAGTTCTCTGCGCTCAACCCAGGCTACTAGCGACGCCAACCCCACGTCCCACTCTTTACACTCAGCTGGATCCCCCAAGCCAGCAGGTAGGCTATGACAACTCCAGGAACGGCAGTGCCCTTTTTATGAGGCCTTGTTGTGCCTCAGTTTCCCTCTGGGCTTGCTGCTGCACACTTCAAAACCTCTGCTCAGCAGCTGCCTGACTCTGCAGGTGTCTCAAATCTCCTGGCCCCCTACATGGTTGCAGTTTGAGTCCCCCCTGCGGCCATGTTTTGGGGGCAGCATTTAATGCCTGGCAGCATGTAGCCACCTCACTTGGGGATGTGGATTTTCCACACCCCTCAATCACCCAGTTATACCCAACTACTTTCCTAGTATAGAGGAGGCCTGAGACCCAGGTGAGGGATCCCTGGGCTTCCCTCTAAATAGATGCTGTCATTCCAGCCCCTTCATCCATGCAGGGCACCCTGTCTGCCTGCCCTGGTTCCTGGTGCTGTTGGGCCAGGGCTCCAGGCCTTTCTGGTTCCTCCACTGATTGGTGTCAGTTCAGGGGGGGGGAGCAGAGTGTGAATGACCTGCCCTCCCAAACGGCGTGGGCAAGCCCGGGCATTGGCAGCACAAGGGGAGACCTCTTCTGTGGCTCTAACCTTGGGGGAGGCGAATTAGCCTCAGCTGTAGGCGCCCCTTCATCTGAAGAAGTGGGTTGTGCCCACGAAACTACATTTTTGTTAGGCGCTAAGGTGCTGCGGGACTATTACAGACGATCATGGCTACCCTGTGGAACTGTCCTCTCCGCCTAGGAGGCCCCAGAAGAGCACTAGACCAGGGCCTGTAAAATGCAGCCAAGTCCCTCCATGTGCCTCATGTCACCCAAGCTGCTCCAGGAGAAGCCTTGCCCCACCCCTTCTGCAGGAGGGAAACTGAGGCACACCTTGCCTTTGTAAGGCTCTCAGCAGATGTGGGGCACAAAGCTCCATGCAATCTGACAGCACCCTGGGGCCAGGACAGCACGGCTGGGCTCCGCCTATTCTGCTGCAGAACCCAGCATCTGAGCTCCCCGCTGCCTACATGGAATCCAGGTGACTGGCCCCCCCCCTCCCCCACCGGCCACGCAGCCATTCCTGTGCCAGGGGCTCAGGCAGGGTGCATTACACAATGTGGGTCTGGAGCACCCCCCAGCCCAGGGAGACCCACATGGGAAGCTCCTGACCCCACAGGGCAAGGCAGGAATTCAAACCCAGGGCAGCTGGCTCCCAGCCATGTGCCCTTAGCTGATGGCTGCCCTCCACCCTTCTGCCACAGATGTAGCCCTGCTGTGCCATAAACAAAAATGACTCCCATCATGGTCCTACTCAAGATGGCAGCCCCTAGGTTGCTCCTGTCCCCATCCTCTGGGCCTTGGCTGGCTGCCAGGTTCCCGCTGCAGGTCACAAGCATGTGGCTACAGCCCACGGGCCCTGCTCCAGCCATGCAGACCCACCCAATTCCAGCTAGGGGGGTTGCCAGATACTTTCACAAAAAATACCAAACATGGCAGGGGGTGGGGGATTGGTTGAGCAAATACTGGACTGTACAGGCCAATACCGGACACATGGCAACCCTGCCCATGGGTGTGTCCTGGGGGCAGCAGGGCTCCTGGAAGGGGGCCCAGCCAGCGATTTGGGGCTGGAGGCAGGGGCTGCCCAGCCCCTACAGCCCCCCTCTGCCATCCAGTCCCCCCTCCTGTTCCTTATAGGAACCAACCCCCCCATCCCACCTGCCCTGCTGGGGTTAACACTCCCACTCCTCTCAGGCCTGCCAGTGTGGGGCACGTGCCGGGGCAGGCTGCAGTGATGGATCCACTGTGTGTGCAGGCAGGGGGGAGAGGGAGAGGGGGGCTTGAGGATCCTCTGTGGAAGGGAGGAGACCAGGGTGGGCCACGGAGCAGGCAGCAGCCCTCATTATCCCCACCTCCTCCAGCTTGGGGCCCCCAGGGGAAAAGGAAAAACTCCACGAGCAGCATCAACTCCACAGCCCCTGCTCAGACTTGGGGCCCCTGCCCCCCTTGTCAGCCAGAGGGGCAACGGCTCCTGCTCTAACGGGTGGAGGAGGGAGGCAGTACAGTTATTTTCCACACTCCATTAACCTGGGGGGGCAATAGGGGGAGGGTTCCTTGTGCCCAGGGAAGATGGGGCCTGGCGGCTGTGGTGGGACCCATGGGGGCAACCTGTGATGCTTCAAGGGGAGAGATCTGGGAGGGGCTGCATATGGGGATACTGGTGCCAAGTCCATCCCAGAGGGGGCCCTCTCAGGGGCAGACCCCAGCAGGGGGAGGAGAGGGTTTTCCTGCCCCTGTTCAGACACAGGCAGTAACTTCCTTTACATTTATTCAAACTCCATGCAGAGAACATGCAGGACACCCCCCCCCCCCCCCCCACAGCATTGTGCCCCTTCAGTCCCCTTGCCCAGGCTCCGAAACCAGCCCTAGGCTCTGGCCCAAAGCCGGGAACAGCTCTGTGTCCCCCAGCACTGCGCCCCACCACGACAGCTCCCAGCAACTCCCAGACAGAGGGGCAAGTCCCAGCCGCTCGCCCCTCCCTGGTTCCAGGGGGCAATGCAGGGAGATGCTATCGGGGCACCGGGGGCCCAAACATCTCCATGGTCTCTACCACCAGGGAGAGGTGGTCCAGGAAGGAGCTGATGGAAACACGCAGGATCCGGGCCTCATCTGCCTTCCAGTGCCTGTGGGGAAGAGATGGAGTGAGATGAGCCCCACCCAGCCCGTGCCCCTCACTCCCGACCCACAGCCCCTGCCAGCTCAGCCCTGGCCCCCCGCCCTGCCAGTGCCCCTCACTCCCAACCCTCAGCCCCTGCCCCCCCAATGCCCCTCACACCCGACCCACAGCCCCTGCCAGCTCAGCCCTGGACCCCCACCCTGCTGGTGCCCCTCACTCCCGACCCACAGACCTTGCCCCGCAGTGCCCCTCACTCCCGACCCACAGACCCTGCCCCGCAGTGCCCCTCACTCTCGACCCACAGCCCCTGCCCCCTAGTGCCCCTCACTCCCAACCCTCAGCCCCTGCCCCCCCAGTGCCCCTCACTCCCGACCCACAGCCCCTGCCAGCTCAGCCCTGGCCCCCCACCCTGCTGGTGCCCCTCACTCCCGATCCACAGACCCTGCCCCGCAGTGCCCCTCACTCCCGACCCACAGACCCTGCCCCGCAGTGCCCCTCACTCTCGACCCACAGCCCCTGCCCCCTAGTGCCCCTCACTCCCAACCCTCAGCCCCTGCCCCCCCAGTGCCCCTCACTCCCGACCCACAGCCCCTGCCAGCTCAGCCCTGGCCCCCCACCCTGCTGGTGCCCCTCACTCCCGATCCACAGACCCTGCCCCGCAGTGCCCCTCACTCTCGACCCACAGACCCTGCCCCGCAGTGCCCCTCACTCCTGACCCTCAGCCCCTGCCAGCTCAGTCCTGGCCCCCAGCCCTGCCGGTGCCCCTCACTCCCAACCCACAGCCCCTGGGTCACTCACACGTGTAGGAAATTCTCGGTCACCTCCAGATCTTTGCTGATCCCCCCCTTGCGGGGTTCAGGGTCAGGGACCAGGGAGCCGTGTGCGATTTGGGCCTCCAGGGGGGACGGGAACGGGACGCTCAACGTGCTGGGGGGGGGGTTAAGGAAAAAGGGGAGTGGGAAGAACTGAGAGGGGTAGGTGAGAGACATAGGCAGTGCTGGGGACACAGGGGAGCCCTTGCAACCCTTCCCCAGACACCTCCAAGCCTCCCGCGTGCACCCTATGCCCTCCAGCTCCCTGCATCAACGCCTTCTGTGCCACTGTACCCCCCCAACGACTTACATCCCTCTGTGAACCCCACCCCCCGCATTCCCCCTGTACCCGCAGCCGTGCGCACCTCCCCAACCCCCCACATCCCTCTGTGCCCCCCCGCGCCCTGGATACAAGCCCAGCCCGGCTCGAGCGCTCCCGGCTCCGGCTTCTTCCATTGCTGCGCCGGGCCCGCCCCACGTGCCGTGGAGGGTGGAGTTTGAGGCCAGGCCCCACCCCTGCAATTCACTCTCCCCGAGATCCGCCTGCAGGGCCCCCCGCATGAACCCTCCGCCCGCTCCCCTGACTCCCCAGCGAGGCACCTCCCGCCCCGCCCCGCCCCTTATTCTCCGTGCTCCGCGCAGGGGAATTACCGCCCTCGGGACCTGGCCATGCATCAGCCCCGCTGAGAAACAATTTCTTCATTCTCCTGCTTCAGTGAGGAGCGGGGGGGGCTCTGGGCGGGCGGAGACTCAGAATACAGCTGCCCCCAAAGGGATGGGGCAACGGGTCCCCACATAACCAACCTCATGCCCAAGCCCAGAGGAGGCTACATCGCCAGTTTGGGGGGGAGGGGTATCCCCACACCCAGCTCCCACCCCACCCTGGAGGTGGCTGCAGCCCCAGTGCAGGGTGCCTCGACACCCAGCTCCTGCTCTGCCCCAGAGGCCCCATGCCAGTGAAGACGTCAGGCAGAGTTGGCAGGTCGCACACCCGGTATGGCCTTTAATGAGAGAGCAGACAGCAAGTGGCTCTGTAGCAGCAGTTCAGGCACAAGGAGGGGCAGAGGCACCTTCACTCCTCACTGGGCCCCGCCCGCAGGTCCAGGGCAGGGAGAACGGGGCCGAAGTTGCCCCCCAGTCTGACTGGCACTAGTCCAGGAATCCCATCTCCACCGCGTCGGCCACCTCCGGATGCAGCAGCCGGGTGGCCAGACGCTCGATGTCATCCAGACTCAGCAGGCGAAGGCTCCGCTCGTAATCCTGCAGGGACAGGTCCTTAGCACAGCTACCTGGGGTGGTGGGATCCCTGTGTACAGTCCCTCCCCAGGGCCGTATCTCAGCGCCTGGTTCCCCCGTATACCTAGCCTCCCTCCCCCCAGGACCATGTCTCAGCTCCAGATGACTATATACACACCCCTCCCCCGGATTGTGTCTCAGCGCAGGACTCCGTACATCCAGACCCCTCCATTCCAGGGCCCCGGGTATCACCTTCTGCAGCTGCTCCAGCACCTTCTGCGTGTCGGCTGGGCTGAAGTGCCGGGCCAGGACCTGGGCCAGTGAGTGCCAAATGCTGGGGAACGGCAGCAGGGGTCCCCTGTGCCCCGGCTCCTCGGGAGAAGCCTTCTCTGGCGGCTTCACCACCAGGTTTAGCTTGGAGCCAGGGCCGATGGAGTAGTCGCAGAGACGGAGCTCATCTGCAGGGAGGCGGTGGGGGTGAGCTCTCCCTCCTCAGAGCGAGGCCAGGAAGGGGCACCCCAAGAGAAAGGACCCACAGAGCACTGCCAGCTCACACCCTGTGCCCACCCCAGGGGCTGTGTCTCCACCCAGGCGAGGATGGCTGGAGAAATGCCCTGCCCCAGCCCAGGGGCTGTGTCTCCACTCAGGCGAGGATGCCTGGAGAAATGCCCTGCCCCAGTCCAGGGCAGGGACATTGGGAAGGGAACGGCTGGCACTGGCACAGAAATGCATTGGCTCTCAGGTGCCATAAGGAGATGCAAAGGAGATGCTCCTGCCCCACTGGGGGCTCCCTGACACGTGTTCAGGAGCCGGCACCCACCTGCCAGGGCCTTGCCCTTGAAGAGAAGCCGCTGCTGAGAGACTGGGACACTCAATGACTCGGCCACAAGGCGCTTCACCGAGCTCACCTGCTCGTCCGGGGAGACCTGCCAAAATGGGGCGCAGGGGACGGGAGATGCTGGAGTGAGGAGCTCTCTCCCCCCTCCCCCCCAACAAACACACCACAGGGACCCGCCCCCGCCTCTCCCGGAAACCTCCCCGCAAACCCTCCCCCTCCCCCCGACACCCCCCGCAAACCCTCCCCCCCCCGCAAACCTTCCCCTTCCCGCCCCCCGACACCCCCCGCAAACCCTCCCCCTCCCCCCCGCCCCCCTCCCGTAAATCCTCCCCCCCCGCAAACCCTCCCCCTCCCCCCCGCCCCCCCCCGCAAACCTTCCCCTTCCCGCCCCCCGACACCCCCCGCAAACCCTCCCCCTCCCCCCGACACCTCCCGCAAACCCTCCCCCCCCGCAAACATTCCCCTTCCCGCCCCCCGACACCCCCCGCAAACCCTCCCCCTCCCCCCCCGCCCCCCCTCCCGTAAATCCTCCCCCCCCGCAAACCCTCCCCCTCCCCCCCGCCCCCCCCCGCAAACCTTCCCCTTCCCGCCCCCCGACACCCCCCGCAAACCCTCCCCCTCCCCCCCGCCCCCCTCCCGTAAATCCTCCCCCCCCGCAAACCCTCCCCCTCCCCCCCGCCCCCCCGCAAACCTTCCCCTTCCCGCCCCCCGACACCCCCCGCAAACCCTCCCCCCCGCCCCCGACACCCTCCCGTAAATCCTCCCCCCCCGCAAACCTTCCCCTTCCCGCCCCCCGACACCCCCCGCAAGCCCCCCCCCCGAAAACCCCCCTCCCGCACGCCCCCCCACCTGGAGGCTGCATCCCCGGCCCTGAAGCGCCTTCACCGTGAGCAGCATCGCGCAGCCCGGAGCGGCCCCTTTAACGGCACCATAGACGCCCGGAAGGAACCGGGCTTAGAGCGACCGCCACGGAACCATAGAGCCGCAGAGGAGCCGGAAGAGGCGCATAGAGCGTGGCGGACGCCGTGATGTGCCATAGAGTGTCAGTGCCTTGGCGCCTAGAGTGGCCGGGGCCATAGAGTGCGCAGCAGCACGGCTGCCGTACCATAGAGTCGCAGGGCGGCTCGGGCCAGAACATTGGCTCCTATAGCTTAGACTGGAGACCGAGCGGGTGCAGGGCTAGAGTGTCCCTGTTGTACCATAGAGATCCAACTGTAGCGACGGATAGAGCGGACGTTCCCCCGCCCCCCCCCCACTCGCGACTATTTTGACCTGGCCCCAGCACCATAGAGACTATTCTGCGGGGCGGAAAGAAACAGACAGGGACCAGAGCGGCCAAGGGACACCGTGGGCCTCGCGTAGAGAGAGGTGCCCCCAGAGCTGGGACCTCCCCCTGACCCCCCCCAGTGCCCCTCACTCCTGACCACAGCCCCCCCCCAGCACCCCTCACTCCCGACCCACAACCCTGCCAGTGCCCCTCAGGATGAGGGACAGAGTGGCCCCATGGAGGGCCAGCCCCCCTGTTTGCTGTGAATGGCAGCAGCATTGAGCCTGCCCCTGCTGCACGTAAACCCTCCACCAATAACAGCTCCATGCACAAACTTGCTCTGTC
Source organism: Pelochelys cantorii (assembly GCA_032595735.1). NCBI lineage: Eukaryota > Metazoa > Chordata > Testudines > Trionychidae > Pelochelys > Pelochelys cantorii. Next base: position 13,545,267 of record CM064358.1, on the reverse strand, counting down.
TCCTTTATTTGAACCTTCCCCCTCCTGTTAACAGCCTGCGTGGCCCCACACCTGAGGACCATTGCCAGCCACATAGAAAACACATACTATAAAAATAAGGCTGGGTGTTCAGGGGCTCAATGTGAGACTTTGGTTTCCTACTGCCCCCACGGAGAGGGGCCTCTGGGGTGAGTCCCTTGTACAGCAGGTCCTTGAATCTGCCTGTCTCTGCCACCCAGCAGAGGGGTGTTCAGCTCCTAGGGCAGCCCAGCCCCCCAGTAGAGGGACACTCAGTGCTTAGGGCTGCCCAGCAGGACCCATTCCTTCTCACAGATGGGGCACTCAGGGGCTGGCAGATGGCTGCAGCTTCTTGTAGAGGAGATGGGCCAGCACCAGCACCAGCATCTCAGCCGTGCTGCTCAGGGCCACCACGAAGGGGGCCTGGGAGGCATAGTCAGCCTGGCGACGGCGGAAAGATAACTGCAGCACAGCCAGTGCCAGCAAGCTGTTCTGCACTCCCACCTCAATGCTGACCGTGCGGCAGTGTGGGCCTGGCAACCGCAGGCAGGCAGCCAAGAGGTAACCCAGCCCCAGGCCAACGAGGGGCACGGTGAGCCCAGCCAGCACCACTGGGGGCTCCACCTCAGCCAGGATGACGGCTCCCATGTGGTAGGCCAGGAGGAGTCCACCCAGGATGAGGGCAAAACTGAAGGGTTTGATGAGCAGCAGCAGCAGGCGGGCCACACGAGGCAGCTTCCACTTCACCAGCAGCCCAGCTGATATGGGCACCGCAATGAAGAGCAGTGTGCCCAGGATCTTGGCGAAGGGCACGTGCAGGCTGGGGTGGGCACTCAGCAGGCGCCCATAGAGGGCCGAGGAGAGCGGCATGAGCCCAGCGGCTGCCACAGTGGACAGCAGCGTCATGGCAATCGCCAGGGTCACGTTGCCACCCAGCAGCAGGCTGTAGAGGTAGCCACCGCCCCCACCTGGTGAGGAGCAGGTGACAACCAGCCCCAGCGCCAGAGCCGGGGGGAGGGCGAAGGCCAGCGAGAGGAGGTAGCCATAGAGTGGCATGGCAACAAACTGGCCCACAATACCCAGGAGCACGGGCTGCGGCTGGCGCGCCAGCTCCCGCAGCGCCTCCAGCTCCACCTTGCAGCCGAAGGCACACTTGTTGACAAAGATGAGGGGCAGCAGAGCATAAAGCAACGGGTTCTCTGAGAAGTGGCCCAGGCCTGGGTGCCCTGGCTCCTCACTCGCCAACACCCGCACCCGGAACTCGCCCCGCTCCTCCACCAGCTGATGCTGGTCCAGCAGGCGCAGCCGAAGTGGTGCCAGCCCAGCTGGGCCTGAGCGGATGGCCACCAGGAAACCGCCTGCTCCGCAGCACAAAGCACTCACGTTCTCCACAGTCAGCACCGCGGGTGCCAGCGAGGCTGCACTGAGCCGGGCACCACTCGCCGTCCCGTTGGTGCCCAAGTACCGGCTGGACACGACCATGACACCCCGGCTCCTCTCAGGGAAGTCAAACTCCAGGGCACTGCCATCACCCACACTCAGGTACCTGCCAGCTGGCTGCCCCCAGCTGGCCCAAGCCCAGCGGCCCAGCCCCAGCAGCAGCAGTGCCAGGGCCTGAGTCATGCCAGAGCACTCACGGCTCATGGGCGTCTGGCCTCCTCCAGCTCCGGCACATCGGGACGTTCCTGGCTGGCAGGTGCAGGGTCTGGACGCTTTGGTGCTGGGTCCGGCAGCCTGTGGGAGTGGAGGGGCAGAGGTGAAAAGAGGAGCCCAGGCAGCTGGGGGTGGCGGGGTTGGCTGCAGCTGCCAGTTACTGGATGCCACCCCTCACCAGAGAACTGGACAAACTGCACTGGGGGGCAGGGGTAGTGTGGAACCATACTGCGGGGCAGGGGGGAACATGCAGCAGGGCTTATAGGACAGAGCTATGGGGTGAGGGCAGAGTTGTGGGGTGGGAAGGAGGCGGTGCTGTGATGTGGGGGCATGAGCTTCTGGGGTAGGAGTGTGGAGTTATGGGACGGAGGGAGGGGTTGTGGGGCAGTTATAGGGCAGAGTTGTGTGGTAGGGTGGGGCTGTGGAGCAGGGCAGTGGAATTATCAGGGCGAGGCCGGGCTTTGAGGTGGGGGGGAGTTTATGGGGCGGGGGGGGATGCTCCCTCCCCCTGCAGCCAGGGAGCCCCCGCCCCGCCCCGCCCCGCCCCAGGCCCGCACCTGGCACCGACCCGCAGACCAGTCTTGACTCGGCTGCGTCCGGCTTCCTTCGGCCCCGCCCCACGTTCACGTCACAGGGGTGGTCCCGCCCCACGGGCATGACCTCACAAAGGTCTCACCCACCACGGAAGTGCCGAAGCGCGCCCCCTAAGGGGCGGTGCCTGGGACCGGAAGAGCGCGCGCCTGGGAGGGCGGGGCTCGCTGTCCGCGGGCTGGCTGGAGTCCTGCGGTGTCTGGGCGGGTGTGCACGGAGGGCGGATAGGGCTGGGCTTTGGGGCACGAGGCTGGCGGGGCTCAGAGAACCCGGGGCGCTAATTGGTTGTGCTGGGGCACGTGACTGCTCATTAGCGGGTCCTGGCGGGTCCTTAGCGCCACCACAGCACCTCTCCCTGCCCTGTGATTGGGGGGGCTCGGGGCCCCCGCCATGTGCATTTTCTCCCGCTGCACTGGCCGGGGGGAGCCTGCTCTCCTGGCTCAGCCCCACCCCACCCCACCCCACCCCGTGCAGCCAGAAGTCGCCCAATGCGCGGGGCCCCGCCCGAGAGGCGCCCAGCAGGGGGGGCCACAGGCCGCTATGCGGGGGGCGCTTTACCGCTGGGAGCGGGAGCAGCGCAGCTCGAGGGGTCTTTGACCCGCCAGCAAGCTGGTGACTGTGGCTGGGCTCGCTGGCTGTGCGGAGCCAGGCGTCACCCTGTCTGCCCTGGAGGAAGGAGGGTCCCCGGCTGGGAGGAGCCACGAAGGGCCTCGGAGTCAGGACAAGCATGAAGGCTGCAAAGAATGAGGGTGGAAGGGCTTGGTGAATTAATGGTGGAGCATCCCAGAGTTTTAGACTCGTCTCAACACACTGGCCCCACCGTGGCTGCCCCCACGAGGACCAAGCCCCAGACTCTTTGCAAGGCTCTTGCTTAAGTGAGCCAGCACAGCTGGGGGACAGAGTGATGGTGTCCAGAGGCAGAAGGCTCAGAGAAGAGCCCTGTAAATGACCAAGGGCTAGAAAACCGGCCTTCTAGCGAGCGACTCCAGGAGCACAGTTGGAACCAAAGGCTATATCTACACTCACGGCTTCTTGCGCAAGAATCTGCAGAGCATCCACACTGCCCGCCCGCTCTTGGGCAAGTAAATTTACAGTACGGCGTGGTAAGAGAGGGCTTCTTGCGCAAGAGCTATGCTCTTTTTTAACAGGTGTAAGCCCTCTTGCGCAGGAGCTCTTGCGCAAGAAGGCAGTGTGGACGCTCGGCAGGGATTTCTTGTGCAAGAAAGCCCTATGGCTAAAATGGCCATCAGAGCTTTCTTGCGCAAGAGAGTGTCCGCACTGCCATGGGCGCTCTTGCACAAAAGCACAGCTCGCACATGGCAGTGTGGATGTTTTCTTGCGCAAGACAACTTGCGCAAGATGTTCTTGCGCAAGAAGCCGCCCGTGTAGACAAAGACAAAGAGCGGCCAGACTGGGTCAGACCAGAGGTCTATCTCGTCCAGCAGCCTGTCTGCCCACAATGGCCAGGTGCCCCAGAGTAGCGGTCCACAGTTTGGCAGCAGGCTGCAAACTGCTGCTTGATAGGCTGCAGCATGGTGCCAGGCCACACCCCGCTGCTGCCTTGGCCCTGGCAGCTGGAGAAGTGTGGGGTGAGTGGCACGGCAGGCGGGGCCTCTGGGTGCGTGCAGGCATGAGCAGCATGGGGCACAGGGCATTGGGGGTGGAGGTCATGCCTCGCAGCCCCAGGAAAGGTGCTGCCCAACCACAGCACAGGCCCCTCCACATCTGGAGCAGCGGCACTATCCAGCCATAGAGCACATGCACATAACAGGACGTCTGCCAGTCTTTGCTTCTTAGGGGCCCTTCTAGGCCCCTAAACTAGGGCGTCTCTATGGCCTGTGGCTGCCCTGTGGTTGTGGCATGGGAGATAGGCGAGAGCACCAGCCCCATCACAAACCAGGTGAGCTCCGGCAGCTGTGGCAATAAGTTGCTCTTCCACTTCCCCTTCTAGTGGGACTCAGAGCACCTGGCTGCCCAGGCCAGTAAGCAACAGCGCAGGGCCACGTGCCAGGCACCATAGTTCCCTCTAAGCCGCGCACTTGTGTGTGCAAAGGAAATTTCTACCCCGCCCGCCTAAGCAGAGCTGCACAGCAACATGGCAGGAGGCATGCTCAGGCTGCCAGAGCCAGAGGACCCGCCTAGCTGGCTACCGGGTCCAGAAGAACCATGTGGTGAGCAGACAAGGGGCTGCTCCACCTGGCCTGGCTGGAGGAACCATGTGGCTGGAGGGGCAGCTATTCCGGCTGGCCAGGACTGGATGAACTGCCTGACAGGCAGTCAGTCGGCAAATTAACATGTGGCACCTTAAAATAAAGCACCATAATGATATGAGTATGCAAATTCATTATTTACCGTAATAAATATGCAAATGTGGTTATGCCAGTCTGCCAAAAGTTTAATGAGTTTGCCAGTCCATGGCATTAAAAAAGGTTGGGAACCACTGTCCCAGAGCAAATGAACCAAACAGAGAATCATCTAGTGATCCATCCCCACACCCAACCCCAGCTTCTGAAAAAGAGGCGAGGGAGACCCTTCCTACTCTCCTAGCTAACAGCCATTGATGGACCTGCCCTCCATGAACTTATCTAGCTCTTTATTGAACCCTGCCCTAGTTTTGGCCTCTACAACATCCTTTGGCAAGGAGTTCCACATGTTCATAGTTTTTCCATACACAACACACATTCTTGCTTTAAACCTGCCACCTATTATTTGGTGACACCTAGTTCTTCTGCTATGAAAAGGCATGTAACAATTCCATATTTACTGTCTCCACACCAGTCATCATTTTATAGACCTCTAGCATATCTCCTCCCCCTTAGTTGCGTCTTTTCCACGTGCAGAAGTCCCAGTCTTTTTTGATCTCTCCGCCTACAGAAGCTGCTCCAAACCCTAATAATTTCTGTTGCTTTTTTAAAAACTTTTACAATTCCCAAGGTGACCCCAGCTGCACACAGTATCTTAGATGTAGGCCTACCATGGATTTCTAGAGAGACACTAGGATATTTTCTGTCTTACTATCTATCTCTTTGATTCCCAACATTGTTTGCATTTTGCCTGCTGCTGCACATGGAGAGGTCTCTGATGAAGGCTGGAAACCAGCAGCCTCACTGTGCAAATGGAGGCAGGGGGCTGTATTAGCTAGTACTACTTACAAGGGGTCTCAGTTAGTTGATAGGGTGTTTTCACTTTGCATTTAACAACACTGAATTTCATCTCCCACTTTATTTAGTTTCACACAGAGGCAAAGGATTGACTTGGCCCCATTTCTCAGGCCCTCTATGGGACACAAACATTAGGCGAGAGGCTCTTCCTTCTAGGGGAGGAATGGCTGCGACCTCCTGCCCCCTATGGATGGACATGGGTTCCATGCATTTATTCGGACCCCATGGCAAGTGGAAGGCTAGAGGTCCCCTGCCTCACCCCAGCCTCCTCCTTTCCGTTGGGGGGCTGGACTCACCAGCCCAGGAAAGACACTGTCTGAGGCAGTCCCCATTTCCCCTGCCAGGCTGGAACTAGGGGCATCTCTCCCCATGGGCAGAGTGGGGAAAATGTCTCCTGCCCGGCCTTACGGAAAGAAACGTGCCTGGGTTTATCAGGTGTCTGGGGGACTAAGGCACTTGGAGATTTGAGGCCCCACACCCTCTAGGTGCCGGGTGAGAACATGAACAAGGGCAGTGCCCTCTAGAACCAGCTTGGCCCATCCTGGGCGTGGGAGGGGGCTGGAGAAAGGGGTCCCTGCAAGGCTCAGGCTTGAGGGAGCAACCAGCCCTAGTGTGGGGCCCACACTGCGGAGGGTCACTGGCCATCAGCTGTTTTCTGCGGAATGCAGCCCTCCATCTCCAGCGCCTCTGGCCAGCCCTCGTACTTGTTGGTGCTCTTGCTGTTCTTGGTGTGCTGGGGGGAAACAGTGCAAACTAAGGGGAGAAGGGCCCACAGCTATTCTGGACCCCAGCTCCTTCCCCCCAACTGTATCCCATCCCCCACCAGGCTCCCCACCCCTCCAACATCCCAGCCTCTCCTCCACACTGTTCCCCATCCCCCACCAGGCCCCCTCACTCCTCTGCCAACATCCCAGCCTCCCCCCCAGTCCCCCATCTCCCACCAGGCCCCCCTCACTCCCCTGCCCCTCCCCCCATTGTGGCCCATCCCCCACCAGGTGCCCTGGCTCCTTTGCCCCCCCATTCCTGCAGGGCTGGCTGCAGAAGAGTTAGGAAGACAGATGGCGAGGGGGGCTCACCTGCTCAAAGGGGCTTTTGTCCTGCACCCCTTTGGCCCCAACGAAGACCCAGCTGTCGCGGAAGCCAAGGTCCTTGGCAACGCTGCTGCCCAGTTCGCTGAAAATCCTCCGTGTCTCCTCGTTCATCCTGGGGGCAGAGCCCATCTCAGCAGGGCCCCCACTGCACCTGGGAGCCGGTGGGAGCTGGCGGCACCTGGGGCAGACCCCCTCCCCCTTCCCCAAGCCTGGTGGAAACCAGCATCCCCCACAGGGGACAGGCCCCATCTTCCCTCCAGTTAGCCAACCAGTCCCCAGGCCTGGTCCCAGGTCCCACCCCCACCCCCGGCCAGTGGCACCCTGTGTCTGATACCAACTTAGTGGCTGGGTCGTCGTACGAAGCCACGAACACCAGGGTCCCCTCGTGCAGCGTCCGGATAAACTTCAGCAGCTCATTGACATCTGGGGTGAAAGATGTAGGGGTCAGTGCAGGCCTGGGTGCCCTGGTCCGCCCACATTCCTGCATCTCACACAGATTCACACCCACCCCTCCCAGACACCTCACCTCCAGCCCACATGTCGAAGAACTTGGCATCAATGAGTTCCCCATTCACCCCTGGAACCAGAGCAAGAGAGAGAATCAGAGCCCCAGGTGCTCCAAGCAACCCCCCCAGCCCAGCTGCCCCCACAACTCTCCAACCCCCCAGGCTCCCACCACAGCCCCCTTCCCCACCCCTCCTGAACTCACCATTCACCAGGGCAATGTTCAGGCCCCGCCCCACATTGTTCTTCACGCTGCTCATTAGCCTGGAATGAAAGTGAGGTGAGAAGAGCACCCCCCCACACACACTCCGCCAGTGTCTTCCTTCTCTCTGGCTTCGGAAGGGTGCCTGGTGATTTGGGGGAGGGACTGGGCGCCAGGATTTCTGGGTTCCAGCCCCTGGCTCCGGGAGGGGAGTGGAGGCTGGTGGTCAGAGCTGGAGAGGTTGGGAGCCCAGACTCCTGGGCTCTCTCCCAGCATGGGGTGGGAGCTGGTGATTAGATCAAAGTAGGGATGGGGAGTCAGGACTCCTGGGCTCTCCTCCAGTTCTGCCCCGGATTAGCGGACTATCCCCCCCCACACTCACATTTTATCCTCCAGGCAGATCTTGGGCCCTATGACGTTGGCGGCGCCGCTGACCAAGCGGAAGGCGAGATGCCGCTCCGGGCAGGGCCGCGGGAGCCCGCACTTGTACCTCCTGGGCCGCGGCTCTGGGGGGCGGGGAGAGATGTGGGGCAGTCACCAAGCACTCTGCATGGGGACCAAGGCACCACAGCTCCCACCCAGGCTGGGGTGTCAGAGCCCTGCCATGGGGGGAGGGCATGCAACCAAGCAGTCAAGCTGTGATTGGGGAGTGGACCTCCCTTATCCATGGGACAGAGAAGTTCCTCCAGCAGGGACACCAGGGTCCTCACCCCCATATCTGGGATTGAGCTCTCCAACCCCCTCTTCTCATGGGGTCCCTGCCACCCACTGCCCCCAGGCCAGAGACTCACTGTTGTGTCTGCTTCTGGCTCCCACCCTGCCTGAGGGGGTGGCACTGGGTTGCAGGGGCAGGGCAGAGCTGCCCCATCCTGACACTGGGGACAAGAAGAGAGGGGGCTGGTGAAGGTAGCAGGGGAAGTGCCCTGGAGCCCAGCCCCCCTCTGCCCAAAATACCCTCCCACATGGCACAGATCATGGGGGGGCGGGCAGGACAACACCCCACCACCTCCACCACCAGCCCTGCCAGAATCACTGACCTGCCGTGGGCATGTTCTCAGGGCCTGTGGGGAGACAAAAAACAGCAGTAGTGACCAATGGCACAGTGTGCCCAACCCGCACCACTGCACTGAGGGTCTGGAATTTGGCCCACCTCTTACCAGCCAGTTTGTGAGACATCCACAGGAATGGCACTGGCAGGGACAGGAATCCAACCCAGGGAAAAATTCCCACCCCCCCCCAGCCCTACCAGTGTATCATAGCACTGGGTGTGGTCATCCCTTGCGGAACTCCCTGCCACAAGGCAGTGGGGCATCCTTGCTTGGGGAGGGAGCACTGCAGCCCCTGCCAGCCCTCACTCCCAGGAGCATATCCAGCTTTGCCCTCCGTTCCTCCAGAGGGCACCCCTGTTCCTGCCACCACTGCAGCAGGGGGGGGGCGGGGGTTGGCCTGTTGAAGTCCCAGCCACAAGGTGCCAGGTATCAAGGATTTGTGCATGTTGGGGGTGGCAGCACTTACTAATGAGGAGCTGCTGGAGGCGAGAGAACCCGCTCTGGGTCCCCAGCAGGAGGCTGACGAGGATCCAGGTCAGCCCAGCCGTGAGGATAATCACCACCACGCGCAGGGGACCTAGGGGGGAAGACAGGGAGGGGGTCAGGCATAAGGCACAGGCAGCCACCCCGTACTGCACACCTCCCCCCGAGTGCAAACCACCCCCCTCGTGCTGCACCTCACCCCACTGCACCCTCCACCCTACTGCAATCGCCCTCTGCAACCCATTCCTCCGTGCTGCACATCTTGCCCCACTGCACACCCTGCTCCCATGCGTCCTGGCCCCCACACGCTGCACATCCCACCCCACTGCACACCCTGCCTCCCTGAGCTGCACATCCTGTTGGTTTGCAGCCGTGGTGCAGTTTGGGTTTACATGGGGCAACACATGGCCTATGAGTGGAGTCCTTTGAATGTAGCCTCCACTGGGAACACACTCTACAGCGGGGAGGCGGCTCCCCGGTGGGGTGCACATGGTTGGGCTGGCTGGAATAGAGGGGTACAGGGTGTTTGCGTTTCTAGCCCCCAGGGGGGGCATTGTGTGAAAGAAGCTATTTGCATGTAGATGGAACCACACAGATGCTGTGGCACTCAGCATGTGCTGTGAGTATCATTGTGGCCCCCGGGGCTTCCAAAGTTTGAGTAGCCCCCAGGCCTAAAGGGAGCAGCCTTGGGCAGCCCCTGAAGACTTCTGGCTGTGGGCCTCCCCAGCCCTGGGCCACACTCACCTGCCAGGCGCATGGTCCCCGTCCAAGGGCCCCAAGTCTGAGCCCAGAGGGACCGGAACCTGGGCTGGAAGGGAAGTTATGGGTCAGTCAGAACCGGCCCAACCTGGGGACCCATTTCCCCAGGGTACCCCAGCACCCACGGACCCCCAGCTGCCTCTCCCAGCCCCCACCCCCAGGGTACCCCAGCCCCCCATGGGCCCCCAACGGACCCACAGCCGCCGCTCCCCCCAGGGTACCCCAGCACCCACGGACCCCCAGCTGCCTCTCCCAGCCCCCCCCCCAGGGTACCCCAGCCCCCCATGGGCCCCCAACAGACCCCCAGCCGCCGCTCCCCCCAGGGTACCCCAGCACCCACGGACCCCCAGCTGCCTCTCCCAGCCCCCCCCCCCAGGGTACCCCAGCCGCCCATGGGCCCCCAGCTGCCTCTCCCAGCCCCCCCCCAGGGTACCCCAGCCCCCCATGGGCCCCCAACGGACCCCCAGCCGCCGCTCCCCCCAGGGTACCCCAGCTGCCTCTCCCAGCCCCCCCCCAGGGTACCCCAGCCCCCCATGGGCCCCCAACGGACCCCCAGCCGCCGCTCCCCCCAGGGTACCCCAGCACCCACGGACCCCCAGCTGCCTCTCCCAGCCCCCCCAGGGTACCCCAGCCCCCCATGGGCCCCCCAGCTGCCTCTCCCAGCCCCCCCAGGGTACCCCAGTCCCCCATGGGCCCCCAGCTGCCTCTCCCAGCCCCCCCCCAGGGTACCCCAGCCCCCCATGGGCCCCCAACGGACCCCCAGCCGCCGCTCCCCCCAGGGTACCCCAGCACCCACGGACCCCCAGCTGCCTCTCCCAGCCCCCCCCCAGGGTACCCCAGCCCCCCATGGGCCCCCCAGCTGCCTCTCCCAGCCCCCCCAGGGTACCCCAGCCCCCCATGGGCCCCCCAGCTGCCTCTCCCAGCCCCCCCAGGGTACCCCAGCCGCCCATGGGCCCCCAGCTGCCTCTCCCAGCCCCCCCCCAGGGTACCCCAGACGCCCATGGGCCCCCAGCTGCCTCTCCCAGCCCCCCCCCAGGGTACCCCAGCCCCCCATGGGCCCCCAACGGACCCCCAGCCGCCTCCCAGCTGCGGGTGCTGCTCACCGGGTGGCTGCTGCCTGCGGCGGCTCCGGCTCCTACGGGCCGCAGCCCGGAGCAGGGAGGAGCCGAGCGAGGCGCGTGCCCCGCCCCCGGCCCCTTGGCCACGCCCCTCGCCGAGGCTCCGCCCCCGCCTGTGTCCGCCCCCGGGGCGCGGGGCGCGGGGCCGGGGACTGTGTTAATTAGCGTCCTTGCGTCCCGGGCAGGACATGCAGGGACCTCGGAGAGGGGCAGGCTGCTCCCTCGCCCCTCCGAGAAGTCGCTGCTTCTGGGCACCAGGCCAAAGGCTCCGTAGACCCCGCCCCCGGCACACCACGGTCCTTTCTTATGCCCTGTTCCCCTAAGAGCCCGGGCACTGCCCCGTGGGACTCTGCCAAGCCCTGTCCCACGGGCTCCTGGCGAACTACTTACACCCAGCCCCAGCCCCCCTTGCAGGAGCCCTTAGGCTGGCCCCACTAAGGGGAACATCTCCATCTGTCTCCATGCAAGGCCTCCTGGGATCTCGGGGGGGGGGCAGTGAAAGCATCCCTCTCTCTGGACATGGGGGAGGGTTTGACAGCTCTGGGCTCCTTCTTCCATCACAGAGCAGCTTCGTGCTCAGCAGGAGGTGCTGGGCGAGGCCCAGGGCTGCTTTAAAGTCTGCTGTGCTGTTGCCACCAGCCCCAGCATGTGAACGCAGGGAGGAGCTGTGGGGTCTGGTCTCCCTCCTGTCTTCCAGCATGCCCCCCCAGGCATCCTGTCTCCCAGCCCCTCCCCCCAGCGCTGGGAGAGAAAAGGGAGTTACTCACTTCGCACAGTAATGACTGTTCTTTGGGTGGTGTCCCCGTGGGTGCTCCACCTAAGGTGTAGGGTATGTGTACACTGCAAAGTTAATTCGAAATGACAGCTGTTATTTCAAATTAACTTTAATAGTGTCTATACATGCAAACCACTATTTCGAATTTAATTCTAAATAGCGGAGCCCTTAATTAGAATTTGGTAAACCTCATTTTACAAGGAGTAACGCCAAATTCGAAATAGCTATTTCGAATTAAGTGCTGTGTAGACACTTAATTCAAAATAGGGGGCCTCCAGCCCTTCCCAGGGAGCCCTGGTGACCACTCTGGGCACAACCAGGAAAACTTACTCGCCTCTCCCCCAGCCCTGGAGCCATTAAAGGGGTAGACCCTGGCCACAGTGCCTGTGCCAGCTCTAAGCCTGCCAGCCCAGAGCCAGCAGTGGCCACCAGGGCCCCTGATCCAGTGGCCCCAAAACATGAGCCAGCAAGCCACTGGCAGCCAGCCCTCCACCACTCCCCAGGAACAGTCTGCCAGCTTCCAGGAGCCTGACAGGGGCTGGAGAAGGTGGGTGCCTTCCTAGTCCAGGGTGGAGATCATGGATCTTATTCAGGTTTGGGGGGGATGCACCCAACGTCCATGATCTCCGCACGAGACGGAGGAACGCGGCCGTCTATGGCAGGATAGCTGCCAGCCTGGTCACCAAAGGCCACATGTGAACCCAGGAGCAGGTTTGCATGAAAGTCAAGTTGGTCCGGCGAGACCCCCCAACCCTGAGCCCTGAGCTTCCCCTCTCCCTTCTTCCCCTTGCTTCCCCCTTCCAGCTCCCTCCTCCCAGGTTTCCCCCTCCCCTCTCCCACCCTCTCTCTTCCCCTCTCCTACCTCCTTTTCCCAGTCTCCCCAGAGGTTCATTCCCCCCCCCCCCAGTTTTGTTCAATAAACCCAGTTTCTATTTTTAAACATACATGTCTTTTATTTGACATCAGGAAGGGGGGCTAGGGAGGGGTAAGTGGAAGGATGTGAGGGAGGAATGGGGCACGAGCCCCCGGTGGGGAGCACCGGGGAGGCTCTGAGGGCTCCTCGGGGTGGATGCTCTCCCTCAGGGCCTCCTGGATCCTGACAGCCCCCCGATGGACCCTCCAGATGGCAGCCTGCAGCAAGTGCAGCCGGGCTGATGGCAACGACCCCACAAGACGCACTGGCGTGCCCAGGGGCAGCTCTGGCTCCATGTGGCCAAGTGCTGTGGTGTCCCAAGTTCGGGCACACAAAGAGAGGACTGCTTTGCTGTCCCTCATCAAGGTAGACAAGCAAGCGGGGAACCCTGAGAACTGTCTGTCCGGGGTGGGGGTAGGGTCCCTTTAAGCACGGAGCTCAGTTAGTGTGTGGGGCTGCTGCCTGAAGCTAAGTCCTAACCTGATGCCCTGCCGGCACTGGTTCCAGCCAGCCTTAACTTTGGTTCAGGGTCCACTCAGTGTGTATGTGCTATTTTGAAATGGCAAAACGCTATTTCGAAATAGTTTTTGTGTATAGATGCGTTATTTCGAATTAGCTTAACTCGAATTAACTATTTCGAATTAAGTTAATTCGAAATAGCGCTGTAGTGTAGACATACCCGTAGGGACATCCCGTGGAGCAGAGCTTTTTCCAGCAGTGAATGTCGGCTGTGCATTTGCGAGGGGAGCCTGGCACTGTGCTCAGCTTGGCATCTCACGCACACAGCTCCCCCCCCCTTCAGTTCCTCTTCTCCATCCGAGTAATTAGGACTCCGAATAGAGGGGAGGAAGGGAGAGAGAGCACCCACGGGGACACACGTTATGTACGAGGTGAGTAACTCCCTTTTCTTCTTCCGGTGATGTCCCCGTGGGCGCTCCACGCAAGGTGGCTAGCAAGCAGTATCCAACAGGGTGGTGGGATCAGAGTCACTGCTTAGAGGCTGTAGATAGCTCTGCCGTAGCCAGTGCTGAATTGGCCAGCAGTTGTGGCATAATGGCGCAATGCCTCATGAAGGTACAGTCTGAGGAGCAGGTGGCTGCCCTGTAGATGTCTTTAAGGCAGTGGTTCCCAAAATTTTCGGCATCATGCCCCCTTTTTGATTTTCGAAAAATCCTCACGCCCTCCCCCCCCTCAAATAGCAAAACTTGATGAGCAAAAAAAAAAAAAAAACCTGACCGGGGTAGTAAAACTTGATTGGGGGTGGGGGCTGGGTCACTTCGCACCCCCCTGCAATTTCTTCACCCCCCCAGTTTGGGAACCCATGCTTTAAGGGGTGCATTGGTAAGGAAGGCTGTGGAGGTTGCAGCTGCACAGGCAGCGTGAGCCTTTAGAGAAGTTGGCAAAGGCCTGTTGCGGAGGGCATGGCAGCGTAGCCATGCAGGATGAGACCCATTTGGAAATACATTGGGCTGAGACAGGCACACCCTGTGAGGTGATGGATATGAACAAGCATGATGATTTGCAGAATGGCCACGTTCTGTCCACATAAAAGGCCAACGCTCGTCGTATGTCGAGTGTGTGGAGCATGGCTTCCCTGGGGGAAATGTGAGGCTTCGCTGATGTGAAAGGATGTGCAGACTTTGGGTAAAAATGTTGGATGTGGGCGTAATGTGACTTTGTCCTTCGTGAAGATTGTATACGGCGGGTCTACCATGAGAGCCCCTATTTCACCAACCCTCGTTGCGGAGGTGATGGCTGTAAGAAACAGCACCTTCATTAGTAAAAATTGAAGTGGGCAAGTGGCCAAGAATTCGAAAGGGGGCCTCATGAGACAGGCTAAGACAAGACTTAGCTCCCACGTAGGGGGAGTCGCCCTGACAGGAGGATAAAGATTTTGGAGACCCTTCAGAAATCTTCTCTTTGTGGGGTGCACAAATATGGATGAGCCGTCTATGTGTTCACGGAGAGCTGATATCGCTGCAAGCTATACCCTCACAGAGGGGTTTGATAGACCACCAGTTTTGAGATGATGTAGGCACTCGAGAATCTGGTGGAGCAGTGTGGTGTGAGGATCCACACGGGACAAGTGACATCAGGCTGAGAATCTTTTCCATTTTTGCATGTAGGTAGTTCTGATGGATGGCCTTCTGCTCTGTAGGAGGATGGCTTTTACTCGTTCTGAACATAGGGATTCCATACCCTGGAACCAGACAGGAGCCAGGTGTGTAAGTGAAGTGTCTGTGGTGGGGTGAAGTAATCTGCCCCTGTCCTGAGATTGGATGTTGTGACGGGATGGGAGAGAATATGGCGTGGCCACGGACATCGTGTGTAAGACTGGGAACCAGGTCTGTCTGGCCCATGATGGTGCTATCAGTATGACTGGAGCCTCTGTTGTGCTTAAAAGAAGCACCCGGGATCTTTTTCCGGGGGATAAGGCAACACGCCACATTTATTGAACATACATAGATCAATCAATCAATACTTTATCATAGGCATATGATACATTACACTCATGCACTCATACACACACACACAAGCACACTCCATCTTGTTGTTACCAATAGTTGCTCCCCCTAACTACACTGGCCGGTGGAGCCGGGTTTCTGCTGATCTCCAATTTGATTGCCTGGAGTTCCTTGACATTGATGTGTAGGGGTCTTTCCCTCACAGACCACAGACCTTGAGTCCTCATAGATCCCAAGTGTGCTCCCCACCCCAGATCTGAAGCATCCGTCACTAGCAGTACCGACGGTGCCCTTTTCTCGAGTCCACCAGACCAGGGAGTGAAGTATAGGGGCAGGTAGGGTCACCACCATGTCCAGGGGGTGTCGCACCGGGTTGAAAACAGTTCTCAGCCATGTCTGTAGCAGATGTAGCCTCAACCTGGCGTGCGCCGCTACGTATGTACAAGCCACCATGTGGCCCAGCAGGCGCATACAGTTGTGCACCGTGGTCATTGGAGAAGTGTAAAGGTCCCTGATCGTTGCCTGCATAGTTTGGAACCTGTGCCCAGGCACGGATGCCATTCCTGTGGTGGAATTCAGGAACGCTCCCACAAACGCTATAGTCTGGGAGGGGACCATCATGGACTTCTCCTCATTCAGTATAAGGCCCAACTGCAGGAATAGGCTCCTGGCCATGGAAACGTGTGTGGCTACCTGGTCCTGGGATGAGCCGCGAATCAACCAGTCGTCCAGGTACGAGAAGACATGTACCCCGTGGCGTCTCAACACAGCTGCCACTGGGGCCATACATTTGGTAAAGACCCTTGGCGCTGTGGTGAGTCCGAAGGGCAGGACCGTGAACTGAAAGTGGTCATCGGCTACCACGAACCGCAAGAACCTCCTGTGGGAGGGCAACACCGTGACGTGGAAATATGCATCTTTCAAATCGAGGGCAGCAAACCAGTCTCCTTTTTGTAGGGAGGGAATAATTGACACTAGAGTGACCATTTTGAACTTTGTCTTTTTTATAAATGTATTTAGTCCTCTGAGATCTAGAATAGGATGAAGTCCCCCTTTTGCCTTCAGTATGAGGAAATAGCAGGAATAAAACCCCCTCCCCCTGAACTCGTCCAGGACAGGCTCCACCGCCCGAGGTTCAGGAGCTTCGCAACCTCCTCCCTCAGCAGTGCTTTGTGAGAGGGGTCCCTGAAAAGGGAGGAAGGGGAGTGGGGAGGGGACGGAGGAGGGGAGAAAGTAAAGGGGATTGAGTAGCCCCATGCCACCAAGCTGAGAACCCACTGGTCTGATGTTATAGATGTCCAGGCTTGGTGGAAACGGGATAAATGGAAACCAAAGGGGGGGAGGAAGGCGTGACTGGTGTGCTGTCCTCGATTGTACCCTCAAAATAGTGCTTTAGGGCGCTGGCCTGCGGATGTAGTGGGGCCCTTATCTTGAGCTGGTCTTGGAGCTCTGCGCCGGTTTCTAGGTGGGTCGTTTCTAGAAAAATTACGACCCCGCCTTCTGCCGTGGTCGGAGGTAAACCCCCACTGAAAGTGCCTTGTTGCAGGCCTAGGGCTGAGGGGGCGCCTGAGTGGGCCGGGTGTGCGGATTCCCAGAGACTTAAGGGTTGCCCGGGAATCCTTCAGGGATGGGCCGGGGCCGGGGGGGGGGACGGCCATAGAACTCGCCGCCCATGCCAGCGTTCAGTTGGCCCCCCCCCCCTTGCCTGCGCACGCTGCGCAGCGTTTTCAGGTGTCCGGGGAGATGCCCGGGTGTGACGTGATGTCACGGCCCGGGACTTTAGAAGTGCCGCGTGGTGCCGGCCTAGCTTCCAGTTCGGAGTCCGGGGACTTTTGGGGCCCGAGCGCAGACTCCGGCCCCGCAAGTGGAAGGCAGAAGGTACGGCAGGGCAGGGCAGGGCAGGGCAGGGGAAAATCTAGGGGGAAGGGGTGGGAGAGGAAGGGGCTTGTGTGGAGAGGGGAGGGGAGAGGAAGGGGCTTGTGTGGAGGTAGAAGGGAGAGGGAAGATACAAATGCCAAGGGGCCAAGTGCAGACAATGAGGAAAAGGGCAGGAGGGGAGGTGTCAGTGGGAGGGGGGACAGGGTGATGCTGGGAGAGGAGAGGGGAAGGGCATTAGGGTCTGGAGAGAGGAGGGGGAGGTGCTGGGAGAAGGCTTGAAAGGAGGGGTGGGCATGAGAAAGGTGGGGATGGAGCAAGTCATGTGTGAGGGCACAGAGGGGCATAAGGGAATGGGAGCAGAGAGTGGTGAGGGGGTGGGCATCAGGGAAAAAGAGGGCAAAGGGGGCAGGGGCAGTGAGGGAAGGGGGAGGCACCAAGAGGGTGCAGGGCTAAGGGAAGGTGCAGGTGCCAGGGGATTCTGGGGGTGAAGCAGAAGGGCAGACACCTGCAGGGGACGGACCAGCACCAGAGGAGAGAGGCAGGGCAGGTGTGTAGAGGGACGTGTTAGAAGAGGGGATGAGGAGGGGTAGCTCACCTGATCAGCGTGGGGCTACTGGAGGAGTGGGCACAGGAGGGAGAGAAAGGCTAGTGGAGGAGGTCAGGTCGCAGGAGGGCTGAGGGCAGTGAGAAGGGCAGGAGTCAGGATAGCAGAGGAGGGTGAGGAGTTGGGGGGCAGCAGGCACCAGGCGAGATGATGGAGCAAGGAGAGAAGACATCGTAGCAGAGAGAAAAGGTAAAGGTTTAAAAATATTTATTAATAACTTGGTATGCTGCCCACGGCCAGTTTGTTTGCGCCCTGCGGTGCAGTTTGGGTTTATGTGGGGATCAACACGTGGCCGGCGAGTGGGAGCCAAAACAAAAAAGTAGTCAGTGTAATGATCTTCTGTTGATATGCATTTGAGTAGTTAAATTCTTGGACTGTCGTTGCCCATGAAAAGTGCTGTCACATGGGTAGAAATCGAGTAAATATTGCATTTTATTAATATCAGCAGAGCTGACTTAAATGGGGTCTGTGTGTTGTGTACTTTTGCCTTAATCTTTGTATTCATGCCTGTCAGTGTGAGAGAAGCTATTTGTATATATTTTCTTGCATATGCAACCACACTTAAATTGAGGCCCTCAGCATGTTCTGTAAGTATCAGTGTGGCCCCTGGGGCTTCCATAGTTGAGTTGCCCTAGCTCATCCCTCACAGGTGTCTGTCTAACTTGGTCTTAAATATCTCCAGTGATGGAGATTCCGCAATCTCCCTAGGCAATTTATTCCAGTGTTTAACCACCCTGACAGGCAGGATGTTTTTCCTAATGTCCAACCTAAACCTCCCTTGCTGCAATTTAAGCCCATTGCTTCTCATCCTAACCTCAGAGGCCAAGGAGAACAATTTTTCTTCCTCCTCCTTATGATACTCTTTTAGATACTTGAAAGCTGCTCTCATGTTCCTTTTCGGTCTTCTCTTTTCCAAGGTAAACAAGGCCAATTCCTTCAGCCTTGCCTCATATCTCATGTTCTCTAGAACTTTCATCATTTGTGTTGATCTTCTCTGGGCTTTCTCCAGTTTCTCGACGTTTCCTGAAATGTGGCGCTCCGAACTGAACATGATACTCCAGCTGGGGCCTAATGTAGATGGCTCAGTCCCTGCCTAGGAGACGTGAGACTGGGTGGGTTAATTTCCAATCCTCCTGTTTATTCTTTTCCTAAGCCAGGAGGGCACGGTAGTTCTGATGGGGGCTCTGCAGGAAGGCAGCCCGCACTGCCCGCTGCCTGAAACCTTGTGCACGTGTTAAACAGCTGTCCAGCCCACCCTAGAGGTGACTGCATTTCAGCGTGCCTGAAGCAACACAGCACCAGCAATGGACAGGAGAATGGCTCCCGGGCATGGCTTGCTCATGACTGCTTCAGTCCCATTGGATGGGCCTCAGCCTCTTTTCTTCCCCTCCCCCGCTTTGCAATGGGGCTGTAGACTCTGGGGGGAGAAGGGTGGAGGCAGGCAGAGGTGTCTCCCTGCAGCAGATGTAGACATGTCTCTGTATTAATGATTCTCTCATTGAAGTTTTTAGCTTTGTATTGAGTCCTTTTACATGGAAACTTTGTATTACGTCTTGGTAGAACAGTCCCTAGGACAAGTGAGGCAGAGACCGTCCCTGTGGGGTGAATAAGGTGGGAATGGATAAGGCGGAAGGTGAGCACCTCTGGGCAGTTGCAAAGGTTGGAGAGGGGATGGAAGCCAGATCCAAGATCAATGAGCCCTGGGAAGTGGGCCCATTGAAAGAAGACTGGACCTGTGGATGCCTTGGGGGTCAGCAGCAAGGGCCTGCTTTGGGAAGCCCCCTCTTTGGAGGTGAATGTGGCAGCATTGAGACACCACCCAGAAGCCGGCGCCACGGACACTAACTGCAGATTCATGGACTGGGTCTCACAGATCTTGCACATGCATAAGATGATAGATCTGCGGGGGGGGGGGGGGGGGCAGTGGCGTAGTGAGGGGGCCGGAGGGGTCAGTTGCCCCTGGGCACCATGCTAGGGAGGCTCCAATTTAATCCCATTCTGCTCCCCCCGTTATCCTTTCAGCTCCCTTCTGCCTGCCACTGGCAGCTGGAGCCTCCTCCCTGCCTCTCTGCTCCAAGCCCGACCCTGCTCCAAGCCCGACCCTCTTCCATCTCCACTGGAGAGTTAGTGCATGCGAGAGCCCGGCCCCAAACTGTAGGGGGTGGGGGAAGATGCAGTACAAGTTCCCCTCAGCTGTGCACCAGGTTCAGGGCTGTGCCACATGGTGGTGGCAGCAGCAGCGGCGGGGGGGGGGGGGGGCAAATTTTTCCTTTGTCCCTGGGCACATAACACCCTCGCTATGCCTCTGCCTGGGCCAGCTCAGGGCTATCAGGATTACTCGAGCTGTGAACACTTTCACTCTGGCCAACACCTTGGGGATCAACGGGAACGGTGGGAACACATAAAGGAGTTCCTGAGGCCATTTCTTTGTTATCGTATCTCCCCTGGAGTGCCTGCCCAGCCCCAGAAATGAGTAATAGCAGGGGCATTTCTTGTTCCCTGCCGTGGCAAACATATCCACCCAGGGATAACCCCACTTGTGGAAAATCTGACCCATGATCTCCCCCTTTAAAGACCACTCGTGGGCTCCGAAGGACCTGCTCAGTGCATCTGCTAGCAAGTTCTTACACCCTGGCAGGTACTCGGCCTGAATGTGGATGCTGTGCTTTATGCACAGGTCCCATAGAAGCATCGCCTCTCTGCACAGAGGGGATGATCGGGCTCCCCCCTGTTTGTTTACATAAAACACGGCTGCCGTGTTGTCGAGGCGCACCAGAATTGAGCGCTGCGAGATCATGGGCAAGAACACCTTGCATGCTCTCCTGACTGCCCATAACTCTCTTATATTGCTGTGTAGGGTTCTTTGAGAGGTGTCCACACTCCCTGTGTTCTGCGGCGGCGTAGGTGAGCTCCCCAGCCGACATCGGAGGCATCTGTCACCAACGTGACTGAGGACAGCTCAATCTGAAACGGTACCCCCCCTGCATACCACCTCCCTCTGAGTCCACCATTGTAGGGAGGCAATTACTTGCAGAGATACAGTGAGTAGTATGTCCCAGTGAGCTGAAGTCTGGTTGAAAACGGTCGCCAGCCACGCCTGGAGGGGCCGAAGTCTGAGCCTGGCATGGCGAACAACGTAGGTACATGCCGCCATGTGGCCCAGCAACCTCATACAGGTGCGGGCCGAAACAAGGGGGGAATGCTTCAGGTCGTTCACCATGGCCAGTATGGTATTGAACCTTACCCTGGGAAGGAAGGCTCGCGCCACTCTGGCGTCGAGGAGAGCCCCGACAAACTGTATTTCCTGACAAGGTGTCAACATTGACTTCTCGTTGTTCAGTAAAAGCCCCAGTCTCCTGAAGAGGGACTGTATAAAGCCTACGTGAGCTGCCACCTGTGCCTGAGAGCGCCCCCGAACCAGCCAGTCGTCCAGGTAGGGAAAAACCTGGATGCCCTGGGTCCTGAGAAATGCGGCTACCACTGCCATACATTTTGTGAACACCCTTGGGGCCGTAGAGAGCCCAAAGGGAAGAACAATAAACTGGAAATGGTTGGGGGACACAATAAATCGTAGAAACCTCCTGTGACTTGGCCTTATCGCTATATGAAAATAAGCGTCTTTGAGGTCGAGGACCGTGTACCAATCGCCCTGTTCCAGTAGTGGAATGATGGAGGTCAGGATTAGCATACTGAACTTTGTCTTTATCAATTCCTTGTTTAGGTTTCGGAGGTCCAGAATAGGGCGAAGTCCCCCTTTCGGTTTTGGGATAACAAAATAATGGGAATAAAACCCCTTGCCCTCCAAATGGGAGGGGAACCCGTTCTATCGTACCCTTTTCGACGAGTGCGAGGACCTCCTGGTGCAAGATGGCCTCATGAGATGGGTCCCTGAAAAGGGACGGGGAGGGAGGGAAAGAAGGGGGGGGAAACCCAGAAAAGGGATAGAGTACCCCATCCTCACGACATCGAGGACCCATCTGTCCGAGGTAACCTCGGCCCATGCTTGCGCAAAGTGGGATAACCTGTCCCCAAACAGGGGGGAGAAAAGGGGGGTTGGCACACGATCCACGAAGATGCTGTCAAAACTGGGGCTTAGCTTGCTGAGAAGGGGGCTGACTGGCTCCCTTAGCATTATCCAGACGAGGGCGATGACGCCTGCGGTTAGAGGCTGAAGCCTCCGTCGCCCCCGCACCCCCGCTGGGAGCACGAGGTTGGTGCCTCCAGTAATTTCCACGGCCCTGCTGGAACTGCGGTCTACCTGGCTGTCTATAGGGAAGTTGCCGCCTTTGAGGAGCCGGCGTGTGTATCCCCAATGATCGACGTGTCGACCTAGTATCCTTTAACGTGTGCAGTCTAGAGTCTGTATGCTCTGAGAAGAGGGCCTTTCCCTCAAATGGGAGGTCCTGGATGGTAGATTGCACATCCGGTGGTATGCCGGATACCTGCAGCCAGGCGCTGCGGCGCATAACCACGCCCAATGCCATAGTCCTGGCGGCCAAATCTACTGCATCTAAAGAGGCCTGCAGGGCTGTGCGTGCGATTGTCCTGCCCTCCGCGGTCACGGTAGCAAACTCTTGTCGTGCCTCAGGCGGGAGCTTATCCCTAAACTTGTTGACAGCCTGCCAGGTATTATAGGCATACCGGCTTAGCATTGCCTGCTGGTTAGCAATGCGAAGCTGTACTCCCCCCGTAGCATAAACTTTACGCTCCAACCAACCATCACTGGCGATAAGAAGGAACTAAGGAGGGGAAGCGCCGGCAGGATACTTATGTGCCACTATAGCGGCGCCACTCCAGGGGGCGACCTGCCAGCGCTATGGGTGCTGCTAGGGGAAAAACGCTCCGCAGAACTGTGCACATGGCGCTCACATACCTCACTCGAATGGACATGAGCAACCACTCGAAGGAGAAATATCACTTCTCCACCCCCTTCTGGGTGGGAGCGATGGAGGCCAGTGTTAGCCAGAGGGTCTTGGCTAGCTTGTCCACTGTCTTTATCAGGGGTAGTGCCACCCGTCCCGGGGTTACAGTGGAGAAGATGTCCACCATAGGGTCTGTATCCTCTTTGACCTTCTCTACCTTGACTGCTAAATTAGTCGCCAGCCTTCGTAGGAGGTCCTGATGGGCCCTTGCGTCCATCGATGGCAAAGATGGAGCTGGGTCTGCTAGGGCCTCATCGGGAGAGAAAGATGAGGAGTCCCGTGGCACGGTCATATCCTCCATCTGCACGTCCATTGGTGGCTCTGGCACTGTTGACGGGGCTACCTAGGAAGGTTCCGCAGGAGTGGGTCTGGACACCATCTCTCTGAGAGCTGCCTGTGGTCCAGAGGTCACTGTTGAAATTGATCTATCCGATTCGATTGTGGGGGCTCTATGAAGTGGCGTTGCGGATGGTGGAGTCCCCTGTTTTGAGGAACCTGAGGCGGGTGCTGCAGGAGGCGGGCCCTGAGCCTGATGATAGGCCCAGAGAGTCCAAAAGGGCCTTTGCGGGGAGGCCAGGGATACTGCTGCAGGTCAACGCCAGTGGTTGAATGCCGAGAGCGAGACTGATGCCTCGATCTGGAACGTGAGGAAGACCTTCCCAACCTCAGGGACTCCGCATCCGAGTCTGAGGAATAGTCCGATGCTGACCACGGGGGGGGAGGGGCAGCGGACTCCTGATCCTTTCGGTGCCTGTGGCTTTCCCCTGAGCATGGGGGCTGGTGCAGGGGGCAGGAAAGGCTGCGCCGGTACTGCCTGCCCGTGATATCCCGTGGACCCGCACATCAGGGGAGCCGATGTCCAAGATAAAGGGGGCGCCAGTCGATCAGGAAACGCTGATGATGCCAGTGGTGTGGGCGCCGGGGTTGGTATGGGTAACCGTGTCATCACTGCGGCTGGGATCGGAGCCAACGTGGGTACAAAACGTGGTGCTGTCGAAATTGCATGTGCTGGGAGAAGCGCCGGTGCTGACGTTTGTGTCAGAATCCATGCTGGTACTGGCACTGTTCCTGGTGCCAGGGTCGGTACCGGGGCGATATGGCTTGTCTGAGCCGGTACCTTAAACTGTGCCCCTGGCTGTGTCAGTGCCGGGGGCGCAACAAGAGCCGGTGCTGCTGCTGGGGTCAAATGCGGTACAGGCGCCAGAGCCATCAGAAGTGCCGATCCCGCTGTCCGCACCGGGGGCACCACAAACGCCAGTGCCGCTGCCAGCAGGGTGCCACAGACGCTGGCGCTGCTGCTGGCACCGGGGGCGCTACAAATGCTGGTGCCGCTGCCGGCACCGGGGGCGCCACAAACGCCGCTGCCGGCACCGGGGGTGCCATAGACGCCGATGCCACTACCGGCGCCGGTGGCACTATGAGCGCCAGCGCCGCTGACTGCTCTGGTGGCGCTATGAGCACTGGTGCCGCTGCCAGCGCCAGATGCGCTGTGAGTGGCTCTGCTGTTGACGGCACCGGGGTTGCTGAGAGCGTTGGTGCCAGGGCCAGAGTAAATGCTGGTGCCTGAGCCAGGGCTGAAGGTGGCACCAAAGCCAGGGCTGGGGTTGGTGCCAGGGTCGTGGCTGAAAGCAGGGACGGTGCCGGAGGCGGGACTGGAGCTGGTGAGGAAAATGTTGATCCAGTTGCTGTTGCTCCCGGTGCCGCGGATGCGTGCCCCCACGCCAATCGTGCTGGCGATAAAAGACCCTGTGTCTGAGCCTGCCAGTGCACCGGGGCCCTGCTTGGTGCCAGAAGTGGGGCGGTTAAAGCTATAAGGTCCCTCACCACATGGAATGTGTCTGGGGTCGAGGGCCGTAAGTCTCACAGGGTTCCCTCTGCTTCTGAAGTAGCAGTGGCAAGGCTGTTGCCCGTCTCAGTCTGTGACTGGCTATGGTCTTTCGGAGCCGAGTGCCCCTCCTTGGGGCGCACTTTGCGGCTCTCTTTGCGAGGGGAGTGACCTCTCTGCTCTTTAGATATCCTGTGAGAGGGGGATTGCGAGCAGTGCCGGGAAGACTTAGCTTTAGTCTTAACCGGTGCAGAGGAGGTCTCACGTGCCGATGGGGGGGGGGGAGGGCACTGAGCACCGACTGGCTGTCCTCTGGTGCCGGGGGCTGGAGAAAGGATTCCCTTAGCAGCCTCTTCAAACGGAGTCTGTCTCTCGCCTCATCCGTGGTTTAAAACCTCTGCAGATCTTGCAGGTCTGGGTACAGTGTGCCTCGCCTAAGCACTTTAAGCGGGAGATGTGGGGATCTCCGCAGGGCATAGGCTTGAGGCAGGACTCGCAGGGTTTGAAGCCTTGCGGTCCTGGCATCCCCTCCCCAGCCGGGGAGAGGAATGAGAAGGGGCAAAGCCCTTCTTATGACTAACTATTTACAGACTAATACAAAACCTATTTACAGACTAAGAAGTGAACAAGAAGCTAAGGGAAGACTAAGAGTCTAACGCTCCAACTGCTGCACGGGCGGGAAGAAGGAACTGAGGGGCTGGAGGGGCCAGCAGGGGTATATATGCGCTGTTATACCGGCGCCACTCCAGGGGGTTCCCTGCTGGCCCTAAGGGTACTGCTGAGGGAAAAAAGCTTCAAGATCCATGCATGTGGCGCGCACACACCTAACTGGAATGGACATGAGCAAGCACTCGAAGAAGAAATATATATATAGAGAGATAGATAGATAGATATGAAAAGACTTACAAAGTTTCTCTTAATACAAAGTTATATAAGACTGACACATGGTTATATGGAAATGTTACAGAGAGTTATCCACACCTCGTCAATCTGGATCTTGCGTAGAACGCTGGGTATGAGTGGGAAGGCATTGCTTGGAGGCAGGTAAGGACTGTAGTGGTAGGAGTGGCTAGTAGTATGGTCACGTAATGCTGAACATCGGTGCAGTGGGAGATAAGCTCTAGCTGTCAACGAATTGAGGCGGGCCCCAATGAACTCCATGCTCTGTGTGGGTAGCAGGGTTGATTTTTGCTCATTTATTAGGAGGCCCAGACGGCTGAAGATCTGCCTGGTGTTGGAGACCATATAGACAGTGGCCACCTGAGACTGGCCTTTTATAAGTCAGTCATAAGAACATAAGAATATAAGAACAGCCAGACTGGGTCAGACCAATGGTCCATCTAGCCCAGTGTCCTGTCTGCTGACAGTGGCCAGTTCCAGATGCCCCAGAGAGAGGGAACACACCTCCAGACAAACAGAGGCTAGGGACACCATTCCTACCCATCCTAGCTAATAGCCATCGATGAACCTAACCGCCATGAATCTATACAGCTCTTTTTTGAACCCTGTTAAAGTTCTAGCCTTCACTGCATCTTCTGGCAAGGAGTTCCACAGTTTGACTGTGCGCTGAGTGAAGAAAAACCTCCTTTTGTTTGTTTTAAACCTGCTGCCTATTAATTTCATATAGTGACCCCTAGTTCTTATACTGTGGGAATAAGTAAATAACTTTTCCGTATTTACTTTTTCCACACCAGTCATGATTTTATAGATCTCTATCATATCCCCCTTAGTCTCCTCTTTTCTAAACTGAAAAGTCCAAGTCCTTTTAATCTCTCTTCATATGGGACCCGTTCCAAACTCGTAATCATTTTTGTTGCCCTTTTCTGAATCTTTTCCAATGCCAATATATCTTTTTTGAGATGAGGCAACCACATCTCTAGCAGTATTCAAGATGTGGTTATACCATGGTTTTATATAGAGGCAATAAGTTATTTTCTGTCTTATTCTCTATCCCTTTTTTAATGATTCCTAACATTGTTTGCCTTTTTGACTGTTGCTGCACACTGAGTGGATATTTTCAGTGAACTATCCACAGTGACTCCAAGATCTTTTTCTTGAGTAGTTGTAGCTAAATTAGTTCCCATCATATTGTACATATAGTTGGGATTATTTTTTCCAATGGGCATTACTTTACATTAAACATTAAATTTCATTTGCCATGTTGTTGCCCAATCATGTAGTTTGGTGAGACATTTTTGAAGCTCTTCACAGTCTGCTTTGGTCTTAACTCTCTTGAGCAGTTTGGTATCATCTGCAAGTATGGGAAGATGACGACGCCCTGTTGACGCAGATAGGCTGTGACTACAGCTGGTACCATTGAGAAGACCATGGGGGCTGAAGACAGTCCAAAGGGGAGGACTCGACTGGTCGTGGTCGTCGCCCACAGTGAATTGAAGATCTCGTCTGTGTGATGGGTGTATGGTGATGTGAAAGTGTGTCCTGAAGGTCGAGGGCTGCGAACCAGTCCCCTTCGTCCAAAGCTGGTATAATTGATGCCAGTGTTACCATTATGAAGCGTTGTTTCCACAGAAATGTGTTTCATTTGCATAGATCTAATATGGGTCTCCATCCTCCTGGATGCTTTTGTGTCAGGAAATACTTGAAATAGAACCCTCTCCCCCGAAAGGCCTGGGGCCCTTTCTATCGCTCCCAAGTGCAGAGGGCAGTTGATTTCCTGTCTGAGGAGCATCTCATGAGAGGGGACCCTAAAGGGGGATGGGCAGCGGGAAGCAACATAAAGGGGATGGTGTGGTCTGTGCAGATGATCTCCAAGACCCATTCATCTGAGGTTATGATGTTCCACTGATGGTAAAAGGGACGCAGTCAATGGTACTGGCTCAATGGCAAAGTTTAAAGTGGGACGTTGGCAGGCCCCTGACCAAATCCTCAAACCTGCTGCTTTGTCGCCTGGGAGCCCGAGGAGCGAGTAGGAGGCGGGCATCTCCACTGCGGGCATTGCCTAGGGCAGTGGTCTCCGACCTTTTTACACCCAAGATCACTTTTTAAATGACAGAACAAGCCAAGATCTACAGCTCCGCCCCTTCCTTGAAGCCCCGCCCCTTCCTCTCTGTTCTCCTCCTCTCCATCACTTGCTATCCTCAACCCTTATACTGCTGCTTTTTTTTCCCCAATTCTTCTGTAGGAAGAGGTTTTTCCAACATTTGGCCTGCCTAGACTGGACCAAATGTCAGAAAAACCCCTTCTTTTGGAAGCCCCCTTATTCCTCGTGGAAAGAGGAATATAGGGTGACCGAAAGATCATGTTTGCTCTTCCACTGAAAGAGGTGGAAGAACAAACGCATCCCTGGATGCAGAAGAGTTTTTCTGGGATATCTCCGGAATCCTGAAAAACTCCTGCAGTCTAGCCATACCCTCGCTGGATTGAGACAGGATGTGTAGGCTCTGGGGTGGGAATGAGGGATTTGGGTGTTGGAAGGGGTGCGCGGTGCAAGCTCTGGGAGGAAATCTGGATGCAGGAGGAGGTGGATAAGGGGATGCTGGCTCGGGGAGGGGGCTCCAGGCCGGGCAGTGTTGGTGTCAGATGTAGGGTTAGAGTACTAAGCAAGCCACAGACTTCTGGATGTGAGGGTTCAGGAATTTGGGTTGGGGTATGTGAGGGGCTCAGGGCAGGGGGTTCCAGTGTATGACAGGCTCAGATGTAGGGTCTGGGGGAAAGGGGAGTACAGGAGTGTTCTGATGCTGTGGCCAGATGGGGACTTGGCCCCAGCTGGGGGTGTGTTGGCCAGGATTAATTTTTAAATAAAATACTGTGTCAAACACAAAAAGTTTCTGCATTGTCTTTATTTCTGAGAAGGGCAGGGAACCTGGTTTGAGTCAGGGGTCACTGACCCACAGAAAAGTCAGTTGGGGCCAAACAAGTGAGATGCAGAAAAACCCTCCTCCAACCCCCGCCCCCCCCCTCCCAGCTTCACTAATGTGGCCCTAACTGTGCTGGTGGGAGCAGGGGACATAGTACTGGGGAAGGGTGCTAGTGGGTGCTTCAGCAGGGGACAGGGTGCCAGTGGGGACAGAGTCCTGTGGCTGGGGGCAGGGGAGAGGGAACAGGGTGCTGGGAGGGCAGAGGATTGGTTTCTGCAGCTGGGGACAGGGTGCCGCTGGGGACAGAGTTCTGTGGCTGAGGAGTGGGAAGAGAGGGCAGGGAAGAGGGAACAGGGGGCAGGGAAAGGGGGCAGGGGGCAGCGAACAGAGGGGGCAGGGAGGGCAGGGAACAAGGGGCTGAGGGGGCAGAGGGCTGGGGTGCCAGTGTGCCAGTGGGGGCAGGGAGTCTCCTGCATCCACCTCCTCCCAGGATCCCCCCCCCCAGAGGGAAGCTGGCGCGTGCCTCCTCCGGGCCCGACTTGCGCCTCCTGCGGCGCGGGGAAACGCCTGAGTGCGCCTCCCCCGGGGCTGACCCCCCCCCTCCCGCGGCACAGGGAAACCCCCGTGCGTGCCTCCCCCTGGGCCGACTCATCCCTCCTGCAGCGCAGGGAAGCCGCCGTGCTCCTCCTCCGGGGCCAACGCCCCCTCCCACAGCGCGCCCAGCATGCCACAGACCTGAGGGAGGGGAGCAGCCAGTGCACTTCCGGAACCTCCGGAAGTGGCGCAAAGCTGCAGGACTTCCATCCACCCCGTGGGAAGCTGGCACTACCTCCATTGTCGCTGGAGGTAGGTAGTGGGGCTTCTCGGGGTCCGAATGCCTCGCGATCAACTGGTTGGTGACCATGGGCCTAGGCAGGGCCGGCTCTAGGTTTTTTGCCGCCCACGAGGAGTAACGGTAGTTCGAATTAGAGATCCTAATTCGAACTACCTACTCCGTGCCGCGTGTAGCCGCGGGCACGGAGTTCGACCTAAGGGGATTTAAAAATGGTGCCCGCCTGGCAAGATGCAAACGAAGCCCGGGATATTTAAATCCCGGGCTTCATTTGCAACTTCGAATGCCTACATTAACCACTCTAGTTCGAACTAGGGTGGTAGTGTAGACATACCCTCAGACTCCAACCCTAACCCATGAGCTGTCCAACTCTTGGTGTCCATGGACAAGAATCAGCCTCACTATACAATGAAACAGTTCAAAGAGATTAAGAGAACTTTTGTTTCAACTCCCCAGCTCAACTGTCCAGAACAAGACACAAGCGACAAGGAGTCCTGTTGTAAACAGGATGTAAACAGTGGTTCTGGGTACTTACACTAGTGAACTGGCAGAATTTCTTTAAAAGTAGACAGGAGACATGTTCTATTTAATTTTTAAATGTAATTCATAAGTTATTTAAATAGGTTATGATAAATTTAGGCCATAACAATTTTTAATTTAATTTTAAAGGTATATTATTTAAAACAAAGCCTATTTAAATGGGATCACAATTCCAATTTTAATAAAGCTCTCCTGCCCCAGACAGGAAGGGACTTGGGGACAGGGGCACTGGGAACACCAGAGTTCCCCTTCCTCAGACAAAGGGAGAGGGAGAATCACCTGGGTCCCAGGCAGGGGTGAGGTTGTCAGGACACAGCACAAGGGGACTGGGTTCCTGGGCAGGTGTGTGTGTGTGTGGGGGGAGGGATCAGGGCCCAGAGAGTAGCGGGAGGGGGGATTGTTCAGAGAGCCAGACAGGAGATGGGGATCCAGGTGGGAGGCGGAGGGGGGGGAGAAGAGGAGAAGGGGTCCCAGCAGGATTGCAGAGGGCCTGGAGGAGGGGTTGCTCGGCAGGCCAGGCCGGGGGTGGGCAGAGGAGGGGGAGTTGCGGGGAGGGCGCACGGGATGGGGGGTGGCCGGCCAGGGGGGGGCCACACAGGCAGGGGGGCGCACTCACGAAGGTGAAGAAGAGGCCGCCGGGCTCAGCCTCACCAGCCGCGGGTGCCCCACGCCGCCCTCCAGGAATCACCCTGCCTCAGGGCTGCCCACACAGAGCTCCCAGCACCCTGGGGCCAGGTGCAGGCGCCAGGCGCGGAGCTCCTAGCTCGGGGCGGCCTCCGCGGGGCACCCCGTTCTGGGGATGAGGCCCCGCCGTGGCTGAGCCCCAGCGCCCGCCACTCCAGTGAGCTGGCTGCCGGGAGCAGCCACCATGGCCGCAGCCTGCCCCGCCGGGCTCAGTGTCACCAGCCACGGCCGCCCTGCGCCAGGGCCAGGCGCCCCGCCCTCCCTGCGCCCTGCCCCGCCCTCCCTGCACCCCTGGGCCAGGCGCAGGCTCCGAGCAGCCGGGCGCGGGGCTCCCAGCTCGGGGCGGTTCCGGGAGGCTCCCCGCTGCTCTGCTCATCCTCCAGGCCGGAATGCCGCCCCTGGCAATGTGCCGCCCCAAGCACCTGCTTGTTTTGCTGGTGCCTGGAGCCGGCCCTGGGCCTAGGGCAATTGTAGTCACACTGCCTTTGCTGGACGCAGTTGTAAGAGCTGTCTCTGGTTTTGCTGTAGGGGGTATAATGCCTTCAGCGATGTGGCAGGGTGTACATGCCAAGCGTACGGAGGGTAGTACAGGAGTCCTTGCTTTTGTGTAGGGCTTTGTCTGTAGTAGCCACAAAAAGCTTGAGCTTATCAAAGGGGAGGTCTTCTACCCTGGACTGGAGTCTTCGGGTACCCCAGCTGATAAGAGCCACTAGGCTCTTCTCATTGCCATGGCTGTTGCGGCTGCCCTGGCTGCCATGTTGGCTACATCTAATGAGGAAAGGAGTGCTGTACAAGCAATAGTGTGACCCTCATGTAGGACTGGTTTGAGACTGGGCCTTTTGGATTCTGGCAGGTGTTCCATCAGCTTGGCCAGTTTGGAATAGTTGTCGAAGTCGTGGTTTGCCAGTAAGGCTGAGTCATTGGCAATCCTTAATTGAAGAGTAGCCGAGGAATGGACCTTTTTCCCGAATAGGTCTGACTTCTTGTGTTCTTCGTCGTTGGACGCTGGTTTGGTGTGGGAGGCTTTTGCCCATTGGTTGGCAGCATCGATGACAAGAGACTGTGGTTATGGATGCGAGGAAAGGAAGTCTAGGTCTTTTCTTTTGGTGGTACGCAGTACTTCCTGTTGGATCTCTTGCATGTTGGCTGAATTGAGGCAGGGCTTCACCAGATTTCGTCGGAGACCTCCATTATTGCCTCATTGATAGGGAGTATGCTTCTTCCCTGTGAAGAGGGGCGGATATTTTTCAGAAGTCAGTGCTGTTTCTCCCCTACCTCATGGAGATGGACATCCTGGGTTGCTGCCATTCTCGTAAACAGCTCCTGAATTGCTAGGTCGTCTGACAGGTGAGTATCGTCCGGTATTACTGCCTCTTCGAGATATGAGGAAGTATTATCGGGGGCGATTCCGTCTGGCACAACTCAGTATGTTCGTGGGAAAGCTGACCTTTCTCCTCATCATCAGAGTCCGCGGTGGCTGGCACAGTGCGAGACGGGGAGGGTGGAGGTAGTCTCTTCCTCGAGGTAAACATAGTGTCTTTTCCGTGTGCCACAGTGGTCCCATGACGCTCAGTGGGGTGAGTAGTGAGTTGGTGGGTACGGTGGTGAGTACCAAGGAGGTTATGGTGGTTTATCATGGTAGTAGTAAGGATGGCAAGATGTGCTAGGGGACGAGTGCTGTGAGGAAAAGATACTGTATTGACACTCCTGATTAAGAGCAGCTTGTTCTGAGAGTAAGCAGACCTGGGATAAGGCGGAGAGACCTTGAGGAGGGCTGCATCCAGGAAGCCCCTCTGGAGCGCAGGGGTAAATGCTGTCCTCTGCAGTCTGTGCTGTGCCTGCGCTGGAACCTCCACGGGGGCAGCATTGAGCTGAGGAGTGACGGGCTCGTGTTTAAAGCCAGTCCCTTATGGGAGGGCTGTCTGACCATTTGTGGCATGGGTCTTGGTGCCCCGTCTTTCAATAACGCCGGCACCGGCGTGCGTGAGCGCCGGGAGTTGCTCTCCAGAGCCGAGGCTGACCTTCTCGGTGCCGAGGCTGAGCGCGACTTGGAGGGCGCGGTGCTGGTCCGAGCACTTCATTCCCCAGTGCCGGGGGTGCTCATCTTGTCCCCTCCAGGCACTCGGGAGGCTGGAGTTGGGGGCAGGGGCGGCCCCTCTTTAGCCCATCCGTGGGGTGGTGGTGAGGCGGCTCTTTCTGGCAGGCTGTGCTGCTGAGCATTCCGTCTGCATGGCCTTGTCCGATACAATCATGCGGAGCTGGAGCTCCGTCTTTTCGCGCTCTCGCTGTGAGAGCAGCAGAGCTCACGTCTCTGGGGTACGGGCGCTTCCCCGAGGCAGCGGCGACAGTGCGCAGGTTTGTCCGAGACCGGCGTCGGCACCTGGCATGATTGGCATTTCCTAACACCGGATGACCCCGGCATCGCGCCGTCTGCCAGGGTCGCAGCGAGTGTTCCCTGAGGAGCTCCCCTGTGACCGTTATTGCCATTGAAGCTGTGCAGCAGGCACCCGCCAAAGCAGGGACTCAGCGAGAGGCTGACAGAAAAAACCTTTTTGTTAAAGCAGGATGAAGCGAAGCGACACCACGCGGCGGGAAGGCAAGAGCGGAGCATTTCTCACTCTCCCTGAGGAGAACGAAGCGCTCCCTCCGGGTATGTCTACAATACAAAGATAATTCGAACTAACAGCCATTAGTTTGAATTAACTTTAATAGGGGCTACACATACAAACCGCTAGTTCGAATTTAATTCGAACTAGCGGAGCGCTTAATTCGAACTAGGTAAACCTCATTCTACGAGGACTAACGCCTAGTTCGAATTAAGTAGTTCGAATTAAGGGCTGTGTAGCCACTTAATTCAAACTAGTTGGAGGCTAGCCCTTCCCAGCTTGCCCTGGTGGCCACTCTGGGCCAAACCAGGGAAACTCTTCTACCCCCCCTCCCGGCCCCAGAGCTCTTAAAGGGCCATGGTCTGGCTACGGTGCTTGTGCCAGCTGCAAGCCTGCCAGCACCCAGCCAGCAGACCCTGCACCTGGCACAAGATGAGCCAGCCACCCAGCCCTCCACCGCTTCCCAGGACCAGGCTGGCGGCTCACAGGAGCCTGCCCGGGGCCGCAAGAGGCGGGCGCCCGCCTGGTATAGTGCGGAGATCGTGGACCTCATCGAGGTTTGGGGGGAGGTCTCCAACATCCACGATCTCCGCACTAGCCACAGGAACGCGGCCGTCTAGGGCAGGATAGCTGCCAGCCTGGCCACCAGAGGCCACATGCAAACCCAGGAGCGGGTTTGCATGAAAATCAAGTTGGTCCAGTGAGACCCCCCGACCCTGAGCCCTGAGCTTAGACCATAAGAACATAAGAATGGCCATACTGGGTCAGACCAAAGGTCCATCTAGTCCAATAGCCTGTCTGCCGACAGTGGCCAACACCAGGTACCCCGGAGGGGATGGACCGAAGACAATGACCAAGCGATTTGTCTTGTGCCATCCATCTCCAGCCTTCCACAAACAGAGGCCGGGGACACCATTCCTACCCCCTGGCTAATAGCACTCCATGGACCCAACCTCCATGAATTTATCTAACTTCTCTTTAAACTCTGTTATAGTTCTAGCCTTCACAGCCTCCTGTGGCAAGGAGTTCCACAGACTGACTATGTGCTGTGTGAAGAAGAACTTTCGCTTATTAGTTTTAAACCTGCTGCCCATTCATTTCATATGGTGTCCTCTAGTCCTTATATTATGGGAACTAATGAAGAACTTTTCTTTATTCACCCTCTCCACACCACTCATGATTTTATAGACCTCTATCATATCCCTCCTCAGTCTCCTCTTTTCTAAGCTGAAAAGTCCCAGTCTCTTTAGCCTCTCTTCATATGGGACCTGTTCCAAACCCCTAATCATTGTAGTTGCCCTTTCCTGAACCCTTTCCAAGGCCAAAATATCTTTTTTGAGGTGAGGAGACCACATCTGTACGCAGTACTGAAGATATGGCATACCATAGTTTTATACTTCCCCTCCTCCTTCTTCCCCTGGCTTCCCCCTTCCCCTCCCCTCTCCCATCCTCTCTCTTCCCCTCTCACACCTCCTTTTTCCTGTCTCCCCAGAGGTTAATCCCCACCCCCAGTTTTGTTAAATAAAGAGAGTTTCTATTTTTGAACACACGTGCCCTTTATTTTTTACATCAGGAAGGGGGGCTCGGGAGGCATAAGTGGAAGGAGGTGAGGGAGGAATGGGGCATGAGCCCCTGATGGGGAGGACTGGGGTGGCTCTGCGGGCTCCTCAGGGTGGAAGCTCCCCTGCAGGGCCTCCTGGATCCTGACAGCCCCCCGATTGACACACACACCCCGGATGGCAGCCTGCGGCAAGTGCAGCCGGGCTGATGGCCGAGTGCTGTGATGTGCCGAGTGTGGGCACTCAGGGCACTCCAAGACAGGACTGCTTTGCTGTCCCTCATCGAGGTAGACAAGCAAGCGGGGAACCCTGAGAACTGTCTGTCCGGGGTGGGGGGTCGGGTCCCTTTAAGCACAGCCCTCAGCTAGCCTGAGGCAGCAGCTCCACACACTACGTCCTAACCTGATGCCCTGCCAGCACTGGTTCCGGCCAGCCTTAACTTCGGTTCAGGGTCCACTCAATGTGGACATGCTAGTTCGAATTAGCAAAACGCTAATTTGAATTAGTTTTTAGGTCTAGATGCACTAATTCGAATTAGCTTAGTTCGAATTAACTAATTCGAATTAAGTTAGTTCGAATTAGTGCTGTAGTGTAGACATACCCTCCGTGACCGAGGATGGTAGAAGAGGAACTGAAGGGTGGGGGAGCTGCACACGCAAGGCGCCAAGCTGAGCACAGTGCCAGGCTCCCCTCGTGCATACCTGGCCCACAGACACTGCTGGAAAAAGCTCCACTCCACAGGATGTCCCTACACCTTACCTGGAGCACCCACAGGGACACCACCCAAAGAAGAACCGGGCGTCCGGGCTCCCAGCCCCCTCCCCCCCCAGCTCCGGGAGAGAACCGGGGCGTCCGGGCTCCCAGCCCCCTCCCCCCCCCCAGCTCCGGGAGAGAACCGGGGCCTCCGGGCTCCCAGCCCCCCCCAGCTCCGGGAGAGAACCGGGGCCTCCGGGCTCCCAGCCCCCCCCAGCTCCGGGAGAGAACCGGGGCCTCCGGGCTCCCAGCCCCCCCCAGCTCCGGGAGAGATCCGGGGCCTCCGGGCTCCCAGCCCCCCCCAGCTCCGGGAGAGAACCGGGGCCTCCGGGCTCCCAGCCCCCCCCAGCTCCGGGAGAGAACCGGGGCCTCCGGGCTCCCAGCCCCCTCCCCCCCCCCCAGCTCCGGGAGAGAACCGGGGCCTCCGGGCTCCCAGCCCCCTCCCCCCCCCCCAGCTCCGGGAGAGAACCGGGGCGTCCGGGCTCCCAGCCCCCTCCCCCCCCCCAGCTCCGGGAGAGAACCGGGGCGTCCGGGCTCCCAGCCCCCCCAGCTCCGGGAGAGAACCGGGGCGTCCGGGCTCCCAGCCCCCCCCCAGCGCCGGGAGAGAACCGGGGCGTCCGGGCTCCCAGCCCCCTCCCCCTCCAGCTCCGGGAGAGAACCGGGGCGTCCGGGCTCCCAGCCCCCTCCCCCCCCAGCTCCGGGAGAGAACCGGGGCGTCCGGGCTCCCAGCCCCCTCCCCCTCCAGCTCCGGGAGAGAACCGGGGCGTCCGGGCTCCCAGCCCCCTCCCCCTCCAGCTCCGGGAGAGAACCGGGGCGTCCGGGCTCCCAGCCCCCTCCCCCAGCGCCGGGAGAGAACCGGGGCGTCCGGGCTCCCAGCCCCCTCCCCCTCCAGCTCCGGGAGAGAACCGGGGCGTCCGGGCTCCCAGCCCCCTCCCCCTCCAGCTCCGGGAGAGAACTCAGGCATCCTAGCTTGGCTCCCAGCCCCTCCGCCCAGCGCCAGCGTGTTGCTGCGCATCAAGCAATGAAAGTGCTAAGAGCCCCGTGGATCATAATTAATCTTTACGAGCTGGGGTCTGCGCTTGCCACCACTGTCTCCCCTCCCCCACCTGCCTCAGGAGAGATTTATGGGGGGGTGAGAAGGGCCACGGCTGGAAAATGTCTCTGGTTTGCATTGCAGGCTAGCTGCACCTGGGGGGGGGATGTGCCATACCCCTGATCCCCCAGCCCTCTGCCCAGCCTGCCCGCCCATCCCACCTCCCCCACTGGGCCAGCCCTCAGACACATACATCCTGCCGACCCTCAGAGATGTGGGGACCCCCCCCCCGCAATTGCTGTTGCATTAGGACACACAGTGGTGTGGCTTGTGATGTCACAGAGGTGTGCCCGTCTTATTGAGGGGCTGCAGTCCCCCACACCGGGTAAACAGGCACATGGGGGCTGAATATGAACCCCGGTGCCCCCAGCTGCATCCACTAACCTCCCCGCTCCCCCATCTAGAGCCTGGAGAGAACCCCTTCCCATCCACCAGCCTCCCCTCCCCTCCCAGAGCCTGGAGAGAACCTGGGTGTCTGGGCCCCCAGCCCTCTCCTCCTCCCCTGTGCTTCTCCCTAGACCCCAGGGTTGCATTATTAGCTGGGGCCTTGGCGGGGCTCAGGCAGGGCGACATTAATGATGCTGGAGATGGGGTCCAGCCAGGCCAGGGGTCCAATGAACAGGGGTGGCATCATTCCACACTGAGCTGGAAGCCAGGAGCTCAGCCAGGGGCCTGGGCGGAGCCATCAGCCACTAGAAGAGACAGACCACGGTGCCCATTCCTTCTCCCGAGCCCTTACTCTGGCTAGCTGCACCCCACCATATCCCCCATATCGGAGTAGGTCCCTCGCCTCCTTGTTGGATCCTGGCACCGAGCCAAGGACCCCACCCCCGAGCCCCAATTCCTGGAATCCTAGGGGGGGCACCATCTAGCCCTGCTGGGTCCCATGCTAGCTTGGCCCCCCCAGCTCAGATTTTTTGTTTGGGCCCATAGCACTGGGGGGGTCTAGCCAATGGCGGGGCCTGGCAAGGCCTTCAGTGGCAGGGGACCAGGGCTGGGACATTCCCTCACCCATCTGAGAGGTCCCACTGTCTGTGGGGGTGCCCAGTGAGCCTGGGTGATGCCAAGGGCCAGTTTGGGGCAGGGCTGGCATTTGCCCCCACCCCTGACATTCAGCCTATGTTCCCCTCTGCCCCTGAGCCCTTCCCCCACCCCTCCAGCCCTGGCTTCATGTCTGAGGCTGCCCCGACCCACCCGGCAGCCGCCCAATGGCCTGTCCCCCCCATTACCCCTGGGGCTGGGGTGTGCACGTCACTTTGTGCCATTAGCCAGCTGGTCTCTGCTCCTGCAGCCATGCTCCTCCCCCCCATGTATCAGCCCCAAAAGGGCATCTGGCTGCCGGGCACCGCCCCAGCTGCCACTGATCCTGCCCAAGCCAGCCCTCCCATGAGACTGGCCCAGGCAGCTGGCACCGGGGGGCTGGGTTGGGAGGGATCTCTCCCTGGATGTCAGGCTGGGACTAGGGGGCACCATGGGGCAAGGAGTGGGGCTGGGTACTAGGGGGCACCATGGGGCAAGGAGTGGGGCTGGGGGCTGGGTACTAGGGGGCACCATGGGGCAAGGAGTGGGGCTGGGGGCTGGGTACTAGGGGGCACCATGGAGCAAGGAGTGGGGCTGGGGGCTGGGTACTAGGGGGCACCATGGGGCAAGGAGTGGGGCTGGGGGCTGGGTACTAGGGGGCTCTCTGCTTCCTGACTCCCATCCCAGGCTTGCCCTGCTTAGTAGCGACCTGGTGAAGTGGCTGCTGCCAGCAGGTGGGGGGGGGGGGGTAGGGTCCAAAGGGAGACCCCCTCGGCTGCATCTGTCCATTAACCTCCCATCAGCTGCCTGGCCGGAGACCAGATGAATAATTAATGAACAGGCACAGATGGTGCTAGCCCCGGGGCGGACTCAGGGTTGGGGGTCAGGGCTATGGGTCAGGAGTGAGAGGCACCAGCGGGACTGTGGGGTAGAGCTGTCAATCACTCATTCTGGACACATGGTCTATATGAGCTATGAGGCTTTGAGGGCCCATAACACTGCACATGGGGGTCTCTGAGGGTCTGCAGAAGTCCCCGCTCCTCAAATTACAGCTGCTTGGAGGAAGCATTGACAGAATCAATCCCCCGGCTCCTGCAGCCAACAGAGCCCCTGGTGTGCTGGGCATGGGGGTCCAGCCTCCCTTACACATTCAACCGTCAGAAGAAATGGTTACTCACCTCGTAACTCTTGTTCTTCGAGTGCTTGCTCGTGTCCACTCCAGTCAGGTGCGCACCGCAGGCACAGGTTCTGGAGCTTTGTCCCTTAGCAATACCCATCGGGCCAGCCAGGGAGCCCCTGGAGTGGCGCCAGCATATCGGCGCATATGGACCCCTGCTGCCCCTTCCCCCCCACCGATGAAGGGAGGTGGGTGGGCTGTGGAATGGCTGGGAACAGCACATCTCGAAGAACAAGAGTTACGAGGCAAGTAACGGTTGTTCTTCTCAGAGTGCTTGCTCACGTCCACTCCAGCCAGGTGACTCCTGAGCAGAACCATAGGAGGGGTCGGAAGCCTGCTCGGCAATGGACTGAACACAGCCCTGCCGACAGCTGCATTGTCCCTACCCTGCTGCCAGTGGCATAGTGGGTTGTAAACCTGTGGATGGAGGCCCACGTGGCTGCCCTGCAGATCTCAAGAACGGGCACTTGAGCGACGAACGCTGTGGCTGAGGCCTCTGCCCTCTTGGAGTGGGCTGTGACCGGGGGGCGCCTCTTGCAAGGCGCCGCAAGCTCATAACAGGTCCTGATACAGGCGGTGATCCAGGAGGACAAGCATTGGGCCAATACGGGAAGGAAGACCCCTCATCCTCTCTGCTATGGAAATAGAGAGTTGTGGTGACCTTCTGAACTCCCTTGGCCTATTGATGTAGAATGCCAAGGCCCTCCTCACGGCTGGAGTGCAGGAACTGCTCCCTTGGCATTGTGTGGGTTTAGGAGCGAAAACTGGGAGAGAGATATCTGGGGACATGTGAAAATGTGACACCACTTTGAGCAGGAATGATGGATGGGGATGGAGCCTAACCCTGTCCCTGAAGAATCCTGTGGAAGGGGGCTCAGAGGTGAGGGCCCTCAGCTCTGACACCCTCCTGGCTGAGGTGATGGCCACAAAGAACTAAGGATGTTAAGGACTAGTCAACTATCCGATAAGCAAATGCTTATCGGATTGTCGAGTCGACTTGTCGCTTCCCTCCCTTGCTGCCTCTATCAGACAGAGGCAGCCATGGGGGGAAAGAGGAGGTACTTCAAAGCAACAGTACCACATGGAGCCTGGGTACAGGCACTGTGCAACACTGCTGCTTTGAAGCTCTGTGGCGGTGTTTCAAAGGGGCTGAGT
This sequence comes from Pelochelys cantorii, assembly GCA_032595735.1. Lineage (NCBI taxonomy): Eukaryota > Metazoa > Chordata > Testudines > Trionychidae > Pelochelys > Pelochelys cantorii. The sequence continues at coordinate 13,506,040 of CM064358.1, read as the reverse complement.
GCACAGAGCCTGGGATCAGCTGTGCAGCACTGCCCCTCCGAAACACCACCACGCTGCCTAGAGCCCGGGGTCAGCTGGGGACTCCCTAGCTGACCCTGGGCTCCGTGTGGCATTTCTGTGGAACCCGGAGTCAGCTGGGGAGTCCCAGCTGATCCCAGGCTCTGTGCGGTACTGCCACTTTGAAATGCCGCACAGAGCCCAGGATGGGCTGACCCCGGGCTCCACATGGCATTTCCACGGAACCTGGGGTCAGCAGGGGAACCCAGGCGCCAAGCGAATGCTTCCGCTTTGAAATGCACAAGAGTCCGACTCTTGTACATTTCAAAGCTGTCACACCAGCTGGCATGCCCCCTGCAGCCCGAGTCAGCAGGACTTCCCACAGGGGCTCTTGTACATTTCAAAGGAGGAATGCAGAAGTGCCTGTCGACTAGTCGAGTAGTCGATGGAAATTCCATCAACTACTCGACTGGTAAATTAATCGATATTTAACATCCTTACCAAGAACACTACCTTCCACGAGAGGGGTTTCAGGGAGTAGGTGGCCAGGGGTTCGAACGGGGGGGCTCATGAGCCTTGTAAGGACCGAGCTGAGGTCCCACGTGGGCAATGGCTGTTGCACATATGGGTATAACCTATACATGCCCTTGAGGAATCGCTTAACTAGCGCGTTCAAACACCGCCCTACCCCATTCTCCTGGGCGGAGCGCTGCAATGGCCGCTAGGTGGACCCGAAGGGACGAAGTTCATAGGCCTTGTTGCTGAAGGTGAAGGAGGTAGTCCAGAACGAGGGGAATAGGGGCCTTCATTGGGTCGACTCCTGCCCCATTAGCCCATAGAGAGAAGCACTTCCATTTAGCCTCGTATGCTGCCCTCATAGGGTATGTCTACACTACAAACTTAATTCGAACTAACTTAGTTCGAATTAGCTAATTCGAACTAACGCAGCTAGACCCAAAAACTAATTCGAATTAGCGTTTTGCTAATTCGAACTAGCGCGTCCACACTGATTGGACGCTGGGTCGCATTTAAGGGCAGCTGAAACCGGTTCCGGCAGGGCATCAGGTCAGTAGTTGCTTTGTGTGGCTGCTGTCTGAGGCTATCTGAGGCTCGTGCTTAAAGGGACCCCCCTGGACAGCCGGTTCTCAGCTTCTCCGCTTGCTTGCCTACCTCGCCGAGGGATAGCAAAGCGTTTTCCTCTGCGCCTGCCTGTGTCGGTGGTTCCCATTGGGGACGCCGCCGCAGTTGGCACCATGGAGCCAGAGCTCGCACTGGGCATTCTGGTGCAGTTTTTGGACTTGCTGCTGCAAGCCTGCCAGCAATGGCTGGAGGCTGCCTGGCACCACCTGGTGCACGTCAGCCCCCTGCCTCTCTCCCTGGCCTCCCTGGGGGCCATGGAGGAGCCACAGCAGCACCCGGAGGCCAGCGTGCCCCGCCACATCTGGCGTCTGGACACCAGCAGCGACTGGTGGGACCGCATCGTCCTGGAGCGCTGGGGAGACAGACAGTGGACCCAGAACTTCAGGATGAAGAGGGACACCTTCCTGGAGCTCTGTGAGTGGCTCGCCCCTGCTCTGCAGTGACGGGACACTTGCATGAGGCCCGCCATCCCCCTCCAGAAGCGCGTGGCCATTGCCCTCTGGAACTCTCCACGCCGGACAGCTGCCGATCCATCGGGAACCAGTTCGGCATGGGGAGATCCACTGTCGGAGCAGTACTCATGCAGGTACGGCACTCACCGGCCACTGGGCCGGGGAGGAAGGGGGGCTGCAAGGAGGGAATGGGCCACCCCAGGGAAAATGGGGGCGGGGGAGGAGGCGACAGTGCCCCGCATGGGAGGGTTCGGTACGTCCCGCCCGTACTACAGGCCACCAGCGGCGGCCAGGATCGCAGCAGGGGTTGCTTCTGGGAGTGGGGCGCGGGGCAGTGCCAGGGAACAAACACTCCCAGCCACCCGGGCTCCCCAGTGATTCGCAGTTTGTTGTGTCTCTCTGCAGGTGGTCAAGGCCATCAACCGGGTGCTGCTCCGCAGGGTGGTCCGCCTCGCCGATCCGGACGCCATCATCCAGGGGTTCAGCGCCCTCGGCTTCCCCAACTGCGGGGGGGCCATCGACGGGACGCACATCCCCATCCGTGCCCCGGAACACCAGGCCTCCCAGTACATCAACCGCAAGGGGTACTTCTCCGTCCTCCTGCAGGCCGTGTCTGACCACCGGGGCCAGTTCACGGACATTAATGTGGGCTGGTCTGGCAAGGCACACGACGCCAGGGTGTTCCGCAACTCCTCCGTGTGCCAGAGGCTGCACGCCGGGACCTTCTTCCCCAACCGCCACATCAGGGTCGGGGACGTGGACATACCCGTCTGCCTGGTGGGGGATGCGGCCTACCCCCGACAGCCCTGGCTGATGAAGCCGTACACGGGGCACCTCAACCCCTCCCGCCAGGCCTTCAATGCCAGGCTCACCAGGGCCCACATTGTGGTCGACGGGGCCTTCAGACGACTGAAAGCCAGATTTAGGTGCCTCCTCACCCGCCTCGACCTCGCCGAGCACAATATCCCTCCCGTGGTGGCAGCATGTTGCGTGCTGCACAATTTGTGTGAGCGGAAGGGGGAGGCTTTCCTGCCAGCCTGGATGGCTGAGGCTGAGCGTATGGCTGGCCACTACGCTCAGCCCCACACCGCCGCCGTCTGGGAGGCCCAGCAGGGGGGCCATCCAGATCCGGGAAGCCCTGCGGGAGACCTTCCTGGTGGAAGAGGAGGACTGAACTCTCCCTGCATGCCCCACTGGGGCCTTCTTCCACCCTCCCCTCCTTCCCCTTTCCCCTCCCTAACCCCCCTTCCTAATGTTAAATAAAGACACCTGTTTTGCAAAGAACAATCTCTTTTTATTGTACATAACTGGGGTGGGGGGAGGGGGGAATGAGGGTGGGAGAGGGAAGGGGGAAACCTGGGAGGAGGGAGCTAGAAGGGGAGGAAGGGAAGGGAAAGCTCAGGGTTGAGGGTCCTGCTGGCTCTCCCGTCTCGCAGCACTGCGGGTGCGGGGGCGTCGGGGGGGAATGGGTGTGGAGGGTGGGGCAGGAGGGACGGGGGGTGTGGAGGAAGCGGGAAGTGGAGCAGGGGTGGGAGGAGGAGCGAGAGTTGGGGCGGCCGCAGGGGCCGGAGCAGGAGGAGGCAGGAACCTGTCCACCAGGGTCTGGAGGTGACCTCTGAGGGCACGGCCCTGCTCCTCCAGTGCCTCCAAGCTCCGCTGCCGCAGCCGCAGGTCCTCCCGGACCCAGTGGTCCTGGGTGTGGAGCTGGTGCCCCAGTAGCCGCAGGTGCCGCCGGTGGTAGTCCTCCAGGTTGCGGGTGCGCCTGCTGGCCCGGGTGCGGGTGGCTGTTCCAGGCGGGCTGGTGCACCCTGCAGTCCCAGGTGCTGCGGCTGTGGTGAAACAAGAGCAGTGGTCAGTTCTCCCGGGGACACAGTGGGTGAAACCCAGCCCCCCTCTGCAAGGCGAGGTCGGCGTTTGGGGAACAGGCCAGGGCCCCTGCATGACACCCAGCTGCTGCTCCATGGTGGGCAAGGCCCAGGCGCACGGTCCCTGGGCTCCCTCTCCACCCCCCCCCATACACATAAGGGGAGCATGATGGCACTCACATGTGGAGCCCCCCTCGGCCTCGGACGACACAGCCGATGTGCTCTGTGGGATGCCTCAGGGGTCCTGGGTCCTGGGCAGGCTCCCTGTAAGCTCCTGGCTCTCGGCGTCCTCCTCCTCCTCCTCGGTGTCAGGGACGGGTCCCTCTGCCCCGGGGTCGATCACCATCCGGGGGGCATGGACTGTGTGAGGCCCCAGGATGCGGTCCAGGGCCTCATAATGAGGGCATGCCTCCGGGTCGGCCCCTGACTGGGAGGCTCTGGAGTAGGACTGCCGCAGGTCCTTAATTTTGCAGCGGACCTGCTCCTGGGTCCGCATGTGGCCTCTGGTGGCCAGGCTGGCAGCCATGCGGCTGTAGACGGCCGCGTTCCTGTGGCTAGTGCGGAGATCGTGGACATTGGAGGCTTCCCCCCAAACCTCGATGAGGTCCACGATCTCCGCACTAGACCAGGAGGGTGCCTGCCTCTTGCGGCCCCGGGCAGGCTCCTGGGAGCCGCCAGCCTGGTCCTGGGAAGAGGCGGAGGGCTGGGTGGCAGCGGGTGGCTGGCTCATGCCCTGCCAGGTGCAGGGTCTGCTGGCTGGGTGCTGGCAGGCTTGCACCTGGCACGGGCACCGTAGCCAGACCGTGGCCCTTTAAGGGCTCCGGGGCCGGGAGGTGGGCAGACGAGTTTCCCTGGCTTGGCCCAGAGTGGCCACCAGGGCAACCTGGGAAGGGCTAGCCTCCCACTAGTTCGAATTAAGTGGCTACATAGCCCTTAATTCGAACTACTTAATTCGAACTAGGCGTTAGTCCTCATAGAATGAGGTTTACCTAGTTCGAATTAAGCACTCCACTAGTTCGAATTCAGTTCAAACTAGCGGTTTGCGTGTATAGCGCCTATGAAAGTTAATTCGAACTAACAGCTGTTAGTTCGAATTAACTTTGTCGTGTAGACATACCCATAGAGGGTTTCCTACACTCTACCAGGACCCTCCTGACTGTGTCCAAACAGAGTTGTTCTTGGCCAGTTAACCATGAAGGTTCCAGGCCACCAAGTGGAGGGATGACAGGTTCAGGTGGCACAGCCTCCCCTCCCCATGTCCTGGGTGATCAGGTCTGGCACCAATGGTAGTACGAGGGGCTCCTCCACTGCCAGGTCCAGGAGCATGGGATACCAGTGCTGGCGTGGCCATGCCGGGGCTATTAGAATGACTGATGCTGCGCACCTCCTGGCCATCAGGAGTTCTTTGTGCAGCAGAGGGAAGAGTGAGAACGTGTAGAGGAGGTGCTTGGGCCACCGTACCAGTAAAGCATCCCCAGCGACCCCTTTCCTTGTCCCAGGTACGAGTAGTAACTTGGGCACTTGGGAATTTCCCTGGGAAGTGAACAGGTCGAGAGGGGGATAGCCCCACCGCTAGAAGACGACCCCCAAGTTGTCCTCCCTGATCGACCATTCGTGGGCCTTGAACGATCTGCTGAGCCTGTCTGCTAGCACATTGCGATTCCCCGGGAGCTAGGACACCTCCAGGGGGATACTGTGCGCAATACACAGGTCCCAAAGGAGGAGAGCCTCCTTGCAGAGGGGAGAAGAGTGAGCTCCACCCTGTTTGTTGATATAATGCCTGGCTGCAGTGTTGTCTGTTAGCACCGACACTACCTTGTCCTTCAGGTGGGGCAAGAATGCCAGGCAAGTGAACCTGACCGCCCTGAGCTCCTTGACATTGATGTGCAGAGCACTCTCGCTGGGGGGCCACATACCTCGGGTTCTGAGGTTCGATAGGTGAGCTCTCCACCCATGCCCAACTCGTCTATCACCAGTTGCACTGACAGGGTCTGTCTGGCAAATGGGACTCCGTGACACACAATCTGCTCTCTATGTCAACAAACAGGGTGGAGCTCACTCTTCTCCCCTCTGCAAGGAGGCTCTCCTCCTCTGGGACCTGTGTATTGTGCATGGGATGCACCTGGAGGTGTCCTACCTCCCAGTTGACCCAGGTCTGAGGGATTTTTCAAGCAGCATTAGCTTGAGACACAGGTCTCTGTCTCTTTGCGACTGTGATTTCATTTTTTAGCAATATGCCATTCCCCAAGGCAGCGGACACATTGGCTGCATCTAGATTGGCATGATTTTCCGGAAATGCTTTTAACGGAAAAGTTTTCCATTAAAAGCATTTTCGGAACAAAGCATCTAGATTGGCACGGACGCTTTTCCACAAAAGCACTTTTTGCGGAAAAGCGTCCCTGGCCAATCTAGACGCGCTTTTGCGCAAGAAAGCCCCGATCGCCATTTTAGCCATCGGGGCTTTTTTGCACAAAAACAATACCACGTTGTCTACACTGGCCCTCTTGCGCAAAAGCATTTGCGCAAGAGGGCTTTTGCCCGAACGGGAGCAGCATAGTATTTCCGCAAGAACACTGACGATCATACATGAGATCGTCAGTGTTCTTGTGGAAATTCAAGCGGCCAGTGTAGACAGCTGGCAAGTTTTTCCGGAAAAGCAGCTGATTTTCCGGAAAAACTGGCCGGTCTAGACACAGCCATTGTGTGTGCCCGTCTGAGATGGGGATAGGATCTCTGCAGGTAGAGCAGCGTTTAAAACCTGGTGAGCCAGGCATGTTGCTAACACTAACTAACTACCGAGAAGGGTAAACTGGGATGAAAACCATGATATTCTAGAGTTTGTTTATTTTTTTAAACTAAAGTAAGCTACTAATAACTATTTTAGGGGGGAAACTTGGTTTGAAAAGGAATTAGTACGTAGGAACATGAACGAGCTAGAAAGCGCTGCTCATCTCCTGGAGGCTGTAGAGAAGGAGCGGAGGAGAGGGGGGTGGGGGCTCACGCATGCACGATACCTGCCACCTAGGAGCACATGGCTGCAGATACATGCATGCACAACCCCAGGGACGCTGCTCTAAAATCTCCAATCAATGGCTCAGCAGCAGCACACCGACCTCATGTGAAGCACCTGCAGGAGCATCTCTCAAAGAAGAACAATTTTTCTCCCTCCTTTTAGATACTTGAAAATGGCTCTCATGTCTCCTCTCAGTCTTCTCCTTTCCAAACTAAAGAAGCCCAGTTCTTTCAGTCTGCCTTCCTAGCTCATGTTCTCTAGCCCTTTCATCATTCTTGTTGCTCTTCTCTGGACCTTCTCCAGTTTCTCCACATCTTTGTTGAAATGTGGTGGCCAGAACTGGACACACTACTTGCACTGAGGCCTAATCAGCACAGAGTAGAGCGGAAGAATGACTTCTCGTGTCTTGCTCACAACACTCCTGTGAATGCATCTGTGATGGAGTGGACAAAACCCGACACCCCTGCTGGATGCTTTTCAGCACCCTGGCCAGCAGCAGGAGCAGTAGAGAGGTCCTCTGAGCAGAACAGAGTGACAGCCTCTACTGCAGCCAATTAGGGTGCAGCAGGCGGATGTAAAAGGAGCTACTAGGTCAGGGCCTGTCCGTTCCTTCCTGGAGCTTGACCCAGGCAGACCTCAGGGCGGACTGGAGAGCACCAGCACTCTGGACAGCTCCGAGGGGGAGCTGGGGGCAGTACCTGGTCAGAGCCAGGTCCTGCGGCTGAAGGCTAGCCAAGAAGCCAAAGGGCAACCCTGAAGAACCCCGTACAATTGGAACTCAACCACAAGGCCCTAGAGAAAGGGCTGGATGGGACAGCATCCTGGGGAAATGGCTCAGGGACATGACAGCAACTAAGTACTCTGAAACTCAGCAGGTACCTGCTATTTATAGGGTCCCTGGGCCGGGACTCAGAGGAGTAGGCGGGCCTGGGTCCCCCTCAACCCTCCTGCAAACTGCACTGGGGGGGGGGGGGAGAAGAGGCCTGATCTCTGACCACTTGCCTCATATTTAACTTGTGGTCCACTATGACCCCCTAAATCCCTTTCAGCAGTGCTCCTTCCTAGATAGTCGCTTCCCATTGTGTGTGTGAGAACTGGTTCTTCCTTCCTAAGTGGAGCACTTCGTATTTGTCCTTATTAAACTTCATCCTGTTTCCCTCAGACCATTTCTCCAGTTTGTCCAGATCATTTTGAATTATGACCCTGTCCTCCAAAGCACTTGCCACCTCCTCCCAGCTTGATAAGAAAGGGAAGCCAGACACGGTGGTCACTTCATACCAATGTTAGAGCTGATGTCATCACAGAGTGCGGGGGTCTGAACTTCCCCAGGTCACCAGCTAAAGTGACCTGGGAGAGAAGCGACAAAGTGGAGGATTTTATTCCTCTTGTTATGTTGCATGAGTTCTACTGTCCTGCGGTAACCCCATGAGTACCTCAGTTTCCCTGTGCACTGCACCAATCCCTGGATGGGGATGGGGACTTTGGTGTGACAACCTCCCCCACCTACACGACGACCGAAGCCCTTTTTAACCTGAGCCCAGGATGGGGGCAGGCAGGTGACATCTTTTGCCAGGGCAGTAGGACAAAGGCTGGAGGAGGGACCTAGCTGGAGAGCTGGGACCAGGAGCTGGGAGTGGGTCAGGCTGGGTTGGCTTAGGGGACAGGGAGGAGGCAGGACCCTGGCTCTGGGCCCCCCAGCCCAAGCTGGAGCCCGGGCAGCCCAAAGACACCCCAGCTGGTCCCGGGCTCCGTGTGGCACTGCCGCTTTGAAAGGCTGCCTGCAGCCTGGGGACACCCCAGCTGATCCTGGGCTCCATGTGGCACTGCCGCTTTGAAATACCACCTCCTCTTTCCCCCCGCTTGCTGCCTCTTTCTGATAGAGGCAGCAAGCGGGGGGGGGGGAGTGACTAGTCAACTAGTTGTTCACATCCCTAGGGGAGACAGGATTGGGTTTCAGCCCCTCTGAGCTGTGTGAGGAGGGGGCTGGGAGTGGCCCAGAGAAGAAAAGGTTACTTACTTGCTCATGTCCATTCCAATCGGGTGTGTGCGCGCCGCGTGCACGGAGTTCCGGAGCCTTTTTCCCCTGGCAGTATCCATAGGGTCAGCGTGGGGAGCCCCCTGGAGTGCATATATACCCCTGCTGGCCCCTCACCCCCTCAGTTCCTTCTTGCCTAATGGCTCCGACGAAGGGGCGGTGGGTGGATTGGAATGGACATGAACAACACATCTCAAAGAACAACAGTTACAAGGTAAGTAACCTTTTCTTCTTCTTCGAGTGCTTGCTCATGTCCATTCCAATCAGGTGATTCCCAAGCCATATCCCTGGTGGTGGGGTCGGAGAATAACAGCGTCTATTTGTCCACAGATTGCAACACCACCCTGCCCACTGATGCATCTTCCTTGGCGTGCTGCGTAATCGCATAATGTTCTGAAAAGGTATGGACTGAGGACCATGTGGCTGCCCTACATATATCAACAATCGGCACCTGAGCCAAGAACGCCACTGATGCCGCCTGCACCCTGCCGTTAGTGTGTGTGGGGGGGTCTTTAACTGCCCCATGGCAGCATTCTCTAGTACAGGAGGTAATCCATGAAGAGAGGCACTGGGCCGAAATAGGGAATCCTTTCATTCTTTCCGCGATGGAAATAAAAAGCTGTACCAATTTACAAAAGTCTTTTGTCCGTTCAATGTAAAAAGCTATGGCCCTCCTCACATCAAGGCAGTGCAAATTCTGCTCTCTAGACGATGAATGAGGCTTAGGGAAAAACACAGGTAGGAAAATGTCCTGGGATGTGTGGAAGTGGGAAACTACTTTGGGAAGGAAGGCCAGGTGAGATCGTAGTCGGACTTTATCTTTAAAAAAGATTGTATAAAGTGGCTCTGAGGTCAGTGTCCGGAGCTCTGATACTCTTCTAGCCGAGGTTATCACTACCAAGAACGCTACCTTCCATGATAGGTGCTTTAACGAACAAGTGGCTAGAGGCTCAAAACGTGGTCGCATGAGCCCCTTAAGGACCACATTGAGGTCCCATGGCAGAACCAGGGGGTGTGTGTATGGTAATAGTCTGTCAATCCCTTTCAGAAACCTCTTAACCATGTGGTTGGTGAAAACTGACCTCCTGCCCTCACCGTGGTAAAAAGCCAAGATTGCTGCAAGGTATATCCTCAGGTAGGAAGTAGGAAGGCCCTGGTTCCTGAGGTATAATAGATAGTCCAATATCAGCGGGATACCGGCCGTGGTTGGTTCAATTCCCCTTCTCAGTGACCACACTGTGAATTTCCTCCATTTGGCTTCATATAGGGCCCATGTGGATGGTTTCCTACTTTCCAGTAACACCTTCTGGACCTCCGCCGAGCAATCCCATGCTAGTGCGGAGAGCCACTCAAGAACCAAGCTGTGAGATGGAGGGCTGTCGGGTTGGGATGGCATAAGGTTCCTTGCCCCTGTGTGATCAGGTTCAGGACTAAAGGCAGGTGTACTGGCTCCTGTATTGACAACTCCCATAGGGTGGAGAACCAGTGTTGCCTCAGCCACATTGGCACTATCATAATCACTTTTGCCTTGAATCGTCTGACCCTGAGGAGGGTGTCCTGTATCAGTGGAAAGGGAGGGAATGCGTACAAGAGCTGGGGTGGCCAGTGTATGTGGAGAGCATCGCCTATGGACCCCGCGCCCTGGCCCATTAGAGAGCAGAAGTTCTGGCCCTGGGCGTTGGTCCTGGATGCAAAAAGGTCCAGAAGGGGATGGCCCCAGTTCCGGAAGACTTCCTCTAGTCTAGAACATCCCTTCTGATCATCCACTTGTGGACCTGAAAGGATTGACTGAGTTTGTCTGCTAGAGTGTTGCTGGCTCCGGGAAGGTAAGTTGCCTGTAGATCAGGGGTTCTTAACCTTTTTACCTTCACACCTCCCCTGAAAGTGAACTTCATGTTCACACCCCACCCCCCCGGGAGCCATTTTATGCACAGCCTAGCCCCGCCCCCTCACCTGACAGGAAGCTAAGGGGCGTGGCTAGGACTATAAGAACTCTGCCAGGGAGCTCAGTCGGGGCCCAGCCTTTAAACCTTTTCCTAACAAATTTACGTAATATTTGAAGATGAAAGTCAGCAATGCTCGTGTACTGTTATTGTAGTGTGTCGTCACATAGGCCTGATTGATTCGCACTGCTATTGTAGTGTGCCGATTCTAGAAGTTAATAAGAAATTACTGTTTATAATTTTAATTCATAATATTAATTCTGAAGAAATCTAAACTTTAGAATTTTATCCAGTGAGAAGGCACTTGCGATAAATTTTCTGGGAGGCACCTCACACCTCCCCTGTATCTCCTTCACACTGCTCCTGGGGAGGCGCACCTCACTGGTTAAGAACCCCTGCTGTAGATGGATACCCTTGGAAATACAGGTCTCCCATAGCCGCAAGGCCTCCCTGCACAGGGGGGAGGATCAGACGCCCCCTTGCCTGTTTATATAGAACATGGCCGTGGTGTTGTCTGTCAGAACTTCCACTACCCTGTTCTCCAGGCAGGGCAGGAAGGCTTGGCATGCTAATCTGACAGCCCTGAGCTCTTTTACATTTATGTGCAATCTCCACTCTGCTGGTGACCATAACCCCTGCGTCTGGAGAGTCCCTAGGTGGGCTCCCCACCCGGTATCTGACGCATCTGTCTCCAGTTGCATTGACGGGGCTTGTTTGGCAAAAGGCACCCCCGCACATACTATGTCCTCTTGCAGCCACCAGTCCAGAGATTGCAGAACCCCTTCCGGGATCGTGACTACCATGTCCAATGAGTGCTGTACTGGATTGTGGACTGAGCGAAGCCAACCCTGCAGCGGGCAAAGCCTGAGTCTGGCACGTGACACCACGTATGTGCAGGCCGCCATGTGACCCAGAAGTCACATGCAGTTGTGGGCTGTAGTTATGGGTGATTTGTGGAGGTCCATGATCATCAATCGCAAGGTTTGAAATCTGTGACTGGGTAGGGAAGCTGTCTCTAATGTGGAGTCTCGATGGGCTCCCACAAACTCTATTATTTGCGTAGGGATTGCGGTGGATTTTTCTTCATTTATTATGAGGCCCAATTCAAGGAACAGACTTCTGGCGTTTGCGATGTGCCCCATCACTTGCTTTCGGGAGGATCCCCGTATCAGCCAGCCGTCCAGATAAGGGAAGACATGTATTCCCTGGTGTCTCATAAAAGCCGCTACCGGTGCCATGCATTTTGTAAATACCCTCGGTGCTATGGATAGGCTGAAGGGCAGTGCTGAGAACTGGAAATGTTCCATGCCCACCACAAATCTCAGGAACCTTCTGTGCGCAGGCGCAATGGTGATATGGAAGTAGGCATCTTTCAAGTCGAGGGCAGCATACCAATCCCCCTTTTGTAGGGAAGGGATAATAGAGGATAGGGTGAGCATTCTGAATTTTGTTTTCTTTATGAATGCATTTAGAGATCTCAGGTCTAGAATGGGATGGAGAACTCCCTTTGCCTTTGGGATTAGGAAATATCTGGAATAGAAGCCTTTGCCTCTGAACCCCAGAGGGACTGGCTCCACTGCTCCGAGGTGCAGAAGTTTTGTTACCTCTTGTGTAAGCAGGGATTCGTGAGATGGGTCTCTGAAGGTAGGGAGGAGGGGCAGAGGTAGGAGTAGCTACAAAGGGGATAGAGTATCCCTTCGCTACCAGGCTCAGGACCCATTGGTCCGAAATTATACTTGACCAGGCCTGGTAGAAATGGGAGAGCGGAAAACAAAAAGGAGTTGGAGTGGTGCACTGTCCTCGACCGTGCCTTCGAAATGATGGCTTAGCCTGGTGACCCTGGGACATGGCAGGTCCCCTGTCGTGCTCGGACCTGGAAGCCCGTCGCCTGCCTCGGGGTTGGTCATGGCGACCATTCCCACGGCCCCTTCTCCTCCCCTTTCTGTAGGAAAGCCCCAAAGGAAGGGCCTCGAAGCTGGCCTAGGGTTTAGTGGTCTCCTTAAGGGCCCAGACGTATGAATCCCCAGGGACTTTAGGGTCGCTCTCGAGTCCTTCAGGCTGTGCAGCTTAGAGTCCATTTGTTCGGAGAAAAGTCCCCCCCCCTTCGAAAGGGAGGTCTTGCAACATGGTTTGCACTTCAGGGGGAATGCCCGACACCTGCAACCACACGTTTCTCCTCATTACAACGGCTGTATTGTGGGAGTCCTGTGGAAGGCGGTCCTTGAATTTGTCCATGGCCGACCATGTATTAAAAGTGTACCGCCCCAGCATGGCCTGCCGGTTTGCAATACACAGTTGCAACCCCCCGGTGGTGTAGGTTTTCCTGCCCAACAGGTCCAACCTCTTGGGCTCCCTTGCCTTGGGAGTAGGACCTAGTGGGCCCTGGCGCTCCCTCTGTCCCACTGCTTGGACCACTATAGAACCCGGGGGAGGGTGTGAAAAAAGGTATTCATGGTCCATTTGGGGAACAAAATAACAAAATTAGCTGCTCCCAACCCCGACCACATGGTGGATAATGGCAACATTGAGGGTTGTGTCAGTATTGAGGAAACGGGCACCTGTGGTACCGGGGACGGTGCATGACTTGGTGCCGGGGCCACTATGGGTGCGGGAATCGGCAAGAGCATGGGGGTCGGTGCCACTGGCGGTGCCGATGCCGATGATGGTACCGATGCCGCTGATGGTGTGGGTGCTGGTACTGGTGCTGCTGATGGCACCGGTGCCGGCATTGCTACCAGTGCCGCTGTCGGTGCTGTGTATGGTACCGAGTACGATACGGGGTACGGTGCCGGCATCAGCGGCACAGCCGGTGCCAAGAAATGTCCTGGAATCCAGGGGTGGGAGTCCCAGGGCACACAGGTGGTGGTGGTACCGGGAACTGGGATGGTGCCACGGTTGAGGTCGGCACCATAATGTTAGGTCCCCAATGGCCCGTTGGGGCGATCAGTACCGGGGTGGCGAGGCATGGTGGGTCCCATACTGCGGGCAGCAGCAGCTCCTGAGCGGTCATAGCTATAAGGTCCCGAGCCACCTCAAAAGTTTCTGGGGTTGAAGGTCTCGGTTCTTGGAGTTGGCCTTCGGCTTCTCCCCTCAAGGGAGAGCGAGTATGGTCCAACTCCTTACGTGGCTTCCGAGGAGTCCTCGCTGCTGAGTGCCCCTCCTTAGGGCGCACTTTCTGGCCCCTCTTTTCCGGGGATCTGCCTCTGGAGCCCTTCAGTCTCTTCTGCACCAGGGAGTGGGATCGGTGCCACGACGCCTTGGTCTTATGCTTCACTGGGGCCGTAGTGCCCTCTGGGACAGAGGAGGGGGTGCCCCGCACCGACTGAGGCCGCTCCGGTGCCAGCAGTTGCAGAGAAGACTCCATGAGGAGCCTCTTCAGTCTGGCGTCTCTTTCTCTCCTGGTCCTAGGCTTGAACCCGCTACAGATTTTACAAATCTGCATAGAGTGTGTCTCCCCAAGCACCTTAGGCAGGAATCGTGGGGGTCGCCAACGGGCATAGGCTTAAGGCAGGACGCGCACTGCTTAAAGCCGTGGGGCCCTGGCATCCCCTCCCCGGCCGGGGAGAGGAGTAGGGGATAACAGTCCCCCTTATAACCAACTTGTACCAGCTATTTACACTATAAACTAAAAACTACCAGAAACGTAACTAATTACACAAAGCTAGGGGTAGAAACTGATTGTCTCGAGCGCTTCAGCTACTGTCACGGGTGGCAAGAAGGAACTGAGGGGGTGAGGGGCCAGCAGGGCTATATATGCACTCCAGGGGGCTCCCCACGCTGGCCCTATGGATACTGCCAGGGGAAAAAGGCTCCAGAACTCCGTGCACGCAGCGCGCACACACCCGATTGGAATGGACATGAGCAAGCACTCGAAGAAGATCTGGGGTGTCTGAGGGGGCTGCTTGTGTCACTCCTTGCTGGCCAGTGGGGCGCAGATGTGCTCTCTGGGGCTGGGGTGGGGCCTGAGAGGAGGACCCCAGGCTGGGGCTGTGGGCAGCCCTGTCCCTAAGCAACTCGCCCTGAGCGGACACTCGCGGCGGCGCCCCCAGAACCTGTCATATTACAGCAGCATCCCCTCAGCCTCAGCTGGGGGGGCTGCGACCGGGAGCACCTTTAGCCCGGGAAGCAGGACAGTGACTGGGGTGGGGACAGCTGGAAGCAAGTCAGGCTGGGAGAACTGGGGGGAGGGGCAGGCCCCTGGCTCTGGGCTCCCCTCTCCCCACGAGGGCGATCACCGAGCACTCCTGGTTCTGGTGCATGGGGCGTCCCTCCGGCTAATCCCCTGCCCCTGCCATCCCGCATGCTGGGCAACTTGCTGCTGGCTCTGGAGTGGGATGCAGGGCCTCCCAGCCACTCACTGCCAGCAGGGGCTGCTGGATGCTCTGAGCCAGGGAGTCTGAAAGGATGGGAGCCCCCGGCCCAGCTGCATAAGGAGCAGCACCAGCACGGCACCCTCACATCTCTGACAATGGGGACACCCCAATATCTGTCAGGGGGCATGTGCATCGGAGCCCTAACAACACACAGTGCGGGTGGAGGAGGTTCGTTGTTTTTCAGCATTTTAATTAGCAAAAGAAAATTAATTATAAAATGAACAGAGAAAACAGCTGCGTGGGAAGGACCTTCCCAAATGTCTGGGGGGAGGCTAAGCTCCCCCACGCCCACACGCAGCACCACTATTTACACAGATACCGGGGGGTTACACTGAAATTTCTTACACCCAGGACTAAATTTACACCGAACCCCACTGAGACACAATAAATTATTCAGTATTTAAGGCACGGCGCCGCCGGGAAAGGGGGCGCTGGGAGGCAGGGATGGGGTGGTCCCTGGGACCAGGGGGCGCTGGGTGTCAGAGTTGGGAGGCGCCGTAGGGGGCTGACAAGTGGGTTCCCTGGGACCAAGGGTGGGGAAGTGCTGGACGGACACTGCAGCAGGGGACTCCCGCTACCAAAACAAGAGGCAAATTCTGACAGCTGTCAAGGGGCTGGGGGACAAGTGTTAGGATGATGGAGGCTGAGGGGAGACCATACAGTAATCAGGGTGAGGGAGGGGATATGTTGGGGTGATGGGGGCTGAGGGGAGGCCGTAGAGTATTGGGGGCAGGGGAGGGGATGTGTTGGGATGATGGGGAATGAGGGGGGGCTGTATAGTACTGGGGACGGGGGAGGGGATGTGTTGGGGTGACAGGGGCTGACAGGGAGCAGTACAGTATTGGGGGCAGGGGGAGGGGATGTGTTGGGGTAATGGAGGTTGAGGAGGGCTGTACAGTATTGGGGGTGAGGGAGGGGATGTGTTAGGGTGATGGGGGGGCTTCCCAATATTGGGGGGGTCACTGCTCCTCAACCAAATCCACCCCAACCCTGCCCCCATTGCCCCCGATTTATTGCTATGAGCCCCAATCCCAGTGTTACTGGGGGAGGGCAGCTGCCAAAGGGTCCCTTTGCTGCTGCCCAAAGTCTGCTGGCCCCTGAGCCAGGGGTGAAAGGTCACATCTGCCGGGAGTAAGGGGAGGGCCCCGGCTGGCCATGGGGAGCCCCCCCTCAGCTGTTGCTGGAGACGAGGGTGATGACTTGCTCGAGTCGCTGGGCCAGGCCCTGCCGCCGGCAGCTCCCATCCCGCTCCAGCGCCCCCAGCACCTGCAGGAGCCACAGATCAGGGACTGTACCCCACACACGGGCACAGGAGCAGTGGGGGGGCTGGGGAGCTCACCTCCTCGCCGTAGCGCCCCACATACTAGCCTGTCGGAGTTAGGGGGCAGGCGGTGAGTGTGGGGGGTGGCAGTGGGGCTGACCTCACGGTAATGCACCACGTACTGGCTGGTTGGGAATAGGGGCCAGGCGGTGTGTGTGGGGTGCAGTGGGGGGCGGGGGACTCACCTCCTCGCGGTAGCGCCCCACATACTGGCTGGTTGGGAATAGGGGGCAGGCGGTGGGTGTGGGGTGCAGTGGGGGGCGGGGGACTCACCTCCTCGCGGTAGCGCCTACATACTGGCTGGTTGGGAATAGGGGGCAGGCGGTGGGTGTGGGGTGCAGTGGGGGGCAGGGGGACTCACCTCCTCGCGGTAGCGCCTACGTACTGGCTGGTTGGGAATAGGGGGCAGGCGGTGGTTGTGGGGTGCAGTGGGGGGCGGGGGGACTCACCTCCTCACGGTAGCGCCCCACGTACTGGCTGGTTGGGAATAGGGGGCAGGTGGTGGGTGTGGGGTGCAGTGAGGGGCGGGGGACTCACCTCCTCGCGGTAGCGCCTACGTACTGGCTGGTTGGGAATAGGGGGCAGGCGGTGGGTGTGGGGTGCAATGGGGGGCGGGGGGACTCACCTCCTCGCGGTAGCGCCCCACATACTGGTACAGCTCCCCCAGCGCCCCCAATGTGTTGAATTCGCCGGCGTGCAGCCGCGACTGCTCCCCCAGATAGGCATCCATGTCCTGGTCACTGACGGGAGCCATCTTCGCAATGTCGCGGTAGTACCTGGGGCAGGTAGGGCTTGTCTGCTGACTCCGCCTACAGCCTTGGGACCGCCTCCACCTGAGACTCTGCCCCAACTTCACCCCCACCACAAGGCCCTACCCCAAAGCCCCCAGACCTAGCCCCCATTCATTCTGTCCCCCTCCCAGGTTGGGGAGCTGGCAGCAGGAGGGCGCTCGGGGCAGGAGGGCCGGGGGTTGGGGAGTTGGCAGCAGGAGAGGGCTCGGGGCAGGAGGGCTGGGCAGGGGGTTGGGGAGTTGGCTACAGGAGGGCGCTCGGGGCAGGAGGGCTGGGGGGGGGGGTTGGGGAGCTGGCTGCAGGAGGGGGCTCGGGGCAGGAGGGCCGGGGGGTTGGGGAGCTGGCAGCAGGAGAGGGCTCGGGGCAGGAGGGCCAGGGGTTGGGGAGCTGGCTGCAGGAGGGCGCTCGGGGCAGGAGGGCCGGGGGGTTGGGGAGTTGGCTGCAGGAGGGCGCTCGGGGCAGGAGGGCCGGGAGGGGGGGGTTGGGGAGTTGGCTGCAGGAGGGGGCTCGGAGCAGGAGGGCCCGGGGGTTGGGGAGCTGGCTGCAGGAGAGGGCTCGGGGCAGGAGGGCTGGGGGGGGTTGGGGAGCTGGCTGCAGGAGGGGGCTCGGGGCAGGAGGGCCGGGCGGGGGGGTTGGGGAGTTGGCTGCAGGAGGGCGCTCGGGGCAGGAGGGCCGGGGGGTTGGGGAGTTGGCAGCAGGAGAGGGCTCGGGGCAGGAGGGCTGGGCGGGGGGTTGGGGAGTTGGCTGCAGGAGGGCGCGAGGGGCAGGAGGGCTGGGGGGTTGGGGATCTGGCTGCAGGAGGCTGCTCGGGGCAGGGGGGCTGGAGAGATGCAGGTTCCAGGAGGGGGACAGGGCCGGGGAACAGGCTCCAGAGCTGCCCAAGGCCTGGCTCGGGCTTGGTGTGTGACTTGGCTGAGGGCCGGGGGGCACGGAGGATGCCCTGCTGTCTGCCCACGTGCACTGCAGATGGCTGGCGTCCCCCGAGCCTCGGCGGGGGGGCTGAGACTGGGGGCACCTTTTGCCCAGGAAGCAGGACAGAGGCCAGGGGAGCGGCCGCTGGAAGCGCGGCTGGGGGTACAGGGGGAGGGCAGGCCTGTGGCTCTGGGCTCCCTGCCCCCACGAGGGCTCCCGGTTCTGGTGCATGGGGCCGCGGGCGGGGCCTGCTGGATGCTCCAAGCTCTGAGGCGGCACCCGGAGCACCCCCTGGCTGCGTCCCCGCTCACCGCTCCACCCAGCCACGGTAGCAGGGCAGGTCCTTGGCGTAGAGGAGCTTGGTGGAGGGCGAGTCCTTGCCCAGGCGCTGGGGCGACGTGGAGCACGAGTCCATGAAGGTCTGGGCCACAACGGAGAGACACGCGTCCATAGTGCTGCTCTTGTGCACGTCAAACACGAACTGCGGGTTCTTAATCACGTTCACCCAGAACCGCAGGGGCAGGCTGGGGGGCGGGGGAGGGGTTCAGAGAGTGCCAGGGTGCCCCCTGAGCCCCCCACCCCCCAATCATCCTCCCCAGAGCCGCAGGGGCAGGCTGGGTGGTGGGGGAGGGGTTCAGAGAGTTCCAGGGTGCCCCCTGAACCCCCCACCCCCCCATCCCCCAATCACCCTCCCCAGAGCCGCAGGGGCAGGCTGGGTGGCGGGGGAGGGGTTCAGAGAGTGCCAGGGTTCCCTCTGAACCCCCCATCCCCCAATCGCCCTCCCCAGAGCCGCAGGGGCAGGCTGGGTGGTGGGGGAGGGGTTCAGAGAGTGCCAGGGTGCCCCCTGAACCCCCCACCCCCCCATCCCCCAATCACCCTCCCCAGAGCCGCAGGGGCAGGCTGGGTGGCGGGGGAGGGGTTCAGAGAGTGCCAGGGTTCCCTCTGAACCCCCCATCCCCCAATCGCCCTCCCCAGAGCCGCAGGGGCAGGCTGGGTGGCGGGGTTCAGAGAGTGCCAGGGTTCCCTCTGAACCCCCCATCCCCCATCCCCCAATCACCCTCCCCAGAGCCGCAGGGGCAGGCTGGGTGGCAGGGGAGGGGTTCAGAGAGTTCCAGGGTTCCCGCTGAACCCCCCATCCCCCAATCGCCCTCCCCAGAGCCGCAGGGGCAGGCTGGGTGGTGGGGGAGGGGTTCAGAGAGTGCCAGGGTACCCCCTGAACCCCCCACCCCCCTATTCCCCAATCACCCTCCCCAGAGCCACAGGGGCAGGCAGGGATGGAGCCCCGGGGCTCTCACCAGTTGCTTTTCCACGTGTGCCGCACGTCAGGGTCGCTGATCTGGCGCCGATCCGCCTGCTCATCCAGGAAGTCGAACATGTATTTGATGGGCAGGGGCAGGGCACTGGCTCGATGCGCCGTGCTGAACAGCGTCTCAAACAGGTCGTCCACGAACTTCTGCAGCGTGCCCTGGGGGCGCCGGGGGTCAGCCGGGCCAGGCCGGGCCCCCCACAAGCCCCTTGTGTCCTCCACACACGCCCATCCCCTCCAAAGGGACATTCCTCCCCATTGGGGCCCCACATCTGCCCATCCTCTTATGGTGCCCAGACCCCACAGGCCAGTCTATCTCCCATAGCGCCCTGGCCCCCTGTGCCAAAGCGGGGATTGTGTTCGCTCTCTGCTTGTGATTTCTACTGTCCTGCACTGGTCTGTAGTAACGGGGTGGGCTGGGGTGCGTGCCTCAGTTTCCCAGCTGGGCATGGGAATTTCGGATGTGACTCACTGAGGTGAGGCTGCCCCAGGCTGCCCAACCCCTCACAGGTACACAATGGCCCAGGCTCTCTGTAACCTGAGCTGGGCAGGGGTGCAACCAGGTGACACCTTTTGTCCAAGAAGCAGGACAAAGGAGGAGGTGGGACTGGCTGCAGGGCTGAGATGAGGCTGCTGGGTGGGGGAGGGGGTCTTAGCTGACTTGGGGGGTAAGGAGGGGGCAGGGCCCTGGCTCTGGGCTCCCTCCCCAAGCTGGGATGTCCTTGCGGCTCCTGGTGCCGGTGTTGCGGAGTCTGTTCTCCGCTGTATCCCTGTCGCCTCAGCCCCCCACTGTGCTCCCACCAGTTGAGCCCCTTGCCTGGCTGGGGGGGAGGGCCTAGTGACTCTCCCACACCTTGTTGGCACCCCCATGCCCAACCATCGCCCCCATGGTGCCCTAGCCCCACACGCACACATGCCCTCCCCCCGCAACAGCACCCTGGCTGGTCCCCGGGCCTCATATGCCCTTCCAGGCCCCCACATGGCCCACTAGACCCTGCCCCCATACCATCCCCCCACAGCCTCTCAGCATGGCCCCTGGCCCCACCCATTCCCCTCGGCCTGTGACAGCCCCACTCTGGCCCCAGCACCGCACCCTGTACCTTGGTGGCCAGGAGCCGGGTGAGGTAGATTTCTGACACCATCTTGCTGCCCCCCTCCTTGGGGTCAGCCAGCGGGTCATGGCTGCGGACAAGGTGCCAGAGGCGGGTGCCTCCCTCGCGCTCAGGGCTCAGCGTGGGGGTCTGGGGGCGCAGGCTGTCTGGGCTGCTGGATGTCCGCAGGAGGCTCTCTGGGGTGGGAACAGACAGATGGACTGACATCGCCCAGCCCAGAGCCCTGGGCCCTCCCCCACCAGCCCAGGGGCATATGGGCCGCTGGCTCCCCCAGGCTGGGGGCAGAGCCTGGTGTTGGGGGGGCAGCCCCCCGATTCTGAGTGGCCTAGGGCACCACAGGCCCTGGCAGGAGTCCCAGGGGGCACTTACCGTAGCGGCTCAGCGAGCGACTGAAGGTGCAGGAGTTGGGCAGGCTGCTCCCCGAGACCTGCCGGGGAGTCAGGGCCACCCTGGAACCATCAGTCACCTGGGGGGAGGCAGCAGGTTAGGGAGCCAGGGGAAGTGGGGGGAGCAAGGGGAGTGGGGCGGGGGGTGGGGAAGAGCACGGGGGGGGGGTTCTGGGCAGGAGGAAAGGGGAGAGTAGGCATAGTTGGGGCAGAGACAGGAGAAGTGGGGGCTGTGGGGGGAGCAGGGGGACGTGGGGGTGCTGGGCAGGAGGAAAGGGGAGAGCTGGGGCAGAGGCAGGGGATGTGGGGGGCTGTGGGGACCCCCTCACCTGGTAGTGACCCAGTGTGTTCAGCTGCTGCCAGTCGCCCTCGATGCGGCTTGTCGCATCTTCGTCTCGCAGGAGCATGGGGCCTGATTGTCCCTGGTGCCACTCTGGGAACGGGGGAAGGAGTCTCAGTGCCCGGACAGTGCCCCTCCCTCACCGCTCCCCCTTCCTGCCCCCAGCCACCCCAGCAGCACTGAGCCTGCATGGACCCCACAGACCCCTGTGCCCAAAGCCTCATCAGCCCCTCCCCAGCCTCCCTCAAGGCACTAGGAATAGGCACCCCCTGAACTCCTTGTACCCAGCTCCGTGTCACTGGCCCGGAGCCGCTGGGAGTAGGGCACCCCCCTGAACTCCTCATACCCAGTTCCATGTCACTGACCCGGGGCCGCTGGGAGTAGGGCGCCCCCCTGAACTCCTCGTACCCAGTTCCATGTCACTGACCCGGGGCCGCTGGGAGTAGGCACCCCCCTGTACCCCTCGTACCCAGCTCCGTGTCACTGGCCCGGGGCCGCTGGGAGTAGGGCACCCCCCTGTACACAGCATCCAGCAGCTTCTCCTTCGTCTGGCTGATGGTGTCACAGTTCAGCACCTTGACGGGCACCTCAGGCCCGCTAGGGGCATCTGGGCTGGCACAGTGCAGTGTCTGGGGGGGCGGCAGGAGTGTGGGGGGTCAGTCTGGCACAGGGCAGCATCTGGGGGGGTGGGCTGGCACAGGGAAGTGGCGGGTGGCAGGCTGGCACAGGGCACTGTCTGGGGGGGGCGGGCTGGCACAGGGCAGTGTCTGGGGGGATGGCAGGTTGGGGAGGCCTCCCCCCAGTTTGGAAGGGGCACTGTCCTGCTCAGCTCCCTCCCCCCAGGGTTTCTAACAGAGGTGTGACCCGTTTTCCCCACCCCTGTTGTATGCTCCTTCTATGGGGTGGTGTCCCAAGAGCCTCCTGCGACTGCCCCCCCATACGGCTGGCAGGGGGGCTGGTGTGATTTTGGGGAGCTGCCAATGAGACACAGACAGGGACACGGGGTTGGAGGAAAGGGCCCCAGGGAATGTATGTGGGCCGAGGGGATCACTCCTTGGAGCTCCAGGAACAACTGGGCTGTGGCCCAGCCCCCACACCCACTCCTGCCCTCCCCCTCCTGTCCACCCCATACCCTCCACCCCTCGTGCCCCTCCCTTCCAGCCCCACATCCCCCATGATTTCCGCTCCGCCGACCCAGCTGACCAGAGTCTTGTAGTCTATCTGCTGCCGGAGCAACTTGTCCTCGCTCAGTGAGTAGCGAGCTTCCCCGCTCACCGCGTCCAGCGGCCCCTTCTCCATCTGCTGCTTGATGGCACAAAACAACAGGAACAGCGGCTCCCCGGCGCACTCCTGGGGAGCATCAGTGAGAATCAGGCGTCCGGGCTCCCATCCCCCCCCGTCCAGTAACAGAACCCAGGCGTCCGGGCTCCCGTCCCCCCAAACCCAGGAACAGAACCCAGGCATCCGGGCTCCCGTCCCCCCCATCCAGTAACAGAACCCAGGCGTCCGGGCTCCCATCCCCCACCCCATCCAGTAACAGAACCCAGGCGTCCGGGCTCCCGTCCCCCCAAACCCAGGAACAGAACCCAGGCATCCGGGCTCCCGTCCCCCCCATCCAGTAACAGAACCCAGGCGTCCGGGCTCCCATCCCCCCAAACCCAGGAACAGAACCCAGGCATCCGGGCTCCCGTCCCCCCCATCCAGTAACAGAACCCAGGCGTCCGGGCTCCCATCCCCCACCCCATCCAGTAACAGAACCCAGGCGTCCAGGCTCCCGTCCCCCCCATCCAGTAACAGAACCCAGGCGTCCGGGCTCCCATCCCCCACCCCATCCAGTAACAGAACCCAGGCGTCCGGGCTCCCGTCCCCCCAAACCCAGGAACAGAACCCAGGCATCCGGGCTCCCGTCCCCCCCATCCAGTAACAGAACCCAGGCGTCCAGGCTCCCGTCCCCCCCATCCAGTAACAGAACCCAGGCGTCCGGGCTCCCGTCCCCCCCATCCAGTAACAGAACCCAGGCGTCCGGGCTCCCATCCCCCCCCCCATCCAGTAACAGAACCCAGGCGTCCGGGCTCCCGTCCCCCCCATCCAGTAACAGAACCCAGGCGTCCGGGCTCCCATCCCCCCCCCCATCCAGTAACAGAACCCAGGCGTCCGGGCTCCCGTCCCCCCCATCCAGTAACAGAACCCAGGCGTCCGGGCTCCCGTCCCCCCCCGTCCAGTAACAGAACCCAGGCGTCCGGGCTCCCGTCCCCCCCCGTCCAGTAACAGAACCCAGGCGTCCGGGCTCCCGTCCCCCCCATCCAGTAACAGAACCCAGGCGTCCGGGCTCCCATCCCCACCCCCATCCAGTAACAGAACCCAGGCGTCCGGGCTCCCGTCCCCCCCATCCAGTAACAGAACCTAGGCGTCCGGGCTCCCGTCCCCCCAAACCCAGGAACAGAACCCAGGCATCCGGGCTCCCGTCCCCCCCATCCAGTAACAGAACCCAGGCATCCGGGCTCCCGTCCCCCCAAACCCAGGAACAGAACCCAGGCATCCGGGCTCCCGTCCCCCCCATCCAGTAACAGAACCCAGGCGTCCGGGCTCCCGTCCCCCCAAACCCAGGAACAGAACCCAGGCGTCCGGGCTCCCGTCCCCCCCATCCAGTAACAGAACCCAGGCGTCCGGGCTCCCATCCCCCCCCCCATCCAGTAACAGAACCCAGGCGTCCGGGCTCCCGTCCCCCCAAACCCAGGAACAGAACCCAGGCATCCGGGCTCCCGTCCCCCCCATCCAGTAACAGAACCCAGGCGTCCGGGCTCCCGTCCCCCCCATCCAGTAACAGAACCCAGGCGTCCGGGCTCCCATCCCCCACCCCATCCAGTAACAGAACCCAGGCGTCCGGGCTCCCGTCCCCCCAAACCCAGGAACAGAACCCAGGCGTCCGGGCTCCCGTCCCCCCCATCCAGTAACAGAACCCAGGCGTCCGGGCTCCCGTCCCCCCCATCCAGTAACAGAACCCAGGCGTCTGGGCTCCCATCCCCCACCCCATCCAGTAACAGAACCCAGGCGTCCAGGCTCCCGTCCCCCCCATCCAGTAACAGAACCCAGGCGTCCGGGCTCCCGTCCCCCCCATCCAGTAACAGAACCCAGGCGTCCGGGCTCCCGTCCCCCCAAACCCAGGAACAGAACCCAGGCATCCGGGCTCCCGTCCCCCCCATCCAGTAACAGAACCCAGGCGTCCGGGCTCCCGTCCCCCCAAACCCAGGAACAGAACCCAGGCATCCGGGCTCCCGTCCCCCCCATCCAGTAACAGAACCCAGGCGTCCGGGCTCCCGTCCCCCCAAACCCAGGAACAGAACCCAGGCGTCCGGGCTCCCGTCCCCCCAAACCCAGGAACAGAACCCAGGCATCTGGGATCCTGTCCCCCCTCCCCCCAGGCAGTAACAGAACCCAGGCGTCCGGGATCCCTTCCCCACTCCTCCCAGCCAGTGCAAGAACCCAAATGTCTGGGCTTCTGGTCCCCATCTCACCTTGAGGAACCGATGCAACAGGAATGTGAACCAGTTCGTCAGCATCTTCTCAGCCACTGACTCCGTCCTAGGGGAGGGGAGAAGAGGGGACCCAGGTGTTCAGGTCACTGAGGTTCTGGGGGGCTCACCAAGAGATGACATGGCTCAGCAGGACCCCATGGCAGTGTGGGGGTCCAGGAAATGGGGACCCCACTGAGGCTAGAGGTCTCAGGACCACAGAGGAGGTCCCATAGGGGTCCCAGGGGAAGGGGGAAGATGAACGGGAGGTTCAGGGGGGAATTTAGAAGTGGGAGGGTCATGGAGGTTCAGGGGTCCCAGGGAAGTTAGGGAATGCCAGGGGACCTGGGGGGGCGGGGAGGCAGGGGAGTCCCAGGGGAGTGTGAGGATTGTGGGGGGGTTCCAGGGCAGATTCAGCATCTGAGGGGAATTCTGGGGTCCTGGGAGAGTTAGACGGTGAAGGAGGGATTTTATTCACCTTGGTATGTTGAATGAGTTCTGCCATCTTATAGTAACCCTGGGTATGTCTACACTAGCCCCTAGTTCGAACTAGGGAGGCTAATGTAGTCATTTGCATGTTCCCGGGCGGGCGCCATTTTTAAATCCCCCTAGTCCGAACTCCATGCCCGCGGCTCCACGCGGCAGTCAAACGTTAATGCGAACTAGGTCCTTAGCTCGAGTTAACTGTTACACCTCGTGGAATGAGGGGGTCTCAGCTGACTTGGGGGGCAGGGAGGGGGCAGGCCCCTGGCCTGGGCTGCTCCTGGGGAGTCTGTTCCTGCCGGCTGAGCCCCACGTCTGGCTGGCGGGGGCACGGAGGGGGACTCCCCACCATGGTGACAGGAGGTTCCAGGGGAATTGAGATTGATGTTCCCAGGGGGGTCCCCGGGCCGCACCTGCGAAGCAGCAGCTTGGGGTGCGCCCGGTTCTGCAGGTTCTTCTCAATGAGGTCGGCCAGCAGCTGCTTGAGGACGCGGGTGGCGTAGTCCAGCCGGCCCTGCAGGGCCACCAGCGTGAGGGAGGCCACAGCTCCGCGGTCCCGCATGGAGAAGCCACGCTGCCCCTCCAGCGCATGGATGAAGGTCAGCAGGAAGGGCCGGCACTGCAGCAGCTGCCCAAAGAGCCGCAGGCCCCGCTCCGCCCCGGGGGGCACCTGAGGGGCCATGGGGTGAGACTGGAGCTCTGCAGCCCTGCCCCAGCCCTGCCCCCGCTCTGTCCCCACTCTCCCCATGTATTTCAGCATTGGTTAGAGGACTCTACGTAGGGTGCGCAATTGGATGCATATGGACTTGCTTGTAAGTTGTCGGCTTCTGTCACCCCGTCTCTCCTGATTAGACAGCGGCTACTGGAAGGCCTTGCTCCCTGCTAGCACTACAGATCAAGCTGTGCCCTTGTCTGCGTCCCACACTAAGTCGTGCGAGATCCCTTCCTTTCTGCTCCTCCTCTAGTGACTTTAGAAACTGCCCAGCTGGGGGGTGTGAGTGGGACAGCCAGCACGGACGCCCTGGTGATCAAGTGGGAATCTTGAAGGTAACGAGGGAACAGCCATTGTCTGAGGCTGAACTGGATTAGCAGCACTGAGGAACCCTGGAGACAGGCAGAGACCCCCAAGAGTGAGAGAGGGGCAGCCTGGCAGCTCTGGAAAACCCGGACTAACGCCTCCTAAGGACGGATGACTGCAGCTGCCACTGCACCCCCCAGCCTCCCATGGGACCTGGCACGCATAAAGCGGGGGCGCTTGCCACTGGACTCTGGGGTCGGCCCTGCAAGCCAGGCCTCAGAGGAGCCTCGAGTCGCCATCGACAAGAAGCCGACTCCGCAGTCAGTCGGGCCCGTGGGCTTCTTACACGCGTTACACTGGCACTGCCCCACCCCGCCCTGCTCACGTGGGCCTGGCACAGCAGGGGGGGCAGCTGGATGGGGAAGAGCACCCGCAGGGCGTATGTCCGGTAGTCTAGGAACGGGATCTTCACCCCCGCCAGGTTGCTAGTCAGCTCGTTAATGTCAGTCTGCAGCTCCGCGAAGGCTGGTGGGGGGGGGGAGGCACCCATTAGCTCCCCTGCCCGGCCTCCAGCCTCTCCCGCCCCCCCACCTTACACGCCGCCCCCTCCCTATTCCCTCCTTCCCACCGCCCCCCTCCCTACACCCTACCCGCCGCCCCCTTCCTATTCCCTCCTTCCTGCTGCCCCCTCCCTATTCCCTCCTTCCCACAGCCCCCCTCCCGATACCCTCTCCACTGCCCCCCTCCCTACGCTCTCCTGCCTGCAGCCCTCCTCCCTACGCCCTCCCCGCTGCCCCCTCCCTATGCCCTCCTGCCTGCAGCCCCCCTCCCTATGCCCTACCCGCCTTTCCCTTCCCTACGCCCTCCTACCCGCCGTCCTCTCCCTACGCCCTCCTACCCGCCACCCCCTCCCTATGCCCTCCTACCCGCTGCCCCCTCCCTGCACCCTACGCACCGCCCCCCCTCCCTACGCCCTCCTACCCGCCGCCCCCCTCCTTGTTCCCTCCTACCCGTGGCCCCCCTCCTTACACCCTCCTACCTCCAGCCACCCTTGCCCTGCCCCTCACCCTCTTTGCACTCCAGGGCCACACGCGACTCCAGATTGTCCATCTGCAGCTGCAGCCGCTTGAGAGTCCGGTCAGCATCGCGGGTCTTGCGCTTGTAGGCGACTAGCACCCCGATAATGGCCAGCAGCAGCAAGGAGCCCCCGGCACCCAGCCCTGCCAGTGCCCCCAGCGGCAGGGCCGCCTCACGGTAGATGTGCAGGGTGCCGGGCATGAAGGAAAGGCCCCCCACCAGGATCTGCAATGGGAGATGGGGTAAGATGGGGGGGTCCCAGCACATGTGAGGGGGGGACTCGAGGGCACCCATGCCAGAACTGCAAGGGGGCCCACCCCCCCATGCAGCCAATGAGACAACCCCCCTCCCAGCCTCCACTGACTCTGCCCCCCAAGCCCACCTTTACCCAACCCCCACACATCTCACCCCACAAAGCCAGGGGCTGCTCCCAACAGCACATGAGCCCCCAAGCCACCCACCGTGACCGGCTGCTCCCCAGTCTGGCGGGGAGAGTCGCAAAGCAGCTGTGTCTCCGACACAGTCAGCGCACAGGGCTCGCTCCCGATGAGTACCGTGTAGTTCAGACGGGCCCCCCCGGCTGCCGCCGGGATCAGATTCCTGCCCTGGGGAGCAAGGAAAGGCTGGGGGAGATCGGAGCCAGGTATCCGGGGCAGGCACCGCATCAATGGGGACTCACTCCCACCCCACAGCCCCTGCCAGCTCAGCCCTGCCCCCACCCTGCCGGTGCCCCTCACTCCCACCCCGCAGTGCCTGCCAGCCCACCATACCTTGAGGACGACGTGGGAGCCAGGTTTCACCTCCAAGACGCCGGTGGGGCTGAAGGGCTCCACCTGGGGGTCAGGGTAGTAGGTGAAGGCCGAGTGGTTGAGGGTTCGTGCCGCCTGCACATGGTCCAGCAAGAAGCCAAACTCATCAGGGGAGGCCCCCCCCACGGGCAGCTCCCGCCCCCCCGACATGATGCCGGGCGCCTGGCACAGCATGAGGGAGTCGTTCAGCACCTGGCAGCTCTGGGAGGAGGCAGAGGGTCAGTGGGGGGAGGGACAAGGGGGCACAAGCCAGGGGAGGCTGATCCGCCCTAGATAGCCTCACCATGGGGCACAACTCACGTTGACGGTTTCGATTCCCCCATACATGGCTCGGACACGTGGCTCCTGGACGCTCAGTAGGCGGGTCCCAGTCACCGTCAGGCTGGTGCTGCCACTGGGGGGGGGGGAAGAGATCAGCCCCTAGGGGGACACTGCTCTTGGGGGTGTGTCTGGCTGTGACACATCTGCCCCGATCATGGCCCTGGGAACAGCTCAAATTTTGCCCAGCCTCCCTCGGACACCCTCTGCCCTGCCCCCAAGGCCTCCACTCCCATGACCCCCACATTCCTCTGCCCAGCTCTCCACGGCCCCTCCACCCACGGACCCCATCTCATGGTGCCTAGGGACCCCACCCAGCCCAGGATGGTACCAGAGGCTGAGGGAGAGGCCAGGCCAAGTCAGCGGTGCTGCTCCTCTGATGCCCTGGTGTGACAAAGTGGGGATTTCATTCTCCATGCCATGGGTGTTACACTGTCCCCATGTGCGTACCTCAGTTTCCCTGGGCTCTGCACTGATCCCTGCTGGGGGATGGGGATTTCGGGGCAACAGCCTCCCCCACGTACACACTGGCCACGGCCCTTCATAGAACTTGGGAGGGGGGCGACCAGGTGACACCTTGAGCCCGGGAAACAGGGCAAAGGCCGGGCAGGGGGGCTGAGACCAGCAGCTGGCTTGGGGGGCAGGGTCCTGGCTGCTCCTGGTGCCGGTACTGACAAGTCTGTTCTACGCTGTGTCCCTGTTGTCTCAGCCCCCGCTGTGCTCCTGCCAGCTGAGCCCCGTGCCAGGCTGTGGGGGGGAGGGGAGGGCCCGGTGGCTCCCCCACGCCTTGGTGACAGGAGGCTGCAGGGGGGCAGAGGGCAGTGAGTGGGGCTGGGGGCTGCAGGGAGGGCGTGTGGGGGCTGGGGGCCACAGGGAAGGCACCCAGGGGCTGCAGGGAGGGCACCAGGGGGCCTCAAGGAGGGCGCCATGGAGCTGGGGGCCACAGGGAGGGCACCCAGGGGCTGCAGGGAGGGCGCCCGGGGGCCGCAGGGAAGGCGCCCGGGGGCTGCAGGGAGGGCACCCGGGGGTTGGGGGCTGCAGGGAGGGCACCCGGGGGTCACAGGGAGGGCACCCGGGGGGGCTGGGGGCCGCAGAGAGGGCACCCGGGGGTCACAGGGAGGGCGCCCAGAGGCTGCAGGGAGGGTGCCTGGGGGCTGCAGGGAGGGCACCCGGGGGCTGGGGGCCACAGGGAGGGCGCCCGGGGGCCGCAGGGAGGGCACCCAGGGATTGGGGGCTGCAGGGAGGGTGCCCGGGGGCTGGGGGCCACAGGGAGGGCGCCCGGGGGCCGCAGGGAGGGCACCCGGGGGCTGGGGGCCACAGGGAGGGCACCCGGGGGCTGGGGGCCGCAGGGAGGGCGCCTGGGGGCTGGGGGCCGCAGGGAGGGCGCCTGGGGGGCCCTGCGGGCTCGGGGCCACAGGGACTTCTTACTTGGCAATGCTCCACTGGGGCTCAACGTGGGTGACAGCCGGGTCGGGGGTGTAGCGGAAGCTCAGGCTGGGGGGGCTGGTGGTGCCATTGAGAGGGTTGGGGGGACCCAGGCTGGCACGGTCGATGTGGACACTGAGTGGGGCTGGGCCGGGCCCCATAGCAGACGGGGGGGTCAGGCAGACGATTTCCCCAGGTCCCCTCCTGCCGGGAGAAAAGAGTAAGAGACCCCCCCCATTACCCCTCAGTACCTTTTGCCCCCAGCCCCACCCGTGCCTGCCTTGCCACACCCCCTCATCCCCTCCCCACCTCTGCCCCCATCCCGCCCCTCCCACTTCTGCCCCCAGGCCAGTACCGGAGCAGCTGGCAGGGCGCCCCCTGCATGGAGATGTTCACGTTGCTCCCGGCATCCAGATGGGTCCCAGTGATGGTGAGGTGGGTCCCCCCCGACACCGGTCCCCCTGTGGGGCTGAGCCCTCGCAGTGTGGGGGTCTGAAAGTCAGACACCAGGTATGGGGGTAAGTGCGTACGCAGATCCCCACGGGCCCACTGCACTCACCAGCCAGCCCCCCACCAGTCCCCTGGACCCCAGCTACTCCCCATGCCTGCCTGCACCCTGGGGTCATGCCACTGCCTCCACGGCTCCCCTACCCCCAGGGGTCACCCCACTTCCTGCCATAGCCCCCCTGCTCCCTGAGGTCACCTCACTGCCCCCATGGCTCCCCTGCCCCCCATATATCTCCAGGGTCACCCCACTGACCTGCCCTCTGCCCCCCAGCTACCTTCAAGGGTCACCCCACTTCCTGCCATGGCCCCCCTGCTCCCTGGGGTCACGCCACTGTCCCCCATGACTTCCTCCATCCTCCGCCTACTCCCTGGGGTCACTCCATGGCCCCCCAGTACCACGAAGGTGAAGGGACTCGAGGAACGGGCCCGGAAGTCCACACTGCAGTCGCCCACGCAGACCTCCACGGGGCCGGGCGGGGGGTCAGGTACCAGTGACTCCTCCATCTCGCACACCAGCCTATGGACACGGGGCATCAGCCCAAGTCCCTGCCCGCCAGCCCCCGATGTCCCAGCCCCCTCCTGCCAGCCCCCCACGTTCCAGCCTCCCATGCCCCTGCCCCCCTCCTGCCAGCCCCCCACCTGCCAGCCCCCCATGCCCCTGCCCCCCTCCTGCCAGCCCCCCACCTGCCAGCCCCCCATGTCCCAGCCCTCCTCCTGCCAGCCCTCCATATCTCCCTGCCCTCTGCCTGCCAGCCCCCCATATCTCTGCACCCCTGCCTTACACATCCCAGCCCTCCTTCTCCTGCCCCCAGCATCCCAGCCCCCATGTCCCTGGTTCCCCTCCCCCCACAGGGCCCCTCACCTCTGGGCAGGGATGTAGAGGCCTGGCAGCAAGTTGCAGCGCACCCCGGCCACGCGCACCCCGACCTCCTGTACCTGCAGCCCCAAGTTCTCGCCCTCGACTGTCACCAGTGTCCCGCCCTCCTTGGGCCCAGCCGCCGGCGCCACCTGGGGGAGTCACGGTCAGGGGGGCGGAGACCCCCAGGCCTCCCCCACTGCTGCCCCAAACCACCCCAGGCCCCAAGTCAGGGCTGGGGGCCTGCAGCAGAGACGGGGCCTGGCCACAGATGGCGGTGGGTTCCAGAGGCCCCCTGATGCCCAGGCACTGCGGGGGAGGCGTTACCCAGGCACCATGGGGGAATGCTGTTACCTGGGCACTGGGGGGTGGGGTGGGGAGGGAGCAGGACAGAGAGGCCATTACCTGGGTGATGTGGGGGGGGGGGGTGGCACAGAGGGGGCATTGCCTGGGTGATGGGGGGGTGGCACAGAGGGGGCGTTGCCTGGGTGATGGGGGGGCGGCACAGAGGGGGCGTTGCCTGGGTGATGGGGGGGCGGCACAGAGGGGGCGTTGCCTGGGTGATGGGGGGGCGGCACAGAGGGGGCGTTGCCTGGGTGATGGGCGGGCAGGACAGAGGGGGCATTGCCTGGGTGATGGGGGGGTGGCACAGAGGGGGCGTTGCCTGGGTGATGGGGGGGTGGCACAGAGGGGGCATTGCCTGGGTGATGAGGGGGCGGCACAGAGGGGGTGTTACCTGGGTGATCCGTGGGTGGCTGCAGCGGGCCCCGCGTCGGCCGGAGGGCACCCAGTGGAGGTGGGGGGCCGGGCAGTGGGGGCGCAGGAGGCAGCGACGCTCAGCCAGGCACCAACCACACTGGTATCGCGGGTCAGCACGGAGACAGAGCCCGCAGCTCGGGCGCTGGGCCGGACACTTGTACAGCAGGGCTGGGGGTGAGGGGGGGTGAGAGACAGACAGACTCCCCACCCCCCCCACTACAGTTATACCCCCCAGTGCAGCCCCCCATGCCCAGCCCCCTGGCATGTCCCTCCCCATGGCGTCAATCCCCTGTTCCCACTCTCTGGCCCACACCATGGCCTGCCCCCCCTTCCCCATTAGCCAACCCCTGGCGCAGCCCCCCATGCCCAGCCTCCTGGCATGGCCCCCCTCCCCCCTGTACCGTGGAAGCCAGGGGGCTGGTCGATGGCGAAGGCACCGTCCCAGACCACAGCGAATTCCACAGGCAGCTCCCCGACAGCATCACCCTCGTACCAGTACTGGGGAGTAAGGGGGGGGCAGAGCAACAGGAGCACAAAGGGTTAAAAGGAGGAAGCCAGGCATCTCCTACAACAGACATGGCAACTATACCCTCACCTAGCAACACAGCATCCCCTCCAGGGGATGAAATATCAAACACGGCCCAGGCCCACTGCCCCTCACTCCTGACCCACAGCCCCCCCAGCCCTGCCCTCCCAGCCCTGCCGCTGCCCCTCACTGCCAACCCGCAGTCCCCCCAGCCCTGCCGATGCCCCTCACTCCCGACCCATGGCCCCCCCAGCCCTGCCCCCCCAGCCCTGCCGATGCCCCTCACTCCCGACCCACAGCCCCCCCAGCCCTGCTGCTGCCCCTCACTCCTGACCCGCAGCCCCCCCAGCCCTGCCACTGCCCCTCACTCCCGACCCACAGCCCCCCCAGCCCTGCAGCTGCCCCTCACTCCTGACCCGCAGCCCCCCCAGCCCTGCCACTGCCCCTCACTCCCGACCCACAGGCCCCCCAGCCCCGCCCCCCCAGCCCTGCTGCTGCCCCTCACTGCCAACCTGCAGCCCACCCAGCCCTGCCGCTGCCCCTCACTCCTGACCCAGTGACTCATGGGGGTGCCTCCGCCTGCAGCCAGCTGGGAGTTAATGGCTGGGGGGATCTGGCACCAGGCCCTCGCCCAGAGCCCATGTGGCTGGAGAATTCCCAGCCGCCCTTCCCCCCATAGCCAGCACCGGGAGATATGGAAGCAATTGGGGGCCCCAAGCTTTGCCCACTGTCTTGGGGTGCAGGGCCGGGTTGAACTGGGCTGAATGCCCCTCTGTGACGAAGTGGAGGATTTTATTCACCCTGGCTGCTGTCCTGCAGTAAACCAGTGTGTGTGCCTCAGTTTCCCTGGGCACTGCACCAATACTTAGATGGGGATGGGGATTTCCGGGTGACAGCCTCCCCCATGCACACACTGGCAAAGGCCCTTCGCACCCTGAGCCCAGGAGGGGTGTGACCAGGTAACACCTTTTGCCTGGGAAGCAGGACAAAGGCCAGTGGAGGGCCGGGCAGGGGGCTAGGACCTACCTGGCTGCTGGGAGTGGGTCAGATTTGTCTGGCTTGGGGGCCAGGGAGGGGGCAGGCACAGGAGGGGGAGCCGGTGTCATGGCCCGGCTGGGGATGTGGGGGGAGGGGCAGGCCCCTGGCTCTGGGCACCCCTCCCCCCAGGAGGATGGTCACCGAGCGCTCCCAGTACGGGTGCTAATGGGGCATCCCTGCGGCTGATCCCCCCGTCCCGCACGCTGGGCAAGTCGCTGCTGGGGTGCAGGGCCTGGCAGCTCCTCAGGGCCTGTGGATGCTCTGAGCCGGGAGCCCCTGCCCTGCTCTCTGAGAGGCAGTGCCGAAGCCCAGCCCGGCCGCGCGAGCCCCTCTGCCGGGAAGAGACACAGCAGGGCTGGCAGGGGAGCGGCAGAGGGAAGGGGGGCCCACGGGCTGCAGGAGGCCGGGGGCTCACCGAGCTGTTCTGACACTGCACGCTGGTGGAGTTGAAGCGCACGGCTGGCACACGCTGGCGCCGGCCCTGCACGGAGAAGACACACTCGTAGTTCTTCTGGCCCGACTGCGGCTGTGGCAGGTTCTTGGCCCGCAGAGTGATCGGCTGCAGCACCCCTGCCGGGACCAGGATCTGCCCTGCCGGGAGCAGCTCTGGGCAGCCCTGGGGAGAGAGAGGACCAGTAAGAACCCAGGCATCCGGGCTCCCCGCCCCCCTGCTCTACCCACTGCACCCCACTCCCCTCCCAGGGCTGGAGAGAACCCAGGTGTCCAGGCTCCCTCACCCAGCACCAGAGGATGGAGCTAGAGATGCAGGATCCTGCAGGTCTCTTGGAGCTGCCATGGCAACCATAGCTGCCTAATTGTCACTTCCTGGGGGGGGAGGAGCTGCTCTTCCGGTGGGGGTACGGAACAGAGGCAATAAAGGAAACTGGCCCCACAACCAGCCCACCCCAGCTCTGCCGGTGCCCCTCACTCCAACCCTCAGCCCCTGCCCCCCAGCCCTGCCGGTGCCCCTCACTCCAACCCTCAGCCCCTGCCCCCAGCCCTGCCGGTGCCCCTCACTCCAACCCTCAGCCCCTGCCCCCCAGCCCTGCCGGTGCCCCTCACTCCAACCCTCAGCCCCTGCCCCCCAGCCCTGCCGGTGCCCCTCACTCCAACCCTCAGCCCCTGCCCCCCAGCCCTGCCGGTGCCCCTCACTCTGACCCATAACCCCTGCCCCTCACTCCCATCCCACAGCCTCTGCCCACCCCGCCCAGCCCTGCCAGTGCCCCTCTCTCCTGACCTGCAGCCCTTGCCCCCCAGCCCTGCCAGTGCCCCTCACTCTGACCCATAACCCCTGCCCCTCACTCCCAACCCACAGCCTCTGCCCACCCCGCCCAGCCCTGCCAGTGCCCCTCACTCCCAACCTGCAGCCTCTGCCCCCCCCAGCCCTGCCGGTACCCCTCACTCCCAACCCACAGCCTCTGCCCCCCCAGCCCCACCCTGCCAGTGCCTCTCACTCCCAACCTGCAGCCTCTGCCTCCCCCCCAGCCCTGCCGGTGCCCCTCACTCTGACCCACAACCCCTGCCCCTCACTCCAACCCTCAGCCCCTGCCCCCCAGCCCTGCCGGTGCCCCTCACTCCAACCCTCAGCCCCTGCCCCCCAGCCCTGCCGGTGCCCCTCACTCCAACCCTCAGCCCCTGCCCCCCAGCCCTGCCGGTGCCCCTCACTCTGACCCATAACCCCTGCCCCTCACTCCCATCCCACAGCCTCTGCCCACCCCGCCCAGCCCTGCCAGTGCCCCTCTCTCCTGACCTGCAGCCCTTGCCCCCCAGCCCTGCCAGTGCCCCTCACTCTGACCCATAACCCCTGCCCCTCACTCCCAACCCACCGCCTCTGCCCACCCCGCCCAGCCCTGCCAGTGCCCCTCACTCCCAACCTGCAGCCTCTGCCCCCCCCAGCCCTGCCGGTACCCCTCACTCCCAACCCACAGCCTCTGCCCCCCCAGCCCCACCCTGCCAGTGCCTCTCACTCCCAACCTGCAGCCTCTGCCTCCCCCCCAGCCCTGCCGGTGCCCCTCACTCTGACCCATAACCCCTGCCCCTCACTCCCAACCCACAGCCTCTGCCCCCCCAGCCCCACCCTGCCAGTGCCCCTCACTCCCAACCTGCAGCCTCTGCCCCCCCCCCCAGCCCTGCCGGTGCCCCTCACTCTGACCCATAACCCCTGCGCCCCTCACTCCCAACCCACAGCCTCTGCTCACCCCGCCCAGCCCTGCCAGTGCCCCTCACTCCCAACCCACAGCCTCTGCCCACCCCGCCCAGCCCTGCCAGTGCCCCTCACTCTGACCCATAACCCCTGCCCCTCACTCCCAACCCACAGCCTCTGCCCCCCCAGCCCCACCCTGCCAGTGCCCCTCACTCCCAACCTGCAGCCTCTGCCCCCCCCCCAGCCCTGCCGGTGCCCCTCACTCCAACCCTCAGCCCCTGCCCCCCAGCCCTGCCGGTGCCCCTCACTCTGACCCATAACCCCTGCCCCTCACTCCCATCCCACAGCCTCTGCCCACCCCGCCCAGCCCTGCCAGTGCCCCTCTCTCCTGACCTGCAGCCCTTGCCCCCCAGCCCTGCCAGTGCCCCTCACTCTGACCCATAACCCCTGCCCCTCACTCCCAACCCACAGCCTCTGCCCACCCCGCCCAGCCCTGCCAGTGCCCCTCACTCCCAACCTGCAGCCTCTGCCCCCCCCAGCCCTGCCGGTACCCCTCACTCCCAACCCACAGCCTCTGCCCCCCCAGCCCCACCCTGCCAGTGCCTCTCACTCCCAACCTGCAGCCTCTGCCTCCCCCCCAGCCCTGCCGGTGCCCCTCACTCTGACCCATAACCCCTGCCCCTCACTCCCAACCCACAGCCTCTGCCCCCCCAGCCCCACCCTGCCAGTGCCCCTCACTCCCAACCTGCAGCCTCTGCCCCCCCCCCAGCCCTGCCGGTGCCCCTCACTCTGACCCATAACCCCTGCGCCCCTCACTCCCAACCCACAGCCTCTGCTCACCCCGCCCAGCCCTGCCAGTGCCCCTCACTCCCAACCTGCAGCCTCTGCCCCCCCCAGCCCTGCCGGTGCCCCTCACTCTGACCCATAACCCCTGCCCCCCCCCCAGCCCTTCCCCCCTTGTGGGACACTGATTACAGGGAAGTGGCTCAGAGACTCCCACCTTAGAGGAGCAGCAGCAACAGCCATTTCCACCCAGTCCCTGAGGCCCCAGTGGCTGGGCCTGGGCGTTTCTGCAGCTGCAGCTCCAAACCGCAGCCGGGCCCCATCAATTATCCCCCCAGAGGGCACCGCCTGCCCACCTTCCCACTGCAGCCAATTACACTCTACAGGACACCCAGTCCCGGCATCCGCCACCTCTCCCCCTCCAAGGCCCCAGAGCCCCAGGGGCGCCAGGCTGTGGCTGGCTCTGGGCCGTGGCTGGGGCCTCACCTCAGAGGTGCTGACCCGCCCCTCGGCAAAGGCGCACTGCTGCGGATCAGGACTGCAGACATGCCGGTATTTGCACCACTGGCAGGCAAAGGGGCTCCTCACACAGGACAGGCACCTGGGGAGGGCAGCAAAGGGTTAATGGGGGAATGTTCCCCTCCCCAGCCTAGGTGCTCCCCCCTTCCTGGACCCAAAGTTCCTCTGGACGGACAATGCTGGCAGCTGTGCCTCTCCCCCACCCCTGGAGGGGTACATGGAAGGAGGGGTTTCTATTAGCTGCTTCAGCCCCAGCAAGGTGCTAAGTGCTGGACCCCTCCCCCACCATGACTGGTCCCTGGCCCTTCCCGCGGGGTCACTGCCTGAATGGGAGGGGGCGGGGAGTCAGGAGAGGGGTGGCTGTGGGCTGGGGGGGGTCTGTGGGTAAGGAGGGACTAAGGGGAGGGGGACTCACGAGGGCAGGAGGCTGCAGTTGTAGAAGACGAAGTCGGCACCAGCAAAGTCCATCCCCGTCTCCAGCGAGCGAAGCTGAAGCCGCACAGAGCGAGTGTCGCCTGGCAGAGACATGGGGAGGCAGCGTCACGGGGGGCCGGCCGGATTCCCCCAGCCTATGGCCCCTGCCCCCGCATGTGACCCTGCCCTTTGCCCCCTGCCCTGCCCTCCGCTCCCCTGGGGCCCAGACCTTTCCCTTTGGACTCACCATGGGGGCCGGCGCCGGGGGGCAGCTCCCGAGAGGTGGGCGACTGGCACTGGATCAGGCCCCCGGGCAGCACCTGCGCCTCGCTCTGCCCCAGGCCCTCGAAGGAGCAGGTCACGCCAGGGCCCAGGTCTGGGAGGTTCTGCACTGTCAGCTGCAGCTGGACCCCAAATGTGCCAGGGCCCGAGAAACAGCGGTTAGAGTGGGGGCAGGGTCTGGGGGGTACAGCTGGGGGGGCAGGGTCCTGGGAGAACAGACCTTGGAGGGGGAACAAGGTCTAGGGGGTACAGCTGGGGGGGGACAGGATCCCAGGGGGGACAGAGCTTGAAGGGGGACAAGGTCCCGGGGGTACAGCTGGGGGGGAACAGGGTCCCAGGGGGGACAGAGCTTGAAGGGGGACAAGGTCCCGGGGGCTTAGATCTGGGGGGGCAGGGTCCCGGGGGGGACAGAGCTTGGAGGGAGACAAGGTCCCGGGGGGTTAGATCTGGGGGGGCAGGGTCCCAGGGGGGACAGAGCTTGGAGGGGGACAAGGTCCCGGGGGGGGGCGTGGTCCCTATGGGGCTAGGATTGGGGGACATGGGGTCCCTGGGAGGATCAGGCCTGGGGGGACTGCCCTATCTGCCCCCCTGCCTCAAAGCAAGGAACCCAGGAGTCCTGCCCCCCACTCACCAGGACGCTGGGTGCAGCAACGGAGACATTATTGGGCTCCACAAGCAGCTGGAGACAGAGGTCTGGCGCAGCCGTGAACCGGTGTGGCTCCAGCGCCCGGGGACACTCGCTCTGCCGGCAGCATCTGGGGGGGGGGGGGTGTCAGCCACAGTCTGGGAACTCCCAGCCCTGTTCCCCCACTGGCTGTGCAAGGCAGGGGCAATGCTGGGGGAGGGGCAGATCAAGGACCCATTAACCAGCAGTCGCTTCCACCCCAGGGACTCGTTAGCACAGGGTCCAGGGGAGTCGGGCCAGGACATCCGGTGCCAGGAGCTCCTGAGAGGGGCTGGGCTGGCAGGGTCTGCGGAACAGGAGAGAGGGGTACTGGCAGGGCTGCGGGGGCAGGGCTGGCAGGGGCTATGGATTGTGAATGAGGGGCACTGGCAGGGCTGGGGGACTGAGGGCTGGGGGCAGAGTCTGTGGGTTGGGAAAGAGGGGCGCTGGCAGGGGCTGTGGGTCAGGAGTGAGGGGCACCAGCAGGGCTTGGCTGGCAGGGGCGGAAGTGAGGGGCACCAGCAGGGCTGGGCTGGTGAGGGGGGGTGAGGGGCACCAGCAGGGCTGGGCTGGTAGGAGGGGCGGGGGTGAGGGGCACCGGCAGGGCTGGCAGGGGCTGTGGGGTGGGAGTGAGGGGCACCAGCAGGGCTGGGCTGGTGGGAAGGGCGGGGGTGAGGGGCACCGGCAGGGCTGGGGGGCAGGGGCTGCGGGGCGTGATGGAGGCTGATCGCTGGGGGTGGGGTGTCACCTTGCATCTATATCGAGCAGGGAGGTGCGAATCCAGCAGAGGTGTGAGGTGAGTTATGGAGAGGTTGCTCCATCTCTTCTCACACAGGGCGATGGGGGAGGAGATGTGAACACGGCTACCCCCCATTCAGGCTGGGGGGCGACTGCCAATTCATTCTATGTCCCAGGGTTACAGTGAGGCGTGGGAGCCAGCGGTTAGAGCAGGGATGCAGGGAGCCCGGACTCCTGGATTCTCCTGGCTCTGGGAGGGCAGTGGGACCTGGTGGTTAGAGGTTCTCCCAGCTTTGGGGGTGTCTCACCGGTTGTGCAGCACACACCAGCCACAGTGGGGGTCCCTGGAGCCCAGGCAGGCCTCACACGTGGGATACTGGCCACACGTCTCCACCGGCAGCCGCACCACCTGGCGAGGGAGGGTTTAGTGCCGGGGGTGGGGGGGTTGATGAGGCTCCCTCTGCACAGCAGCCCATCCCACCTACCCCCACCTTTCTTGCTCCTCTCCCTCCAGCCTCCGCCCGCCCCAGCCCCCTGCCCCACCTGTCCGCGGCTCAGTACGTAGAGGTGTCTCTGGTCGGGACTCAGCTCCATGTCCCGCAGCAGGGGCTGCCCAGGGGTCACGGGCACGGACTCGTAGAGATGGGCGTCCTGGGGACCATCCACCCGCACCTGAGGGGGGCAGCTGTGAGAGTCATGCCCCAGACCTCCTTCACCCAGCCCTCCCGTCCCCCCAGCCCCTGCCCCCAAGTCTGCACTGGCCCCCACATTCTGCAGCACATGAGGGGGGCCCACAGGGAGCAGTGGGGGGAGGGGAGACCAGCATTGGTGTCTCCCCTCCCCCTCCCCCCATCTTAACGACCCCTTTCATTGCTGCCAACAAGAGCCCATTGACGGGGGAGGGGGCTGCCCCAGAGCAGCCCCCCAGCCGCCCCTGGACAAAGGGCCCCTTCAGAGCTGGTGCCGCAGCCCCTTGGCCACCCCTGGGCCAGCGTCTCAGACAAGGGAGTCAGTGTCTGGGGGGGCAGAGAGGGAGAAGAGTTGCCTCCCCCCACCCACGCACCTCACTGAATTAGCCCCATTTACAAGCTGAGCCGTCGCAGCCCCCTGGGGGGTTCAGGAGTTCAGAGGCCCGAGTAACCCAATTCCCAGGTCAGAGCAGGGGCAGAGCTGGACACACAAGACAGGGCCCTGGGACTCACCCCCTCCCCCCCCCCCGGCAAGGAGAGAGGATGGAGGGAGGGGGTGTGGCAGGAGCCCAGGGGGCTGGGGATGTGGGGCAGGGGTGAGGGGCACTGGCAGGGCTGGGGGGCAGGGGCTGCGGGTCGGAGTGAGGGGCACTGGCACGGCTGGGGGGCAGGGGCTGCGGGTCGGGAGGGGCACTGGCAGGGCTGGGTGGGGGGAGAGCTGGGCCAGCAGGGCAGGGCTAGCAGGGCTGTGGGCTGGGGCCGCTCTCCCCTCTGTAAGGCAGACGCTCTGAGTTAACATTCACCCAGATGCATTTTGCCCTGGACTCAGCATTTTCCACCCCAACCCGCCAGCCTTTGATGTTGGCTTCCAAGAGCCAGTTTGGAAGGAAGTGAGTTGGTTTGTGGGGAGTTGAAGGAGAGGGGAGGGGAGAGGAGGGGACCGCACCCCGTGGCACTGAACTGGCTTTGCTGGCAGATTGTACACCCACCCCCGAGACTGGGCGGTGCCCCTCACTCCCGCCCCACAGCCCCTGCTAGCCCAGCATTGCCCCCCCAGCCCTGCCAGTGCCCCTCACTCCCGCCCGGCAGACCCTGCAGGCCCAGCACTGCCCTCCCCCCCGCAGCCCTGCCAGTGCCCCTCACTCCCACCCAGCAGACCCTGCCGGCCCAGCACTGCCCCCCTCAGCCGGTGCCCCTCACTCCCACCTGGCAGACCCTGCCAGCCCAGCATTGCCCTCCCCCCCGCCCTGCCAGTGCCCCTCACTCCCGCCCCGCAGCCCCTGCCAGCCCAGCACTGCCCCCCTCCCCAGCCGGTGCCCCTCACTCCCACCTGGCAGACCCTGCCAGCCCAGCATTGCCCCCACCAGCCGTGCCAGTGCCCTTCACTCCCAACCCACAGCCCCTCTGCTTTCTCTCTTTTCCGCCTGGGCTGCTTGGAAGTGGCTGGGGTCAAGAGGGAGGCCTCGGTTAGCAGGGGCTGCAGGTCTGGAGTGAGGGGCACTGGCAGCGCTGGGTGGGGGCAGGGCTGGGCTGGCTGGGGCTGCAGGTCTGGAATGAGGGGCACCACCCAGGCTGGGGCTGTGGGTTGGGAGGTAGGGGTGCTGTTGGCATGGGGGGGCCACACATGGGAGTATGGAGCCCTATTCGAGCTGGGGAAGTCCCTTCCGGGGGGGCTGCCATTACTGGGTGTGGGGGCAGAGCCTCCAGGTCCCACCTTCTTGAGGGTGCCGGCGCGGGTGCCCAGGAAGACGACAGAGTGGCCCTGGTAGGTGTAGGCGGCCAGGCTGGCCAGACCCTCGCTGCGCTCAGCCAGCAGGGGGCGCCCCTCAAGCACCTGCAGCCCCCCCAGCGGCTGGTTCAGCACCAGCCCGCAGAAATTGCCAGTGATTTGCATGGGCTGGGGAGAGAGGGGGGTCAGTGTCAGCTCAGTGCAGCCACCGAAACTCCCCCAGACATGCCCCACCCCTCAACAGGCCCCACCCCCAATACGCCCCCCAGACATGCCCCGCCCCTCAACAGGCCCCACCCCAATACGCCCCCAGACATGCCCCGCCCCTCAACAGGCCCCACCCCCAATATGCCCCCCAGATATGCCCCACCCCTCAACAGGCCCCACCCCGATATGTCCCCGGACACACCCCTCCCTGCCCCAATACACTCAACACGCCCACCTCCTGCCCCGCCCCCTGACATGCCTCAGCCCTGACATATCCCCCTCCTGAAATGGCCCTGTCCGCAACACACCCCCACTTCCACATGTGCCCAACACGGCCCCGCCCCCTTACACGGCCCAGACTTTCCCCTGTTTCCAACATGTCCATCCTACCAAATGCCCCCATAAGGCCCCTAACCCAAATTACTCCAGTCTCCCCTTACTTGCCCCCAAATACTCTCTGCCCCCACACTCCCTCCCACGCTCTGGATCTAGGAGGGAGTGGGATCTAGTGGTGAGAGCAGGCAGGGTCAGGTTCTCTCCCTGGGAGGGAAGGGGAGAGAGGCAGGTGGGTTGGGGGAGGCCCGACCGCCTGGGTTCTCTCCCTGAGAGAGGAAAGGAAGGGAGGGGAGAGGGGCAGGTGGGTTAGAGCGGGGTGCCCGGCCCCCTGGGTTCTCTCCCACGGAGAGAGGCAGGTGGGTTGGGGGACGCCAGCCCCCTGGGTTGTCTGGCCAGCAGAGGGCCGGGCGAGGCTGCTGGACACCGGGTCCCCACACCGTGTTGATGCAGGGCAGCTCCTTGTTGAGCAGCCAGGGCAGGGCGAGGTGCCCCTCGCCGCGGTAGCAGCTCTGGACGCGCTCCTGGATGCGCCGGTTGATCTCGTCCAGCGTGAAGAGGCAGAGCAGGCTCTGGCGGGGCGGCGCCGCCCGGTTCTTCTGGCCCTGGGCGAAGGCGGCGTACAGCACATCCTGCCCCTCGGCCAGGCCCAGGGCCTGCGCCAGCCGGCGCCCGGCCTTTGCCAGCCGGGCAGCCTGCACCAGGCGGTACTCCACGCCGGCGTGGGCGCAGCCCAGCGGGAACTCCACGTAGGAATAGAACTCAGCGTCGCGGGCGCACAGCCGCACCAGCTTGGAGGAGAAGAAGCGCTCGGGGCCCGGGGCCACCCCGCCGCCGGGGCCCCCCTCCAGCGCCGCCTGCTGCGTGTCGAGCTGCAGCGTGAGGAAGTAGACGAAGGCGCCGGAGCTGAAGGCTGCCACGTAGTAGATGTCAAAGGCGGGGTGCAGCGCCAGGGTGTCGGAGGGCACCTTGACCTGCGAGGAAACAAACTCGTC
The DNA here is from genome assembly GCA_032595735.1 of Pelochelys cantorii. Taxonomy (NCBI): domain Eukaryota; kingdom Metazoa; phylum Chordata; order Testudines; family Trionychidae; genus Pelochelys; species Pelochelys cantorii. Next base: position 13,463,230 of record CM064358.1, on the reverse strand, counting down.
CTGGTAGAGCAGCGTGAACATGTCGGGGCTGGCGGGGTCGGGCACCAGGCGCCGGCTGGACAGGGTGGGGAAGTACTCGGAGCGCCCCTCCACCGGAGTGCCCACAAAGAGCCGGCTGGGCTGGCCGGGCTGCTCCAGGATGAGACCGGCCATGGCGTCGGCGGCGCGCCCGCCCCCCAGGTAGTGTTCCTTGCGCTGGTGCGGCTCGCCCAGCTTGGCCAGGTCAGCCAGGCGCAGCAGGCGGCACACACCCTGCCACACACTGCCGCAGGCCACCAGCCGCCCACCCGCGTAGTCCAGCAGCAGCAGCTTGTTGATGTTGTCAGCCGGGGCCAGCGGGTGCTGGCAGAGCCGCACGGCAGGCGGTGGGTAGCATCGGGCGTTGTCGGGCACCGGCCCCGTGCTGTGCACCCGCAGCTGGCTCAGGTTGGCCGCTAGCTTGTAGATGCGGTTCACAGCACCCGTGAAGACCTCGCCTGTCTCCCGGTGCACAGCCAGGTGGGTCAGCCCCTCGTCCGGCACTGCGAAGGAGGTCCAGGCTGCTGATGAGGAGGGCCCTGGGGGGGGCCCCGGACAAGCTGGGGGGGGCAGCAGCAGCAGAGCCACTGCCCCCAGCAGCAGGGGGGCCATAATGGGATGCGCGGGGGGCGGCAGGCCTAGAAGGGAAGAGACAGTGGTTAGATTGGGGAGGCCTTGCCCCACCTGAGGCCCCCATCCCCTTTCCCACAGTTCAGCCCAAGCTCCCTCTTCCTCACAGCTCACCCCCCAACCTGAGCCCCCCTCCCTCCGTCCCACAGCCCAGGTCACCCAAACCTCCATCTCCCCAGCTACTCTGCCCTGCAATCTCCCCCAAGTCCTCCCCATAGAGACTCAGTCCCCCCCACCCAAGCCCCTGCCCCCATCAGCCCCCCACCCACTCCAGGCCCAGCCTCTGTCCCCACTGGGCGCTGCGGGTGGAGCCCTCACCTCTCAGTCAGGGTTCCCGTCCTGCCTGAGGGGGCTGCCCCGATAACTCCTAGAGCAAGGGCAGGGGGAGACCCCTGCTCCCTCCCCCCTCCCCTGCCTTTCTCAGCCCCTGCTCAACATCCCTTCCCCATGTGAGGGTGCAAACGCTCCGCCCCCACAGCGGCCCCCACCTTGTGCATGATGCACAAGGGCAGAACAGCAGCCCTGAAACAAGGATGGGTCAGACGGTCCCCCAGCAACATGCACCCCACAGTCCCCCACGGCCCCGCCCACTCCCAGGGCTTAGAGAGTTGCCGAAAACATGGCCCTGACCCCCAGGTGGGCATAGGGGGCTGCGCTAAGGGCTCTTCCCCATGGGCTGCTGCCCAGGCCCAAAGGTCCAACCTGTATGAGGGGGACCCATACAGCCCCCTGAAGCTGGACGAGGGGCTGAAGAGGAGCAGGGGAGAGGATGTTGGGTGACAGACCCCTCTTTAAGTCACCCCCCCCAAGATAACCACACAGACATGGGTCAGACAGAGCCCCCCCCCCCGACAGATCCCCCCCTTGGCAACCTCCACCTCCTCCCAGCCTGGCCCTAGCCCCCCATGGCAACCTCCAGCCTCTGCCCATAGCTTTCTGGTCTCTCCCAGCCGCCAATGCACCATAGCTGCCCAATCCCCCTCCCTGGCCCTGGATCCCTCTGGAAGAGGGGCGGAGAGGAGTCTGCCAGTGTCCCAGACAACGCCCCCCACCCGTCTGATCTGCAGAGAAATCCCCCCCCCCCCAAGACGTCGCTGAGCAAGGAGAGAACCCAGGAGTCCTGGCTCCAGCCGCCCACCCTGCACTCCAGTGCCCGCCTAGAGTCAGGCCCAATGTGGGTTTTGGGGGGGCAGTCGGTCCATCCAGTCCCTCCCGTGCCAGGTGGCAGCTAGTTCCCTGTTCTGCTGGGAGAATAGGGGGATCGGACAGATACACCAGGGAAGGGCCCAGAGTAACAGGACAGGCAGAGGGGCCCCAGGGCTAAGGGGGCACACCCAGTCCCTCAGATTTCCCCTCCACGCTCTGATCCTGGGCCCCGACCCAATGCACCAGCCCCTCCCCACCCCCGGCGCCGATCCTGGGGCTCCCCCCCGCTACACCCAGCCCCCCCCCCCGGCACCGATCCTGGGGCTCCCCCCCGCTACACCCAGCCCCCCCCCTCCCCGGCACCGATCCTGGGGCTCCCCCCCCCCCGCTGCACCCAGCCCCCTCCCTCCCCGGCACCGATCCTGGGGCTCCCCCCGCTGCACCCTCCCCGGCACCGATCCTGGGGCTCCCCCCGCTGCACCCTCCCCGGCACCGATCCTGGGGCTCCCCCCGCTGCACCCTCCCCGGCACCGATCCTGGGGCTTCCCCCGCTGCACCCTCCCGGCACCGATCCTGGGGCTCCCCCCGCTGCACCCTCCCGGCACCGATCCTGGGGCTCCCCCCGCTGCACCCTCCCGGCACCGATCCTGGGGCTTCCCCCGCTGCACCCTCCCGGCACCGATCCTGGGGCTCCCCCCGCTGCACCCTCCCCGGCACCGATCCTGGGGCTCCCCCCGCTGCACCCTCCCGGCACCGATCCTGGGGCTCCCCCCGCTGCACCCTCCCGGCACCGATCCTGGGGCTCCCCCCGCTGCACCCTCCCGGCACCGATCCTGGGGCTTCCCCCGCTGCACCCTCCCGGCACCGATCCTGGGGCTTCCCCCGCTGCACCCTCCCGGCACCGATCCTGGGGCTCCCCCCGCTGCACCCTCCCGGCACCGATCCTGGGGCTCCCCCCGCTGCACCCTCCCGGCACCGATCCTGGGGCTCCCCCCGCTGCACCCAGCCGCTCCCTACCTGCAACTGCGGCCGCGCGCCCCGCTCCGGCTCTGCCCCCTCCCCACCCGGCCGGGCCCTTTAAACGCGGGCTCCACCATTGCCGGGTTGGGGGGGGCACGATGAGGAGCTGGGTCGAGGGAGCTCCCGGAGCCCCGCCCTACGACCTCCGATTCCGTCCTCCCCTGCTCCCCCAGGTCCACCCCTCGGGAGATGGGGCGGCCAGGCAAGCCCCCGCGCCCCAGTCCCCTGAGTCCCCCCGCGCTGCAGGAATGGTTCAGCCCGATCATTCATTGCAGCTCTGTGACCATGGGCTGCAACAACGGGCAGGGGGGCGAGTGTGCAAGGGGCCCGCGCGTGCGCCAAGTGTGCAAGGCCCATCCCCACACCAGCATCTCAAGTGTGCAAGAGGCCCACGCTTGCGCCAAGTGTGCAAGGCCCATCCCCACACCAGCACCTCAAGTGTGCAAAGGGCCCATGCTTGTGCCAAATGTGCAAGGCCTGCCCCCCACCCCAGCATCTCAAGTGTGCAAGGGGTCCACGTGTGCACCAAGTATCAAGGCCTGTCCCTACACCAGCATCTTGAATATGCAAGGGATCTTTGCCCACGTTTGCACACTGTGGGGTCACCTCCTGAAGTGTGCTAGGGGCCTATACACCTGACACGTGTGAGGATTTTTGATGCACACCCTGTCACCTGACTGTGCAAAGGCTTCAGGCACCTGGACACCCTGCTCCTTCAGCATGCAAGGAGCTTGTGCTTCCCAGAGTGGGCATGGCCTCGCCACACAGCCTGCGGGTTGGGCGTGGAAGGGATGCCCCGCAGACTGGGCGTTGGCTGGCTGGAGGCACAGCCCGGAGAGGCACCTGGTTCCCCTCCTAGCCACATGGGGCAGAGATGGAGAGGGTCTGGGCCTGGCAGGACTCCTGGATTCTGTTCCCAGCTTAGTGAGGGGAGGGGCTTAGATGGGCGGGCTGAGAGTCAGTGTATGGGTTTACCACTGCCCCCCACTCCAGATCCACAGCTCCTTCCCCTCAGCCCTCTGCCCCCAGTTCTCCAGTGCCCCTCACTCCCAGCCCTTGCCCTTGCCCCCCCAGCCCTGCCCCCCACCCTGCCATTGCCCCTCGCTCCTGCCCTGTAGCCCCTACCCCTCAGCCCTAAGACCCCAGCCCTGCTGTTGCCCCTCACTCCTGACCCACAGTCCTGGCCAGCCTGGTCCTGCTCCTCCCCCCACCCTGCCAGTGCCCCTCACTTCCGCCCCACAGCCGCTACCAGCCCAGCCCTGCCCGTGCCCCTCATTTCTCACCCACAGTACCTGCCAGCCTGGCCTTGTCCCCCCCTCCGCCCTGCCAGTGCCCCTCACTTCTGACCCACAGCCCCTGCCAACCTTGCTGACACCAGGCGCCCCCTTTTGGGGAGGTCTGAGCCCCGGGGTCCCCCTCCCCGAGTTGCTCTCCCCCCCAACCCACCTGGCTCCTCCCCCCAGCCCTCTCCCTGAAGGCCCCCCCATTTCAGGTGGGGGAGGAGGGAATCAGCACATGCTGCCACCACTGCACTCGGCACGTTTCCATGGTGACAGAACGAGGAGACAGGATGGACGCCATGGCAACGCCCCATGGGCGGGGGGGGTACAGGGCAGCCAGTGGGGGAGCGGGGGGGGGTGACAAAGCTGGGGGGCACTGAGGAGAGGTGCTGGGAAGTGTTGGGTGGAGCCAGAGAGCTGGAAATTAGGAGCCCCACGAGTGGGGGGCACAGGGCAGAATGGGGTGTGTGTGGGGTGGGGGAATTGGGCACTGGGATGCTAGGAAATAGGGTGCTAGTCAATGGGCAGAATCCCCATATCGCCCTGCCCACCATGTCCCTATGAGGGGGCCCTGGGCGGCCACCCAGGAGAGAGCCCAGGGCCACCCAGCTGGTTAGTAGAGCACCCAGCTTGGACTGGCTGTGTGGGTGGTGCCCAGGTGTGCGTGCTGCCATGCACAGAGCAGAATTATTCTGCACACAAGGGCAAAGATTTAGCAAGAACATTGCCCCGCCCTTCCCTCTCCCAGTCAGCCTATTCACCTACCAACCTTCCCTCCCCCAGCCGGCCTGTCCCCTGACCCCCTTCCCCTCCCCCAGCCGGCCTGTCCCCTGACCCCCCCCTCCCTTCCCCCAAACGGCCTGTCCCCTGACCCCCCCCCTTCTCCAGCCAGCCTGTCCCCTGGCCCCCCCTCCCCTCCCCCAGCTGGCCTGTCCCCCCTCTCCTCCACCCCCCACCTGTCAGCTGGTCTCTTACTGGCCGTTTCAGACTTTTGCTATAAAAAATATTTTGCTCATTCACCGCCTGTGACTCATCCCCAGGAGGAGGGCAGTTGGGGACTGGGCTGCTGTCCCAGGATGGGGGGGGGGGGCTTGACCTTGGGGACTGGGGCTGGGGGGTTGTTTACAAGTTGTGGGGCTTGGTTGGGGGCCCTTGAGGGGTCATGGTACATGATTCACTGTCCCACCCACTGCATAAACAGTGGAAATGTGAAACCCCAAAGCTGCTTATAGGAACCAGATGCAGCTCCCCCAGCCAGGCCTGGCACGTGCTGTGGGCCGGGCGTGTGAGCCTGCATGGCCAGGCCAAGGGAGGGGGCGGGGTGAGCACGCAGGGGAGTTCTGGGTCTGCAAGTTTTGCACCCAGGAACCTGGGCACAAGTCTGTAAGGGGGCGGGCGCACCAAGGGGGGGCTGAGTGTGCCAGAGGGTGAGTGAGTGTGAGCAGGGATGGCCAGGGGAACATGAGCTGGGAGTGCCAGGGATGACTGTGAACACATGCTGGGCATGTTGGGGCAAGTGTGAGCAGGCACAGGGTGTGCCAAGTGAGTGTGAGCATGCACTGCACATGCTGGGGTGTGTACTGGGTGTGCCAGGATGAGTGTGAGCATCTGCTAGACATGCCCGGGTGTGAGTGTGCAATGTGTGTGGCAGGGTAAATGTGTTCTGGGGTGAGTGTGCTTTGGGTGTGCCAGGTTGTGGGCATGCCGGGGTGAGCTCATTCCATAAGCTCTGCTTTGGTGCGGAGGGGAGGGAGTGGCCAGGCCTGGCTGCTCAGAGCTGGATGCTGCTGCCACCTGGCGTCTGTCGGGGTACAGGGTGGCTGGGAGCAAACACCATGTTTGCCAAACAGGAGCCTGGACAGAACACGAGCACAGCCAGGCTGGGTCAGCCCAAAGGTCCATCCAGTCCAGTGTCCTGTCTGTTGACAGTGGCCAATGCCTCAGAGGGAATGAACAGGGAACCATCCAGTGACCCCTCCCGTCGCCCATTCCCAGCTTCTGACACACAGAAGCTAGTGACACCATCTTGGCCCATCCTGGCTACTAAGTGCTGATGGACTTATCCTCCAGGACTCTATCTAGCTCTTTATTTAATCCTGTTAAAGTCCTGGTCTTCACAACATCCTCTGGCAAGGAGTTCCACCAGCTGACTGTGCACTGCATGAAGAAAAACTTCCTTTTATTTTAAACCTGCTGCTTATTAATTTCATTCGGCGACCCCTAGTTCTTGTGTTATGGGAACAAGTCAATAACTTTTCCTTATTCACTTTCTCCACACCAGCCATGATTTTATAGACCTCTATTGCATCCCATCCTTAGTCTCCTCTTTTCTAAGCTGAAATGTCCCAGTTTTACTAATCTCTCCTCATATGGCAGCCATTACAAACCCCTAATCATTTTGTTTCCCTTTTCTGAACTTTCTCCAATGCCAGTATCTCTTTTTTGGAACAAGGCGACCACATCTGCACACAGGATTCCAGATGTGGGCACACCATGAATTTATGCAGAGGCAATAAGATATTTTCTGTGTTATTCTGTTTGCTTTTTTGACAGTTGCTGCACACTGAGGGGCTGTTTTCAGAGAACTAGCCACAATGACTCCGAGATCTCTCTCTTGAGTGGTGAAAGCTAATTTAGTCCCATCCTGGTGTATGTGTAGCTGGGATGATGTTTTCCCAGTGGGCATTACTTTGCATTATCAACATTTAAGTTCATTTGCCATTTTGTTGTCCAGTCACCTAGTTTTGCGAGACCATTTTGAAGCTCTTCCCAGTCTGGATGCTTAGGGACTCTCCTGGCTCTGGGAGAGGAGTGGGGGGCTGGTGGGTTGGGAGGTCAGGACTCCTGGGGTCTCTTCCTGCTCTGGCCAGACCCATCTCTGGCCCTCAGTTGTTCCCTGCCCTCCACACAGCCAGGCAGCATGGGGCCCTCTAGGGGAGGGGTCTCCCAGTGGGGCTGTGACATACCCAGCGCAGTAGGACCCCTTTCAATTACAATATCTCTGCTAATAGGGAGCATGTGGTAATGGGACTTTGGTCCCCATTATCGTACTACAGCTAATAACGTGCATCCCATAATGGAGCCCAGAGACTGTTGCTCTGCAGTCCCTGGAGCACTGGCCACCGTAATGCAGTGGAACCAACACACAGCCCCAGGCCAGCCGGGGCACAGGGCAGATTGCTCATGCCGCCAGTGACTCAGCGTGGGGCTACTGGCAGGTCTGTGGCTGGGCCACCACCAGGAGAAGGCGTTCAACAGTGTGGACCATGGGTATCTCCTGGGCACTCTGCAGGCCTTCAGCTTTGGGCCCCATTTTGTGGGTTTTCTCCAGGTGCTGTACACACTCGTGGAGCGTTTGGTCAGGCTCAACTGGACCCTGACCAAGTCTGTCAGCTTCGGGCAGGGAGTCCATCAGGGTGTCCGCTATCAGGCTAGCTATACGCCCTGGTGATTGAGCCCTTCCTCTCTCTCCTCTGTCAGAGGTTGACGGGGTTGGTGCTCCAAGAGCCAGATCTGTGGCTGGTCCTGTCGGTGTACACCGATGACATGCTCCTTGTGGTCCAGGACCCAGGCGACCTGGTGTGGGTGGAGACCTGCTAAGCCATCTACTTGGCGGCCTCCTCCACCTGGGTCAACTGGTCAAGAGCTCTGGCCTGGTGTTCGGGGATGGCCCGGTGTTCAGGCACGCTCCCTCCCACCCGTGCTTCAGGCCATCAGGTGGAACACAAGTCCACTGTTCTATCTGGGCATCTTTCTATCCTCCACAGATCCCTCCCCGCCGGAGAACTGGCAGGGTTGGAGGCCAGGGTGGGTGAGCGGCTGCGGAGATGGGCAGGGCTGCTCCAGTGTCTCTCCCTGTGGGAGAGGGCACTGGTGCTGAATCAGCTGGTCCTGTCCATGCTCTGGCACCGGCTCAACACCCTGCGCCCGGCCCCGGAGGTCCTGGCCAAGCTCCAGAGGACAGCCCTGGAGTTCTTCTGGCCAGGACTGTACTGGGTCTCTGCAGGGGTCCTGTGTCTTCCCCTGGAGGAGGGGGGCTAGGGCCTAGTCTGCATGCACAGCCAGGTCCGGACCTTCCGCCTCCAGGCCCTGCAGAGACTCCTCTATAGTTACGGTGACCATACGCCCCTTTTTTTCTGGGACAGTCCCAGATTAAAGGGTTCTGTCCCGATAAAAGCGGCAAATGTCCCAGAAAACCTGTTGGGATCCAGCTACAAACAGCACCGCCATTTCCCCCCCTCTCCGAGACACCCTCGCAGATACCCAGCGCTAGCGCGGTGCAGCAGCAATGCTCTGCCTCCACCCAGCACTTAAACGGCTCCCTTGCTGCTTTGCGCAGGCATCTAGGGCTGCTGCCAGTGCGCCCAGCGTCCAGAGCGCCAAGCTCTCCTGCAGCATGTGCCGCCGTCCAGCACGTTCCTCTCCCCTTCACCTGTGGCCCGTCCCTCCCACTGCGGGACCGTCAGCCTGGCCACGCTGCCTCCTCCAGCCACAGGCAGCCGCCGTCACTGCTGCTGGAGCGGGAGGGGGATAAACCCAGCAAGCCACTCCTGGGAGCGGCGGCCGGAGTCCCGGCAGAGACTGTGCAGAGCCTGGCTGGAGCGCTGCAGAGTGGGGAACGTTCGGGCTCTGCCGGTGTGCTCTCTGCATGGCCCTTTCTCTCCCCGCCCCTTCCCACCTCGCTGGGGGAGCGGCAGTGCACGGACCCGCTTGCACAGCCATGCTCCGCATGGTGGGTCTGGGAGGGTGGGGGCTTCCCCGCCCCCCTGCTCCTGTTAATGGGAGCCAAAGCTGGGGCGGGGACTACAGTAAAATTAGCACCTCATGGCCCAGCTCCAGGCCTGGCAAGCGGTGCTGCCCCAGAAGCAGCTGGGGCTGGGGCTGCGGGGACTTCTGGGGCCCGATCACAGATTCCAGCCCCACAAACTGGAAGGCAGAAGGTGGGGGAGAGGAAGGGGGAAAACTAGGGGGAAGAGGGGTGGGAGAGGAAGGGGCTTGTGCTGAGGGGAGGGGGAAGAAAGGGGAAGGCACCAAGGGACAGGGTGGAGGAGAGACAAATGCCAGGGGGCCAAGTGGAGATAATGAGGAAAAGGACAGGCGGAGGGAGGGGAGGTGTCAGTGGGAGGGGGGAGAGGAGAGGGGAAGGGCATTGGGGGCAAGAGGGGGGAGGGGGAGGTGCTGGGAGAAGGCTTGAAAGGAGGGGTGGGCATGAGAAAGGTGGGGATGGAGCAAGGGCATTGAGGGCAAGGGGGGCAGGAGCAGTGAGGGAAAGGGGAGGCACCGGGAGGGTGCAGGGCTAAGGGAAGGTGCAGGTGCCAGGGGATTCTGGGGGTGAAGCAGAAGGGCAGACACCTGCAGGGGAGGGACCAGCACCAGAGGAGAGAGGCAGGGCAGGTGTGTAGAGGGAGGTGTTAGGAGAGGGGATGAGGAGGGGTAGCTCACATGATCAGTGGGGCTACTGGAAGAGTGGGCACAGGAGGGGAGAGAAGGGCTGGTGCAGGGGGGCAGGTCCTAGGAGGGCTGAAGGCAGTGAGAGGGCAGGAGTCAGGACAGCAGAGGAGGGTGAGAGGTTGGGGGGCAGCAGGCACCAGGGGAGCTGATGGAGCAAGGGGAGGAGACATGGCAGCAGAGGGAAAAGGCAGAGGTTTATAAGCTATTTATGAATAACTTGGGTGCCACAGTGGCACATCCAAACAAGCCACATGACCTCAGTACCGGTGCACAACACAAAATTCATTCTGCTCATGGGAGGAAACTCTTAGAGGGAACACTTCCCCCAGCCTTCCCCCCCACCCTCGAGTTAATGTCACACATATTGGGTTAATGCAATTGCAGGATAGTTGCATGAGGGGGGTTCGGTGGGGGCCAAACTCATCCCTATTGGTAGGAGGATGGTGGGAAAAGTTCTTAGTAAAGAACTTTTATTTCTGGTCACGTGTCCATCTTGACCCCGAGAGTGTTACCTCCAGACTCTCTCCTGTTAACAGGGGTCAGGGGGTGGCTAATGTGTCCCTAATTTTGGTTCAGAAAATATGATCACCATATCTATAGTGCAGGAGGTCCAGCGTGGAGCACTTTGGCGCACGCCTTCCTCCGCTGCCTCCGAGGGCTCCGATGTGACCGGCAGCTTTTCTTTATCTACCTGAGTCTTCCACGAGAGCTCTCCGAGAGGCCGGAGTTCTACCAGGAGCTCCTCTAGACTGGGAAGCTGTTCTCGGCGACCAGGTCCGTTGTGGCCACTGAGGGAGCAGACCTCCTCGCGAAGCCCCTGTGCCACAATCCAGCCTTGTGCGTGCAGGTGGCGGAGTCTCCTGCGGGGTGCCGGAGGCTGATCCTGGCAGAAACCACCAAGGTCGGAGACCTCCTGGACTGCGACAGGAGGAGACTGGAGGGATCCCCAAGCACTCGCTCAGCGCATGGGGCTCTCCACCCCCCGAACCGCCCTGCGCCTACTCCAGGAGGTGAAGGTGGCCTTGTCGCAGCCCGCTCTCAATTTCCTGCAGTGAGCCCTGCGAGAGGGGACGCCCCCCCCCCACTGCAAGCCCTCCACCCTCCTTCTCAGGTCCCTGTTCCGTGGGCCACCCTGTCTGCCCCATCCCTGGACCCCCAGTCGGCTGCAAGATCTGCAGCCAGTCTATTTTCAAACCTCGCCCACGGACCATCTGTACACGCTCGTGCTCCACACGTGGCATTTCCTCCCCCTCGTGTCCCGCCCCAACACCAAGTGGCGGGACTCCTTAAGATCTGTTCAGGGTGGGGAACCCTGATGGGCCAGCGTGTATTCCACCTTGATCCCGTGGCCCATCGGGGACATCAGATGGCGGCTCCTTCACGGAGCTGTGAGCATGGCGTGTACCTGGCGCGGTTCACCCCCATCCCCGACGCCTGCCCCTTCTGTGGTGTGTGGGAAAACCTGGCGGACGACTATCTGGAATGCGCCAGGGTGCAAACCCTATTCCGGCTCCTCCACAACCTTTTACTGAGGTTCTGGCTGCACTTTTCCCCTCACCTTTTTATTTGTGCACACCCTATCTGTGGCCCCACAAAGTCGCAAGCCCTCGTCACCCTCCTCCTGGCCCTGGCGAAAGCCGCCATATACAGCACCAGGAGGAGGATGCTGGACGAGGGGGTGCTCTGTGACTGTAAGGCCTACTTCCGCTCCTCCCTGGTCTCAAGTATCCAGGCAGAGTTCCTCTGGGCGGAGTCCACTGGCTCCATCAACAGCTTCAAGGAGCAGTGGGCGCTGTCCAGGGTTCTCTGCTCGGTGCCCCCATCTGGCTCCCTCGTTTTAAACGGTGACGTGGTGGGGGGCTGTCTGCTCTGCAACCCAGTGTCCCCACCTGGCTGTGCTGTGCAATTCCCACTGATTCCCCACATGTGGATTGGCCCAGACACTTAGTCCCAGCCTGACCAGAAACAAGGCTCTTCCCAGAAGGGAGACAAAGGAAGGGAGGGGGAGACGGCACCTGGCTGCGGGGGCAGGGCCTGGGAGCTGGGCAGTTTTGGCTGGGCAAACATGAAGAGAAGGGACTAAATTGAGTACTGGGGGGGATCAGAGGCCTGTGTGCCCCTATCCCAAGGGAGCTAAGGCTGCCGGCCCCTTAGTCCGATGTCCACATCGAACCCGGGTTGTGCTGTATCTTGGAGAAGCAATAAACCCTCCCTATTCTACTGGCTGGCGGAGTCACATCTGGCTGCAGACGGGGGTGCAGGGTCGGGGGTCCCCAACATGCCATCGTAAACCTCTGACCTGCACCCCCGACCCTGTTTTTCATTATTTGTCCCCCGGAATCAGTTGATCCCTAGGTCTGGTCGTCACTCCCACAAGGCTTGGGGAGGGGCTTTTAGAAGTGGTTTCAAATAGTGCCCCTGCATGGTCACCATTCTGGAGGACTGACGGACACCTCGCAGCCCCAGGCCAAGTTTGGGGCAGGGCATGGCAGCCCAAACAAAATGCTGCTGGCCAAGGAGTTAGCTCATCCTGGTTCTGTGGGGCTCCATTCCCAACCTGTGCTGGCGATCCAAGTGCAGCGTGAGGCCGTGTGTGCACGGTGTCCAGCGCCACATGGAAACGTACAAACGGTGTGGCCAGCGCACTCTTCTCCTGGGTGCATCTGCCAGTAAAACTGACCCATTTTTTCCACAGGGACGGACTGGCTGGCTTGTCGATGGGGCAGGCCACTCACCCACCCTGGGGGATCTTAGACGTAGTAGATTTCGTCTTTTCACACCTACGCTTACTCCCACCTTAGAATCATAGAACCATAGAGCAGGAAGAGACCTCAGGAGGTCATCAAGTCCAGCCCCCTGCTCTAGGCAGGACCAATCCCAATTAGATCAACCCAGTCAGGGCTTTGTCAAGTCGAGACAAACACCTCTAGGGATGGAGACTCCACTACTTCCCTAGGTAACCCATTCCAGTGCTTCACCACTCTCCTAGTGAAATAGTTTTTCCTAATATCCAACCTGGACCTCTCCCACCACAAATTGAGCCCATTGCTCCTTGTTCTGCCATCCGTCACTACTGTGAACAGCCTTTCCCCATCCTCTTTGGAACCTCCCTTCAGGAAGTTGAAGGCTGCTCTCAAATCCCCCTTCATTCTTCTCTTCTGCAGACTAAACAGACCCAACTCCCTCAGCCTCTCCTCATAGGTCGTATGCTCCAGCCCCCTAATCATTTTGGTTGCCCTCCACTGGACCCTCTCCAACACGTCCACATCCTTTTTGTAGTGGGGGGCCCAGAACTGGACACAATACTCCAGATGTGGCCTCACCAGAGCCAAATAAAGGGGAATAATCACTTCTCTGGATCTGCTGGCAATACTCCTCTTAATGCAACCTAATATGCCATTAGCCTTCTTGGCTACAAGGGCACACTGTTGACTCATCTCCAGCTTCTCATCCACTGTAACCCCCAGGGCCTTTTCTGCAGAACTGCTACTTAGCTGGTTGGTCCCCAGCCAGTAACAATGCTTGGGATTCTTCCGTCCCAAGTGCAGGACTCTGCACTTGTCCTTGTTGAACCTCATCAGATTTCTTGTGGCCCAATCCTCCAATTTGTCTAAGTCACTCTGGACTCTATCTCTGTCCTCAAGCATATCTACCTCTCCCCCTAGCTTAGTGTCATCCGCAAACTTGCTGAGGGTGCAATCCATCCCCTCATCCATGTCATTAATAAAGATATTGAACAAAACTGGCCCTAGAACCGAACCTTGGGGCACTCTGCTAGAAACCGACCCTCATCCTGACATCGAGCCGTTGATCACTACCCGCTGGGCCCGGCCTCCTAGCCAGCTTTCTATCCATCTTACCGTCCATTTATCCAATCCACGTTCCCTTAACTTGCTGGCAAGAATATTGTGGGAGACCGTATCAAAAGCCTTGCTAAAGTCAAGGTAGATCACATCCACTGACTTTCCCACGTCCACAGAGCCAGTTACCTCATCATAGAAGCTAATCAGATTGGTCAGGCACGACTTGCCTTTTGTGAATCTATGCTGACTATTCCTGATCACTTTCCTCTCTTCCAAGTGCCTCAAAATGGATTCCTTAAGGATCCCTTCCATGATTTTTCCAGGAACCGAGGTAACACTGACCGGCCTATAGTTCCCTGGATCGTCCTTCTTCCCTTTTTTTGAAGATGGGCACTACATTTGCCTTTTTCCAATCATCCGGGATCTCTCCCGATCTCCACGACTTTTCAAAGATAACGGCCAAAGGCTCCTCAATGACATTTGCCAACTCCCTCAGTACCCTCGGATGCATTAAGTCCGGACCCATGGATTTATGTACGTTTAGCTTTTCTAAATAGTTCCTAACCTGTTCTTTACCCACTAAGGGCTGTCCATCTTCATCCCATCTTGTGTCACTTAGCGCATTAGTCGGGGAGTCGACCTTGTCCGTGAAGACAGAGGCAAAGAAAGCATTGAGTACTTCAGCTTTCCCCACATCATCTGTCACTAGGTTACCTCCTTCATCCAGTAGGGGCCGCACACCCTCTCTGATCACCTTCTTCTTGTTAACATGCCTGTAGAAACCTTTCTTGTTATCCTTCACATCCTTAGCCAGTCGCAATTCCATTTGCGCTTTCGCCTTCCTGATAACCCCCCGGCATTCTCGAGCTATACATTTAAACCCCTCCCTGGTCATTTGTCCCTGTTTCCACTTTTTGTAAGCTTCCTTTTTGTGCTTAAGTTCACCAAGGATTTCCCCCGTAAGCCAATCCGGTCTCCTACCATGTTTGCTTCTCTTGCTACGCATCGGGATGGTTTCTTTCTGTGCCTTCAATAAGGCTTCTTTAAAATACTGCCAGCTCTCCTGGACTCCTTTCCCCTTCATGTTAGCATCCCGGGGGATTCTGCCCATCAGGTCTCTGAGGGAGTCAAAATCTGCTTTTCTGAAGTCCAAGGTGTGTATTTTACTACTCTCTTTTCTTCCTTTGGTCAGGATCCTGAAATCTACCATCTCATGATCACTGCTTCCGAGGTTGTCACCCACCTCTACTTCCCCTATTAGTTCCTCCCTGTTTGTGAGCAGAGGGGAACCAGTTCTCCTGCTTCTCTCCAGCCCTCGGTCCACCTCTTCTCTGTGATGGAGCCCGTCACTCAACTGAAGGTGCCAAAAAGATGGATCCAAAGCCAGTCTCATCTGGGCAGCAGGCGAACCCTGTGAAAGCTGCTTCCAACTCCTGGTCCCAGGGGCTGAGCAGCACAACCCTGCTCTGATGCCCATTCATTGCATGGTACCAGGGACTCGCCCAGAGGACAGGTGTGCGGGGCTGGGGACAGCCCCATTTTGTATCTGCCACTGGGGAGAATCTCCTGGCTGCCGCAACATGCCCTGTAATGCTCAGGCCTCCCAGGGCACACTGGCTGGCAGGGCGGCCCTCAGCATGGCACTCAGTCCCTGGCTGTTGCCCCTGTCCCTTGGCAGAGCGCTACGTGCCAGCAAGGAGCCGTGTGGCCCAGCCTGAGCCCCATGGCCGGCCAGGGCCCTGCCTCGACAGAGCCGCTGGACGGGCTCTCAGGAAAGGCCACCCAGCCAGGGACGGGGACCTCACAGGCCAGGGACTCACACCCAGGACTGGCCACCTGCCCTGTCAAAACCGGGACCCTGAATTTCCTGCCTGAATTGGTCCCATGGCTGCTCCTGGCCCCGCGACCGGGAGGCCTGATGGGCTCGTTGTCGGTATTTGCCTCGGCAGAGAGTGACTGAGTCACAGACTCCCTTACGGATGGAGCGGCCCCCTCCAGGGCCCTTCAGCATCTCCCATGGCTCTTCCCGGAACCTCTCCTTGGACCCCTCCCACAGGGCCAGAGACAGGCTCCCGGTACCAGGGGAAAATAAGCCCCTGCTCCCAGCAGAGAGCCTCCAGCTCGTGCAGCCCAGGGGACAGCGGCCTCTCCTGCAGCCTCGTGCTGGGAGCAACTGTCCGCACGGCCCCCATCCACATCCCTGGCTAGGGGTGGGGCCGCTCACAGGTCGCTGTTGACCGGGGCCCGGCCCGTGCTTGGGCCAGCTGCAGGCACCTGGCTGTTTCTTCCAGCTCATGGATGACAAAGCGAAACAGTCCGGGGTCGGGAACAGCCCTGGGAGGAGCCCACAAGCCGCCCGCCCTCTCCCCGCCGGTTCCCTGGTGGCAGCTACGCTGTGAGACCGAGCAGCTGGCTGCTTTTGGGACATTAACGTGGAGCCGGCAGGGCTTTAATTACCTGGCTCCAGCTCCTGGCAACCCCACTGACAGGGCTGGGCCGCTCCTCAGAAATCTCGGGTGCCAGTGACCTGGCTCTGATTGCACCAATGCCCGGCTTAGCGACGGCTGCGTCACGCCCGCTGAGGGCGGGGCATCGGAAAACATTCCCTCAGGCCCTTCTCGCCTACAGACCAGGTCACTGGCCACGTCTGCCCTTGGCAGCCTCGCCTGCTGAGGGCTGGGGATCTTCCAGATACACCTTCAAACCAACCCCTTTTGGCCTTTCTCTGCTGGCACAGGCAGCTCCTGCTGGCCTTTGCTTCCCTTAGCCACTTTCTGCACCCTCACTGTGATGCTCTACAGGCCCCTGGCGATACAGCCTGGATCACTTGCTGCAGGTCTCTCATCAGACCCGGGTGCTCCCCCACATCCCATCACCAGGGAATCGCCATTTCTAAATGGCCCGGGACAGCAGCCCTAAGCCAGCCCCTCTGGCTCAATTAGAGCCCTGCAGCAGAGCAGCAGTGTCACCGCAGAGCTGCTGCCCTACCAGCGCCCCCGCTACAGGGGGACTCGCCCACCCATGGCCCAGCAATCCAGACATGCCCTCCTGGCTGCTATGTCCCTGGGTTAGCTCTGGAAAAATGTGTGTGTGTGGGGGGGGAAATCAGCTGCTCTTGTGTGTCCCGGCCTAGCCATAAACCTGCCCTGGGGGCTGGGAGCCTGGACTCCTGGGTTCTCTCCCTGGAAAGCGGGGTGGGAGATGCAGGACCCAGACCAGGCCAGGCCCCACCCCAGGGTGCTGAGGGGGCAGGGCAGCGACCCAGCTCATCTCCAGCCGGGTAAGGGCGGTGCATGCACAGGAGGCTCCCCGCGGCAGGTGCTGGCTAGGCAGAGCTGAGCAGCCGCCAATGGTCAGTGGGATGGTCCCAAGAGGCAGAGGTGCCTACGCACTAGCCCCGGGGGGGGTGATGCTCCAGGAGGCTAGTGCACCTGAGGGGTCTCCCTGGGAATCATGGGGCGCTGCTGCCCTGGGAACCGCAGGGAGATGACCGAGCCCCATCTCCTGAGGGGGACGCTGGCGAGCTGTGCAAGGAGAGGGCTGCAGCAGCTCCTGTCCCCACTGGCAGCAGCAGGGGGCGTCCCCGGCTCCCAGCCCCCAGGGACAGGGTGGAGCTGAAGGCAGCCCCATGGCCCCGCCGACCAGTAGACCTACTTGGCCGGCAGAGGCTCCCCTCAGGGGCACTGGAGCAGCTGGTGAGGGGATCCCCAGAAGAACTAGCCTGCAACTGGCCCTGTCCTGGAGAAGTGGGGGGCCTGAACTTCTCCAGGTCACCTGCTAAGTCTCCACGCGGGGAGAGATGTGAAAGTGGAGGATTTCATTCCTCTGGCTGCATTGCATGTGAGTGTAGTAACCCCCCCCATGTGTGCCTGAGTTTCCTTGGGCACTGCACCGATCCCTGACAAGGGTGAGGATGTATGCAACAGCAGAGGCCCTTCAGAACCTGAGCGGGGGCGGGGGGAGGGGGGCAGGGCACCCAGGTGACACCAAAGGCTGGAGGAGGGGCTGGGAGGAGCTGGGTGTGTGAGTGAGTCTAGGCTGGCTTGGGAGGCAAGGAGGAGGCAGGGCCCTGACTTGGGGGGCGGGGGCCTGGTTCTGGGCCCCCCTCCCTCCCCAAGCTGGGCTGTCCTGGCTGCTCCTGGTGCTGCCGCCTCTGTTCTCTGCTGTGCCCCTGTCGCCTCAGCCCCCCCCGTGCTCCCGCCAGAGCCCCGTGCCAGGCTGGGGGGGAGGGCCGGGGTCTCCAGGGCCCACTCTGTCCCATCAACACCTCTCCTGTCCCTGAGGCAGGGAGGGGTCAGGGCCAATGGCCAGACGGAGCAAGGACCCCCAGCTCCTTCGTGCGACTCCAGGGGAGCAGGAGGCAGCCGACACCAGAGGCCCAAGGGCAGACGCCCTGTCTCTGTTCCCTGCTCTGGCGGCCCCGGGCTCTGCAGCATCACATGGCAGAGAACCCGCCCCGCCTGGACAGGCAATTTGCAAGAGACGGGCTGCCCCGAGCGGGATGGTCCTTGGCAGCCTGCACCAGAGGGAGCCGGAACCCCCCGGCCAACCACAGAGCTGTCGCAGGCAGGGGCCTGAAAGGCCCGGGGGCGAACCAGCTCCCAGCTGGGCTGATACGAGCACAGTGTGGGCGAGAAAAGGGGACCCTGCAGCTCGCCCTGGCACAGGCAGAGGCAGGGCCGCGGCCACGGCCGCGGATCATGGAGCTGGGACCGGCTGGGCGCCATGCTCCCCCCCCAGACAGGCAGCTCCATGGGCAGGCGAGCAGGAGCACTTTATTGCACCAGAGGCTGGAGGGGATTGGGGGTGAAACCGAGCGACCCACCCCACACAGGGGAGCTAGCACAAGGGGGCTGGTCCAGGGGCAGGATCCAGGATAGGGCAGGCGTTGCTCACCGGATCTGGGTGGGGGGGGGGAGGGAAGAGAGAGAGAGAGAGAGAGAGAGACTTAGGGGTGGCCAAGGGTCACCCCCCCCAGAGCCACGGAGCCCCTCCAGCCCCCCCACCTGGCTGCCGATGGGCACCGAGCCCCCCTTCCCCCAGACACAGTAACCCCCCACCCTCCCCCCGCAGGCAGCAGCTCCCGACCAGTCCTCACCGTGTATTTGTCCCATTTCTTCTCGGGGTCGTAGGGCTCCCAGCGGCTGGCTGGGAAGATGTGCTTGTTCTTCTCGTACCAGCTCCGCAGGACCACCTTCCCGGCGTGTGACTGGGGGGGGGGGAGCAGAGCGGAGCTCAGAGTGGGCATGGGGAAGGGGCACCCCCAGGGAGATGGGGAAGGGACACACGGAGCACTCCATGGGGAGAGGGACCTTAGAGGGGGCATGGCGAGGGTCAGCCCAGCGAGGCTGGTGGAATGGGTCAGCCTGGTGGGGCTAGGGAAATGGGTCAGCCCAACGGGGCTGGGGGCCCCTGCAGGCCTGGGTGGGGGATGGGCAGCCCTATGGGGCTGGGGGGGAAGGGCTGGGCAGCATAGTAGGCCAGGGGAGGGGCTGCAGAGGTCCCCGCCTCACCTCGTCCTTCTCCACAGTGGCGTCACTGAGGAGTCTCACGTCCTCGTGCACGTCGAAGTTGAAGAGTGGTCCTGGGGGGGGGGAGGGAGATTTAGGTGTCTCCTTCCCAGACAACCCCTCTCCCCGGTGCAATGGGGTCACCCAGACCCTGCCCCCTCCCCGAGAGGCTGTCGGGAGACGGGGCGGCGGGGGGGGGGGGATTTAGGTGTCTCCTTCCCAGACAACCTCTCCCCCCAGTGCAATGGGGTCACCCAGACCCTCCCCCCTCCCCGAGAGCCCAACAGGTGAGACGGGGGGGGGGTGTCACTCACCACTTTTCCCGCGCGCTTTGGTCACGATGAAGTCATAGAAGCTGTGATGCTGACGGGAGCGGAGAAAAAGGGTTAAAACTCCAGCAGGGAAGGGGCACTGCTGTCATTTTTATGATACTGCTGCCTGCCTCAGTTTCCCTCTGTGCTTCCCAACGCAGCCCAGAGAGGGGTAGGAGGGTTTAGCCTGCTCCAGAGTGGGGAAGGGCACACACGAGAGTCTGGGGACGTGGGGGCACCTGTCTTCCAACAGAGGGCTCTCCTGGGGGGAGCAGAGGACACTTGGATACTTACATGGGGGATGATCAGATCCTCCTTGATGTACATGAGTTGCTCCACCCCGGCTGACCTGGGGGGCGGGTGAAGGCAGGAATCAGCACTATGGGGGGGCAGCTCCTCAGCCAGTGCCTCACTCCCTCAGTACACACCCAGCGCCCCTGCTCCCCTAAACTCCCCCATCCCGCCACCATTCTCTCATGCTCCCTCCACTGCCCCACCTATGTGCCCTGCATGGCCCCTCCGCGTGCCCCTCCCCATGCCCCCCATGCTCCGTGCATGGCCGTCCGCTGACCCGCCCCCTCCGCGTGCCCCTCACGATCCTCCCAGACCCCCCCAGACCTACCTGAGCTCACTGAAGTCCTTGCGTAGGATCTCGAGGGCTTTCTGCAGGAACTGCTGCATGGTGTTCCCCTTTTTCATCTGGGGGAGAGCAGGTCAGGGCTGGAGCGCAGCTCCTCCCCCCTCCTGTTCCCCCCGCCCCGGCCCCCGACAGCCTTTCCCGCCCCGGCCTCCAACAGCCTCTCCTCCCTCCTCCTGTTCCCCCAGCCCCGGCCCCCGACAGCCTCTCCCCAACCCTGTTCTCCCCACCCCGGCCTCCAACAGCTTCCTCTGCCCTCCTGTTCCCCCTGTTCTGGCCCCTGACAGCCTCTCGTTCCCCTTCCTGTTCCCCGCCCTTCAGCCCCTGACAGCCTCTCCTTCCCCCCTTCTGTTCCCCCCCGCTCCAGCCCGACAGCCTCACCTCCCCCCTCCTGTTCCCCGCCCTTCAGCCCCTGACAGCCTCTCCTCCCCCCTTCTGTTCCCCCCCGCTCCAGCCCGACAGCCTCACCTCCTCCCTCCTGTTCCCCGCCCTTCAGCCCCTGACAGCCTCTCCTCCCCCCTTCTGTTCCCCCCCGCTCCAGCCCGACAGCCTCACCTCCCCCCTCCTGTTCCCCGCCCTTCAGCCCCTGACAGCCTCTCCTCCCCCCTTCTGTTCCCCCCCGCTCCAGCCCGACAGCCTCACCTCCCCCCTCCTGTTCCCCGCCCTTCAGCCCCTGACAGCCTCTCCTCCCCCCTTCTGTTCCCCCCCGCTCCAGCCCGACAGCCTCACCTCCCCCCTCCTGTTCCCCGCCCTTCAGCCCCTGACAGCCTCTCCTCCCCCCTTCTGTTCCCCCCCGCTCCAGCCCGACAGCCTCACCTCCTCCCTCCTGTTCCCCGCCCTTCAGCCCCTGACAGCCTCTCCTCCCCCCTCCTGTTCCCCCCCGCTCCAGCCCGACAGCCTCACCTCCCCCCTCCTGTTCCCCGCCCTTCAGCCCCTGACAGCCTCTCCTCCCCCCTTCTGTTCCCCCCCGCTCCAGCCCGACAGCCTCACCTCCCCCCTCCTGTTCCCCGCCCTTCAGCCCGACAGCCTCTCCTCCCCCCTCCTGTTCCCCCCCCCCCGCTCCAGCCTGACAGCCTCACCTCCTCCCTCCTGTTCCCCGCCCTTCAGCCCCTGACAGCCTCACCTCCTCCCTCCTGTTCCCCGCCCTTCAGCCCGACAGCCTCTCCTCCCCCCTTCTGTTCCCCCCCCGCTCCAGCCCGACAGCCTCTCCTCCCCCCTCCTGTTCCCCGCCCTTCAGCCCCTGACAGCCTCTCCTCCCCCCTTCTGTTCCCCCCCGCTCCAGCCCGACAGCCTCTCCTCCCCCCTCCTGTTCCCCCCCGCTCCAGCCCGACAGCCTCACCTCCTCCCTCCTGTTCCCCGCCCTTCAGCCCCTGACAGCCTCTCCTCCCCCCTTCTGTTCCCCCCGCTCCAGCCCGACAGCCTCTCCTTCCCCCTCCTGTTCCCCGCCCTTCAGCCCCTGACAGCCTCACCTCCTCCCTCCTGTTCCCCGCCCTTCAGCCCCTGACAGCCTCTCCTCCCCCCTCCTGTTCCCCCCCGCTCCAGCCCAACAGCCTCTCCTTCCCCCTTCTGTTCCCCCCCGCTCCAGCCCGACAGCCTCACCTCCCCCCTCCTGTTCCCCGCCCTTCAGCCCCTGACAGCCTCTCCTCCCCCCTTCTGTTCCCCCCCCGCTCCAGCCCGACAGCCTCTCCTCCCCCCTCCTGTTCCCCCCCCCCGCTCCAGCCTGACAGCCTCACCTCCTCCCTCCTGTTCCCCGCCCTTCAGCCCCTGACAGCCTCACCTCCTCCCTCCTGTTCCCCGCCCTTCAGCCCGACAGCCTCTCCTCCCCCCTTCTGTTCCCCCCCGCTCCAGCCCGACAGCCTCTCCTCCCCCCTCCTGTTCCCCGCCCTTCAGCCCCTGACAGCCTCTCCTCCCCCCTTCTGTTCCCCCCCGCTCCAGCCTGACAGCCTCACCTCCTCCCTCCTGTTCCCCCCGCCCCGGCCCCCGACAGCCTTTCCCGCCCCGGCCTCCAACAGCCTCTCCTCCCTCCTCCTGTTCCCCCAGCCCCGGCCCCCGACAGCCTCTCCCCAACCCTGTTCTCCCCACCCCGGCCTCCAACAGCTTCCTCTGCCCTCCTGTTCCCCCTGTTCTGGCCCCTGACAGCCTCTCGTTCCCCTTCCTGTTCCCCCCGCTCTGGCCCCTGACAGCCTCTCCTCCCCCCTCCTGTTCCCCGCCCTTCAGCCCCTGACAGCCTCTCCTTCCCCCTCCTGTTCCCCCCCGCTCCAGCCCAACAGCCTCTCCTCCCCCCTCCTGTTCCCCCACTCCAGCCCGACAGCCTCACCTCCTCCCTCCTGTTCCCCCCGCTCCAGCCCGACAGCCTCTCCTCCCCCCTCCTGTTCCCCGCCCTTCAGCCCCTGACAGCCTCACCTCCTCCCTCCTGTTCCCCCCCGCTCCAGCCCGACAGCCTCACCTCCCCCCTCCTGTTCCCCCCCGCTCCAGCCCGACAGCCTCACCTCCCCCCTCCTGTTCCCCCCCGCTCCAGCCCGACAGCCTCTCCTCCCCCCTCCTGTTCCCCCCCGCTCCAGCCCGACAGCCTCACCTCCTCCCTCCTGTTCCCCCCGCTCCAGCCCCTCCTCCCCCTCCTGTTCCCCGCCCTTCAGCCCCTGACAGCCTCTCCTTCCCCCCTTCTGTTCCCCGCCCTTCAGCCCCTGACAGCCTCTCCTTCCCCCCTTCTGTTCCCCCCCGCTCCAGCCCGACAGCCTCACCTCCTCCCTCCTGTTCCCCCACTCCAGCCCGACAGCCTCACCTCCTCCCTCCTGTTCCCCCCCGCTCCAGCCCGACAGCCTCACCTCCTCCCTCCTGTTCCCCGCCCTTCAGCCCCTGACAGCCTCTCCTTCCCCCCTTCTGTTCCCCCCCGCTCCAGCCCGACAGCCTCACCTCCTCCCTCCTGTTCCCCGCCCTTCAGCCCCTGACAGCCTCTCCTCCCCCCTTCTGTTCCCCCCCGCTCCAGCCCGACAGCCTCTCCTCCCCCCCTCCTGTTCCCCCCCGCTCCAGCCCGACAGCCTCTCCTCCCCCCCTCCTGTTCCCCCCCCGCTCCAGCCCGACAGCCTCTCCTCCCCCCCTCCTGTTCCCCCCCGCTCCAGCCCGACAGCCTCTCCTCCCCCCCCCTGTTCCCCCCCGCTCCAGCCCGACAGCCTCTCCTCCCCCCTCCTGTTCCCCCCCGCTCCAGCCCGACAGCCTCTCCTCCCCCCTCCTGTTCCCCCCGCCCCCGCTCGACAGCCTCTCCTCCCCCCTCCTGTTCCCCCCGCCCCCGCTCCAGCCCAACAACCTCTCCTCCCCCCTCCTGTTCCCCCAGCTCCAGCCCCTCCTCCCCCCTCCTGTTCCCCCCGCTCCAGTCTGACAACCTCTCCTCCCACCCCTGTTCCCCTTGTTTTGGCCCCTGACAGCCCCTCCTCCCCCCTCCTGTTCCCCCCGCTCCAGTCTGACAACCTCTCCTCCCCCCCGTTCCCCTTGTTTTGGCCCCTGACAGCCCCTCCTCCCCCCTCCTGTTCCCCCTGCTCCAGCCCCTCCTCCCCCCTCCTGTTCCCCCCGCTCCAGTCTGACAACTTCTCCTCCCCCCTCTTGTTCCCCTTGCTCTGGCCCCTGACAGCCTCTCCTCCCCCGTCCTGCCCTTGACAGCCTCACCTTCCCCCACCTCAGCCACAACAGCCCTTCTCCCCTCTGTTCCTCTGCTGCCCCCCTCCACACCCACCTTGACTGTGCGCCGGTGGCCGGAGCCATCCCAGTAGCTGAAGGTGATTTCAATCTCCTCACCTATGGAGAGGTATGGGTCACTGGGGGTGGCAGTCCTACCCGCTCCACCTGGCCCCAACGTCCCACCCACCATCAGTGACTCCCTGCCCTCCCCCCCCCCGAACCCACTAACAGTTCCAAACTCCCTTCGCCCTGCCACATGCATCTCCCTCCCCCCAGACCTAGCAGCAGGCAGTTCCCCTGGTCACATACTCTTGATCTTTTCTTGCTTGGCCTCCCACTCCTGGCGCAGCTCCTCACGCAGGCGGTTCTCCTCCTCCTGGGGGCATAGCACAGTTGGGGGGGGTCACTGGGGGAGGGCAACATGTAGCCCAGGCTGGCGGCGTTGCACGGGGGGTGGTGCCTGTGCTGAGCGACCTGGCTGGGAGGGGAGGGGCCGGACCTAGCTGGGGGCAAAGGGAAGGGGCCAGGGCAGAGGAGCTGTGGGGGAAGGGAAGGGCCGGGCCATACCTAGTGGTCCTGACTGGGGAGGAAGGGGAGGGGCTGGGGCATGGGGGCTGGGCCAGGCCGGGCATTCCCAGCTGAGTGTGGGAGGGGCCATACCTCACGGTCCCGATCTGGAAGGAAACTGGTGTCCACATCTGGGTTTTTTCCCAATTTGCGCTTTTTGGGGGGCAGCTCTGTGGGGAGAAAAGGAATGAGAACCCCCCTACTGCCCACCAGCCCCCCTGCTGGTGCCCCTACAGCATCTCCTATTACCCAGGCACCATCTCCTCCCTCAGTCTCCCGCTTCCACCCCACATGGGCCCATTGTCCTGTGATCCCCCCTCACCCTCTTTGTCCAGCTCTGGCTCCTCCTCCTCCTCCGGCTGCTCTTCCTCCTCCTCGTCGTCCTCCTCCTCCTCTTCCTCCTCGTCCAGGGTGAAGGAGAGGCTGGAAATCTTCCGCTTCTGCTCCTGCTTGCGCTCCCGCTCCCGCAGCCGCTCCAGCTTCCTGGGGGCAACGCCCGATGGGGGGGGTTAGACCAGGGGGTCTTGCCCCATGGCAGAGGCGGACCAGCCCAATGATGGCCCCCATATGGGGGGAGACGCCCCTCAGAATCCCCTCCCTACAAAGGGCTCCCCCGACTTGATCAGGGGCTGCAAACATGTAACTGCTTCAATCTACAGCAGTTCCATGTTTACATGTGGGGGCCAGGCGGGAGCTGGTGCATGAGGGGAGCTGGGAGGGCTTCCACGGGAGCCGGTGCTCAGAGGGCCAGCTTTTAAGACAGCGGGGACTGGGGACTCCATGGGAGCTGGTGCTCGGGGGGCCAGCTTTTAAAGGTTGGGGGTGAGCGCAGGCTTGCTGGTTAATGCTGCCAATGGGCATATTCCCGTCCATAGAGGAGATCTGACCATTGCCCCCCCACGGGAAAGGAGCCCAGAAGTAGGAATCCTCCCGTCCCCCACCCAACTCACAGCTGCAGCTCCTTGCACTGCTCCTTCTTGGCCAGCTGCTTCTCACGCTCCTTCACCAGTGCCTCCTGCTTGGCCTTCATGTCAGTCAGTGTCACCAGACCTGGGGGGCAGAGGGATCAGGCCCTCAGCACCGCAGCAGATCTAGTGACTGGGGAGGAGCAGCCCTGATACCTGGGTTCTCCCCCAGCACAAGGGCAGTGTTAGGTAGCGGTGAGAGCAGTTGGGCCAGGGAAGGGAGCTGGGAGCCCGGAGGCCTGGGTTCACTCCCAGCTTGGGGAGGAGGGGCCCCCACTCACCCACAGTGCTGGATTTCAGTTCTGCTTCCACCGCATCGTAATGAGCAGAGAATTTCTTATCAATGTTCGACTTCATGATGTTCTCCTGCGGGGATGGGACCAGGGAGAACAGCCTGTAAACGGGGGGGGTTGGCCATGGGACTCTGCCCTTTCCCCACTTCTGCCTCCAGCACCTCCCTGCCCCTCCAGAGTCCCCACCACGGCCCCTCCCGGGCCCCCATGCCTGCCCCCCAGGGGCCTGCATCACTGAGGGATGCAGAGTCCCCGCAGCCCCCCACCCACCTCAGCGATGCGCTGCCGCATCTGCTCCATGTGTTCCCGCTGCCGTTCCCGCTTCTTCATCAGCTGCAGGGCCCGGCCAGCCTCGCTGGCCGCCCCCTTGTACTGCGCCATGGCGGGGGGCCTGGGGGGTCTGGGGGGAAGCCCTGGCGGTGACGCGGGGGGGGGGGTCTAGGAGGTGGCCTGGGGGGGAAGCCCTGGAGGTGACGTGGGAGGGGTCGGAGGGGATCCCGGGGGGAGTCCCAGTGGTGATGTGCAGGGGGGGGGGGGTCTAGGAGGTGGCCTGGGGGGGAAGCCCTGGAGGTGACGCGGGGGGGGGGTCCCGGGGGAAGCCCCGGCGGTGACGCGGGGGGGGGGGTCCCCGGGGGAAGCCCCGGCGGTGACGCGGGGGGGGGGTCGGAGGAGGTCCCGGGGGGAGCCCCGGTGGTGATGTGCGGGGGGAGGGGGGTCTAGGAGGTGGCCTGGGGGGGAAGCCCTGGAGGTGACGCGGGGGGGGGGGTCCCGGGGGAAGCCCCGGCGGTGACGCAGGGGGGTCGGAGGGGGTCCCGGGGGAAGCCCCGGCGGTGACGCAGGGGGGTCGGAGGGGGTCCCGGGGGGAGCCCCGGCGGTGATGCGGGGGGGTGTCGAAGGAGGTCCCGGGGGGAGCCCCGGTGGCGATGTGCGGGGGGGAGGGGGGTCTAGGAGGTGGCCTGGGGGGGAAGCCCCGGCGGTGACGCAGGGGGGTCGGAGGGGGTCCCGGGGGGAGCCCCGGCGGTGACGCGGGGGGGGGTCCCGGGGGAAGCCCTGGAGGTGACGCGGAAGGGTCCCGGGGTCGCTCCCGGCCGGACTCGTAGCGGGTCCGCAGCTCGCAGCTGACGTGACGTCATCCGCACGCGCCGCTGCCGAGTGACGCAGCGCGGCCGCCTGGTCCCGCCCCGCTATGCAAATTGCTGGTAGCGCAGAGGCTTCCGGGAGCGCGGACCCCGCCCCTCCCCGTGTAGCCCCGCCCACCCTTATCCCCTGAACGCCAAGGGGGGGGGGCCAGCTGGCCCGAGCGCGGGGGGGCACCGCTCCCCTTCCCCCCAGCCCCTTCTTCCAGCGCAACAGGCCCCCCCCCCGTCCCAAGAGCCACCCATGGACCTGTCCTCCATCCATTCATCTCGCTCATCCTCAGGCAAGGAGTTCCACAGGTTAACGGTGCGTTGTGAGACGTCAAGCTTCCTTTTGTGTGTTAAACCTGCTGCCTATTAATTTTATTTGGTGACCCCTAGTTCTTGTGTTGTGGGATAAGTAACCAACTTGTATTCACATTCCCCATACCAGTCCTGATTTTATCAACTCCTATCGTATCTGCCCTTAGTCTCCTCCTCTCTAAATTGAAAAGGCCCAGTCTTTTTAATCTCTCTGCATATGGCAGAGGTTCCTAACCCCGACCCTTTCTCTTGCCCTTTTCTGAATATGTTTTGGGCTGGGACCCACTTCTGCATGCAGCGTTGGATGCACGGTGCCCCAGGGATTCACACAGAGGCAAGATGACAATTTTCTGTCTCATTCCTGACCCCGCCTGCAGGCTACGTGGGGCTCTGCCAAGGACAACCCACAACCGTTCCCAGATCTCTGTTGTGCCACTTGGGGTACAGGAATTCAGCCCACAGCCCAGCCTCCCAAACTGGAGCTGGGAGCCAGGCTGGGGGGGGGCAGAGAAGCCCTTCCTTAGCAGGAGGCCTGGGGCAGCCATGGACTTGAGGGGCCCCCCACAGCTACCAGGAGAACACCCTTACATCCAAAGGGGGCTCTGGTTTGTAATGGGGGATCTAGCCAAAATCACTGTGTGCCTTGGGCTGAGTCACTTTAGAATGTATCCAGCCACCAGCTGGGAGCCCCCTGCCCCTTACCCTCCCTGCAAGCCTCTCCCCCCAGCTCCCATCCCCCACAAGGGTTGCCAGGTGTCCGGTTTTGAACCAGACAGTCCAGTATTTGAGCTTTCTGTTTGGGAAACAAATTGAGAAAACAGAAATGTCCAGTATTTTCTAACTAAGATGTGATGTAGATTGTGATGTAATGTCAAGTGTGTCTGGTATTTTTGTTGAAACCATCTGGCAACCCTATCCCTCATCCCCCTCAGCTTGGCCCCCTTGCTCCTCTCCTCCCAGACCGGGGGGGGGGGGGGGGGGGGAGGGGGGGCACGCATGCGCAGGGGGAAGATGAGCTATGCATGAAAGTCGGGGGGGGGGCTGTGCAGAGTTCAGGGAGCTGGAGTGCCCCTGACCCCCATTCACTCACTGGATGCCTATCTCCTTGTGCACCCCCCTCACCCAACTCCCTTCCACCACCTTGAAAGCCAAATACCTGGTTAACTCCCTGTACAGCAGCATCTTCACCAGCTGGCCGGGGGGGGACACGCCCCCCCCCCCCAAGGCAGTGAGAATGGAGCAATATGCTGCCCTTCTACCAGCCCCTCAAGTGGCCCCTGAGCCGTGCCCCCCAGATCGTTGGCCATGAGGAATTTGGAGATCAAGTAAACCTTCCAGTTTCAGCTGGGTCCCATGGACTCGGACAGCACCTTGGGGAGCCCAAAGCATTTATGCAGCTGAGGGGCAGGAGTTAGGGGCCCCTGCTCCCCTACTCCCAACCAAGTCTCCATCCTCTGTGGACTGACACCCCAAACCAGCCCTCCCACAGACAGAGGCTGCTCTACATCCCATAGAGATGAGGGCCCTCAGGGTGGTGAGGGCAGCACCCCAGGGGAGCATGCTGGGGGCCACCGAGGGATGGAGTGAAGGGCTGAATAAAGGGGCAGTAGGGAGCCAGAGGGTGCAGGCATTGCAAGGAGCAGGTACCATGGGGGACTAGAGAGGCTGCGGTGCAGAGGGTCCCTTGGGGTGCAATAGCAGGGTGCAGCCTGGGGCGTACATAGGAAGTTCAATAGAGGAGGCCTGGCGGCGGGGAGGGGGTGTTAGAGCAAGGCCACCCAACCATGCACAGGGTGAGGCAAGGGGGCTCTTCCTCTGCACCACTAGACCCCTACACCACAAAACCAGTTAACCCAGACCCACCTGGAACAGAGCCCTCGGGCAGTAGAGCCTCTCTCCAGCAGCTCTCTGCCACAGCCTCCTCACCCATCTCCAACTCCACAGCAGAGGCAGCCTCCCCCCCAGTAACAGTGCCTGCTGCTGCACTAAGATCCTTCACCTCCATC
This sequence comes from Pelochelys cantorii, assembly GCA_032595735.1. Taxonomy (NCBI): domain Eukaryota; kingdom Metazoa; phylum Chordata; order Testudines; family Trionychidae; genus Pelochelys; species Pelochelys cantorii. Next base: position 13,434,482 of record CM064358.1, on the reverse strand, counting down.
AAGTCTCTCCCCTCCCCCCCACAGAAAGACCCTCCCTTCACGTAGCTCCCACACAGACAGAAACTCAGGCCCAGATGCTTTATTGAGGAGGGGCACAGAGCCACCAATAAATAAGGGTTTAGGAGGCCTGGGGAGGGGTGGCCAGATGGGGCCAGGGGAGAGCATCCCCCACAGGCAGGGACAGAGAAACAATGGGGATCAAGCCCCCCATGAAGTCCCAACCCTGGGGAGGCTAGCCCCCTCAGGGATCATAGCGTGGAAGGAAGGAGGGAAGAGATGTGCAGCAGGGAACGGGCGGTAGGAAGAGAGGTTGGAGGTCCAGCTAATGGAGGGTGGCTAGGGAACAGGCCCCAGAGGCTACGCCCTGCCCTACTCGCCCTGGGGCACGGCCAGGGGCGTCCCCTTGGGGTCATCAAAGCGGTCCATGGTGCGGAGGCCCAGCAGCACGTGCAGGCCGCAGGCGAAGCCAGCCCCAAGCAGCAGGGCCGTGAGCAGCCCCATCCAGGTGCCTGGCGCAAAGAACCCAGCACAGTCGTTGGCAGAGGAGAACCGCAGGCCTGTCACGTTGAACGCCTGCAGCTGGGAGAGGATGGGGGTTAGATGTGGCTGCATTCCCAGCCCCCCCAGCCTCCTCCAGAGCCAGGAGAGAACCCAGGTGTCCTAGCTCCCAGCCACCTCCCCCCTTTCCTGAGCAGGGTGAGAAACCAGGCACCCTGGCTCCCCGCTGGTACCTGCACATCCTGCAGCAATACCCCCCAGGCAGGGCTGGGGCCGAGAGGTGCCAGGCCAGCACCAAAGGCGGACAGGCTGCTGAGGTGGGCGCAGCGCCAGGAGTAGTTGCGAGGGGCCGTCACCTGCGAGGCGTTGAACATGGTGGACCGGACTGAGGGCACTGCCAGCTCCAGGTGATTCAGCTGGAACCAATCCCGGCCCGAGACAGGGAACCACCGGCTGGTCATGTGGAACCTGGGGAACAGGGGACACGGCTCAGCCAGCCGCCCAGGGGGCAAGACCCCCCCACAGCACCCTCAGCCAGCTGCCTCCCCAGGGCCAGAGACCTCACCAGCCTGAAACCTCTGTCCATTATGCCCCAGCCAAAGCCTTCACCTCGCATGTCACCCCCAAACCCCAGCACACCTCCCCAGCCAAAGTGACCCCCCATACTCACGTGACAGTCAGAGGAGCCCCTAGAACATTGTCATACTTCAGTACCAGCCTGGGGGAGGAGAAGACAGACAGTCACCCCCACAGTCCCAACCCACAGCCCCTCCCAGCCCAGCCCTGTCTCCCCCACTCCCAACCCACAGCACCCCCCCCCCCTCACCGGGAGTCAGTGGAGTTCCAGAACGAGCTGCTCACATCCACAGAGGCCTCTGTCCCGAACGTCAGGGGCGTCAGGTCGACCCACTTGTTGCCCTGACCCACTGAGAAGTTGCGGGCCCAGAAGAGGATCTGGGGCACCCCGGTCTGGGGGTACCGCACTGGAGGGGGCTGTGCTGGCACTGTGCTGGCCTTCTGCAGCAGATGGCGGCCCACCCCCTCAGGGGCCACCCCAGTGACATCCCGGAGAACCTAGGAAGAAGGAGGGGTGAGCTCAGGGACCCCATTCAGGGGGTGTCAGCAGGTGGACCATTAAGCCCCCCCATTAGCTGCATGGCCATGCAGCTGCCTATTAAGTGCCACCCAGAAGCTCAAGGATCCCACCCAGGACCCTGCTGTAACCTGGGGTGTTGCTCCCTCTGGGCCCCTATACAGGAGCAGCCAAGGCAGGGAGAGAGAGAGAGAGAGAGCGCTGAGGGAGGCTTCTCTCCTTGCAGCAGTCCTGGAGCACACTCCTGCACCCCACGTCCCTCAAGCCAGCCCACTCCCCAGAGCCCACAGCCTCCCCTCTGACCCAGTCCCAAGCCCCTTGGCCCCAGAAAGTTGTGCAATGTGCACTGAGACAGATGGTGTGTCACATGTGGCTGCCACACTGGTGCATGGAACAACCTTCATTCAGCACAGGGGTGGCCTAGAGGGAACCCCAGGGGGACCTACCCGTGATGGGCCCCCGGCTGTCAGCAATGCCATGTAGGGCACGTCCTCGTCCTTCAGGGCACTCAGCACCTGCCCGATGATCTCATCTGGGGGGAGACACGTCAGGGATAACAGCCCTGCCCACCCTGGGATGGAGATACTGAACCCTCCTCGCTGCCTGTGGTGTAGTGGGAGGCTGTCTGCTCTGTAACCCGGTGTGTCCCCCTGCGCTGTGATGTGAGAGTCTCATTGACTCTCCCAAATGTGTATTAACCCAGACACCCAGGCTCAGGCTCAGCCTCACCAGAAGAGAGACAAAGGGAGGAAGGCGGAGACCAACACCTGGCTGGGGGGCAGGGCCTGGGAGGTTGGCAGTTAGGGGTCAGGGAAGCAGGAGGAGAACAGACTAGGGAGGGGGCTAGATTTGTAGGGGCCTGGTCTCCCCCCCCCCCATCTCGGGGGGGTGAGGCCTCCTAGCCCTGGTTACTGTGACCAGATTCCACCTATGCTGTGCTATACCCTGGAGAAGCAATAAACTCCCTCAATTCTACTGGCTGGCGGAGTCTGTTCGTGCCACTAAGGGGGTGCAGAAGTCAGGGAGACCTCAACACGCTGTCACACCGCCCATCAAGACCGTCCCTCAGCTGTGGTGGGAAAATGGGGGAAGACAGGACTCCAGGGGAACCCAACCATAGGCAATCAGGGGCCTAAGGGTGGGAGCAGAACCAATAAGGGGAAGCTGGGGGCCTGAGCAGGCAGACCCAGCCTAGGGGGGCAGGACCCTACAGGACCCAGCCCTGGAGAGCTGCGCAGAGGGAACAGAGCCAGTCAGGGCAGCCAAGGTCCTTGGGGCAGGTGTGACCCCAATTTACCCAGCTATGGGGGAAAATCGGGGCAGCAGAGCCAGCCATGGGGTCTGGGGGGACAGACTCACCGTTACTTGTCAGCGCCTCCTTCGGGGCCATGAGGCTGGAGCTAAGGACAAAAAGCAGAATGTCATTGGGAGGCATCACAGCCTTGCCACCCCCATGGCAGGCCCATGCCTATGCCCAGGCAGCCAGCCTGCGTCCCCCCCAACCCAGCGAACCACGGTGTGACGTAGTGGGGATTGTGTTCACTCTGGTTTTGCATTCCCTGTTTACTTTATAATGCTGTGTGTGATTCCAACTGTCCTGTGCTGCTCTGTAGTGACTCTGTCAGGAGGGGGAAGTCTAGCTGGCCTGGGGAGCTGGGCAGGGGCCCAGAGCCTTGGCTCTGGGTTCCCCTGCCCCGAAATGGGTTGTACTGACTGTTCCTGGTTCCTGTAACAAGTCTGTGCTACACTGTGACCCTGTCAATGAATAAACCTTCTGTCCTACTTGCTGGCTGAGTCTCACATCTGGCTGCGGGTGGGGGTACAGGCCTTCCTCCCACTCCGTGACACACGGCATCCACACTCGCCAAGGGTTGGACGCAGGCAGCCATGCCCGAAGCCAGGCCAGCAGGCAGGGCAGGGGACCCAAGGGGAACCTGGGCAGGTTGTGAGAGGGCGTGGGGTAGGTACCCAACAGTGTAGGGCAGCCGCAGCAATGGGGGTGGGGGGTACGTACCTGGCTGCGTAGGGAAGCCGCACCAAGAGCAGGGTGGGCACGCTGGCGCTGGGGGCGGGGGTACGTACCTGGCTGCATAGGGCAGGCGCACCAAGAGCAGGGTGGGCACACTGGCATTGAGGCGCAGCTCCCGCAGGGTGCCTGGCTCCACGTGCAGGGGGCTCAGCCCCAGCTTCTCCTTCAGAAGCCCCAGGACTCCTGCGGCCACCGCGCCCTGCACAGCCGGGAGCACCAAGGTGGATGGGGCCCCTGTCAGGGCACTCTGGGGGGGGGGGGGGGGGAGAGAAGGGAAGAGAGAAAAAGACTCAGTCAGGCACCCAACCCCCAGAGACCTCAGCAGACCTGTGCTGCTCCTGCAATCTCCAGCACTCTGTGCCACAGCCACAACCCTCAGGCCCTAGCTGACCCTCAGAGTCCCCCCCCCAAATATCTCCCCCCCCAGTGCCCTTGCAACCTCCAGTGCCCTCTGTCCCTACCATAGCCCTTAGGACCCATGGATCCCAAGAGCCCCCTCACAACCCTGAGTCTCCACTATCCCCCCAGGCCCTTGCAGGCACCATAACCCCCATTCCCCCTCAGCTCCTCACCCTCGACCAGCAGCCCCCCGCTTACCTCAAGGTTGGGGAAGGCGCTGTCAGGCTTGTTGCCAAAGACACCCCCGTATGCTGTGAAATCCTCCAGGCTGAGCTGGGGGATGAGAGAGTATTAACAGGAGCTCGAGGGCCCCCTAACCCATCCTCTCCCCATGGAACTAGACGCACGTATTGGGGGAAGAAGGAGGGACCTCACAGGCAGATGAGTCACTAGTCACAAGATGTGAGAGACTGGGCTCACTTCCCCTTAAGTGAGGATGCAGGAGGGATGGGAGGAACAAACCCCTCCCCACACAGTGGCAGGCCACAGGGCTGCTGCCCAACCAGGTGCCCCACTACATCCCCCAACTCCACAGCAGCCCCAGCCCACAAGACCCCGCCACCCACTCCGAGTCCGGGATGCAGGAGCACAGCAACGGGGGGTCTGCACAGGGTGCTGGGAGACACAAATGGAGGGGACCATGAGACTATGGGGGGGGCACCCCGCTCACCTTGTCCTGCAGGAAGAGCAGGATATTGCGGGGGCCCCGCTCCAGCGCAGGCGCAAGGAGTGCGCTCAGCTGGGCCATGCTGACCACCTGCCCCTCATAGCGCTCAGCCAGGGGCGGCCACAGGGCACTGGGGGCAGCAGGAGCAGGGTTAGTGCAGACCCACACCCAGCCCCCTCCCCCACCTGCGCTCCCAGTCCCCCCCGCCCAGCCCCCTCCCCCACCTGCGCGCCCAGCCCCCGCGCCCAGCCCCCTCCCCCACCTGCGCTCCCAGCCCAGCCCCCGCGCCCAGCCCCCTCCCCCACCTGCGCTCCCAGCCCCTCCCGCCCAGCCCCCTCCCCCACCTGCGCGCCCAGCCCCCGCGCCCAGCCCTGCCCCCTCCCCCACCTGCGCTCCCAGCCCCTCCCGCCCAGCCCCCTCCCCCACCTGCGCGCCCAACTCCCAGCCCCCCCCACCTGCGGCCGGACCAGCCCAGCAGCGGGACCCGCCCGGCGCACGCCGCCGCCAGCGCCAGCCCCACCAGCATCAGCCGCGCGGCCGCCATCTTGAGCCCTGTTCCCACCCGCGTCCGCCACCGGCCTTATCACTCTGCACCCCGCCCCCTCCCGCTCTCCGCCAATGGCCGCGCCGGAAACCCCGCCCCCAGCTCACTCTCCACCAATGGCCGTGCGGAAGGGGCAGGCGCCCAGGGGCGCGGGTGGTGAAGCAGGCGGGACCCCGGGGCTACGCGTTCGCGCTATGAACGGCTCGGCGACCCCTGCCGGGCGGGCGGGACATAGCAGCGTTCTGCGCCTGTGCGGAGGCCCCGCCCCAACCGGAAGCCCCGCCCAGCGCGGGACAGGTAGAGGCTCGCTGCTTTGCGGCACTGTCGCGCTGCGGGGCCCGAGAGTCTGTGGACCCCCCCTCAGGTCACACCCGACCCCGGGCGCCGCAACGATACCGGGGTGGGGATTTCGGGGCGCCGGCCTCCCCCCGCACACACTGGCCCCCTTTCGGGCCCTGGGGGGGGCGGGGCCCTGGCCTGGGCTGTCCCGGTGCCGGTGCCGCCGAGTCTGTTCTCCGCTGCGTCCGTTGCCTCAGCCCCCCCCCCCCCCCGCGCTCTCCCCGCCGAGCCCCGCGCCGGGCTGGGGGAGGGGCGGGAACAGGAGCCGGTGATGCCCCCCCGACGCTTTGGTGACACTGTGCTGGTGGAAGCTGGGGCCCTGCGCCCAGTGGCCGCCGGTTCTGTTCGTTCCCTCGGGGCAGACCGGACACTGGGCTGGATGGTGTCACCAGATTTGCCCAAAACTCTGGGGTAGGCTCCTTGATTGGGGTGACTCTTATGGGGCTGGGGGGAGGTTAACAGTTCTATCGGTGTGCTGCTTGTGCTCTCACATGGAGCTGATTCTCCTGCTGCCAATGCCCCCTCCCAGTGGAGTGCTGGCAGGAACTATGTTCCTCAGGGCGGGGGTCTTCCCACCTTAGAAACACATGAACACTCAGACCCACTAACAGAGCATGTCTGAGAGGCCTGGTTAATCTGCACTCACAAGCTGATCCCTCATATGTCCCTGGCCTCAGCAGGCTGGGTTTAACAGCAATGCCACTGTTCCCTCATGCGCCTTTGGATTCAGTGGGCTGGATTTAACAGCACTTTAAGCTGCCATCCTCATATGCCCACAGGTTCAGCATCTCCCTATCCCCACTTTCACACTACAATCATTGGTTGGTAAACCATGTGATAAGCAAACCCCACAGGATTTTTGGGCACAACAGGGATCTTTAGCTTGGGTACAAGCAGCATTGTTGCAGAGTGAACGGGGAAGCCAAAACAACACCCCTGAGGAAGAGAGAGTGGGAGAGAAAGAGAGAAGCAACCAGCTTAATAATGGAAGTTATTTATTTATATATATATATAGAGAGAGAGAGAGCCAAACACACAAAACAGTTACAATATTAAATCCAAATTGAAACTGGATTACCAATGTTAGGGGTAGCAAACCATATAATAGTTTACATAGGGCAGGGGCAGGAGGCTACGCTTAGCCTTAGAGCGGTAGGGGAGGGGAAGAGAGAGACCTCACCACTCCGTGGAGCTTGCACTGATCGGAGTTCCCAGATGGTGATGGGAGCCAGGGGTGTGATGCCCTGATCCTGCACCCCCATAGCAGCAAGATGAGACTCCGCCAGCCAGTAGAATAGAGGGGGTTTATTGCTTCGCCGGGATACAGCACCAGATAGACGTGATGTGGACATAAGGAGTCAGGGGCTGGCAGCCCTAGACCCCTTGGGGCAGGGGTACATAGCCCCCCCTGAACTCCCAGCACTCTGCTTAGTCTGTTCTTTTCAGTTTTCCAGCCAAAAAACTGCCCAGCTCCCAGGCCCTGCGCCCCAGCCAGGTGGTCATCTCCACTTCCCTTCCTTTGTCTCTCCTCCCCCCCCCCCCCCCAACTTATCTGCTCAGGTTGGGACTAGGTGTCTGGGCCAATACACATGTGGGTGAGTCAGTGGGAATCACACAGCACAGCGCAGGGGAACCCTGGGTTACAGAGCAGACAGCACCCCCACTACATCCCAGGGGGTCCAGAGGGCAGGCGACAAGCAGAGCAGAGCCGAGCCTCCAGCACGATCAGGCAGGAGATGAAGTCATCTCAATGGAACTGATGCAGTTTAAATCCAGGTATCAGAACAGTTTTTCTTGGGCAAGGGTAGGCATTTTTGTAGGAACAAGACAATAGCTCAAGGAGAACAGTGGATTTGCTTATGGGTAGACAGAGGTGAGACAATAGAGACTGACTATGGGTGATGTTCCTTGGAAGAGCTCACAATGCAACTAGGCAGTTTCAGTATTTTGGACAGCAATAGGATCCATTACTAGAATTGGTCTGATGACTAATTTGGGGGTGAGTAAACCTGGGTTCATTAGCATCTGGAGCAGAGATTTCCCATCAGGCCGTGCTTCCCTGCTTTCAGTTCAGTGCGGTTCCTGCTTGGGAAGAGCTGGTCTCCATGCTGTGTGTGAATGGAGAGGTCTCTGTGCGCTGTGTGGCCAATGCAGATGAGGCTGGGCTATTTCCTGAGTCCTATGCCCCTTGCCTGGAGGAGTTCAGCTGGGTCTCCCCCGGCCTCTTCCTTGTTTGTCTGGGGTTCCAGCAGAGACCTAGGGGAGGGGGATTGTTTTCCCGGAGCTATCCCCAGGAGCACAATGGCAGGTAACAATGGGCCTTTGGTCTGACCCTATCTGGCCACTCTGAGGTCCTGCCCCCACTGCACCCCGGTGCCCTCCTGGAGCACAACTAGAGTGCAGGCAGCTGCCGGGCTCTCTCTCCACAATCAGGAACAGGAAAATTCTCCCAGCTGAGTCCTGCATGACTCGCCAGGCAGAGCAGGGCTACAGGAAGTAGACCAGGATTGTCCCCAGCCCACAGCCAAATTTGCCAGGAAACACCCCTTCTTCAGAGCCTCCGGAGGGTTACAACTGTCCCACAGTCTGAAGGGTGGCCCTGCAGCTCCTCCCTGCACTGCAGCACCAGGCCCTCGCTGCCATCACAGGGTCACAAGCTGGCTTCAGTGCCCAGCTCTGGGCTGCCTGCCCAGCTTCCTGCATACCATGGCTAAACCAGCACTTGGCACAGCTGGCAGCAAGAGAGGCACACGGGGCACCTAGGAAAGCCAGTCCCAGCCCTGCAGCTAGCAGAGCCGCAGCAATGCTCCCAACATACCATACGGGACCCCACTCCCTGCCCAAAGCACTGAATGTGCCTCCTCCCCCACTCTCGGCACTGGTCTTGGCTGACCTCACTGCTGCCCCCTGTGGCCCCACTCCCTGGCCTGGCCCACATCCGCCCCCCCAGCCCTGGAATTGTCTCCATTCTGACATGGGGTTAAAATCCTTTATTGGAAAAGTCCAGAATATAAAATGCAGGGGGGGGGCAGCAGAAGGGGGGCTAGGCCTTCATGAGGAGGGTCCAGGGAGGGCCATAGGCACAGTCCATGGGGACAGAGGACTGTTGGGTCCCATAGGGAGCTGTTCAGGCCTGCCCTGTGGCAAGAGGAGTACATGGGGACAGGAGAGGGGTAGCTGCAGCAATTACCCATCATGCATGGGGCAGCCTGGGTGTGAGCGGAAGGGGAGATGGAGACACATGGAGCAGAGGGATAGGGGCTGGCCGGCAGGGCAGAGCTGTGGGGCAGGACAGGGCCAGCCTGCTGGCTCATAGGGGAGGAAAGGGCCGGCCCGCTGGCATGTGGGGCAGGACAGGGCCAGCCTGCTGGCTCATAGGGCAGGAAAGGGCTGGCCCGCTGGCATGTGGAGCGGACCTGTGGGGCGGGGAGCCCCCCACAGCTATCTGTGCCACTGGAAGCTCTGATGCAGCCGTTCAGCCTGGCCTTTCAGTTCCTGGATCTCACCCTGGATGAAATCCGTCAGCACCTTGCGCATCTCCACCTGTGGGGCACGGGGGTCAGAGGGCACGGCTTCTGTCCCATCCCCCAGGATGTGGCCCCAGGCCCAGCTCCACCCCCATGACGTTGCACACAGACCTAGCTCCACTGCCTCATCCCTGCCTCCATCCCATCCCATCCCCACCCCCGGGCATGCCCCCAGCAAGCCTCTACCCCTCCAGACACCTCTCAAGGCTCCGCAGGCATGCTCCTGCTCCCAAGCACCCTGCCCCACCCCCAGGATGCTGACCCCCAGACACCTGACCCCCTAATCTCACCCAGTCTCCCCCCTCCTTTGGGTCACCCACCCCATACCCCCTGACACAGCCCCCCACTCACTGCAGACTTGTTCTCAGCCTGGAGATGCTCCAACATTGGCCGGACACTGAACGGTTTCCCAATGAGAACAGTGATCCGCTGGGGGGGGGGGGACATGAGGGTGAGTGGGGCCCTGCTGCCCCCACCCTTTCCCCCCCAACCCACCCCCAGCATGTGGAGGGGTGATTAACCCACTCAAGCTACAGTTTATATAGGACCTACAGTAAATGTTAAGCACCACCCTCCTCCTGCCTTCCCAGCACAGGACGGGTGCCCCCAAGCTCTGAGCCCCCCCCCCACTGGAGTTTATGTAGGGCCTACCCAGTGCAGCAGATGGAGGAAGGGCTCCACTCCACCCCTCAGCCCGGCAGAGCACCCAGTACTCACCTGGCCAATGCGGGGCACGTACGGGGGGGCGTTGGGCAGCACATCGTTCAGACCTGGGGGGGAGGGGAAGGGCGTTACAGATATTGGGGGCTCCAATCAGCCCACAGGTTAGCGACCCACCCCGGCGCCCCAGCCCCATGCACCCTGTTCCCTCCTCCCCTGGCTAACATCCCCATTGCCCCGTCCTCTCCAGTCTGGGACACGAGGCCAAGATGGGTTCTGCTGACAGCTCTTGTTCTGGGGGGGAGGGTTCCAGCTTGATGGGCAGGGGATAGCAGTGGCCACCTGCCAAGGCTGAGCGATGCCCTTGGAGAGCCCCCAGAGTGACAAGGTGTTCACCCAAGGCCACGGAGCTGTGGGCAGAAGCCTGCACCCATATGCAAGCCCCAAACCTTGTGACCGCAACGCACCCTATTGGTGGAGCTCCCCGCCCAAAGCCGGCTCCCCCTGAGCCCATGGTCAGACGCTGGCCTCTCTGGATTAACTGTCAGTGCTCCGCTCCCCCATCTGCATGGATCCTGGTCCCAGTGCTGTCCTGGAGAACAGGCTGGCAGCATGGTTGGTCGCTGCCCGGGGGCACCGTGCCCATCCTGTGGTGTTGTGCGGCCCTGCTGGTGTGAGGCCGTCGATGGCGTGTGAGAGCAGCAGGGTGGGTAGCCTGGGGACCCTGGGTGGTGGCTCGGGGGAACAGCGAAGCCTCGCAGCACCTAGCCAAGCTGCCTTGGGGAATCTGCCTCCAGCAACGCCACCCCGCTGGGGCTGCCTACCCCATTCTTGCCAGTGGCCCTGACCTAGTAACCCTCATAACCCCCCTGGGACCCTGGTGTCTCCCCCCCCCCCCCCAGCGCAGCCTCACCAATGTGCCACAGGGGCAGGATGATGGGGTGCTGCCGGCACTCAGCCAGGAGACGCCCAATCCCTGGGGGCAGAGAGGGGAGGGGTTAGAGAGGGCAGCCCCCCGCATCCCCCAGTCCCTCTCTCCAACACACTCACCCCACTTGAAGCGCATGAATTCCTGGCTCATGTTCACCTTGCCTGGGGGAAGAGAGAGGGGGCTGGAGGCACAAGGAGACCCCCTGCTGCCCCTCTAAAAGCCACGTAGGGGAGAGTCCCAGGGCACCCAGTGTCAGGGCCACACACACATCCCCCCCATCCCTATGTCCCACAGACACACACTAGTGTTCCCTTAAATGGAGCAACAGCAGCTTCCCAGGTGATTAATCAGCCCCACCCAGTCAGGGGCTTAGGGCTCAGAGCAAGGAGCTGACTGACAGGGAGGGGCTGATTAATCACCTGGGAAGCTGGGCAGCTTAGGGCAGGGGTGGCCAACCCCCAGCTCTTGCTAGTTCTGAGCATGGCCAGCCACACTGCACATGCACCCCAGCACCTGGAGGGAGAAGCGGGTGGTGGCTCTGGGACCCAGGCACTGGGTGGGCGGGCTGGGCTCTCAGGGAGAGGGAGGACATTGGGTTAAAGCAGGGGGTGCCTGGCTCTAGGGGAGTGGAGGGGGACTGGGTTACAGCGGGAGGCTGGGGGTGCCTGGATCTGCGGGAGGAAGGGCATTGGGTTAGAGCAAAGGGCTGAGGGTGCCTGGCTCTGGGAGAGGGGTGGGGCATTGGGTTATGGCGGGGGGCTGAAGCACCTTAAACTCAAAGTCTTCATGGATGCAGAACAAGGCAGCCAACACAGATGTCATATTTAAATTCCAGGGCAAAAAAGAATCAGGATGTCCCTGGTTTGCAGTGTTTCTTTACAGAAAATTCAAAGGCTATTCTTTGCTAGGCTGAAGCAAGTGTTCTGAGATACGAGTCTCTCCCTTCTTGATTTTTAACCTCTCGTATTTGCAGTCTGGGACAGACCTGAATTTTTAGAAGTATAAAAAAAAAACCATAATCTTCATGAGTTTAAAAAAAAAAGGGGGGGTGGGAGGGGAGAACCATACCAGAGATCAACAAGCTGGAGTGAAACAGGCACCTTCAAATTGTGCTAATTTACATCTCAGTTCAGTTTAATTAAAATAAAACCCTCATAGGACATCATAGGGCAGTAGCGTTCAATTTAAAATACATGGTGGGGATGCTTTTTTTAGTGTGAGAATATCACTGTATTTTTAAAGTTGTTTTTTTTTTTAATTTGATGATTGTTCCTTGTCAAGTTCTCTGAAGATCTATGGACTGGCCGTGAATTTAAGTGACTAGAGACTTTTTTATTGGTTTTTGTCCGAAATGTCCTGTAATGTTATTTTTATCACTGTGGTTTGTGTACTATAACTAGCTAGCTATAGATATATACAAATGAATATTGAATACGTGGCTCTCGCCCTCTATCCACAGCTATTTTGGCTCTTTGTCTCTAACTGGTTGGCTACCCCTGGCTTACAGGGAATATTCACACAGACACACACCACCCTGTGCAGCCCCACCACACACACACACACCACCCTGTGCAGCCCCACCACACCCTTTCCCCAGGGCCCTCCACCCTGGGCAACCCCACCCCTCGCCCCAGGGCTGCAGGGCTCCCCCACCCCCACCACCCCTCCAAAGCGGTGCCTCTCAGCACCACCCCATGCAGCCCAGCACTGCCCTGTCCCTCAACCCCCTGGCCTATGCCCTCCCAGCCTGCCCCATTACCCTCGGGGAAGATGTGCACCCAGTCTCCACGGTTCAGCTTTTCCAGGATGAAATCCATCCCCTTCTGGTACACCCCATCCCCTGGAAGGGCAAAGCCGTTAGCCATGGCCTGCAGAGTCTCTGGGTACTGGGTGGTCGGTCAGCCAGCCCCTCCCCCTCCCCACACTCACAATGTGCACACAGGCTCCTTCCCCCATGTCATAGACAGACAGCCCCCCCCAACCCGTTTCCTGTGTCCACACTGCTCCCTTCCCACAATGTCCGGCCCAGCCAGCCCCTGAGGGGGCAGAGCCATTAACCATGGCCTGCAGCCCCCTGCTTCCGTGTTCCCACCGTGTCCTTCCCGGCCAGTCCCCCTGGACCAGCCCCTCCTCCCATGCCCAGCCAGCCCCAGCACCCTTCCCCAGGTGTTCCATCCGGCCAGGTCCCCTACTCTTCCCGTCTGCCCCCCTCACCTCGGCACACAGGAACGCACTGCCCTAGGCTGAAGAACAGCGAGTGCAGCTCTCTGGTGAAACAGATGTCGGCCGCTGTAGGAGTCCTGTAGGGGAAGCACAAGATGCATAAGTGGGGGGCACCATAATCCCCTGCCCCCCTGCAGCACTAATGGCCCCTCCCCCACTGGACAGAGAGCAGCGTGGCATGGGACCCCTCTGCACCCCCGAACTGTGTTCACACACCCCACTCACCAGCGCATCCCCCTGGAGGCTGACCTGCCTCCGCCCGCCCCCCTCAAACTGCATTCACCCCTGCACCCTCTCCTCACCAGCTCATCTCCCCATAGGCTGGCCTGCCTCCGCCCCCCTGCACCCCTCAAACTGCGCTCACTCCCTGCACCCCCCCCCCACACCAGCCCATCTCCCCTGTCAGCTGGCCTGCCTCTGCCCCCCCCCCCGCACCCCTCAAACTGCGCTCACCCCCCAATCCACCCCACACCAGCCCATCTCCCCTGTCGGCTGGCCTGCCTCCGCCCCCCCCACACACCCCTCAAACTGCACTCACCCTCCATCCCCCACTCACCAGCCCATCTCCCCTGTAGGCTGGCTTGCCTCCCACCCACCCCCCAACCCATCTCCCTTGTCGGCTGGCCTGCTTCATCCCCCCACCCCCCAGCTCACCAACGCATCTTTTTCAGGTTCCACACATGGCGCAGCTTCAGTATCCCTAGAGGTGAGGAGGGACAATTATTGGGGGGGGAATCCCAGCCAGACCCTCCCTGGAGATAACTGCTTGGGGAAGGTATGTTCCCCCCAGGGGCTGCTCCAATGGGAGCAGGAACTAAACCCAGAACACACACACACACACACACACACACCCCCCGCCCCGCAAATGGAGCTATGCCCACCCCCCCCATCCAAAATCCCCACAGTCATAGGCTCAGCCCCCAGCCCCACCCCAGAGCTGGGACACTGCATGCTGTGGCAAAGTGGGGATTGTATTCGTCATGTTCTGTTACATGTGTGCTCTACGGCTCTGCAGTAACCCCGTGTGTGTGCTTCAGTTTCCCTGGGCACTGCACCAGTATCTAGATGGGGATGGGAATTCCGGAGGGACAGCCTCTCCCAGCTGAGGCCCTTCATAATTTGAGCAGACAATGGGGAGACCAGGAAGCAGGACAAAAGCCAGAGGAGGAGCCTGGCTGGGAGTTGGGACCAGAAGCTGGGAGTGCATCAAACTGGGCTGGCTTAGGGGGGCAAGGCCCTGGCTCTGGTCACCCCTCTCCCCAAGCTGGGCTGTCCTGGCTGCTCCTGATCCCTGTGTCTGTTCTACACTGTGTCTCTGTTGCCTCAGAACCCTTCTGTTCTCCCTGCCGGCTGAGTCCCACGCCTGGCTGCGGGGGGAGAGACAGGGGACTTCCCCACTCCTCAGTGAAAACAGGGCGTGGGGCTCAGCTCCCCATAGTCTTACCCCAGAGGTGGGGATCATCCATGCAGGACTGGTGGTTGGACACAGTGATGAGAGGGACACCAGGCTGACGATGCTCAACCAGATCATACAGAACTTCCTTGTTATGCACCCGCAGCCGGTTCATGCGCCCTGTGGGCAAACAGGAGCAGCTAATAGGGAGTCTGGAGAGGGAGTTTAGAAGGGGAGGTTAGAGGGCGCTAGTGACTTCTGACCTTCTTTAAACATAACTTTTATAATAATCTATATTCCAGACATTTAATAAGAAGCCCAGTTTATACTTAAACTTATTCATAAGAAAAATGGAGACAGAAGCCCAGCAGCAGAGTGGGGGCTATCCTGTTTATTGTGTCAAGTGTAACATGTATGATTACCTGCCCTGTGGGCGGGTGGCATATGTGTGCACCCGTTGCAAGGAGCTCCTGACCCTCAGAGACCGAGTTCGGGCTTTGGAGGCCAGGGTGGCTGAACTGGAGGAGCTAAGGGAGGTAGAGAGATATGTTGATGAGACTTTCCAGGACACTGTAGTACTGTCCCATCTCCAGTCTGAGAGCCCCAGTGCTCTTAAGGAGGATGAAAGTCTCAAGGGAACAGAGCATTCAATGGGAACAGAGGGAAACCATCCCATAGTTGGGACCCTCCTTCCAGAGGATGTTGCGGTATCCTCTCGCACCGAGGATACCTCTGAGGGGGAGGGAATGCCAGTTGTTAGGAAGAGGCAGGTGTTAGTAGTGGGTGATTCGATCGTTAGAAACATAGATAGTTGGGTTTGTGATGACCGGGAGAACCATATGGTCACTTGCCTGCCTGGTGTGAAGGTTGCGGATCTCTCGAGGCATCTAGATAAACTTATGTGTAGTGCTGGGGAGGAGCCGGTGGTCATGGTACATGTAGATACCAATAATGTAGGGAAGGGGAGGAGAGAGATGTCCTGGAGGCCAAATTTAGGTTGCTAGGAAAGAGACTGAAATCCAGGACCTCTATGGTGGCATTATCAGAAATGCTTCCAGTTCCACGCACAGGGCCAGGTAGGCAGGCAGAGCTTCAGAGTCTCAATGCGTGGATGAGACGATGGTGTAGGGAAGAGGGGTTTAGATTTATTAGGAACTGGGGACATTTTTGGGAGAGGGGGAGCCTATACAGGAAGGATGGGCTCCACCTAAACCAGGGTGGAACCAGACTGCTGGCACTAAACATTAAAAAGGCCATAGAGCAGTTTTTAAACTAAGAGATGGGCGAAAGCCGATTGGTGCGGAGATGCACATAAACCGATTGGAGACTTCTCTTAGAGGAGAATCCATTGATAGAGATTCTCTACGCTGTAGTCAGAAAGAGCGGAGGGGAGAGGACAAACCATGGGACAGAGCAGACAAACAACCGCATATAAAGGAATCCAATGCACCAGGGAAGGGCAGACAAATAAGCAGTGGCTTCTACAAAATGCTAGGAGTCTGACTAATAAGATGGGTGAACTAGAGTACCTAGTATTAAATGAGGAGATTGACATAATAGGCATCACTGAAACCTGGTGGAATGAGGAAAATCTGTGGGACACAATCATACCGGGATATAAAATATATCGGAAGGATAGAGCAGGCCGGGTGGGTGGCGGAGTGGCACTGTATGTGAAAGTAGAATCAAATGAAATAAAAATATTATATGAATCAACATATTCAATAGAATTGCTATGGATAGTAATTCCATGCTCCAATAATAAGAAATTAGCAGTAGGGATATATTATCAACCACCTGACCAGGACAGCAATACTGACATTGAAATGCTGAGGGAGATTAGAGAGGCTACCAAAATAAAGAACTCTGTAATAATGGGGGATTTTAATTATCCCCATATTGACTGGATACATGTCACCTCAGGAACAGAAGCAGAGAGAAAATTTCTCAATGGCTTAAATGACTGCTTCTTGGAGCAGCTGGTACAGGAACGCACAAGGGGAGAGGCAATTCTCAATTTAGTCCTGAGTGGAGTGCAGGATCAGGTCCAGGAGATAACCGTTACAGGACTGCTTAGGAATAGTGACCATAATATAATAACATTTAACATTCCTGTGGTGGGAAGAACACCTCAGCAGTCCAGCACTCTGGCATTTAATTTCAAAAAGGGGAATTACACAAAAATGAGGAGGCTAGTTAAACATAAATTAAAAGGCACAATGACTAGAGCCAAATCCCTGCAAGCTGCATGGAAACTTTTTAAAGACACCATAATAGAGGCCCAACTTAAATGTATACCCCAAATTAAAAAACATAGCAAGAGACCTAAAAAAGAGTCACCATGGCTTAACCACCATATAAAAGAAGCAGCGAGGGACAAAAAGGCATCTTTTAAGAAGTGGAAGTCCAATCCTAGTGAGATAAATAGAAAGGAACATAAACACTGTCAAATCAAGTGTAAAAATGTAATAAGAAAAGCAAAAAAGATTTTGAGGAATAGCTAGCCAAAAACCTCAAAAAGAAATAACAAAATGTTTTTTAAGTACATTAGAAGCAGGAAGCCTGCTAAAAAACCTGTGGGTCCCCTAGACGATCGAGATATAAAAGGAGCAGTCCAGGACGATAAAGCCATTGTGGAGAAACTAAATGATTTCTTTGCTTCAGTCTTCACGGCTGAGGACGTTGGGGAGATTCCCAAATCTGCACCGTCCTTTGTGGGTGATGAATCTGAGGAACTGTCCCGGATTGAAGTGTCATTAGAGGAGGTTTTGGAACAAATAGAAAAACTTAATGTTAACAAATCTCCGGGACCGGATGGCATTCATCCAAGGGTTCTAAAAGAACTCAAATAGGAAATTGCTGAACTGTTATCTGTGGTTTGTAACCTATCCCTTAAATCGGCTTCTGTACCTAATGACTGGAAGGTAGCCAATGTGACACCAATATTTAAAAAGGGCTCTAGAGGCGATCCTGGCAATTACAGACCGGTAAGTCTAACTTCAGTACCGGGCAAATTAGTCGAAACAATAGTAAAAAATAAAATTGTGAGGCACGCAGAAGAATATAATTTGTTGGACAAAAGTCAACATGGTTTCTGTAAAGGGAAATCATGTCTTACTAATCTATTAGAGTTCTTTGAAGGGGTTAACAAACATGCAGACAAGGGGGATCCAGTAGATATTGTATACTTAGATTTTCAGAAAGCCTTTGACAAGGTCCCTCACCAAAGGCTCTTGTGTAAATTACATGGCCATGGGATAAGAGGAAAGGTCCTTTCATGGATTGAGAACTGGTTGAAAGACAGGAAACAAAGGGTAGGAATAAATGGTAAATTTTCAGAACGGAGAGGGGTAACTAATGGTGTCCCCCAAGGGTCTGTCCTCGGACCAATCCTGTTCAACTTATTCATAAATGATCTGGAGAAAGGGGTAAGCAGTGAGGTTGTAGTTTGCAGATGATACCAAACTGTTTAGGATAGTCAAGACAGAAGCAGACTGTGAGGGACTCCAGAAAGATCTCGCCAAACTGAGTGATTGGGCAACAAAATGGCAAATGAAATTTAATGTGGATAAGTGTAAAGTAATGCACTTTGGGAAAAATAACCCCAACTATACCTATAGTAGGATGGGGGCTAATTTGGCTATGACAAATCAGAAAAGAGATCTTGGAGTTATCGTGGACAGTTCTCTGAACACTTCCACACAGTGTGCAGCGGCGGTCAAAAAGGCAGATAGGATGCTAGGAATTATTAAGAAAGGGCTAGAAAATAAGACCCAGAATATCTTACTGCCCCTGTATAAAACTATGGTACGCCCACATCTTGAATACTGTGTACAGATGTGGTCTCCTCACCTCAAAAAAGATATTTTGGCCTTGGAAAGGGTTCAGAAAAGGGCAACTAAAATGATTAGGGGTTTGGAACGGGTCCCATATGAAGAGAGGTTAAAACGACTGGGACTTTTCAGTTTGGAAAAGAGGAGACTGAGGGGGGATATGATAGAGGTATATAAAATCATGAGTGGTGTGGAGACGGTGAATAAAGAAAAGTTATTTATTAGTTCTCATAATAGAAGAACAAGAGGACACCAAATGAAGTTTATGGGTAGCAGGTTTAAAACTAATAAAAGAAAGTTCTTCTTCACACAGCATGTAGTCAACCTGTGGAACTCCTTGCCAGAGGAGGCTGTGCAGGCTAGGACTATAACAGAGTTTAAAGAGAAGCTAGATAATTTCATGGGGGTTAGGTCCATAAAAGGCTATTAGCCAGGGGATAGAAATGGTGTCCCTGTCCTGTGTTTGTCAGAGGCTGGAGAGGGATGGCAGGAGACAAATCGCTTGATCATTGTCTTCGGTCCACCCCCCTCTGGGGCACCTGGTGCTGGCCACTGTCGGCAGACAGGATACTGGGCTAGATGGACCTTTGGTCTGACCCAGTACGGCCATTCTTATGTTCTTATGTGGGGAAAAGAGGGGGTAAGCAAGGCATGGGGAAGGCAACCAGGGGAGGCCCGTGCTGGTCTCACCGCTGGAGGGGCATGGGAGAGGGAGAGGGAGTGGGTAGCTGGTGGGGGAAGAGGTGACAGAGGGATAGACCTGGCAGGAATTGGGAGCGCTGACCTGCGTGCAGGTGGGTGTTGGTGTGCTCCCCACATACCACAAGTGAGATGCCCTGGAGCAGGGGCAGTGAGAAACCCGTGGGGGGGGAGGCGGGAGTGACTGGGGCACTGCAGGGGAGTTAGTGCCAGATGGGAGACCTGGGTCAGTGGGACAGGGTGGGGAACCTCAGGGGCGGGGCCCAGGGCACTGGAGGCGGGGCACTCACGGGTCCAGAAGTAGCTGTAGGTGCCCACCAGGCCGGTGACCAAGCGGCTGGCCAAGCTCCAGGGCAGGCGCGGGGCGGGCGGGAAGGGCCAAGGAACCACCAGGGGCATTGTCCCACCGCCTGCGGGAGGTGCCGGGTCAGAAAGGGCAGCACCCTGGCAACCCCCCCCCCCCGCCACCGCCCCCGGGCAACCCCCCAACCGCCCCCGGGCAACCCCCCCCCGCCACCGCCCCCGGGCAACCCCCCAACCGCCCCCGGGCAACCCCCCCCCCGTCACCGCCCCCGGGCAACCCCCCAACCGCCCCCGGGCAACCCCCCCCCCGTCACCGCCCCCGGGCAACCCCCCAACCGCCCCCGGGCAACCCCCCCCCCGCCACCGCCCCCGGGCAACCCCCCAACCGCCCCCGGGCAACCCCCCCCCCGCCACCGCCCCCGGGCAACCCCCCAACCGCCCCCCCACCACCGCCCCCGGGCAACCCCCCCCCCGTCACCGCCCCCGGGCAACCCCCCCCGCCACCACCGCCCCCTACCTGCCCCGTTCCCGCGGCCGTAAAGCGCGCCCGGCCCAACCTGTCGCAAACGCGGCTGTCGCTCTTCCCCGCTTGGCGGCTCGAAGGACTCGGAGCAGACGAGAGTCGATGGGTAGAGCGGCCCACTTCCGGGGTTTGGATCATAGAGCAGCCGGAAGCACGAGCACCAGCGTCCCCTCACGCCTCCTCCCGGCTACGGACGCGGGCTATGACGTCACAGCGCCGCCTGAGCCTGGGCTGTTCCGATGACGTCACGCCGGGGAACTGTGTGTCGAGGCGTGGCCCCCCCCACGTGGCCCCGTGCGACCCCTCCCCCCGACCTCCGCAAGCTGACTCTTGATGTGGACACATGTGTGTCAGTGTGTGTCCCGTACATGTGTGTCACGCCCTGTGGGTGCCCTGGGCACACGTGTGTCAGTGTGTGTCCCGTACATGTGTGTCACGCCCTGTGGGTGCCCTGGGCACACCCACGTGTGTGTCAGTGTGTGTCCCGTACATGTGTGTCACGCCCTGTGGGTGCCCCGTGCACACCCACGTGTGTGTCAGTGTGTGTCCCGTACATGTGTGTCACGCCCTGTGGGTGCCCTGGGCACACGTGTGTCAGTGTGTGTCCCGTACATGTGTGTCACGCCCTGTGGGTGCCCCGTGCACACCCACGTGTGTGTCAGTGTGTGTCCCGTACATGTGTGTCACGCCCTGTGGGTGCCCCGGGCACACCCACGTGTGTGTCAGTGTGTGTCCCGTACATGTGTGTCACGCCCTGTGGGTGCCCCGTGCACACCCACGTGTGTGTCAGTGTGTGTCCCGTACATGTGTGTCACGCCCTGTGGGTGCCCTGGGCACACGTGTGTCAGTGTGTGTCCCGTACATGTGTGTCACGCCCTGTGGGTGCCCCGTGCACACCCACGTGTGTGTCAGTGTGTGTCCCGTACATGTGTGTCACGCCCTGTGGGTGCCCTGGGCACACGTGTGTCAGTGTGTGTCCCGTACATGTGTGTCACGCCCTGTGGGTGCCCCGTGCACACCCACGTGTGTGTCAGTGTGTGTCCCGTACATGTGTGTCACGCCCTGTGGGTGCCCTGTGCACACCCACGTGTGTGTCAGTGTGTGTCCCGTACATGTGTGTCATGCCCTGTGGGTGCCCTGGGCACACGTGTGTCAGTGTGTGTCCCGTACATGTGTGTCACGCCCTGTGGGTGCCCTGTGCACACCCACGTGTGTGTCAGTGTGTGTCCCGTACATGTGTGTCACGCCCTGTGGGTGCCCCGGGCACACCCACGTGTGTGTCAGTGTGTGTCCCGTACATGTGTGTCACGCCCTGTGGGTGCCCCGTGCACACCCACGTGTGTGTCAGTGTGTGTCCCGTACATGTGTGTCACGCCCTGTGGGTGCCCTGTGCACACCCACGTGTGTGTCAGTGTGTGTCCCGTACATGTGTGTCATGCCCTGTGGGTGCCCTGGGCACACGTGTGTCAGTGTGTGTCCCGTACATGTGTGTCACGCCCTGTGGGTGCCCCGTGCACACCCACGTGTGTGTCAGTGTGTGTCCCGTACATGTGTGTCACGCCCTGTGGGTGCCCTGGGCACACGTGTGTCAGTGTGTGTCCCGTACATGTGTGTCACGCCCTGTGGGTGCCCCGTGCACACCCACGTGTGTGTCAGTGTGTGTCCCGTACATGTGTGTCACGCCCTGTGGGTGCCCTGGGCACACCCACGTGTGTGTCAGTGTGTGTCCCGTACATGTGTGTCACGCCCTGTGGGTGCCCCGTGCACACCCACGTGTGTGTCAGTGTGTGTCCCGTACATGTGTGTCACGCCCTGTGGGTGCCCTGTGCACACCCACGTGTGTGTCAGTATGTGTCCCGTACATGTGTGTCACGCCCTGTGGGTGCCCTGGGCACACGTGTGTCAGTGTGTGTCCCGTACATGTGTGTCACGCCCTGTGGGTGCCCCGTGCACACCCACGTGTGTGTCAGTGTGTGTCCCGTACATGTGTGTCACGCCCTGTGGGTGCCCTGGGCACACGTGTGTCAGTGTGTGTCCCGTACATGTGTGTCACGCCCTGTGGGTGCCCCGTGCACACCCACGTGTGTGTCAGTGTGTGTCCCGTACATGTGTGTCACGCCCTGTGGGTGCCCTGGGCACACGTGTGTCAGTGTGTGTCCCGTACATGTGTGTCACGCCCTGTGGGTGCCCCGTGCACACCCACGTGTGTGTCAGTGTGTGTCCCGTACATGTGTGTCACGCCCTGTGGGTGCCCAGGGCACACCCACGTGTGTGTCAGTGTGTGTCCCGTACATGTGTGTCACGTCCTGTAGGTGCCCCGTGCACACCCACGTGTGTGTCAGTGTGTGTCCCGTACATGTGTGTCACGTCCTGTGGGTGCCCCGTGCACACCCACGTGTGTGTCAGTGTGTGTCCCGTACATGTGTGTCACGCCTTGTGGGTGCCCTGGGCACACGTGTGTCAGTGTGTGTCCCGTACATGTGTGTCACGCCCTGTGGGTGCCCTGGGCACACGTGTGTCAGTGTGTGTCCCGTACATGTGTGTCACGTCCTGTAGGTGCCCCGTGCACACCCACGTGTGTGTCAGTGTGTGTCCCGTACATGTGTGTCACGTCCTGTGGGTGCCCCGTGCACACCCACGTGTGTGTCAGTGTGTGTCCAGTACATGTGTGTCACGCCCTGTGGGTGCCCCGTGCACACCCACGTGTGCACATGCATGTGTCAGTGCGTGTCCCATACGTGTGTCACGCCCTGTGGGTGCCCCACGCGCACGCATGTGTCAGTGTGTATTACATGTGTCAAGCTGTGTGTATGCCCAGTGCACACGCGGTGCATGTCACACACATGTGCATCATTTCACGGGGTGCAGGGTCATGTATATGAGAGTTGGTCCCCTCTCCCCTGTGGGAAACAGTGGAATTCAGCAGGCCCTGGCAGGGGAAATGAAACCCTGGGGCGGAAGCTAGGGCCATGTGGGTGGAGCAGCCAGCAGAATCGGCAGAGAGAGAAGAGGGTGAGGCTGGTCTCCCGGACCAGGTTGGGGGTAAGACTGCCCCCCTCCCACTGCAGGGGAGCTGTCTGGCATGGGGGGAGGGGCTCCCAGGCTTCCCCCACCTGCCCTCCCCCTGCTTTCTGGCCCACCCTGGATCCATCCCTGTTTCCTAGCCCAAGCCTGTACCCGCCCACCCAGCTCCTTCTTTCACTTCCTGTCCCCTCCCCCGTTTCGCATCCCTGCCCAGACCAATGAGCAGCCCCAGAGCCCGGGGGGGGGGGGGGGGGACGGGGGGGCAGCACTGCACAGGGTGGGCAGGGTGTCTGCCGCTCGCTCGCACTGGGCAGCGGCTGAACTGACTGGGGGGCTGAGCTGTGGAGCAGGGGAAGGTAAAAGGGGAGCCTCTGGGGGTTGGAGGACAAGAGGGGAGGTGGAGGGGCTCTGGACAGGGGTTGTGGAGCATGGGGCGGGGCAGTGACCGACAGAGCCAGCTGCAGCCCTGTGTCCTTCAGGCAGGGCAGTGCTGAGTTACTGCTTGCTTGTGCTCTCTCAAGGCTTGGTCTGAGAGACCATGGGGCGGCCCCCCTGCCACCACCATATCTGTTGTACTTAAAGTACTGCACAGGGTCTTTTCAGGGAGATAAGGCAAAACGGCACATGTATTGATAATACACATAGCAAGCAGCACTTATCGCACGCGTGCGATATATCACACGCACAAGCACACTCCACCTTGTTACCAACAGCTGCCCCTAACTGCACTGGCCAGGTGAGTTAGGTGGGGGTGGGGTGGAGCCAGATGGTCCCATGTTGACAAGAGGCAACCTGGGGTCCCCCTGCAAGATACCTTTGATTTATAGTAGCTCCCCTCTCGTGCAAATGTATCAGCGTATACATATGCAAAATCAGTGAGAGTCATTGTATGCATATGCAGTTAGTCGTCTGTGGCGCCTTCTTCTGGGTGTTGTCGCAGTGCTGCTACATTCACCTCAAAGCGGGGGCCCCCAAAAGCATGAAGATGATCCACACTCCTGTGAAAATGATTAACACAGAGATTGATGATTAATACAGAGATGTATCTCCATATCCCCCTGCTCCTGCTGCTGCTGTGTCCAGGGGGGGACCCCCTTCCGGATCTGCACCTTCAACCTGCAGCGCTTTGCAGGCCCCACAGCCACTAAGCCCCCCATCATGGCCACGCTGGTCAAGGTGAGCCCAGGGCGGGGCGAGCAAGGGGGAGGGGCACCAGGAGACAGGGAAGCATCTGGGGCAGAGATGGGGGCAGCTATTTTCATATGCAAATGTATGCTAATGAGCTGCGCCCACACAGATCATCTCACGCTGCGATATTGCCGTCCTGCAGGAGGTGATGGATGCCAAGGGCCAGGCTGTGCCTGCCCTCCTCCGTGCCCTAAACTCCGTGGGCGAGTGGGTGCAGAGCAGGAAGGTGCTGGGGCGGGGGGGCTCTCAGCTGGGACCTCCCCCACCCTATCCTTTCCTGCCCCCCAGGACTGTGAGCCCTGAGTCCTATTCAGCCCTGAGCAGCCCGCCACTGGGAGTTGGGCGCTATCGGGAGCACTACATCTTTGTGTACTGGTGAGAGCCGCACGGTTATTGGCACGCATGTCTGTCATTCATATGAGGGGCACCCACCGCCCCCCTACCCGAGCTCCGGCATCCCCCTCCCTACAGGCACCCGCCGCCCCCCCACCTGGGCTCCGGCGTCCCCCTCCCTACGAGCACCCGCCGCCCCCCACCTGGCTCCAGCGTCCCCCTCCCTACGGGCACCCGCCACCCCCCGCCTGGGCTCCAGTGTCCCCCTCCCTATGGGCACCCGCCGCCCCCCTGCCTGGGCTCAGGTCTGCCATAGGGAAGTCGATGAGTAGTCAGCCCCATGGGACGAAGGCTGGCGGGGGGGGGAAATCAAGCATGGCCTCCTCCCAAACCCTGCTCTAAGCCTGCCCACACCCACAGGTCCAGCCGCACCCAGGTCCTTGACTCCTACATGTACCCAGATGAGAGCCCCGCCAGACCGGACACCTTCAGCCGTGAACCTTTCTTTGCACGCTTCAGCCTGCCTAGCAAGGGTGAGAGGGAGCCTGGGTTTGAGGGGGCAGGGGCTGGGAGCCAGGACCCCTAGGATCTGAGGTGGGGGACTGGGTGCCAGGATACCAAGGTCGCCCCTCCCTCCCAGCTATTCGTCCTGTCTCTGCCCCCAGCGCTCCCAGCCCTGGTGCTTGTGCCCCTGCACATGGTGCCCACGAAGGCCGAGCTGGAGGTGGACACGCTCTACGACGTGTTCCTGGAGCTGCAGGCCCGGTGGGGGACACAGGTGACCTGGGGTGGAGCAGGAGAGTGGGGGGAAGGGCAGGGCGAAGAGCCCTGGTATCTGGTGCTGTCCTCATTCCATGAGGAGTAACGGTGGTTCGAATTAGGAGCTTTAATTCAAACTACCTAGTCCCTGCCGCGTGTAGCTGCGGGCACGGAGTCCGGACTAAGGGGGATTTAAAAATGGCGGCACCCGGGAACATGCAAATGAAGCCCGGGATATTTAAATCCCGGGCTTCATTTGCAACTCCGCTTGCCCTCATTACCCTACCTAGCTCGAACTAATGAGCTAGTGTAGACGTACCCTTCCAGTGCTTCACCACTCTCCTAGGGAAATAGTTTTTCCTAATATCCAACCTGGACGTCTCCCACCACAACTTGAGACCATTGTTCCTTGTTCTGCCATCTGTCACTACTGAGAACAGCCTTTCTCCATCCTCTTTGGAACCTCCCTTCAGGAAGTTGAAGGCTGCTATCAAATCCCCCTTCATTCTTCTCTTCTGCAGACTAAACAGACCCAACTCCCTCAGCCTCTCCTCAGAGGTCATATGCTCCAGCCCCCTCATCATTTTGGTCGCCCTCCGCTGGACCCTCTCTAATGCGTCCACATCCTTTTTGTAGTGGGGGGCCCAGAACTGGACACAATACTCCAGATGTGGCATCACCAGAGCCAAATAAAGGGGAATAATCACATCTCTGGATCTGCTGGCAATACTCCTCTTAATGCAACCTAATATGCCATTAGCCTTCTTGGCTACAAGGGCGCCCTGTTGACTCATATCCAGCTTCTCATCCACTGTAACCCCCAGGTCCTTTTCTGCAGAACTACTACTTAGCTGGTTGGTCCCCAGCCTGTAACTATGCTTGGGATTCTTCCGTCCCAAGTGCAGGACTCTGCATTTGTACTTGTTGAACCTCATCAGATTTCTTGTGGCCCAATCCTCCAATTTGTCTAAGTCACTCTGGACTCTATCCCTGCCCTCAAGCATATCTACCTCTCCCCCTAACTTAGTGTCATCCGCAAACTTGCTGAGGGTGCAATCCATCCCCTCATCCAGGTCATTAATAAAGATATTGAACAAAACCGGTCCCAGAACCGAACCTTGGGGCACTCCGCTAGAAACAAACCACCATCCTGACATCGAGCCGTTGATCACTACCCGCTGGGCCCGGCCTTCTAGCCAGCTTTCTATCGATCTACCCGTCCATTTAGCCAATCCACATTCCCTTAACTTGCTGGCAATAATATTGTGGGAGACCGTATCAAAAGCCTTGCTAAAGTCAAGGTATATCACATCCACTGACTTTCCCACGTCCACAGAGCCAGTTACCTCATCACAGAAGCTCCCTGGCCGGGCCGAGCGGGCTGCAGCTTGGGTGCCATGAGCCAGGCGGGGGGGGGGGGGCGGGAGCCGCGTGGCCCAAGCCCCGTGCTGGTGGTGGAGGGCGGGAGGGGTGTAACACTGAGCAAGGGGGCAGCCAGCTGGGCTCTGCAGGTGTCCGTCCCTCTGTCTGACAGCACAGCGTTCCCAGCACACTCCGCCAGCGGGCGCAGCGCCAGGCTCAGTGCACGAACCCGCCCGCCCCTCCTGCCTGCGGGGAAAGGCAGTGGCTGGCAGCTGGCAGAGCAGCTGAGGGTGCCCCAGCAATTCCCACACATCCCCGACCTCTCTCCCTGTCCCCGCCAGGCGCTGGAGGTCAGTGATCATTACCCAGTGGAGGTGGAGCTGAACGCTGTCCCAGGGGGCACAGCACGGCTGCCCCTGGCGCTGCTGCTGGCCGAGCTGGGGGGCTGGCTCTGACCCCCCGCCCAGTGCATGGAGGAGCCCGGACTCAGACGCTGGGTCCTGCTTTTGTTGGCTCAGGGCTCCCCCCCCAGCTTGCAGAACCCGCTGTGGCGAAGCAGGGATTGCATTCACCTTATGCTGCATGGGAGTTCTACTGCTCTGCAGTGACCTGTGTGTGGGCCGCAGTTTCCCTGGGCGCTGCTTCACTCCCTGGATGGGGATTTTGGGGCGAGAGCCTCCCCCACACACACTGGCCGAGGCCCTTCGGCCCCTGAGCCTGGGAGGGGGCAACCAGGTGACACCTTGTGCCTGGGAAGCAGGACAAAGGCCGGGGGAGGGGCTGAAACCAGGCGCAGCGAGTGGGTCAGGCGGGGCTGGCTTGGGGTGTAGAGATGGGGGGCAGGGCCCTGGCTGTGAGACCCCATCACCCCAAGTTGGGCTGTCCTGGCTGCTCCTGGTCCCTGTGCTGACAAGTCTGGTCTACGCTGTGTCCCTGGGAACCAATAAACCTGTTCTCCCTGCTGGCTGTGAGTCACGTCTGTCTGCAGGGGCGCCCCTCAGTGACAGGGGCACAGGCTGCCAGCTTCACCCCATGCCCTTCAGACCCGGCTCCTCCCCAGCCACAGGCCCCAGTTCACAGGGTGGGCAGCTGAGGTGCAGGGTGCTGGTGCAACCGACACCCCACTGAGAGACCTCTGCCCCACAGGCTCCCTGTGAAGGGGCGCGGGCGTTTCCACAGCTTCTCCGCCCGGCTGTCTCTGGGGCGGCAGTGCCCAGTCGGCTTTTCTGGACGGTCACCTGGGCCCAGGCCTCTTCTTGCCTCCTTTGTTGCAGCTGCTGTGGGCTGGGGAGAGGGACTCAGGCTGGCCCACTCCTCTGGGTCCTGGCCCAGGGACGCTGGCAGCAGCCATTGCCTGCTGAGTATCACTGCAATCCATTGCTGTCTCGTTCTCTGGACCACGTCCCCAGGACGCTGCCCCATCTCTGGGGCTTTGGGGCCAGGGTCTCAGTGTCCCCCACCCCAGGCTCTGCAATTGCTGTAGCGCTCATCACGGCTCTGCTGGGCCTGGGTCTGCAGCCCTCCCAGTATCAGACCCTAGAGCTGGCTGGGTCCAGCCCCATCCCGCAAGGAACTACCTGGCGCTGGCCCAGCAGCTTCTTTTATATCTGCCTGCTGGGCCCTGATTGGCTGCTGCAAAAGCAGCCCCTCTAGTCTGCGGGGAGGCCCCCTTTTCTGCTCTTCTCCCTGGGATGGGGTGCGGCCAGGCCTCCAGCAGGGGGTGCCAGGCCTGGTCCAGCCTGTGACACCACCCGCAATGAGAGACCTCGTGGGGGGACCCAGGCTCTGCCCCATGGCCCCCCAGGAGAGAGCCGTGGGGGAAGCCTGTGGGGGCCCAGGGCTGATGGGGGCAGCACCAAAACACACGTTCCCCCAGGCGGGTCCTAGGTCCCTGCAGGCAAAGTGGGTGGGCTGGCAGGGGTCATATGTGGGGGGGCCCAGTGTCCCTGGTGTAATGAGGGGAGGGAGTTCGTCATTCCAGGGACTAGGGCCCTGGGGACCAGCAGGCTCAGCTGGGGCCAGTGGGAGGTCAAGGGGCTGCGGAGCGAGGCCCCCCAGGGAGCTGGTCCCAGCCAGGGGGACAAAGGGCGGGGAGAAGGGAGGGGACAAGAGGGGGCCCAGGAGACCCCGTTACCTGCCAGTCTGGCTACAGGGCAGACTCAGATGGGCTGGGCTGGGCTGGGCTGGGGGAGGGGGGCAGGCTGGGCTGAGTTCAAAGCTCAATAAACACCCCGCCCCCCCGTGTGATGCTGGCTGGGAGTCGCTACAGGCTGGAGCCCAGCGCTGCTCTAGTCCCTCAGGGGTGCAGGCCCCAGGGGCCAGAGCGAGTGGACTCCCCAAGGGGCCCCCAGCAGAGACAGGAAGCTGGGGGCACAGAGAGGGGCAGTCCCAGGAGGCAGAGCGGCTGAGCCCCAGGACAGAGTGGTCCCCCGAGGAGGGGCCATGGCACTGGAGGGGCCCCCCGAGGAGGGGCTGTGTCACTGGAGGGGCCCCCCGGAGAAGGGGGCATGGCACTGGAGGGAGGCCCCCCAAGAAGGGGCCGTGGCATTGGAGGGGGGCCCCAAGAAGGGGCCGTGGCACTGGAGGGGCCCCCCGAGGAGGGGCCGTGGCACTGGAGGGGGCCCCCCGAGGAGGGGTCGTGGCATTGGAGGGGCCCCCCGAGAAGGAGCCGTGGCACTGGGGGGGTTCCACCCACTGAGAGCATGGGCCAAGTGTGGGCACAACCTGTAAGACCATGACACCTTCCCCCTACCCTGGACTCCCAGGGTCCTCCTAGCAACCCAGGTCCTCCCACCCAAGCCCTGTCTGTCCGGTCACCCCGGAGTGACTCAGATGCCTGAGTCCAGCTGCTTTATTACCCCCATCCTGCCATGCCATTGGATGGTGCCTGGTCCCGCCCAACCAGCACCGGCCAATGCGGGAGCCCTGTGCTGCTCCCCCTATGCATGCACCTGCTGGGCCACCCATCTCCATACCTGCCCCCCCCCCCAAGTCAGGGAAAGGATCCAGAAGTCTGGGCTCCCACCTGACCCGCTTGCTCCCTGCCCAGACACCCTGGTGATGGGCCCCAGACATCCAGGGCTCGTCCTGCCCCACTTGAGTCTGCCAGGCCACGGCACCCGCTTCCCCCATGGAGACAGCAGCTATGGGGCACCCCAGCAGGTCCCCCAGGCCCAGCACCCAGCCAGCTGTGAGCCCAGTCTCCAGGGCCTCACTGAACCCATGACAGTTCTGGCCTCCACAGCAGCCAGTGGCAGCGAGTTCCACAGGCTAACGGCAGCAGGGGGAGAAACACATCTGCTGTGTTTGACTCCTGCTGCGTATGCCTGTCATTGCCTGATCCCCAGGCTCATGTTACACGAGGGGGCAAATCACATCCCCCACATCATCTGCCCCTCACTAGTGCCTGGCCAGAGGTGCCCCCCCCAGCTGTACGGTCCTCTAGCCCCTCCCCCCACAGCCGGCTGTATGGCCCGCTAGCCCCTCCCCCCTGCCTAGCTAGTAACCTGGGGGTCCGGTGCACAGAGAAGAACGCACTGGGTCTTGCTGGGGGGTGAGCCCTCCACGAGTGGGGTGACTGCCCATGGGATTCGCTTGGTTAGCCCCCGCTGTGGGTGAGCGAGCACCCAGAACCCAGGTGTCTGGCACAGGGGGGCACGGCCTCGGCACAACCCGCCACGTGCTGGTCAAGAGGCTGCAGCTGGCATCACAGAAAGGGGGGTTGCGCCCCCCACCCCCGACAGGTGCAGCAGTTGCACAAGTGCAAAGAGCCATTGGCCGTGTCTTCCCAGCCCTGCCAGAGAGCCCAGGACGGGCCCCTGCAGCCAACTCTGGAGGAGGGGGATGTTCCCAGGGACCTGCTCGCCCGACTGAGACACAGCCAGAGGGGGCAGGTATCCGGGGGCTCCCCCCCAGCTGGTGCCTGGTTTAAACCAACAGGTTTCCCACTTCTTTCACCCTGCAGTCCCCTGCTCAACCCTCCTGGGGCATCCTGCGGGTGCTGTGCCAGGCCCAGGGCCCACACTGCAAGGAGGCTGGGGGGGGGTCAGAATGTGAATGGTGAGCAGCCCCCTCACTCACCTCTGCTTAATCGGCTAATTTTACATCTCTGTCGGGGGGAGGGACTATAACCCCCCACAGGAGGGGGCAGCTAGCGAGGCCCAGAGCAAGGAAGCACCCCGCAGCCAGGCCAGTGGAGGGACCTGGGCTCAGCAGGCAGGGCCCTGGCCCATTAGCAGATGGTGGGGAAATGTCCTGTACCCACTGCAACCTGAGCCCTCTGCCCAGACACCTGGGTTCTCTCCCACACTCTGGGCAGGGAGTGATGACCAGTGGTTAGAGCTGCCATGGGGCAGGGTCCTGGGAGCCAGGACACATGGGCTCTGTGAGGCCAGGAGGGGAGGCTCTGGCCCAGTCTAGGCTGTTCTCTCCCCACACGTGCCAGGCCCAGCCAGACAAAGGGCCATCCCAGCTGCAGACTCAGCAGTGAGGGAGCAGCCGCGGGCAGGGCAGCCCCAGCCTGGCCAGACCCTCAGCCACCATGCGCCCCCTGGCTCTGCTGCTGCTCTCGCTGTGCGTGGCTGGTGCCAGCTTCAAGGTCTGCGCCTTCAATGCGCACGGCTTCGGAGAGACCAAGGCAGGTGACGCCCGGGTGCTAGGAGCACTGGTGCAGGTGAGGGCAGGTGGGGGGGCCGTGCTGGGCCCAGGGCCGTGCTGGGCTCCATGGCTGAGCGGGGGTCTCTCTGCAGATCCTGGGGCGCTGCGACATCACCGCCATGCAGGAAGTCCGAGACGCCAAGGGCAACGCCATGCGGGCCCTGCTGCAGGAGCTGAACAGGTACCAGGCCGGCCTGAATGCCTGGGTCCCACCTGGGCACTGCGAGGGGAGGGGTCTGCTGGGCAGCACAGGGGGCATGGCTGGACTTCTGTCCTGGCTGACGAGTGGGAGCTGGCTAGAAATGGGCAGGGGCAGGGGCAGGAACCAGGACTCCTGCCCCTGTCAGGGTGGGTGGGCACATTACATGCCTGCCTCTCTTGGGCAGGTACGACCCATCCCACAGCTACACCCAGCTGGGGAGCCAGAGGCTAGGACGCGGCACCTACAAGGAGCAAATCATCTTTGTGTACCGGTAAATGGCCCTCAACAGGGAAAGGCTGCGGACACAGCTCCCCCCCCCCCCCCCAGCAGATCCCACCCCCAGTTGGCCCTGGGACCAAATCACAGCCAGCCCCCCCGCAGACAGGCCCATGTCCCAGATGGGAGCCAGCCCCTTGCAGAGACAGGCCCCATGTCCCATTCCCTGACCCCCACCCTGGGGCCACTACCACTCAGGGGAAGCCCCAGTATCCCAGCCCACCCAGGCCCTGATCCTGCTCTTCTGTCGCAGGCTGGACATGGTGACAGTCACTGACTGGTGCCAGCTGGGAGAGGCCAGAGACTTTGCCCGCAGGCCCTTTGCTGCTCGCTTCTACGCACCCAGGACAGGTGGGTTCCTCCTACCACCACCTCTCCCCCGAACTCCATCACCCAGCCTCAGGCAGCACCCATCTGCCTCCCCCCCCCAGAGTCTCCCTTCCCCCAGGCTGGGGCACCAGCAGCAACACTGGGAGCCGGGCAAAATCAGGCTCCACCTAACAGCTCTCCCCCTCCAGCCATCAAGGACTTTGTGCTACTCTCACACCACACCAGCCCCCGGGACGCACCCCACGAGATCAACCAGCTCCACCGGGTCTGCCAGGAGCTGAGCCAACGCTGGGGAACCCAGGTAGGGGGAGGCAAGAGGCGGGAAAAAGAACTGGGGTGGTGTCAGCCCCCCATGAAGGGAAGCCAAGTGTTCACAGGGAGGGGGGGACTGTGTTAGCCCCAAGGGGAAGGGAGCCAGGGATTGGGGGGCAGCTGTATCAGCCTCAGTGGATGGGAGCCAGGGCTCCAGGTGGGAAGGGCAGGCAGTCATGTCAGTCTCAGGGGGATGGGAGGGGAGCTCAGGATTGGGTGGGCAGTCGCTGGGAAGGGTACCAGCTGTTGTGGCTTCCAGCTCATGCTCTGCCCCCCAGAACGTGATGGTGCTAGGAGACTTGAATGCAGGTGGGACCTATGTTCCACCCAGCGCCTGGGAGTCCATCCGGCTGCGCTGGGATCCCAGCTTCTACTGGCTGATTGGGGATGAAGTGAACACCACCGTGCGCGCACGAACCCACTGCGCCTATGACAGGTACCAGGGCACCCAGGCCAGGAGGGGAGGAAAGTTTCCCCCAGCACAGGGAGCTGGCAAAGGTTATCAGTTAAGCTGTAGGGGAAGGAGACAGCATCTGTCCTCCTTTCAGGACCCCCACCCTCCCAGGGCCCATTCTCAGGGCAGCCTCCCTCACCCCTGCTCCCTTTGCCCTCAGGATTGTGGTGCAGGGGGACGAGCTGCTACAAGCTGTGGTGCCTGGCTCAGCCAAACCCTACAACTTTGCCAGGAGCCTGGGGCTCTCAGAAGAGGAGGTAAGCAGGGACTTGCCGCCCCCTCCCCACTCCAGCACAGCTAAGGGGCAGAAAGGGAGTGACAATCACTGAGCAGCTGCAGGACTGCAGAGGGGAGGGGGAGGTGGTGGCTGGTAGGTGTGGGGTAGAGTCTGGGTGGCTGAGACTCATCCATTCTCTCCAGGTGGGGAGGGGAACAGCTAGGGGTCAGGATTCCTGGGGTCTCACAGCTCAGTGAGTTAGCTGGTGGGCACGATCAACAACCCAAACTTCTGGGCTCTCTGAACAGGCTGGGGGCAGGGGTGACTTGTTTTCTCCCAGCTGGGGGGTTTCACACCACCTGACCACGCCCCTGCTGATTTCTCCCTTCCCCACAGGCACTGCAAGTCAGCGACCATTACCCTGTGGAGGTGAACCTGCGCCTGGCTGGGCCAGCACCCCAGGGACTGAGAGCAGCCCCAGGCCAGGATCTGCCTCACCCCCATGGCCAGGGACTCCACATGCCTGTCAGTCCCCCAGCAGGGCCCAGCCCCCAGCCCCTGCGCAGGGAGGGCCGTGGCTCTGGCCTGCAGCGCACACAGCTGGGTTGAGGCCAATGCTTTTATTCCTGGGGAGAACAGGGGCAGAGGGGCTCAGGCAGCATGCAGGGCTCGCCACTTGTCCAGGGGCCCCCGGCTGGGGATGTACTTGACACCGCAGCCGTCCGGCAGCAGCCGCTTCTCAGCCACCATCTCCTCAAACTCGTCCGCGTTGAACTTGGTGAAGCCCCATTTCTTGGAGATGTGGATCTGGGGAGGCAGGAGAAAGTTACTGGGGAGCAGCCAGTGTCCCCTCCCTTCTACCATCCATGCATGGAATAAATGTTGTTCTGTGCACTGAGGCATGTGTGGATGGGCACCACCAGGAGAAACATGTGGGCACCCTGGTAATCAGCTGGGCAGCACCGAATGCTCCTGAGCGGCCACCCACGGGCTCAGCTTATGAGCAACATGAGTGTCAGCCATGCAGGTCACCCCATTGCATTCCTGCAGTCTCTTAGGGTATTACCCCACACCCCCGCTGCTGGTGTCCCCGAGGTCCCTTAAGGTGCACCAGACAGTTCATGGAGCACGTACACAACCAGGGGGGGTGCTGTGCGCAGCCATTGCACACCAGGCCTCCACCACAGGGAGGCTGGTCGGCTTAATTGGCTGCAGGGAGGAGGGGAGACCATTTCCCCACCCCATGCTCCCAGAACTGCCCTGGGGCCCTATTGAAGCCAGTGCCCACTAGAGGGACAGGCTCCCAGGCCCAATCCCAGGCTGCCCCCCAGGCAACTTGTCCTCCATCCTGTGGCTGGGTCAGAACCAGCACCCCACTGCACAATCCCCAAGGAGCCCTAGCAGAGGACACTCCCCCCGCAATGGTACCCCCGGAGCCCTGTTACCTTCTGGCGCCCAGGGAACTTGAACTTGGCCCTGCGCAGGGCCTCCACCACATGCTCCTTGTTCTGGGCCTTGGTGCGGATGGACATGATGACCTGGCCGATGTGCACCCGGGCTACGGTGCCCTGGGGCTTGCCGAAGGCACCGCGCATCCCAGTCTGCAACCTGTCGGGAAGCATGGGTTAAGTCTGGCCCCTCAAGGCCCCTCCCCCCCTCGTGCCCCTCCAGGCATCTGAATTGGTCCACACCTGTCAGCACCCGCACAGGACAACATCTTGTTGATGCGGATGACATGGAAGGGGTGCAGGCGCACGCGGATGTGGAACCCGTCCTTCCCACAGCTCTTCACCATGTACTTGTTGGCGCAGATGCGGGCGGCCTCCAGCGCTGGGGATGGGGGAGACAGGGACACAAGGTTTCCTGGGGAAGAGCCACCCCCAACCAAGAGCCCCTCAACTGGCATCTTCCTTGCAGATCCATTTCCTCCCCCACCTAGCATGCCACCTTCCACTCAGCCCCAGCTCTTGTCTCCAGTCCAGTTCCCCCACCCCCACATCTACACCCAGCTGAGACCCGTCCCCCCAGATCCCAACACCCTTCCCCCCCGCACCTTCAGAGGAGAGCTGCTCGTACTCATCCGACACCATATGGCCACAGAGTGGGAACTCGTCTACCTTCGCCTTCTTCCGGCCCAGGTCGAAGATGCGGATCTTGGCATCTGGAAGAAGTAGGGAGAGGGCAGTGTCAGTGAGGGGGAGCAGGGCCCAGGTCTGCCACTGCCCAGCCCTCCCCCCTCCCTCCCGCCATCTCCTGCCTGACTCCCCAGAGATCCTTGCCCCCCAGCAGGTGGCAAACCCTAGGACCCCCAAGCCCGGATCTGCTGCCAAGAGCCTTCCCCACCCACCCCCTGCCCCAGGACTCACCAGGGACGCCCCTGCAGAAGCGGGACTTGGGGTAGGGCTTGTTCTTGCAGTACCGGTAGCTGTGGGACAAGCGGTCAGTCCAGCTGCAACTCCCGAGTCCTATCCCTCCCCCCAACCTTTCCCCCCTGCCGCACACCGCCCCCCACCCCCAGTTCTGCACCTCCCCCCCGGCCGCCCGCCCCCCCCAGTTCCCCGGCCGGCCGGCCGGCCGGCCGCGCGCCCCCCCCCCGATCTCCCCCCCGGCCGCGCGCCCCCCCCCCGGTTCCCCACCTCCCGCCCGGCCGCCCGCCCCCCCCCAGTTCCCCGGCCGGCCGCCCGCCCCCCACCTCCCCGCACCCCCCCCAGTTCCCCACCTCCCCCCCGGCCACTCACCAGCGCGCGGGGCGGCGGCCCATGGCGGCGGCTGGCGGGGGCTCTGGAAGAGACAGAGACTGGTCAGCGCGGGCGGGGGGGGGGCGGTCAGCGCGGCGGGAGCGCGGGGGGGGGGAAATTAGTGCGCGCGGGGCATTGTGGGACCCCCGCAGGCCAAACCCCAGCAAGCCCGCACGCTCACCTGGCCGCGCGGCGAAAAGAGGCGACCGCGCCTGCGCGCTGCTTAAGTAGCCCGGCCCCGTCCGCACCGCGCGCCGCTCTAGGCCCCGCTTCCGGCCTAGAGCGGCAGCGCCGGCCAATGGCCACGGCGCTCCGGGCCTCCCGCGC
This sequence comes from Pelochelys cantorii, assembly GCA_032595735.1. Taxonomy (NCBI): domain Eukaryota; kingdom Metazoa; phylum Chordata; order Testudines; family Trionychidae; genus Pelochelys; species Pelochelys cantorii. Next base: position 13,398,643 of record CM064358.1, on the reverse strand, counting down.
ATGCGCTCCCTCGCCCAGCCCGCGCCATGGCTCCCCCGCTAGCTCTAGCTTCCGGCGCAAAGAGACAGGCGCATGCGCCTCGCCGACACCAGGCCTCCGCACGCGTGGAGATGGGAGGGGGTTGGAGCGCCGGCGCACAGCTCTCACTCCACGCCCTGTCGGACGACGTCTGCGCATGCGCTTCCCGCCCTCCTCGCCACGCCCACTCACGCTTTCGGGAAATGTCCGGGTGCTGATTGGACAGGAAGGGGCGCGGCGGGGCATGAGGGCGCCACCTGCCGGCCGCGTGGAGCGTTTGCAGGCGGCGCAGGAAGGGCCGGACGCACGTGGCTTGAAAGAGCCTGGGTCAGACCCGAGCGCCCCTGGGGGCCGCCCAGAGCGGGGGGGGGGCATGAGCCGGAGCATTTCCTGCCCTGGGGGAGGTGCCCGGAGCCCCTGGGCCGGGGGTCCCGAGATGAGACTTTCCGGGCCCGGAATAGCCCCTGTGCTGGGGCGGAGGGTGAGCGGCTGGGGGCAGAGACCAGCTGGCGCAGGGGACAGGGTCCCACCCTTGGGACCCTCCTTCCGAGGCTGCTGTGGTCCGCCCCCCTCCCCTCCGGTGATCTCGGGGGCGGGGACAGTCGCTGGGAACAGGCAGGTGTTGGGGAGGTGGGAGTTCCATCCTTGCCATGTGACTGGCCTAGGGATCGCTCCAGACACCTAACCAGACTCAGCCGGTGGGCATGGCCCACATAGGTACCAGTGACATAGGGAAGGGGAGGAGAGCAGTTCTGGAGACCAGATTTGGGCTACTAGGAAAGAGATTGAAATCCAGCCCTCAATGATAGGAGTTTGGAACAGCTGCCTGATGAAGAGAGATTCAAAACTGGGACTTTTCAGCTGAGAAAAGAGGAGACTAAGAGGGGATATGATAGAAGTCTATGAAATCATGCCTGGTGTGGAGAAAGTGAATAAGAAAGAGTTATTTACTTGTTTCTGTAACAAGATCTGTTGTGGGGAGGGGCAGGGGGGAGAAAGGGCTATGCAGAGCCAGAACTCTGGCAGCCGCTCCCAGGAGTGACTTGCCGGGTTTATCCCCCTCCTCCTCCAGCAGCTCCCAGCCGGCCCTTTGGCCGACGGCCCCCTGGGAAATTCCCGGTATCCCACCGGGCCAGTCTGCCCCTGCTGCTGCCTATTAATTTCATTCAGGGGCTGAGTCTGGTTAAGTGTCTGGAGCGATCCGTAGGCCAGTCACATGGCAAGGATGGAATTCCCACCCCCCGAACACCTGCCTGTTCCCAGCGACTGTCCCCTCCCCCGAGATCACCGGAGGGGAGGGGGGCGGACCACAGCAGCCTCGGAAGGAGGGTCCCAAGGGTGGGACCCTGTCCCCTGCACCAGCTGGTCTCTGCCCCCAGCCGCTCACCCTCCGCCCCAGCACAGGGGCTATTCCGGGCCCGAAAAGTCTCATCTCGGGACCCACGGCCCAGGGGCTCCGGGCACCAAACGCTCACACGCCCCCCCAGGGCAGGAAATGCTCCGGCTCATGCCCTGATAACAGTTTTCTCTTTTAAGTTTAATTGATGATTTCTTTAATAAAATTCCCTGACGTCAGACTTGTTTGGTTAAGGGTATAAAATACTAGAATTGACTGTATTAAGCAGCCTTACTGGGCCCGGTCCTGCGGGGGTCACGTTTGGCTCACTTTGTGCCTTATTGATCAATAAAGCTTTTTGTTAGCTGCCTAAACACAGAGAAGTCTTTTGCTTTGACAACGTCATGCAAGAAGGACTTACTCGCTGAAATAAATAATGAGGACGTTATGAACAACTTAGCGTCAAAGAGTAAATTTTTTAAAAATTCTTTGATGTGAAAAAGTGGGCTGTTCTCACAGGGCCGGCTCTTTGTTTATTAAATGAATTTTAGATGCAAAATGTTTTTGGATACTTTTTTGTTATGTGTCCTTCACATTTAAGGTAGTTTTATTTCATACAAAAATTAAATGCTGGTTTTGTTTATTTTAAATAGAATTTCCTTCCAGACAGAAGTAGATGCAAATCATATGTTTTAAAAAAAAGTAGCCACCACTTAGCAAATAATAAATGGGGTAAAACCTGTCTCTTAAGTGTTTCTATTACACACCATTTTGTAATGTAATCAGATTCTTAATTTTTACATTTTTATTCTACGTAAGTTACGCAATTATTTGGGCATTTATTTAGTTGGTAGCTGTACGGAGTGTATTCTCCTGGTTAGTAAATAGAAGCACCAAATTTGGCATAAAGTTTATATTTAGTTGTAAATCAACATGTTTTAAAGGTTGCTAATCAATAAGACTCAACCATCCTTTAGGAAAATATTTTAAAAGTATAATTTAAATGATTAGTTGCTCATTTAAACCAAGGTTTTTTGCTTGCCGGTTTAAATCATGATTAAAATTAGAGATTTAAATCAAAGCTATTTAAATCAATCCACCCTGCTTCAGATGCTGTTTGGTCCGTCCCTGAAGGAGAAAGCACAGGGCTGCACTCATGGAATAGGTCCTAGGCTAGTGGGGTTTTGTTGTCTGGTGCCTGTCTTGTTCTGGACAGTTGAGCTGGGGAGTTGAAACAAAAGTTTTCTTAATCCCTTTGACCTGTCTCGTATAGTGAGGCTGATTCTTGTCCATGGGGACACCAAGAGTTGGACAGCTTATGTGTTGGGGTTGGAGTCTGAGTGATTATAAGGCTTCTAATAATAAAATCCCTTTGCAGAGTGAGGAGTGGGACCAGGACTCCAGCACTAGGTGATGTGAACAGCTGCATGCTTTGGAAGTCTTTAACTGGCTTGCTGTGGATGAACCTGCCCTCCCATTGTCCTCACGTGGGGAGTCCCTGTCATTAGAAAAATGGAGACAGAAGCCCAGCAGCAGAGTGGGGGCTATCCTGTTTATTGCGTCGAGTGTAACATGTATGATTACCTGCCCTGTGGGCGGGTGGCGTATGTGTGCACCCGTTGCAAGGAGTTCCTGACCCTCAGAGACCGGGTTCAGGCTTTGGAGGCCAGGGTGGCTGAACTGCAGGAGCAAAGGGAGGTAGAGAGATATGTTGATGAGACTTTCCGGGACACTGTAGTACTGTCCCACCTCCAGTCTGAGAGCCCCAGTGCTCTTAAGGAGGATGAAAGTCTCAAGGGAACAGACCATTCAATGGGAGCAGAGGGAAACCATCCCGTAGTTGGGACCCTCCTCCCAGAGGATGTTGCGGTATCCTCTCGCACTGAAGATACCTCTGAGGGGGAGGGAATGCCAGTTAGGAAGAGGCAGATGTTAGTAGTGGGTGATTCAATTGTTAGAAACATAGATAGTTGGGTTTGTGATGACCGGGAGAACCGTATGGTCACTTGCCTGCCTGGTGCGAAGGTTGCGGATCTCTCGAGGCATCTAGATAGACTTATGTGTAGTGCTGGGGAGGAGCCAGTGGTCGTGGTACATGTAGGTACCAATGACATAGGGAAGGGTAGGAGAGATGTCCTGGAGGCCAAATTTAGGCTGCTAGGAAAGAGACTGAAATCCAGGACCTCTATGGTGGCATTCTCGGAAATGCTTCCAGTTCCACACGCAGGGCCAGGTAGGCAGGCAGAGCTTCAGAGTCTCAATGCGTGGATGAGACAATGGTGTAGGGAAGAGGGGTTTGGATTTATTAGGAACTGGGGACACTTTTGGGAGAGGGGGAGCCTATACAGGAAGGATGGGCTCCACCTAAACCAGGGTGGAACCAGACTGCTGGCACTAAACATTAAAAAGGCCGTAGAGCAGTTTTTAAACTAAGAGATGGGGGAAAGCCGATTGGTGCGGAGATGCACGTAAATCGGAGGGAGACTTCTCTTAGAGGAGAATCCATTGATAGAGATTCTCTAAGCTGTAGTCAGCAAGAGAGGAGGGGAGAGGACAAACCATGGGCCAGAGCAGACAAACAACCGCATACAAAGGAATCCAATGCACCAGGGAAGGGCAGACAAATAAGCAGTGGCAAATTTTTAAAGTGCTTCTACACAAATGCTAGGAGTCTGACTAATAAGATGGGTGAACTAGAGTACCTAGTATTAAATGAGGAGATTGACATAATAGGCATCACTGAAACCTGGTGGAATGAGGAAAATCTGTGGGACACAATCATACCGGGATATAAAATATATCGAAAGGATAGAGCAGGCCGGGTGGGTGGTGGAGTGGCACTGTATGTGAAAGATAATGTAGAATCAAATGAAATAAAAATATTATATGAATCAACATGTTCAATAGAATCGCTATGGATAGTAATTACATGCTCCAGTAATAAGAAATTAGCAGTAGGGATATATTACTGACCACCTGTCCAGGACAGCGATACTGACATTGAAATGCTGAGGGAGATTAGAGAGGCTACCAAAATAAAGACCTCTATAATAATGGGGGATTTTAATTATCCCCATATTGACTGGGTACATGTCACCTCAGGAAGAGAAGCAGAGATAAAATTTCTCAATGGCCTAAATGACTGCTTCTTGGAGCAGCTGGTGCAGGAACCCACAAGGGGAGAGACAATTCTCAATTTAGTCCTGAGTGGAGTGCAGGATCAGGTCCAGGAAATAACCGTTACAGGACCACTTGGGAATAATGACCATAATATAATAACATTCCTGTGGTGGGTAAAACACCTCAGCAGTCCAGCACCCTGGCATTTAATTTCAAAAAGGGGAATTACACAAAAATGAGGAGGTTAGTTAAACAGAAATTAAAAGGCACAGTGACTAGAGCCAAATCCCTGCAAGTTGCATGGAAACTTTTTAAAGACACCATAATAGAGGCCCAACTTAAATGTATACCCCAAATTAAAAAACATAGCAAGAGACCTAAAAAAGAGTCACCGTGGCTTAACCACCATGTAAAAGAAGCAGTGAGGGACAAAAAGGCATCTTTTAAGAAGTGGAAGTCCAATCCTAGTGAGATAAATAGAAAGGAACATAAACACTGTCAAATCAAGTGTAAAAATGTAATAAGAAAAGCAAAAAAAGATTTTGAGGAACAGCTAGCCAAAAACCTCAAAAAGAAATAACAAAATGTTTTTTAAGTACATTAGAAGCAGGAAGCCTGCTAAAAAAAACCTGTGGGTCCCCTAGATAATCGAACTATAAAAGGCGCAATCAAGGACGATAAAGCCATTGCGGAGAAACTAAATGATTTCTTTGCTTCAGTCTTCACGGCTGAGGACGTTGGGGAGATTCCCAAATCTGCACCGTCCTTTGTGGGTGATGAATCTGAGGAACTGTCCCGGATTGAAGTGTCATTAGAGGAGGTTTTGGAACAAATAGAAAAACTTAACGTTAACAAATCTCCAGGACCGGATGGCATTCATCCAAGGGTTCTAAAAGAACTCAAATGGGAAATTGCTGAACTATTATCTGTGGTTTGTAACTTATCCCTTAAATCGGCTTCTGTACCTAATGACTGGAAGGTAGCTAACGTGACACCAATATTTAAAAAGGGCTCTAGAGGCGATCCTGGCAATTACAGACCGGTAAGTCTAACTTCAGTACCGGGCAAATTAGTCGAAACAATAGTAAAGAATAAAATTGTGAAGCATGTAGAAGAACATAATTTGTTGGACAAAAGTCAACATGGTTTCTGTAAAGGGAAATCCTGTCTTACTAATCTGTGAGGGTATGTCTACACTACAGCACTAATTCGAACTAACTTAGTTCGAATTAGTTAATTCGAACTAAGCTAATTCGAATTAGCGCATCTAGACTTAAAAACTAGTTCGAATTAGCTTTTTGCTAATTCGAACTAGCATGTCCACATTGAGTGGATCCTGAACCGAAGTTAAGGCTGGCCGGAACCAGTGCCGGCAGGGCATCAGCTTAGGACTTAGAGCGTGGAGCTGCTGCCTCAGGCTAGCCGAGGGCTGTGCTTAAAGGGACCCAACCCCCCCACCCCGGACAGACAGTTCTCAGGGTTCCCCGCTTGCTTGTCTACCTCGATGAGGGACAGCAAAGCAGTCCTGTCTTGGAGTGCCCTGAGTGCCCACCCTCGGCACATCACAGCACTTGGCCATCAGCCTGGCTGCACTTGCCGCAGGCTGCCATCCGGGGGGGTCATTCAGGGGGCTGCCAGGATCCAGGAGGCCCTGCAGGAGAGCTTCCACCCCGAGGAGCCCACAGAGCCACCCCAGTCCTCCCTATTGGGGGCTCGTGCCGCATTCCTCCCTCACCTCCTTCCACTTACCCTTCCCTAGCCCCCCTTCCTGATGTAAAAAATAAAGGACACGTATGTTCAAAAATGGAAACTCTCTTTATTTAACAAAACTGAGGGGGGGGGGATTAACCTCTGGGGAGACTGGGAAAAGGAGGTGGGAGAGGGGAAGAGAGAGGGTGGGAGAGGGGAGGTGGAAACCTGGGAGGAGGGAGCTGGAAGGGGGAAGCCAGGGGAAGAAGGAGGAGGGGAAGTCTAAAACTATGATATGCCATATCTTCAGTATTGTGTAGAGATGGGGTCTCCTCACCTCAAAAAAGATATTTTGGCCTTGGAAAGGGTTCAGAAAAGGGCAACTAAAATGATTAGGGGTTTGGAACGGGTCCCATATGAAGAGAGGCTAAAGAGACTGGGACTTTTCAGCTTAGAAAAAAGGAGACTGAGGGGGGATATGATAGAGGTCTATAAAATCATGAGTGGTGTGGAGAGGGTGAATAAAGAAAAGTTCTTCATTAGTTCCCATAATAGAAGGACTAGAGGACACCAAATGAAATGAATGGGTAGCAGGCTTCAAACTAATAAAAGAAAGTTCTTCTTCACAAAGCAAATAATCAACCTGTGGAACTCCTTGCCACAGGAGGCTGTGAAGGTGAGAACTAGAACAGAGTTTAAAGAGAAGTTAGATAAAGTCATGGAGGTTGGGTCCATGGAGTGCTATTAGCCAGGGGGGTAGGAATGGTGTCCCTGGCCTCTGTTTGTGGAAGGCTGGAGATGGATGGCACGAGACAAATGGCTTGGCCATTGTCTTTGGTCCATCCCCTCTGGGGTACCTGGTGTTGGCTGCTGTTGGCAGACAGGCTACTGGCGAGATGGACCTTTGGTCTGACCCAGTACGGCCGTTCTTATGTTCTTATGTTCTAAGCTCCGGGTCGGGGGGTCTCACTGGACCAACTTGATTTTCATGCAACCCTGCTCCTGGGTTTGCATGTGGCCTTTGGTGGCCAGGCTGGCAGCTATCCTGCCCTAGATGGCCACTTTCCTGTGCCTAGTGCGGAGATTGTGGACGTTGGAGGCCTCCCCCCAAACCTGGATGAGGTCCACGATCTCCGCACTAGACCAGGCAGGCGTCCGCCTCTTGTGGCCCCGGGCAGGCTCCTGGGAGCCGCCAGCCTGGTCCTGGGAAGAGCGGGAGGGCTGGGTGGCAGCGGGTGGCTGGCTCGTGCTGTGCCAGGTGCAGGGTCTGCTGGCTGGGTGCTGGCAGACTTGCAGCTGGCACGGGCACCGTAGCCAGACTGTGCCCCTTTAAGGGCTCCGGGGCTGGGAGGGGGCAGACGAGTTTCCCTGGCTTGGCCCAGAGTGGCCACCAGGGCAAGCTGGGAAGGGCTAGCCTCCCACTAGTTCGAATTAAGTGGCTACACAGCCCTTAATTCAAACTACTTAATTCGAACTAGGCGTTAGTCCTCGTAGAATGAGGTTTACCTAGTTCGAATTAAGCGCTCCGCTAGTTCGAATTAAGTTCGAACTAGCGGTTTGCGTGTGTAGCGCCTATGAAAGTTAATTCGAACTAACAGCTGTTAGTTCGAATTAACTTTGTAGTGTAGACATACCCTTAGAGTTCTTTGAAGGGGTTAACAAACATGCGGACAAGGGGGATCCAGTAGATACAGTATACTTAGATTTTCAGAAAGCCTTTGACAAGGTCCCTCACCAAAGGCTCTTGTGTAAATTACATGGCCATGGGATAAGAGGGAAGGTCCTTTCTTGGATTGAGAACTGGTTAAAAGACAGGAACCAAAGGGTAGGAATAAATGGTAAATTTTCAGAATGGAGAGCGGTAACTAGTGGTGTCCCCCAAGGGTCGGTCCTAGGACCAATCCTGTTCAACTTATTCATAAATGATCTGGAGAAAGGGGTAAGCAGTGAGGTGGTAAAGTTTGCAGATGATACCAAACTGTTTAGGATAGTCAAGACAGAAGCAGACTGTGAGGGACTCCAAGAAGATCTCACCAAACTGAGTGATTGGGCAACAAAATGGCAAATGAAATTTAATGTGGATAAGTGTAAAGTAATGCACATCGGGAAAAATAACCCCAACTATACGTACAGTATGATGGGGGCTAATTTGGCTACGACAAATCAGGAAAGAGATCTTGGAGTTATCGTGGACAGTTCTCTGAAAACTTCCAAACAGCGTGCAGCGGCGGTCAAAAAGGCAAATAGGATGCTAGGAATTATTAAGAAAGGGATAGAAAATAAGACCCAGAATATCTTACTGCCCCTGTATAAAACTATGGTACGCCCACATCTTGAATACTGTGTACAGATGTGGTCTCCTCACCTCAAAAAAGATATTTTGGCCTTGGAAAGGGTTCAGAAAAGGGCAACTAAAATGATTAGGGGTTTGGAACGGGTCCCATATGAGGAGAGGTTAAAGCGACTGGGACTTTTCAGTTTAGAAAAGAGGAGACTGAGGGGGGATATGATAGAGGTATATAAAATCATGAGTGGTGTGGAGAGGGCTGATAAAGAGAAGTTATTTATTAGTTCCCTAAATAGAAGAACTAGAGGACACCAAATGAAATTAATGGGTAGCAGGTTTAAAACTAATAAAAGAAAGTTCTTCTTCACACAGCGTGTAGTCAGCCTGTGGAACTCCTTGCCAGAGGAGGCTGTGAAGGCTAGGACTAGAATAGAGTTTAAAGAGAAGCTTGGGGAGAAAGGGTGGGAGGGGAGAAGCCTGCCAGGGGAGAAAGGGTGGGAGGGGTGGCCTGAGCCCATGCGCCCCATGGGCACCACGAAACATGGGGCTGGGGTGTTCTGCAAGGGCAGGGCCGGCCTGGGGGAGCAGTGGCAGAGAGCCTTGTGCTGGCCGCATGGGCCTGATGCGGGCAGGCAGCGCGGGCCAGCCAGCACGTCGGCAGGGGCACGGTGACACGTACGTGGCCTGGGCTGCCCTGTAAGCAAGACAGGGCCCTATCACCCAGGGGATGAGGCCAAGGCCAGGATTGTAATGGGTCAAAAGAGCTAGAACTCCATGGAGGTTGGGTCCCTCGATGGCTCTTAGCCAGGATGGGCAGGGCTGGGTCCCCGGCCCCTTTGATGGGAGGGAGCACCTGAGTGTTCCCTGTTGTGTCCCTCCCTCTGGGGCGCCTGGCATTGGCCACGTCGGCCAACAGGACCCTGGGCTGAACGGACCCTTGGCCTGAGCCTGTCTGGCCATGCTCGTGTTCATATGCTGGACACATCCAGCCTGCACCGCGAGAAGGCTGCTCAGAGACCCTGGGAGTGACCAGGCCTTGTGTTTTGCTTAGTAACTGACCGTGCTCTGTCCGTGTCGCTTATAACCACTTGTCACCCTATAACCACTTGTCACTGGAGGGGTGGAGGCCCCCACCCCCCCACAGCCAGAGGTGACTCAGCAGCAGGGAGAACATCAGGGTTGGGGTTTAGGGTCCCCCAGCTCTCAAGGCTTCCTGGGGTTGGGGGGGGGCAGTTCCTCTTGGGCTTGTCCCATGTGGTCTCTTTGCCAAGGTCCAAGCGTCAGCCTCTGCATGCCTAGGTCTCGGTCCAGGGGTGCTGAGCAGGGCTGAGGGCCAGTGGCTGGGGGGCGGGATAGAGGGGCACCAGCAGGGCTGGGGGGACAGTGCAATGAAGTGGGGATTGGGTTCGCTCTGTTCAGTTGCATGGGATTTCTACTGTCCTGTGGTAATCCCGTGCATGTGCCTCAGTTTCCCTGGGCACTGCACCAATAGCCAGCTGGGGCTGTCTCAGAGGGGTCGCCATGCCAGTAACTCCAAAAACAAGAATCCTTCCAGACCAACAAAAATAGAAATAGTCCCCTGAGCTTTCATGGGCACAGCCCACTTCCTGCGATGAGCAGACAGCTCCTGCTGCCCCCTGCGTGTGTTAGTCTTCAGGGTGGGGCCGGGGCTTCCAGGGGTGACTCCCAGCCCAGCTCTACACCATGGCCAGGCTCTCTGGGGGGGCAGGATGAGGTGGTACCTTTTGCAGAGGAAAGGGACAAAGGAGGAGGTGGGGCTGCCTGCTGGGTGAGTCTCCCTGCCTTAGAGTGTAGTCAGGGAGGGCGGGGCCCTGGCTTGGGCCTCCCTCTCCCCCTTGGGGCTGCACTGGCTGCTTCTGGTTCCTCTGCTGCCAAGTCTGTTCTACGCTGTGTCCCTGTCGCCCCAGCCCCCACCGGCAGAGCCCCATGGCCGGCTGTGGATGGGGGTGCAGGGCCTGGTGGCTCCCCACCCCTCAGTGGCAGCGGGGGTGTGGACTGCACCCCATGGACGGCGTGTCTGGCAGAAAGTGACTAGGGGCAGAGGAAGGAAGGGGGCTTGCAAGAGCCAGGTGTTGGAGGCCGTTCCAGGACACGGAGGGCCTGTGCTCTAAGGCCCCTGGCGCTCGAGGAGCCTGGCTCACTGAAGGGTTCTTCCTGGGAATAGTGGGTTCCTGCGAGCAGGGGCCAGTGAGTCTGCACCCGGGGACAGTGGGGAGATGGACTCCTCAAGACGGGCGTTGTGGAGCTGTGCAAGGAGAGGGGCCTGCCCGTGGGGAAATTGACCAAGGCCCAGCTATCACCCAGCTGGAAGAGAATGATCGTTCCAGGGGGCTGGACCCTGTCCCATCTGGGAGCAGCCGGACACCCCCAGGGAGCATTTCAGTGTCTATGTGTAGCCCAAGGTCCAGTGTGTTTCAGCAGCAGCCCTGGGAACTACAAGTTGTGGACTACAAACTGTGGCATGTTGGGAGAACTCCCTGGTTCCTGCCTGGATGTGCCCTCTGCCCCCAGGAGGGTCTGAGCAAGGACTGTGCTAGAGGCAGCACACAGGCTGCATGCTGAGAGAAGGGGCTGCTGAACTGTTTTCCTGCTCTATGTTTTTTACAGAATAAAGCCTGTTCCTGGTGATTTGTCAGAGTGGGTCTGGTCTGAGGTGCATTCACACATACACAACGCAGAGCACACCAAGCAGCCTCAAGCCTAGCCCCCCACAGTGGTGTAAGAAGTCACAAGCTTCCCCTATGCTGAATAACCTCACACTGGGCTAGCCAACAGGAGGGGTTACATATGGAAGGAGAGACGTCAAGAAGCCACCAGACGGACACGGTGCCCACCAGGCCGCACTCGGCCAGCAGTGGTCCATTGTGGCCGGGGCCCGCCTCGGCAGAGCTGCAATGGCTGGAGATCGAGCTGCAGCTAAAGGAATTGGAGGATCGTAGGAAGGAGCGCCAGGACCGGGAGAGACAGCGGCAGCAGGAGCGGACCATGGCGGAGCGGAGAGGCAGAGAGGCCCTGACTGCGGTGAGTGGGGCAGGGCCCGGGACTGCATGGGACTTTGATAGGAACGTGGTGTCCCAGTTTAAGGAGGGGGGAAAGGACTTGGATGCCTTCCTTAATGCCTTCCAGCGAGCCTGCAATCTGCACCAGGTCCCCCCAGCTGACCTACTCCGGCATCTCACCCCCTTGCTCAATGCCAAGGCCACAGAGACACTCAGCCGAATGGACAGACTTGAGGCGGGGAACTGGGAACGGGTCAAGTCGGCCCTGCTGTGCTAGTTCGGGCTGAGGCGTACAGGCAGACGTTCCAGGGGGCACAGAAGGGCCCTGAGGAGTCCCATGCAGACCTGGCCTCCCGCCTGGTGCAATACTGCCGCAAGTGGGTGTGAGGGGCGGGGCCCAGACCCCAGAGGACCTGGTGAGGCCGATGGTCCTGGAACAGTTCTATGGAGCATGCCCGCCCGCCCTGAGGCTGTGGCTGAAGGAGAGGAAGCCAGAGGCCAGCTGGTGGATGAGTTCACAGAGCACCGGGCCAGGTGTGAAGGGGAATTCTGGAGAGACCGGCTCACAACGGTGCCACAGAGAGAGACTACGGTGCCTACTGGGGGCCCCCAGAAGGGCGGATCTGGCTACCTTCTCCCTAGGGGGACAGCCAGCTCCCGGGCAGACCAGTCGGCCCGAGGGGACCTGCGGGGCCTGACCTGCCATCGCTGTGGGCAAAGAGGCCACAAGCAGGCTCAGTGCCCTGAGCACCAGGACAGGCTGAGCAAACCGAGACCTCCCCAGGGACTATTGGCAGGTGCTGCTGGACCCTGAGGCCAGGCTGAAATTGGCGTTTCTCAGCCTGGTGGAGCTCTGTGAGTTCCTGGTCCTGCCCTTCGGCCCCAAGGTGTCTTCAGCCAGACCCGGGAGGACCACGTGTCCCAGGTCAGCCGAGTGCTGGGCGGCTGCATGGGGCTGGGCTGGGGAGTGCAAGGTGGGGATGGCAGGTGTCCTACTTTGTAGCCAGAATGTAGCGTTTTAGTACCATCTAGAAGTGCTGTCTTGATTCGCTCATCAGCACCCTGCTCCTGTCTCTCCCTGGCTCGTGCGCAGACAAGGTCTCGCTGCAGCGCCTGCCAGTGGCGGCGAACCCTCTGGTTGGAGTCTCTGCAGAATTGCTTGGGTCGAGGGAGGCCCAGATGCTCCAAAGGACTGGAGGGCCTTGGGGAACATCCATGGTGCCCGAGGCCGAATTCAAAGAGCAGCATTGGCAGAAGCCCGGAGACCGGTGCTCCCAGCGTGAGAGACAAACCAGAGAGGAGATGGAGGCCTGACAGCAGCCACCAAAGGGGAACTGGACAGCCTGGCCATGAGCCCCTCCTTCGGATGGGTGATTGCAGCGTGGCCCTGCGCCCCCAGGCCCCCCCAGGGACTGACAGGTACAACGGGGCGCTTGCCACTGGACTCTGGGGTCGGTCCTGCAAGCCGAGCCTCAGAGGAGCCGCGATCGACTAGAACCTGACTCTGCGCTCAGTCAGTCCTGCCTGGCTAGTAATACTGAAAAAACAACCAAGAGTCCTGCAGCACCTGAGAGACTAGTAAAAACTGTCACCGGCACCAAGAGCTCTCCAGTCCCAGCCCTAACCCTGTGCTCTTCCGAGAGCTCACGACTGACACTTTGTGCTCGTCTCTAAAGCACTGCAGGACTATCGGTTGTTTTTTCAGTTACAGACTAACACGGCTGCCCTCCGAAACAGTCAGACGTGAGCCACGACGGCCTGGTAACTACACACCATCTGCAGACGTGTGTGCACACATGCTGCTTTTCACGTTATACCTTCAACAAATGCAGCACATTGCCTTCTGGAAAAGATCCCGTGTGCGTCTTCTAAGCCTAACAACTTGGGCCATAAAGTGGGGAGCAGCTGCTTAAAGCCAGAGTCTGCCAAGGTGGAGGCCATCAGAGATTGGCTGGTTCCCCAGACCAAGAAGCAGGTCCCAGCCTTCATGGGGATGACGGGGTACTACCAGAGGATTGTGCCCCTCCCTGCCCCCCACGCCAGCCCAGCCTGACCCACTCCCAGCTCCTGGTCCAGCCCCATTGTAGCAAAACTGGATATTTTAGTGTTGGTTATAAGACTGTAAGTAGGATGTATAATGACTTGCTTGTAAGTTCTGTAGCTTCTGTTTCTCGCAGCCTCTCACGATTAGACAATGTTACCAGAAGGCCTTGCTCCCTTGAGCATTACAGATTCAGTTGTACCTCATGTCTGCATCACAAATGGTTGTGTCTTCTAGTAACTATTGATCTTGTCTGAACCTCCCCCCCGCCCCATGCAACTGTTGGCTGGGAGTGGGACCGCCAGCAGATGCCCAGGTGATCAAGATGAAGGAAAGAGCCATTGTGTCTTGAGGCTGACCTGAATTAGGAGTATTGAGGAACCCTGGAGACGGGCACCCCACCCCCAAGAGTGAGAGACAGGGGAAGCCTGACACACCTTCTAAGGGTAACTCTGGAAAACGGATTAACAGCTCCTAAAGGTGGATGAGGCAGCCTGACACTGCAAACCCCAGAGTCCAATGGGAACTGACATGGATACGAAGGGGGTTCTGCCATTACACTCTGGGTCCAGGCCTGCAAGCCAAGCCTCAGGGGATTCAGAGAAACCCCCAGTCCTCCCTCAGTCAGCCTGGCCTGGCCAGGCCAGTAAGACTGCCTTGAGCCACGCAGACAGCTAGGATGCACCATCCGCAGGACCTGTGTGTCTTTATGAAGCAGATGCTAACTGCTTTTCAACTGAATTTTCAGTAAACATGGCCTGTTGCCTTTCCCCTGCAGAAGAGCCTGTGTGCTTAAGAGCATGGCACCCTCAGCGGGCTGTGTAAGAGGGGAACCAAGACACAGTGGTCAGGGGGTGCAGGGCAGGGAATCCCCCCACCTCAATGACAGGAGAGGCCCTACCAAAGGGGGGGGTTGGTTGGTTGTTTAGTGTCTGCCCCTAGTGTGACCCCTTTGCACCAGCAGGGGGCGCTGCTGGACAAGCCACAGGGTGGGGCTGAGGTAGCAGTTCTGCAAGGCTGTGGGGTAGGAGCAAGGGCGGGGGGGAGAGGAAGGAGAGGGGCTGTGGGCGAGGAGCACCGGCAGGGCTGGGGGGGGGGGCCTGTGGGCAAGGGGCACGGGCAGGGCTGGGAGGGGGGCCTGTGGGCAAGGGGCACGGGCAGGGCTGGGAGGTAGAGCTGGGCTGACAAGGGCTGCAGGTTGGGCGGGAGGGGCAGGGATACCAGGGCCCTGAGACATGCCCAGCCTCGCATGTGGCTGGGGCGGAAGCAGCCCAGCCAGCCTCGCGTGCCAAGCGCCCTGCCCAGGGGAGGTGCTACACGGGGCCAGAAGACGGATCTCCCCCCAGCTGCCTGGGGGCAGGGTTGGCTGTGAGGAGGCCTGCCCCACTTTCTCCATCCTGCCCCAGCCAGCCAGGCACTGCTGCAAGCTGGGGGTTGTGGTTTCCTCCCTGTGGAGGTGGCAGCCACCCCAAGCAGGGGAAGGGTGGGGAGCCAGCTATTTCTGAAGCCCTGGCCCAATGTGGGGCTGGCTGCAGCCGGCACCAGAGTGCAGGCCGGGAGCAGACTACGGGGTATCCCAACATCCCCCTTGGAGCTCAGCCAGGAAGGCAGGCAAGTTGGAGCAGGAGACCATGTAACCTAGGCCTGTGGAACTCCTTGCCCCTGGATGAGTGAGGGGGCACTTGCATTGCAGGTTCCATCTCCCCAGCAGCCCCTCCCCCTCCCCCTCATGTGCTCTGCCTCCCTCCCTGTGCAGAACTGGGATGTTAATTGCAGTTACTGAGCTAATTGACTAGTCGAAGGAACTTCCATCAGCTGGTCAATAGGGGGACTGCAGAGCCCAGCCCCGTGGCTCTTGCTACATTTAAAAGGCAGAGGCATGGCATCTGGAACCAGGCGCAAGGCAGGAAGCAGCTGACTCAGCGCGCCTGGTGCGCCGCTACGCTCCTGCCCCCTTGCCCCCCGTGGGGCAGTGCTGCGGGAACCGGCTTTTAAGCCAGCTCCTGCTGCCCCTCTGGTAGAGACAGCAAGGGGGAAGCTTATGCTCACTGGAGAGTTGACTAGTCATCTCCAGTGCAGAATACATTTTGTTCTGCTCCGCGAGGCCTGTGTGAATAGGGAGCACCAGTCCGAACGCAGCCTGAGCCGGGCAGCTCTAGGCTCTCTCCCGGGAGAGCGCCCCAGCACTGGCTCCTGGGAAGCACTGGCCCCTCCCGCCCCGACAGACAGACCGACAGACAACTGAAGCAGAACAGTTTATTCCCAGCCCCGGCAGGGGAGGGGTGGCTGGCGTGCACAAAAAACAACCGAAAACGAAGGCCCCAGGAGTCAGGCTGGTTGCGAGGGCGAAGCAGCGCGGGCGGGCCTGAGGGGCAGCCGCGGAGCTGGGGCTATGGCACAGACACGTGGAAGGGGCTGCCGGGGATGTGCTGGTCGCCCCACTTCACCACCAGCACATAGTCGCCCTTCTCCTTCAGCAGGTAGGAGACACTGTAGAGCCGGTTCCCCAGGTGTTTCACCACAATCTCCTCGCACGGCGTGCGGGGGCCGTGCACCCCCACCAGCAGCATGTTGTTCCCTGGGGGGTAGGGAGGTCAGGGGCTGGACAGGCACAGCCCAAGGCGCCCCCCCCCCCCCCAAGCTCCCTGCCAGCTTCCCCCCTGCCCCATGCCCAGGTGAACCAGGCAGCCTGGCTCTGGGGAGGCCCAGCCCCGGCCTTGCCACCCAGCCCTTGCAGCCTGGCCCCAGCCTCCAGCCCACAGCCCCCACCTGCTTTGCTGCAGTCCACGGTGAAGGAGTTCTTCTGGCCCACGAAGCCCTTGCTGAGGCCGAGCCCCTTGGCCACCACCTTGCTGGCGTCGGAGGTGCCCGGGGCGGGCACCCCCTGGAGCACGGCCCCCTCTGCCCGCCCGGCCGCCTCCACGCACATGGACGACGTCTCATGCAGGCTGTGGCCGCTCACCAGGCGGGAACCTACGGGCGAGAGGGCAGGTGAGAGAGCATGACACCGCCCCCCCCCCCCCTCGGGTTGTGATCCTGCCACGGGGGGTGCACACGTCCCCCCCCGAGGTGCGCGCGCATGTGTCTGTGCACAAGTCCGCATCCCCGCGGGGCATGAGGGTGCATGCACGCGTGCCAGTCCCCGCACATCCTGTCCGGCCGCACCCCCACCTGTGACCTTGGCCTTGAAGGGGCTCCCAGCGATGTGATGGGGGCCGCCATACTTGATGGAGATGAGGTAGCTGCCGGGTGCCATGGGCGTGTAGGTGACCTTGTAGCCCTCGGGGCTCTCGTGACAGTCCATCTGCACTTTGGAGGGGCCGTCGATAGTCACAGCCAGCGCCCCGGGGCCCGCGCTGCTGGTGTTCACTACAAACTCCGCCGGGCTGCCTGCCGGACCCGGGGGGGGGGGGGTGTCAAAGGCACTCGTGCCCCAACACCTGCCCCGTCAGCCCCCACACCTCCCAACTGCCCTGCAGTCCTGACACCTCCCTGCCCACCACCCCACAGCCTCTGCCCCGCTGGCTCTGTCACTCCTCCCCTCCCCAGTCGCCCCTACCCGTGGTGCCCCCCTCCAGCCCGGCGCCGTAGGCAGACACCAGGCCCGGGTCACCGGCCTGGCCTGGCTCCCCCACACGAATCTTGAAAGGGCTGCCTGGGATGTGGGAGCTGTTGAACTTGACGTCGATGGAGTAGATGCCATTCTCCCGTGGGATGAAGCGCACAGCGTATTTATCTGCGGGGTGGCAGCGTTAGAGGGCGGGGAGCACAGGGGGGCCTGCCCCAGCCTCCTCAGAGCCAGTGGCAGCCTCTTTGTGGCGGGGGCGGGGGGAGGCTGGGAGCCCAGACGCCCGGGTTCTCCCCGGCTCAGGGAGGGCAGTGGGGGCTGCTGGTTAGAGCCAGTTGAAGGCAGGGAGCCCGGATGCCCAGGTTCTCCCTGGCCCTGGGAAGGGAATGGGGAGCAGTGGACCAGGGCAGGGGCTGGGCTCTGCCCTCTGCCAGCGCCAGCCCCCCGGGCGCCAGGCCCCGCTCCGGGGCGGCCTCACCTTGGTCGATCTCGGCAAGGTGACACTCCTCCAGCGCCCCCGAGGGGCTATGCACCTTGGCGTCCAGTGCCCCCGTGGCACCGTTCAGGCTGACTGCAAAGGAAGCTGGCTGGTTGGCCTTGAGCCCTGACTCCTGGAAGCACACAGAGCGTTAGCGGGGCCGGGGTCGGGCCCCCCCCAGCCCCAGGGGCACTTACCTGCCCGGGCCTGGCTGCTCACAGAGGGAGAGTGGGGGGGGGGGAGAACAGGGGAACGAGGGGGCAGCAGGCGGGATGGGGGGAGGGGGGGGGAGAACTTGCGCTCGCTCTCTCTCTGTAAGCAGCTGAGCCCGGTGTCGTCCTAGGGGTCTGTTAAGAGCCTTTAAGAGAGACACCAGAGAAGCCGCGGCGCTGGGGGCGGATGGGGCACCCCGTCCTGGGCCGGCACGGGACATGAGACCCCTGTACCCCAGTGGCCCCACCTGCCCCAGCCCCAGGGCGAGGGAGACGTGCAAGAGGGCAGCTGCCATGAGGGGTGGGGGCATCCGTGCGCTCCCCCCCCAGCCGTGGGGCAGCCCCCTTCCCAGGTGCTGCTGTGAGTGAAGGGGCAAGCGGCAAGGCTGTGGCCATGCCGGGGGCTGGGACGTGGGGCTCCCCACAGCAGAGCCCGTGCCGGCAGCCAGGAGACAGGGGCCCAGCAGCTTCTCTGGAGCCTCACCTGAAGGCTGGTAACAGTGAGGCGCCGGGCATCGTGGCAGGGGGCCGTGGCTGGCACCACGAAAGGGCTCTCAGGGACGTGCTCCTCGTTGAACTTCACCGACACCTCGTAGTCGCCTGAGGGAGAGGGGGTTAGCACTGCCCTGGGCCCCGCCCTCCGCTGACTGCCCAGCCCCCCTCCTGCCCACTGTACCAGCCCTTGCCCCCCCCGCCCACTATACCAGCCCTTGCCCCCTGACCATCCCACTCCTAGTCACCTGGGTTTGCACTGCCCCAACCCCCCTGCCAGCCCCTGGCCCTCCCAGCCCCCGGCATGTACCGGGCTCCTGGACCACGTAGGCCACGCCGCAGGAGCCGTCCTTCCTGTCCTCAAAGGCGATCTCAGCCTTGCTGGGCCCCTCAACAGCGATGGAGAGGCCGCCGGCGCCCGCCTCCCGTGTCCAGATGCTAAACTCGGCTGGGGGAGGGGAGGGCACCGTGAGCCGCAGGCCCCCCGTGGTCATACCCACCCACGTGCAGAATAAGTGGTATGTGCGGCTGGGCACCACCAGTACAAACAGCCCAAGCTGGGCTCTTCTGAGCAGCTGGCCCCCCACACCTGCCCCTTCCCTGGCACAGCAGCCTGGGCCCGCCCATGACATCGTCCTGGCAGCTGACAGGCCCCCACACGATTGAAGCTCCCCTCTGCCGCCAGCCGCCCCAGGAGCCGGGCCAGATTCCTTAGCTCCCTGCTCTCGGAACAGCCCGGCGGCCCGGAGCCCAGCTGTGAATGGACAGGCTAGGCCTTTTATTTTTTTTGGGGGGGGGGGGGGGAGGGGGAAGAGACCATTTCAGAGCCTCCCAGCCAGGTGAGGAGCAGCTGGGGGTGCCCCACAAAATGCTGGTGTGTTGGGGGTTGCGTGAACAACTTCTCACAGGACCCCCTGGCTTGGGCTGCGGGTAGCCCTGCCACAGCAGTTGGCCCTGAATTGCCCATCTCCACGGTGCAGGCAGCAGGACCCACAGAAGCAGCCGATGCCGCTGTGGCAAAGGACCCCCCTTCCAAACGTCACTTCGGGGGGCGGCTGCAGAGAGGAGTCACGAGGAGTCAGCAGTGACCTCTGGGGCTTGGCAGAAGAGCCAGCGGGGCGGCCAGCCCGGGTGGGCGGGGGGCCGGGAAAGGCCCAGCCCTAGAACTGGGGTCCCCGCCATCTCGTTCCGGGGCGAGGGAGCTGTGAATCCAACAGGCCAGCCTGGGCGGGCGCTGGCGAGGGGCTGAGCACACCCAGGTCGCTACCCACTCCCTGCCTGCTGGGGCACACGGGCTGGCGGCCGCCACAGAGGACACACCCAGCCAGCCACAGGGGCAGGGAGGAAGGAAGCAGCTGGCGCTTGCCACGGGAAGTGGCCAGAACTCCAAGGGCCCTGAGCCATGGGGGGGAGGGTCGGTGCTGGCACCGGGGGCTGCGGAGACGCACGCCCTGCCTGGTCGATGGGGAACGCGGCCCATGCGGAGCGTGGTGCCCGAGGACACCGCGGGTGTTCCACGCCCCTGACACCGGGACCTGGCAGCGGCTGCCTGGAACCGGCCTGGGAACTGGGCAGGGGGAGAAGGGCCGTTCCAGATGCACTGTGCTGTACGCCAAGGGAAGCCGAGGCAGGGGCCATGCTGCTTTCGTGGCTCAATGCCAAGCGGGCCACGCCCTGGAGAACAATGATTGTGGGTGCGGGCTGGGTGCTCGCCGGATTCCAGGCGCGTGCCAGGGCTTGTGCGGGTAGATGAGCTGTTTTCTGTAGCTCTGGGCAAGCTCCCGAGAGACCTAGGAAGCACCTGGCAGGAGCAGCTCCAACCCCCGCTGTGCTGCCCTCATCTCTGAGTCGACGCACAAGCGCCCACAGTCCCCTGGGACATGACTGAAGCCAGCAGATCATCCCCCTCTGGCACCAGCCGGCCCCAGAGCCGGGCGATAGGGGCAGGGGGCGGTCCTGATGCTTCAGCCATTCTAGTCCCCCCCGACTCTATGAATAGCCTGTCAGCCCGGTGCAGCCCCGCGGGCTCGGGGCCCAGCTGTGAATTGAGGGGGCTGGGCCACTGGGATGGGGGGGCCTGTTTGGTTTCAGAGCCTCCCGGCCGGGTGAGGAGGGGGTGGGGGGCTGCTTGTGTCCCTCTTTGCTGGCCAGTGGGGCGCAGACGTGCGCTGGGGCTGAGAGGGGGACCCCAGGCTGGGGCTGTGGGCAGCCCTGTCCCTAAGCAACTCGCCCTGAGCGGACACTCGTGGCGGCGCCCCCGGATGCCCCCCGCTACCCTCCCTAGCCCTCACACTCCTACCTGGCACACCAGCCTCTGCCCGCTCCAGGCCAGGACCTCCTGCCCGCACCTTGTGGGCGCCGCCCTCGCCCAGCGGCCCCACGGTGAACTGGAAGGGGCTGCCGGGCACATGCTGCCCCTTGTACTTGACGCTGACCGAATGGACGCCCGTCTCCGTGGGCACGAACCGGACGCAGCACGTGCTGTTCTCCGCCTCCAGCACCTCGGCCGCCAGCCGCTGCCCCGAGGGGCCCGTCACCTGGGCTGTCACGTCTGCCAGGCTGATCTCTGGGGAAGGGGGGGGGAGGGTCAGACACGCCCCCAGTGCCCACAGCCCCCCCCGTCTGCCAGGCTGATCTCTGGGGAAAGAGGGGGGTCAGACACGCCCCCAGTGCCCACAGGCCCCCCCGTCTGCCAGGCTGATCTCTGGGGAAAGAGGGGGGTCAGACACGCCCCCAGTGCCCACAGGCCCCCCCGTCTGCCAGGCTGATCTCTGGGGAAAGAGGGGGGTCAGACACGCCCCCAGTGCCCACAGCCCCCCCGTCTGCCAGGCTGATCTCAGGGGAAAGAGGGGGGGTCAGACACGCCCCCAGTGCCCACAGCCCCCCCATGTCTGCCAGGCTGATCTCAGGATATGACTCCAGCTGGGGTCCCAGAGCCCTCCACCCCCCACCCTAGCCTACCTGGGATCTTGAGGCTGAGGTCGCAAGCACTGCCCACGTTGGCCACGGGTGGGGCGCGGCGGCGCCGGGTGATGCTCTCCTTCACCCGCCCCTCGCCCGTCACCTTCACCGAGAAGGGGCTCCCTGCAGGGGGAGCCAAGGGTCAGGCTGGGGTGAGGGTTCAGCCCATGCCTGGACCAAGCCCCACAGCCCCTCCGGGGGGCACCGCAGACCACCCAGTCGGGGGCTCTGCCCAGGGCCAGCCAGGCTGTGCTGGCTCCGCACTGCCCCACCTGGCACGTGCTGGTCGGCGAATTTGACGCAGATGATGTAGTTGCCCGGCTCCGTGGGGCAGTAGGTGACGCGGCAGGTCCCGTCCTCCAGCTCCTCCGTGTTTATGTCGACTTTGCTGGGGCCCTCAATGGACAAGCTGAGCCCGCCATAGCCTGGGGGCAGAAGGGACGCTACAGCCACGCAAGCCCCCCGCCCCACCCTGAACCCAGGCATCCAGGCCCCAGCCAGCCCCCCGCCCCACCCTGAACCCAGGCGTCCAGGCCCCAGCCACACGCCTGCTGTAACTACCAGCCCCCCCGCTCCCCTCCTGGTGCCAGGAGAGACGCCAGGCACCTGCGTCCCGGGTGTCGATGAGGAACTCGGCCGGCTCAAAGGTTCGGCCCTCACTGAGACCCGGCCCAGAGACGCGGACCCGGCTGGCGTCGCCGATCTCCGACTGGCTGATGGTCACGGTGATGGGGCTGTTGGGGACATGCTGCCCATTCCGCTTGATGTTCACCAGGTGCTCACCCACCTCCTTGGGCACGAATGAGATCCCTGGGGGGGGGGGGGGGTAGAGAGAAGAATCAGGAGTGAGGGGCACCAGCAGGGCCAGGGGGGCAGGGGCTGCGGGACGGGAGTGAGGGGCACCGGCAGGGCAGTGCAGGACTCACCCACATGGCCGTTGCGGAGCCGCTTGAGCTGGCAGGGCTCCTGGCGCCCCGATGGGGGGGTGACAGTTGCTGTCAGCTGGCTCAGGTCCGTCTCCGCGATCTCCAGGGGGATGTCGGCCGAGGAGCCGACTTTCAGCTGGGACATGCGCAGGGTGTCATCGCCTGGGGGCAGGGACTGTGAGCCAAAGGGAGCCTGCCTGCCCCCACCCCCACTCACCCCATTCCAACCCAGCCAGCCCTCCCCAGCCCCCGCCCCCAGCCCTGCGACCCGGCTGACCAGTGATGCGGGCGGTGAAGGGGCTGCCCGGGATGTGCTTGTCGTTGTATTTCACTGCAATGCTGTAGTCGCCCGGCAGCACAGGCAGGTAGGAGACGCTGCAGGTGCCATCCTGGTTGTCAGTGCAGCTGATCTCTGCCTTCGAGGGGCCTTCGACCGCCAAGGACAGCCCACCTGCAGCCCAGGGGCCCACATGGTTGACAGCCCCAGAGTGGGGACCGAGATCAGGGCTTCCAGCCCCACTGCTTGAACCAGCAGCCCCCAGCCCCCCACCGGGAAGGGAACCCAGGCGTCCGGGCCCCCGCCGGGAAGGGAACCCAGGCGTCCGGGCCTCACCTTCGCCAGCATCCTTGGTGTTGACAGTGAAGGTGGCCGGCTTATTGACCACGCCGTGGGTGAGGCCGGGGCCGTAGGCCGTCACGTGGCCGCTGTTGACGTAATCCACATAGAACTGCAGGGGGCTCCCTGGAGGGAGGGGGAGACACGATAGGGGAGGTGAGAGCCAGCCTCAGCCCCCGCCATTCCCCCCCAGCCCCCGCCCCCTCCACCCATGGCACCTGGGATGTGCAGGCTGTCACAGCGGATGTCCATCTCATGCAGCCCGGCCTCCGTGGGCGCGTATCTCACGGTCACCGTCCCGTCCTTGTTATCCGTGATGTCTGGCTTGGCCACCTTCCCCGAAGGCATCCGCACCTCGCCTGGGCAGAGCGCGGGTCAGTCCAGCCCCTCTGATGTAGAGGGCCCTGGGGCCATTCCCTGGCTGCTGTGTGTGACCCTACTGGCTTGGGTCTGTAAGCACTGCCCAGCGAGGGGTCGCCCAATGGCCCAGCCGGGGGAAGGGGGTGGCTGGCTGGGGGGATGTGTGTTCAGTGGTTTGGAGAAGGGGCAGTCTGGGCTGGGCAATCATGAAGAGAAGAGACTAAGCTGAGTGCTGGGGGTTCAGGGGCCTGTGGACCCCTACCAAGGGGTCTGGGGCTGCCTGCCCCCTTACTCTGATGCCCACATTGAACCCAGGCCATGCTGTATCTCTGAGAAGCAATACATCCTCTCTACTCTACTGGCTGGCGGAGTCACATCTGGCTGCAGACAGGGTCCCTGATGCACCGTCACACCCTCGCCCCACTCACATAGAGCTGGAGCCTGGGAAGGGGGGCCCTGGAGATGCGATGGTGGACCGGGGGGGGGGAGGGGGAAGAGTGGACGGGCTGGTCCTGTGGGAGGGGAGCAGGGGACACTGGGCCGGGAGGCAGGTTGGGGGGCTGGCCAGGAGATACCAGGCTGGCTGCCAGGGTGATGGGTTCATAGGTCTTATCTGACCATATTATGCTGCTGCCCTGTCAGAGACAGCCCCAAGTGGGGCAAGGGGAGAGTCTGTGTGGGGGGGTGCAGCCTCAGGCCCCTGCCCCGACTTACCCGTGATCTCCCCCTTCTTGATGGTGAAGGGAATCACCAGGTCGAATGGCCGCAGCCCGGCCACGTCCAGGCCGTTGACTCCCATCAGGGGCCGGTCTGTAGCCTGCAAAGATCCCCGCGAAGCAGCAGGTGAGGGGCAGGTGCATTGCAGTGTGCTAGGGTAACGGCCTGACCCCAAGGTCTCTGCCTCCTGCAGGGCCTGGCTGGGAGGGCGTGCTGGCCAGTGTGCAGGGAGACAGGCTGCACTGTTGCACTGCCACTTGGCCTGTCCAGTGCATCCGCATCCCCCAGGCCAGGCGGGACTCGCACTCACCATGACCTGGAAGGGGCTGTTGGGGATGTGCTCCCCCCCGAAGCGGACGCAGATGACGTATTTCCCGGGCTGGGGGGCCGTGTAGAAGATGTCGAAGGTCCCGTCCTCGTTCTCTACCACGTCCACATCAACCTCGGAGCCGTCGGGCGTGCAGACCGTGCAGGTCACCTTCCCTTTGCCCGCCGCCTTGGTGTCCACCGTGATGACTGTCTCCTCCCCGATCTGGATGGTGGGGCCGATCCCAGCGCCTGGCGGCGAGGGGGAGTGACAATCTGCCTGGGCCACCCCCTCCCCCATGCAGCCGGGGAATCCCCTTTCTGCCCCACCCTACAGAGCCCCTGCCGGATGTAGGCTGCCCACCCCTGCGGACGCCCCCAGCTGAGACCGGGGCCCCGGTCCAGCCACACGTCGCAGGGCCCCCAGCCCAGCCCTGGCTCACCCCCTTGTCCCAGCTGCTCCCGCTGAGAACCAGCCAGCTCGTGCCATGCATGGGTGCCCAGGACAGAGCATCCCGCTGGCAGGTAAAGCCCCAGCAGCAAAGCCAAGCCCCCACCCCACCCAACCCCTCCCCTGGCAAGCAGCTTGACAGCAGGAGGACAAGTGGCCGGCTGACAGGGGTCAGGTCACTGCCCAGCAGGAGCCCATCCGGCTCAGGGTGGGGCCAAACGCCCAGCAGGGGGCACCCAGGAAGAGCCAGCCCTGCCGAAGGGCCCCTCTGCGGGCAGGTGGGACTCAGTTTCCCTGCCGAGGAGGCTCGACCTGCTCCCTCGAGCAGGGCTTCCTGAGCATGAGCGGGGCCAGGCCTGTGGTTAACCCGCCAGGGTGCTTCTGGCAACGGCAGGCGCTTAAGCAGCCCCGCCCCGGGCTGTGCGGCGCCGGAGCTGCGAGAGCGGCCCCAGCCACAGCCGGGTCCGTGCCAAGGTGAGTCAGACTCCTCCGCTCTCTGCGGGAAGCCCCAGGCGAGTCAGAAGAGCGGATTCAGCCGCAGGCTCCAGCCCCGCCCAGCCCCTGAAGGCGGAGGGGCCTCGGGGCGCAGGAGGGAAAGAATTGCTGCTCCCAGCCCAGCTCTGCGCCTCTCTGCTAGGATCCCCAGCCAGGCCCAGCCTGGAGTGCCCCTCGCAGGGCCGGCGGGGGCAGGGGGCTGCTGCCAGGAGAGGGGGCCCTGCCCACCCCCCAAGCCATGCAGTCCCAGGCCAGGGCCATGCAGGGTGGGGTGCAGCGGCTGGCTTACCTAGCCCGTGACCTCCGATCGACACTATGGTGACGGGGCAGAGAAGCGAGGAAAGTCAAGTGAGACACGGATCACACCCCCGCGGCACCCCGCCCCTCCCCGGTGGCTGCCGAAGCAGGTGGTGTGTGGCAACGTGAGGGTGGTGCGGCCCCCGCCTGCCCCGGGCGCTCACCAGTGACGGTGCACTTGCTGGCATCGCCGGTGGGCAGGGCACGGATGCGGTAGGGCGAGAAGGGGATCTCGTCCCCGCCGTATTTGATGAGAATGGTGTAGCGGCCGGTCGTGTCCGGCACATAGGAGACTGTGTAGGTACCATCCTGGTTGTCCCGGATCGTGGCCTTCTTGGGCTTCCCCTCGGGGTCCTGGGGGGGGGCAGCAGGGAGTGAATAGAGAACAGACCCTTCCCCCCACCTTTCCCACACACTCACTGGGACCTGCACGGCCAGCAGCCCCCTTCCCCTGGCACCCCCCTGCACCCTGCAACCAGCACTGCCAGCAGCCCCCTTCCCCTCGCAGTCCCCAGTGCCCCGCTTACTGTGATCTGCACAGCCAGCAGTCCCTCGCCGGCGTCCGTGGCATCGATGGTGAACTCCACGGGCAGGCTGGCTGGCACCCCAGTGGTGTTGAGCCCAGGCCCGCTAGCCTTCACCTTGCTGGCGTCGTGCGTGGGCAGAACCTTCACCTTGAAGGGGCTGGAGAAGGGGCCATGGGGTCAGTGCCGGCCCCGGTGAGTGGCTGCCCTGGCCCCCGGCCTGGCCACCCCCCACCTACCTGCGTGGCACCTCCTGGTCCCCATAGTGCACAGCGATGCTGTAGGGCCCCTCCCTGCTGGGCACGTAGGTCACCGTCTGGGTGCCGTCGGCATTGCTCACCACGTCCACTGGCTCTAGCACACCTGGGGGGAGGGGGGGGAATGCCAGGGTCAGGGGGCTAAGTGGGCTCTGGGCTCCTACCCCCAGAGCCAACACTCACCTTTGGGGCCCTGCACCTTGACCTGCAGGGGGGCGACGCCTGCCTGGCTGGTGTCCACGGAGAAGGACTGGGGCACACTGGCCCGCACGACGCCTGGCATCAGCCCTGGCCCTGCGCACACCACCTTGGACGAGTCCACCACCTCGTGCACCGGCACCTGGAAGGGGCTCCCTGCGGGCAGGGCAGGGCAGACTGCTCTGTGCCCATCCTCCACTCCAGGCCAGCCAGAGCCTGGCCCCCTTACCCAGTGCCCTCCGGACCAGCTCCCCCACAGAAGTGGAACACACACGTCACTGCTGCAGCCTGTGCTGCATCTGGCCCCAAGCCTGGCCGGGGTGTGCGTGTGTGATATAGTGGGGTGCTGTCTGCTCTGTAACCCGGGGTCCCCACCTGGCTGGGCTGTGCGATTCCTACTGACTCCCCCACATGTGCATTGGCCCAGCCTGAGCAAGAAACAGAAGACAGGACAATGCAGCACTTTAAAGACTAACAAGATGGTTTATTAGGTGAGGAGCTTTCGTGGGCCAGACCCACTTCCTCAGCCTGAGCAGTTAACAAGGCTCTTCCCAGGGGGAGAGAAAGGGAGGGAGGCGGAGACAGCCACCTGGCTGGGGGGCAGGGCCTGGGAGCGAGGAAGTTTCTGGCTGGGAAACATGGAGGGAACAGACTAAGCTACGCTGAGTGGGCAATGGACCCCGTAACCCAAGGGGTGTGAGGCATCCTGGCCCTGACTCCTGTAGCCACATCACATCTGTGCTGGGCTGTATCCTGGAGGAGCAATAAACCCTCCCTGTTCTACTGGCTGGCGGAGTCTGTTCTTGCTGCCACAGGGGTGCAGGATCGGGGGGTCCCCAACACGCCATCACAGGGGGTTGTGGGAAGTGGGTTCGCTGGCACCATGGTTTGGGGATCTGCAGTTACACGGTGGCTCTTGGCTGGGTGGCCAGCAAAAGGACCAGCAGCATGTCCCTGACCCTGCCCTGCATGTGGGGCCAACCCACACGGGAGGCGCTTGGCCAGGAGCGTTCAGCCCAGCATGGGGGCCAGGGCTGCTAAGGCCGAGTCAGACCTGGAGGGGACCTGTCCAGGGGCCAAACTGCATCTGGGGAGGCACGTTGCCCCAAACAGACCAATAGGAGCCCCACCCACTGTGGGCCCCACGGGCCCCTTTCAGGGCTCTGCTAGGACCCCGCCCGGCAGCCCACAGGCCCCAGGGACATGGCTGGAGGCAGCAGATCGGTCGGCGCAGCTTGTGCTGCGCCGAAAGAGCAGTGCTCGGGGGCTGGCTTAGCACCTTTGAGTAGAGTAGCCCCGGCACAAAGCAACTTGCCCCAAATTGCACAGCGATGACCCACAACCCGACCCAGGCCCCTGGCCGCACCTGGCACCTGGTGCCCGCCGTAGGTGACGTTGAGGCTGTAGGTGCCGGGTTCGTAGGGGACATATTCCACCGAGCAGCTGCCATCCTTGTTATCCGTGCAGGACATTTTGGCTTCAGAGGGGCCCTCCACAGCCAGGCCCAGTCCTCCGGTGCCGGCCCCCCTGGGCAAGGCAAGAGAAGCGCAGTGGGGAACAGCAGCTGGGGCACAGTGGTGCCCAGCCCTGGTGCTGTGCCCCCTTCCAGCTGGGAGCCAGAGCCGTGCCAGCCCTGGCCCCAGCTCCCCCCCACCCTCTGCCAGAGCGAGAGCCATGCCAGTTCCAGCCCCAGCTCCAGCCCCCGCCCCCCTGGGAGCCGGAGCCAGAGCCAGAGCTGTGCTGGCCCCAGAAATCGCTCCCCCCCCCAAGCCAGAGCCATGCCAGCCCACCCCCCTGGAGCCGGCGCCTCACCTGGTCTCGACGGTGAAGCGGTTGGGCTGGTTGGTGGTACCGCTCTGCAGGCCTGGCCCATGCACTCGGACTCGGCTGGGGTCGCAGCCCTCACTGACCGGCACCCGGAAGGGGCTCTTGGGCACAGGGTGCCCGTCGTAGCTCACGTCGACCGAGTGGACGCCTGCTGGGAGAAGGGAGATCAGGGGGGCTGGATTCCAGCCCCAGCCCTGCCCCCCACACCCTGGCACCCGGCTCACCCTCCTCATAGGGGGTGTACTCCACGCGGTAAGTGCCATCCCCGTGGTCCTGCACAAAGGCCTCCGTCAGGTTCCCCGAAGGGTTGGACACCCGGGTCTTGACGTGGGGGCCCCCGGTGGCGCTCAGTGCCCGGGCGTCCACACTGAACTCGGTCGTGGCCTCCCGGAACACACCTGCGGGGGGGAGGGCAGTCAGGCCACAAGTGAGGCCCCCAGCTGCACATCTCAGGGAAGGGGCTGGGTGACTCCACCCCCCCAGCATTACCCCTTCCAAAGACAACCAGCTCCCCCTCTGCTGGCCCCACCCCTCCCCCCCAATACCCCACAGCACCCCACCTTTCCCCCTCCCCAACATCCCACAAGTTCACCCCGCCTTCCGCAGCCCAGAGCACCCCGCCCCTCCCCCCAACACCCCACAGCCCAGAGATCTGCCCCCACTCCTCTCCCCATCCTGCAGCCGAGATCTGCCCCTCCCCGCCCCAGCCAGCACTCCGCCCCCCTGCCTGGGGCTGACCTTCGCCCTGCACACCCGGCCCGTAGACCTGGATGCCGGTGGTGTCAAGGGCAGGCTGCACCTGCAGCTTGCTGGGGAAGTGGGGCACAGGCTGCCCACCGTACTTGATGGTGATGGTGTAGGTGCCGGGGCAGAGTGGGGTGTAGGCGATAGTGTAGGTCCCGTCGCCACTGTCTTGCACGCGCACCTCCGCCTGCACCCCGCCCTCCGAGATGATCTCGATGGTGAGCTCGGCACTGCCGGCCCGCGAGCAGTCCACGTGGAACTGGCCCGGCTGGCCGGCCGTGGCTCGCTCCAGCCCTGGCCCCGAGCAGGTCACCTTGGAGGGGTCAAAGCGGGGCCGGATAGCGGCGCGGAAGGGCGAGCCAGGCACGTGGGCGCCCGCAAACAGGATGTTGATGTTGTAGTCGCCTGGCTCCGTCGGCAGGTAGGAGACAGAGCAGGTGCCGTCCCCGTTGTCCAGGCACTCGAGTTTGGCCTCGCATGGCCCCTCCACCGTCAGCCCCAGGCCCCCTGGGCCTGCCCCCTTTGTGTCGATGGTGAAGGGGGCCGGCGAGCCCACCTGCCCGCCCTGCAGCCCCGGCCCATAGGCCTTGACCTGTGGGGACAGGAGCAGGTGAGGGGCCCTGCCCGCAGCGCCATCCTACACCAGGTCCCAGCCCGCCCACCCCAGCACAGCCTATCCCAGAGTGTGGGGGAGTCCGCAGGCCCCGCACCCCCCCACAGCCAGGTGGGACTCTCAGGCGGCAGGTAGGAGAGAAGGTTTCTTGTGTCCCTGGGACACAGTCAGTATTATGCATCGTGGGGAGAAGGGGGCCTGGGCCCTGCTCCCAGCCCCCTTCCTGCAGCCACGTCCCCACAGACAGGCCCTGGCCCTCCAGGCTGTGCTGCACTCGCCTGCCCTGCTCCCAGGGCCCCGGCTGTTCCATTACTGGCTGTTCCTTCCCCCTAGGGCCAAGGAAGGAGCCGGCCTGGGCCCTCCTCCAAAGCTCCCATCCTCCCTGGGCCCCCCAGAGTCGCTACAGAACAGTAGGAACCACACAGCACAACAAAGCAAACAATTCCCACTGCACCAGTGCCACCCCGCCCGGGTCCCCGCCCGCCCCAAACCAGAGCCCAGCCTGCCCCAACGCCACCCACCCCAGGTCCCAACTCACCCAAGCACGACCCCAGACTGGGTCCCTACCCTGCCCAGGTCCCTGCCTCCCCAGCAGCATACAATCCAGCTCCCCACCGATGGGTGCAGGCCCAAGGAGATGCCAGCCCCGGCAGGGCTGCGTGGGGGACATGTACCTTGGAGGGGTTGGTGGGGGGCACAGCCTCCACAGGGAAGGGGCTGCCAGGCACCGGGGTGCCATCGTAGGTCACCTGCACCTCGTAGGGGCCTTCCTCGCGTGGGATGAATTTCACAAGTGAGTTGTCGGGGCTCAGACCTGGCTCCACCTTACAGGGTACCGGCTTGCCTGAGGGCCCAGCAATCTTGGCCGCCACCTTGCCTTGCCCGCCAGCCCCCTTGGACTTGACCGTGAACTCCTGGTCCTTGCCAGCCTCCACCTCTGTGGGGAGAGGGAGAGCCCTGAGCCGGCACGTCTCCCTTCCCGCCCACCCGTCCCCTCCCAGCAGCTAGGTACATACTGTCAGCCAGGCCGGTGATCTTGATCTTGCCTAGATCCAGACTGGGGGCCACACCCACGCTGAAGGGGCTTTTGGGGATGTGGTCCCCGCCGTAGGTCACAGCCACGCCCAGGTTACCCTGCGTGGCCAAGGGGGAAGGAGAGTCACCTTGCCTGCCTGCCTCTGTTTCCCTGCCACTGCAGTGTCTGGCTGGCCCGTAGAGGGCGGGGGTGGCAGCAACGGGGGCATTGCAGCCTGGCCCCCTGCAGGCTAGTGATGAGGGGTATGTGTGTGGGGGGCGGGGGGGAATATGGCTCCCACGGGGGGGCCACGACACAGATAGGCTGCTGGGGGCTCAGAGGGGTGCAGCCCCGGTGAAGGGCCAAGTGCACCTGGGCTGGGAGTTGGACACGTCCTGTGAGGGGATGGGGCCTGGACCCTGCCAGGGGCACCTCATACCTGCTGCACAGGGGTGTATTTCACCGTGTGGGTCCCATCATGGTTGTCGATCACCTCCAAGTCCTGCACTGCCTCGCCCTTGGCCGGGCCGGTGATCTGCACGTCCAAGGGGGCCCGGCCCCCTGCCTTGGCGTTCACCGTGAAGTGGGTGGGTTTGCCCAGTTCCACGCCTGCCAGGAGGCCCCAGAGTCAGTGGGTCCGTGACAGTGCCCCCCTCACCACGCCCAAGCCAGCCCCTGCCCCCAGAACTCACCTGTGCGGCTCAGCCCAGGCCCTTCCGCCTTCACCTTGCTGGCATCGTGCGACGGCTCCACCTTGATGCGGATGGGGCTGGTGGGGGTGGCCTGGGGGGGGGGGAGTTCGGGAGCGTGAGGCCGTGTGTCAACTGGGCCAGGCCCTGCAGTGCCCCAGGGGGTAGTCCCCCTTGGGGAACGCCCCCAGCCAAGCAGTGGCTCACCTGGTCGGCGAAGAGCACCATGATGG
Organism: Pelochelys cantorii; assembly: GCA_032595735.1. Lineage (NCBI taxonomy): Eukaryota > Metazoa > Chordata > Testudines > Trionychidae > Pelochelys > Pelochelys cantorii. The sequence continues at coordinate 13,367,153 of CM064358.1, read as the reverse complement.
TGTAGGTGCCGGGCCCCCGAGGCGTGTAGCGCACGGTGAATGTGTCGTTGTCATTGCGGATGATGTCGAAGTCAATGTCGGCCTCAGCCGGCCCTACCACGCCTGGGGCACACTTAATCCCAATGCTCACGTCACCTGGGGGCAGGGGGAGACCAGCAGCACCGTCAGCTCCCCCCCACCCCCAAGTCACCCTAGAACCCCACCCCCCACATGGGGGCCATGGGGAGAGCTGTTAGAGTTCCCTCCCCTGCACCCCTCGCCCCCACCTACACTCATCCCCAGCCATAGCCCCTGCCCCCCCCGCCTACCCTCACCCTGTACTCCCCCCCACCCACACCCCCAGCCCCATTGCTCACCCTGCCCAGCCTCAACGCAGTCCACGGTGAAGTAGGTTGGCTCGTGGGCCTTGAGGCCCGTCTTGGCCACACCGGGGCCATGCACCTTCACCTTATGGGGGTGGCTGCCGGCCCCCACGCTCACCTGGGGGGCAGACAGACTCTTTGCAAGGGTGCTTGACAATACAGTGCCCATACACAAGCCCCTGCCCCTACCCATGTACTGTCCCCCAGCTCCCAGCACCCCCCCACTGGTCTCCCGCCCATGGCCTGCCCTCCAGCGAGTCACCCCAACCCGGGGCAGGCCTGGCTGGTTGCTACGGGTAACCGCCTGGTCCAGGGAGGTCTGGAGCATCACCAGGCCCCGCCTGTTACCATGGTAATGCCCAGTGGCTCCAGGCCACACCCCCTCCCGGGATGCCCCCCCCCACTCACGCGGTAGGGGCTGCCGGGGATGTTGACGCCGTCCCAGGACACCAGGGCCGTGAGCTTCCCCGGCTTCTTGGGCAGGTAGGAGCAGCTGTAGGTGCCATTGCCCTCGTCCCGCACGGCCACGTCCAGCGGGGCCCCCCCCGCGTCCTGGGGAGAGCGAGTCAGAGCCGGCCCCCAGCCACCGCCCCCCCCCACACACCTGCCCCCCCAGCCACTGCCCCCCCCACAACCGTCCCCCAGCAACCGCCCTCCCAGTGCCCCCCCAGCCACTGCCCCCCACCCGTTCCCCAGCAGCCACCCCCCCACAACACCCTCCCACTGCCCCAGCAATGGCCCCCCATAGTGTCCCCCCACAGCCACATCCAGGAGGCACCTGACATCCTGGGGCACAAGGGCACCAGCTTGGCCCCCAGCCCCACCCTGCCCCCCCCAGCTCCCCTCTCCTCACCTGCACCTGAACCTTGAGGGGGGCCTTGCCCCCGTTTCTGGCATCCACCGTGAACTCGGCCAGTTTGTTGATGGCAATGCCTGTTTTCTCCAGCCCGGGCCCATAGGCTTTCACCTGGCGGGAGCTCAGGTCAGAGGGAACCCTGCCCCACCTCACCTCGCCCCCCCCCCCCCCCCATTAGGCGCAGGCAGACGTGCGGGCTCGGGGGTACCTTGTCGGGGTGCACGTCACGGGGGGCAGGGCGGATCTCCGCCATGAAGGGGCTGTGGCGAATGTCCTCCCCGTTGCACAGCACGTGCACGGCGTAGTCGCCCGGCTCCTGGGGCCAGTAGCGCACATCGCACGAGCCGTCGCCACGGTCGTCACACTCGATCCGGGCCTGGGACGGGCCCTCCACCGAGAACCCTGCGGGGCAGGGGGAGGGATGAGCCTGCCCCCAACCCAGTCCCCTACCTCTGGGGTCCCATGCCAAACCCAGCCCTTCCCTCCTCTGGAACCCCATCTTGCACACACCCCCCATATCCACATCCCCCCCGCTACCCACCGTGCCCACGCCCCCCCCCACATCCATGTTGCTCCCCACCCCACTCACCCAACATGCCCACGTCACCCCCCCACTCACCCAGCGTGCCCACGTCGTCCCCAAGGGCCTCCACCACGAAGTCAGCTGACTTGCCGACCACGCCGCCCTCCAGGCCGGGGCCCCAGGCCCGCACTTTCTGGCTGCCGCATTCAGGGCCAACCTTCACTTCGAACGGGCTGGGGGCGGGGGAAGGTGGTCACAATCGGGATCCTTCTGGGCAGGGCCCCGCCCAGCCCGGACCAGGCCAGACACGTGGCCCCCACTCCCCACAGCCGCTCACCTGCGTGGAACCTGCTGCCCCCCCCAGGTGATGGTAACTGTGTAGTTCCCGGGCAGGGTGGGAAGATACTCAAAGGCAAACACGCCGTCACCGAGATCCCTCTGCTTCACACTCTCCGGCCCCACTGTGAGGAGACCGGGGTCAGTGTGGGACAGCCCCCCACATGCTGCCTGGACCCCCAGCCTGCCAACCCCTTCCCGGGGAGGGGGGACGTGTCACTCACTTGGGCCTTTGACCGTGACCTTCAGGTCCCCGCTGCCAGCCCCCTTGGTGTAGACCTTGAAATCCGCCGGCTCCTTCACCCGGAGCCCCTTGGCCTGCAGCCCCCGCCCCACGGCCCGGCAGGCACTGGGGTTACACGCTGCGGGGCAGAGGAGACAGCCCGTGAGAAGGACCCAAGTGTCCAGGAGCCCACCCCAGCAGGCGGGGGGCTTACACAGCCCAAGGTGCATGGCCCCCCCGCCCAGTCACGCATGGCCGCGGGGGAGCGAGCAAGAAGGACCTAGGCACCCGGCTGCACCCCCTGCAGGCCCCGCTTAGTCGCTATGCGGAGAAAGGGGACCCAGGCATCCAGGACCACCCCCACCCCAAGGCAGCCGCCCCTGGCGCCCCGAGCACACAGTACCATTAGCCCCGGGCTGAGGGGCACCGGCCAAGGGTCCTGGTCGGCCGCTCGTCGGAGAGACAGACAGACAGAGAGAGAGCTAGGAGAGTCGGCAGCGCAGCAGAGAGAGGAGAGAGAGGAGGATTAACAGGAGGCAGATAGAGCAGGGACCCCCATACCCCTCCAGGGGGACCCCCATGCCAGGGGCAGAGGAGAGACCCTGTGTCCTGGGGGCAGAGACACCCCCCACACCCTAGGGGCCCTTTGTGAGGGGCAGAGACAGCAGCAACAGCACCCCCCAGCTCACCCTGCCCCACGTTGACGGTGAAGGGGCTGCGGGGGATGGGCATGCCCCCGAAGGACACGTGGACGGTGTAGGTGCCCTCAGTGCCCGGGCGGTAGGTGCAGCGGTAGGTACTGTCGCCCCGGTCCTCCAGCTGCTGCTCCACGGTGCCCCTGTGCCCACTGGGGTCCAGCACAGCCACCTCCACCTCGCCCACCCCTGCGCCTGGGGAGGCAGGAGTCAGCCCAAGCCACGCCCCCCAGCCCCACAACCCCGCCCTCCACTGGCTCCTCATGTGGCAATTAGGGCTGGGTTAGGATTAACCCTAGCCCCCCAACAGGGGCCCCACCCCCAGGGTACCCCCACCTCCCCACAGCTCCACCCCAGCCCTGACACCCCTCAACATCAACCTCTGTCCACCCTGGGCCAAGTCCCGCCCCCCTCAGGGCAGCTCCCCCAGCCTGGCCTCAGCAGCAGCCTGCCCCTCTGCTCACCAGCAGTGAAGACCTCGAAGGAGGTGACCTTGTTGGCGATGTTGCCTGTGGGCTCCAGACCAGGCCCCTGGGCCGACACCCGTCCAGCGTCGCCCTGAGACTTGCCCACCGCCACCTCGAATGGGCTTTTGGCAATGTGCTGCCCTGCGAACAGCACCGTCACCTGCGGCAGAGGAGGTTCAGCAGGGCAGAGACACCGGGTCCGCCGGGGGCAGAGGGGGCCCAGCGCGGGGAGGGGGGGAGGAAGACGACACTGGGTCCTCCCAGGGCCAGGGGCAGAGGGGCTCAGTGGGGGGGCAGGGGGGGAGGGAGACGAGACACCGGGTCCTCCCAGGGCTGAGGGCACCCGGCGGGTGGGGAGGAGGAGAAGAGGAGACACTGAGTCCTTCTAGGGCCAGGGGCAGAGGGGGCTCGGCGGGGCCAACACCAGGTCCCTCCCACAGCCGGGGCCAGAGGTAGGGGTGCAGAGGGGCTCAGTAGGGGCAGGGCAGCTCCAGAGCTATAGGGCTGGCCACATCTCACTGCCCTGGGGCTGTGGGGGGCCCTGTTGTGGGATTTGCACCTTGTGGACGCCTGTCACTCTGGGGACGTAGGAGACAGAGAAAGTTCGGTTCTTGTCATTGTTAGCGATGACCCTGGCCTGTGGGGGGGAAGCACAGCTGAGACCCAGAGCCGCCCGCTGGCGCCCCTCACTCCCACCCCACAGCCCTGCCAGCGCCCCTCACTCCTGACCCGCAGCCCCTGCCCCCCAGCCCCACTGGTGCCCCTCACTCCTGACCCACAGTCCCTGCCAGCCTGGCCCTGGGCTCCCACCTCTTCTCTGTGCCCAGCTGGATCCTCCACGTAGACCAGGACATCGCCCTGGCCGGCACTGATGGTCTCCACCGTGAATTCTGCCTTTCTCTTCACCATGTTCCCGGTGGGCTCAATTCCTGAGGGCAGAGTCAGGCCCAGAAAGGGGGCAGAGTCAGGCCCACTGCAGCAATGGGGAGCTAGGCCACAAGGGGCATGGAGGGGCTGGGGGCCAGGCCCCAGGAGTCCCCCAGGACTCACCAGGGCCGTATGCTCGGGCCTTCTTTGGGTTCAGCTTGGGCCGCAGGGGGGCGCCCGCTTTCAGCTTGGCCTTGGGGAACTGGGACAGGTAGGTCATGACTGAGTGTTCATCCACGTTGGGGTCCACAATCTCCTCCGGTGTGATCACCTGCATGGGATTGGTGTCAGGCTGGGCCATACCCCAGACCCCAGCTGCCCCTTGCAGCCCCCCAGCTGCCCCACCCCACAGCCACCTGTCCCCAGTCCTCTCCCCCTGCAGTCCCCCAGCTGCCCCACCCCACAGCCACCTGTCCCCAGTCCTCTCCCCCTGCAGCCCCCCCCAGCTGCCCTGCCCTACAGATCCCCCCACAGCCACCTGTCCCAGTCATCTCCCCCTGCAGCCCCCCAGCTGCCCTGCCCTACAGATCCCCCCCACCCCACAGCCACCCACCTCCCAGTCTCCCCCCCTCCTCCGAGCCTCCACAGGTCCCCCCTGGCTGCCTTGCGCCCTGCAGCCTCTGGCCACCCTGTACCCCTTGACTGCCCTGACATCCCCCGGCCAGGTGCCTCCAGCACCCCCATCCTGCAGAAATGCCTCAGCCCCTCCAGCCAGCCCCAGCCCAACACAGGGCCCAGCACCCACCTGTGGGATGCCCAGCCAGTCGTCAGCTTGCTGCATAGCCTCACGGGCATTGCTGACAGGTTTGCTGGCATCCCAGGAGTCCCAGTCAGGGCAGAGACCTGGGGGGAGTCGGGCCATCAGTGACACCGAACGCCCTCCATCTCCCACCAGGGGCCCCAGCTGCTGCCGACCCACGGGGGGGGGGGCGCCCATGTCCGACTGCCTGAGCTCCCCTGAGCCCCCCCTTCACAGCCTCCAAGGGGGAGACGCTGTCCCCACAATGCCCTGCGGCCGGGACCAATGCCCCCAGCAGCCTGACTGTGCCCCCAGGCCTAGTGCCCCCTTAGGGCCCTATCCCCCCAAGGCCCAGCCCCCCCCAGTATCCCCCTGGGCAGAGCACCCTTCTCCCTGGATTCCCCTAGGGCCCAGCCCCCTCACCGGGGGCGCAGCTGTCCACTAGGGCACCCAGGGCCCGCCCGCTCTGCCAGTCCTTGCTGAAGTTGGTGATGGGCAGCTCAGGCAGCTTGTTCTGGATCCAGCCCAGCAGCCGCTGCTTCGGCGTCTGCTTCTTGGCCTCCTCCTCATCCTCCTCATCCCACATGGGCATGGAGATGGAGTAGTGCAGGATCAGCGTCCAGATCAGCCCCAGGATGAGCTTCAGGTTCCCATCAACGATGGCCTTGCTGTCTGCAGGGGGTGGAGGGTCAACATGGGGCTCCCTCCCCTGACTTCCCTGCACAGCCCCCCACCCAGACCCACCACAACCAGGACGGGGCCTGCCAGGGGCTGCGGGGTGGAAGTGAGGGGCACCGGTGGGGCTGCGGGACAGGAGTGAGGGGCACCGGCGGGGCTGAGGGGCGGGGGGACTCCAGCCATCACCACGTTGTTCAGTGTTTCTACCCTGCCCCAGAGGAAGCTACTTCCCAGGCTGCCTCCATCCACTCTTCCCAATCCCCTCCCCCACCCTGTGGCTGGCTGGGGGCCCAGGTGGGAGGGGGACTGAGCTGGCACAAACAGAGCCCAGAGGGCAGGGGCTGCAGCTCAAGGGAGAGGGGCAGTGGCAGGGCTGTGGGGCAGGGCTGCAGGTCAGGAGTGAGGGACACCAGCAGGGCTGTGGGTCGGGTGTGAGGGTCACCGGCAGGGCGGGGGGGGGGGCAGGGGCTGTGGGTCTGGAGCGAAGGGCACCAGCCCCACAAGTCTTCTTGGGCAAATCAAGTTGTCTGCCTCCCTGCTCTGGCCCCTGGATCCCTCCCCTCCCAGAGAGCAGCAGAACCCAGGCGACCAGCCCCAGTATTGGCTGCCCCATGGAAGGAACTCTGCGGGGGGGGGGGGGGGGCGCGGGTTGTCTTGGCTGGGCGACCCCACCCCTCTCTCTGCCAGGGAGCCCCTGTGTCCCCAGCCAGGGGGGTATGCCCAGACCCCCTCCTCCTGGGCATGGGGGAGGGGTTCTGCCGGCATCTTCCCCCCTATTTTAGGGGATGCCCCGCCCCTCCCCCCATTCCCGGAGGCTCCGCCCGACGCTCCAACATTTTTTATCCTTATATGGATCGGCCGCCAGACACCGGCTCCTCCCGAAGGATCCTACGCCCCCTCCCCCCCCGCGCCGCAGTAGGGGGAGTCCCCAAGCCCCGTCCCCGCCCCCCAGGGCTACGAACGCGGAGAATGGGGAGTTCCCAGCCCAGGCGCTCCCACGGCAAATGGGAGCAGCCCCCCCGGCCCTGCAGCCCCCCCAGGGCCCTTCGCTCTCCCCATTAGCCTTAGAGGCTGGTGAGCCCATGGCTGCCGCCCCGGCTCAACACCTACTCTGAGGGGCCAGGCCCCCCCACCTCTTGGGAAACTTTAATCTCTCTGCTTTCCCGCCCCCATGCAGGGCCCAGACCCCCTGCAGCCTCCCCCCCGCCGGGCCGCAGATCTCGTGTGCTGCCCGAGAAGGGGGCCCCACAAAGCGCCCCCGGCCCGGCCCGGCCCGGCCCGGCCCCGGCCCGGCCCGGCCCCGGCCCCGGCCCGGCCCCGGCCCCGGCCCGGCCCCGGCCCGGCCCCGGCCCCGGCCCCGGCCCCGGCCCCGGCGGGGTTAACGGCGCATTCCTGGGATGAGAAACGGGGCCCGCCCCCTCCCAGCCTTTGTTACAGGCTGCACAAGGGAGCTCCCATCCCCCGCGGCCCGGCCCGCAGCCCGGCCTCCGCCCCCCGACCCGCGCGTCTCACTGCCGCCCCGCAGCCTCCCCGGCCCAGCCTGCGCCCCGCAGCCCCCCTTGCTGGGGCACGGGGCTGTGTCTATACACCCCCAATAGCTCCCCGGCCCGTCTCCAAGCCGCAGCCGGAGCGCCCCCCGGAGCCTGGCAAGCGCTGTGGTGCGCTCCCTGCACAGGCCGTGGGGTCCCTCCCACAACGGATCCAGGATCCCCGGGCCAGGAGAGCAGCGCCATGAGGACAAGCCCCCTACGGGCCCGGCCTCACTCCGCTCAGCGAGACGCTGCCCGAGCCCCCTGCCCCCAACGCCCCTCCAGTTTACAGGGCTCCCCCTTCACCCCACCTCCGTACAGTTGCCCCTTCGAGAGCCCTGAGCGCCCCGGTATCGGGCCCCTGGCCCGTCCCCGCGCCCTCCTCCGGGTCCCCTCGGACAACCCGTTACTCGTGTGAGTCCCCCCGGACACCCCGGGAGCATCCCTGCGCCCCCGGCCCGACCCCCCGTTACCCGTGGGAGCCCCCCGGCCCGACCCCCGTGGCCCCCAGCGCTGACCGATGGAGACCAGCTTGATGTTCTCGCGCTCGAGGAAGTCCAACGCCACCGACACGTTCTCCAGCTGCATCTGGCGGAAGGTGGGGCGCTGGTTGTACTTGCGCCCCAGCTTCTTCTGGCTCAGCACCTCGAGCAACGCGATGAGCCGCAGCCCGTCGGCCAGGTCCGCCTGCAGGTTAGCGATGCGCTTGTGCACGCACTTCAGGTGCTCGTTGCACCAGCGTGTGAACGTGTTTTGCTGGATCCGCTTCCAGGGCGCGTCCTCCGCCAGGTCCTTCTCGGTGGCCGGCATCTCCGCTGCTGCTGCTGCTGCTGCTGCTGCTGCTGCTACCGCCTCGCCCGCCGCCGCGCCGGCCTGCGCCCGGGCCTGGGGGCCGCTCATTATAGCGGGGCGGGGCGGGCCTGGGGCGGGACCGGAGCGTCAGGGGGCGCGGGCCCGCCCCATTGGCCGCCCTGCCCCCCTGCCCCGCCCGCGGGGGGGGGGGGCGCGTGGCTGCGGGGGGCGCGCAGCGGGCCCTCTCTCCCGCAGGGACAAGGAGATGCAGGGTGTGAGGACCAGGCGTGGCGGGGACACGGACAGACGGACGTTGAGTCACGTCCACACACTCATTGACACACTCAGCTCCTGACAACGGGAGGGGGGTCGTCCCTGGAGGGGGCAGGGCACCGGGAGAACCCGGGCGGGGGGACGGTTCCTCCGGGCGGCGGAGGACGGCGAGTTCTCACAGGCCACCCACTGAATCCCAGCAGGAGGGGATCTGGGGGGCTTCCCACAGGCTCCCAGATGGGCCTGGCCTGGATCCCTGACCCTAACCTACCCCCCCTGCCTGGGTCCTGCCCCTAATATGCCCCCCACCTGGGTCCCTGCTCTTAAAGTGCCCCCCCCCGGCCTGGGTCCCTGACCCTAAACTGCCCCCCCAGCCTGGGTCCCTGCTCTTAATCTGCCCCCCACCTGGCTCCCTACCCCTAATCTGCCCCCCAGCCTGGGTCCCTGCTCTTAATCTACTCCCCTGGCCTGGGACCCTGCCCCACCCCCCACTTGGGCTGATTTCAGACCCCCTCCCTGGGCCTGTCACAGCCTGTAACCCTCCTCCCACATGAAAACTCCCCAGGGGTCTGTGCCACCCTCTGTCGGGGGGGCAGAGCTGGGAGACCACAATCACCACAGAGTCTGGGGACAGGGGGCTGCCCTCGCCTGCCTGGGCTGTTAACCCTCCCCCCAAGCTGTGACTCAGCGCTGCTGGGGGGACGCCGCCCAGCCTTCCGGACACACCCCAGCCACAGCACCACCGCCCAGACCCCACAGCCCCGGGGTTGTGCAACACCACAGGGGAGGTGGGCGGGGTGGGAGCTGGGCAAGGCAGAGCTGGGCTGGCAGGGGCTATGGGTCAGGAGTGAGGGGCACTGGCAGGGCTGGGGGGACTGCGGGTCTGGAGTGAGGGGCACCGTCAGGGCTGGGGGGCTGCGGGTCGGGAGTGAGGGGATGGGGGGAAATGTGGGGGCCACGTGGAGGTCTGTTACAGCCACACCCTGAGTCACAGAGGGGAATCAGAGGTGGGCGCCCCCTGGTGGCCACATGGCGAAGTTAATGTGTCCATGTGGCTGAGCCCCCACAACACCTACTGCCCCCCCATGTCTGTCTGTCAGATATCCGCTACCCATCCCCCCATCTGTGCTCTGGTCCCTCCATGCATCCCCCTCCCCACACTACTGTCTGCTCCTGTCCGTCTGTCTGTCTGTGCGTCTCGCTCTCCATTCACATAAAACCACCAGAGCGGCCAGACTGGGTCAGAGCGACGGTCCATCCAGCCCAGGGCCCTGTCTGCTGACAGCGGTCCATGCCAGGGGCCCGAGAGGGAGGGAACAGACCAGGGAATCAAGTGCTCCCTCCCCTTTGGCCCATTCCCAGCCTCTGACACACACCCTCTGTCTGTCTGTCTCTCTCTCTCCCCACACAGCCCCTGCCTGTCTTTCCCCACACAGTCCCTGTCTGTCTGTATCTCTTTCCCCACACAGCCCCTGCATGACTGTATCTCTCTCTCCCCACACAGCCCCTGCCTGTCTTTCCCCACACAGTCCCTGTCTGTCTGTATCTCTTTCCCCACACAGCCCCTGCATGACTGTATCTCTCTCTCCCCACACAGCCCCTGTCTGTCTGTATCTCTTTCCCCACACAGCCCCTGCATGACTGTCTCTCTCTCTCCCCACACAGCCCCTGCCTGTCTTTCCCCATACAGCCCCTGCCTGTCTTTCCCTACACAGCCCCTGCCTGTCTGTATCTCTTTCCCCACACAGCCCCTGTCTGTCTGTATCTCTTTCCCCACACAGCCCCTGCATGACTGTATCTCTCTCTCCCCACACAGCCCCTGCCTGTCTTTCCCCATACAGCCCCTGCCTGTCTTTCCCTACACAGCCCCTGCCTGTCTGTATCTCTTTCCCCACACAGCCCCTGTCTGTCTGTATCTCTTTCCCCATACAGCCCCTGCATGACTGTCTCTCTCTCTCCCCACACAGCCCCTGCCTGTCTTTCCCCACACAGCCCCTGCCTGTCTGTATCTCTTTCCCCACACAGCCCCTGCATGACTGTCTCTCTCTCTCCCCACACAGCCCCTGCCTGTCTTTCCCCACACAGCCCCTGCTGTCTGTTCTCTTCTCCCCACACAGCCCCTGCATGACTGTCCTCTCCCCTCTCCCCACACAGCCCCTGCCTGTCTGTATCTCTTTCCCCACACAGCCCCTGCTACTGTCTTTCTCCTCCCCACACAGCCCCTGCCTGTCTTTCCCCACACAGCCCCTGCCTGTCTGTCCCATCTCCTCTTCCCCACACAGCCCCTGCTCTGTCTGTCCCAGCCCTCTGCTTTCCCCACACAGTCCCTGTCTGTCTGTGTCTCTCTCCCCACACAGCCCCTGCATGACTGTCTCTCTCTCTCCCCACACAGCCCCTGCCTGTCTTTCCCCACACAGCCCCTGTCTGTCTGTGTCTCTCTCCCCACACAGCCCCTGCATGACTGTCTCTCTCTCTCCCCACACAGCCCCTGCCTGTCTTTCCCCACACAGTCCCTGTCTGTCTGTGTCTCTCTCCCCACACAGCCCCTGCATGACTGTATCTCTCTCTCCCCACACAGCCCCTGTCCGTCTGTATCTCTTTCCCCACACAGCCCCTGCCTGTCTTTCCCTGTACAGCCCCTGCCTGTCTTTCCCCACACAGCCCCTGCCTGTCTGTATCTCTTTCCCCACACAGCCCCTGTCTGTCTGTATCTCTTTCCCCACACAGTCCCTGTCTGTCTGTGTCTCTCTCCCCACACAGCCCCTGCATGACTGTCTCTCTCTCTCCCCACACAGCCCCTGCCTGTCTTTCCCCACACAGCCCCTGCCTGTCTGTATCTCTTTCCCCACACAGCCCCTGCATGACTGTCTCTCTCTCTCCCCACACAGCCCCTGCCTGTCTTTCCCCACACAGTCCCTGTCTGTCTGTGTCTCTCTCCCCACACAGCCCCTGCATGACTGTATCTCTCTCTCCCCACACAGCCCCTGTCCGTCTGTATCTCTTTCCCCACACAGCCCCTGCCTGTCTTTCCCTGTACAGCCCCTGCCTGTCTTTCCCTACACAGCCCCTGCCTGTCTGTATCTCTTTCCCCACACAGCCCCTGCATGATTGTATCTCTCTCTCCCCACACAGCCCCTGCCTGTCTTTCCTCACACAGCCCCTGCCTGTCTGTATCTCTTTCCCCACATAGCCCCTGCATGACTGTCTCTCTCTCTCCCCACACAGCCCCTGCCTGTCTGTATCTCTTTCCCCATACAACCCATTGCATGACTGTCTCTCTCTCTCCCCACACAGCCCCTGCCTGTCTGTATCTCTTTCCCCACATAGCCCCTGCATGACTGTCTCTCTCTCTCCCCACACAGCCCCTGCCTGTCTGTATCTCTTTCCCCATACAACCCATTGCACGACTGTCTCTCTCTCTCCCCACACAGCCCCTGCCTGTCTTTCCCCATACAGCCCCTGCCTGTCTTACCCTACACAGCCCCTGCCTGTCTGTATCTCTTTCCCCACACAGCCCCTGCATGACTGTATCTCTCTCTCCCCACACAGCCCCTGTCTGTCTGTATCTCTCTCTCCCCACACAGCCCCAGCCTGTCTGTATCTCTTTCCCCATACAGCCCTTGCATGACTGTCTCTCTCTCTCCCCACACAGCCCCTGCCTGTCTTTCCCCACACAGCCCCATCTGTCTGTATCTCTTTCCCCATACAGCCCCTGCATGACTGTATCTCTCTCTCCCCACACAGCCCCTGTCCATCTGTCTGTATCTCTCTCTTCCCACAACCCCCTGCCTGTCTGTCTGTCTGTCTCTCCTCACACAGCCCCAGCCCGTCTATCTCTCTATATTTCTTTCTCCCCACACAGCTCCTGCCTGCCTGCCTGTATCTTTCTCTCCCCACGCAGCGCCAGCCTGTCTGTCTCTCCCCATACAGCCCCGCCTGTCTGTATCTCTCTGTCCCCACGCAGCCCCTGGTTGTCTGTATCTCTCTCCCCCCATACCACCCATCTGTCTGTCTCTCCCCATACAACCCCTGCCTGCCTGCATGTCTCTCTCTCCATACAGCCCCATCTGTCTGTCTGTCCCCATACAGCCCCTGTCTGTCTGTCTGTCTCTCTCCCTGCCAACATAGAGCCCCATGGGGATGCAAAATGCGTATCTGCATCCCTACCCATAGCTGTAAAAATAAGCTGTGGACGCAGATGCTTGCGGGAGGGTTCTGCCTGTGACCTCCCGTCTGTCATTCCCCTCCCATTGTCTCTGCCTATATAACCCCAATATGGTCCCCGCCTTCTTGGTGCAAACCCAAATTCTGGGCTCCACCCCCAGGCCCACTGACAGGGGGTGGGGCGGGGAGGGCTGACAGCCCCAGGCCCAGTGATTCAAAAGCCCTGAGTCTTTCCAATCACTGCTGGAGCAGCAAGGCACGATCCAGGCAGCTTTTAGAGTGGACCAGAGAGGTGGGGTCACCCTGGCCCTGCCCCTTCTGCCCTGGCTGGGAGCACAGAGCCAGCCCCCCAACCTGCCCCTCCCCCACGCCTTGGGAGAGTTGCTGGACTGAGGAGCAGAGGCCCTGCCCTGTCTGCTCTGGCAGCAGCTGGGATCAGAGTTTGGGCCCTAGACATCAGGATCTGGCATCCTTGGGTGCAGGGACAGGCTTAGCAATGTGACAATCCTTCCACCCTGGCCTGGGCTCCCTCCAGCCCTGCTGGTGCCCCTCGCCCCTGTCCCGGAGCCCCTGCCTCCCAGCCCTGCCAGTGCCCCTCGCCCCCATCCCTCAGCCCTGCCAGTGCCCCCCGCCCCGGTCCTGGAGCCCCTGCCCCCCAGCCCTGCTGGTGCCCCTTGTCCCCGTCCCTCAGCCCCTGCCCCACCAGCCCTGCCAGTGCCCCTCACCCCCGTCCCTCAGCCCCTGCCCCCCAGCCCTGCCGGTGCCCCTCGCCCCCGTCCCAGAGCCCCTGCCCCCCAGCCTTGCCGGTGCCCCTCGCCCCTGTTCCTCAGCCCCTGCCCCCCAGCCCTGCCGGTGCCCCTCGCCCCCGTCCCTCAGCCCCTGCCCCCCAGCGTAGGGGGCCAGTTTCGCCTGGTTACTTAAGAATCGCAGGGAAACTGAACTTTCCAAATAAGGGGAAAATATGAAGCCAGGTCCTGGCAGGGGGAGTTCTCCTGGGATGGGCGGGGAGGGGGCGGGGGTTGAGGTGGCGCCACCTGGTGGCTGGAGTGGAGCACTGCCTGGTAGCAGGCACCCAGCTACTCCAAACATTCAACAGAGCTCTGGGGTATGGGGGGGCTGCGGGTTGGGAGATGGGGTACCAGCGAGGGGGGGCTGCGGGTTGGGAGTGAGGGGCACCGACGGAGGGCCGTGGGTTCGGAGTGAGGGGTACCAGCGAGGGGGGCTGTGGGTTGGGAGTGAGGGGCACTGGTGGGGGGGCTTGCAGGTTGGGAGTGAGGGGTACCAGCGAGGGGGGGCTGTGGGTTGGGAGTGGGGGGAACTGACGGGGGGGTCGTGGGTTGGGAGTGTGGGCAGTGGTGGGGGGGCTGCGGGATGGGAGTGAGGGGTACCAGCGAGGGGGGGGCTGCAGGTTGGGAGTGAGGGGTACCAGCGAGCGGGGGCTGTGGGTTGCGAGTGGGGGGCACTGACGGGGGGGTCGTGGGTTGGGAGTGTGGGCACTGGTGGGGGGGGCTGCGGGATGGGAGTGAGGGGTACTGGTGGAGGGGGTGTGGGTTGGGAGTGAGGGGCACTGGTGGGGGGGGCTGCGGGATGGGAGTGAGGGGTACTGGTGGAGGGGGTGTGGGTTGGGAGTGAGGGGCACTGATGGGGGGGCCGTGGGTTGGGAGTGGGGGCACCGACGGGGGGGCATGGGTTGGGAGTGAGGGGTACTGGTGGGGGGGGCTGCGGGATGGGAGTGAGGGGTACTGGTGGGAGGGCCGTGGGTTGGGAGTGTGGGCACTGGTGGGGGGGGCTGCGGGTTGGGAGTGAGGGGCGCTGGTGGGGGGGCTGCGGGTTGGGAGTGAGGGGTACCAGCGAGGGGGGGCTGCGGGTTGGCAGTGAGGGGCACTGGTGGGGGGGCCGCGGGTTGGGAGTGGGGGGTACCAGTGGGGGGGTGTCAGCGCTCTATCTTTGGGATGAGCTGGGGGTTCAGGAGCAGCCAGGCAGCTGGGGGGTTCCATGCCCCGGGAGGGGCTAACTGTGGCTGGGGAGACCCCAGACTTAGGTGTTTGATGTGGGCTGAGACCCCCTTCTCCAGCCTGGGCCAGCGGCAGCACCTAAGGCTTCATGTAGCCCAAAAATTACTGACCTGTCTGGCCATCCAGCCAGCAGCCCCTGCCTCCATCCACCCCTCGGTCTGTCTGTCCCTCCATCTGCCTGTCCATCCATCCTTCCATCTACCCATCCGTCCACCTGTCACTCTGTCCATTTGCCCGTCCATCCCTCCACCCCCCCCATCCCTCCATCTACCCATCCGTCTGTCGGTCCATCCTGCCGTACACCCCGACTCCTCATCTATTCACCCCCCGCATATCTATCAGTCCATCTACCTGTCCATCCCCCCACCTCTCTCCCTGCCCATATCTCCACCTGCCCATCCGTCTGTCCGTTCATCCCCCCACCTATCTACCTGTCCATATCTCCACCTGCCCGTCCGTCTGTCCGTCCATCCCCCACCTATCTATCCTTCTACCCATCTATTTGTCCTCCCCCCACCTGTCCATCTCTCCACCTACCTGTCTGTCTGTCCATCCCTCCATCAACTGATCCCTCTGCACCCCACGTTTATCCCTCCATCTACCCATCCGTCTGTCCATCCATGCCCCCACTGCCCCACACTATCCCTTCCCCCCACTAGCCCTTTGCCCCCCACCCGCCCTTCTCCTCACTGCCCCCTACCAGCCCTCTGCCCCTTCCCACAACAGGAAACACGATTGACTCGGGCAGCGCAGCAGGAACACCCCCATCTTGGACGACTGGCTCCCAAAGTCCCGCCCTGACCCCCTGACAGGCCCCACCGCAGCCCATCTGGGGTCGCTGAGCCCCCCCCCGTGTTCCACCTGCCCCCAGCTTCCCCACCCCCGTCCCGTGCGGCCCCTCGGAGCGCGCCCCCGGGGGCAGCTGGGACCCGGCCCCCACCCCCATCCCCGGCCGCTCACCTCGCAGAGCCGGTCCGGGCCGTGGCCGGCGGAGAAGTGGGGCGAGCCGCGCCCGGCCGGGAAAGGAGCCGCGGGGGGGGGGACGGGGGGGGCGCTGGCGAAACGCCTTAATTGGTAAAAGCGCCGAGCCGGGGCGGGGGGTCGGTGTCACGGGCCGGGATGGGGGGAGAAAGACCCGCCCCCCCGCGCCCTCTCCAGCCCGCCCCGCCCCCTCCATCGCCCACGGATGAGATCAGCGCCTGGCTGCATCCATGGGGGGGGGACACGGGACCTAGCGCTGGTGGGTCAGTGCCCTACATGTCCCCCCCAGGCAGCCCCCCCATCACCTGCCAAGCCAGCGCCCCCCCCAACTGGACGCTCGGGGGGGGGGCAGCGGGATGGTTGGGCGTGTGCGGGGCAGGAAATGAGGCAGCAGAGGGGAAAGCG
Organism: Pelochelys cantorii; assembly: GCA_032595735.1. NCBI lineage: Eukaryota > Metazoa > Chordata > Testudines > Trionychidae > Pelochelys > Pelochelys cantorii. The sequence goes on along the minus strand of CM064358.1, from coordinate 13,351,188 downwards.
CCTGTGGTGGATAAGGGCTGCCCAGGGCTTGGCCTTCACTTCTCAGGGGCAGGGCCCATCTGGCCCGGTTGTTGTTGTAGGGTCTCCTCACTCCCCAACAGCCAAAGCAGGGCAGCCCCTGCAGGGCGGGCAAGGACCCCCACCCTCCGCTGCCCCTCAGCTCATTCCAGGGTACTGAGGTCACAGGCTGAGGTTCTGTTGAAAGGCTGGGGTGGGAGAACAGATGGGGGGGATACGTTCTCTTCCACCCCCCCCCCAGAGCATTCCCTTTGCCCAGCTCGGGGGTCAGGCTGAAGGCCAGCGAGGGGTGGAGGCCGGGGCGCGCTGGTTCGGCTCGGGGTGGAGGCCGGGGCAGGCGTATCCTGCCACCCTGGCTGGCGCCGCATGTCCTAGTGCGGGTGCCCATGCAGCGCCACATGGGGAACCACTGCCCAGGGTGGCTAGAGGGGCAGTGGAAACCCACAGAGCCCCCCCCCCCCCCCCAAAACTCATCCTATGTAGAGCCAAACGGCCCCGCTCACTCCAACACCCGTCCCTGCCAGCAAGGGACAGGGCACACGGGCCGGGCCCCACCCCTTTGCGCCCCAGCCCCATGGGGGCCTAGCTGGTTTGGGGTGCAGGGAATGGGGCCAGGGCCTCTCGCCCGAGACCAGCCCCAGGAAGGGCCCCAGCTGGTTGGGGGAGTGGGGCCAGTCCCAGCACCGGCTCCCTGCCAGACACTGCCCCCGGGAGCCAAGTGGGAGGAGAGAGGCCCCCCCACTCCTCCCACCAGCCCCATTACCTCAGCCCTGCAGGAATCCAGCCCCAGAGGAGCTGGAAAGAGCCTTGAGAAACATCCACTAGGGCAGGAAGCAGGAGTTAGGGAGGGCAGTGGGGGCTGGTGGTTACAGCAAAGGCTAGGAGCCCGAACTCTGCTCTCTCAGGCTGTGGGGAGGGTGTGAAGTCGTAGCCTGGGCGTGTTGGGGGTGAGAAACCCAGCTGGGTGGGGTCAACTCTCAGCTGGTTGCAAGGTTCAGGTCCCTCCCATGAGAACTTCCCTTGCTCGAGGCACGAACACTTGGCTGCTGAGAGCTGAGCCTGGACTCCTGGGTTCGACCACCTCTGGCAAGGGAGTGGGGGCCAAGCTGGGAGGGCTCTGTGCCTCAGTTTCCCCACATGGGGTTGGTGTTCAGAGAACCCTCCCTGGCCCAGCCCCATCCCTTTCCTGCCCAGCGGAGGAATGTGGACTGCAGCTGAGTCACGGTAGCTCTGCGTAAACACGGCCCCAGGCCGGGAGCTGCTTCCTTTTAGGGCAGTGATTCCAGCCCCCCCACCCGTTCCCTCCCAGCACCTGAAATAGAACCCAGGCTCCCAGCCCCTCCCCGGAGAAGGGGGTGGTCAGGGGGCTCCCACCAGCCCCCTGCTACTGGCCCAGTGGGGTGGGTGGGGGAGCTGGCTCGCCCTGCTGGCTGGACACAGATCTGCAGCCGGGGGGGGCGGGGGGGGGCAGCAGGAGCAGGGCCGGACACCCAGGTCCCCTCCCCAGCGCCAGATGCCCTGGCTGGGAAAGGCCGATAAGGACCCTGCCTCTGTCGCAGTATCAGCTGTGGGCAGCAGCTTCCACCCGTGGGTTCCGGGGGGCAGCGCCCGGCGGGAGGGCCCCGCTCTCAATTAGCACTAGTCAGTAATTAACGAGGGCATTTATTCCCCTAGGAACAGCGGGACAGGCGCTGCCTGGTGAGACGGGCCCTGGCCTGGCCCCGGGGTCACTGCAGCTCCCTCCAGTGGCAGCCAGGCAGGCCCGATAGCGCTGACGCAGCATCTCCATCTTCATGCCTGCAACAGAAACCGTTCACCTCAGCCCCACTGCTGCCCCACTCCCAGTCCCACCCCGAAAGGCCAGCGGCCAGACGCCTGGACTCTCCCTGGGCCCGGTGGCTAGAATGGGGGATGGGGGTGGGGGCCCGGACACCTGGGCTCTCCCTGGGCAGAAGGGCCGGTGGCTAGAATGGGGGATGGGTGCCCGGACGGGCCAGTGGCTAGAAGGGAGCATGGGGGTGGGGGCCCGGACGCCTGGGCCTGGGGGGGCCAGTGACTAGAATGAGGGATGGGGTCGGGGCCCGGACGCCTGGGCTCTCCCTGGGCCCGGAGGGGCCAGTGGCTGGAAGAGGGTATGGGGGTGGGGGCATGGATGCCTGGGCCCGGGGGGGCCAGTGGCTAGAATGAGGGATGGGGTCGGGGCCTGGACGCCTGGGCTCTCCCTGGGCCCAGAGGGGCCAGTGGCTAGAAGAGGGCATGGGGGTGGGGGCCTGGACACCTGGGCTCTCCCTGGGCCCGGAGGGGCCAGTGGCTGGAAGGGGGCATGGGGGTCGGGGCCCGGACGCCTGGGCTCTCCCTGGGCCCGGAGGGGCCAGTGGCTAGAAGGGGGCATGGGGGTGGGGGCCCGGACGCCTGGGCTCTCCCTGGGCCCGGAGGGGCCAGTGGCTGGAAGGGGATGGGGGTGGGGGCCCGGACGTCTGGGCCCGGAGAGGCCGGTGGCTGGGATGGGGATGGGGGTGGGGGCCTGGATGCCTGGGCGCTCCCTGGGACCGGAGGGGCCGGTGGCTGGGGTGGGGGTGGGGGCCTGGATGCCTGGGCTCTCCCTGGGCCCGGGGGGGCCGGTGGCTGGGATGGGGGTGGGGGCCTGGACGCCTGGGCTCTCCCTGGGCCCGGAGGGGCCGGTGGCTGGAAGGGGGCATGGGGGTCGGGGCCTGGACGCCTGGGCTCTCCCTGGGCCCGGAGGGGCCGGTGGCTAGCATGGGGGATGGGGGTGGGGGCCCAGACGCCTGGGCTCTACCTGGGCCCAGAGGGGCCAGTGGCTGGAAGGGGGCATGGGGGTCGGGGCCTGGACGCCTGGGCTCTCCCTGGGCCCGGAGGGGCCGGTGGCTGGAAGGGGGCATGGGGGTCGGGGCCTGGACGCCTGGGCTCTCCCTGGGCCCGGAGGGGCCGGTGGCTAGCATGGGGGATGGGGGTGGGGGCCCGGACGTCTGGGCCCGGAGGGGCGGGTGGCTGGGATGGGGATGGGGGTCGGGGCCTGGATGCCTGGGCTCTCCCTGGGCCCGGAGGGGCCGGTGGCTAGAAGGGGATGGGGGTGGGGGCCCGGACGTCTGGGCCCAGAGGGGCCGGTGGCTGGGATGGGGATGGGGGTCGGGGCCTGGATGCCTAGGCTCTCCCTGGGCCCGGAGGGGCCGGTGGCTAGAAGGGGGCGGGGGTGGGGGCCTGGATGCCTGGGCTCTCCCTGGGCCCGGAGGGGCCGGTGGCTAGAATGGGGGATGGGAGTCGGGGCCCGGACGCCTGGGCTCTCCCTGGGCCCGGGGGGGAGCCAGTGGCTAGAAGGGGGCATGGGGGTCGGGGCCCGACACCTGGGCTCTCCCTGGGCCCGGAGGGGCCGGTGGCTAGAATGGGGGATGGGAGTCGGGGCCCGGACGCCTGGGCTCTCCCTGGGCCCGGGGGGGAGCCAGTGGCTAGAAGGGGGCATGGGGGTCGGGGCCCGACACCTGGGCTCTCCCTGGGCCCGGAGGGGCCTGTGGCTGGAAGGGGGATGGGGGTGGGGGCCCGGACGCCTGGGTTCCCTGCAGGATACTTACACAGTGTCTCTGTGGGACTGCCCCCCTCCTCGCCCAGTCTCTGCGCCGCCCTCTGCACCACCTGCTCTGAGGTGTCGCCCAGCTGGGCCAGCGTCCACAGCTCCTGGGGGGAAGCGCCAGAGTGAAGATCTGGCTTCCCCCCGTTTCACCCTCTGCCCTGCCCCCATGGGATCCCTGTCCCCACTCCTTGGGGTTTCCCAGCCCCTCCATCTCAGGACCCTCCCCACCAGCCCTCTGGGGGCTCAAGTCCCTGGGCCCCTGCTTGTGGGGTGGGGGACAGGCCTGTCATTACATGGGGACCTGGCGAGACCACGCCCCTTGGCCTCTGGCTCCACCCCTTCCCTGGGGCGTGGCCCCCCGTACCTGGGTGCAGAGGGTGAGCGCCTGGTGCACGCGCTGGGCCAGGGGCCCGCAGTGGCTGAGCCGTGGGGGGTGGGCAGGGCCGCAGTGCTCCCGCAGCTCTGTCTCGTACACCTGCCCAAAGGCGGCCATCAGCTGGTGAGAGTCGCAGGCCGCCAGTGCCAAAGTCTGCAGGGCGGGGCTGGGGGCCGGGGGCTCCGCGCCCCCCCACAGCGCGATGCACTGTGGGGAATGGAGGGGTCAGTCTGGGCACCCCACAGGCTGCTCCTCCTCCAGGCATCCCGGCACCCCCTCTAACCACTAGACCCCCCCCCGCCCAGAGCCGGGGGGGGGGGGGGGACCCAGGCATCCAGGCTCCCAGCCCCTCCCCCCTGCTCTAACCACCAGCCCCCCCTCCCTTCCCAGAGCTGAGGGGACCCAGCCCCCCCCGCTCTAACCACCAGCCCCCCCTCCCTTCCCAGAGCTGGGGGGACCCAGGCATCCAGGCTCCCAGCCCCTCCCCCCTGCTCTAACCACCAGCCCCCCCTCCCTTCCCAGAGCTGAGGGGACCCAGCCCCCCCCGCTCTAACCACCAGCCCCCCCTCCCTTCCCAGAGCTGGGGGGACCCAGGCGTCCGGGCTCCCAGCCCCTCCCCCCTGTTCTAACCACTAGCCCCCCCTCCCCTCCCAGAGCTGGGGGGACCCAGGCATCCGGGCTCTCTGTGTTCTGGATGTTCAGCTCCCCCCAAACTCTCTGCCCCCTGCCCCCCCACCTCTGCTCTCAGCTGCTCCAGGGCAGCGCTGGCCTCCTCCAGGGTCCCGGAGAGCTCTGCCAGCCTCCCGTCGGCTCTGCCAGCCAGCCGGCTCCTTCAGAGAGACAGGGGATGAAGGCAGGCAACTGGGAGCCTGGGCACTGGGGGTCTCTTTTGGCTAAGGGGGGGGCTGGCAGTCAGGTGGGTGGGGGCAGGGACTGGCGGGTGGGGAAGGGGTGGGGGGGCAGGCAGGGACTGGGGGGCTGCTGGGGGTGGGGCTGGCTCCACACCCGGCTCTGGCAGGGAGCTGGCCCCGGGGCATAGCAGAGGAAATCTCTGGGGGGCAGGATGGCAGAGGGCCTGGGCCCCAACAAACCTCTGGTGTGCAGCCAGCTGCTCAGGCAGCAGGGGCCTGACGTCGGCGGTGCAGGGGGGCAGGGCGGGGGCCAGGAGGGCCGGCAGGCTGGGGCTGGAGAAGACCTCACGCAGCAAGTCCTCGTTCCTCCTCACAGCCCCCTGGAGCGACTCCTCCACGCTGCAGGAACAGGCAGGGTCAGGAAGGTGGGGAGCAGGGGGCAGGGCCTGGGCGCCAGGGTTCTCTCCTGGCTGTGGGAGGGCGGGGGGCTGGCGGGTTAGAGCCATGGTTTTCAACCCAATGTCTGGGGTCCCCAGGGAATCCATGACGGTTCCAAGGGGCCGACAAGCAAGGCCTGGGCAGAAAGCCATAGCCGCCCCCCCATGCAGGGCCAAAGCCTCTGTGGGGGCCAGGCAGGGCTACGGCCTGGAAGGGCCCTCAGCAGGGAAGAAGGGTAAGGACCCCTGGACTGGAGCCCAAGTAGCTTTGAGAGGAGAACACCCCCCCACATCCGTCCCAAGCCAGCAGTGCCCCCTCCTGCTCCTGCTGCAGACACCCCCTGGAGCCAGCAGCGCCCAGCCCCCTCCACCTGGAGACTCCGGAGTCCGTCCCAGTGACTGCGTCCAGGTACCAGCTCAGGTCCAGCAGCTGCTCTATGAACTGGAGCTGCCGCTCAGTGCTGGCTTCCCCCTGCAGAGAGAGACGCTGGTGAGCCCCGAACTCCCCAGCAGCCATCCTTTGCCTCTGGGTCAGGCCCTCCTCTGCCAGCCCCCCTTCCCCTGAGGCCACTCCAACACCTTCACGAGGTCGAGCTCATCTGACCGACACAGCAGCAGTTCGGAGCCCAGCCTGGCCATTTCTGTGGGAGAGAAGGGAGCCATTTACTGCCTAAAGCCCCATGCTGGGAGGCATCTGCTTCTGGGGCAGGCAGGGCCGGATCAAGGGGGGGGGGGGCTAGCCGGGCAGCTGCTCGGGGCGCCAACCTATGGGGGGCGCCTAATGGCAGCTGCTCGGGGCGCAGGAATGGCTCAAGCTGGCCCTGGGGACAATGCCTGGGGCAGCTGCATGGGACCCCAGACCTAGCAGTAAAATCCAGAGCGGGGGGCTGGGAGCCCAGACACCTGGGTTCTCTGGGCCCTGGGAGGGGAGGGGGGCTGGTGGGTTAGAGTGGGGGGCTGGGAGTCCAGATGCCTGGGTTCTCTGGCCCCTGGGAGGGGGGCTGGTGGATTAGAGTGGGGGACTGGGAGCCCAGACGCCTGGGTTCTCCCTGGCCCTGGGAGGGGACGGGGGGCTGGTGGGTTAGAGTCGGGGGCTGGGAGCCCAGATGCCTGGGTTCTCCCTGGCCCTGGGAGGGGAGGGGGGCTGGTGGGTTAGAGTGGGGGGCCGGGAGGCCAGACACCTGGGTTCTCTGGGCCCTGGGAGGGGGAGGGGGGCTGGTGGATTAGAGTAGGGGGCTGGGAGCCTGGACGCCTGGGTTCTCCCTGGCCCTGGGAGCGGAGGGGGCCTGTAGGAGGGTCAGCTCCTATATGTGAGCAGCTCCAGGGGCTCCCCAAGCCCACCCCATTGAGCTGAACACACCTTGAGCTTTCTCCTCCATCTGCGAGTCCCTGAAGCCAGTGAACTGCCCCTGCAGGGTGGGGCTCGCTCTGGGGAGAACAGAGAGTAGGTGTCATGGCTGGAGCCAAGCCGATGCGCCCAGCTCTGGGGGATTCACCCCCTCACACTGCGGGACGGCCTCCCAATGGGCAGGGGCAGAACAGAGGGGTCCTCCAGGGTATGGACAGGGGGCAGAAACAGGGTCCCCAAGAGATTTGGGGGCTGAGGACCCCAGGCACTGTAGGCGGGGGGGGGGCGCTTGAGGTGCCACTGTGGGGGCTACGGGCATCATAGACAGTTGCCTTGGGCACCCCAGGAGAGCGCGGATGGAGGGGAGCGCAGAGCCAGGCCACCAGCTGCAGGTGCTGGGCCAAAACAGGCAGAGGAGAGGGGGTGGGGGCTTGGGAGTACTGGTTGGGCCCAGGGGACCCGGGGGCACTGGGGAGCCCCAGGGGGGCTCAGGGGAATTGGGGGGCCCTGGGGAGCTCAGGGGGGCCCAGGGGTATTGGGGGGCATTGGGGAGCCCGGGGGGCCCTGGGGGAGTCGGGGGTCCAGGGGTATTGGGGGGCTCAGGGGGGCCCAGGGGTATTGGGGGGCACTGGGGAGCCCGGGGGGGCACTGGGGGCCCTGGGGGGCCCCAGGGGAGCTCAGGGGGCCCAGGGTATTGGGGGGCACTGGGGAGCCCGGGGGGGTACCGAGCACAGAGCCAGGCCAGCAGCTCCAGGCGCTGGGCCGAGGGGGTGCAGAGCAGCCGCAGGGCGTCCCCAGGCTCGGGCAGGAAGACTCCGTCCAGCAGGGGGCAGCGCAGCTCCTGGGGGGGGGGGGGAGGACACGGAGGTCAGACAACTCGCCTCCCCCCGTGCCAAGCAATGGTCCCGCCTATCTGCCCTCCACCCCCTTAGTTGTGATGGTCTCTCCCGCCAGTGGTCCCACCCACTGCATGGAAACAATGGGCACGCGCGCCCCCCCCCCCCCCACTAGGTACGATGGTCTCTCCCCGCAACACCTCGTCCCCGCGGGTACAGCAATCGTCCGTTCTCCCCTCGCGGTAGGGGTACCGCCCTTCGCCCCTGCTGATGCAATGGCCCCGTCCGGCCCCCTCGCTGGTACAATGGTACTACCCAGTGCCCCCCGCTGATACAATAGCTCCATCTTAGATGGTCCGTCCCGCCCTTCCTGTGTGCAATGGTCCCGCCCGACACCCCCCCACCTGGGAGCAATGGTCCGTCCCGGTACCTTCAGCTGCTCGCACAGTGCAGCAGCCGCCGCCGCCGCCGCCATCTCGTCCCGCGGCGCGTGAGCCCCGCCCTCGTGCCGACCGCCAGCGCTCATTGGCTACAGTCTCGCGGAAGCCCCGCCCTCTGGTTTTCCCGCGCGGCCTAACTCGGCCGACGAGGGGCCGAGGGCAAGTAGGGGGCGGGGCCGGGAAGGGCGGGGTCAGGTGGGGGGGCAGGGCTGGGAAAGGCAAGGCCAGGCAGGGGGCGGAGCAAGGCAAAGCTAGGTGGGGGCGGGGCCAGGTAGGGGGCGGGGCAAGGCCAGGTAGAGCCCAGGCTATGGTTACCAGCGCAGGACCCCATGAGTGGGCAGGGCCAGGGGGATGGGTCTGAGGGGGGGCGCCCGGGGGGGGCAGGAGCACGGATGGGGCTGTACCAGGCAGCAATTGGCCTCCTTGGGGGCTCTCTGCCCTCCCCCCTTCAGCTGGAAAAAAGGGGGGTGGGGGGGCTGCACCAGCCTCTCCCTGCCCCCACTGCTGGGTCCCCCAAGCCCAGGAAGGAACCCAGGAGTCCTGGCTCCAGCCCAGCCCTGGCCTCAGAGGAAGCAGCGTTTCCTCCGCTCACAAAGGCAGGAAGCCAGAGGTGCTGCAGCCCCATGGAGCCGGGCTGGCAGGGGGCTCCAGGGCCGACCCTGACAGAGGCAAAATCAGTCCAGCTTTGGGCCTGGTTCCACCCCCTGCCCCACACCACCCCCACGGGCTGCCCTGGACCCAGCCTAGCCTTCTAGTGGGGCACGCCCTTGCCCCACACTACCCCCGAGGGCTGCCCTGGACCCCGGCCCAACCCCCAGGCCTAGCCTGACTCATGGGTAAATCTCCCGGCCTGCCTGCCGGATGCAGCTGGCTGCAGAGGGGAAGGGTAGTGCTGGGAAGGGAAGCTTGAGGACATGTGGTTCTGGCTAGGGCAGGACTGCTCAGGAAGGAGGGGAAAGGCCTAAAACAAGCTGCCTCCTTCCCTCCATGGCCAGCTCCAGGGCAGGCCCCCACAGGGAGAATCCAGGGCAGCCCAGAAACCCGTTCTGGCCTGTGCCAGGGACAAGGGAGGCTGTAACCTCTAAGCACCACCCCTCACTGCCTTCCCCAAGCCAGGCGAGAAGCGAGAACCCAGGCCCCCAGTTTAAACCCCCCCCTCAAAGCTCCCCCCCCCATTCTTTGGCTGTTGCCGTCTCCGCCTGTGCTGGGCAGAGGAATCCCCCACTGAGAAACACTGAACACAGCGAGGCTGGGGGCTAAAGTCCAGCTTTATTGTGCCAGCCACAGCACCCCACTTCCCAGACCCCTGGATGCCCCCACAGCAGCCCATCCGCTGCATGGGGGCAGCGGGAAGTGAACACCCTCCAGCACACCCACAGGCCCCCGCTCCTGAGGGTCAGCAGGGCAGCCCGGCCCATGGCCCATCTGCAGCAGAGACTGCACACACCAGCGCCAGGGACGCGCTGACACACACACACGGCCCGCCTCCTGCGGCAGGGACACGGACACACACACGGCCCATTTCCTGCGGCAGGGACACCCCCCACACACGGCCCGTCTCCTGCGGCAGGGACACCCACCCACACACATGCACAGCACATCTGCAGCAGGGATGTGCTGACACACATGGTCCGTCTCCTGCAGCAGGGATGCGCTGACACACGGCAGCAGACACTCACAGCACATCTGCAGCAGGAATGGAGGACACACACACACACACACACACACACACACACACACTCGCCCCCCCCCCCCCCGTTCTTTCCCATCTCCCAGGCTTCTTCTCCCCAGAGCTGGTTACTCTCTGAACCCTCCACAACATGATGTGGTTTCCAGGCACAAACGCTACTGGGGCCCGGTTCTCAACTTACCAGGCCCTCCCCCCACCCCCCATTGTAGCCCCATTCAGAACTAGAGATCAAGTGTCGAGGTGGCTTGGGTCAGCGCTTTCTCCTGGGGCAGGCTGCTTTCCAGGGAGGTCCAATGGTGAAGGCTCCGCCTCCACTCCTGGAGCCACCAGTTCTAGGCTCCAGCATGGTAGCCCAACGATCTAGAACCAAGCAATACCAGCAAGGCAGGGGAGTGTGAACTCTGGATCCTTCTTCTAGAGGCCCAGGTTCCAGAGCTGGAACTGGAGAGAACTCAACACACCTCTAGAGCTGTAGGTTCTAGACTCTGGCACGATTATGATCCTCATTAAGGCTCAAGAACCGATGGTCCAAATGAGATTGGTGTTTTCTCTCTGTGTAAAGTGAGGCTGGTTCTCAACCTGGCCCATGGGGATTTAAACGATAACGCTCAAGCAATAAGGTTCTAGGTAGAGTGATCACCAATCCTAGCTACAGGTTCCAGACCTGGCATTCGCTAACGGAGATCCCTTCACCTGCTTCTAGAGCTGCAGGATCTAGATTGTGGCCTGGTAGCTCACTATTCCATGACTCTCATCTTGGCTCTAGATCCACAGAGTGGAGTTCACACAGGGCCAGTTTTTGTTTGAGGGACACACATTCCCGATGTGCAGATGCCTCCATCCACTTCTAGCACTGCAGGTTCTAGACTCGGACTTGGTGGCTTCTAATGCCTATTGTGGCTTTGGAACTACTGGCTCAAACAAGGCAGGCAATTGTTGGTTCCACACTCTTGTTCCAGATCTGGCAAGTGGTTTTCAAAGGGTAGTTATGGAGCAATCAGATTCTGGGTGCTGCTGATCTTCCCCATTCTAGAGGCCCGGATTCCTGACCTGGCATTAGCATTCAAGCACTGCACGTTCTATACTCCAGCACGATCATTTACTGCCTTAACATTTTTCTCATTGAACCTCTAGAACCAAATGTTCAAACAAGGTAGTTTCTACAAAGGCTCTTGGATACAGTGGAGTTCTAGAGGGCCAGGTTCCAGACCTGGCATGGCACTCCAGCGCCCACCTGTAGAGCGATGAGTTCTGGGCTCCAGCATGGTACTCACTGGATTTTGCCTTCCTTCCTTGCAGTTCCAGAACCAAAGATCCAAACAAGGAAGGTAATTGCAGCTTCCAGATCCCTATTCCAGAGCTGCAGGGTCCAGATCTGTCTCCAGAACACTGATCCCAGAAAAGGCAGGTCTAGCATCATCCCTGTGGGTTCTGGAGTCCTGCCAAGGCCTAGGTTAGCCATACATCCCCGACAACGCCCAGATTAGCCAATGGGGCTCCTGGGGAGGTTGCAGGGGCTATGTGGGGGAATCTTGGAAGCTGCCACTCTCTTCCTCACATTCGGAGGATGGGGGTGTGAAGAAGCAGCCTAGAGAGGACGGGGGGGTTTGGCCGTGCCCATTGGGGGCACCAGGGCTTCGCGGTGAACCCTCAGCCAGCCCCAGTTCCCTCTCAAAGTCCAGGAGCTGCCCCATGAAGTTGAAGTTGGGCGAGATGTCGGCCTTCTTGCGCTTGACCAGATCGTAGGCGTCGTTGAGAGACAGGTTGAGGTGCTGCATGAGGTAGGCCACAGTCACCGTCACGGAGCGGCTCACGCCAGCGAGGCAGTGCACCAGCACCCCGCAGTTCTGGGACACCGCCTCGTCTGGGAGGGGAGAGACGGGGACAGCGGGTGAGAGCCAGCGCAGCGCAGCACTGGCCTGGGGGGCGGTCGGCACCTCTCCAGGAGGGGAAGGCTCATGTGCAGCGTTCGTTAGCGGCCGTTCAAGTCAGCCCCTGAATAGGACTGCCCGGGCCAGCCCCGGGAAGGACGGGACCCGCAGGGGCCGTGTGGTGCGGCAGAAGATGCCCGGGGGTGTAGGCACAGACTGCACTGGTGCCCTTCAGTTTCCCTACATCCTCTGGGTGGCTCAGGCCAGGAGAGACAGCCGGGCCGAGCCACTGTCACCCCCATCTGCAGTCAGCAGGGAGCATGGTCAGTGAGGCGAGGGGGGCTCACGAGCAGGGCTGGGTGCCGTGGCCAGTTGAGGCACAGGGTGGGAAGGAAGGGGGATGGGATGGACCAGTCACAGTTCTATTGGGATCAGGGGACCAGGGAGTGGAGGGACCATTGTCTCTGAGCCACAGGGCCAGGGGTTGGGACAGCCAGGCCATTGGGGGGAGGGGGGGGGGGAGATGGGACAGGCAGGCCATGGGGGGGAGGGGAGGGACAGCCAGACCATGGCCCACCAGCCATTGGGGGGGATGGGACAGCCAGGCCATTGGGGGGGGGGGGGAAGATGGGACAGGCAGGCCATGGGGGGGGAGGGGAGGGACAGCCAGACCATGGCCCACCAGCCATTGGGGGGGATGGGACAGCCAGGCCATTGGGGGGGGGGGGGAAGATGGGACAGGCAGGCCATGGGGGGGGAGGGGAGGGACAGCCAGACCATGGCCCACCAGCCATTGGGGGGGATGGGACAGCCAGGCCATTGGGGGGGGGGGGGAAGATGGGACAGGCAGGCCATGGGGGGGGAGGGGAGGGACAGCCAGACCATGGCCCACCAGCCATTGGGGGGGATGGGACAGCCAGGCCACGGCCAGTGCAATGCAAAGGGGGCTGATGGGACTACAAGGAACCAAAGTCAGTGCATTGAGGCGGCCATGGGGCAGGCCGACACCCCCTCTATGGGCACTGGGGCGGGGGTGTGTCCCGGGTAGGGATGTAAAAGGTGACAATTACCAGAAATGGATGATACTCACCGGTTTCGGTTAACGAGGGGGGGGGCGGGGGTCCCTGCCCCCTACCTCACCCCCCCTTTATTGGGTTAACCAATGACATGGGATTTTACATCCCTCGTCCAGCAGGGGATGCTGTGGGGCCAGCTTAGGGATGTTAAATTGCAGCTACTCAGTGAATGGAAATTCGGGGCGGGGGGGGGGGCTTGCTGCCCTGCTGCAGTACTACCACATTTACACAACAGCCGCAATGGGGGCAGCTCCAAGGGGCAGTGTGACCCAGGTCTAAGCAGTCCCAGTTTGCTCCAGCTCCAGGCTGCCGGGCCTCTCCCCCCACCGCAGAGCTGGTGCTGAGAGGAACTGGCTTTTAAACCTGCTCCCCCCCCCCGCACTGCCTTGGACACAGAAGTAGCAAGGGGGGGGGGGGGGGAACGAGTAGTCGACTCAACTACCCGATAAGCATATGCTAACTCCTCTCCTGTGTCCCTAGGCCAGCTGGGCTCCCAGGCAGCAGGGGCTGGGGGGGCAGGTGGACAGGCTGGGCAGGGCTCCCAGGCTGGAGGGGCTGGGGGGCAGGTGGGCACAGGCTGGGGGACAGGGCTCATGGGGAGAGGGTCTGGGGGGCAGGCGGACAGCCTGGTCAGGGCTCCAGGGGGGAGGGGCCGGGGGGGCAGGCAGACAGGCTGGGGGGCAGGGCAGCGGGCACTCACCGATGAAGGCGATGGCCTCGGGGAAGAAGCGGGCCAGGTTCTGGCTCCAGTGGTCGGAGATGGGGATCTGTTTGTAGCGGAAGCCGTGCTGCTCCTCGAAGAGGTTGGGCAGGTTGGGCGTGACGTTGAGGACGTAGCGGATGCCCAGCCGCGCCAGCGTTTCCATGTTGGCCGAGTCTCGGGCGCCGCCCAGGTAGAGGTGGGGCAGGATCTGCACCGGGTAGGACGGGGGGCTGGCTCCCTCCGAGTCCAGCCCCCCACTGCTCAGGGGCCCCGAATCCCCATCCGAACCCAGGCTCAGCCCCCCCAGGCCCACGACCGGGCTCCCCGTGGGGGCAGGGCAGCTGCTGGTGCTGGGCACATCCAAGCTGGTCTCGCACTGAGCTGGCCACTCGGACTGGAATTTGGAGAAGCCGCCTGCGGGCGGAGCAAGAAAGTTAGTATTAGACGCGTCCCGCCCAGCACTGCTCCGGACCCCCTCCCTGGCCGGGGCTTGCCAGGGCCCACGGAGACGCCTCTCTCCCGGGGGCACGTGGCACAGCCCTGGCACCCACCTTGGAGGTAATACGCCGGGCAGCCTTCCTCCCGTAGCTTGCGCAGCAGCGTGGCCAGTACCGACTCCTCATCGCCCTGGCCAGGGCGCGGCAGCTCGGCCGTGGCCTCGTCGTACAGCAGCACGGGGTGGCCCCCCCCTCCCGGCGCAGGCAGGGGGCCTGGGAGCAGTGCCCGCACCGAGAGGCTCCCCTTGCGCATGCGCCGCAGCAGCAGTCCCGGCAGGGCCACGCTTACCGCCCGGGCCACGTGGCACGAGTCATAGCGCTCTCGGCTGCGGCAGTCCAGGATGTGCAGCTGGGGGGCGGGCGAGGCCAGCTCCCCACGGAGCCACAGGGTGGATTTCCCCAGGGCTTCCATGGGGCGGCCGGGGGCATCCGTGGCACTGCAAACGTGGCAAACAGCTGATCCCGTCTGGTGAGGTGGCTGGGCTAGGCTCAGGTCTTTGGCCCCCCATCCACCGGGGCACGACACAGATGCCCCCTCTGTTCGCCGCTGGCCTTGGTGTGTGCGGGGCTGCAGAAGGGGATGGAAGGAGACCCCTCCGGACAGATCCAGTGACGCCTGCAGAGCGAAGGCAGTGCAGGTCACGGCTCCAGCCCCCAGCAGCTTTGCAGGGAGGTTCCCCCCCCCCAGCTAAGCAGCGGCTTCCTCTCCACCACGTGCTGCCCAGCTGGGGGGACAAAGAAGGGCCTGAGGCCAGGACAGAGCCAGGAGGTGGGGGGGGGGAGAAGAGATCTGGCTGAGTTCCGAGAGGGGCAGGGAGGTGGGGTCCGGCCTCCACTTGGAGCTCCACGCAGACCTGCCCAGGATAGTGGATGGGAGTCAGCGAGGACGGTGGAACATCGGGAGATCCCAGCCCCCTCCGAGCACCATGACAGCCCCATACATCCTGCCCTGGAGCTGCGAGCCATCCCTGTGAGGGCGAGCCATTGGGGAGGAAGCATGACTGCCCCTGCCCCACCCTCTTCATCTGCAATGCCTGTCAGCCCAGCCCCCCCAGCATCCCTCACTCCCGACCCGCAGCCTCAGCCCAGCCCCCCCCAGCGTCCCTCACTCCCGACCCGCAGCCTCTGCCAGCCCAGCCCCCCCCCACAGCCCCTGCCCCCCAGCCCCTCACTCCCGACCCGCAGCCTCAGCCCAGCCCCCCCCAGCGTCCCTCACTCCCGACCCGCAGCCTCTGCCAGCCCAGCCCCCCCCCCACAGCCCCTGCCTCCCCAGCTATAACTGGCTCCGTGCAGAGGCTGTGGAGGGCGCGGGGAGGGGAGCGGCTCGGCTGGCATCTAGGGGCCAGGCCCGGTGAAGGGCCTGGCCGAGGACCTGGCAGGCTGCCAAGCACTGATCTCAGCGTTAATTCGGCACCAGTATGAATAATTGATACCCACAGGAACCACAGACGCCACCAGAGCACCCCCTGGGACCCCTCCTGGGCTGGGGTCAGGATGCCTGGGCTCTCCCCCCTCTGGCAGGGCAGTGGCCTGGGGGTTAAAGCGCGGGAAGAGCCACCGGGACTCCTGGGTTCTCTCCCAGCTCTGCCCCAAGTTGCTGCATGACCCCTCGATACATCACTTCTCTCAGGTGCCTCAGTTTCCCCAGGACATGTCTGTCCATGCCAGACCCCTGCACAGTGAGGGGCATGCCCTGGCGGGGAGTGCATGGGATTTAGGATCCCAGCTTCTGTTCCCTGCTTTGCCACTGCCCCGCGGGGGGAACGTGGGCAAGTTACAGCACCCTTCCGTGCCTCAGTTTCCCTCCCTCTGACAATGACACCGAGACTCTCGCTACAGTGCTCCGGCAGGTTCTGGACAGGAGCAAGTCACCCACTAGCAGGCACAAAGTGGTCCTAGCGAACAGCTGGGGAGCAGCCCAAGAGACTGTCCCCAGGTCTAGCTCTGTGGGGCACCGGCTCCCACCCTGCACAGGCTCCGCGCAGTGCCCCCAGCTCAGCAGGGCGAGCAAGGCCCAGAGGCGCGGAGCCGGAAAGGGACTTGCCCCCCTGGCCTGTAGACCCGATTGCCCCCCCCCTCCCGGAGTCAGGAGAGAACCCAGAGCCCCTGCTCCTCTCCTAGAGAGGGGGACTGGCCCCAGGAGTCCTGGCTCCCAACCCGCCCCTCCCCCGCCGGGAAGGGCCCCAGGAGTCCTGGCTCCCAGTCCCTCCACCCCACCCCCACAGGGAAGGATCCCAGGAGTCCAGGCTCCCAGCCCCTCCACCCCACCCCCACAGGGAAGGATCCCAGGAGTCCAGGCTCCCAGCCCCTCCACCCCACCCCCACAGGGAAGGATCCCAGGAGTCCTGGCTCCCAACCCGCCCCTCCCCCGCCGGGAAGGGCCCCAGGAGTCCTGGCTCCCAGCCCCTCCACCCCACCCCCGCCGGGAAGGGCCCCAGGAGTCCAGGCTCCCAGCCCCTCCACCCCACCCCCGCAGGGAAGGGCCCCAGGAGTCCTGGCTCCCAGCCCCTCCA
The DNA here is from genome assembly GCA_032595735.1 of Pelochelys cantorii. Taxonomy (NCBI): domain Eukaryota; kingdom Metazoa; phylum Chordata; order Testudines; family Trionychidae; genus Pelochelys; species Pelochelys cantorii. The sequence continues at coordinate 13,334,946 of CM064358.1, read as the reverse complement.
CCCCACCCCCACCGGGAAGGGCCCCAGGAGTCCAGGCTCCCAGCCCCTCCACCCCACCCCCACAGGGAAGGATCCCAGGAGTCCTGGCTCCCAACCCGCCCCTCCCCCGCCGGGAAGGGCCCCAGGAGTCCTGGCTCCCAGCCCCTCCACCCCACCCCCGCCGGGAAGGGCCCCAGGAGTCCAGGCTCCCAGCCCCTCCACCCCACCCCCGCAGGGAAGGGCCCCAGGAGTCCTGGCTCCCAGCCCCTCCACCCCACCCCCGCAGGGAAGGGCCCCAGGAGTCCTGGCTCCCAGCCCCTCCACCCCACCCCCACCGGGAAGGGCCCCAGGAGTCCAGGCTCCCAGCCCCTCCACCCCACCCCCACAGGGAAGGGCCCCAGGAGTCCTGGCTCCCAACCCGCCCCTCCCCCGCCGGGAAGGGCCCCAGGAGTCCTGGCTCCCAACCCGCCCCTCCACCCCACCCCCGCCGGGAAGGGCCCCAGGAGTCCTGGCTCCCAGCCCCTCCACCCCACCCCCGCCGGGAAGGGCCCCAGGAGTCCAGGCTCCCAGCCCCTCCACCCCACCCCCACAGGGAAGGGCCCCAGGAGTCCAGGCTCCCAGCCCCTCCACCCCACCCCCGCCGGGAAGGGCCCCAGGAGTCCAGGCTCCCAGCCCCTCCACCCCACCCCCACAGGGAAGGGCCCCAGGAGTCCTGGCTCCCAGCCCCTCCACCCCACCCCCGCCGGGAAGGGCCCCAGGAGTCCAGGCTCCCAGCCCCTCCACCCCACCCCCGCCGGGAAGGGCCCCAGGAGTCCAGGCTCCCAGCCCCTCCACCCCACCCCCGCCGGGAAGGGCCCCAGGAGTCCTGGCTCCCAGCCCCTCCACCCCACCCCCGCCGGGAAGGGCCCCAGGAGTCCTGGCTCCCAGCCCCTCCACCCCACCCCCACAGGGAAGGGCCCCAGGAGTCCAGGCTCCCAGCCCCTCCACCCCACCCCCGCCGGGAAGGGCCCCAGGAGTCCTGGCTCCCAACCCACCCCTCCACCCCACCCCCGCCAGGAAGGGCCCCAGGAGTCCTGGCTCCCAGTCCCTCCACCCCACCCCCACAGGGAAGGGCCCCAGGAGTCCAGGCTCCCAGCCCCTCCACCCCACCCCCACAGGGAAGGGCCCCAGGAGTCCTGGCTCCCAACCCGCCCCTCCCCCGCCGGGAAGGGCCCCAGGAGTCCTGGCTCCCAGCCCCTCCACCCCACCCCCACAGGGAAGGGCCCCAGGAGTCCAGGCTCCCAACCCGCCCCTCCCCCGCCGGGAAGGGCCCCAGGAGTCCAGGCTCCCAGCCCCTCCACCCCACCCCCGCCGGGAAGGATCCCAGGAGTCCTGGCTCCCAACCCGCCCCTCCCCCGCCGGGAAGGGCCCCAGGAGTCCTGGCTCCCAGCCCCTCCACCCCACCCCCACAGGGAAGGGCCCCAGGAGTCCAGGCTCCCAGCCCCTCCACCCCACCCCCGCCGGGAAGGGCCCCAGGAGTCCTGGCTCCCAGCCCCTCCACCCCACCCCCACAGGGAAGGGCCCCAGGAGTCCAGGCTCCCAGCCCCTCCACCCCACCCCCGCCGGGAAGGATCCCAGGAGTCCTGGCTCCCAGCCCCTCCACCCCACCCCCGCCGGGAAAGGCCCCAGGAGTCCTGGCTCCCAACCCGCCCCTCCCCCGCCGGGAAGGGCCCCAGGAGTCCAGGCTCCCAGCCCCTCCACCCCACCCCCGCAGGGAAGGGCCCCAGGAGTCCTGGCTCCCAGCCCCTCCACCCCACCCCCACAGGGAAGGGCCCCAGGAGTCCAGGCTCCCAGCCCCTCCACCCCACCCCCACAGGGAAGGGCCCCAGGAGTCCTGGCTCCCAGCCCCTCCACCCCACCCCCACAGGGAAGGGCCCCAGGAGTCCAGGCTCCCACCCTCCCCACAGACACGCGCGCGCCGGGGAGGGGGGGGGGACCCCCGGAGTCCTGCCACCCCACCAAAACCATCCCGCCCCGCGCCCGCATCCCCGGCCGGCCCCGCTGCGCTCACCCTGCCCGCCGCCCCAGTCCGCCGAGCCCCGCCCAGGGCTGAGCCCCGCAGGCAGGCAGGGAGCCGCGCCCGCCCCGGCTCCACGTGCGGCTGTGTACAGCGGAGGCCACGCCCAGCCCCCCCATTGGCGGGCAAGGCCCGAGTGGGCGGGGCCTTGCAGCCGTGTGGGCGGGGCCGCCAGGGGCCAGACGCTGGGGAGGGATTAGGGGGGAGACTGGCTGGAGGCCTGGGTTCCCTGCCTGGCCCTGGGGGGGGGGTTAGGGCGGGGGGCTGGAGGCCTGGGTTCCCTGCCTGGCCCTGGGGGGGCGGGTTAGGGCGGGGGGCTGGAGGCCTGGGTTCCCTGCCTGGCCCTGGGGGGGGGGGGTTAGGGCGAGGGGCTGGAGGCCTGGGTTCCCTGCCTGGCCCTGGGGGGGGGGTTAGGGCGAGGGGCTGGAGGCCTGGGTTCCCTGCCTGGCCCTGGGGGGGGGGGGGTTAGGGCGGGGGGCTGGAGGCCTGGGTTCCCTGCCTGGCCCTGGGGGGGGGGGGTTAGGGCGGGGGGCTGGAGGCCTGGGTTCCCTGCCTGGCCCTGGGGGGGGGGGGTTAGGGCGGGGGGCTGGAGGCCTGGGTTCCCTGCCTGGCCCTGGGGGGGGGGGGTTAGGGCGGGGGGCTGGAGGCCTGGGTTCCCTGCCTGGCCCTGGGGGGGCGGGTTAGGGCGGGGGGCTGGAGGCCTGGGTTCCCTGCCTGGCCCTGGGGGGGGGGGGGTTAGGGCGAGGGGCTGGAGGCCTGGGTTCCCTGCCTGGCCCTGGGGGGGGGGTTAGGGCGAGGGGCTGGAGGCCTGGGTTCCCTGCCTGGCCCTGGGGGGAGGCCGGGTTAGGGCGGGGGGCTGGAGGCCTGGGTTCCCTGCCTGGCCCTGGGGCGGGGGGGGGTTAGGGCGGGGGGCTGGAGGCCTGGGTTCCCTGCCTGGCCCTGGGGGGGGGGGGTTAGGGCGGGGGGCTGGAGGCCTGGGTTCCCTGCCTGGCCCTGGGGGGGGGGGGTTAGGGCGGGGGGCTGGAGGCCTGGGTTCCCTGCCTGGCCCTGGGGGGGGGGGGTTAGGGCGGGGGGCTGGAGGCCTGGGTTCCCTGCCTGGCCCTGGGGGGGGGGTTAGGGCGGGGGGCTGGAGGCCTGGGTTCCCTGCCTGGCCCTGGGGGGGGGCGGGTTAGGGCGGGGGGCTGGAGGCCTGGGTTCCCTGCCTGGCCCTGGGGGGGGGGGGTTAGGGCGAGGGGGCTGGAGGCCTGGGTTCCCTGCCTGGCCCTGGGGGGGGGGGTTAGGGCGGGGGCTGGAGGCCTGGGTTCCCTGCCTGGCCCTGGGGGGGGGGGTTAGGGCGGGGGGCTGGAGGCCTGGGTTCCCTGCCTGGCCCTGGGGGGGGGGGTTAGGGCGGGGGCTGGAGGCCTGGGTTCCCTGCCTGGCCCTGGGGGGGGGGGTTAGGGCGAGGGGCTGGAGGCCTGGGTTCCCTGCCTGGCCCTGGGGGGGGGGTTAGGGCGAGGGGCTGGAGGCCTGGGTTCCCTGCCTGGCCCTGGGGGGGGGGGGTTAGGGCGGGGGGCTGGAGGCCTGGGTTCCCTGCCTGGCCCTGGGGGGGGGGGGTTAGGGCGGGGGGCTGGAGGCCTGGGTTCCCTGCCTGGCCCTGGGGGGGGGGGGTTAGGGCGGGGGGCTGGAGGCCTGGGTTCCCTGCCTGGCCCTGGGGGGGGGGGGTTAGGGCGGGGGGCTGGAGGCCTGGGTTCCCTGCCTGGCCCTGGGGGGGGGGGGTTAGGGCGGGGGGCTGGAGGCCTGGGTTCCCTGCCTGGCCCTGGGGGGGGGGGTTAGGGCGGGGGGCTGGAGGCCTGGGTTCCCTGCCTGGCCCTGGGGGGGGCGGGTTAGGGCGGGGGGCTGGAGGCCTGGGTTCCCTGCCTGGCCCTGGGGGGGGGGGTTAGGGCGGGGGGCTGGAGGCCTGGGTTCCCTGCCTGGCCCTGGGGGGGGGGGGTTAGGGCGAGGGGCTGGAGGCCTGGGTTCCCTGCCTGGCCCTGGGGGGGGGGGGTTAGGGCGAGGGGCTGGAGGCCTGGGTTCCCTGCCTGGCCCTGGGGGGGGGGGTTAGGGCGAGGGGCTGGAGGCCTGGGTTCCCTGCCTGGCCCTGGGGGGGGGGGTTAGGGCGAGGGGCTGGAGGCCTGGGTTCCCTGCCTGGCCCTGGGGGGGGGGGGTTAGGGCGAGGGGCTGGAGGCCTGGGTTCCCTGCCTGGCCCTGGGGGGGGGGGGGTTAGGGCGAGGGGCTGGAGGCCTGGGTTCCCTGCCTGGCCCGGGGGGGGGGGGGTTAGGGCGGGGGCTGGAGGCCTGGGTTCCCTGCCTGGCCCTGGGGGGGGGGGGTTAGGGCGGGGGGCTGGAGGCCTGGGTTCCCTGCCTGGCCCTGGGGGGGGGGGGGTTAGGGCGGGGGGCTGGAGGCCTGGGTTCCCTGCCTGGCCCTGGGGGGGGGGGTTAGGGCGGGGGGCTGGAGGCCTGGGTTCCCTGCCTGGCCCTGGGGGGGGCGGGTTAGGGCGGGGGGCTGGAGGCCTGGGTTCCCTGCCTGGCCCTGGGGGGGGCGGGTTAGGGCGGGGGGCTGGAGGCCTGGGTTCCCTGCCTGGCCCTGGGGGGGGGGGTTAGGGCGGGGGCTGGAGGCCTGGGTTCCCTGCCTGGCCCTGGGGGGGGGGTTAGGGCGAGGGGCTGGAGGCCTGGGTTCCCTGCCTGGCCCTGGGGGGGGGGGGTTAGGGCGAGGGGCTGGAGGCCTGGGTTCCCTGCCTGGCCCTGGGGGGGGGGGTTAGGGCGAGGGGCTGGAGGCCTGGGTTCCCTGCCTGGCCCTGGGGGGGGGGGTTAGGGCGAGGGGCTGGAGGCCTGGGTTCCCTGCCTGGCCCTGGGGGGGGGGGGTTAGGGCGAGGGGCTGGAGGCCTGGGTTCCCTGCCTGGCCCTGGGGGGGGGGGGGGTTAGGGCGAGGGGCTGGAGGCCTGGGTTCCCTGCCTGGCCCTGGGGGGGGGGGGTTAGGGCGGGGGCTGGAGGCCTGGGTTCCCTGCCTGGCCCTGGGGGGGGGGGGTTAGGGCGGGGGGCTGGAGGCCTGGGTTCCCTGCCTGGCCCTGGGGGGGGGGGGTTAGGGCGGGGGGCTGGAGGCCTGGGTTCCCTGCCTGGCCCTGGGGGGGGGGGGTTAGGGCGGGGGGCTGGAGGCCTGGGTTCCCTGCCTGGCCCTGGGGGGGCGGGTTAGGGCGGGGGGCTGGAGGCCTGGGTTCCCTGCCTGGCCCTGGGGGGGGGGGTTAGGGCGGGGGGCTGGAGGCCTGGGTTCCCTGCCTGGCCCTGGGGGGGGGGTTAGGGCGAGGGGCTGGAGGCCTGGGTTCCCTGCCTGGCCCTGGGGGGGGGGGGTTAGGGCGAGGGGCTGGAGGCCTGGGTTCCCTGCCTGGCCCTGGGGGGGGGGTTAGGGCGGGGGGCTGGAGGCCTGGGTTCCCTGCCTGGCCCTGGGGGGGGGGGGTTAGGGCGGGGGGCTGGAGGCCTGGGTTCCCTGCCTGGCCCTGGGGGGGCGGGTTAGGGCGGGGGGCTGGAGGCCTGGGTTCCCTGCCTGGCCCTGGGGGGGGGGGTTAGGGCGGGGGGCTGGAGGCCTGGGTTCCCTGCCTGGCCCTGGGGGGGCGGGTTAGGGCGAGGGGCTGGAGGCCTGGGTTCCCTGCCTGGCCCTGGGGGGGGGGGGTTAGGGCGAGGGGCTGGAGGCCTGGGTTCCCTGCCTGGCCCTGGGGGGGCGGGTTAGGGCGAGGGGCTGGAGGCCTGGGTTCCCTGCCTGGCCCTGGGGGGGGGGGGTTAGGGCGAGGGGCTGGAGGCCTGGGTTCCCTGCCTGGCCCTGGGGGGGGGGGGTTAGGGCGAGGGGCTGGAGGCCTGGGTTCCCTGCCTGGCCCTGGGGGGGCGGGTTAGGGCGGGGGGCTGGAGGCCTGGGTTCCCTGCCTGGCCCTGGGGGGGGGTTAGGGCGAGGGGCTGGAGGCCTGGGTTCCCTGCCTGGCCCTGGGGGGGGGGGTTAGGGCGGGGGGCTGGAGGCCTGGGTTCCCTGCCTGGCCCTGGGGGGGGGGGTCAGGGCGAGGGGCTGGAGGCCTGGGTTCCCTGCCTGGCCCTGGGGGGGGGGGGTTAGGGCGAGGGGCTGGAGGCCTGAGTTCCCTGCCTGGCCGTGGGGGGGGGGGGTTAGGGCGAGGGGCTGGAGGCCTGGGTTCCCTGCCTGGCCCTGGGGGGGGGGGTTAGGGCGAGGGGCTGGAGGCCTGGGTTCCCTGCCTGGCCCTGGGGGGGGGGGTTAGGGTGAGGGGCTGGAGGCCTGGGTTCCCTGCCTGGCGGGGCGGGGGGGGGGCTGTGGGATTTGGGAAATGAGATCAGGGAGGAAGCGGCAGGACTCCTGGGTCCTTTACCTCTCAGTGCCTTGGGAGGCTCTGCGTGACTCAGTTTCCCCAGAGCAACTGCTCTGGTGCAGGCGTCCCCGCGATCCCGTGCGCCATGACTCAGAGCGCAGGGGAGCGGGCTCTGGGAGACGCAGGATCCCAGAATAGGCGAAGCGAACAATCTCGCCCTCCCACAAGGCAGCTCCCATCGCCCTGGCAACGCGAACCCGTCCATGCGAGCGGGAGAACTCTCAGGCACCCGTGAGAGCTGAGTGGGAGGGGGCCTGGAAGAGCCAGGGGGTGGGGGTGGAGAGATTGCTTGCTGGGAGGCTGATCCCTAATTACCACCTGTTAATTAATCCCAGCCAGAGGGCAGGTAACAGTGGGGGAAACTGAGTCACAGGCCTGCAGCCATGTTCCCCTCCCACAGGAGGGGCTGAGTGAGAGGCATGGGAGAGCCGCAGGCTCAGCCCTGAGTCAGATGCCCCGCTGCAGCTGAGGGAGCTCAGTCCTGGTCCCCAGCCCTGCACTCCCCCCTTTGTGCTGGTCTATGCGGCATCCTCAGCGACTCCTGGCAAAGCCAGGCAGCCCAGCCCAGCCCCAGAGGCAGGCAGGGACCCCAGGAGTCCCGGCTCCCAGCCCCCGCTCCTTAAGCCATGGGGGGAGGCTAGAGAGAGACTCCCCAGGTTTGGGGAGGGGGGTCATGGACCCACCCCCACCTGCCCCCTCCAAGGGAGGGGGTGGGGTGAACACATGGTCTTGTCCTCCTTTGGACCAGGCTGTCGCCACAGACTTTCTGCCTCTGGGACCAGAGGCCTGTGGGGCAGGAACACTGGCTGGGGGGGCAGGGCCGTTCTCTGTGGGCACCAGCCCTGGCCTCACTCCCTTCATGGCTGCTCCTGCCCGCAGGGGCAGGGACCTGCTCCTCTTGCTGCTCTAAATGTCCAGCAAGAGCAGAGGGGGCCCCGAGCCACGGGGCGCAGCAGGTGCAGGCACCAACAGGCCTCTGCCGAAGCAGGGGGAGGAGGGCCATCGGGGGCTTGAGGATGCTCAGCTGGGGCCCCGACCTTGGCCGGTCTGCGTGGTGCCCGACACGGGGGGGGCGGAGCTCAGCTGGTCTTCGTGGTGCCCGACACTGGGGGGGGGGGATCTCAGCTGGTCTGCGTGGTGCCCGACACTGGGGGGGGCGGAGCTCAGCTGGTCTTCGTGGTGCCCGACACTGGGGGGGAGGATCTCAGCTGGTCTGCGCGGTGCCCGACACTGGGGGGGGGGGGGATCTCAGCTGGTCTTCGTGGTGCCCGACACTGGGGGGGAGGATCTAAGCTGGTCTGCGTGGTGCCCGACACGGGGGGGGCGGAGCTCAGCTGGTCTTCGTGGTGCCCGACACTGGGGGGGAGGATCTCAGCTGGTCTGCGCGGTGCCCGACACTGGGGGGGGGGGGGATCTCAGCTGGTTTGCCTGGTGCCCGACACTGGGGGGGGGGGATCTCAGCTGGTCTGCTCGGTGCCCGACACTGGGGGGGTGGGATCTCAGCTGGTTTGCCTGGTGCCCGACACTGGGGGGGGGGCGGATCTCAGCTGGTCTGCGTGGTGCCGACACTGGGGGGGGGGGCGGATCTCAGCTGGTCTGCGTGGTGCCCGACACTGGGGGGGTGGGATCTCAGCTGGTCTGCCTGGTGCCCGACACTGGGGGGGGGGATCTCAGCTGGTCTGTGCGGTGCCCGACACTGGGTGGGGGATCTCAGCTGGTCTGCGCGGTGCCCGACACTGGGTGGGGGATCTCAGCTGTTCTACGCGGTGCCCGACACTGGGGGGGGGGGCGGATCTCAGCTGGTCTGCGTGGTGCCGACACTGGGGGGGGGGCGGATCTCAGCTGGTCTGCGTGGTGCCCGACACTGGGGGGGCGGATCTCAGTTGGTCTGCCTGGTGCCCGACACTGGAGGGGCGGATCTCAGCTGGTCTGCGTGGTGCCGACATTGCGGGGGGGGGAGCGGATCTCAGCTGGTCTGCGTGGTGCCCGACGCTGGAGGGGGGATCTCAGCTGGTCTGCCTGGTGCCCGACACTGGGGGGCGGATCTCAGTTGGTCTGCCTGGTGCCCGACACTGGGGGGGGGATCTCAGCTGGTCTGCGTGGTGCCCGACACTGGGGGAGGGATCTCAGTTGGTCTGCGTGGTGCCCGACACTGGGGGGGCGGATCTCAGTTGGTCTGCCTGGTGCCCGACACTGGGGGGGTGGGATCTCAGCTGGTCTGCCTGGTGCCCGACACTGGGGGGGTGGGATCTCAGCTGGTCTGCTCGGTGCCCGACACTGGGGGGGTGGGATCTCAGCTGGTTTGCCTGGTGCCCGACACTGGGTGGGGGATCTCAGCTGTTCTACGCGGTGCCCGACAGTGGGGGGGGGGCGGATCTCAGCTGGTCTGCGTGGTGCCCGACACTGGGGGGGTGGGATCTCAGCTGGTCTGCCTGGTGCCCGACACTGGGGGGGGGGGATCTCAGCTGGTCTGCGCGGTGCCCGACACTGGGTGGGGGATCTCAGCTGTTCTACGCGGTGCCCGACACTGGGGGGGGGCGGATCTCAGCTGGTCTGCGTGGTGCCCGACACTGGGGGGGCGGATCTCAGCTGGTCTGCGTGGTGCCCGACGCTGGAGGGGGGATCTCAGCTGGTCTGCCTGGTGCCCGACACTGGGGGGGGGATCTCAGTTGGTCTGCCTGGTGCCCGACACTGGGGGGGGGGATATCAGCTGGTCTGCCTGGTGCCCGACACTGGGGGGGGGGATCTCAGTTGGTCTGCGTGGTGCCCGACACTGGGGGGGTGGGATCTCAGCTGGTCTGCCTGGTGCCCGACAGTGGGCGGGGGGATCTCAGCTGGTCTGCCTGGTGCCCGACACTGGGGGGGTGGGATCTCAGCTGGTCTGCGCGGTGCCCGACACTGGGTGGGGTATCTCAGTTGGTCTGCGTGGTGCCCGACACTGGGGGGGGGGGAGGATCTCAGCTGGTCTGCCTGGTGCCCGACACTGGGGGGGTATATCAGTTGGTCTGCCTGGTGTCCGACACTGGGAGGGGGGGATCTCAGCTGGTCTGCGCGGTGCCCGACACTGGGGGGGTATCTCAGTTGGTGTGCCTGGTGCCCGACACTGGGGGGGCGGATCTCAGCTGGTCTGCGTGGTGCCCGACACTGGGGGGGGGATCTCAGCTGGTCTGCGTGGTGCCCGACACCGGGGGGGGGGGGGCGGATCTCAGCTGGTCTGCGTGGTGCCCGACACTGGGGCGGTATCTCAGTTGCTCTGCGTGGTGCCCGACACCAGGGGGGGACGGAGCTCAGCTGGTCTGCGTGGTGCCCGACACCAGGGGGGGGGCGGGGCTCAGCTGGTCTGCGTGGTGCCCGACACCTGGGGGGCGGGATCTCAGCTGGTCTGCGTGGTGCCGACACTGGGGGGGGGGCGGATCTCAGCTGGTCTGCCTGGTGCCCGACACTGGGGGGGTATATCAGTTGGTCTGCCTGGTGTCCGACACTGGGGGGGGGGGATCTCAGTTGGTTTGCCTGGTGTCCGACACTGGGGGGGGGATCTCAGCTGGTTTGCCTGGTGCCCGACACTGGGTGGGGGATCTCAGCTGTTCTACGCGGTGCCCGACACTGGGGGGGGGGGCGGATCTCAGCTGGTCTGCGTGGTGCCGACACTGGGGGGGGGGCGGATCTCAGCTGGTCTGCGTGGTGCCCGACACTGGGGGGGCGGATCTCAGTTGGTCTGCCTGGTGCCCGACACTGGAGGGGCGGATCTCAGCTGGTCTGCGTGGTGCCGACATTGCGGGGGGGGAGCGGATCTCAGCTGGTCTGCGTGGTGCCCGACGCTGGAGGGGGGATCTCAGCTGGTCTGCCTGGTGCCCGACACTGGGGGGCGGATCTCAGTTGGTCTGCCTGGTGCCCGACACTGGGGGGGGGATCTCAGCTGGTCTGCGTGGTGCCCGACACTGGGGGGGGGATATCAGCTGGTCTGCCTGGTGCCCGACACTGGGGGAGGGGATCTCAGTTGGTCTGCGTGGTGCCCGACACTGGTGGGGCGGATCTCAGTTGGTCTGCCTGGTGCCCGACACTGGGGGGGTGGGATCTCAGCTGGTCTGCCTGGTGCCCGACAGTGGGGGGGTGGGATCTCAGCTGGTCTGCGCGGTGCCCGACACTGGGTGGGGTATCTCAGTTGGTCTGCGTGGTGCCCGACACTGGGGGGGGGGGAGGATCTCAGCTGGTCTGCCTGGTGCCCGACACTGGGGGGGTATATCAGTTGGTCTGCCTGGTGTCCGACACTGGGGGGGGGGGGTATCTCAGTTGGTCTGCCTGGTGTCCGACACTGGGGGGGGGATCTCAGCTGGTTTGCCTGGTGCCCGACACTGGGGGGGGGGATCTCAGCTGGTCTGCGCGGTGCCCGACACTGGGGGGGGGATCTCAGCTGGTTTGCCTGGTGCCCGACACTGGGGGGGGGGATCTCAGCTGGTCTGCGCGGTGCCCGACACTAGGGCGGGGGGGATCTCAGCTGTTCTACGCGGTGCCCGACACTGGGGGGGGGGCGGATCTCAGCTGGTCTGCGTGGTGCCGACACTGTGGGGGGGGGGGCGGATCTCAGCTGGTCTGCGTGGTGCCCGACACTGGGGGGGCGGATCTCAGCTGGTCTGCGTGGTGCCGACATTGGGGGGGGGGAGCGGATCTCAGCTGGTCTGCGTGGTGCCCGACGCTGGAGGGGGGATCTCAGCTGGTCTGCCTGGTGCCCGACACTGGGGGGGGGGATCTCAGCTGGTCTGCCTGGTGCCCGACACTGGGGGGGGGGATCTCAGCTGGTCTGCCTGGTGCCCGACACTGGGGGGGGGGATCTCAGTTGGTCTGCGTGGTGCCCGACACTGGGGGGGCGGATCTCAGTTGGTCTGCCTGGTGCCCGACACTGGGGGGGGTGGGATCTCAGCTGGTCTGCGTGGTGCCCGACACTGGGGGGGCGGATCTCAGTTGGTCTGCCTGGTGCCCGACACCGGGGGGGGGCGGATCTCAGCTGGTCTGCGTGGTGCCCGACACGGGGGGGGCGGATCTCAGTTGGTCTGCCTGGTGCCCGACACTGGGGGGGTGGGATCTCAGCTGGTCTGCCTGGTGCCCGACACGGGGGGGGGGCGGATCTCAGCTGGTCTGCGTGGTGCCCGACACTGGGGGGGTATCTCAGTTGGTCTGCGTGGTGCCCGACACCAGGGGGGGACGGAGCTCAGCTGGTCTGCGTGGTGCCCGACACTGGGGGGGGGGGGCGGATCTAAGCTGGTCTGCGTGGTGCCCGACACTGGGGGGGCGGATCTCAGTTGGTCTGCGTGGTGCCCGACACTGGGGGGGTGGGATCTCAGCTGGTCTGCCTCGTGCCCGACACTGGGGGGGGGGGGATCTCAGCTGGTCTGCGCGGTGCCCGACACTGGGGGGGTGGGATCTCAGCTGGTCTGCCTGGTGCCCGACACCGGGGGGTGGGATCTCAGCTGGTCTGCGTGGTGCCCGACACCGGGGGGTGGGATCTCAGCTGGTCTGCGTGGTGCCCGACACCGGGGGGTGGGATCTCAGCTGGTCTGCGTGGTGCCGACACTGGGGGGGGGCGGATCTCAGCTGGTCTGCCTGGTGCCCGACACGGGGGGGGGGGCGGATCTCAGCTGGTCTGCGTGGTGCCGACACTGGGGGGGGGCGGATCTCAGCTGGTCTGCCTGGTGCCCGACACTGGGGGGGCGGATCTCAGTTGGTCTGCGCGGTGCCCGACACTGGTGGGGGGGATCTCAGTTGGTCTGTGCGGTGCCCGACACTGGGGGGGCGGATCTCAGTTGGTCTGCGCGGTGCCCGACACGGGTGGGGGGATCTCAGTTGGTCTGCGTGGTGCCCGACACTGGGGGGGCGGATCTCAGTCGGTCTGCGCGGTGCCCGACACTGGGGGGGGGGATCTCAGATGGTCTGCCTGCTGCCCAACACTGGAGGGGGGGGATCTCAGCTGGTCTGCGTGGTGCCCGACATCGGGGGGGGGGGATCTCAGATGGTCTGTGCGTTGCCCGACATCGGGGGGGATCTCAGTTGGTCTGCGCGGTGCCGGACACTGCGGGGGGGGGGGGATCTCAGATGGTCTGCCTGCTGCCCAACACTGGAGGGGGGGGGATCTCAGCTGGTCTGCGTGGTGCCCGACATCGGGGGGGGGATCTCAGATGGTCTGTGCGTTGCCCGACATCGGGGGGGATCTCAGTTGGTCTGCGCGGTGCCCGACACTGCGGGGGGGGGGGATCTCAGATGGTCTGCCTGCTGCCCAACACTGGAGGGGGGGGATCTCAGCTGGTCTGCGTGGTGCCCGACACCGGGGGGTGGGATCTCAGCTGGTCTGCGTGGTGCCGACACTGGGGGGGTGGGATCTCAGCTGGTCTGCCTGGTGCCCGACACCGGGGGGTGGGATCTCAGCTGGTCTGCGTGGTGCCCGACACCGGGGGGTGGGATCTCAGCTGGTCTGCGTGGTGCCCGACACCGGGGGGTGGGATCTCAGCTGGTCTGCGTGGTGCCGACACTGGGGGGGGGGCGGATCTCAGCTGGTCTGCCTGGTGCCCGACACTGGGGGGGCGGATCTCAGTTGGTCTGCGCGGTGCCCGACACTGGTGGGGGGGATCTCAGTTGGTCTGTGCGGTGCCCGACACTGGGGGGGCGGATCTCAGTTGGTCTGCGCGGTGCCCGACATGGGTGGGGGGATCTCAGTTGGTCTGCGTGGTGCCCGACACTGGGGGGGCGGATCTCAGTCGGTCTGCGCGGTGCCCGACACTGGGGGGGGGGGGATCTCAGATGGTCTGCCTGCTGCCCAACACTGGAGGGGGGGGGATCTCAGATGGTCTGCGTGGTGCCCGACATCGGGGGGGGGGATCTCAGATGGTCTGTGCGTTGCCCGACATCGGGGGGGATCTCAGTTGGTCTGCGCGGTGCCGGACACTGCGGGGGGGGGATCTCAGATGGTCTGCCTGCTGCCCAACACTGGAGGGGGGGGGATCTCAGCTGGTCTGCGTGGTGCCCGACATCGGGGGGGGGATCTCAGATGGTCTGTGCGTTGCCCGACATCGGGGGGGATCTCAGTTGGTCTGCGCGGTGCCCGACACTGCGGGGGGGGGGGGATCTCAGATGGTCTGCCTGCTGCCCAACACTGGAGGGGGGGGATCTCAGCTGGTCTGCGTGGTGCCCGACACTGGGGGGGGGCGGATCTAAGCTGGTCTGCGTGGTGCCCGACACTGGGGGGGGCGGATCTCAGTTGGTCTGCGTGGTGCCCGACACTGGGGGGGCGGATCTCAGTTGGTCTGCGTGGTGCCCGATACTGGGGCGGCGGATCTCAGTTGGTCTGCCTGGTGCCCGACACCGGGGGGGGGGGGGAACTCAGACGGTCTGTGCGGTGCGGTTACAGAGGGGTCTGCACAAAGCCCAGCACAAGATGCGGACGCTGCCCGAGCATGGCCTGCCCGGCTGCTGGACCATCAGTGCCGGAAATGATGTGGTCCCAGGAGTCCATTATAAATAGACCAATCGATGCGCAGGCCTCATGCACCTGCCCCACACCCGCACGCTGTCCTGATGCCCTGCCCTCCGCCCTCTGCCAAAGAGCCTACACCCCCATCACCGGACGCCCCTCATACCTGCGCCAGGCAGACCCCGCCCGATACCAGGGCCCCGCCATGCCACATGCCACCCAGACCCTGACTGATATTGGGGCACTGCACAGACATTAACCTGTGTTTGGCTGACAGAAGCTAAAATGGGGAAACTGAGGCACACGGATGCTGGCTTTGGCTAATTACCCAGCTGAATCTGGGTTATGAAAGAGGCCTAGCTGAGCGCAGGCGATGAAAGTAACCTCAGCGTCGTTCCTGCCCCTCGCCCCTAGACCTGCTGCCCCAGACTTGGGCCACTTTCCCGCTGTGGGTCTGTGATCCCAGAGTTCTGGTGCAGTCTTCTGGGCCCGGTGGATTCACCATTGGTCTTGGCGCAGGAGCCCAGCGGGGCACACTGCCCCCCACCCCGCCGGCACCCCTCACTCCCGACCCGCAGCCCCTGCCCCCCACCCCGCCGGCACCCCTCACTCCCGACCCGCAGCCCCTGCCCCCCACCCCGCCGGCACCCCTCACTCCCGACCCGCAGCCCCTGCCCCCCACCCCGCCGGCACCCCTCACTCCCGACCCGCAGCCCCTGCCCCCCACCCCGCCGGCACCCCTCACTCCCGACCCGCAGCCCCTGCCCCCCACCCCGCCGGCACCCCTCACTCCGACCCGCAGCCCCTGCCCCCCAGTCCCGCCGGCACCCCTCACTCCGACCCGCAGCCCCTGCCCCCCACCCCGCCGGCACCCCTCACTCCGACCCGCAGCCCTGCCCCCCACCCCGCCGGCACCCCTCACTCCCGACCCGCAGCCCCTGCCCCCCAGTCCCACCGGCGCCCCTCACTCCGACCCGCAGCCCCTGCCCCCCAGTCCCGCCGGCGCCTCTCACTCCGACCCGCAGCCCCTGCCCCCCAGTTCCGCCGGCGCCCCTCACTCCGACCCGCAGCCCCTGCCCCCTCACTCCGACCCGGAGCCCCTGCCCCCCAGCCCCGCCGGCGCCCCTCACTCCGACCCGCAGCCACTGCCCCCCAGCCCCTCACTCCCGACCCGCAGCCCCTGCCCCCCACCCCGCCGGCACCCCTCACTCCGACCCGCAGCCCCTGCCCCCTCACTCCGACCCGGAGCCCCTGCCCCCCAGCCCCGCCGGCGCCCCTCACTCCGACCCGCAGCCACTGCCCCCCAGCCCCTCACTCCGACCCGCAGCCACTGCCCCCCAGCCCCTCACTCCGACCCGCAGCCACTGCCCCCCAGCCCCGCCCCCCAGCCCCCCAGCCCTCCTAGCGGCCGCCCCCCCTGTTGCGCTTGAACTGGCATCCCTGGGCCAGGGGCCTGTCGCTCAGCCCTGCACCAGCTCCTTCCCCACGTGTGCTGCCCCCAGGCCCCGCCCCTCGCCCTCCCGGTGCCCAGGCAACATGCTTCCCCTTTGCTCCTCCCTCCCACCCAGATCCTCCCGATGTGATTGGCCAAAGTCTTGCGGCAACCCGCCTCGTGATCCCGTCTTTGCTCCTGATTGGCTAGCTCTCGTTTTCATCAGGCCGCGAGCGGCATCGTGTGATTGGCTGCCTCCAAAGGCCACTCAGAGCTGGGCGCGAAAAAGCGATGGGTGGGGCCAAGGGCGGCTACGTTCCGCGACCGGCCATTGGCCAGCCTGCTTCCGCCGCTAGCCAATCCGCAGGGCGAGAAGCAGCGCGGCTGGAGGGCCCCAGGCAAGGTTGCCTTGCGGGTGCCTGTCGCGACGTGACACCCCCGCTCCCAGCCCCGCCCCGGCAGCGGGGGGAGGGGGTGTTCAATGAGGCAACACAGGTAGACAGCTATCTCGGCTGTAAGGACCCCGCAACCCGGAAGTGGCAGCGCAGGTAACATCCGGGCACCAGCCACGGCGGCTTCAGGCCCGCGCGGCTGCATGGGGGGTCGCGAACCGGCGGGCGCCTGATTGGGTGAGGGGCGGAGGTCACGTGCTCTCAGGGCAGCCATAGCCAAAGCGCGGTCTGGGGACCAAGCCACTGGGCGGCCGGTGACGTCATCACCTTGAGCCGAGAGGGCACTTGCCGCGTCACGTGACACTGGGCGATGCGATGGCATCGCCCACCAGTGATGTCACAGGAGGAGGAGAGGCTGGGGCGTGATGGCATCGTCTGACGTCACAGGGGTCAGAACTGCGACGTCATTTGCAGCGGAGGGGTGGGGTTAAGCCGGGTGACGTCAAAGAGTAGCTGGGGTGGGCAAGGCCGGGCCATGGCGCTGTGGGGGGGTGTCGGGGGGTCAACGTGGGGGGGTGCCGGGGGGGTGCCGAGGGGTCACCGTGGGGGGGTGCCGGGGGGGTGCTGTGGAGTCAGCGTGAGGGGGGTGCCGGCGGGTGCCGGGGGGGGTCAGCGTGGGGGGGTGCCGGGGGGTCAGCGTGGGGGGGTGCCGGGGGGGTGCTGTGGAGTCAGCGTGAGGGGGGTGCCGGGGGGTGCCGGGGGGGGTCAGCGTGGGGGGGTGCCGGGGGGTCAGCGTGGGGGGGTGCCGGGGGGGTGCTGTGGAGTCAGCGTGAGGGGGGTGCCGGCGGGTGCCGGGGGGGGTCAGCGTGGGGGGGTGCCGGGGGGTCAGCGTGGGGGGGTGCCGGGGGGTGCTGGGGGGTCATCGTGGGGGGGGTGCCGGGGGGTGCTGTGGAGTCAGCGTGGGGGGGTGCCCGGGGGTGCCGTGGGGTCAGCGTGGGGGGGTGCTGGGGGGTGCCGTGGAGTCAGCGTGGGGGGGGTGCCGGGGGGTGCCGGGGGGGTCAGCGTGGGGGGGTGCCGGGGGGTGCTGTGGAGTCAGCGTGAGGGGGGTGCCGGGGGGTGCCGGGGGGGTCAGGTTGGGGGGGTGCCGGGGGGTCAGCGTGAGGGCGGTGCCGGGGGGTCAGCGTGGGGGGGTGCCGAGGGGTCAGCGTGGGGGGGGGTGCCGGGGGGTGCTGGGGGGTCATCGTGGGGGGGGTGCCGGGGAGTCAGCGTGGGGGGGTGCCGGGGGGTGCCGTGGGGTCAGCGTGGGGGGGTGCTGGGGGGTGCCGTAGAGTCAGCGTGGGGGGGGGTGCCGGGGGGTGCCGGGGGGGTCAGCGTCGGGGGGTGCCGGGGGGTCAGCGTGGGGGGGTGCCGGGGGGTGCTGGGGGGTCATCGTGGGGGGGGTGCCGGAGGGTGCTGTGGAGTCAGCGTGGGGGGGTGCCGGGGGGTGCCGTGGGGTCAGCGTGGGGGGGTGCTGGGGGGTGCCGTGGAGTCAGCGTGGGGGGGGTGCCGGGGGGTGCCGGGGGGGTCAGCGTGGGGGGGTGCCGGGGGGTGCTGTGGAGTCAGCGTGAGGGGGGTGCCGGGGGGGTCAGGTTGGGGGGGTGCCGGGGGGTCAGCGTGAGGGCGGTGCCGGGGGGTCAGCGTGGGGGGGTGCCGAGGGGTCAGCGTGGGGGGGGTGCCGGGGGGTGCTGGGGGGTCATCGTGGGGGGGGTGCCGGGGGGTGCTGTGGAGTCAGCGTGGGGGGGTGCCGGGGGGTGCCGTGGGGTCAGCGTGGGGGGGTGCTGAGGGGTGCCGTGGAGTCAGCGTGGGGGGGGTGCCGGGGGGTGCCGGGGGGGTCAGCGTCGGGGGGTGCCGGGGGGTGCTGTGGAGTCAGCGTGAGGGGGGTGCCGGGGGGTCAGCGTGGGGGGGGTGCCGGGGGGTGCTGTGGAGTCAGCGTGAGGGGGGGCCGGGGGGTCAGCGTGGGGGGGTGCCGGGGGGTGCCGTGGGGTCAGCGTGGGGGGGGTGCCGTGGGGTCAGCGTGGGGGGGGTGCCGGGGGGTGCCGTGGAGTCAGCATGGGGGGGGTGCCGTGGGGTCAGCGTGGGGGGGGTGCCGTGGGTCAGCGTGGGGGGGGTGCCAGGGGGTGCTGTGGAGTCAGCGTGGGGGGGGAGCCGGGGGGTGCCGTGGAGTCAGCGTGGGGGGGGGTGCCGGGGGGTCAGCGTGGGGGGGGTGCCGGGGGGTGCCGTGGAGTCAGCGTGGGGGGGGTGCCGTGGGGTCAGCGTGGGGGAGGTGCCGGGGGGTGCTGTGGAGTCAGCGTGGGGGGGGAGCCGGGGGGTGCCGGGGGGTCAGCGTGAGGGCGGTGCCGGGGGGTCAGCGTGAGGGCGGTGCTGGGGGGTTGCCGAGGGGTCAGCGTGGGGGGGGTGCCGGGGGGTGCAGGGGGGTCATCGTGGGGGGGGTGCCGGGGGGTGCTGTGGAGTCAGCGTGGGGGGGTGCCGGGGGGTGAGCGTGAGGACGGTGCCGGGGGGTCAGCGTGAGGACGGTGCCGGGGGGTCAGCGTGGGGGGGGGGTGCCGAGAGGTCAGCGTGGGGGGGTGCCGGGGGGGTGCCGAGGGGTCAGCGTGGGGGGTGTGCCGGGGGGTCAGCGTGGGGGGGGTGCCGGGGAGTCAGCATGGGGGGGGTGCCGGGGGGGTGCCGGGGGGTCAGCGTGGGGGGGTGCCGGGGGGTTGCCGAGGGGTCAGCGTGGGGGGGGTGCCGGGGGGTGCAGGGGGGTCAGCGTGGGGGGGTGCCGGGGGGTGCTGTGGAGTCAGCGTGAGGGGGTGCCGGGGGGTCAGCGTGGGGGGGGTGCCGGGGGGTGCTGTGGAGTCAGCGTGAGGGGGTGCCGGGGGGTCAGCGTGGGGGGGGTGCCGGGGGGTGCCGTGGAGTCAGCATGGGGGGGGTGCCGTGGGGTCAGCGCGGGGGGGGTGCTGGGGGGGTCAGCGTGAGGGGGGTGCCAGGGGGTGCTGTGGAGTCAGCGTGGGGGGGGAGCCGGGGGGTGCCGTGGGGTCAGCGTGGGGGGGGTGCCGTGGGGTCAGCGTGGGGGGGGTGCCGGGGGGTGCCGTGGGGTCAGCGTGGGGGGGGTGCCGTGGGGTCAGCGTGGGGGGGGGTGCCGGGGGGTGCTGTGGAGTCAACGTGGGGGGGTGCCGTGGGGTCAGCATGGGGGGGGTGCCGTGGGGTCAGCGTGGGGGGGGTGCCGGGGGGTGCCGGGGGGTCAGCGTGGGGAGGTGCCGGGGGGTGCTGTGGAGTTAGCGTGGGGGGGTGCCGGGGGGTCAGCGTGGGGGGGTGCCGGGGGGTGCTGTGGAGTTAGCGTGGGGGGGGTGCCGGGGGGTCAGCGTGAGGGCGGTGCCGGGGGGGTGCCGGGGGGTCAGCGTGGGGGGGGTGCCGGGGGGGTGCCGGGGGGTCAGCGTGTGGGGGTGCCGGGGGGTGCCGGGGGGGTCAGCGTGGGGGGGTGCCGGGGGGGTGCCGGGGGGTCAGCGTGGGGGGGTGCCGGGGGGTGACCAGCTGCTCTCTCTGTCCAGGCTGGGCCTGGCAGCCCGGCGCCATGGAGCCTGACGGGACAGCCCGTGAGCCGGCAGGGCCGGGGTCCGCTGAGAGGAAACTGCACTTCAAAGTGACGCGATTCATCATGGAGGCAGGTACGTGGCTCGGGGCGGGGTTTCCTGCCGGGCGCGGGAGGCTGGGGGGTGGAGTGAGGCGCAGGGCAGACCGTGCTGCTGGGTGGGGGGCTCTGCCAGTGCACTGATGGGGCTGAGCCCAGGGGGCAGGTGACTATGGGCCAAAGAGGTGGGGGCAGGAGCTGGTGGAGGCCATAGGGGAGCCATGCTAACAGGCTGGGGAAGAGCGGCCGTGGCAGTGGGGGATGGGATTGGGAGACAGGCCCTCCCCCATGACCTTCCTTCCCCTCCCCTAGGGGTGAAGCTGGGCCTGCGCTCCATCCCTGTGGCCACGGCCTGCACCATTTACCACAGCTTCTTTGCCGCCACGCGGGCCCTGGCGCCCTACGACCCTTACCTGGTGGCCATGGCTGCACTGTACCTGGCTGGCAAGGTGGAGGAGCAGCATCTGAGAACTCGAGACATCATCAATGTCAGCTACAGGTAACCCTGCCCACCTGCCTCTGGGCTGGGAGCCAGGACCCTGGGCTCTCCCCTGGCTCTGGGGGGGGGGAGGGGTTGGTGGTTAGGGTAGGAAGGGGACAGGACCCTGGACTCTCCCCTGGCTGGGGGAGGGGGGCGCGGGGGCAGGCGGTTAGTGGTTAGGGTAGGAAGGGGACAGGACCCTGGGCTCTCCCCTGGCTGGGGGAGGGGGGCGCGGGGGCAGGCGGTTAGCGGTTAGGGTAGGAAGGGGACAGGACCCTGGGCTCTCCCCTGGCTGGGGGAGGGGGGCGCGGGGGCAGGCGGTTAGTGGTTAGGGTAGGAAGGGGACAGGACCCTGGGCTCTCCCCTGGCTGGGGGAGGGGGGCGCGGGGGGCAGGCGGTTAGTGGTTAGGGTAGGAAGGGGACAGGACCCGGGGCTCTCCCCTGGCTGGGGGAGGGGGGCGCGGGGGCAGGCGGTTAGTGGTTAGGGTAGGAAGGGGACAGGACCCTGGGCTCTCCCCTGGCTGGGGGAGGGGGGGCGCGGGGGCAGGCGGTTAGTGGTTAGGGTAGGAAGGGGACAGGACCTTGGGCTCTCCCCTGGCTGGGGGGGGGGCGCGGGGGCAGGCAGCTAGTGGTTAGGGTAGGAAGGGGACAGGACCCTGGGGTCTCCCCTGGCTCTGGGGGGGGGGAAGGGTTAGTGGTTAGGGTAGGAAGGGGACAGGACCCTGGGGTCTCCCCTGGCTCTGGGGAGCGGAAGGGTTAGTGGTTAGGGTAGCAAGGGGACAGGACCCTGGGGTCTCCCCTGGCTCTGGGGGGGGGAAGGGTTAGTGGTTAGGGTAGGAAGGGGACAGGACCCTGGGGTCTCCCCTGGCTCTGGGGGGAGGAAGGGTTAGTGGTTAGGGTAGGAAGGGGACGGGACCCTGGGCTCTCCCCTGGCTGGGGGGGGAGGGAGGGGTTAGCGGTTAGGGTAGGAAGGGGACGGGACACTGGGCTCTCCCCTGGCTGGGGGGGGGAGGGGTTAGCGGTTAGGGTAGGAAGGGGACGGGACCCTGGGCTCTCCCCTGGCTGGGGGGGGAGGGAGGGGTTGGCGGTTAGGGTAGGAAGGGGACGGGACCCTGGGCTCTCCCCTGGCTGGGGGAGGGGGGCGCGGGGGCAGGCGGTTAGTGGTTAGGGTAGGAAGGGGACAGGACCTTGGGCTCTCCCCTGGCTGGGGGGGGGGCGCGGGGGCAGGCAGCTAGTGGTTAGGGTAGGAAGGGGACAGGACCCTGGGGTCTCCCCTGGCTCTGGGGGGGGGAAGGGTTAGTGGTTAGGGTAGCAAGGGGACAGGACCCTGGGGTCTCCCCTGGCTCTGGGGAGCGGAAGGGTTAGTGGTTAGGGTAGGAAGGGGACAGGACCCTGGGGTCTCCCCTGGCTCTGGGGAGCGGAAGGGTTAGTGGTTAGGGTAGCAAGGGGACAGGACCCTGGGGTCTCCCCTGGCTCTGGGGGGGGGAAGGGTTAGTGGTTAGGGTAGGAAGGGGACAGGACCCTGGGGTCTCCCCTGGCTCTGGGGGGAGGAAGGGTTAGTGGTTAGGGTAGGAAGGGGACAGGACCCTGGGCTCTCCCCTGGCTGGGGGGGGGAGGGGTTGGCGGTTAGGGTAGGAAGGGGACAGGACCCTGGGCTCTCCCCTGGCTGGGGGGGGGGGAGGGGTTGGCGGTTAGGGTAGGAAGGGGACAGGACCCTGGGCTCTCCCCTGGCTGGGGGGGGGAGGGGTTAGCGGTTAGGGTAGGAAGGGGACAGGACCCTGGGCTCTCCCCTGGCTCTGGGGGGGGAGGGGTTAGCGGTTAGGGTAGGAAGGGGACAGGACCCTGGGCTCTCCCCTGGCTGGGGGAGGGGGGCGCGGGGGCAGGCGGTTAGTGGTTAGGGTAGGAAGGGGACAGGACCCTGGGCTCTCCCCTGGCTGGGGGAGGGGGGCGCGGGGGCAGGCGGTTAGTGGTTAGGGTAGGAAGGGGACAGGACCCTGGGCTCTCCCCTGGCTGGGGGAGGGGGGCGCGGGGGCAGGCGGTTAGTGGTTAGGGTAGGAAGGGGACAGGACCCTGGGCTCTCCCCTGGCTGGGGGAGGGGGGCGCGGGGGCAGGCGGTTAGTGGTTAGGGTAGGAAGGGGACAGGACCTTGGGCTCTCCCCTGGCTGGGGGGGGGGCGCGGGGGCAGGCAGCTAGTGGTTAGGGTAGGAAGGGGACAGGACCCTGGGGTCTCCCCTGGCTCTGGGGGGGGGAAGGGTTAGTGGTTAGGGTAGGAAGGGGACAGGACCCTGGGGTCTCCCCTGGCTCTGGGGAGCGGAAGGGTTAGTGGTTAGGGTAGCAAGGGGACAGGACCCTGGGGTCTCCCCTGGCTCTGGGGGGGGGAAGGGTTAGTGGTTAGGGTAGGAAGGGGACAGGACCCTGGGGTCTCCCCTGGCTCTGGGGGGAGGAAGGGTTAGTGGTTAGGGTAGGAAGGGGACGGGACCCTGGGCTCTCCCCTGGCTGGGGGGGGAGGGAGGGGTTAGCGGTTAGGGTAGGAAGGGGACGGGACCCTGGGCTCTCCCCTGGCTGGGGGGGGGAGGGGTTAGCGGTTAGGGTAGGAAGGGGACGGGACCCTGGGCTCTCCCCTGGCTGGGGGGGGAGGGAGGGGTTGGCGGTTAGGGTAGGAAGGGGACAGGACCCTGGGCTCTACCCTGGCTCTGGGGGGGGGAGGGGTTGGCGGTTAGGGTAGGAAGGGGACGGGACCCTGGGCTCTCCCCTGGCTGGGGGGGGAGGGAGGGGTTAGCGGTTAGGGTACGAAGGGGACAGGACCCTGGGCTCTCCCCTGGCTCTGGGGGGGGAGGGGTTGGCGGTTAGGGTAGGAAGGGGACGGGACCCTGGGCTCTCCCCTGGCTGGGGGGGGGGAGGGGTTGGCGGTTAGGGTAGGAAGGGGACAGGACCCTGGGCTCTCCCCTGGCTCTGGGGGGGGAGGGGTTAGCGGTTAGGGTAGGAAGGGGACAGGACCCTGGGCTCTCCCCTGGCTGGGGGGGGAGGGGTTAGCGGTTAGGGTAGGAAGGGGACGGGACCCTGGGCTCTCCCCTGGCTGGGGGGGGGAGGGGTTAGCGGTTAGGGTAGGAAGGGGACAGGACCCTGGGCTCTCCCCTGGCTCTGGGGGGGGAGGGGTTAGCGGTTAGGGTAGGAAGGGGACAGGACCCTGGGCTCTCCCCTGGCTGGGGGGGGAGGGAGGGGTTAGCGGTTAGGGTAGGAAGGGGACAGGACCCTGGGCTCTCCCCTGGCTGGGGGAGGGGGGCGCGGGGGCAGGCGGTTAGTGGTTAGGGTAGGAAGGGGACAGGACCCTGGGCTCTCCCCTGGCTGGGGGAGGGGGGCGCGGGGGCAGGCGGTTAGTGGTTAGGGTAGGAAGGGGACAGGACCCTGGGCTCTCCCCTGGCTGGGGGAGGGGGGCGCGGGGGCAGGCGGTTAGTGGTTAGGGTAGGAAGGGGACAGGACCCTGGGGTCTCCCCTGGCTCTGGGGGGGGGAAGGGTTAGTGGTTAGGGTAGGAAGGGGACAGGACCCTGGGCTCTCCCCTGGCTGGGGGGGGGGGCGCGGGGGCAGGCGGTTAGTGGTTAGGGTAGGAAGGGGACAGGACCCGGGGCTCTCCCCTGGCTCTGGGGGGGGGAGGGGTTGGCGGTTAGGGTAGGAAGGGGACAGGACCCTGGGCTCTCCCCTGGCTGGGGGGGGAGGGAGGGGTTGGCGGTTAGGGTAGGAAGGGGACAGGACCCTGGACTCTCCCCTGGCTGGGGGGGGGGCGCGGGGGCAGGCGGCTGGCGGTTAGGGTAGGAAGGGGACGGGACCCTGGGCTCTCCCCTGGCTCTGGGGGGGGAGGGGTTGGCGGTTAGGGTAGGAAGGGGACGGGACCCTGGGCTCTCCCCTGGCTGGGGGGGGAGGGAGGGGTTAGCGGTTAGGGTAGGAAGGGGACGGGACCCTGGGCTCTCCCCTGGCTGGGGGGGGAGGGAGGGGTTGGCGGTTAGGGTAGGAAGGGGACGGGACCCTGGGCTCTCCCCTGGCTCTGGGGGGGGAGGGAGGGGTTAGCGGTTAGGGTAGGAAGGGGACAGGACCCTGGGGTCTCCCCTGGCTCTGGGGGGGGAGGAGTTAGCGGTTACGGTAGGAAGGGGACGGGACCCTGGGCTCTCCCCTGGCTGGGGGGGGAGGGAGGGGTTGGCGGTTAGGGTAGGAAGGGGACGGGACCCTGGGCTCTCCCCTGGCTGGGGGGGGGAGGGGTTGGCGGTTAGGGTAGGAAGGGGACGGGACCCTGGGCTCTCCCCTGGCTGGGGGGGGAGGGAGGGGTTGGCGGTTAGGGTAGGAAGGGGACAGGACCCTGGACTCTCCCCTGGCTGGGGGGGGGGGGCGCGGGGGCAGGCGGCTGGCGGTTAGGGTAGGAAGGGGACGGGACCCTGGGCTCTCCCCTGGCTGGGGGGGGAGGGAGGGGTTGGCGGTTAGGGTAGGAAGGGGACGGGACCCTGGGCTCTCCCCTGGCTGGGGGGGGAGGGAGGGGTTAGCGGTTAGGGTAGGAAGGGGACGGGACCCTGGGCTCTCCCCTGGCTCTGGGGGGGGAGGGGTTAGCGGTTAGGGTAGGAAGGGGACAGGACCCTGGGCTCTCCCCTGGCTGGGGGGGGGAGGGGCTGGCGGTTAGGGTAGGAAGGGGACGGGACCCTGGGCTCTACCCTGGCTCTGGGGGGGGGAGGGGTTAGCGGTTAGGGTAGGAAGGGGACAGGACCCTGGGGTCTCCCCTGGCTCTGGGGGGGGGAGGGAGGGGTTAGCGGTTAGGGTAGGAAGGGGACAGGACCCTGGGCTCTCCCCTGGCTGGGGGGGGAGGGAGGGGTTAGCGGTTAGGGTAGGAAGGGGACAGGACCCTGGGCTCTCCCCTGGCTGGGGGGGGAGGGGTTAGCGGTTAGGGTAGGAAGGGGACAGGACCCTGGGCTCTCCCCTGGCTGGGGGGGGAGGGGTTAGCGGTTAGGGTAGGAAGGGGACAGGACCCTGGGCTCTCCCCTGGCTCTGGGGGGGGAGGGGTTGGCGGTTAGGGTAGGAAGGGGACAGGACCCTGGGCTCTCCCCTGGCTGGGGGGGGAGGGAGGGGTTAGCGGTTAGGGTAGGAAGGGGACGGGACCCTGGGCTCTCCCCTGGCTGGGGGGGGGAGGGGCTGGCGGTTAGGGTAGGAAGGGGACGGGACCCTGGGCTCTACCCTGGCTGGGGGGGGAGGGAGGGGTTAGCGGTTAGGGTAGGAAGGGGACAGGACCCTGGGCTCTCCCCTGGCTGGGGGGGGGAGGGAGGGGTTAGCGGTTAGGGTAGGAAGGGGACAGGACCCTGGGCTCTCCCCTGGCTCTGGGGGGGGAGGGGTTAGCGGTTAGGGTAGGAAGGGGACAGGACCCTGGGCTCTCCCCTGGCTCTGGGGGGGGAGGGGTTAGCGGTTAGGGTAGGAAGGGGACAGGACCCTGGGGTCTCCCCTGGCTCTGGGGGGGGAGGGGTTAGCGGTTAGGGTAGGAAGGGGACGGGACCCTGGGCTCTCCCCTGGCTCTGGGGGGGGAGGGGTTGGCGGTTAGGGTAGGAAGGGGACAGGACCCTGGGCTCTCCCCTGGCTGGGGGGGGAGGGAGGGGTTAGCGGTTAGGGTAGGAAGGGGACAGGACCCTGGGCTCTCCCCTGGCTGGGGGGGGGAGGGGTTAGCGGTTAGGGGAGGAAGGGGACGGGACCCTGGGCTCTCCCCTGGCTGGGGGGGGAGGGAGGGGTTAGCGGTTAGGGTAGGAAGGGGACGGGACCCTGGGCTCTCCCCTGGCTGGGGGGGGAGGGAGGGGTTGGCGGTTAGGGTAGGAAGGGGACGGGACCCTGGGCTCTCCCCTGGCTGGGGGGGGGAGGGGTTGGCGGTTAGGGTAGGAAGGGGACGGGACCCTGGGCTCTCCCCTGGCTGGGGGGGGAGGGGTTGGCGGTTAGGGTAGGAAGGGGACGGGACCCTGGGCTCTCCCCTGGCTGGGGGGGGAGGGGTTGGCGGTTAGGGTAGGAAGGGGACAGGACCCTGGGCTCTCCCCTGGCTCTGGGGGGGGGAGGGGTTGGCGGTTAGGGTAGGAAGGGGACGGGACCCTGGGCTCTCCCCTGGCTGGGGGGGGAGGGAGGGGTTGGCGGTTAGGGTAGGAAGGGGACGGGACCCTGGGCTCTCCCCTGGCTGGGGGGGGAGGGAGGTGTTGGCGGTTAGGGTAGGAAGGGGACAGGACCCTGGGCTCTCCCCTGGCTGGGGGGGGAGGGAGGGGTTAGCGGTTAGGGTAGGAAGGGGACGGGACCCTGGGCTCTCCCCTGGCTGGGGGGGGAGGGAGGGGTTAGCGGTTAGGGTAGGAAGGGGACAGGACCCTGGGCTCTCCCCTGGCTGGGGGGGGGGAGGGGTTAGCGGTTAGGGTAGGAAGGGGACGGGACCCTGGGCTCTCCCCTGGCTGGGGGGGAGGGAGGGGTTAGCGGTTAGGGTAGGAAGGGGACAGGACCCTGGGGTCTCCCCTGGCTGGGGGGGGGGAGGGGTTGGCGGTTAGGGTAGGAAGGGGACAGGACCCTGGGCTCTCCCCTGGCGGGGGGGGGGGAGGGGTTAGCGGTTAGGGTAGGAAGGGGACGGGACCCTGGGCTCTCCCCTGGCTGGGGGGGGAGGGAGGGGTTGGCGGTTAGGGTAGGAAGGGGACGGGACCCTGGGCTCTACCCTGGCTCTGGGGGGGGGAGGGGTTGGCGGTTAGGGTAGGAAGGGGACAGGACCCTGGGCTCTACCCTGGCTCTGGGGGGGGGAGGGGTTGGCGGTTAGGGTAGGAAGGGGACGGGACCCTGGGCTCTCCCCTGGCTGGGGGGGGGGAGGGGTTAGTGGTTAGGGTAGGAAGGGGACAGGACCCTGGGCTCTACCCTGGCTCTGGGGGGGGGAGGGGCTGGCGGTTAGGGTAGGAAGGGGACGGGACCCTGGGCTCTACCCTGGCTCTGGGGGGGGGAGGGGTTGGCGGTTAGGGTAGGAAGGGGACAGGACCCTGGGCTCTACCCTGGCTCTGGGGGGGGGAGGGGTTGGCGGTTAGGGTAGGAAGGGGACGGGACCCTGGGCTCTCCCCTGGCTGGGGGGGGAGGGAGGGGTTGGCGGTTAGGGTAGGAAGGGGACAGGACCCTGGGCTCTACCCTGGCTCTGGGGGGGGGAGGGGCTGGCGGTTAGGGTAGGAAGGGGACTGGACCCTGGGCTCTCCCCTGGCTGGGGGCGGGAGGGGTTAGCGGTTAGGGTAGGAAGGGGACAGGACCCTGGGCTCTCCCCTGGCTGGGGGGGGAGGGAGGGGCTGGCGGTTAGGGTAGGAAGGGGACAGGACCCTGGGCTCTCCCCTGGCTGGGGGGGGGAGGGGTTGGCGGTTAGGGTAGGAAGGGGACAGGACCCTGGGCTCTCCCCTGGCTCTGGGGGGGGAGGGGTTGGCGGTTAGGGTAGGAAGGGGACAGGACCCTGGGCTCTCCCCTGGCTGGGGGGGGAGGGAGGGGTTAGCGGTTAGGGTAGGAAGGGGACGGGACCCTGGGCTCTCCCCTGGCTGGGGGGGGGGAGGGGTTGGCGGTTAGGGTAGGAAGGGGACAGGACCCTGGGCTCTCCCCTGGCTCTGGGGGGGGAGGGGTTGGCGGTTAGGGTAGGAAGGGGACAGGACCCTGGGCTCTCCCCTGGCTGGGGGGGGGAGGGGTTAGCGGTTAGGGTAGGAAGGGGACGGGACCCTGGGCTCTCCCCTGGCTGGGGGGGGGGAGGGGTTAGCGGTTAGGGTAGGAAGGGGACGGGACCCTGGGCTCTCCCCTGGCTCTGGGGGGGGGAGGGGCTGGCGGTTAGGGTAGGAAGGGGACAGGACCCTGGGCTCTACCCTGGCTCTGGGGGGGGGAGGGGTTGGCGGTTAGGGTAGGAAGGGGACGGGACCCTGGGCTCTCCCCTGGCTGGGGGGGGGGGAGGGGTTAGCGGTTAGGGTAGGAAGGGGACGGGACCCTGGGCTCTCCCCTGGCTGGGGGGGGAGGGAGGGGTTGGCGGTTAGGGTAGGAAGGGGACGGGACCCTGGGCTCTCCCCTGGCTGGGGGGGGAGGGAGGGGTTAGCGGTTAGGGTAGGAAGGGGACGGGACCCTGGGCTCTACCCTGGCTCTGGGGGGGGGAGGGGTTGGCGGTTAGGGTAGGAAGGGGACAGGACCCTGGGCTCTACCCTGGCTGGGGGGGGAGGGAGGGGTTGGCGGTTAGGGTAGGAAGGGGACAGGACCCTGGGCTCTACCCTGGCTCTGGGGGGGGGAGGGGTTGGCGGTTAGGGTAGGAAGGGGACGGGACCCTGGGCTCTCCCCTGGCTGGGGGGGGAGGGAGGGGTTGGCGGTTAGGGTAGGAAGGGGACAGGACCCTGGGCTCTACCCTGGCTCTGGGGGGGGGAGGGGTTGGCGGTTAGGGTAGGAAGGGGACAGGACCCTGGGCTCTCCCCTGGCTCTGGGGGAGGGAGGGGTTAGCGGTTAGGGTAGGAAGGGGACTGGACCCTGGGCTCTCCCCTGGCTGGGGGGGGGAGGGAGGGGTTAGCGGTTAGGGTAGGAAGGGGACGGGACCCTGGGCTCTCCCCTGGCTGGGGGGGGAGGGAGGGGTTAGCGGTTAGGGTAGGAAGGGGACTGGACCCTGGGCTCTCCCCTGGCTGGGGGCGGGAGGGGTTAGCGGTTAGGGTAGGAAGGGGACAGGACCCTGGGCTCTCCCCTGGCTGGGGGGGGAGGGAGGGGCTGGAGGTTAGGGTAGGAAGGGGACAGGACCCTGGGCTCTCCCCTGGCTGGGGGGGGAGGGGTTGGCGGTTAGGGTAGGAAGGGGACAGGACCCTGGGCTCTCCCCTGGCTGGGGGGGGAGGGAGGGGCTGGCGGTTAGGGTAGGAAGGGGACGGGACCCTGGGCTCTCCCCTGGCTGGGGGGGGAGGGAGGGGCTGGCGGTTAGGGTAGGAAGGGGACGGGACCCTGGGCTCTCCCCTGGCTGGGGGGGGAGGGAGGGGTTAGCGGTTAGGGTAGGAAGGGGACGGGACCCTGGGCTCTCCCCTGGCTGGGGGGGGAGGGAGGGGCTGGCGGTTAGGGTAGGAAGGGGACGGGACCCTGGGCTCTCCCCTGGCTGGGGGGGGAGGGAGGGGTTAGCGGTTAGGGTAGGAAGGGGACGGGACCCTGGGCTCTCCCCTGGCTGGGGGGGGAGGGAGGGGTTAGCGGTTAGGGTAGGAAGGGGACGGGACCCTGGGCTCTCCCCTGGCTGGGGGGGGGGAGGGGTTGGCGGTTAGGGTAGGAAGGGGACGGGACCCTGGGCTCTCCCCTGGCTCTGGGGGGGGGGGGGTTGGCGGTTAGGGTAGGAAGGGGACAGGACCCTGGGCTCTCCCCTGGCTGGGGGGGGGAGGGGTTAGCGGTTAGGGTAGGAAGGGGACGGGACCCTGGGCTCTCCCCTGGCTGGGGGGGGGAGGGGTTAGCGGTTAGGGTAGGAAGGGGACAGGACCCTGGGCTCTCCCCTGGCTCTGGGGGGGGGAGGGGTTAGTGGTTAGGGTAGGAAGGGGACGGGACCCTGGGCTCTCCCCTGGCTGGGGGGGGAGGGAGGGGTTGGCGGTTAGGGTAGGAAGGGGACAGGACCCTGGGCTCTACCCTGGGCTCTGGGGGGGGGAGGGGTTTGCGGTTAGGGTAGGAAGGGGACGGGACCCTGGGCTCTCCCCTGGCTCTGGGGGGGGGAGGGGGTTAGCGGTTAGGGTAGGAAGGGGACAGGACCCTGGGCTCTCCCCTGGCTGGGGGGGGGAGGGGCTGGCGGTTAGGGTAGGAAGGGGACGGGACCCTGGGCTCTCCCCTGGCTGGGGGGGGGCGGGAGGGGTTGGCGGTTAGGGTAGGAAGGGGACAGGACCCTGGGCTCTCCCCTGGCTGGGGGGGGAGGGAGGGGTTAGCGGTTAGGGTAGGAAGGGGACAGGACCCTGGGCTCTCCCCTGGCTGGGGGGGGGAGGGGTTGGCGGTTAGGGTAGGAAGGGGACAGGACCCTGGGCTCTCCCCTGGCTGGGGGGGGGAGGGGTTGGCGGTTAGGGTAGGAAGGGGACAGGACCCTGGGCTCTCCCCTGGCTGGGGGGGGGAGGGGTTAGCGGTTAGGGTAGGAAGGGGACAGGACCCTGGGCTCTCCCCTGCCTGGGGGGGGAGGGAGGGGTTGGCGGTTAGGGTAGGAAGGGGACGGGACCCTGGGCTCTCCCCTGGCTCTGGGGGGGGGAGGGGCTGGCGGTTAGGGTAGGAAGGGGACAGGACCCTGGGCTCTCCCCTGGCTGGGGGGGGGAGGGGTTAGCGGTTAGGGTAGGAAGGGGACGGGACCCTGGGCTCTCCCCTGGCTCTGGGGGGGGGAGGGGTTAGCGGTTAGGGTAGGAAGGGGACGGGACCCTGGGCTCTCCCCTGGCTGGGGGGGGAGGGGCTGGCGGTTAGGGTAGGAAGGGGACAGGACCCTGGGCTCTCCCCTGGCTCTGGGGGGGGGAGGGGCTGGCGGTTAGGGTAGGAAGGGGACAGGACCCTGGGCTCTCCCTGGCTCTGGGGGGGGGAGGGGGTTAGCGGTTAGGGTAGGAAGGGGACGGGACCCTGGGCTCTCCCCTGGCTGGGGGGGGAGGGGCTGGCGGTTAGGGTAGGAAGGGGACGGGACCCTGGGCTCTCCCCTGGCTGGGGGGGGAGGGAGGGGTTGGCGGTTAGGGTAGGAAGGGGACAGGACCCTGGGCTCTCCCCTGGCTCTGGGGGGGGGAGGGGTTAGCGGTTAGGGTAGGAAGGGGACAGGACCCTGGGCTCTCCCCTGGCTGGGGGGGGGAGGGGTTAGCGGTTAGGGTAGGAAGGGGACAGGACCCTGGGCTCTCCCCTGCCTGGGGGGGGAGGGAGGGGTTGGCGGTTAGGGTAGGAAGGGGACGGGACCCTGGGCTCTCCCCTGGCTGGGGGGGGGAGGGGCTGGCGGTTAGGGTAGGAAGGGGACGGGACCCTGGGCTCTCCCCTGGCTGGGGGGGGGAGGGGTTAGCGGTTAGGGTAGGAAGGGGACAGGACCCTGGGCTCTCCCCTGCCTGGGGGGGGAGGGAGGGGTTGGCGGTTAGGGTAGGAAGGGGACGGGACCCTGGGCTCTCCCCTGGCTGGGGGGGGGAGGGGCTGGCGGTTAGGGTAGGAAGGGGACGGGACCCTGGGCTCTCCCCTGGCTCTGGGGGGGGGGAGGGGCTGGCGGTTAGGGTAGGAAGGGGACAGGACCCTGGGCTCTCCCCTGGCTCTGGGGGGGGGAGGGGTTAGCGGTTAGGGTAGGAAGGGGACGGGACCCTGGGCTCTCCCCTGGCTCGGGGGGGGGGGAGGGGCTGGCGGTTAGGGTAGGAAGGGGACAGGACCCTGGGCTCTCCCCTGGCTCTGGGGGGGGGAGGGGTTAGCGGTTAGGGTAGGAAGGGGACAGGACCCTGGGCTCTCCCCTGGCTCTGGGGGGGGAGGGGTTAGCGGTTAGGGTAGGAAGGGGACAGGACCCTGGGCTCTCCCCTGGCTCTGGGGGGGGGAGGGGTTAGCGGTTAGGGTAGGAAGGGGACAGGACCCTGGGCTCTCCCCTGGCTGGGGGGGGAGGGAGGGGCTGGCGGTTAGGGTAGGAAGGGGACAGGACCCTGGGCTCTCCCCTGGCTGGGGGGGGGAGGGGCTGGCGGTTAGGGTAGGAAGGGGACGGGACCCTGGGCTCTCCCCTGGCTGGGGGGGGAGGGAGGGGCTGGCGGTTAGGGTAGGAAGGGGACGGGACCCTGGGCTCTCCCCTGGCTGGGGGGGGGAGGGGCTGGCGGTTAGGGTAGGAAGGGGACAGGACCCTGGGCTCTCCCCTGGCTCTGGGGGGGGGAGGGGTTAGCGGTTAGGGTAGGAAGGGGACAGGACCCTGGGCTCTCCCCTGGCTGGGGGGGGGAGGGGCTGGCGGTTAGGGTAGGAAGGGGACAGGACCCTGGGCTCTCCCCTGGCTGGGGGGGGGAGGGGCTGGCGGTTAGGGTAGGAAGGGGACAGGACCCTGGGCTCTCCCCTGGCTCTGGGGGGGGGAGGGGTTAGCGGTTAGGGTAGGAAGGGGACAGGACCCTGGGCTCTCCCCTGGCTGGGGGGGGGAGGGGCTGGCGGTTAGGGTAGGAAGGGGACAGGACCCTGGGCTCTCCCCTGGCTGGCGGGGGGAGGGGCTGGCGGTTAGGGTAGGAAGGGGACAGGACCCTGGGCTCTCCCCTGGCTCTGGGGGGGGGAGGGGTTAGCGGTTAGGGTAGGAAGGGGACGGGACCCTGGGCTCTCCCCTGGCTGGGGGGGGAGGGAGGGGCTGGCGGTTAGGGTAGGAAGGGGACAGGACGCCTGCTTGGCCTGTGCCATTTCCCCTCTCTCTGCCCAGGTACTTACACCCCCAGAGTGAGCCCCTGGACCTGGACTCCCCGTTCTGGGAGCTGCGGGACAGCCTTGTGCAGTGCGAGCTGCTCATGCTGCGGGTGCTTGGCTTCCGGGTTTCCTTCCAGCACCCCCACAAGGTGGGTCCTTTGGCCAGGGTCCAGCATGGAGGGTGGGGGGCTCATCTTCACCCTGCTGCTCTGCCTGAGAGGGCACCAGCCTGGCACCAGGGCCCGGATGCCTTGGCACTATGGGGGGTGTCTGTTGGGCGGGAACAGGGGTTGGGGGCCAGGACGCCTGGGTTCGGGGGAGGGGTCTCTTGCGCGGGAACAGGGGCTGGGGGCCAGGACCCCTGGGCACTATGGAGGGTGTCTGTTGGGCGGGAACAGGGGTTGGGGGCCAGGACGCCTGGATTTGGGGGAGGGGTCTCTTGGGCGGGAACAGGGGCTGGGGGCCAGGACCCCTGGGCACTATGGGGGGTGTCTGCTGGGCCGGAACAGGGGCTGGGGGCCAGGACGCCTGGGCACTATGGGGGGTGTCGGTTGGGCGGGAAGAGGGGCTGGGGGCCAGGACGCCTGGGCACTATGGGGGGTGTCTGCTGGGCGGGAACAGGGGCTGGGGGCCAGGACGCCTGGGCACTATGTGCGGTGTCTGTTGGGTGGGAAGAGGGGCTGGGGGCCAGGACGCCTGGGCACTATGGGGGGTGTTTCTTGGGCGGGAACAGGGGCTGGGGGCCAGGACACCTGGGTTCGGGGGGGGGTGTCTGTTGGGCGGGAACAGGGGCTGGGGGCCAGGACGCCTGGGCACTATGGGGGGTGTTGGTTGGGTGGGAACAGGGGCTGGGGGCCAGGACGCCTGGGTTCGGGGGAGAGGTCTCTTGGGCGGGAACAGGGGCTGGGGGCCAGGACGCCTGGGTTCGGGGGAGGGGTCTCTTGGGCGGGAACAGGGGCTGGGGGCCAGGACCCCTGGGCACTATGGGGGGTGTCGGTTGGGCGGGAACAGGGGTTGGGGGCCAGGACGCCTGGGCACTATGGAGGGTGTCTGTTGGGCGGGAACAGGGGTTGGGGGCCAGGACGCCTGGGTTCGGGGGAGGGGGTCTCTTGGGCGGGAACAGGGGCTGGGGGCCAGGACGCCTGGGCACTATGGGGGGTGTCTGTTGGGCGGGAACAGGGGCTGGGGGCCAGGACCCCTGGGCACTATGGGGGGTGTCTGTTGGGCGGGAACAGGGGTTGGGGGCCAGGACCCCTGGGCACTATGGGGGGTGTCTGTAGGGCGGGAACAGGGGCTGGGGGCCAGGACCCCTGGGCACTATGGGGGGTGTCGGTTGGGCGGGAACAGGGGTTGGGGTCCAGGACCCCTGGGCACTATGGGGGGTGTCTGTTGGGCGGGAACAGGGGTTGGGGGCCAGGACGCCTGGGCACTATGGGGGGTGTCTGCTGGGCGGGAACAGGGGCTGGGGTCCAGGACGCCTGGGTTCGGGGGGGGGGTGTCTGTTGGGCGGGAACGGGGGCTGGGGGCCAGGACGCCTGGGTTCGGGGGGGGGTGTCTGTTGGGCGGGAACAGGGGCTGGGGGCCAGGACGCCTGGGTTCGGGGGGGGGTGTCTGTTGGGCGGGAACAAGGGCTGGGGGCCAGGACGCCTGGGTTCGGGGGGGGGTGTCTGTTGGGCGGGAACGGGGGCTGGGGGCCAGGACGCCTGGGCACTATGGGGGGTGTCTGTTGGGCGGGAACAGGGGCTGGGGGCCAGGACGCCTGGGCACTATGGGGGGTGTCTGTTGGGCGGGAACAGGGGCTGGGGGCCAGGACGCCTGGGTTCGGGGGAGGGGTCTGTTGGGCGGGAACAGGGGCTGGGGGCCAGGACGCCTGGGTTCGGGGGAGGGGTCTGTTGGGCGGGAACAGGGGCTGGGGGCCAGGACGCCTGGGTTCGGGGGAGGGGTCTGTTGGGCGGGAACAGGGGTGGGGGCCAGGACGCCTGGGCACTATGGGGGGTGTTTGTTGGGCGGGAACAGGGGTTGGGGGCCAGGACCCCTGGGTTCGGGGGGGGGGTGTCTGTTGGGCGGGAACAGGGGCTGGGGGCCAGGACGCCTGGGCATTCTGGGGGGTGTCTGTTGGGCGGGAACAGGGGCTGGGGGCCAGGACGCCTGGGTTTGGGGGAGGGGTCTCTTGGGCGGGAACAGGGGCTGGGGGCCAGGACCCCTGGGCACTATGGGGGGTGTCTGTTGGGCGGGAACAGGGGCTGGGGGCCGGGACGCCTGGGCACTATGGGGGGTGTCGGTTGGGCGGGAACAGGGGCTGGGGGCCAGGACGCCTGGGCACTATGGGGGGTGTCTGCTGGGCGGGAACAGGGGCTGGGGGCCAGGACCCCTGGGCACTATGGGGGGTGTCTGTTGGGCGGGAAGAGGGGCTGGGGGCCAGGACGCCTGGGCACTATGGGGGGTGTTTCTTGGGCGGGAACAGGGGCTGGGGGCCAGGACGCCTGCGTTCGGGGGGGGGTGTCTGTTGGGCGGGAACAGGGGCTGGGGGCCAGGACGCCTGGGCACTATGGGGGGTGTTGGTTGGGTGGGAACAGGGGCTGGGGGCCAGGACGCCTGGGTTCGGGGGAGGGGTCTCTTGGGCGGGAACAGGGGCTGGGGGCCAGGACGCCTGGGTTCGGGGGAGGGGTCTCTTGGGCGGGAACAGGGGCTGGGGGCCAGGACCCCTGGGCACTATGGGGGGTGTCTGTTGGGCGGGAACAGGGGTTGGGGGCCAGGACGCCTGGGTTCGGGGGAGGGGTCTCTTGGGCGGGAACAGGGGCTGGGGGCCAGGACCCCTGGGCACTATGGGGGGTGTCGGTTGGGCGGGAACAGGGGTTGGGGGCCAGGACGCCTGGGTTCGGGGGAGGGGTCTCTTGGGCGGGAACAGGGGCTGGGGGCCAGGACCCCTGGGCACTATGGGGGGTGTCGGTTGGGCGGGAACAGGGGCTGGGGGCCAGGACACCTGGGCACTATGGGGGGTGTTTGTTGGGCGGGAACAGGGGCTGGGGGCCAGGACGCCTGGGTTCGGGGGGGGTCTGTTGGGCGGGAACAGGGGCTGGGGGCCAGGACGCCTGGGTTCGGGGGAGGGGTCTCTTGGGCGGGAACAGGGGCTGGGGGCCAGGACGCCTGGGTTCGGGGGGGGGGTGTCTGTTGGGCGGGAACAGGGGCTGGGGGCCAGGACGCCTGGGTTCGGGGGAGGGGTCTGTTGGGCGGGAACAGGGGCTGGGGGCCAAGACGCCTGGGCACTATGGGGGGTGTCTGTTGGGCGGGAACAGGGGCTGGGGGCCAGGACGCCTGGGTTCGGGGGAAGGGTCTGTTGGGCGGGAACGGGCTGGGGGCCAGGACGCCTGGGCACTATGGGGGGTGTCCGTTGGGCGGGAACAGGGGCTGGGGGCCAGGACGCCTGGGTTCGGGGGAGGGGTCTGTTGGGCGGGAACAGGGGCTGGGGGCCAGGACGCCTGGGTTCGGGGGAGGGGTCTGTTGGGCGGGAACAGGGGCTGGGGGCCAGGACGCCTGGGTTCGGGGGAGGGGTCTGTTGGGCGGGAACAGGGGCTGGGGGCCAGGACGCCTGGGCAATATGGGGGGTGTTTGTTGGGCGGGAACAGGGGTTGGGGGCCAGGACCCCTGGGTTCGGAGGGGGGGGTGTCTGTTGGGCGGGAACAGGGGCTGGGGGCCAGGACGCCTGGGTTCCGGGGAGGGGTCTGTTGGGCGGGAACAGGGGCTGGGGGCCAGGACCCCTGGGCACTCTGGGGGGTGTCTGTTGGGCGGGAACAGGGGCTGGGGGCCAGGACCCCTGGGCACTCTGGGGGGTGTCTGTTGGGCGGGAACAGGGGCTGGGGGCCAGGACCCCTGTACACTCTGGGGGGTGTCTGTTGGGCGGGAACAGGGGCTGGGGGCCAGGACCCCGGGCACTCTGCGGGGTGTCTGTTGGGCGGGAACAGGGGCTGGGGGTCAGGACGCCTGGGCATTCTGGGGGGTGTCTGTTGGGCGGGAACAGGGGCTGGGGGCCAGGACGCCTGGGCACTATGGGGGGTGTCTGTTGGGCGGGAACAGGGGCTGGGGGCCAGGACGCCTGGGTTCGGGGGAGGGGTCTCTTGGGCGGGAACAGGGGCTGGGGGCCAGGACGCCTGGGCACTATGGGGGGTGTCTGTTGGGCGGGAACAGGGGCTGGGGGCCAGGACCCCTGGGCACTCTGGGGGGTGTCTGTTGGGCGGGAACAGGGGCTGGGGGCCAGGACCCCTGGGCACTCTGGGGGGTGTCTGTTGGGCGGGAACAGGGGCTGGGGGCCAGGACCCCTGTACACTCTGGGGGGTGTCTGTTGGGCGGGAACAGGGGCTGGGGGCCAGGACCCCTGTGCACTCTGCGGGGTGTCTGTTGGGCGGGAACAGGGGCTGGGGGTCAGGACGCCTGGGCATTCTGGGGGGTGTCTGTTGGGCGGGAACAGGGGCTGGGGGCCAGGACGCCTGGGCATTATGGGGGGTGTCTGTTGGGCGGGAACAGGGGCTGGGGGCCAGGACCCCTGTGCACTCTGGGGGGTGTCTGTTGGGCGGGAACAGGGGCTGGGGGCCAGGACCCCTGTGCACTCTGGGGGGTGTCTGTTGGGCGGGAACAGGGGCTGGGGGCCAGGACCCCGGGCACTCTGGGGGGTGTCTGTTGGGCGGGAACAGGGGCTGGGGGCCAGGACGCCTGGGCACTATGGGGGGTGTTGGTTGGGTGGGAACAGGGGCTGGGGGCCAGGACCCCGGGCACTCTGGGGGGTGTCTGTTGGGCGGGAACAGGGGCTGGGGGCCAGGACCCCTGGGCACTCTGGGGGGTGTCTGTTGGGCGGGAACAGGGGCTGGGGGCCAGGACGCCTGGGCACTATGGGGGGTGTCTGTTGGGCGGGAACAGGGGCTGGGGGCCAGGACGCCTGGGCATTATGGGGGGTGTCTGTTGGGCGGGAACAGGGGCTGGGGGTTGCCGTCCAGTACCCCCGGCAGGTGGGCCCTTTGGCTGGGGTCCATCGTGTCTAAACCAGGGCCCTTCAGGGTAAGGGTCCTTATGGAAGCAGCAGCATTGTTCCCCTTCTCTGAGTTTGGGGACCCTCAGGCAGCACAGCGGGGGTTGGAGCTGCTCCTGCCAGGTGCTTCCTAGGTCTCTCGGGAGCTTGCCCAGAGCTACAGAAAACAGCTCATCTACCCGCACAAGCCCTGGCACGCGCCTGGAATCCGGCGAGCACCCAGCCCGCACCCACAATCATTGTTCTCCAGGGCGTGGCCCGCTTGGCATTGAGCCACGAAAGCAGCATGGCCCCTGCCTCGGCTTCCCTTGGCGTACAGCACAGTGCATCTGGAACGGCCCTTCTCCCCCTGCCCAGTTCCCAGGCCGGTTCCAGGCAGCCGCTGCCAGGTCCCGGTGTCAGGGGCGTGGAACACCCGCGGTGTCCTCGGGCACCACGCTCCGCATGGGCCGCGTTCCCCATCGACCAGGCAGGGCGTGCGTCTCCGCAGCCCCCGGTGCCAGCACCGACCCTCCCCCCCGTGGCTCAGGGCCCTTGGAGTTCTGGCCACTTCCCGTGGCAAGCGCCAGCTGCTTCCTTCCTCCCTGCCCCTGTGGCTGGCTGGGTGTGTCCTCTGTGGCGGCCGCCAGCCCGTGTGCCCCAGCAGGCAGGGAGTGGGTAGCGACCTGGGTGTGCTCAGCCCCTCGCCAGCGCCCGCCCAGGCTGGCCTGTTGGATTCACAGCTCCCTCGCCCCGGAACGAGATGGCGGGGGCCCCAGTTCTAGGGCTGGGCCTTTCCCGGCCCCCCGCCCGCCCGGGGCTGTTCTGTGCGCTGGGGCTGTGTCCCACTGGGCAGGGTTGTGGCCATGCAAAGCGAGAGCCGCTCGCCCTGGTTTTCCTGCCTCCCAGCGTCCCATTTCCTGGCCACGGGGCGAGCCCCCGTCGAGGGCAGCGCTGTGGGGAGGCCCAGCTGGTCCCTGTGCTGCTTGAGTCTGCTGGGGTGGGGCCAGGGGGCCTGGGTCCCTCCTCACACTGTCTCCCCCTCCCCCGCAGTACCTGCTCCATTACTTGCTCGCCGTGCGGCAGTGGATGAACCGGCACAGCTGGGAGCGGAGCCCAGTGGCGGCAGCGGCCTGGGCGCTGCTACGGGACAGCTACCACGGGGGCCTGTGTGTGCGCTACCCCCCCCAGCACGTGGCCGTGGCTGTGCTGTCCCTCGCCCTGCAATGCTACGGGGTGGAGCTCCCTGCCCACACCCATGCCCAGATGCCCTGGTGGCAGGTGAGAGCGCCAGGCCTCTCAGGGCCCTTTGGCTGGAGAAACCGAGGCGCAGACGGCAGCCCCCTCCCTCCCAAAGCTCTCTGGCAAAGCCAGGCAGTTCCTGCTCTGGGGCAGGACGGGAGCAGGTGCCCCTAGAGGGGACAGGCCCCTGCCCCAGGCCCCGTTCCCAGCCCTCGTTCCCACTGCTTTCCTCCTCCCCCAGGTGTTCAGTGAGGACCTCGGCAAGGCGCAGATTGACCAGATCACCCTGGATTTGCTCCACGTTTACACCTTGGATGCCGAAGTCTCCTGAGGGGCTCAGAGCACCCCAGCGCCAGCCAGCCAGGCCCTGCCGTGGGGCTGGTTAGAGCCAGTGCCCCCCAGAGTGGGCAGACCACACTCCATTACCCCCAGCCAGCCATGGACTCGGCTCAGATGGGAGCCGACACCCCCTGCGCCATTTCCAGTCAGGCCCTGCCAGTGCCCCCTGCCCCATACCCCTCCCTTTGCCCCTCTGGGAAACCAGGCTGTTCGGTGCGCTGCGGGTGGCCTTGCACAGCTGTTCCCCTGCCCCAGACTCCTAGGTCTGTGCCTGCTCTGAGCTGCCCGGCTCCGCAGCGCTGCGGTCCATGCCTGGCAGCTGCTAGCAGCTCAAGTCCCAGCCGGGTGTACGCAGCCCCTTGTCCCCACCTCGGCCCGGCCCGCTGGAGCGGCGAGTAAAGCCGGGTGTGGACTGGTGCGAGGGGGTCATTCTTTGGTCTTTGCCCCGGGGTTTTGCCCCGATGGGCTGAGCCTCGGCTGTTTGCTCAGGCCCAGCCCACAGAGCTGCACTGGGTCTGGCTTAGCCGGGCAGGAGGGGAGGGGTCCTTTGCATGTCACCGACTCAGCCTGTGTCGCCCTGCAGAAGACACGCAGCTGGCGAGTTTTTATTCATTTTTAATAATATGAAGAGATTGGATCGAGCATTCAGTTATATGCTGTGAGAAGGGCATGGGCAGGGGGTGACAATTTCAGCCCAAACCCCCCTCACCCTGGGGAGGGGGACCCTGCAAGCCTTGAGTTGTGTGTGTTCCTTAAAAACCCCAGAGCGATCTCGGTGTGTCCCTTGCGGCGGGAGCGGGAGGAAGGCAGAGTGGGTCTCCCGCCAGCCAGGAGCTGCTGGGGTTTAACATGGGCTCTCTGCTCCCCCTCGCCCGCCCCCCGCTAGCCATGGGGCTGCACTATGGAAGGAGAACAAGCTGGCTGGGCGGAGGGGAGCGTTCCAGGGGCCGGGGCGCCCTTGCCCTATGGCTTTGGAGAGCGCTGGTGCTGGAGGCTGGACGTAGAGGTCAGTGTGGAGATGGGAAGGGGGCTCACAGGTAATATGGGACCCATCCCCCTTTGCTCACTGGCTTTGGAGGGGTATGCCAGGCAGGGAAACTGAGGCAGTACAAGGCGCTCGGGGACTTGTGTTCCCAGGACAGGGTGAGAACCCGAGTGTCCTGGCTTCTCCCCTCTAACCACTAGACCCCACTCCCCTTGCAGAGGCGGGAGAGAAGCCAGGCATCCTGTCTGTGGATAGCAGGAGGGCCAGCCCCAGCTGGAGGGAATGGGACAAGCTCTTGCTGGGGAAGGGGAAGTCTCCTAGAGGGGACTTAGGGGCAGGCCCTGGGTGCTGCACTTTGGGACCCGCCTCACAGGGCCCTGGGGTGACTTGATCCCACCCTTGTGGCACCTCCCCCCTTGTGCATCTCCCCAAGCAGTCCTGGCGGGGGCCTTTAACACCAAGAGATGGACAGAACTGGGGGAGGGCTGCAGTGTGCACATGGCACCCAGCGGCACAGGGCCCCCCCTCTGGGTCTGCCAGGGGTCTGAGCGGCACCCGGCGGCACAGGGCCCCCCCTCTGGGTCTGCCAGGGGTCTGAGCGGCACCCGGCGGGACAGGGCCCCCCTCTGGGTCTGCCAGGGGTCTGAGCGGCACCCGGCGGGACAGGGCCCCCCTCTGGGTCTGCCAGGGGTCTGAGCGGCACCCGGCGGGACAGGGCCCCCCTCTGGGTCTGCCAGGGGTCTGAGCGGCACCCGGCGGGACAGGGCCCCCCTCTGGGTCTGCCAGGGGTCTGTGTGGCACCCAGCTCTGCAGGGCCGCTGTCTGGGTGGGGGCTGTATCAGGTGGCTCCCCGTGGACCCCGCTCCTGGCTGGCTGTCCAGACGGAGTGTAGCTGGGCAGGGATGGCCTTCCCTCCCATTCCCCAGCCATGAGTTCACAGCCAAGCCCTGGTTAAAGCCCAGCTCCAGCACCCGGGCTGTTAAAAGAAGCCCAGCCAAAAGGCCTGGTGCCCGCGGGGGCCGGGAGCGGCATGCGACGGTCAGTCCGGGGACAGTCAGTCGGTGCTGTAGATATATTGAGGCTATAAATCGCTAAATGGGCCCTCACCCTGCCCACAGCGAGGCCTTCCCAGCCGGCTCCAGCACCACGAAGCCTGGCTGGGCCGGGGGGCTCCCAGCTCTGTCCACAGCCGGTCTGTGCTCCACCGGGCCCCGCGTCCCGCCGGCTGGGGGCTAGAGGGAGGTCTCCATGCTGTGCAGCAGGCTGGCCGAGGCCAGGCCCAGGCCGCTGGCGCTGGCATTGTTGTTCTTGTTGGGGGTGGGCCGGCAGGCCGCCTCGCTCTCCTCCGCGTCGGTCTCGTCGATCAGGGGGATGTTGTGGGTGCGGTCATTGAGCAAGAACTCCGGGGTGGCCATGAAGTTGTGGATCGAGGTCTTGGAGTCCGGCTTCTCCAGCCCTTCGTAGAGCGAGCTACGGAATGCTCTCACCACGCGGATCTGCCGCCGCCGGCGCGGGCGAGGGGCAAACGAGGGAGGGAAAGGGGGGTGAGTTCCGGGGGCCAGGCCGGGCAAAGGGCCCAGGGCAGCCTGCGGTAACGTGGCTACAGCTCATCCAAGAGAGAACCCAGGTGTCCGGCCCCCCGCTGTAACCACCAGGCCCCACTGCCCTCCCAGAGCCGGGGGAGAACCCGGGCGTCCAGCCCCCCAGCTGTAACCACCAGCCCGCACTGCCCTCCCAGAGCCGGGGGAGAACCCAGCCCCACGCTGTAACCACCAGGCCCCACTGCCCTCCCAGAGCCGGGGGAGAACCCGGGCGTCCAGCCCCCCAGCTGTAACCACCAGCTCGCACTGCCCTCCCAGAGCCGGGGGAGAACCCGGCCCCCCGCTGTAACCACCAACCCCCACTGCCCTCCCAGAGCCGGGGGAGAACCCGGCCCCCCGCTGTAACCACCAACCCCCACTGCCCTCCCAGAGCCGGGGGAGAACCCGGCCCCCCGCTGTAACCACCAGCCCCACTGCCCTCCCAGAGCCGGGGGAGAACCCAGCCCCCCGCTGTAACCACCAGCCCCACTGCCCTCCCAGAGCGGGAGAGCACCCAGCCTCTGGGCTCCCACCCTTGGGACTGCACATTTCTCTCATGTGCCCATCCCATCCCATGGACCCGCCTGTGTCTCACTAACCTACCCCCCATCTATGCCACCCTCTAGACATCTGGCCCCATAAACACCCCTCTGGGTATCTGTGTAGCCCAGCCCAGTCCTTCCCTCTGGGCACCTGGTCTCGCTACCTCGCTGCCCTGCCCCCCACTGCATGGACCCTGCTGTCTGTCCTCCCCAGCCCCTCTGTCCCCAGGCCCACAGCCCGGCCTGTCGCTTTGGGTTTGTCCCCACCGCCATCTAGCCCCCTCTGTCCCTAGCCCGCCCCCAGGGACCCATCTGGCCTGCCCATCCTGCCTACCAGCCCTGCCCCCCCGGGACCCATGCCCATGGGGTGGGGGGGGGCGGGATGAGCAGCGAGGGAACAAAACACAAACAGAGCAAGGGAAGAGAGGCAGAGTCAGGACCCTGGGCGCCTGGGTTAGACTTCCCCGCCCTTTGCTGGGCCTGACCCCCCCCCGCAGCTGTGACCACTGGGGTCCATGGGCCCAGCCCCTTGCTGCGGAGAGGCTGCGTCGCTCGTCTCATGGGGCAGGCGTGTTGTGCCCTTATGGAGCCGGGGGGGGGGGGGGGCGGTCCCTGGCTAGGAGGCTGTGAGGCAGGGTGCAAGGCAGGGGGAAGGTGGCCCTGCCGTGGGGGCTGGCGTTGCGCCCCCTGGCTCATGCCTGGCAGTACATGGGGGGTACAGCGCGTGCGCAAGAGGGACCCCCCCCAGGCAGCCAGCGTGCAGCGGGGGTGGGGGGAGCCATGGGCCCACTGCCTGCAAAGGAGCCTGGAAATGCACAGGCCAAGCAGAGTGGGTGAGGAGGCAGCGTTTCACCGGCCCCCCCTGCAAATGGGAGCCAGGCAAAGGGAGGGCAGCAAGCGAGGCCCCCCTCAGCCTGGGACACAAGCCCTGGGAGCCACGGTCCAGCCGGGGGCTGGTGCATCAGCCAGGAGGGCAGTGGGGTGTAGTGGTCAGAGCAGAGGGCAGGGAGGCTCCAGCCCCGCCTGTCCTCCCTCGGTTCAGGTGCTTGGCACAGGGCCCTGGGCCCAGCCGCACCCGGGCAGGAATCTGCGCCCGGCCTGCTTCCCCGGCCTCGTCTGCAGCAGGGTGGCCATGCAGCCAGCCCGAGCAGTGAGCCGGGCGCCCGCGGGAGCTGGCCAGGGGTGCAGGGGTCAGGCCTGCAGCGAGTGGGGAGTGTTGGCGTAGTCGTGCCCAGCTTTGTTGGGGGACACGCAGGCGGCTCCCTGGGCCCATCCACCTGGCGGCAGCCAGTGGGGAGACAGGGGCAGGATAAAGAGGCTGGCAAATCAGGCCAGCTTGGTGGGTTCCCTCCTGCCCAGCCTGACGGGGGGGGGGAGGGCGAGGGGCAGGTTCGGGTCCCTGCAGAAGCAAAATGGGGGAGGGCAAGAGGAGGGGGGGGAAAGGGAGGGGGTATGTGCAAGGCGGCGTGACCTCTGCGACAGTTCCCACTAGGCGGAGCAAAACCGCGGCTCTGGGGCTCCGCGCTCTTCTCAGCCTGGCTGCTGGGGCATGCTGCCTCAGTTTCCCCCTCAGTCTGCGCTATGTGCGCCGCAGGACAGGAACTGGCTCTCCTGGTGGGACGGGGCCCCCAGCTGGGCCGGGGGGGGGGTCCACACTGTGCCCAGCGTGACAGCATCCCCCCAGCCAGGGGTCGGTGCAGCTGCACCCCCCCCCAAGCATGGGATTAGGGGCAGCCTCCCCCCCGCTAGGGCCAGAGGGCGCTGGCAGCCCAGGTCTGGTGGGGAATCCCTAGCCCTGGCAGCGAGCAGAAAGCAAAGTGGAGGACGGGCTGGGGGTTCAGCAGTGGGGGGATGAGGATGAGGAAGGGGCATGATGGATGGACCCCCCCCCTCCCTCCCCGCACACACTCGAAAGGCATCCAGCTCCTGGCAGCCAGACCAGCGGCTCTGCTCCGGCTCCTGGTGGCAGCTGAAAAGGGCAAAGCCGGGGGGAGGGGAGGGGGGACATGGGAGGGCAGTGGGGGATGGGGAAGGGGGAACGTGGGGTCCATTCCAGGCTGTGGCTGGCAACGGCTGGTGCTTGGGGGGCACCCCGGGGGAAGGGGCGGCGCCATGGCAAGCAGGGCCGGGCATTTGCGGGTTCCCACGGGGTCAGGGGACACCCCGTTCCCATCTGCAGGTGAGTGTTTGCACTTTGCCCCCCCTCGGCCCCTGCCCCAGCTCATGGGCCTGGCGGCCACCGCTTCTGACCCCAGCCCGGGGACACGGAGCCAAGCCCCTGCCTGGGCTCAGGCCCCGATCCTGGTCACACGGCACGGGTGCAGGGACCCCGTTGTGCTAGGTACTGCACATGCACCCGGAAGAGTGCCGCCCCCCCCAGCTCTGGCCCTGGCCCGAGCCCGCTGTGGCCTGGACAAAGGGCTGCTCTGGGCCAGACGGGCGCTGAGCCC
Organism: Pelochelys cantorii; assembly: GCA_032595735.1. Classification (NCBI taxonomy): domain Eukaryota; kingdom Metazoa; phylum Chordata; order Testudines; family Trionychidae; genus Pelochelys; species Pelochelys cantorii. The sequence continues at coordinate 13,290,646 of CM064358.1, read as the reverse complement.
AGCCCTGCTTGGCGGGCGTGTCTCTTCCCCCATTCCCACCCTGCTTCCCCGTCCCGCAGGGGCCGGGCTCCGGGCCGGGTCCCCCTCGCTCCGGGCAGGCGCTGCTCGGCTCCTAAAAGAAAGCGTCTTGGTGAGGAGCCCCCCGGGGGCGTGAGGCGGGAGGAAGGGCCCAGGCCAGCGGGAGACAGAGCTGTGTGGAGAGAAAAATAGGAGGGGGAGAACTGGGGCCCCAGCAGGAAGGCTTGCCCGGCGGGGAAGGGGCGCCGGAGACCCGCCAGGAGAAGGCCCCAAGCAGCCAGCCCTCCCCGGCTGGAGCAAATCCCACAGCCCCCGGACTGCACCAGGGAGGGGTGCCCGGCACCGCCTACCTCGCCAGACTGGGTGTGTCGCCAGGCACTTCTCACAGGAGGCGAAAGGGAGGCTGGGAGAGGTGGGGGGCTGAGCAGCCCAGGCAGGCCCATCTAACCGGGCATCCCGCCTGCCCCTGCCTCGCAGGAAAAGAATAGGAACCACCCCCAAGGCTGTCTCTCTCCCCGCACCCCCATTAGGTCGGCGTGCACCCCTGGGGAGCAGACATTCCAGAGGTGATTTCTCCAGCCCTTCGATAAGCTTGGCTCACACAAAGGGAGTCACTCCAGAATCACACCGGAGCAGTGGGGAATGTGTGGAGAGGTGGAAGGTGGGCTGCAAAGGGATCCCCACGGGGCCAGGGCAGCGTGGAGGTCTCTGACCTCCACCATAGCCAGGATCCGAACCCCGCTTCCAAATGGGCGGGCTCACTGACACACACCCAACTCCTGGCTGCAAATGGGGTCAGCCCCCTTGCTGGACTGGTGTCACCTGCTTCATTTCACCTCGGAAGCCACCCCAGAAAGACAGAAGAGGAAGCCAACAAAGGGATTAGAAGGGGGAGGGTTGAATCGACCAGTGAAAGAGAGAAAGTGACCGTATGGCTTTAGGAAATGGAAATCCGGCTCGCCTGAGATTGGACAGAGAGAGCAGAGAGAGAACTGAAAAAAACAGGAGACCAACGGTGAGCATGGGGGGCTGGGGCAGGGAGGGAGACATTAAATCTGTCTCTTTTTTGTGGCTGTTCAAAAGCACCCAAGCAGTAAGAGCAAAACCGTGACTCACTCCCGATGGTGGCAGCGGTGGGATTGCCAGCGGATAGAATTACGTGAGTAGGGGTAGAAAGATTGGTTACTTCGTGCAGCTGGCTGAGTACGGAGGAGCGGCGCCGCACGGCCCCCTGAAAGGAGCCGCTTCTCTTGAAGGTGCTAACTACTTCCATCTACGAGAGAGAAAACGAGATACACAGAGACGTCCGCGTTGGCACTCAGCATTGGGGGGGGCAGCTGCAGAAACCTGGGGCTCTGGTGGGAGATGGGGGGTTTTACTCATGGCTGGGGTCGGGAAGTCTTGGCTGGCGGTAACAGCTCCTGGGGAGGGAGAAACATGTGGGAACGGGGTGCCCCCCAGGGCTTGGGAAGGGGCTGCAGAAGAAGCAGCTCCACGTAGGCTTTTGGGGGGTTCCGAGGCTGGATAAATGGGAGGGATGGGGGGGGCCAGGCGGGAATCGGCCTCGCTCCACTGATGGTCAGTATGACCTCACCCGGGGCAGCACTCAGTTCCCAGCCAAACCAGAGATGGCTTGGGAGTGAGACGGCCCCCGTGAAGTAGTATCTGCCAACACGTCCCAGATGCCTAATTCCCCTTGGCGTTAAGCACTGGCTCCTTCTCCCTGCCTGAATATCTCCAGCTGGCTCTCGGGTAACCAGATCAACTCCCCGCTTTCAGGGCCCTGCCTGTGGTTGAGGGGCAGGAGCAGAAAATGCTCCCAAATGGCAGGGAGAGCTGTGTCGGGGGCACCTAGATTTCTCCCTGCGCCTTCCCAGCGGGGTCAACGCCCCCTTGGCTGCCTCTGCACCTGGCACACTAGCGCCCCTTGCTTGCCGGCGCCACTCTGAGCCGCCCCCATTTCTCTGGCCTGGGAGAGCCGTGGGGCCGTGTCCAGCGGGAAAGGCCCCTCTGCCCCCGTCTCTTTGACCCCGCCCCCAAGTCCTGGGCACAGCCCGAACTTCCCAGGACTCCAACGGGTTTGGGAATCGGTGCGTTCCGCCCTGCGTGGACATGCCTGTTTCAAATCAAGACCCCGACTGATTCTTTAAATCGACCTTAGCTAAACCAGATCAAGAGTGACAAACGGATTGCAACCACGTCCGCTTCAGCCTGTCCCTGAGCGGGGGAAGGTGCCTCTTGCAAAGGAGCCAGGAGTCTTGGGTGTCTCGCTGGAGGGGGCCAGGGGCAGGAGCTCCCTAGCTCTGGGCAAGGGGGAGTCTTTGGGTTAGAGCCGAGGGAGCAGGGAGAGGGAACAGGAGAGCTGCCTTGGCTGGGGACCCAAAGACGAGCCGCTCTCTGTCCAAGCCAGTGCCAGCCTCAGCCAGGCCCGAGCCCACATGTGAAGAAAGGGAAGGAAACAGGTTACAATTCACCACGTCCCTGCATGGCGCCCCGGAGAGCTGCCGGCTGCAATCAGAAAGCAGGTTAGTCACCACGGTCCTCAGAAGGGAGGGCCCATCTAGCGCGGTGTCCTGCCTCTGCTCTAGGCTGCCCACGTGGGAGCTTGTGGCCCTCCAAGGGGGCTCAGACCCAACACTCAGCTGGGTCTTTAGACCCTCCGAGCAAAGTGGAAGTGGGGCTTCGCACTCCGCCGGAACCTGTCACTGATGTTCCCCACGACATTTTCATCAGGAAACGCCAATTTCTCCTTCCAAAACTAGAGTTTGGGCAGAAAAACGGCATTTTCCAGCTCCATTTGAAAAAAAGTTCAGTTTGATGACTGGAAATGGTTCATTTTTGGCCAATAACTCTACATCTGGCTGAAAAAAATTATTTTCATCCCCTGTCACCAAAGAGAGCGCGTTTCTGGTTGACAATGTCTGAAACCTGGCCAAAAATGGCCCCAAACAACGGCTTTGTCCAAACCCTGCATTTGGGGGGTCCGAAAACCAGTTATTTTCATTCCCAAGTTGCCTGACCAAACCCCCATGTTTGTGGGCCAAAATCGGAATCTCGCCAGTCAAAACGATTCTTTTCCACGTGAGTGTTTCCAGCTGAACCCTACATGTGGCAGCTGAGCTGCAGGTGCCCCCAGCACCTTGTTTTGGGGGAAAAGCTGGAAAAGGTCGCCCAGGCCTCGCTGCTCCTATTCCTCGGCTCTCTGCTCTCCAATCACAGCCGCTGCGCACCGCCCGGGGGCCCGATGAGCACCTGGAGAGGGATGTTCGGGGAGGGGCCTGGGGCAAAGTGCACCCTTAAGAACCGGCCCCTTCTAGCCAGACACAATCGATCCAGCTCCCTCTCCCATAGTTTGTGAGGACTGGTTCCCAAAATAACCTTAACTCTGCCCAGTCCCCATCCTGAAGCCCACCCCCCACCTCCTTGGGATCAGAGGTTCATTGGATTCAGGAGGGGGCCGTACGAGGGGGCAAAGTGAAGGGGGGGAACCTCCCATCCAGGGCTCCTCCAGCTACAGGGCCATAGCTGAAATCTACTCCTAGGGCAGAAAGTCTGTGCAGGGCCCCGAGGGGAACACAGGTACATGATGGTTGGACGCCAGCTCTCTGGGCAGAGGGAGGGTCAAAGGACAGCAAAAGCCCCAGGCTCGTGGCTCCTCCACAGCTATGCCTGAGTCTGCAGAGAGCCTGGCCGGCTGGCTCTGAGGAAGGGGAAGCTGCCCCATGCATCTCACGCGGGTATGAACGCCAGTGTCCCATGTCCATGCTCACAGCAAGCCAGAGGGGGCCAGTTCCAAAGGGCACACCCCAATCAGGAGATCCCCTCTCACCCACCATGGCTGGCTTCCCAGATCAGACTCAGGACATTGGGGGCGCCTATTGGTTTGAGCAGGAACGGGAAGGCGGAAAGCCACCGGACCCCTTGCTCCAGGGTAGGGGATCCTTGGCCATCTCTCTTCTCTCATCCTCTTGAGGCACAAAAGCAAAAAGGACAGTGGGGTGAGGGGCGGGTGGGAGAGGGAGGGGGAGCTTGTTGGCACGTTGGTGGGGGCGGTGGGATCCACAGTCTCCGGTCCAGGCACGAGTGTGAAGGGGGAGGGGGAGGATGGGGGGAGGGTGAATGCGTTGGGGTGGGGATGGGAGAGCCTGGGCCCTACCTGGGTCTGGATGCGGTTGAGGCCACGGAACCAGAGGATCTGGCCACGGCGCAGCTCCCGCTCAGCGTGGTCAATCTCCTCCTCATCCTCCGCCATCTCCTCGTCTGTGATCTCGTCCTTGCCTGGGCCATGCCCCGCCTCCTTCAGGCATTTCAGGTGGCTCGTGGGGATGGTTGCGATCAGCTAGGGGGGCGTGTCAGAGAAGGGGTGAGACACCCCAGGGGCTCACGCGGGTCTAAGCCCCGCCCTTGCCCCAGGGCGGAGGAGAAAGCCCAGGCATCTAGGCCCCCCCGGGGTGGGAGTTGAGCACATGTTGCTGCGCCGCATTGCCCCAAGCCTGGCCGGGGGGAGCGGGTTCGCTGGCTCCGTAGTTTGGGGATGTGAGGAAGGGGGGAGTTTTGGGGTTCAAAGGGGGAGGGGGGACCCCGGCGACCGGCCCAGCAGGTCCCAGCGAGGGGAGAACGTTGGACAGGGGGGGAGGGGAGAAGAGGGGCCCGGGCGACCCTCTTACCTGGGGAGAAGACAATGGCGAGGGAGGGGCTCTTGCTGCAGGTATTGGAGGCTCTGCTGGGAGACGGGGGCTGTTTTTGGGGGGCTGAGGGCAGGGCAGGCAGGACTCAGCCGGCTGCAGGGGAGACTGACCAGGGCCGGGGGGCCCAGGCCGACTGGCCTGAGGGATCCGCTGCTGCGTTCACAGCTCCATAACCCCTCCTGCTGGGTGCTGGCTGGGAGTCGCTCTGGGCTGGAGAACAGGGGGGCGCTATCCCCTCTGGGACTGGGGCGCCGGGGGGCCAGAGGGAGGGGACCCCCAAGGGGCTCACGGCAGAGGCCCTGAGAGGCATCATCCGAGGGTCAGAGGGGCGAACCCCCCAGTTGAGAGGGGCCCCCCAAGAGAGGGTCAGTGCACTGGAGTGGCCCCCCGGGAAAGGGCTGTCTCACTGCTGCTGGAGGGGAGGGGGCTGCCTGAGAAGGGGCTGCCACGCTGGAGTGGGGGGATCCGCCGAGGGGCCGACCGCGGGCACCGCCTGTGAGCCGGGACAGGGGATCTGCAGTTACGCGGTGGCTCTGAGCTGGGCTCTCCTGTGGCCAGGCGGCCAGCGAAGGGGCCAGCAGCATGTCCCCGACCCTGCCCCGCACGTGGGGCCGACCCACACGGGAGGCGCTTGGCCAGGAGCGTTCAGCCCAGCATGGGGGCCAGGGCTGCTAAGGCCGAGTCAGGCCTGGACGGGACCTGCCCAGGGGCCAAACTGCATCTGGGGAGGCGCGTTGCCCCAAACAGACCAACGGGAGCCCCACCCGCTGCGGGCCCCGGGCCCCTTGCAGGGCTCTGCTAGGACCCCGCCCGGCAGCCCACGACCCCCCCACGGGCTTAGGGCCCAGCTGTGAATTGAGGGGGCTGGGCCACTGGGATGGGGGGGCCTGTTTGGTTTCAGAGCCTCCCGGCCGGGTGAGGAGGGGGTGGGGGGCTGCTTGTGTCCCTCCTTGCTGGCCAGTGGGGCGCAGACGTGCGCTGGGGCTGAGAGGGGGACCCCAGGCTGGGGCTGTGGGCAGCCCTGTCCCTAAGCAACTCGCCCTGAGCGGACACTCGTGGCGGCGCCCCCAGAAGCCCCCTGCTACCCTAGTCCCCTCCCAGAGGCTGGGGGAGAACCCAGGCTGGTGGGTTACAGCAGTGGGGCTGGGAGCCGGGCGCCTGGGTTCTCCCCAGCTGTGGGGGGGCGGTAGAGCTTGGTTCTCCTCGGCTGGGAAGGTGGGGCTGGGAGCTGGGCGCCTGGGTTCTCTCGGCTGGGGGGGATCTGGGGGGCTGGGAGCTGGGCGCCTGGGTTCTCTTGGCTGGGGGGGATCTGGGGGGCTGGGAGCTGGGCGCCTGGGTTCTCTTGGCTGGGGGGGATCTGGGGGGCTGGGAGCTGGGCGCCTGGGTTCTCTTGGCTGGGGGGGATCTGGGGGGCTGGGAGCTGGGCGCCTGGGTTCTCTTGGCTGGGGGGGATCTGGGGGGCTGGGAGCTGGGCGCCTGGGTTCTCTTGGCTGGGGGGGATCTGGGGAGCTGGGCGCCTGGGTTCTCTCGGCTGGGGGGGATCTGGGAGCTGGGCGCCTGGGTTCTCTCGGCTGGGGGAGATCTGGGGGGCTGGGAGCTGGGCGCCTGGGTTCTCTTGGCTGGGGGGGATCTGGGGGGCTGGGTGCCTGGGTTCTCTTGGCTGGGGGGGATCTGGGGGGCTGGGAGCTGGGCGCCTGGGTTCTCTTGGCTGGGGGGGATCTGGGGGGCTGGGCGCCTGGGTTCTCTTGGCTGGGGGGGATCTGGGGGGCTGGGAGCTGGGCGCCTGGGTTCTCCTCAGCTGGGGGGCATCTGGGGGGCTGGGAGCTGGGCGCCTGGGTTCTTCGGCTGGGGGTGATCTGGGGGGCTGGCAGGCACAGGGCAGCAGGGAAGGGGGCCGGGCTCTCACCTGTCCCCACACGAGTTCACCGAGCCCCACGAAGAGGCACCAGAGCCATTGCTGGGCGCTGAGGGGCGAGCAGCTGAACGGCTTCCCCCCGAACTGCACGATGACGATCTGCAGGGAGCAGAGATGGGGGCTGAGCCGGGGCAAGTATCTGCAGTGCCGGGCGCCAGGGCCCGATCCCGCTCGGGGGCAGGGTCCAGGCAGGCCTGGGCGAGGGCCCGATCCCGCCCTGGGTCTCTGCCCAGCCCAGGGCACCTGGATGGCGAAGGTGCCCAGCACGATGGCGCAGAAGATGGGGTTCCCGAAGACGCCCTCGAAGACGTTGCGCTCGCCGTGGATCTTGCGGGCATTGACCTCGTTGAAGAGCTGCATCATGACGAAGGTGTTGAAGATGACGGTGTAGTGCTCGGAGGGCGGCGCATGCAGGGGCGCGTTCCGCCCGCAGTCGATGTCGAAGAAAACCTCCCCTGCGACAGGGGGACGGGAGTCAGACGCCGATACAGAGACCCCCGGCCCCCCGCAGAGCCCACTGATAGCCTGGGCCTCTACCCCACCTCCTGCCTCCGCCAGGGGACCATCAACCCAGCCTCCTGCCTCCGCCCAAGGGCCCATCTACCCGGTCTTCTGCCTCCACCCATGGGCCCATCTACCCAGCCTCCTGCCTCTGCCCAGGGGCCCATCAACCCGGCCTCCTGCCTCTGCCCAGGGGCCCATGTACCCGGCCTCCTGCCTCCACCAGGGGCCCATCAACCCGGCCTCCTGCCTCTGCCAGGGGCCCATCAACCCAGCCTCCGCCCAGGGGCCCATCTACCCAGCCTCCTGTCTCCTGCCTCCGCCCAGGGGCCCATCAACCTGGCCTTCTGCTTCCACCCAGGGGCCCATCAACCCGGCCTCCTGCCTCTGCCAGGGGCCCATCAACCCGGCCTCCGCCCAGGGGCCCATCTACCCAGCCTCCTGTCTCCTGCCTCCGCCCAGGGGCCCATCAACCTGGCCTTCTGCTTCCACCCAGGGGCCCATCTACCCGGCCTCCTGCCTCTGCCCAGGGGCCCATCTACCCGGCCTCCTGCCTCTGCCAGGGGCCCATCTACCCGGCCTCCTGCCTCCGCCCAGGGGCCTATCAACCCGGCCTCCTGCCTCCACCAGGGGCCCATCAACCCGGCCCCCTCCCTCTGCCAGGGGACCATCAACCCGGTCTTCTGCCTCCTCCCAAGGGCCCATCTACCAGGCCTCCTGCCTCTGCCCAGGGGCCCATCAACCCGGCCTCCTGCCTCCGCCAGGGGCCCATCTACCCAGCCTCCTGTCTCCTGCCTCCGCCCAGGGGCCTATCAACCCGGCCTCCTGCCTCTGCCCAGGGGCCCATCAACCCGGCCTCCTGCCTCCGCCCAGGGGCGCATCAACCCAGCTTCCTGCCTCCACCCAGGGGCGCATCAACCCGACCTCCTGCCTCCACCCAGGGGCCCATCTACCCAGCCTCCTGCCTCCGCCCAGGGGCCCATCAACCCGGCCTCCTGCCTCCGCCCAGGGGCGCAGCAACCCAGCCTCCTGCCTCCGCCCAGGGGCGCATCAACCCAGCCTCCTGCCTCCACCCAGGGGCCCATCTACCCGGCCTCCTGCCTCCGCCCAGGGGCCCATCTACCCAGCCTCCTGTCTCCTGCCTCCGCCCAGGGACCCATCAACCTGGCCTCCTGCCTCCACCAGGGGCCCATCAACCCGGCCTCCTGCCTCCGCCCAGGGGCCCACAACCCGGCCTCCTGCCTCCGCCAGGGGCCCATCAGCCCGGCCTCCTGCCTCCGCCCAGGGGCCCATCAACCCGGCCTCCTGCCTCCGCCCAGGGGCCCATCTACCCAGCCTCCTGTCTCCTGCCTCCGCCCAGGGGCCCATCTACCCAGCCTCCTGTCTCCTGCCTCCGCCCAGGGCCGCATCAACCCGGCCTCCTGCCTCCACCCAGGGGCCCATCTACCCAGCCTCCTGTCTCCTGCCTCCGCCCAGGGGCCCATCTACCCAGCCTCCTGTCTCCTGCCTTCGCCCAGGGCCGCATCAACCCGGCCTCCTGCCTCCACCCAGGGGCCCATCTACCCAGCCTCCTGTCTCCTGCCTTCGCCCAGGGGCGCATCAACCCGGCCTCCTGCCTCCGCCCAGGGGCGCATCAACCCAGCTTCCTGCCTCCACCCAGGAGCCCATCAACCCGGCCTCCTGCCTCCGCCCAGGGGCCCATCTACCCAGCCTCCTGTCTCCTGCCTCCGCCCAGGGGCGCATCAACCCGGCCTCCTGCCTCCACCCAGGGGCCCATCTACCCGGCCTCCTGCCTCCGCCCAGGGGCCCATCTACCCAGCCTCCTGTCTCCTGCCTCTGCCCAAGGGCCCATCTACCCAGCCTCCTGTCTCCTGCCTCCGCCCAGGGGCCCATCTACCCAGCCTCCTGTCTCCTGCCTTCGCCCAGGGGCGCATCAACCCGGCCTCCTGCCTCCGCCCAGGGGCGCATCAACCCGGCCTCCTGCCTCCACCCAGGGGCCCATCAACCCGGCCTCCTGCCTCCGCCCAGGGGCCCATCAACCCGGCCTCCTGCCTCCGCCCAGGGGCCCATCTACCCAGCCTCCTGTCTCCTGCCTCCGCCCAGGGGCCTATCAACCCGGCCTCCTGCCTCTGCCCAAGGGCCCATCAACCCGGCTTCCTGCCTCCGCCCAGGGACCCATCAACCCGGCCTCCTGCCTCCACCAGGGACCCATCAACCCGGCCTCCTGCCTCCGCCCAGGGGCCCATCAACCCGGCCTCCTACCTCCGCCCAGGGGCCCATCTACCCAGCCTCCTGTCTCCTGCCTCCGCCCAGGGGCCTATCAACCCGGCCTCCTGCCTCTGCCCAAGGGCCCATCAACCCGGCTTCCTGCCTCCGCCCAGGGACCCATCAACCCGGCCTCCTGCCTCCACCAGGGACCCATCAACCCGGCCTCCTGCCTCCGCCCAGGGGCCCATCAACCCGGCCTCCTGCCTCCGCCCAGGGGCCCATCAACCCGGCCTCCTGCCTCCGCCCAGGGGCCCATCAACCCGGCCTCCTGCCTCCGCCAGGGGCCCATCTACCCAGCCTCCTGTCTCCTGCCTCCGCCCAGGGGCCTATCAACCCGGCCTCCTGCCTCTGCCCAGGGGCCCATCAACCCGGCCTCCTGCCTCCGCCCAGGGGCGCATCAACCCGGCCTCCTGCCTCCGCCCAGGGGCCCATCTACCCGGCCTCCTGCCTCCGCCCAGGGGCGCATCTACCCGGCCTCCTGCCTCCGCCCAGGGGCGCATCAACCCGGCCTCCTGCCTCCGCCCAGGGGCCCATCTACCCAGCCTCCTGTCTCCTGCCTCCACCCAGGGGCCCATCTACCCGGCCTCCTGCCTCCGCCCAGGGGCCCATCTACCCAGCCTCCTGTCTCCTGCCTCCGCCCAGGGGCCCATCAACCTGGCCTCCTGCCTCCGCCCAGGGGCCCATCTACCCAGCCTCCTGTCTCCTGCCTCCGCCCAGGGGCCTATCAACCCGGCCTCCTGCCTCTGCCCAAGGGCCCATCAACCCGGCCTCCTGCCTCCGCCCAGGGACCCATCAACCTGGCCTCCTGCCTCCACCAGGGACCCATCAACCCGGCCTCTTGCCTCCGCCCAGGGGGCCCATCAACCCGGCCTCCTGCCTCCGCCCAGGGGCCTATCAACCCGGCCTCCTGCCTCCGCCCAGGGGTCCCTCAACCCGGCCTCCCCCCTCCGCCCAGGGGCCCATCAACCCGGCCTCCTGCCTCCGCCCAGGGGTCCCTCAACCCGGCCTCCCCCCTCCGCCCAGGGGCCTATCAACCCGGCCTCCTGCCTCCGCCCAGGGGTCCCTCAACCCGGCCTCCCCCCTCCGCCCAGGGGCCCATCTACCCGGGCCCTTGCTCCCTGCGGTGCTGCGCCTGGTGGGCCCTACCGGCGAAGAGCAGGGTGAAGATGATCGTGAGCTGGTACACGGCGTGGCCCAGGATGTTCTTCATCATGGTGCGGGAGATGAGGGGCTTGTTGCGCCCATAGGGCCGGCGCAGCAGCAGCGCCTCGGTGGGCGGCTCGGTGGCCAGTGCCAGGGAGGCGAACGTGTCCATGATGAGATTGACCCACAGCATCTGCACTGCCTTGAGTGGGGAGTCCTGGGGGAAGCGGGGGCGGGGTCAGCACACGAGGGGTGGGGCTAGAGCATGCTGGGGGCGGAGCCAGCTCACAGTGCGGCGGGGTCACAGCACGAGGGGCAGGGCCAGGGCCGAGTGGGGGCGGGACCAGCTCACAGTCTGGGCACATCGGCACGCAGTGAGGGGCGGGGCCTCCGTCCCTCCAGCCCCACCTGGGTGATGCAGGCGCCCGTAAAGGCCACCACCACGGCCACCACGTTGACGGTGAGCTGGAACTGCAGGAACTTGGAGATGCTGTCGTAGACGTTGCGGCCCCACATCACCGCCTTGACAATGCTGGAGAAGTTGTCGTCCGTCAGGATGATGTCTGAGGCCTCCTTGGCCACGTCGGTGCCCGCGATGCCCTGGCGGGGAGGGGCGGCAGGGTCACGGGGGGGCCCAGTCCCCTCTGCCGATGGACGGACCCACAGACGGCTGGCCGAGCGAGAGGCTGGAACATCTGCCTGTGGGTCTGTCTGAGAATGGGGTCGGGGCAGCAATGCATGCTGGGAAATCCCCTCTCTGGGGCAGGTGGAGTTTTGGGGCAGACTCGGAGGCCCCAGGACTGGAGACACAGCCCAGAGGGTGAAAGGGGAGCAGGGGGTCTGGTGCGGCAGGCCGAGAGGGGTACGACTGGCTGGGTCCTGGGGAGCAGTAGGCTGGGGGCACTGGCGGTGGGGACCAGGCAGGAGGCTGCAAGGGTGGGAGGTCAAGTCAAGGGAACTTGGTGGGGCAGGCTGAGGAGATCCAGGGGGCAAGAGACCAGAGGACAGGAGGGCCAGGGGGCGGGGCGACTGGTGGGGGCAGGGGAGCCAGGAGGAGGGGTGACTGGGGGGCCAGGGGGCGGGGGGCAGGGCAACCGGGGGGCAGGGGCGGGGCGATAAGCGGGTGGGGGGCAGGGCGACTGGGGGTAGGGGGGCCAGGGGGAGGGGCGACTGGGGGGGAGGGGGGCTAGGGGGCGGGGCAGAGAGGCACGGGGTGGGGCGCCCAGGGGGCGGGGGGGGGCAGGGCGACTGGGGGTAGGGGGGCAGGGGGTGGGGCAACCAGGGGGCGGGGTGTCCGGGAGCAGAGGGGCGGGGTGACTGATGGGTGGGGGGGGCAGGAGGCCTCTCACCATAGCAAAGCCAACGTCGGCCTTCTTGAGTGCTGGCCCGTCGTTGGTGCCGTCCCCCGTCACGGCCACAACCTGCCGCTGCTCCCCAATGGTGCTGTCGATGATGCCTGCCGGGGGCAGGGAGCTGAGCTGGGGGGGTTGGGCCCCACAACTCTTCCCCTGCCTGCCCCACATCTCTGTGCCCCTGCCACCCCGCCCCGCCCCCTGCCCCTACCTTTCACCAGGGTGTGTTTGTCGGTGGGGGACGACCGAGCCAGGACCCGCAGCTTGGGCCAGATCTTGTCCAGACGCTCCTGCTCCACCTGCGGGGGGGCACAGCTGGAGACAGCGACTTGAGGTGGGGAACCCCCACAGGGTCATCCTCCAGCGCAGGGCACCCACAGCATGGCCCCTCCCCGACCAGCAGCAGTGGTAGGGCTGTTACCCCCTGGGGGCTGGTGGTGGTATTAGGGCCATTACCCCCGGGGCAAGCAGCAGTGGTAAGGCCGTTACCCCCACGGGATGGCGGCAGCGGCAGTAGGGCTGTTACCCGGGGGGCCAGCAGCGGCAGTAGGGCCGTTACCCGGGGCCGGCAGCAGCAGTAGAGCCGTTACCCGGGGCCGGCAGCGGCAGCAGGGCCGTTACCCAGGGCTGGCGGCAGCAATAGGGCCGTTACCTCGCCCTTCTCGTTGCGGATGCGCCGGTTGAACTCCTTCCCCTCCAGGCACAGGAAGTCCTCGCCGGGCTGGATGATGCCGCACTTGGTGGCGATGGCACGGGCTGTGTTGATGTTGTCGCCTGTCACCATGCGGATGGTGATCCCGGCCCGCTGGCATTTGCGGATGGCCTCTGGCACCTGCGGGGGGGGCAGGGATGGGACTTAGGAGTCCTGACGCCCTCTAGCCCCCCCCCCCCACCCCCCTCTGGCGCCGGGAGGAGCCAGCTTGCCGTACCTCGGGCCGGACGGGGTCCTCGATGCCGACCACGGCAATGCAGGTGAGGTCCCCCACCACGGCGGCCTCGTTGTCCCAGTCGGGCTCTGGGCCGGCCGCAAAGTCCCGGAAGGCCAGGCAGATGGTGCGGAGCCCCTCGCACGCCATGGGCTCGATCACCTTGCGCACCAGCTCGTCCCGGTCCCGCGGGCGGAAGCTGCGCGGCTCCCCGCTGCTGCCCAGGATGTCAGAGCACCTGGAACGGGAGAGGCCCGCTTAGCCCGGCCCCTCTGGGCTTCTCCCGCCCCCAGCACCGGGACCCAGCCAGCTCTGGGGCGGGCAGGGGCTGGTTACCCAGGACCCCAGGCTGGGCTGGCTCTGGGGTGGGCAGGTGTGACGTAGTGGGGGTGCTGTAGTGTGTGTGTCGGGGGGGGTGCGGTGTCAGTGGTTGCTGTGCTTGTGCGGTGGGCTGTGGGGGACCCCACTGGCGGCTGTCTGTGAGCACGGCCCAGCAGGGGGTGCCCTACCGCCCCAGGGCAGTGGCTAAAACCGGTTCTACACGTCAAGGGAAGAGGCTGGACAAAGGACGTGTGTGCGAGGGGAAGGGGGGTTTTCGGGTGAAGCCATGAGAGAGAGACACTGAGGAGGAAGCTGGGGTTGGAGGGCCCAGTCACCCCCATCTCAAGGGGGCCTGAGGCATCCTGGCCCTTATTCCTGTAACCGGATGACATCTGTGCTGGGCTGTACCCTGGAGCAGCAATAAACTCCCTCAATTCTACTGGCTGGCGGAGTCTGTGCCTGCGGCTACGGGGGTGCAGGATTGGGCGGAACCCCAACTCGCCATCACAGGGTGTACCTCAGCCCCCCTGCAGCTCTCTCTGGGCAGCGTCAGAGTCTCCCCTCCTGGGGCCCAGGGGACCTTGGCTCTGGGAGCAGGGCAGTGCAGGAGGGGGCTGCCTGGGGGCCCAGGGCCCAGGGGCGGGGGGTTGCTTTAGGCTTGGCTGGGGGAAGCATGAAGGAAGCAGACCAAGCCCAGACGGGGGCTCGGGCCTGTGAGCCCCTCCCCCCAGAGGACTAAGGCTCTGCCCCGGCTCCTGCCCCCAGGGCCCCTGCTCTGGGCTGTGTCCCTGGGAGGCAATCACCCGTCTGTCTATGGCTGGCGGAGTCGTGTGCAGCCGGGCCGGGGACTCTGGGGCCGAGCCGGGGGCCGGGGGGCTGGGGGCTCTGGCGGGCTGGGGCTCCTGAGGCGCCGTCCCAGCGGGACTCACTTTTTGAGCAGTATCTCGGAGGCACCCTTGCTGAAGAGGCGGAAGCCGCCCTGGGGCAGGTGGGTGACTGTGCTCATGGACTTGCGCACCGAGTTGAAGGTGTAGACCTTGTGGAGCTGCTCCTCGGGCAGCCGGTCCCGCACGGCCTGGTAGTCGCGCTGCAGGGCCCGCACGAAGCCCAGCAGCGCGCACTCCGTCTTGTTGCCCACCTGCCGCGGGAAGCCCCCGTCCCTCTCCGGAGGCTGCAGGAAACCCGCGTCAGCGCGGCCGGCTCGGAGCTGGGCCCCGGCCCCACCCTGCCCCCCTCTGCCCCCAGCCCCGGCCCCTCCAGCCCCCTCTGCCCCCTGCCCGGGCCCCGCCAGCCCCCCCCCAGCCCGGCCCTTCCAGCCCCCTTCTGCCCCCCCACCCAGACCCCTCCAGCCCACCTCGCGGGGGTTCAGATGCAGCTGGGACGGGGAAGGGAGGTCCAGCATGGGGGTTTCAGACGTAGGCGGGGCGGGGGAGGGGGGTCCAGCATGGGGGGTTCAGACGTAGGCAGGGCGGGAGACGGGGGGGTCCAGCATGGGGGTCCCGGCAGGGGGGCTCAGATGCAGGCGGGGCGGGGGAGGGGGGTCCAGTGCAGGGGTCCCGGCACAGAGGTTCAGACACAGGCGCGGCGGGGGAGGGGGGTCCAGTGCAGGGGTCCCGGCACGGCGGTTCAGACGCAGGTGGGGCGGGGGAGGGGGTCCCGGCGCGGGGGTTCATCTGCAGGCGGGGCGGGGAGGGGGGGTCCAGTGCGGGGGTCCTGGCACGGCGGTTCAGACGCAGGTGGGGTGGGGGAGGGGGGTCCCGGCACGGCGGTTCAGATGCAGGCGGGGCGGGGGAGGGGGGGTCCCGGCGCGGGGGTGTCATGTTACTGGATTTTAAGGGGAGCAGCCAGATGACTGTTGCACTCCTGGGGAGGGTATTTGCCCCAAAGTGGCTACAAAGGGGGCCATGTGAGGTGTCACATGAAAGCTTGTGTTCTGGTGGTTCTGTGTGTGCTACACGTGTAACGGTACGATGGCTGTGTGTGCTACACGTGTAACGGTACGATGGCTGTGTGTGCTACACCTGTAACGGTACGATGTCTGTGTGCTACTCGTGTAACGGTACGATGGCTGTGTGCGCTACACGTGTAACGGTACGATGGCTGTGTGTGCTACACCTGTAACGGTACGATGGCTGTGTGTGCTACACCTGTAACGGTACGATGTCTGTGTGCTACTCGTGTAACGGTACGATGGCTGTGTGCGCTACACGTGTAACGGTACGATGGCTGTGTGTGCTACACTTGTAACGGTACGATGGCTGTGTGTGCTACTCCTGTAACGGTACGATGGCTGTGTGCGCTACACATGTAACGGTACGATGGCTGTGTGTGCTACACCTGTAACGGTACGATGTCTGTGTGCTACTCGTGTAACGGTACGATGTCTGCGTGTGCTACACGTGTAACGGTACGATGTCTGTGTGTGCTACTCCTGTAACGGTACGATGGCTGTGTGTGCTACTCCTGTAACGGTACGATGTCTGTGTGCTACTCGTGTAACGGTACGATGGCTGTGTGCTACTCGTGTAACGGTACGATGTCTGCGTGTGCTACACGTGTAACGGTACGATGTCTGTGTGCTACTCGTATAACGGTACGATGGCTGTGTGTGCTACTCCTGTAACGGTACGATGGCTGTGTGTGCTACACCTGTAACGGTACGATGTCTGTGTGCTACTCGTGTAACGGTACGATGGCTGTGTGCGCTACTCGTGTAACGGTACGATGTCTGTGTGCTACTCGTGTAACGGTACGATGGCTGTGTGTGCTACTCGTGTAACGGTACGATGTCTGTGTGTGCTACACCTGTAACGGTACGATGGCTGTGTGTGCTACTCGTGTAACGGTACGATGGCTGTGCGTGCTACACGTGTAACGGTACGATGTCTGTGTGTGCTACACGTGTAACGGTACGATGTCTGTGTGTGCTACTCGTGTAACGGTACGATGGCTGTGTGTGCTACACCTGTAACGGTACGATGGCTGTGTGTGCTACTCGTGTAACGGTACGATGGCTGTGTGTGCTACACCTGTAACGGTACGATGGCTGTGTGTGCTACACCTGTAACGGTACGATGTCTGTGTGCTACTCGTGTAACGGTACGATGGCTGTGTGCGCTACACATGTAACGGTACGATGGCTGTGTGCTACACCTGTAACGGTACGATGTCTGTGTGCTACTCGTGTAACGGTACGATGGCTGTGTGTGCTACTCGTGTAACGGTACGATGGCTGTGTGTGCTACACGTGTAACGGTACGATGTCTGCGTGTGCTACACGTGTAACGGTACGATGTCTGTGTGCTACTCGTATAACGGTACGATGGCTGTGTGTGCTACTCCTGTAACGGTACGATGGCTGTGTGTGCTACTCGTGTAACGGTACGATGTCTGTGTGCTACTCGTGTAACGGTACGATGGCTGTGTGCGCTACTCGTGTAACGGTACGATGTCTGTGTGCTACTCGTGTAACGGTACGATGGCTGTGTGTGCTACTCGTGTAACGGTACGATGTCTGTGTGTGCTACACGTGTAACGGTACGATGGCTGTGCGTGCTACTCGTGTAACGGTACGATGGCTGTGCGTGCTACACGTGTAACGGTACGATGTCTGTGCGTGCTACTCGTGTAACGGTACGATGTCTGTGTGTGCTACACGTGTAACGGTACGATGTCTGTGTGTGCTACTCGTGTAACGGTACGATGGCTGTGTGTGCTACACCTGTAACGGTACGATGGCTGTGTGTGCTACTCGTGTAACGGTACGATGTCTGTGCGTGCTACTCGTGTAACGGTACGATGTCTGTGTGTGCTACACGTGTAACGGTACGATGTCTGTGTGTGCTACTCGTGTAACGGTACGATGGCTGTGTGTGCTACACCTGTAACGGTACGATGGCTGTGTGTGCTACTCGTGTAACGGTACGATGGCTGTGTGTGCTACACCTGTAACGGTACGATGTCTGTGTGTGCTACACCTGTAACGGTACGATGTCTGTGTGCTACTCGTGTAACGGTACGATGGCTGTGTGCGCTACACATGTAACGGTACGATGGCTGTGTGTGCTACACCTGTAACGGTACGATGTCTGTGTGCTACTCGTGTAACGGTACGATGGCTGTGTGCGCTACACATGTAACGGTACGATGGCTGTGTGTGCTACACGTGTAACGGTACGATGTCTGTGTGTGCTACACGTGTAACGGTACGATGGCTGTGTGCGCTACACGTGTAACGGTACGATGGCTGTGCGTGCTACTCGTGTAACGGTACGATGTCTGTGTGTGCTACACGTGTAACGGTACGATGTCTGTGTGTGCTACTCGTGTAACGGTACGATGGCTGTGTGTGCTACACGTGTAACGGTACGATGGCTGTGTGTGCTACTCGTGTAACGGTACAATGTCTGTGTGTGCTACACGTGTAACGGTACCATGGCTGTGTGTGCTACTCGTGTAACGGTACCATGGCTGTGTGTGCTACACATGTAATGGTACGATGGCTGTGTGTGCTACTCGTGTAACGGTACCATGGCTGTGTGTGCTACACGTGTAACGGTACGATGGCTGTGTGTGCTACTCGTGTAACGGTACGATGGCTGTGTGTGCTACACGTGTAACGGTACGATGTCTGTGTGTGCTACTCGTGTAACGGTACGATGGCTGTGTGTGCTACACCTGTAACGGTACGATGTCTGTGTGCTACTCGTGTAACGGTACGATGGCTGTGTGCGCTACACATGTAACGGTACGATGGCTGTGTGTGCTACTCGTGTAACGGTACGATGGCTGTGCGTGCTACACGTGTAACGGTACGATGTCTGTGTGTGCTACTCGTGTAACGGTACGATGGCTGTGTGTGCTACACCTGTAACGGTACGATGTCTGTGTGCTACTCGTGTAACGGTACGATGTCTGTGTGTGCTACACGTGTAACGGTACGATGGCTGTGTGTGCTACACCTGTAACGGTACGATGGCTGTGTGTGCTACACCTGTAACGGTACGATGGCTGTGTGCGCTACACATGTAACGGTACGATGGCTGTGTGTGCTACACCTGTAACGGTACGATGTCTGTGTGCTACTCGTGTAACGGTACGATGGCTGTGTGCGCTACACATGTAACGGTACGATGGCTGTGTGTGCTACTCGTGTAACGGTACGATGGCTGTGTGTGCTACACATGTAACGGTACGATGGCTGTGTGTGCTACTCGTGTAACGGTACGATGGCTGTGTGTGGCGTTATGAACGTGGACTCTGTGTGGCTGCTGGACAATAGCTCAGCCAGGGGCTGTGCTAATTAGCAAGGAGACGATGGATCTCTAGGTGCCGGTACACCCCTCAGGAATGTGCCTGGTACCAAGGGGCTACCAGCAGGGAACACTGGGATAGGCCACTGACCAGGTGACCTGCTGCAGCCAGGAGGATGCCAGGGGAGGTATAGAAGTGCCATGTGGCACCCTCCATCTGGTCTTCAGCTCAGCTCTTGATCCCAGAGGCAGCCTTGCAGGGAACCAGGAGCCAGGAAGAGCCGTGGATCCATCCTGACACAGGATGTTCACCAGAGTCTTTTAAAATAGCAGTTTGTAACATCTCTGCTACGAGCCTGCATCGAGAACTGGGAGAGTCGATGCATGTAACGTATTCTCCTTAACAACCTCACTCTCAGGCTTTTCTTTTTGAATAATAAACCTTTAGATGGTAGATGCTAAAGGACTGGCTCAGCGTGATTTGTGGGTAAGATCCAGCGTGTAAATTGACCTGGGAACTGTGGCTGGTTTCTTGGGAGCGGAAGAACCCGTTCGGGGTGGGTGAGGTTGGGCTCTAAAACCCCTCACCTGTGTGTCAGCCCCGGGGCTGATTGGGGCACAGGCCCGGCCCGTCCGTCACAGGGGGTCAGACACAGGCGGGGGTGGGTGCAGGGGCCTAGGTGCAGGAGTCCTGGCGCAGGGAGTCAGTTGCAGGCGGGGGCGGGCGCAGGCGGGGGCGGGGGGTCAGATGCAGGCGCGGGCGGGGGCGGGGGCGGGCGCGGGGGGGTCAGACGCAGGCGGGGCGGGCGCAGGGGGTCAGATGCAGGTGGAGGTCCGGTGTGGGGGGTCAGTCGCAGGCGGGGTCGGGCAGTCAGACGCAGGTGGGGGTGGGGGCAGGCACGGTGGGTCAGTCGCAGGCGGGGGTCCGGTGTGGGGGGGGGTCAGAAACAGGCGGGGCGGGCGAAGGGGTTAGATGCAGGCGGGGGTCCGGTGTGGGGGGGTCAGTCGCAGGCGGGGCGGGCGCAGGGGTCAGACACAGGCGGGGGTGGGCGCGGGGGTCAGACGCAGGCAGGGGTTCGGTGTGGGGGGGGGGTCAGACGCAGGCGGGGGTCCGGCGTGGGGGGGGGGGTCGGTCGCAGGCGGGGCGGGCGCAGGGGTCAGACGCAGGCAGGGGCGGGCGCGGGGGCAGTCAGTCGCAGGCCGGGGTCCGGTGTGGGGGGGTCAGACACAGGCGAGGGTCCGGCGTGGGGGGGGGTCAGTCGCAGGCGGGGCGGGCGCAGGGGTCAGACGCAGGCGGGGGCGGGCGCCGGGGCGGTCAGACGCAGGCGGGGGTTCGGTGTGGGGGGTCAGTCGCCGGTGGGTGTTTGGTGTGGGGGGGGGGTCAGTCGCAGGCCGGGGTCCGGTGCGGGGGGGTCAGACGCAGGCGGGGTGGGTGCGGGGGCGCTCAGACGCAGGCGGGGGTTCGGTGTGGGGGGGTTCAGACGCAGGCGGGGATCCGGCGTGGGGGGGGTCAGTCGCATGCAGGGCGGGCGCAGGGGCGGTCAGACGCAGGCGGGGCGGGCGCAGGGGTCAGACGCAGGCGGGGGCGGGCGCCGGGGCGGTCAGACGCAGGCGGGGGTTCGGTGTGGGGGGTCAGTCGCCGGTGGGTGTTTGGTGTGGGGGGGGGGTCAGTCGCAGGCCGGGGTCCGGTGCGGGGGGGTCAGACGCAGGCGGGGTGGGTGCGGGGGCGCTCAGACGCAGGCGGGGGTTCGGTGTGGGGGGGTTCAGACGCAGGCGGGGATCCGGCGTGGGGGGGGTCAGTCGCATGCAGGGCGGGCGCAGGGGCGGTCAGACGCAGGCGGGGCGGGTGCAGGGGTCAGTCTCAGGCGGGGCAGGCGCAGGGGTCAGACGCAGGCGGGGGTTCGGTGCGGGGGGGTCAGTCGCCGGTGGGGGCGGGGGTCCGGTGCGGGGGGGTCAGACGCAGGCGGGGGTTCGGTGTGGGGGGTCAGTCGCCGGTGGGTGTTCGGTGTGGGGGGGGGTCAGTCGCAGGCCGGGGTCCGGTGCGGGGGGGTCAGACGCAGGCCGGGGTCCGGTGCGGGGGGGTCAGACGCAGACGGGGATCCGGCGTGGGGGGGGGGGTCAGTCGCAGGCGGGGGTCCGGTGCGGGGGGTCAGTCGCCGGTGGGGGCGGGGATCCAGTGCGGGGGGGTCAGACGCAGGCGGGGCGGGTGCAGGGGTCAGTTGCAGGCGGGGGGGCGGGCGCAGGGGTCAGTCGCAGGCGGGGGGTCCGGCGCGGGGGGGTCAGACGCAGGCGGGGCGGGCGCGGGGGCGGTCGGACGCAGGCGGGGGTTCGGTGTGGGGGGTCAGTCGCCGGTGGGTGTTCGGTGTGGGGGGGAGGTCAGTCGCAGGCCGGGGTCCGGCGCGGGGGGGGGTCAGACGCAGGCGGGGCGGGCGCAGGGGTCAGACGCAGGCGGGGGTCCGGTGCAGGGGGGTCAGATGCAGGCGGGGCGGGCGCAGGGGCGGTCAGTCGCAGGCGGGGGTCCGGTGCAGGGGGGTCAGACGCAGGCGGGGCGGGCGCAGGGATCAGACGCAGGCGGGGGTCCGGTGCGGGGGGTCAGTCGCCGGTGGGGGCGGGGGTCCAGTGCGGGGGGTTCAGACGCAGGCGGGGGGGCGGGCGCAAGGGTCAGTCGCAGGCGGGGGTCCGGCGCGGGGGGGGTCAGACGCAGGCGGGGCGGGCACGGGGGCGGTCGGACGCAGGCGGGGGTTCGGTGTGGGGGGTCAGTCGCCAGTGGGTGTTCGGTGTGGGGGGGGGGTCAGTCGCAGGCAGGGGTCCGGCGCGGGGGGGTCAGACGCAGGCGGGGCGGGCGCAGGGGTCAGACGCAGGCGGGGCGGGTGCAGGGGCGGTCAGACAAAGGTGGGGGTCCGGTGTGGGGGGGGGTCAGACGCAGGCGGGGTGGGTGCGGGGGCGGTCAGACGCAGGCCGGGGTCCGGCGCGGGGGGGTCAGACGCAGGCGGGGCGGGCGCGGGGGCAGTCGGACGCAGGCGGGGGTTCGGTGTGGGGGGTCAGTCGCCGGTGGGTGTTCGGTGTGGGGGGGGGGGTCAGTCGCAGGCCGGGGTCCGGTGCGGGGGGGTCAGACGCAGGCGGGGGTCCGGTGCAGGGGGGTCAGACGCAGGCGGGGCGGGCGCGGGGGTCAGACGCAGGCGGGGGTCCGGCGCGGGGGGGTCAGACGCAGGCGGGGTCCGGCGCGGGGGTCCCAGCTCCCCTCCCGCCCGCCCCGCTCACTAGCAGCTTGGTGGTGTAGGCGCTGTTGATGGCGATGGCCTGCACGAGCAGGTCGAGGGTGCGGGGCGGCAGGCGGGCGGGGGCGGGCGGCTCGCGGTAGTGGGCGTCGCCCACGTAGGCCTGCACCACCGTCATGCGGTTTGTGGTGAGGGTGCCGGTCTTGTCGGAGCAGATGGCCGTGGCGTTGCCCATCGTCTCGCAGGCATCCAGGTGCCGCACCAGGTTATTGTCCTTCATCATTTTCTGAGCGACAGAGAGGGGAACCCCCCCCGGGTCAGGCGCCGATCGACCCCCCCGGCCGGAGCCTCAGGGGTGGTGCTCCGCGCTGTGCCCACTAGGGGGTGCTCTCCCTGCACCGCACTGCTGGGCTGCCCACAGGGGCTCGGGGACAGGCCCAGAGCGACCCCCCTGCAGCAGCTCCCTCCACCACCCTGCGGGGCCAGCCCAGGGTCCTGCCGGCCCACAGCGGCCAGGGCCGCGTGCCCCGGAGGGAGGGATCACGGCAGGGGACCGGCCAGTGGTCCCAGCTCCTGGCGAACAGAGGCCGGGGACCCCCCCTGCCCAGCCTGGCTCAGAGCCATCGATGGAGCCAACTTCCACGGACCTGGCTCGCTCTTTACTGAGCCCTGCTGCAGCCCTGGGCCGCACAGCAGCCTCTGCCCGTTGGGCGGAGACGTTCTTCCCTTGGCTTTCACCCTGCTCCTGGCCCCCCTCTGTGTCATGGGAGCACGTCACTAACGGCTCCGTGTTCGCTGTCTCCGCGCCAGCCGTGGCTGTCCAGCCCCGCTCCCCTGCCCCGCAGTCTACGCTGGAAAGTCCCCGGCTTCGGAATCGCTCTTCATCTGGGCCCCCTTCCAAGCCCCGAGTCATGTGTCTCGCCCTTCCCCGACCCTGTGCCCAGGCCCAGAGAGCTGCTCGGAGGTGAGGGCCACAGCTGCGCGCAGGATTCAGGGTGTGGATGCTCTCCCCCCTTGGAACCGACTCCTGACATTCGGTTTGCTTTTTGGGCGCTGCTGCCCGCTGCGTGGCCAGCTCAGAGCAGCTCTCTGCTGAGCGGGCAGAGCCAACGTGGGCCCCTCACGCTGTGTGTGGCTGGGCTTGTGTTTCCCAGTGGGCATCACTTTGCATTTCGCAGCATTCGCATCCCTTCGGCGCTCTGTTCCCAGAGGGCGTCTGCGCAGCAGCGTTACCCTGCGCTAACACGGCCCGCATCTGCACTCCAGGCGCTGCGAGGTAACGGCGCGGCAGGAGGGTCACTCCGACCCCTGGGGCCCTCCTCGCCGGGGTAGAGGGCTCTTCCTCGGGCTTCCTGCGGCGTAGACGGCGCCGAGCGGCACCTAGCCTACTTCCACGCCGACTGACGCAGCTCCAGCTGGGTCGCCTCTTGCGGCTTCAGCCCTGCTGCGTCGCCACGCCCCTCACGTGGCAAGGCCCTGAGGACGTGCGGCCCCCGCGTGCCCCCTCACCTTGACGGAGTAGGCCAGGGAGATGGTGACAGCCAGGGGCAGCCCCTCGGGCACGGCCACCACCAGCACGGTGACGCCGATGATGAAGAACTTGACGAAGTACTGGACGTAGACGGGGGTGCACTCGGCCTGCCAGACCCGCCCGTCCAGCACGAAGGTCTGGATGACGAAGTAGAGCACCAAGATGATCACGGTGATGGCCGACATCACCAGGCCTGCAGGGGGGAGAGGGGTTAGTGCGGGGAA
The DNA here is from genome assembly GCA_032595735.1 of Pelochelys cantorii. Lineage (NCBI taxonomy): Eukaryota > Metazoa > Chordata > Testudines > Trionychidae > Pelochelys > Pelochelys cantorii. The sequence goes on along the minus strand of CM064358.1, from coordinate 13,267,289 downwards.
GGTCCAGCCCCACCCCCCCGAGCCAGCCAGCCCCGGGCCTGAGGACAGCTGGGAGCTGGCACCCCTGGAGGGGACGGGCCCCGGGGCCCGGGAAGGCTTGGAGACCTGCTTTCCCGATCTGCACGGCCAGCTTGGTGAGTTTTCCCTGCAGCACGGACTTCTCCTTCTTGGGCGCGCTGGCTTTCTTCCTCTCCCGCTCCTCCAGCTCCCCGCCCTCGGCGCTCTTCAGCGGCTGCATCTCCATGGCCGCCGCCCCGTCCTGCTTCTTGGCTGCACAGAGAGGGGAGGCAGCTGGTAAACGCCCCCAAAGCGGGACAGGAGAGGGGTCAGCCAGGCCTCACTCTAGCCACAAGACACCCCCCTTCCCAGAGCCGGGGGGAGCCCAGCGCCTGGGCGCCCAGCCCTGGCTCTAACCACCAGGTCCCGCTCCCCTCCCCGAGCCGGAGAGAGCCCAGCGCCCGGGCCCCCAGCCCTGGCTCTAACCACCAGGTCCCGCTCCCCTCCCCGAGCCGGAGAGAGCTCAGCGCCCGGGCCCCCAGCCCCGGCTCTAACCACCAGGCCCTGCTCCCCTCCCCGAGCCGGAGAGAGCCCAGCGCCCGGGCCCCCAGCCCCGGCTCTAACCACCAAGCCCTGCTCCCCTCCCCGAGCCGGAGAGAGCCCAGCGCCCGGGCCCCCAGCCCCGGCTCTAACCACCAGGCCCTGCTCCCCTCCCCGAGCCGGAGAGAGCCCAGCGCCCGGGCCCCCAGCCCCGGCTCTAACCACCAGGCCCTGCTCCCCTCCCCGAGCCGGAGAGAGCCCAGCGCCCGGGCCCCCAGCCCCGGCTCTAACCACCAGGCCCTGCTCCCCTCCCCGAGCCGGAGAGAGCCCAGCGCCCGGGCCCCCAGCCCCGGCTCTAACCACCAGGCCCTGCTCCCCTCCCCGAGCCGGAGAGAGCCCAGCGCCCGGGCCCCCAGCCCCGGCTCTAACCACCAGGCCCTGCTCCCCTCCCCGAGCCGGAGAGAGCCCAGCGCCCGGGCCCCCAGCCCCGGCTCTAACCACCAGGCCCTGCTCCCCTCCCCGAGCCGGAGAGAGCCCAGCGCCCGGGCCCCCAGCCCCGGCTCTAACCACCAGGCCCTGCTCCCCTCCCCGAGCCGGAGAGAGCCCAGCGCCCGGGCCCCCAGCCCCGGCTCTAACCACCAGGCCCTGCTCCCCTCCCCGAGCCGGAGAGAGCCCAGCGCCCGGGCCCCCAGCCCCGGCTCTAACCACCAGGCCCTGCTCCCCTCCCCGAGCCGGAGAGAGCCCAGCGCCCGGGCCCCCAGCCCCGGCTCTAACCACCAGGCCCTGCTCCCCTCCCCGAGCCGGAGAGAGCCCAGCGCCCGGGCCCCCAGCCCCGGCTCTAACCACCAGGCCCTGCTCCCCTCCCCGAGCCGGAGAGAGCCCAGCGCCCGGGCCCCCAGCCCCGGCTCTAACCACCAGGCCCTGCTCCCCTCCCCGAGCCGGAGAGAGCCCAGCGCCCGGGCCCCCAGCCCCGGCTCTAACCACCAGGCCCTGCTCCCCTCCCCGAGCCGGAGAGAGCCCAGCGCCCGGGCCCCCAGCCCCGGCTCTGAGCACCAGGCCCTGCTCCCCTCCCCGAGCCGGAGAGAGCCCAGCGCCCGGGCCCCCAGCCCCGGCTCTGACCACCAGGCCCTGCTCCCCTCCCCGAGCCGGAGAGAGCCCAGCGCCCGGGTGCCCAGCCCCGGCTCTGACCACCAGGCCCTGCTCCCCTCCATGAGGTGGGGAGAGCCCAGGGCCCGGGCGCCCAGCCCCAGCTCTGACCACCAGGCCCCGCTCCCTTCCCCGAGCCGGAGAGAGCCCAGGCGCCCTGCCACACCCCCCCACACCCGCTCTGCTCTAACCTCTAGACCCCAAATGCATCACTGTTCAAGTCCTGCCCCTCCCCAGCGGGGCCCCCCCGGCCCTTTACCTTTGTTCTGAATATTCTCCACCGTCCCGTCCTGCGGCTTCCCTACAACAGAAGAAGGGACGACAGAGATGGGACCCTTGAGCCCGGACAGACGGCCGAGAGCACACAGACGCCGGAGCCTGCAGCCAACCCGTGGGGACCCAGCGCTGGGGGGATCCCGTCTGGCCGCAGGGAGCGGGTGTGGAGGGACAGGCAGCGCGGGGTCCCTCCAGCACTGCAGAGAAGTGAGGGGTCGTGCCCTGCCCTGTGCATCCGTCCATCGGTCCATCCCTGCTCGCGGCACGCGATACCCGTGGCTCCCGCTCTCTGCAGCTCCAGCCCTGCACCCCCCCGTCCTCAGCGCCGCGCACTATGGAAGGGGGAGATGCCCGGGGGACCCGCACGTGGGGAGAGAGACTGACGGGGCCCATAGGACCACAGGACAGAGGCGCGTGGCCACAGGGGCTGAGCTGCGCCCCAGGGACACCAGGGCCAGCTGGCAGCGCGTCACGTGGCAGGGGCGCCCCCTGGAGCCCCGAGACAGGGAGCCCACGGCAGCAAGGCGCTGCCCAGCGGTGGCCTAGGCTCCTGAGCTGGCTGCGGATGCGGGGCCACTCTCCCACCAGGCGTGTCCCGGGCTGCGGCGCATCGGCGCCCTGCAGGGAAGTTGCAGGAGACGCCGGCTTGGGAGGTGCCTTCTGGCTCCGGAGAGTCCGTGGTCCATGCCAGGGGTGGGGGGGCGGGGACTCACTGCGGCCGGAGGGGCACCAGGCCGGAGCTGGAGGGGGAGCGGCCGGTGCCGGTGCTGGTGCCGGGTCAGTCCACATGGAGAATGGGTCTATCCCACGTGGCATGGGACGGGGAATGAGCCGCCACACTGGGGCCATACCATTGGAGAACAAACCCGGGGGCCATCGCCGGGGCCCTGCCATGGGAAGGGGCCGGGCCACCAGGAGCAGGCACCGTGGGGGGGAGGGCTGGGGCCTTTCTGGGCAGAGGGCTGTTGAGTGACTCGGGGGGGGGGTCTGTGGCTGGCACAGACGCCCTCAGGGCCCCACGTGGCACCTGGGAGGGATGGGGAGTTGAAGGCCCGCCCGGCGCGCCATGGAGCTCGGGGCCGGGATCCCCGCGGGGAAGGGGTCTGCCCGGGAGCCAGCACTGGGCCAGCGTGGGGCGGGGAAGACCATGGCACCGAGCCCCCCGTGCGTCAGGAGGCGCCGGCGGAGCCTGCTCCAGGCGCAGTGGGAAGAGGGGGGCTGTCTGCTCTGTATCCCGGGGTCCCCCTGCGCTGGGATGCAGTGTCAGTACCGTGCCGGTTGCGGTGCTTGGGCAGTGGGCTGTGGGCGACCCCTCCTGGCCTCTGCCTGTGAGCACGGCCCAGCAGGGGGGCTGCCTAGGTCACTAGACAAAGACCCAACCGGGCAGACGAGCTGGGGCAGCGAGGGAAGGAGGGAAGTGAGTGTTCGGGGGTAGGGGCAGTCTGGGGCTGGAACCATGAGGGAGACAGACTGAGGTTGCTGGGGCTGAGGGCCAGGGGCGATGGACCTGAAACCACCCTGGCCCCGAATCCTGTGAACACCCCACATCTGTGCTGGGCTGTACCCTGGAGAACCAATAAACCCCTCTCTGCTCTGGCTGCTCTGGGGGGCAGGGGCGGGGCCCCGACGCGCCGTCACAGGGACACTGAGAGCAAGGCCAGGGCAGAGGCCCCTCACCCTTCTTCTCCTTCTTCTCCTCTTCCTCCCCGCCGGCCCCCAGCAAGGTGAAGATAATCCCCGTCTGGGAGTTCACACCCACAGCCGTGACGACCATCCGCCCCGAGCCCTCCATGACGTGGGTGCCTGGGGAAGCAGAGGCAGCGTCAGGAGGAGCCCCCATGGGGCCTGGTCACGGGCTCCATTCCCGGCGCTGCAGGTCCTTGGGGAGCCCCCCCCAAGCCTCCGCCCCACCCACCAGCAGCTGGCAGGGCCTGCCAGGTGAGACCACCCCCCGCTGGGCCCTGCCTCCCAGCTCTGCTCCCCTAGGGCAGCGCCCCCCCATGCCCTCCCCTCACCTGAGAGCAGCATGGGGTCTTTCTCCACCAACTTCCGCACGTGGTCCGACTCCCCAGTCAGGGAGCTCTCGTCGATCTTCAAGTCGTTCCCCTGGATCAGAACCCCATCGGCAGGGAGCAGGTCACCTGGCAGGGGGAGCAAGTGGCCCACATGAGACCCCTGTGCCCCTCTACCCTGGCATCAGGCCTCCCTAGATCTCCCCCCCCCCCTCGCGGCCCCAGCATCAGGCTCCCACCGCCTATTGGACCTGCATATCCCTAGTGCCTCGGATCACTTCAACATGCCCATCCGCCCCGGGATCAGGGCACCTGGGATGAGACCCACCTGTCCACCTATCCCATCCCAGATCAGTCCCAAGAGCCCCTCTGCCCCAGCATTGGGACTGCCCTGGATCACCCTCCCCCTACCACGGGCCCCTCTACCCTGGCATCAGGGCTGCCCCAGATTATCTAACCCTCTGCAAGCCCCTCTACCCTGGCATCAGGGCTATCCCAGATTATCTGACCCTCTGCGAGCTCCTCCACCCCGGCGTCGGGGCTGCTCCAGATTATCTGACACTCCATGAGCTTCTCTGCCCCGGCGTCGGGGCTGCTCCAGAAGAGCTGATCCTCTGCGAGCCCTTCTGCCCCGGCGTCGGGGCTGCTCCAGAAGATCTGATCCTCTGCGAGCCCCTCTGCCCCGGCGTCGGGGCTGCTCCAGAAGATCTGAGCCTCTGCGAGCCCTTCTGCCCCGGCGTCGGGGCTGCTCCAGAAGATCTGATCCTCTGCGAGTCCCTCTGCCCCGGCGTCGGGGCTGCTCCAAAAGATCTGATCCTCTGCGAGCCCCTCTGCCCCGGCGTCGGGGCTGCTCCAGAAGATCTGATCCTCTGCGAGCCCCTCTGCCCTGGCGTCGGGGCTGCTCCAGAAGAGCTGATCCTCTGCGAGCCCTTCTGCCCCGGCGTCGGGGCTGCTCCAGAAGATCTGATCCTCTGCGAGCCCCTCTGCCCCGGCGTCGGGGCTGCTCCAGAAGATCTGAGCCTCTGCGAGCCCCTCTGCCCCAGCGTCGGGGCTGCTCTCACCATATTTGATCTGTGCGATGTCTCCCACCACCAGCTCAGACACAGGGATCTGGACCTGCTGCCCGTTGCGGATGACGGTGAATTTCTGCTCCTGCTCGATGCGGCTCTGCAGGCCCCGGAACTGCTTCTCCTTGCTCCAGTCGTTGAAGGCCGTGACCAGCACCACGCAGATGACGGACAGCAGGATGGCCGCCCCCTCGATCCAGCCGGCCTCCGACTCGCCCTCGTCCTCCGCCCCTGCCGCCAGGTTCCCGCAGGCTAGGTATGCGCAGGGCCAGGGCAGGGGAGGGAAGGCCGAGGAGGAGAGGCAGGGGCAAGGAGAAGTACCAGTCACTGGGACTGACAGAGGGACGGGGCAGACGGAGCCCCCACCCACAGCTACAGATGGTCCTGCTCCCCTCCTGCTGGTGGCGGGATCTCCCGGCAGGGGGCAGGGTGCCAGCTCCAGATGTCCCCCCCGGGGTGGGCAGCATGGGCAGACAGGTGAGCGCTGGGACAGACGGGATGGATGGACCAGACAAACAGATCAGCAGCCAGATGGATGGATGAACGGACGAGTCAAAAGGTGGACAGGTGGGTCAGAGGATGGGTGGGCCAGTCGATGGACAGACAGACGGAGAGAACAGTGGACGGATGGACGGACGGTAGGGCCAGTAGATGGACAAATGGACAAAGAGGCCAGCGGATGGATGGATGGATGGATGGACAGAGGGATCAGCGGACGGATGGATGGATGGAGTGGCCAGTGGATGGACGGACCATAGGGCCAGCTGATGGATGATCAGACGGAGTGAACAGCGGACAGATAGATGGAAAGGCCAATGGGCAGACAGATGGACACAGGGGCCAGCTGGGAAGGACGGACAGAGGAGGGGCCAGCAGACAGACGGATGGACGGAGAGGTCAGCGGACGGAGGGAGGAGGGGGCGGCGGAGGAGGGAGGGGGGGGCCGGAGGGACGGAGGGGCAGCGGACGGAGGGAGGAGGGGGCAGCGGACGGAGGAGGAGGGGGCAGCGGACGGAGGGAGGAGGGGGGCCGGGGGGGAGGGGGGGCAGCGGACGGACGGAGGGGGGGCAGCGGACGGAGGATGCAGGGGCCCGGGGGGGGGGGGGGGGGGGGGGAGGGGGGGCGCGGACGGAGGGACGGAGGGGGGGGGGGGGGGGGCCGGGGGGGAAAGGGGGGGGGAGGAGGACGGAGGGGCAGCGGACGGAAAGGGGGGGGGGGGGGGGCAGGGGCGCGGGGCGGGGGGGGGGCCGGGGGGGGGGGGGGGCGGACGGAGGGAGGAGGGGGCAGCGGACGGAGGGACGGAGGGGGCAGCGGACGGAGGGAGGAGGGGGCAGGGACGGAGGACGGAGGGGGCAGGGACGGAGGGAGGAGGGGGCAGCGGACGGAGGGGGAGGGGCACGGAGGAGGACGGAGGGGGCAGCGGACGGAGGACGGGGGGGCAGCGGACGGACGGACGGAGGGGGCAGGGACGGACGGACGGAGGGGGCAGCGGACGGACGGACGGAGGGGGCAGCGGACGGACGGATGCAGGGGCAGCAGACGGACGGACGGAGGGGGCAGCGGACGGACGGATGCAGGGGCAGCGGACGGACGGACGGAGGGGGCAGCGGACGGACGGATGCAGGGGCAGCGGACGGACGGACGGAGGGGGCAGCGGACGGACGGATGCAGGGGCAGGGACGGAGGGACAGAGGGGGCAGTGCAGGGACGGAGGACGGACGGAGGGGGCAGCGGAGGAGGGACGGAGGGGGCAGCAGACGGGACGGACGGGGGGACGGACGGGGACGGGAGGGGGAGGGGGCGGAGGGGGCAGGGACGGAGGCGGAGCAGGGGGGGACGGAGGGACGGAGGGGGCAGCGGACGGAGGGACGGGGGGGCAGCGGACGGACGGACGGAGGGGGCAGGGACGGGGGAGGCGGGGCGCAGACGGACGGGACGGGGCAGGCGGAGGAGGGGGCAGCGGACGGAGAGGAGGGGGCGACGGACGGAGGGCGAGCGGGACGAGGACGGAGCGGACGGCAGGACGGGGAGGGCAGCGGACGGAGGACGGCAGCGGACGGACGGAGCGGAGAGGGGCGCGGACAGGACGAGGGGCAGGGCGGACGGACGGAGGAGGGGCAGCGGACGGACGGACGGAGGGGCAGCGGACGGGGACGGAGGGGGCAGCGGGAGGCAGGGGCAGCGGACGGAGGACGGCAGGCAGGACGGAGGGGCAGCGGACGGAGGCGGGAGCGGAGGGACGGAGGGGGCAGCGGACGGAGGAGAGGGGCGCGACGGGACGGGGGGACGGACGGAGGGGCAGCGGAGGAGGAGAGGGGCAGCAGACGGAGGGACGGAGGCAGGGCAGCGAGGCAGCGGAGGAGCGAGGGGGAGCGCGGACGGATCGGGACGCGGAGGGGAGCGGACGGAGGGCGGACGGAGTGGACGGAGGGGCGGGCGGAGGCGAGGGCAGGGACGGGACGGAGGGGGCAGCGGACGGACGGAGCAGGGGCACGGGAGGGAGGGGCAGCGGAGGCGGAGGAGGGCAGCGGACGGAGGAGGGGGCAGCGGACGGAGAGAGGGGCAGGGACGGAGGACGGAGGGGGCAGCGGCGGAGGGACGGAGGGGCAGCGGAGGAGGACGGAGGGGGCAGGCGACGGAGGGCAGGAGGGGAGCGGCGGGACGGAGGACGGAGGGGCAGCGGACGGACGGACGGAGGGGGCAGCGGAGGACGGACGGAGGGGCAGCGGCAGGAGGAGGCGGGACGGGACGGAGCAGGCGGCGCGGACGGGCAGCGGACGGAGGGGGAGGGACGGCGGACGGAGGGGGCAGCGGGAGGGGGGAGGGGGCAGCGGACGGAGGGCGGATGCAGGAGGCGCGGAGGCAGCGGACGGAGACGGGGGCAGGGCAGACGGAGGGGCAGGCGACGGAGGGGGCGCGGACGACGAGAGGGGCAGCGAGGAGGGAGGCACGGAGGACGGACGAGACGGGGGGGCAGCGGAGGACGGGCGAGGGGGCAGGGACGAGGACGGAGGGGCAGCGGACGGAGGGAGCGGACGGAGGACGGAGGGGGCACGCGGACGGGGCAGCGGACGGAGGAGCAGCGGAGGCATGGGCAGGAGGAGAGGGGCAGCGGACGGGACGCGAGGGGCGGACGGAGGGACGGAGGGCAGCGGCGAGGACGGAGGGGCAGCGGAGGCGGAGGGGCAGCGGACGGGGAGGCAGGGGCCGCGGACGGAGGGGGAGCGGAGGAGGGCAGGCAGGGACGGAGGGAGGCGAGGATGCAGGGGCAGGGCGGAGGACGGGAGGGGGGGAGCGGACGGAGGAGCAGGGGCGCGGAGACGGAGGAGGGGCAGCGGACGGAGGGACGGAGGGGAGCGCGGACGGACGGGACGGAGGGGGCGAGCAGGGAGAGGCAGCGGAGGAGCAGGCGGACGGAGAGAGGGGCAGCGGACGGAGGACGGAGGGGCAGCGGACGGAGGGACGGAGGGGGCAGCGGATGGAGGACGGAGGGGGCAGCGGACGGAGGACGGGGCCAGCGGAGGAGGACGGAGGGGGCAGCGGAGGGGACGAGGCGGCAGCGGACGGACGGAGGGGGCAGCGGACGGAGGACGGAGGGGAGGGCGGAGCGAGGGCCGAGAGGAGGGGCCAGCGGAGGGAGGGAGCGGACGGGAGGGGGCCAGCGGACGGAGGATGCAGGGGCCAGCGGACGGAGGGAGGGGCAGGACGGACGGAGGGGGCAGCGGACGGAGGACGGAGGGGCAGCGGACGGACGGGACGGAGGGGGAGCGGCAGCGGACGGAGGAGGGGGCAGCGGACGGAGGACGGAGGGGGCAGTGGACAGGGGACGGAGGGCAGGGACGGGGCCATGCGGGCCGGGCGGGCCAGCGGGGGGGGGGCCGGACGGGCGGAGGGGGGCGGACGGAGGACGGAGGGGGCGCGGACGGGAACGCCCCCCCCCCACCTGCAGTGCCAGCCCCCTCCCGGCCGGGGCCTGCCCGGGGTGCCTGCTGCGCCTGCTGCGGGGGCCCGAGACGAGACGCAGGCCGGATGCCGGCATGTGGGTCCGGATGATGGGGCCGTCCTGCGCCAGGCCTCCACGACGGAGGAGGTCTTGGGCTGCTTGGCGGAGATCTGCCGGTCTGCCAGGCTCCGGGTCGCAGGCTGGGGGACGGGCGGGCGCGGCGGCAGGACGCCTGGGTTCACCCCCCGGCTCGGGGCAGGGGCGGATGCAGGGGCTAGTGGGAGACGGAGCGGGCCAGCGGCTGGAGGGACGGAGGGGGCAGCGGACGGATGGATGCAGGGGCCAGCGGACGGATGGACGGAGGGGGCAGCGGACGGAGGGACGGAGGGGGCAGCGGACGGAGGGACGGAGGGGGCAGCGGACGGACGGAGGGGGCAGCGGACGGAGGGACGGAGGGGGCAGCGGACGGAGGGACGGAGGGGGCAGCGGACGGACGGAGGGGCCAGCGGACGGAGGGACGGAGGGGGCAGCGGACGGACGGACGGAGGGGGCAGCGGACGGAGGGACGGATGCAGGGGCAGCGGACGGACGGACGGAGGGGGCAGCGGACGGACGGACGGAGGGGGCAGCGGACGGACGGATGCAGGGGCAGCAGACAGACGGACGGAGGGGGCAGCGGAAGGACGGACGGAGGGGGCAGCGGACGGAGGGACGGAGGGGGCAGCGGACGGACGGATGCAGGGGCAGCGGACGGAGGGACAGAGGGGGCAGCGGACAGACGGACGGAGGGGACAGCGGACGGAGGGGGCAGCGGACGGACGGATGCAGGGGCAGGGGACGGACGGACGGAGGGGGCAGCGGACGGAAGGACGGAGGGGGCAGCGGACGGACGGACGGAGGGGCCAGCGGACCGAGGGACGGAGGGGGCAGCGGACGGACGGAGGGAGGGGGCAGCGGACGGAGGGATGCAGGGGCCAGCGGACGGACGGACGGAGGGGGCAGCGGACGGACGGATGCAGGGGCAGCGGACGGAGGGACGGAGGGGGCAGCGGACGGAGGGACGGAGGGGGCAGCGGACGGACGGATGCAGGGGCCAGCGGACGGAGGGACGGAGGGGGCAGCGGACGGACGGATGCAGGGGCCAGCGGACGGAGGGACGGAGGGGGCAGCGGACGGACGGATGCAGGGGCCAGCGGACGGAGGGACGGAGGGGGCAGCGGACGGAGGGACGGAGGGGGCAGCGGACGGACGGACGGAGGGGGCAGCGGATGGAGGGACGGAGGGGGCAGCGGACGGATGGATGCAGGGGCCAGCGGACGGATGGACGGAGGGTGCAGCGGACGGAGGGACGGAGGGGGCAGCGGACGGACGGACGGAGGGGGCAGCGGACGGATGGACGCAGGGGCCAGCGGACGGAGGGACGGAGGGGGCAGCGGATGGACGGACGGAGGGGGCAGCGGACGGACGGATGCAGGGGCCAGCGGACGGATGGACGGAGGGGCCAGCGGACGGATGGATGCAGGGGCCAGCAGACCGAGGGACGGAGGGGCCAGCGGACGGACGGATGCAGGGGCCAGCGGACGGAGGGACGGAGCGGGCAGCGGACGGAGGGACGGAGGGGGCAGCGGACGGACGGACGGAGGGGGCAGCGGACGGATGGATGCAGGGGCAGCGGACGGAGGGACAGAGGGGGCAGCGGACAGACGGACGGAGGGGACAGCGGACGGAGGGGGCAGCGGACGGACGGATGCAGGGGCAGCGGACGGACGGACGGAGGGGGCAGCGGACGGAGGGACGGAGGGGGCAGCGGACGGACGGACGGAGGGGCCAGCGGACCGAGGGACGGAGGGGGCAGCGGACGGACGGACGGAGGGGGCAGCGGACGGAGGGACGGAGGGGGCAGCAGACGGAGGGACGGAGGGGGCAGCGGACGGACGGATGCCGGGGCCAGCGGACGGAGGGACGGAGGGGGCAGCGGACGGACGGATGCAGGGGCAGCGGACGGAGGGACGGAGGGGGCAGCGGACGGAGGGACGGAGGGGGCAGCGGACGGACGGATGCAGGGGCCAGCGGACGGAGGGACGGAGGGGGCAGCGGACGGACGGATGCAGGGGCCAGCGGACGGAGGGACGGAGGGGGCAGCGGACGGAGGGACGGAGGGGGCAGCGGACGGACGGACGGAGGGGGCAGCGGATGGAGGGACGGAGGGGGCAGCGGACGGATGGATGCAGGGGCCAGCGGACGGATGGACGGAGGGGGCAGCGGACGGAGGGACGGAGGGGGCAGCGGACGGACGGACGGAGGGGGCAGCGGACGGATGGACGCAGGGGCCAGCGGACGGAGGGACGGAGGGGGCAGCGGATGGACGGACGGAGGGGGCAGCGGACGGACGGATGCAGGGGCCAGCGGACGGATGGACGGAGGGGCCAGCGGACGGATGGATGCAGGGGCCAGCCGACCGAGGGACGGAGGGGCCAGCGGACGGAGGGACGGAGGGGCCAGCGGACGGACGGATGCAGGGGCCAGCGGACGGAGGGACGGAGCGGGCAGCGGACGGAGGGACGGAGGGGGCAGCGGATGGACGGACGGAGGGGGCAGCGGACGGATGGATGCAGGGGCCAGCGGATGGAGGGACAGAGGGGGCAGCGGACGGAGGGACGGAGGGGGCAGCGGACGGAGGGACGGAGGGGGCAGCGGATGGAGGGACGGAGGGGGCAGCGGACGGATGGACGGAGGGGGCAGCGGACGGAGGGACGGAGGGGGCAGCGGACGGAGGGACGGAGGCGGCAGCGGACGGACGGAGGGGGCAGCGGACGGAGGGACGGAGGGGGCAGCGGACGGACGGACGGAGGGGCCAGCGGACCGAGGGACGGAGGGGGCAGCGGACGGAGGGACGGAGGGGGCAGCGGACGGAGGGACGGAGGGGGCAGCAGACGGAGGGACGGAGGGGGCAGCGGACGGATGGATGCAGGGGCCAGCGGACGGAGGGACGGAGGGGGCAGCGGACGGACGGATGCAGGGGCAGCGGACGGAGGGACGGAGGGGGCAGCGGATGGAGGGACGGAGGGGGCAGCGGACGGATGGATGCAGGGGCCAGCGGACGGATGGACGGAGGGGGCAGCGGACGGAGGGACGGAGGGGGCAGCGGACGGAGGGACGGAGGGGGCAGCGGACGGACGGAGGGGGCAGCGGACGGAGGGACGGAGGGGGCAGCGGACGGAGGGACGGAGGGGGCAGCGGACGGACGGAGGGGCCAGCGGACGGAGGGACGGAGGGGGCAGCGGACGGACGGACGGAGGGGGCAGCGGACGGAGGGACGGATGCAGGGGCAGCGGACGGACGGACGGAGGGGGCAGCGGACGGACGGATGCAGGGGCAGCAGACAGACGGACGGAGGGGGCAGCGGACGGACGGACGGAGGGGGCAGCGGACGGAGGGACGGAGGGGGCAGCGGACGGACGGATGCAGGGGCAGCGGACGGAGGGACAGAGGGGGCAGCGGACAGACGGACGGAGGGGACAGCAGACGGAGGGGGCAGCGGACGGACGGATGCAGGGGCAGGGGACGGACGGACGGAGGGGGCAGCGGACGGAAGGACGGAGGGGGCAGCGGACGGACGGATGCAGGGGCAGCGGACGGAGGGACGGAGGGGGCAGCGGACGGAGGGACGGAGGGGGCAGCGGACGGACGGATGCAGGGGCCAGCGGACGGAGGGACGGAGGGGGCAGCGGACGGACGGATGCAGGGGCCAGCGGACGGAGGGATGGAGGGGGCAGCGGACGGACGGATGCAGGGGCCAGCGGACGGAGGGACGGAGGGGGCAGCGGACGGAGGGACGGAGGGGGCAGCGGACGGACGGACGGAGGGGGCAGCGGATGGAGGGACGGAGGGGGCAGCGGACGGATGGATGCAGGGGCCAGCGGACGGATGGACGGAGGGTGCAGCGGACGGAGGGACGGAGGGGGCAGCGGACGGACGGACGGAGGGGGCAGCGGACGGATGGACGCAGGGGCCAGCGGACGGAGGGACGGAGGGGGCAGCGGATGGACGGACGGAGGGGGCAGCGGACGGACGGATGCAGGGGCCAGCGGACGGATGGACGGAGGGGCCAGCGGACGGATGGATGCAGGGGCCAGCGGACCGAGGGACGGAGGGGCCAGCGGACGGACGGATGCAGGGGCCAGCGGACGGAGGGACGGAGCGGGCAGCGGACGGAGGGACGGAGGGGGCAGCGGACGGACGGACGGAGGGGGCAGCGGACGGATGGATGCAGGGGCAGCGGACGGAGGGACAGAGGGGGCAGCGGACAGACGGACGGAGGGGACAGCGGACGGAGGGGGCAGCGGACGGACGGATGCAGGGGCAGCGGACGGACGGACGGAGGGGGCAGCGGACGGAGGGACGGAGGGGGCAGCGGACGGACGGACGGAGGGGCCAGCGGACCGAGGGACGGAGGGGGCAGCGGACGGACGGACGGAGGGGGCAGCGGACGGAGGGACGGAGGGGGCAGCAGACGGAGGGACGGAGGGGGCAGCGGACGGACGGATGCAGGGGCCAGCGGACGGAGGGACGGAGGGGGCAGCGGACGGACGGATGCAGGGGCAGCGGACGGAGGGACGGAGGGGGCAGCGGACGGACGGATGCAGGGGCCAGCGGACGGAGGGACGGAGGGGGCAGCGGACGGACGGATGCAGGGGCCAGCGGACGGAGGGACGGAGGGGGCAGCGGACGGAGGGACGGAGGGGGCAGCGGACGGACGGACGGAGGGGGCAGCGGATGGAGGGACGGAGGGGGCAGCGGACGGATGGATGCAGGGGCCAGCGGACGGATGGACGGAGGGGGCAGCGGACGGAGGGACGGAGGGGGCAGCGGACGGACGGACGGAGGGGGCAGCGGACGGATGGACGCAGGGGCCAGCGGACGGAGGGACGGAGGGGGCAGCGGATGGACGGACGGAGGGGGCAGCGGACGGACGGATGCAGGGGCCAGCGGACGGATGGACGGAGGGGCCAGCGGACGGATGGATGCAGGGGCCAGCCGACCGAGGGACGGAGGGGCCAGCGGACGGAGGGACGGAGGGGCCAGCGGACGGACGGATGCAGGGGCCAGCGGACGGAGGGACGGAGCGGGCAGCGGACGGAGGGACGGAGGGGGCAGCGGACGGACGGACGGAGGGGGCAGCGGACGGATGGATGCAGGGGCCAGCGGATGGAGGGACAGAGGGGGCAGCGGACGGAGGGACGGAGGGGGCAGCGGACGGAGGGACGGAGGGGGCAGCGGATGGAGGGACGGAGGGGGCAGCGGACGGATGGATGCAGGGGCCAGCGGACGGATGGACGGAGGGGGCAGCGGACGGAGGGACGGAGGGGGCAGCGGACGGAGGGACGGAGGGGGCAGCGGACGGAGGGACGGAGGGGGCAGCGGACGGAGGGACGGAGGGGGCAGCGGACGGACGGACGGAGGGGCCAGCGGACCGAGGGACGGAGGGGGCAGCGGACGGACGGACGGAGGGGGCAGCGGACGGAGGGATGGAGGGGGCAGCAGACGGAGGGACGGAGGGGGCAGCGGACGGATGGATGCAGGGGCCAGCGGACGGAGGGACGGAGGGGGCAGCGGACGGACGGATGCAGGGGCAGCGGACGGAGGGACGGAGGGGGCAGCGGATGGAGGGACGGAGGGGGCAGCGGACGGATGGATGCAGGGGCCAGCGGACGGATGGACGGAGGGGGCAGCGGACGGAGGGACGGAGGGGGCAGCGGACGGAGGGACGGAGGGGGCAGCGGACGGACGGAGGGGGCAGCGGATGGAGGGACGGAGGGGGCAGCGGACGGAGGGACGGAGGGGGCAGCGGACGGACGGAGGGGCCAGCGGACGGAGGGACGGAGGGGGCAGCGGACGGAGGGACGGAGGGGGCAGCGGACGGACGGACGGAGGGGGCAGCGGACGGATGGATGCAGGGGCCAGCGGATGGAGGGACAGAGGGGGCAGCGGACGGAGGGACGGAGGGGGCAGCGGACGGACGGACGGAGGGGGCAGCGGACGGACGGATGCAGGGGCCAGCGGACGGACGGACGGAGGGGGCAGCGGACGGAGGGACGGAGGGGGCAGCGGACGGAGGGACGGAGGGGGCAGCGGACGGAAGGAGGGGGCAGCGGACGGAGGGACGGAGGGGGCAGCGGACGGAGGGACGGAGGGGGCAGCGGACGGACGGAGGGGGCAGCGGACGGAGGGACGGAGGGGGCAGCGGACGGAGGGACGGAGGGGGCAGCGGACGGACGGAGGGGCCAGCGGACGGAGGGACGGAGGGGGCAGCGGACGGAGGAACGGAGGGGGCAGCGGACGGACGGACGGAGGGGGCAGCGGACGGAGGGACGGATGCAGGGGCAGCGGACGGACGGACGGAGGGGGCAGCGGATGGACGGACGGAGGGGGCAGCGGACGGACGGATGCAGGGGCAGCAGACAGACGGACGGAGGGGGCAGCGGACGGACGGACGGAGGGGGCAGCGGACGGAGGGACGGAGGGGGCAGCGGACGGACGGATGCAGGGGCAGCGGACGGAGGGACAGAGGGGGCAGCGGACAGACGGACGGAGGGGACAGCGGACGGAGGGGGCAGCGGACGGACGGATGCAGGGGCAGCGGACGGACGGACGGAGGGGGCAGCGGACGGAGGGATGGAGGGGGCAGCAGACGGAGGGACGGAGGGGGCAGCGGACGGAGGGACGGAGGGGGCAGCGGACGGAGGGACGGATGCAGGGGCAGCGGACGGAGGGACGGAGGGGGCAGCGGACGGACGGATGCAGGGGCCAGCGGACGGAGGGACGGAGGGGGCAGCGGACGGAGGGACGGAGGGGGCAGCGGACGGAGGGACGGAGGGGGCAGCAGACGGACGGATGCAGGGGCAGCGGACGGAGGGACGGAGGGGGCAGCGGACGGAGGGATGCAGGGGCCAGCGGACGGAGGGACGGAGGGGGCAGCGGACGGACGGATGTAGGGGCAGCGGACGGATGGATGCAGGGGCCAGCCGACGGAGGGACGGAGGGGGCAGCGGACGGACGGATGCAGGGGCAGCGGACGGAGGGACGGAGGGGGCAGCGGACGGACGGATGCAGGGGCCAGCGGACGGAGGGACGGAGGGGGCAGCGGACGGAGGGACGGAGGGGGCAGCGGACGGAGGGACGGAGGGGGCAGCGGACGGACGGATGCAGGGGCCAGCGGACCGAGGGACGGAGGGGGCAGCGGACGGAGGGACGGAGGGGGCAGCGGACGGACGGATGCAGGGGGCAGCGGACGGAGGGACGGAGGGGGCAGCGGACGGAGGGACGGAGGGGGCAGCGGACGGAGGGACGGAGGGGGCAGCGGACGGACGGACGGAGGGGGCAGCGGACGGAGGGAAGCAGGGGCCAGCAGACGGAGGGACGGAGGGGGCAGCGGACGGAGGGACGGAGGGGGCAGCGGACGGACGAACGGAGGGGGCAGCGGACGGACGGATGCAGGGGCCAGCGGACAGAGGGACGGAGGGGGCAGTGGACGGATGGACGGAGGGGCCAGCGGACGGATGGATGCAGGGGCCAGCGGACGGAGGGACGGAGGGGGCAGCGGACGGACGGATGCAGGGGCCAGCAGACGGAGGGACGGAGGGGGCAGCGGACGGAGGGACGGAGGGGGCAGCGGACGGAGGGACGGAGGGGGCAGCGGACGGATGGAGGGGCCAGCGGACGGAGGGACGGAGGGGGCAGCGGACGGAGGGACGGAGGGGGCAGCGGACGGACGGACGGAGGGGGCAGCGGACGGAGGGACGGATGCAGGGGCAGCGGACGGACGGACGGAGGGGGCAGCGGACGGACGGACGGAGGGGGCAGCGAACGGACGGATGCAGGGGCAGCAGACAGACGGACGGAGGGGGCAGCGGACGGACGGACGGAGGGGGCAGCGGACGGAGGGACGGAGGGGGCAGCGGACGGACGGATGCAGGGGCAGCGGACGGAGGGACAGAGGGGGCAGCGGACAGACGGACGGAGGGGACAGCGGACGGAGGGGGCAGCGGACGGACGGATGCAGGGGCAGGGGACGGACGGACGGAGGGGGCAGCGGACGGAGGGACGGAGGGGGCAGCGGACGGAGGGACGGAGGGGGCAGCGGACGGACGGATGCAGGGGCAGCGGACCGAGGGACGGAGGGGGCAGCGGACGGACGGACGGAGGGGGCAGCGGACGGAGGGACGGAGGGGGCAGCAGACGGAGGGACGGAGGGGGCAGCGGACGGATGGATGCAGGGGCCAGCGGACGGAGGGACGGAGGGGGCAGCGGACGGACGGATGCAGGGGCAGCGGACGGAGGGACGGAGGGGGCAGCGGACGGAGGGACGGAGGGGGCAGCGGACGGACGGATGCAGGGGCCAGCGGACGGAGGGACGGAGGGGGCAGCGGACGGAGGGACGGAGGGGGCAGCGGACGGACGGACGGAGGGGGCAGCGGATGGAGGGACGGAGGGGGCAGCGGACGGATGGATGCAGGGGCCAGCGGACGGATGGACGGAGGGGGCAGCGGACGGAGGGACGGAGGGGGCAGCGGACGGACGGACGGAGGGGGCAGCGGACGGATGGACGCAGGGGCCAGCGGACGGAGGGACGGAGGGGGCAGCGGACGGATGGATGCAGGGGCCAGCGGACGGATGGACGGAGGGGGCAGCGGACGGAGGGACGGAGGGGGCAGCGGACGGAGGGACGGAGGGGGCAGCGGACGGAGGGACGGAGGGGGCAGCGGACGGACGGAGGGGCCAGCGGACGGAGGGACGGAGGGGGCAGCGGACGGAGGGACGGAGGGGGCAGCGGACGGACGGACGGAGGGGGCAGCGGACGGATGGATGCAGGGGCCAGCGGATGGAGGGACAGAGGGGGCAGCGGACGGAGGGACGGAGGGGGCAGCAGACGGAGGGAAGGAGGGGGCAGCGGACGGAGGGACGGAGGGGGCAGCGGACGGACGGATGCAGGGGCCAGCGGACGGAGGGACGGAGGGGGCAGCGGACGGAGGGACGGAGGGGGCAGCGGACGGAAGGAGGGGGCCGCGGACGGAGGGACGGAGGGGGCAGCGGACGGAGGGACGGAGGGGGCAGCGGACGGACGGAGGGGGCAGCGGACGGAGGGACGGAGGGGGCAGCGGACGGAGGGACGGAGGGGGCAGCGGACGGACGGAGGGGCCAGCGGACGGAGGGACGGAGGGGGCAGCGGACGGAGGAACGGAGGGGGCAGCGGACGGACGGACGGAGGGGGCAGCGGACGGAGGGAAGGATGCAGGGGCAGCGGACGGACGGACGGAGGGGGCAGCGGACGGACGGACGGAGGGGGCAGCGGACGGACGGATGCAGGGGCAGCAGACAGACGGACGGAGGGGGCAGCGGACGGACGGACGGAGGGGGCAGCGGACGGAGGGACGGAGGGGGCAGCGGACGGACGGATGCAGGGGCAGCGGACGGAGGGACAGAGGGGGCAGCGGACAGACGGACGGAGGGGACAGCGGACGGAGGGGGCAGCGGACGGACGGATGCAGGGGCAGCGGACGGACGGACGGAGGGGGCAGCGGACGGAGGGATGGAGGGGGCAGCAGACGGAGGGACGGAGGGGGCAGCGGACGGAGGGACGGAGGGGGCAGCGGACGGAGGGACGGATGCAGGGGCAGCGGACGGAGGGACGGAGGGGGCAGCGGACGGACGGATGCAGGGGCCAGCGGACGGAGGGACGGAGGGGGCAGCGGACGGAGGGACGGAGGGGGCAGCGGACGGAGGGACGGAGGGGGCAGCAGACGGACGGATGCAGGGGCAGCGGACGGAGGGACGGAGGGGGCAGCGGACGGAGGGATGCAGGGGCCAGCGGACGGAGGGACGGAGGGGGCAGCGGACGGACGGATGTAGGGGCAGCGGACGGATGG
Organism: Pelochelys cantorii; assembly: GCA_032595735.1. NCBI lineage: Eukaryota > Metazoa > Chordata > Testudines > Trionychidae > Pelochelys > Pelochelys cantorii. Next base: position 13,248,382 of record CM064358.1, on the reverse strand, counting down.
ATGCAGGGGCCAGCCGACGGAGGGACGGAGGGGGCAGCGGACGGACGGATGCAGGGGCAGCGGACGGAGGGACGGAGGGGGCAGCGGACGGACGGATGCAGGGGCCAGCGGACGGAGGGACGGAGGGGGCAGCGGACGGAGGGACGGAGGGGGCAGCGGACGGAGGGACGGAGGGGGCAGCGGACGGACGGATGCAGGGGCCAGCGGACCGAGGGACGGAGGGGGCAGCGGACGGAGGGACGGAGGGGGCAGCGGACGGACGGATGCAGGGGCCAGCGGACGGAGGGACGGAGGGGGCAGCGGACGGAGGGACGGAGGGGGCAGCGGACGGAGGGACGGAGGGGGCAGCGGACGGACGGACGGAGGGGGCAGCGGACGGATGGATGCAGGGGCCAGCAGACGGAGGGACGGAGGGGGCAGCGGACGGAGGGACGGAGGGGGCAGCGGACGGACGAACGGAGGGGGCAGCGGACGGACGGATGCAGGGGCCAGCGGACAGAGGGACGGAGGGGGCAGTGGACGGATGGACGGAGGGGCCAGTGGACGGATGGATGCAGGGGCCAGCGGACGGAGGGACGGAGGGGGCAGCGGACGGACGGATGCAGGGGCCAGCAGACGGAGGGACGGAGGGGGCAGCGGACGGAGGGACGGAGGGGGCAGCGGACGGAGGGACGGAGGGGGCAGCGGACGGATGGAGGGGCCAGCGGACGGAGGGACGGAGGGGGCAGCGGACGGAGGGACGGAGGGGGCAGCGGACGGACGGACGGAGGGGGCAGCGGACGGAGGGACGGATGCAGGGGCAGCGGACGGACGGACGGAGGGGGCAGCGGACGGACGGACGGAGGGGGCAGCGAACGGACGGATGCAGGGGCAGCAGACAGACGGACGGAGGGGGCAGCGGACGGACGGACGGAGGGGGCAGCGGACGGAGGGACGGAGGGGGCAGCGGACGGACGGATGCAGGGGCAGCGGACGGAGGGACAGAGGGGGCAGCGGACAGACGGACGGAGGGGACAGCGGACGGAGGGGGCAGCGGACGGACGGATGCAGGGGCAGGGGACGGACGGACGGAGGGGGCAGCGGACGGAGGGACGGAGGGGGCAGCGGACGGAGGGACGGAGGGGGCAGCGGACGGACGGATGCAGGGGCAGCGGACCGAGGGACGGAGGGGGCAGCGGACGGACGGACGGAGGGGGCAGCGGACGGAGGGACGGAGGGGGCAGCAGACGGAGGGACGGAGGGGGCAGCGGACGGATGGATGCAGGGGCCAGCGGACGGAGGGACGGAGGGGGCAGCGGACGGACGGATGCAGGGGCAGCGGACGGAGGGACGGAGGGGGCAGCGGACGGAGGGACGGAGGGGGCAGCGGACGGACGGATGCAGGGGCCAGCGGACGGAGGGACGGAGGGGGCAGCGGACGGACGGATGCAGGGGCCAGCGGACGGAGGGACGGAGGGGGCAGCGGACGGACGGATGCAGGGGCCAGCGGACGGAGGGACGGAGGGGGCAGCGGACGGAGGGACGGAGGGGGCAGCGGACGGACGGACGGAGGGGGCAGCGGACGGAGGGACGGAGGGGGCAGCGGACGGATGGATGCAGGGGCCAGCGGACGGATGGACGGAGGGGGCAGCGGACGGAGGGACGGAGGGGGCAGCGGACGGACGGACGGAGGGGGCAGCGGACGGATGGACGCAGGGGCCAGCGGACGGAGGGACGGAGGGGGCAGCGGATGGACGGACGGAGGGGGCAGCGGACGGACGGATGCAGGGGCCAGCGGACGGATGGACGGAGGGGCCAGCGGACGGATGGATGCAGGGGCCAGCGGACCGAGGGACGGAGGGGCCAGCGGACGGAGGGACAGAGGGGCCAGCGGACGGATGGATGCAGGGGCCAGCGGACGGAGGGACGGAGGGGCCAGCGGACGGATGGATGCAGGGGCAGCGGACGGAGGGACGGAGGGGGCAGCGGACGGACGGACGGAGGGGGCAGCGGACGGATGGATGCAGGGGCCAGCGGATGGAGGGACAGAGGGGGCAGCGGACGGAGGGACGGAGGGGGCAGCGGACGGAGGGAAGGAGGGGGCAGCGGACGGAGGGACGGAGGGGGCAGCGGACGGACGGAAGCAGGGGCCAGCGGACGGAGGGACGGAGGGGGCAGCGGACGGAGGGACGGAGGGGGCAGCGGACGGAAGGAGGGGGCAGCGGACGGAGGGACGGAGGGGGCAGCGGACGGAGGGACGGAGGGGGCAGCGGACGGACGGAGGGGGCAGCGGACGGAGGGACGGAGGGGGCAGCGGACGGAGGGACGGAGGGGGCAGCGGACGGACGGAGGGGCCAGCGGACGGAGGGACGGAGGGGGCAGCGGACGGACGGACGGAGGGGGCAGCGGACGGAGGGACGGATGCAGGGGCAGCGGACGGACGGACGGAGGGGGCAGCGGACGGACGGACGGAGGGGGCAGCGGACGGACGGATGCAGGGGCAGCGGACGGACGGACGGAGGGGGCAGCGGACGGACGGACGGAGGGGGCAGCGGACGGAGGGACGGAGGGGGCAGCGGACGGACGGATGCAGGGGCAGCGGACGGAGGGACAGAGGGGGCAGCGGACAGACGGACGGAGGGGACAGCGGACGGAGGGGGCAGCGGACGGACGGATGCAGGGGCAGCGGACGGACGGACGGAGGGGGCAGCGGACGGAGGGACGGAGGGGGCAGCAGACGGAGGGACGGAGGGGGCTGCGGACGGAGGGACGGAGGGGGCAGCGGACGGAGGGACGGAGGGGGCAGCGGACGGAGGGACGGATGCAGGGGCAGCGGACGGAGGGACGGAGGGGGCAGCGGACGGACGGATGCAGGGGCCAGCGGACGGAGGGACGGAGGGGGCAGCGGACGGAGGGACGGAGGGGGCAGCAGACGGACGGATGCAGGGGCAGCGGACGGAGGGACGGAGGGGGCAGCGGACGGAGGGATGCAGGGGCCAGCGGACGGAGGGACGGAGGGGGCAGCGGACGGACGGATGCCGGGGCAGCGGACGGACGGACGGAGGGGGCAGCGGACGGACGGATGCAGGGGCAGCGGACGGAGGGACGGAGGGGGCAGCGGACGGACGGATGCAGGGGCCAGCGGACGGAGGGACAGAGGGGGCAGCGGACGGAGGGACGGAGGGGGCAGCGGACGGAGGGACGGAGGGGGCAGCGGACGGACGGATGCAGGGGCCAGCGGACCGAGGGACGGAGGGGACAGCGGACGGAGGGACGGAGGGGGCAGCGGACGGACGGATGCAGGGGCCAGCGGACGGAGGGACGGAGGGGGCAGCGGACGGAGGGACGGAGGGGGCAGCGGACGGAGGGACGGAGGGGGCAGCGGACGGACGGAGGGGCCAGCGGACGGAGGGACGGAGGGGGCAGCGGACGGACGGACGGAGGGGGCAGCGGACGGAGGGACGGATGCAGGGGCAGCGGACGGACGGACGGAGGGGGCAGCGGACGGACGGACGGAGGGGGCAGCGGACGGACGGATGCAGGGGCAGCAGACAGACGGACGGAGGGGGCAGCGGACGGACGGACGGAGGGGGCAGCGGACGGAGGGACGGAGGGGGCAGCGGACGGACGGATGCAGGGGCAGCGGACGGAGGGACAGAGGGGGCAGCGGACAGACGGACGGAGGGGACAGCGGACGGAGGGGGCAGCGGACGGACGGATGCAGGGGCAGCGGACGGACGGACGGAGGGGGCAGCGGACGGAGGGACGGAGGGGGCAGCCGACGGAGGGACGGAGGGGGCAGCGGACGGAGGGACGGAGGGGGCAGCGGACGGAGGGACGGAGGGGGCAGCGGACGGAGGGACGGATGCAGGGGCAGCGGACGGAGGGACGGAGGGGGCAGCGGACGGACGGATGCAGGGGCCAGCGGACGGAGGGACGGAGGGGGCAGCGGACGGAGGGACGGAGGGGGCAGCAGACGGACGGATGCAGGGGCAGCGGACGGAGGGACGGAGGGGGCAGCGGACGGAGGGATGCAGGGGCCAGCGGACGGAGGGACGGAGGGGGCAGCGGACGGACGGATGCCGGGGCAGCGGACGGATGGATGCAGGGGCCAGCGGACGGAGGGACGGAGGGGGCAGCGGACGGACGGATGCAGGGGCCAGCGGACGGAGGGACGGAGGGGGCAGCGGACGGACGGATGCAGGGGCCAGCGGACGGAGGGACAGAGGGGGCAGCGGACGGAGGGACGGAGGGGGCAGCGGACGGAGGGACGGAGGGGGCAGCGGACGGACGGATGCAGGGGCCAGCGGACCGAGGGACGGAGGGGACAGCGGACGGAGGGACGGAGGGGGCAGCGGACGGACGGATGCAGGGGCCAGCGGACGGAGGGACGGAGGGGGCAGCGGACGGAGGGACGGAGGGGGCAGCGGACGGACGGACGGAGGGGGCAGCGGACGGATGGATGCAGGGGCCAGCAGACGGAGGGACGGAGGGGGCAGCGGACGGAGGGACGGAGGGGGCAGCGGACGGACGAACGGAGGGGGCAGCGGACGGACGGATGCAGGGGCCAGCGGACAGAGGGACGGAGGGGGCAGTGGACGGATGGACGGAGGGGCCAGCGGACGGATGGATGCAGGGGCCAGCGGACGGAGGGACGGAGGGGGCAGCGGACGGACGGATGCAGGGGCCAGCAGACGGAGGGACGGAGGGGGCAGCGGACGGAGGGACGGAGGGGGCAGCGGACGGAGGGACGGAGGGGGCAGCGGACGGACGGATGCAGGGGCAGCGGACGGACGGACGGAGGGGGCAGTGGACGGAGGGACGGAGGGGGCAGCGGACGGAGGGACGGAGGGGGCAGCGGACAGACGTACGGAGGGGGCAGCGGACGGATGGATGCAGGGGCAGCGGACGGACGGACGGAGGGGGCAGCGGATGGACGGACGGAGGGGGCAGCGGACGGAGGGACGGATGCAGGGGCAGCGGACGGACGGACGGAGGGGGCAGCGGACGGACGGACGGAGGGGGCAGCGGACGGACGGATGCAGGGGCAGCAGACAGACGGACGGAGGGGGCAGCGGACGGACGGACGGAGGGGGCAGCGGACGGAGGGACGGAGGGGGCAGCGGACGGACGGATGCAGGGGCAGCGGACGGAGGGACAGAGGGGGCAGCGGACAGACGGACGGAGGGGACAGCGGACGGAGGGGGCAGCGGACGGACGGATGCAGGGGCAGCGGACGGACGGACGGAGGGGGCAGCGGACGGAGGGACGGAGGGGGCAGCGGACGGACGGATGCAGGGGCCAGCGGACCGAGGGACGGAGGGGGCAGCGGACGGACGGACGGAGGGGGCAGCGGACGGAGGGACGGAGGGGGCAGCAGACGGAGGGACGGAGGGGGCAGCGGACGGATGGATGCAGGGGCCAGCGGACGGAGGGACGGAGGGGGCAGCGGACGGACGGATGCAGGGGCAGCGGACGGAGGGACGGAGGGGGCAGCGGACAGACGGAGGCAGGGGCCAGCGGACGGAGGGACGGAGGGGGCAGCGGACGGACGGAGGCAGGGGCCAGCGGACGGAGGGACGGAGGGGGCAGCGGACGGAGGGACGGAGGGGGCAGCGGACGGACGGATGCAGGGGCCAGCGGACGGAGGGACGGAGGGGGCAGCGGACGGACGGATGCAGGGGCCAGCGGACGGAGGGACGGAGGGGGCAGCGGACGGAGGGACGGAGGGGGCAGCGGACGGACGGACGGAGGGGGCAGCGGATGGAGGGACGGAGGGGGCAGCGGACGGATGGATGCAGGGGCCAGCGGACGGATGGACGGAGGGGGCAGCGGACGGAGGGACGGAGGGGGCAGCGGACGGACGGACGGAGGGGGCAGCGGACGGATGGACGCAGGGGCCAGCGGACGGAGGGACGGAGGGGGCAGCGGATGGACGGACGGAGGGGGCAGCGGACGGACGGATGCCGGGGCCAGCGGACGGATGGACGGAGGGGCCAGCGGACGGATGGATGCAGGGGCCAGCGGACCGAGGGACGGAGGGGCCAGCGGACGGAGGGACGGAGGGGCCAGCGGACGGACGGATGCAGGGGCCAGCGGACGGAGGGACGGAGCGGGCAGCGGACGGACGGACGGAGGGGGCAGCGGACGGACGGATGCAGGGGCCAGCGGACGGAGGGACGGAGGGGGCAGCGGACGGACGGACGGAGGGGGCAGCGGACGGAGGGACGGAGGGGGCAGTGGACAGATGGACGGAGGAGCCAGCGGACGGATGGATGCAGGGGCCAGCGGACGGAGGGACGGAGGGGGCAGCGGACGGAGGGACGGAGGGGGCAGCGGACGGACGGACGGAGGGGGCAGCGGACGGATGGAACGCTGCCCCCCCCCACTCTGCAGTGCCAGCCCCCTCCCGCGCCGGCGGCCATGCCCGGGGGTGCCTGACCTGCGCTCTGCTCGCCGGGGGGCGCGTAGAACGAGAGCCCCAGCGAGACGATGGCCGCGATCTCCAGGATGATGAGGGTCACGTCCTGCAGGGCCTCCCACACCAGCTGCAGGAAGGTCTTGGGCTGCTTGGGCGGGATGAAATTCTGCCCGTAGATCTGCCGCCGCTTCTCCAGGTCTCCAAGGTGGTCCGCCAGGCCTGGGCGGGACAGGGGCCGGTGACGGCAGAGCCCGGACGCCTGGGTTCACCCCCCGGCTCGGGGAGGGGAGCAGGGGCTAGTGGTTCGAGCAGGGGCTGGGAACCCAGTGTGCTGTAGCAGGGACTGTATTCACTCTGTTGTCTTTGTTGTGCTTTATGTGATTCTGCTGTTCCAGAGGGACTCTGTGTGCGCGTGCCTCAGTTTCCCCTGCCCTGCCGCGCTCGCTGCGTGAGGAGGGGGAGGCCGGGCGCGACTCGCTGGGGACGTAGGTTCGGTCTCTCAGTCCTGGGGCCCAGGGAGCAGGACAACGCCGGGGGCGGGCGGCCTGGGGCGGGAGTTAGTTTTGGGCCGGCTGGGGGAGAAGGAGCCTGGCTGGCCTGGGGGGCCGGGCAGGACCCTGGCTCCGCCCCCGCCCCCCCCAGGCTGCTCCTGGCTCCTGTGACCACAAGTCTGGGCTACGCTGTGTCCCTGGGACCCGACAGACCTTCTCCTCTACCTGCCGCCTGAGAGTCCCCCAGCTGAGAGGGGGAGAGGGATTCCCCCACACTCCGTGGGTCCCCAGCCAGACCGACTCCGCCGGCCGCAGGCAGAAGGGCTGTTGGCTCCCAGGGGCCATGGGGGCAGGAGCCAGGGCAGAGCCTTAGTCCTCTGGGGGGAGGGGCTCACAGGCCTGAGCCCCCTGTCTGGGCTTGGTCTGCTCCCTTCATGCTTCCCCCAGCCAAGAGCAGCTCCCAGTAACTGGTCCCTGGGCCCCCAGGCAGCCCCACCCCTAGCCCAGGTGTCAGGGGACTGGGCCATGCCTACATGCCCCCCCTCAGGGACCACCCCCCACTGGGTCCCTCCCCGCCCCCCCAGAGTCTCTGCCAACCCACATAGGGCAGTGGGGGTCACAGCAACCAGCGAATGCCCACCCGGAGTGGACAGCCCCCCCACGACATCACATTCGCTCCCCAGTTTGGGGAGGGCAGCGGGGGCTAGTGGTCAGAGCAGGGCCTGGGAGCCTGGGCACCTGGGTTCCCACAAGAGGTCTCAGAGCTGGGCCAGCGCAGCGGAGAATTTGCCACCGTCCCAGGGCTGCAGCTGCTCCCCAGAACTTGTGACATTTTGACGTGTTAATATTTAACGAGCTGGCAGGTGAGAGCTGGGAAGGGGGCCAGGAGCCCGACCCCAGCCCCCGCCAGCCCCCAGCTCCCGGCAGCCCCCAGCCCCAGAGCTGGGAAGCGGGGCCAGGGCCGCCTGGGGGCCTTTGATGGCTCAGGGGGTCGGATCCGGTGCTGGGCCACTGGCCACCAGGCAGGGAAATGCCTGGAAATGCACCAGTGGTGCCAGGCAGCGCTGGTCCCTCTGCAGGGCAGGGCACCAGCATCACGGCCCGACCCCAGCCCCCGCCAGCCCCCAGCCCCCAGTACCCCCGGCAGCCCCCGGCCCCAGAGCCGGGGAGGGAGCCAGGCGCCCGACCCCATCCCCCAGCAGCCCCTGGCAGCCCCCAGCCCCCAGCTCCCAGTAGCCCCCAGTACCCCCGGCAGCCCCCAGCCCCCGCCAGCCCCCAGCTCCCAGCAGCCCCCAGCCCCAGAGCCAGGGAGGGAGCCAGGCACCGGGTGTCACGTCCAACTCAGTCTCTTGGGGAATTTCCCGGCACCTCCAAGCAGCAGCCCTCGACCGGTGGGGTGCAGGGGGCAGTCAGGGCTGGCTGGGGTAGACATTTGCAGGGAGCCATGGGGCAGGGGGGGCTACGCTCTGGGGGGCTGTGCTGGGAGGCAGGCGAGGGGTCCCTGGGCTCTGTCTGGGAGGGTCCAGGGGTCCCTGCCCCGCCTGGAGAGGCTCCGGCTGCAGCCACGATGCTCCTGCAGCAGCCTCAAGGGCAATTCAAGGGGAAGCCGGCGCCGCAGCCGCAGCCCCCCCCGCTCTGCTCCCCCCCCACCAGCAGAGCTTTAAAGGAGCCTCATTAGTAGGGGGTGAGAACCCAGCCCCTCCCCCCACTCCCCTCCCAGGGCAGGGCAAGAAGCCAGGAGACTGGTTGGAGGGGCTGGGCCGCAACGCACCTCCTGGGGTGCCAACTGTCACCCTGGGGAGAGGACAAGGCCTGGCCGCCTGGCTCGGGGAGGGCAGTGGGGGCGAGTGGTTAGAGCGGGGGGGTGGGAGCGCGGACGCCTGGGCTCTCCCCTGGCTCGGGGAGGGCAGTGGGGGCGAGTGGTTAGAGCGGGGGGGTGGGCTCTCCCCTGGCTCGGGGAGGGCAGTGGGGGCAAGTGGTTAGAGCGGGGGGGGTGGGAGCGCGGACGCCTGGGCTCTCCCCTGGCTCAGGGAGGGCAGTGGGGGTGAGTGGTTAGAGCGGGGGGGTGGGCTCTCCCCTGGCTCGGGGAGGGCAGTGGGGGCGAGTGGTTAGAGCGGGGGGGTGGGAGCGCGGACGCCTGGGCTCTCCCCTGGCTCGGGGAGGGCAGTGGGGGCGAGTGGTTAGAGCGGGGGCCTGGTGGCCAGTACCTTCAGTCGGGGAGGTCTTGAGGCGGCGGCAGAGCCCGCTGACGTCGGAGTAGCTGTCCCGGATCTTCTGCAGGGCCTCGGCCCCACGCAGCTCCATGAGGGCCCGCAGCTCGGGCAGGGTGCAGCCCAGGCCGCCCGCATGGCTGGGCTGCCGCCGCTGGCTCTTGGGGTAGAACTCCACTGCGCTGTTCGCCAGGTCGCCCATGGCAGCGCGCACCCGGCTGGGGCAGGGGGCAGGCGGCCTGGCAGCGGGGCAGGCGGGTGGGGGAGCCTGCGGAGGAAGAGTGAGGGAAGGAGAGAGCCCTGAGGGGCGCTGTGGGGCAGGGTGAGGACCCCAACAGCAGGTATTGGGGTGGGCGGGGCAGGCAGTCAGACCAGGTGCTAGGGGGTGCCATGGGGCAGGGGCTCCGTAGGGCGTCTGGGATGGGGCTCAGTGGGGGGGGCTCCCCCCAGCAGTCACCCCGCACCCCTCGCTCACCTGGTCAGCACCTGCCCTGGGCCGGGGTCTCCATCCTCCAGAGCCGGGTCCCCGCTAGCAGCCGCGGCCAATGGGCCGATCCATGGACAGGGCTGGGCTGCTCGATGCTGGGGGGACCCTGCTCACAGCTGGGCACAGCCGGGAACCCCGCCACTCCGGGGGCACCTAAGGGGACCACGCAGAACGGAGCATCACTGTCAGACCGGGGGTCCCCCGTCACACCCCCCATCCGCCATCCCTCTGGGAGCCCCAACTAGTGACACCCGACCCAGCCAGCCGCCGCCCCCCAGAACGCCCCCCACACACCCGCCCGCCTCCCCCAGACAGCCCCCGCGCGCCCGCCCGCCTCCCCCAGACAGCCCCCGCGCGCCCGCCCGCCTCCCCCACACAGCCCCCGCGCACCCCGCCCGCCTCCCCCAGACAGCCCCCGCACGCCCGCCCGCCTCCCTCACACAGCCCCCGCGCCCGCCCGCCCGCCTCCCCCAGACAGCCCCCGTGCACCCACCCGCCTCCCCCACACAGCCCCTGTGCACCGCACCTGCCTCCCCCAGACAGCCCCCGCGCACCCACCCGCCTCCCCCAGACAGCCCCCACGCGCCCGCCCGCCTCCCCCAGACAGCCCCCGTGCACCCACACGCCTCCGCCAACAGCCCCTGCCGGCCCACCCGCCTCCCCCAGACAGCCCCCGGCACCCACCCGCCTCCCCCACACAGCCCCCGCACGCCCGCCACCCTCCCCCAGAAGGCCCCCACAACGCCCGCACGCCTCCCCCAGACAGCCCCCGTGCACCCACCCGCCTCCCCCAGACAGCCCCCCGCGCGCCGCCCGCCTCCCCCACACAGCCCCCGCGCACCCCGCCCGCCTCCCCCAGACAGCCCCCGCACGCCCGCCCGCCTCCCCCAACAGCCCCCGCGCCGCCCGCCCGCCTCCCCCACACAGCCCCCGCGCAGCCCGCCCGCCTCCCCCAGACAGCCCCCGCGCGCCCGCCCGCCTCCCCCAGACAGCCCCCGCGCGCCCGCCCGCCTCCCCCAGACAGCCCCCGTGCACCCACCCGCCTCCCCCACACAGCCCCTGCACGCCCACCCGCCTCCCCCAGACAGCCCCCGCGCACCCACCCGCCTCCCCCAGACAGCCCCCGCGCGCCCGCCCGCCTCCCCCAGACAGCCCCCGTGCACCCACCACGCCTCCCCCACACAGCCCCCGCACGCCCACACGCCTCCCCCAGACAGCCCCCGCGCACCCACCCGCCTCCCCCAACAGCCCCCGCGCACCCACCCGCCTCCCCCAGACAGCCCCCGCACGCCCGCCCGCCTCCCCCAGACAGCCCCCGCGCGCCCGCCCGCCTCCCCCCAGACAGCCCCCGCGCGCCCGCCCGCCTCCCCCACACAGCCCCCGCGCGCCCGCCCGCCTCCCCCACACAGCCCCCGCACGCCCGCCCGCCTCCCCCAGACAGCCCCCGCGCGCCCGCACGCCTCCCCCAGACAGCCCCCGGCACCCACCCGCCTCCCCCACACAGCCCCGGCACCCACCCGCCTCCCCCAGACAGCCCCCGCGCGCCCGCCCGCCTCCCCCAGACAGCCCCCGCGCGCCCGCCCGCCTCCCCCCAGACAGCCCCCGCGCGCCCGCCCGCCTCCCCCACACAGCCCCCGCACGCCACCCGCCTCCCCCAGACAGCCCCCGCGCGCCCGCACCGCCTCCCCCCAGACAGCCCCCGCGCGCCACCCCTCCCCAGACAGCCCGGCACCCACCCGCCTCCCCCAACAGCCCCCGCGCGCCCACCCGCCTCCCCCAGACAGCCCCCGCACGCCCGCCCGCCTCCCCCAGACAGCCCCCGCGCGCCCGCCCGCCTCCCCCCAGACAGCCCCCGCGCGCCCGCCCGCCTCCCCCACACAGCCCCCGCACGCCCGCACGCCTCCCCCAGACAGCCCCCGCACGCCCCCGCCTCCCCCAGACAGCCCCCGCACGCCCGCACGCCTCCCCCACACAGCCCCCGCGCGCCCGCCCGCCTCCCCCACACAGCCCCCGCACGCCCCCACGCCTCCCCCAGACAGCCCCCGCGCCCCGCCCGCCTCCCCCAGACAGCCCCCGCGCGCCCGCCCGCCTCCCCCAGACAGCCCCCGCCGCCCGCCCGCCTCCCCCAGACAGCCCCCGTGCACCCACCCGCCTCCCCCAGACAGCCCCCGCGCGCCCGCCCGCCTCCCCCAGACAGCCCCCGCACGCCCACGCACGCCTCCCCCAGACAGCCCCCGCGCGCCCGCACGCCTCCCCCCAGACAGCTCCCGGGCACCCACCCGCCTCCCCCTAACAGCCCCGGGCACCCACCCGCCTCCCCAAACAGCCCCCGCGCACCCACCCGCCTCCCCCCAGACAGCCCCCGCGCGCCCGCCCGCCTCCCCCAGACAGCCCCCGCCGCCCGCCCGCCTCCCCCAACAGCCCCCGCACGCCCGCACGCCTCCCCCAACAGCCCCCGCACGCCCGCACGCCTCCCCCAGACAGCCCCCGCACGCCCGCACGCCTCCCCCACACAGCCCCCGCGCGCCCGCCCGCCTCCCCCACACAGCCCCCGCACGCCCCCACGCCTCCCCCAGACAGCCCCCGCGCGCCCGCCCGCCTCCCCCAGACAGCCCCCGCGCGCCCGCCCGCCTCCCCCAGACAGCCCCCGCGCGCCCGCCCGCCTCCCCCAGACAGCCCCCGTGCACCCACCCGCCTCCCCCAGACAGCCCCCGCGCGCCCGCCCGCCTCCCCCCAGACAGCCCCCCGCGCCCACCCGCCTCCCCCCAGACAGCCCCCGCGCCCACCGCCTCCCCCCAGACAGCCCCCGCGCGCCCGCCCGCCTCCCCCAGACAGCCCCCGCGCACCCACCCGCCTCCCCCCAGACAGCCCCCGCGCGCCCGCCCGCCTCCCCCAGACAGCCCCCACTCGCCCGCACGCCTCCCCCAGACAGCCCCCGTGCACCCACCCGCCTCCCCCAGACAGCCCCCGCGCGCCCGCCTCCCCCAGACAGCCCCCGCACGCCCGCACGCCTCCCCCACACAGCCCCCGCGCGCCCGCCCGCCTCCCCCACACAGCCCCCGCACGCCCCCACGCCTCCCCCAGACAGCCCCCGCGCGCCCGCCCGCCTCCCCCAGACAGCCCCCGCGCGCCCGCCCGCCTCCCCCAGACAGCCCCCACTCGCCCGCACGCCTCCCCCAGACAGCCCCCGTGCACCCACCCGCCTCCCCCAGACAGCCCCCGCGCGCCCGCCCGCCTCCCCCCAGACAGCCCCCGCACGCCCACCCGCCTCCCCCCAGACAGCCCCCGCGCACCCACCCGCCTCCCCCCAGACAGCCCCCGCGCACCCACCCGCCTCCCCCCAGACAGCTCCCGGGCACCCACCCGCCTCCCCCAAACAGCCCCCGCGCACCCACCCGCCTCCCCCCAGACAGCTCCCGCGCACCCACCCACCTCCCCCCAGACAGCCCCCGTGCACAGGCCTGTGAGATCCTGGGCTGGGTTGAAAGAGTGGGGATTGTATTCGCTCTGGTCCGCTGCATGACAGTGCCGCTGTCCTGCAGTGACCCCCCTGTGTGTGTGCCTCAGTTTCCCTGGGCCCAGGCTCACGGTAATGCACGTGTGTGTGAGTGAGTGAGTGTGTGCGTGTAAGTGTGAATGACTGTGAGAGCGCATGTGTGTGAGCGTGAGTGTGTGCGAGTGTGTGACTGTGAGAGTGAGTGCGAGTGTGAGTGTGCATTCTTCCGTCTATCCTTCCATCCATCCCTCCCTCCGTCCCTCTGCCTGTCCCTTCGTCAATCCCTCCCTCCATCCATCCATGCGTCCCTCCCTCCGTCCCACCCACTGTACGTCCCTCTGTCCGTCCCTCCAGCCATCCCTCCATCCTTCCGCCTGTCCATCCCTCCCTCCATCCCTTCCTCCCTCCATCCGTCCTTCCCTCCGCCTGTCCCGCTGTCCATCCTTCCCTCCCTCCATACCTCCCTCTGTCCCTCCGTCCATCCTACCAACAATCCCTCCGTCCGCACGTCCCTCCCACCCGTCCCTCCGTCCGTCCCTCCACCGCTCCCACCATCCGTCCCAATGTCTGTCCCTCCGTCCGTCCCTTTGCCCCTCCCACCGTCCATCCCTCCGCCCGTCCCTCCAGCGATCCCTCAGTCCACTCACCTGTCCGTCCTTCCATCCATCCCTCCCTCTCTCTCCATCCATCCCTCTGCTCATCCCTCCCTCCCTCAGCACATTCCTGCATCCCTCCCTCCCTCCGTCCATCCCTCCCAGCATCCATCCACCCATCCACCCCCGTACCCCCATCCATGCACCCATCCACCTCCTGTACCTCCATCTATCCACCCATCCACCCCCGTACCTCCATCCACCCCCATATCCCCATCCATGCACCCATCCACCTCCTGTACCTCCATCTATCCACCCATCCACCCCCGTACCCCCATCCATGCACCCATCCACCTCCTGTACCTCCATCCATCCACCCATCCACCCCCGTACCCCCATCCATGCACCCATCCACCTCCTGTACCTCCATCTATCCACCCATCCACCCCCGTACCCCCATCCACCCCCATATCCCCATCCATGCACCCATCCACCTCCTGTACCTCCATCCATCCACCCATCCACCCCCGTACCCCCATCCATGCACCCATCCACCTCCTGTACCTCCATCCATCCACCCATCCACCCCCGTACCCCCATCCATGCACCCATCCACCTCCTGTACCTCCATCTATCCACCCATCCACCCCCGTAACCCCATCCACCCCCATATCCCCATCCATGCACCCATCCACCTCCTGTACCTCCATCTATCCACCTATCCACCCCCGTACCCCCATCCACCCCCATATCCCCATCCATGCACCCATCCACCTCCTGTACCTCCATCCATCCACCCATCCACCCCCTCTATCTCCATCCATCCACCCATCCCTCCCCCGTACCACCACTCATCCACCCCTTTTACCTCCACCCCCTGTACTTCCATGCATCCACGCCTTGTACCTTCACCCATTCACCCCCCGTACCTCCATCCATCACCCATCCACTCCTTGTACCTTCATGAACCCATCGACCCCCGTACCTCCATCCATTAACCCATCCACCCTTTATACTTCCATCCATCACACATCCACTCCCGGTACCGCCCCCCCATCACACATTCACCCCCCGTACCTCCATCCATCCACCCCCCCAAACCTCCACCCCTGCACCCCCTGTACCTCCATCCATCGACCCATCCCCGTACCTCCACCCAGCTGCCTCCCCGTACCTCCATCCATCCACCCATTTGCCCCCCCGTACCTCCATCCATCCACCCCCTACCTCCAGCCATCCACCCATACACCCCCTGTACCTCCATCCATCCACCCCCTACCTCCATCCATCCACCCATCTGCCCCCCCGTACCTCCATCCATCCACCCCCTACCTCCATCCATCCACCCATCTGCCCCCCCGTACCTCCATCCATCCACCCCCTACCTCCAGCCATCCACCCATACACCCCCTGTACCTCCATCCATCCACCCCCTACCTCCATCCATCCACCCATCTGCCCCCCCGTACCTCCATCCATCCACCCCCTACCTCCATCCATCCACCCATACACCCCCTGTACCTCCATCCATCCACCCTCTGTGCCTCCATCCATCCACCCATCCAAAACCCATACCTCCATCCATTAACCCATCCACACCTGTACCAGAATCCATCCATCCACCCCCTATACCTCCACCCATCCATCCACCCTTTATACTTCCATCCATCACTCAACCACCCACGTACCTCTGTCAACCCATCCTTCCACCCCTGTACCTCCATCCATCCACCCCCGTACCTCCATCCATCACCCTTCCACCCCATGTACCTCCACCCATCCACCCATCCTACCCCTGTACCTCCAGCCAGCCAGCCATCCACACCCTCTACCTGCATCCATCCACCCATCCACCCCCAAACCTAAACAAATCCACCCATCCACCCCTTGTACCTGCATCCATCCACCCATCTAATCCCTGAACCTCCATCCATAAACCCATACAGTCCCCGTACCTTCACCCATCACACATCCACCCCCTGTACCTCCACCAAGCCACCCACCATACCTCCACCCATCCACCCCTCTACCTCCATCCATCCAGCCAGCCATGCCCAGTACCTGCATCCATCCACCCCCGAACCTACACGAATCCACTCACCCACCCCTTGTACCTGCATCCATCCACCTATCTAATCCCCGAACCTCCATCCATAAACCCATCCAGCCCCTGTACTTCCATCCATCCATCCCCTGTACCTTCAGACACCCATCCATGCCGCACCTCCATCCATTAACCCATCCACACCCGCACCTGAATCCATCCACCCATCCACCCCCTATACCTCCACCCATCCACTCCCTGTACCTCCATCCATCACCCATCCACCCTTTATACTTCCATCCATCACCCATCTACCCATGTACCTCGATCAATCCATCCTTCCACCTCCGTACCTCCACCCATCACCCATCCACCCCCGGTACCTCCACCCATCACCCATTCACCCCCTGTACCTCCATCCATCACCCATTCACCCCCCCGTACCTCCATCCATCCACCCATCCACCCCTGGTACTGCCATCCACCCATCCACCCCCTGTACCTCCATCCATCCACAACCCGTACCTGCATCCATCCACCCCTGTACCTCCATCCATCCACCCATAAACCCCTGTACCTCCATCCATCCACCCCCGTACCTCCATCCATCCACCCATCCACCCCCATACCTCTATCCATTCACCCATCCATCCCCCATACCTCCATCCATCCACACATTCACGCCCCGTACCTCCAGCCATCCACCCACCGTACCTCCATACATCTATCGATCCACCCCGTACCTCCATCCATCCATAGATCCACCCTGTTGCTCCATCCATCCACCCCCGTACCTGCATCCATCCATCCATCCATCCACCCCCCTTGTAACTCCATGCATCCACCCCCTGTACCTCCATCCATCCACCCCCCGTACCTCCATCCATCTACATATCCACCCCCCATACCTCCATCCACGCACCCATCCACCCCCCGTACCTCCATCCATTTACATATCCACCCCCCATACCGCCATCCACCCACCCCCCCGTACCTCCACCCATCAGCCCATCCAACCCCATTCCTCCGTCCATCCATCCATCCCCATTCCTCAGTCCAGCCATCTACACCCGTACCTCCATCCAACACCCATCCACCCCCTGTACCTCCATCCATCCAACCATCCAACTCCCCCGTACCTCCATCCATCCACCCCCCGTACCTCCATCCATCTACATATCCACTTCCGTGCCTCCATCCACGCACCCATCCACCCCCCCGTACCTCCATCCATCTACATATCCACCCCCCATACCGCCATCCACCCACCCCCCCGTACCTCCACCCATCAGCCCATCCAACCCCATTCCTCCGTCCATCCATCCATCCCCATTCCTCAGTCCAGCCATCTACGCCCGTACCTCCATCCAACACCCATCCACCCCCTGTACCTCCATCCATCCAACCATCCAACTCCCCCGTACCTCCATCCATCCACCCCCCGTACCTCCATCCATCCACCCATCCACTTCCGTACCTCCATCCATCCAACCATCCAACCCCCCCACCACCATCCATCCACCCATCCACCCCCCCGTACCTCCATCCATCCAACCCCCGTACCTCCATCCATCCATCCATTCAACCCCCGTACCTCCATCCATCTACCCATCCACCCCCCGTACCTCCATCCATCTACATATCCACCCCCATACCTCCATCCACGCACCCATCCACCCCCCGTACCTCCATCCATCTACATATCCACCCCCCATACCGCCATCCACCCACCCCCCCGTACCTCCACCCATCAGCCCATCCAACCCCATTCCTCCGTCCATCCATCCATCCCCATTCCTCAGTCCAGCCATCTACGCCCGTACCTCCATCCAACACCCATCCACCCCCTGTACCTCCATCCATCCAACCATCCAACTCCCCCGTACCTCCATCCATCCAACCCCCGTACCTCCATCCATCCATCCATTCAACCCCCGTACCTCCATCCATCTACCCATCCACCCCCCGTACCTCCATCCATCTACATATCCACCCCCCATACCTCCATCCACGCACCCATCCACCCCCCGTACCTCCATCCATCTACATATCCACCCCCCATACCGCCATCCACCCACCCCCCCATACCTCCACCCATCAGCCCATCCAACCCCATTCCTCCGTCCATCCATCCATCCCCATTCCTCAGTCCAGCCATCTACGCCCGTACCTCCATCCAACACCCATCCACCCCCTGTACCTCCATCCATCCAACCATCCAACTCCCCCGTACCTCCATCCATCCACCCCCCG
The DNA here is from genome assembly GCA_032595735.1 of Pelochelys cantorii. NCBI lineage: Eukaryota > Metazoa > Chordata > Testudines > Trionychidae > Pelochelys > Pelochelys cantorii. Next base: position 13,230,408 of record CM064358.1, on the reverse strand, counting down.
TACCTCCATCCATCCACCCATCCACTTCCGTACCTCCATCCATCCAACCATCCAACCCCCCCACCACCATCCATCCACCCATCCACCCCCCCGTACCTCCATCCATCCAACCCCCGTACCTCCATCCATCCATCCATCCAACCCCCGTACCTCCATCCATCTACCCATCCAAACCCCGCACCACCATCCATCCACCCATCTACTCCCCATACCCTCATCCATCCACCGATCCACCCCATACCTCCATCCATCCCCCGTGCCTTCATCCATCCACCCATCCACCCCATACCTCCACCCATCCACCCCCATACCTCCACCCATCACCCATTCACAGCTGTACGTCCACCAATCCACCCATCCACCCCCGTACTTCCACCCATTCACTCCCCCGTAACTCCATCAATCCACCCCCATACCTTCATCAATCCACACAGCAACCCCCTGTACCTCCATCCATCCACCCATCCACCCCCGTACCTCCCCCCATCCACCCCATTTCCTCCGTGAATCCATCCATCCACCCATCCAAACCCCGCACCACTGTCCATCCACCCACCTACGTACATCCATCCACCCATCCATCCATCCACCGATCCACCCCCTGTACCTCCATCCATCCACCCCATACCTCCACCCATTCACCCATCCATCCCCCTACCTCCATCCATCCACACATCCACCCCCAGTACCTCCACCCATCACCCGTTGAACCCCCGTACCTCCATCCATTCACCCAAGTACCTCCATACATCCACCCATCTACCTCCCGTACCTCCATTCATCCACCCCCCGGTACCCCCATCCATCCACCCATCCACCTCCGTACCTCCATCCATCCACCCCCTGTACCTCCACACATCCACCCCCCTACCTCTATCAATCACCCATCCACCCCCGTACCTCCATCCATCCACCTATCCACCCCCGTACCTCCATCCACCCACCCCCTGTACCTCCACCCACCCACTCTGATAACTTTATCAATCACCCATCCACTCCCGTACCTCCATCCATCCACCCCCCTGTACCTCCATCCATCCACCCATCAACCCCCGTACCTCCATCCATCCATCCCCTGTACCTCCATCCATCCACACAGCCATGCCCTGTACCTCCATCCATCCACCCCTTGTACCTCCATCCATCCACACAGCCATGCCCTGTACCTCCATCCATCCACCCCCCCCCGTTCCTCCATCCATTCACCCAAGTACCTCCATACATCCACCCATCTACCTCCCGTACCTCCATTCATCCACCCCCCGGTACATCCATCCATCCACCCACCCATCCACCCCTGTTCCGCCATCCATCCATCGATCCACCTCTGTACCCCCCATCCATCCACCCCCTGTACCTCCACACATCCACCCCCCTACCTCTATCAATCACCCATCCACCCCCGTACCTCCATCCATCCACGCCTGCTACCTCCATCCACCCACCCCCTATACCTCCATCCATCCACCTATCCACCCCCGTACCTCCACCCATCCACCCCCTGTACCTCCATCCACCCACCCATCAACCCCCGTACCTCCACCCATCCACCCCCGTACCTCCATCCATCCACACAGCCATGCCCTGTACCTCCATCCATCCACCCTGATACCTCAACCCATCACCCATCCACCCCCGTACCTCCATCCATCCATCGATCCACTCCTGTACTTCCATCCATCACCCATCCACCCCTGTACCTTCACCCATCCACCCCGTCCCTCCATCCACCCACACAGCCACCCCCTGTACCTCCCTCCACCCCCCCGTTCCTCCACCCATCAACCCATCCACACCCTTTCCTCCATGCATCCATCCATCCAACCATCCACCCCCGTACCTCCACCCATCCACCCCCTGTACCTCCACCCAGCCACACAGCCACCCCCCTCTACCTCCATCCATCCACCCCCTGTACCTCCACCCATCCACCCATCCATCCCCCTACCTCTATCAATCACCCATCCACCCCTGTACCTCCATCCATCCACAGAGCCACGCCCTGTACCTCCATCCATCCACCCCCATACCTCTATCCATCCACCCCCCCGTATCTCCATCCATCCATCGATCCACTCCTCTACTTCCATCCATCACCCATCCACCCTGTCCCTCCACCCATCTACCTCCTGTACCTCCATCCATCCACACCGCCAACCCCTGTACCTCCACCCATCAACCCATCCACATCCTTTCCTCCGTGCATCCATCCATCTATCCACCCCCCCGTACCTCCATCCATCCAAACATCCACCCTCTGTCCCTCCATCCATCCACCCCCATACCTCCATCAATCACCCATCCATCACCCATCCACCTCCCTGCACCGCCATCCATCCACCTATACCTCCATCCATCCACACAGCCACCCCCTGCACCACCATCCATCCTCCCCGCCCGTACCTCCATCCATCCAACCACCCACCCCCATCCATCCACCCATCAACCATCCACACCCCCCCCCGCACCACCATCCATCCACCCATCTACCCCCATACCTCCACCCATCCACACAGCCACCCCCTACCTACATCCACCCACCCATCCACCTGCTGTACCTCCACCCATCCACCCTCTGTACCTCCATCCATCCACCCATCCATCCCCCCGTACCTCCACCCATCAACCCATCCACACCCTTTCCTCCATGCATCCATCCATTGATCCATCCACCCTCCATACCTCCATCCATCCATCCACCCATCCACCCCTGTACCTCCAGCCATCTACCCATCCACCCCTGTACCTCCATCCATCCACCCCCTGTACCTCCATCCATCCACTCCCGTACCTCCAGCAATCACCCATCCACTCCCTATACCTCCATCCATCACCCATCCACCCCGTACCTTCATCCATCCACCCCCATACCTCCACCCATCAACCATCCAGCCACCACACCACCATCCATCCACCCATCCATCCCCCGTACCTCCATCCATCTACCCCTGTACCTCCATCCATCCACACAGCCACCCCGTACCTCCATCCATCTACCCCTGTACCTCCATCCATCCACACAGCCACCCCGTACCTCCATCCATCTACCCCTGTACCTCCATCCATCCACACGGCCACCCCCTACCTACATCCATCCACCCTTTGTACCTCCACCCATCCACCCCTTGTACTTCCATCCATCCATCCACCCCGTACCTCCATTCATCGACCCATCCGCACCCGTACTTGCATCCATCCACCCCCTGTACCTCCATCCATCAAGCCATCCACCCCCCGTACCTTAAAAAAAAAAAAGAATGGAGATTGCCTACCTCCTAGAACTGGAAAGAACCTTGAAAGGTCATCAAGTCCAGTCCCCTGCTTTCACAGCAGGACCAAGTACCACCCTGACAGATTTTTTTTACCCCCCAAGTCCCTAAATGGCCTTCTCAAGGATTGAACTCACTCCTGGGTTTAATCAGGCCAATGCTCAAACCACTGAGTTATCCCTCCTCCCCTGGTACCACCATCTCTCCACCCATTCACCCCCATACCTCTACCCGTCCACCCCTGTACCGCCACCCATCCACCCCTTGTACCGCTCTCCATCCACCCCCTGTATCTCCATCCATCCACCCCGTACCTCCATTCATCGACCCATCCGCACCCGTACTTGCATCCATCCACCCCCTGTACCTCCATCCATCAAGCCATCCACCCCCCGTACCTTAAAAAAAAAAAAGAATGGAGATTGCCTACCTCCTAGAACTGGAAAGAACCTTGAAAGGTCATCAAGTCCAGTCCCCTGCTTTCACAGCAGGACCAAGTACCACCCTGACAGATTTTTTTTACCCCCCAAGTCCCTAAATGGCCTTCTCAAGGATTGAACTCACTCCTGGGTTTAATCAGGCCAATGCTCAAACCACTGAGTTATCCCTCCTCCCCTGGTACCACCATCTCTCCACCCATTCACCCCCATACCTCTACCCGTCCACCCCTGTACCGCCACCCATCCACCCCTTGTACCGCTCTCCATCCACCCCCTGTATCTCCATCCATCCACCCATCCACCCCTTTTACCTCAATCCATCCACCCATCGACCCCCGTACCTCCATCCCTACACCCCCATACCTCCATCCATTCAAATATCCACCCCCATCCTCCCATCCATCCACAACCATACTTCCATCCATACATTCTCCGCATCAACCCCACACACTTTTATCCATCTGTCCAATCATACAGCCCCTGCACTAGTGTACACCTCCATCTGCCCACTGAATTGCCTCCAAACAGCCATCTGTCCCTCCATAGGCCTACCCAATCACCTCCATCCCTCCATCCATCCTTCCACCCCCTGTACTCCCATCCGCCCCTCGAATCACCCCTATATCTCCATCCATCTCTCCATCTACCCCATATACCCTCATCCCTCCATCCGCCCACCCAATCACCTCCATCCCTCCATCTGCCCACCAAATCACCTCCATCTCCTGTACTCCCATCCGCCCATCAAATCAGCCCTATATCTCTATCCACCTCTCCAGCCCTCCATCCACCCCATGTACCCTGATCCCTCCATCTGCTCACCCAATCACCTCCATCCCTCCATCCATCCCTCCACCTCCTGTACTCCCATCCGCCCATCAAATCAGCCCTATATCTCCATCCATCTCTCCATCCACCCCATATACCTTCATCCCACCATCCACCCACCCAATCAACTCCATCCCTTCATCCATCCCTCTCTCCACCGCCTGCACTCCCATCCACCCATCGAATCACCCCTATATCTCCAGCCACCCCATATACCCTGATCCCTCCATCCGCCCACCCAATCACCTCCATCCCTCCACCTCCTGTGCTCCCATCCACCCATCGAATCGCCCCATATCTCCAGCCATCCACCCTCACCATCCATTCATGTGCCCCACGTCCCCCAGCCCCCCTCCTCCCTCTCTCGCTGCCTTCCTCCCTCCCCCTACAATCCCACTCGCCCCCCCGCAGTGAGCCCAGGGATCTCTGCGCCTCCTAGGTATTTTCCGGCAGGACTCCAGCCCTCTGCCCTCTCTCCGCTCGCCCTGGGGTGTCAGCCTGAACCCAGCTCTCCCTCCCTACTGCAGGGGCTTTTGTGCTGCAGGGAGCGGGACCACTCCCCCCCTTTCTCTGCAGCCCCCCCCCCGGCCCTTCGGCCCCTGACATCCTGAGGGCCGGTTCGCAGCGCTGGGCGCTGCGGGAGGGCACGTGAAGGACCCCGCCGTGGGGGGGGCGGGCAGGCTTGGGGAGCTGGGAACTGCAGGAGCGGGGGGGGAGGGGCAGGGAGGAAGGGGGGTTTCGATGCGACCTACCGATCCGGGCAGTAAGGGATTTCTGACCCCCCCCGCCCAATCCCTCCCAGCCCTGCCCCCCCCCCCGCGCCCTCCTGCAGCGTCTCCCCCTCCCGGGCGGCTCCGCAGTGAGCAGCCCATCCCCCCCGCCCCGCATCTCGGCCCGTCCCTGCCCCCGCCCCGCAGCCCCATCCCGCGGGGGGGCGCCGGGAGCCCCCCCCCCCCCGCCGACCCCGAGAGGCGGCTCCTTACCAGGCCATGCTGCAACGCGCGGGCGGGGCGGGGCGGGGCGGGGGGCTCCCCACGGCCGTGGGGCAGGGTGGGGGGGCGGCGTGGGGCTGGGGAGGCTGCAGGCTCCGGTGCCCGCCTGGCTTCACACGCTGCATCGATGGGGCGGGCCGGCACGGGGGGGGGGGGGGGCGGAGCAGGTGACAGCGGCAGCGGCGAAAGGAGCCGGCGGAGGCTTCCCCCTCGCTCCGCCCCGAGGGCCCCCCCAGGACAGCGGGGGCAGGGACCCCCCCAGGCACCGGCGCGGGGGGCAAGAAGGATGCTGAAGGGGGAGGGGTTGCGTCGCCCCCTCTAGCAAAATAGCGGCCCCTAGTGTCTGCCATTGACCCCCGCCTGGGACCCTGGGCATCCCCCCGCCCCGCCTGGGACCCTGGGCATCCCCCCCCCCCGCCTGGGACCCTGGACAGCCCACCCCCCCCAGCCTGGGACCCTCCAGCCCCCCCCCCGCCTGGGACCCTAGGAAGCCCCCGCGCCCGCCTGGGACCCTGGGCAGCCCCCCCCCCAGCCTAGGACCCTGGGCAGCCCGCCCCCCCAGCCTGGGACCCTCCAGCCTCCCCCCACCTGGGACCCTGGGAAGCCCCCCCCTCAAGCCTGGGACCCTCCAGCCCCCCCCCCCGCCTGGGACCCTGGGCAGCCCCCCCCCACCTGGGACCCTGGGCAGCCCCCCCCAGCCTGGGACCCTGGGAACCCCCCCCTCAAGCCTGGGACCCTGGGCAGCCCCCCCCAGCCTGGGACCCTCCAACCTCCCCCCACCTGGGACCCTGGGAAGCCCCCCCTCAAGCCTGGGACCCTGGGCAGCCCCCCCCAGCCTAGGACCCTCCAGCCCCCCCCCACCTGGGACCCTGGGCAGCCCCCCCCCCGAGTCTGGGACCCTGGGCAGCCCCCCCCCCAGCCTGGGACCCTCCAGCCCCCCCCCCCCGCCTGGGACCCTGGGCAGCCCCCCCCCACCTGGGACCCTGGGCAGCCCCCCCCAGCCTGGGACCCTCCAGCCCCCCCCCACCTGGGACCCTGGGAACCCCCCCTGCCTGGGACCCTGGGCAGCTCCCCCCCCCAGCCTGGGACCCTCCAGCCCCCCCCCCTGCCTGGGACCCTGGGAACCCCCTCCCGCCTGGGACCCTGGGCAGCCCCCCCCCCAGCCTGGGACCCTTCAGCCCCGCCCCCCCACCTGGGACCCTGGGAACCCGCCCTGCCTGGGACCCTGGGCAGCCCCCCCCCCAGCCTGGGACCCTCCAGCCCCCCCCTCCGCCTGAGACCCTGGGCAGCCCCCCCCCCAGCCTGGGACCCTCCAGCCCCCCCCCCGCCTGGGACCCTGGGAACCCCCCCCTCAAGCCTGGGACCCTGGGTAGCCCCCCCCCCCAGCCTGGGACCCTCCAGCCCCCCCCCCCGCCTGGGACCCTGGGAAGCCCCCTCCCCCCTCAAGCCTGGGACCCAGCGCAGCCCCCCATCAGCTTGGGACACAGGCCCCCTCCCCATCACTCTGAATTGCTCAGAGAAGCCCTGAGCCAGAAGGGGGGGGGGGCAGGGATGACTCATGAAGGGAGGGGAGGGGAGGGGCAGGAAGATGGGGCAGACAGACACCAGGACCAGGGGACAGACCCCTGCCCCGTTCCCGCAGACCCAGCCCGGCCCATTGGGTCGCACTGACCCCCCAGCACAAACCGGACCAGTTGGGGCTCCAGGGCTTTCCACACAGGGCAGGCAGCAGCAGCTGGGCGCCCAGGCCAGCAGGGGCCGGGGGGGGGGCGGGGGGGGGAGCCATGGGGAGCATGCAGGAGATGCTGGGCACCTTATAGCCACATTGTCCCCGGCTCTCTAGCTCCCATACCAGGGGCCCGGCTCACCCCATTGCCTGGCGGGGGCCTGCCTGGGGGGAGCAACAGCTGCCCATCCCCCGCCTCTGGGCGGCAGCAGGAGGGGGCCAGGTCCCAGGAGTGGCGTGTGCCAAGGAGCATGCCCGGATCAGGGCCCCACTGAGCACTGCAGGGACAAGGAGGAAAAAGCCAGGAAGCAGCAAACGTGGGCACCGCGGGTCCCAGGTATGAGTGCCCCCCGTGGTGTCCACTTCTTGGCGTCACGCTGCCCTTCGCACGGGCCGTAGGCAGCCCCAGGCCCGTCTCAGCCGCTGCGGCCCCAGCGCCGGGGTTCCCAGGGCCTGGCAAGACGCGTCGGTGGCCAGGGCAGCCCTTCAGGAGGCTTTGCACGGGCATTTGGGGGAACCGAGTGGGAAGTGTTTGCACAACTGAGGCACAGAGGGCACTTTTGGTGCAAAGCATCTGCCAGAGGTGGGCCGGCTCACCGTTCGGCCAGGTCTCCACTTAGCTGCCTTTGCAGGGTGGTCACGAGACCTTGTGCATGTGTTGCACGATGCCTGTAGCACGACAGGACTCGCCGCCACAGCACCTCCTGCTGGGCCCTCTAGGAATTGGGTTCCCAGCCCCAGAGCCCCCTTTTCGCTGGGTCGCACCCACTGGGAGCCAGGGGCATCCGGAAGCCTAGGCAGGGGAAGGCGTCACTCCCCAACCCGCCAGCCTGGCCCCGCCCACACAGCCCCAGAGCACCCACTGTAGGTCCTGGGGGGCGGAGAGCTTCTGCCCCCCAGCGCCCGCCCTCCCCGCGCTATGGGGCTGGGTGGCTGGGGCCGCGCGCTGCCCTCCTCGTGCTATGGGGCCTGCCCTCCTCGTGCTATGGGGCCGGGTGGCTGGGGCCGTGCGCTGCCCTCCTCATGATATGGGGCCGGGTGGCTGGGGCCACGCACTGCCCTCCTCGTGCTATGGGGCTGGGGCTGCGCAGCTGGGGCCGCGCGCTGCCCTCCTCATGCTATGGGGCCTGCCCTCCTCGTGCTATGGGGCCGGGGAGGCTGGGGCCACGCGCTGCCCTCCCCGTGCTATGGGGCCTGCCCTCCTTGTGCTATGGGGCCGGGGAGGCTGGGGCCGTGCGCTGCCCTCCCCGTGCTATGGGGCCGGGGAGGCTGGGGCCGCGCGCTGCCCTCCCCGTGCTATGGGGCTGGGTGGCTGGGGCCGCACGCTGCCCTCCCCATGCTATGGGGCTGGGTGGCTGAGGCCGCGCACTGCCCTCCCTGTGCTATGGGGCCTGCCCTCCCCATGCTATGGGGCTGGGTGGCTGGGGCTGTGCGCTGCCCTCCCCGTGCTATGGGGCCTGCCCTCCTTGTGCTATGGGGCCGGGGAGGCTGGGGCCGTGCGCTGCCCTCCCCGTGCTATGGGGCCGGGGAGGCTGGGGCCGCGCGCTGCCCTCCCCGTGCTATGGGGCTGGGTGGCTGGGGCCGCACGCTGCCCTCCCCATGCTATGGGGCTGGGTGGCTGAGGCCGCGCGCTGCCCTCCCTGTGCTATGGGGCCTGCCTTCCCCATGCTATGGGGCTGGGTGGCTGGGGCTGTGCGCTGCCCTCCCCGTGCTATGGGGCCTGCCCTCCCCGCGCTATGGGGCTGGGTGGCTGGGGCCGCACGCTGCCCTCCCCGTGCTATGGGGCTGGGAGGCTGGGGCCGCGCGCTGCCCTCCCCGTGCTATGGGGCTGGGAGGCTGGGGCCGTGCGCTGCCCTCCCCGTGCTATGGGGCCGGGGTGGCTGGGGCTGCGCGCTGCCCTCCCCGTGCTATGGGGCCTGCCCTCCCCATGCTATGGGGCTGGGTGGCTGGGGCTGTGCGCTGCCCTCCCCGTGCTATGGGGCCTGCCCTCCCCGTGTTATGGGGCTGGGGAGGCTGGGGCACACATACTTGCCTCCTCTCCTCTTTCCCCTCCCCATGGTGGGGGAAGGGCCTCGGTGGGGGCGGGACTGGGGGCCTGCCTCCCCCAGTCCTAGCTGCACCCCGCGCCCATGCAGTTACCAATTTTTCCTCCACCTCTGTGTTGGGATCCACGTCCCTCCCAGGCTGCGGTGTCCCCCCCCCCCGGGCACTGCCCCCGGCGCTCCCCACACTCCCAGGTCCTCCCCCCACAGGGAGCCTTTTCCCCCACGGCCAGTCGTCACCTCGCCCCTGCCCCAGGGCCACACTGCCACCTGGCAAGCACCCGCCTCTCTGCAGTCCTAGTGCCCTGCGCCCTGCCAGGGAGCCCCCGGATTCCCTGGCAGCCCGAGCGAGTCTGTGAGCCGCCCTCCAGGAGCCCCTATTTATACAGCCCCAGCTGGGCCCTGATTGGCCAATGTCTGCCTCAGCTGCTGGCCCGCTCCGGGTTGTAACCCTTGAGGGCCCAGCGCAGGGCAGAGGCCCCCCACAATGCCGGAATGTCCTCAAGATTTGCATTTGCAAATGTCCCGATTTGGCCAGTTTTCCCTGCGCGACATTGTCCGCTTTTCTGGCATGTTCTGGTAAATTATTTGCAAATGGGTTCAGTTTTCTGCATGGCTTCCGAGGGTACAAGTGTGTGCAGCACTGTGAGCTTTCAGGCAAGTTGGCAGCCCTTTTACAAGGAAAGGGTCGCTGTTTTCGCTGTAACGTTCTTGCCAATTTGTACCTTTCCTGCAGCCCTGTCATGGATTTTCACAGACATGTGTTCTAGATTTGTTTGGCCAAAACGTTTTGTGCGTGAGCCAGGATTTCTCCCACAAATTTAGACATTTTCTTTTGCAGATTTCACAATTACTTTTTTAAGAAATTACTCTTGTACTTTAATGCAAATTTTAATCTGGGGGGAGGAGGTAACATTTTCTTGCATTTTCATTCAAAATTGTAGGAGGGCTTCGCAAAAATAATGCACATTTATACACACTTTCTGGCAACATTTTTGCAATTTTCTTCCTGACGTTCTTCAATCTTTTCTTACATTTTGCATGCAAATGTGGCAAGAACTTGCTTGCAAAAGTCTTACAATTGCTTCCTTGACACGTTTATAGGGCACAATGGTTTTCACTTTTCGTGCAAACGTGTTGTGCCCAATGTGCACTATTCTCCGGGGTTTGGCTTGCCAGTCTGCAAAGAAGTCAATCTACAAAATTCTCCCGTTTACAAAACAGGGGGGCGCCACAACTGTAACGTCTCCATTTTGACCAACATTCTCTTGCGTTTTCGCCCTAACGGTTTCAAGATTTTCTGTGTCAATTTGGTGGAAATGTTCTTGCAAGACAATTGTCATCTCTGGGATACTCCCCCCACGCTGCAACCTGCCCGCATGATTTGAGGAGGGATTGGCAGTGTTTCCAAGGGTCGCAGCCAGCCCCCGGCCCTGCCAGTCCCAGGGCCTGTGTTTGGAGGGGGCCCCTGACACTCTGTGGGTTACTGATTCCATGCCAATGGGGCCCATGCATAACGGAGACTCTGGCGTTGTGTGGGGGGCTGCCCCCCCAGCATGTGCCCCCCAGCCTGGCAGGTAATGGGGTCACATGTGGGACCCAACAGACCTCTGGTTTCCTTCACTCCCTGCAACCCCAGACCCTCTGCTGCCCCCCTCCATCCTTCCTACACCTCCCCTGGCTCCCCCCCCCCGGCTGCCCCTCTGCCCGGCTCCCCTATTTCTTGTAGTTGCCAAACTGGATGGCCAAGCGGTCGGTGACGCAGCGGAAGGTGGCCGGCTGCACCTCCCAGTAGGGCACGGGGTTCCCGAAGAGGCTGATCCCGTTGTAATAGGCTCGCTTCACCCCGAAGCCCACAGGGCAGAAGTCGTTCACCCCCACCTGTGAGATGTTATTGGCGTGCAGGTACACCACCTGGGGGGGGAGGGGAGGGGTCAGCCGGCCCCCCGAGGCCCCCATCCAGTCCCCCATAGCCCCCAGCCCAGCCCCCGAACCCACAAACCTCCCACCTCATCACATCCCTAGACCCCCGTCTCAGCCCCCCGATCCCAGCCCAGCCCCCCCGAACCCTCAAACCTCCCACCTCATCACATCCCTAGATCCCCACCCCAGCCCCCCAATCCCAGCCCAGCCCCCCCGAACCCTCAAACCTCCCACCTCCTCACATCCCTAGATCCCCACCCCAGCCCCCCAATCCCAGCCCAGCCCCCCCGAACCCTCAAACCTCCCACCTCCTCACATCCCTAGACCCCCCATCCCAGCCCCCCCGAACCCTGCCCGTGGGTAGTTACTGATGCGCCCCTTAGAGGGAACCTTGCCCCAGCCCTCTGGCCCATCCCCCTGCGCCCCAATGTCCCGCTGCCCCTTCTGGCCCCCCCCGCCCAAGGCCCAGCAGAGGGGGGCTCCCTCCCCATCCCACAAGCCCCTTGGCCCCTGACCTGCAGGAAGCGGAGGCCGGGCAGCCCGGGGGGCACACGGGACAGCTGGTTGTGGTCCAGGTGCAGGTCCCGAAGCGCGGGCACAAACGCCAGGCTCCCGTTCTCGATCATCCGGATGGCGTTGTGCCCCAGGCCCAGCCTGCACAGACGGGACAGATGGACGGGGGACCACGCGGGGGCTCCCTCGGGGGGCTGGCCTGGGGGGCTCCCTGGGGGCGGGGGCTCCCTCGGGGGCTGGCCTGGGGGGCTCCCTGGGGGCGGGGGCTCCCTCGGGGGGCTGGACTGGGGTGCTGGCCTGGGGGGCTCCCTGGGGGCGGGAGGGCATGGGGGCTCCCTTGGGGGGCTGGCCTGGGGGGCTCCCTGGGGGTGGGAGGGCATGGGGGCTCCCTCGGGGGGCTGGCCTGGGGGGCTCCCCGGGGGCGGGGGTTCCCTCAGGGGGCTGGCCTGGGGGCTCCCTGGCGGCGGGGGGGGCTCCCTTGGGGGGCTGGCCTGGGGGGCTCCATGGGCACGGGGGGGCTCCCTCAGTGGGCTGGCCTGGGGGGCTCCCCGGGGGCGGGGGAGGCTCCCTCAGGGGGCTGGCCTGGGGGGCTCCCTGGGGGCGGGGGGCTCCCTCGGGGGCTGGCCTGGGGGGCTCCCTGGGGGCGGGGGGCTCCCTCAGGGGCTGGCCTGGGGGGCTCCCTGGGGGCGGGAGGGCATGGGGGCTCCCTTGGGGGGCTGGCCTGGGGGGCTCCCTGGGGGTGGGAGGGCATGGGGGCTCCCTCGGGGACGGGGGTTCCCTCAGGGGGCTGGCCTGGGGGCTCCCTGGCGGCGGGGGGGCTCCCTTGGGGGGCTGGCCTGGGGGGCTCCCCGGGGGCGGGGGGGGCTCCCTCAGGGGGCTGGCCTGGGGGGCTCCCTGGGGGCGGGGGGCTCCCTCGGGGGCTGGCCTGGGGGGCTCCCTGGGGGCGGGGGGCTCCCTCAGGAGCTGGCCTGGGGGGCTCCCTGGGCACGGGGGGGCTCCCTTGGGGGGCTGGCCTGGGGGGCTCCCCGGGGGCGGGGGGGCTCCCTCGGAGGGCTGGCCTGGGGGGCTCCCCGGGGGCGGGGCTGCTACCTGGCCAATTTCCCGTAGCGGTTCAGGTCCTCCAGCTCAATGGCCTGGATTTTGTTGTGGTCCAGGTGCAGCTCGTTCAGCGTCTCAGGCAGGTCTGGGGGGCAGAGCAGGGGGTGAGCGGGGGGCCGGACGGGGCCCCGGGAACCGGGGGAGGCCAGAGGCAGGGGAGACTCAGGAGGATCCCAAGGTGGCCCGGCCCCCCAGCAGGGGAATGGGGTGAGCTGGGGGCTTTGCTGCGGGGGGCTCTGGCCCCCTGGCCTCCGGCTGGAGCGGCAAGGGGCCCAGTGGTTGGGGGTCTCTGCAGGGGGTCCCAGCACACCGGGGGCGGGTGGGCAGGGGCCAGGAGGAGAAGCGGGGGGCCCAGGGGTTACCTTTGGGGATCCCTGTCAGCTTGGCCTCCGAGATACGCAGATAATTCAGCTTCAGGCCGTCGAAGGCGCCGGGTTCGAAGCCGCTGTTCTCCAAGGGGTTGCCCCCCATCTCTGGGGGCAGAGAGCCCGTCAGCCCCAGCTCGGGCGGTTGGGTACCCTGGGCCAGGCACATGCTCCCCTGGCATGCAGGGGCAGGCCCTGAGAGGCACTGGGGCCCCGGGGGGCTGGCGGGCGGGACGCCAGGGCGAGGGGCCCATGGGACGGGTTGGGAGGCTGGCAGGCCCGACGCCGGGGCGAGGGGCCCATAGAGGGGCTGGCAGGCCCGACGCTGGGGCGAGGGGCCCATAGAGGGGCTGGCAGGCCCGACGCCGGGGCGAGGGGCCCATAGAGGGGTTGGCAGGTCTGATGCTGGGGTGAGGGGCCCGGGGGCTGGCAGGAAGCTGCCCGGGTGTCTCACCAATGCAGTTCATGTTGGCGAGCCCCTTGAAGACAGCCTTGGGCACCTTGCGGATCTTGTTGTCATGGATGCGCAGCTCGAGCAGGGAGGGCGGCAGGCTGGGGGGGATCTCGGCCAGCAGGTTCTTGGAGATGTAGAGTTTCTGCAGGTTCTGCAGGGGGGCAAAGGCCTTCGCGTGCACCCGCGAGATCTTGTTGTTCACCAGCACCAGAGCCTGCAGCGGAGACACACGGATCACCCAGCCAGCTGGGGGGCAGGGGGTTGTGGGGGGAGGAGATGCTGGGGCGGGACAGAGGCGGGGGCGCTGTGGGGCAGGGGGCGCTGGGGCAGGACAGAGGCTGGGGCGCTGTGGGGCAGGGGACGCTGTGAGGCAGGGGATGCTGGGGCGGGACAGAGGCGGGGGCGCTGGGGCGGGACAGAGGCGGGGGTGCTGTGGGGCAGGGGACGCTGGGGCGGGACAGAGGCGGGGGCGCTGTGGGGCAGGGGACGCTGGGGCGGGACAGAGGCGGGGGCGCTGTGGGGCAGGGGACGCTGGGGCGGGACAGAGGCGGGGGTGCTGTGGGGCAGGGGGGCGCTGTGGGGCAGGGGATGCTGGGGCGGGACAGAGGAGGGGGAACTGTGGGGCAGGGGACGCTGGGGTGCTGTGAGTCAGGGGGCGCTGTGGGGCAGGGGATGCTGGGGCAGGACAGAGGCGGGGGCGCTGTGGGGCAGGGGACGCTGGGGTGCTGTGAGGCAGGGGGCGCTGTGGGGCAGGGGGCGCTGGGGCGGGACAGAGGTGGGGGGCGCTGTGGGGCAGGGGACGCTGGGGCGGGACAGAGGTGGGGGCGCTGGGGTGGGACAGAGGTGGGGGCCCTGTGGGGCAGGGGATGCTGGGGTGCTGTGAGGGAGGGGGTGCTGTGGGGCAGGGGACGCTGGGGCAGGACAGAGGCGGGGGGCGCTGTGGGGCAGGGGACGCTGGGGCGGGACAGAGGTGGGGGCGCTGTGGGGCAGGGGGCGCAGTGGGGCAGGGGGCGCTGGGGCGGGACAGAGGTGGGGGCGCTGGGGTGGGACAGAGGTGGGGGCCCTGTGGGGCAGGGGATGCTGGGGTGCTGTGAGGCAGGGGGCGCTGTGGGGCAGGGGACGCTGGGGCAGGACAGAGGTGGGGGGCGCTGTGGGGCAGGGGACGCTGGGGCGGGACAGAGGCAGGGGGCGCTGGGGTGGGACAGAGGTGGGGGCGCTGTGGGGCAGGGGACGCTGGGGCAGGACAGAGGCGGGGGGCGCTGTGGGGCAGGGGACGCTGGGGCGGGACAGAGGCGGGGGTGCTGTGGGGCAGGGGACGCTGGGGCGGGACAGAGGCGGGGGGCGCTGTGGGGCAGGGGATGCTGGGGCGGGACAGAGGCGGGGGGCGCTGTGGGGCAGGGGACGCTGGGGCGGGACAGAGGCGGGGGTGCTGTGGGGCAGGGGGGCGCTGTGGGACAGGGGGTGCTGTGAGGCAGGGGACGCTGGGGCGGGACAGAGGCGGGGCGCTGTGGGGCGGGGGACGCTGGGGCGGGACAGAGGCGGGGGCGCTGTGGGGCAGGGGATGCTGGGGTGCTGTGAGGCAGGGGGGCGCTGTGGGGCAGGGGACGCTGGGGCGGGACAGAGGCGGGGGCTGTGGGGCAGGGGGTGCTGTGGGGCAGGGGGTGCCGTGAGGCAGGGGATGCTGGGGCGGGACAGAGGCGGGGGCGCTGTGGGGCAGGGGACGCTGGGGCGCTGTGGGGCAGGGGAAGCTGGGGCGGGACAGAGGCAGGGGTGCTGTGGGGCAGGGGGTGCTGTGAGGCAGGCGGCGCTGTGGGGCAGGGGGTGCTGGGGCGGGACAGAGGCGGGGGCGCTGTGGGGCAGGGGACGCTGGGGCGGGACAGAGGCGGGGGCGCTGTGGGGCAGGGGATGCTGGGGTGCTGTGAGGCAGGGGGCGCTGTGGGGCAGGGGACGCTGGGGCAGGATAGAGGCGGGGGGCGCTGTGGGGCAGGGGACGCTGGGGCGGGACAGAGGCAGGGGGCGCTGTGGGGCAGGGGATGCTGGGGTGCTGTGAGGCAGGGGGCGCTGTGGGGCAGGGGACGCTGGGGGCGGACAGAGGCAGGGGGCGCTGTGGGGCAGGGGACGCTGGGGCAGGACAGAGGCGGGGGGAGCTGTGGGGCAGGGGATGCTGGGGCGGGACAGAGGCAGGGGTGCTGTGGGGCAGGGTGCTGTGAGGCAGGGGGCGCTGTGGGGCAGGGGGTGCTGGGGCGGGACAGAGGCGGGGCGCTGTGAGGCAGGGGACGCTGTGGGGCAGGGGATGCTGGGGCGGGACAGAGGCGGGGGCGCTGTGGGGCAGGGGATGCTGGGGTGCTGTGAGGCAGGGGGCGCTGTGGGGCAGGGGACGCTGGGGCAGGACAGAGGCGGGGGGCGCTGTGGGGCAGGGGATGCTGGGGCGGGACAGAGGCAGGGGTGCTGTGGGGCAGGGGGGCTGTGAGGCAGGGGGCGCTGTGGGGCAGGGGGCTGGGGCGGGACAGAGGCGGGGGGCGCTGTGGGCAGGGGACGCTGTGGGGCAGGGGATGCTGGGGCGGGACAGAGGCGGGGGCGCTGTGGGGCAGGGGACTGCTGGGGCGTGACGAGGCAGGGGGCGCTGTGGGGCAGGGGACGCTGGGGCGGGACAGAGGCGGGGGCGCTGTGGGGCAGGGGACGCTGGGGCAGGACAGAGGCAGGGGGCGCTGTGGGGCAGGGGACGCTGTGGGCGGACAGAGGCAGGTGGCGCTGTGGGGCAGGGGACGCTGGGGCAGGGACAGAGGCGGGGGCGCTGTGGGGCAGGGGATGCTGGGGCGGGACAGAGGCGGGGGCGCTGTGGGGCAGGGGATGCTGGGGTGCTGTGAGGCAGGGGGGCGCTGTGGGGCAGGGGACGCTGGGGCGGGACAGAGGCGGGGGTGCTGTGGGGCAGGGGGTGCTGTGGGGCAGGGGGTGCCGTGAGGCAGGGGATGCTGGGGCGGGACAGAGGCGGGGGCGCTGTGGGGCAGGGGACGCTGGGGCGCTGTGGGGCAGGGGATGCTGGGGCGGGACAGAGGCAGGGGTGCTGTGGGGCAGGGGGTGCTGTGAGGCAGGCGGCGCTGTGGGGCAGGGGGTGCTGGGGCGGGACAGAGGCGGGGGCGCTGTGAGGCAGGGGACGCTGGGGCGGGACAGAGGCGGGGGCGCTGTGGGGCAGGGGATGCTGGGGTGCTGTGAGGCAGGGGGCGCTGTGGGGCAGGGGACGCTGGGGCAGGATAGAGGCGGGGGGCGCTGTGGGGCAGGGGACGCTGGGGCGGGACAGAGGCAGGGGGCGCTGTGGGGCAGGGGATGCTGGGGTGCTGTGAGGCAGGGGGCGCTGTGGGGCAGGGGACGCTGGGGCGGGACAGAGGCAGGGGGCGCTGTGGGGCAGGGGACGCTGGGGCAGGACAGAGGCAGGGGGCGCTGTGGGGCAGGGGACGCTGGGGCAGGACAGAGGCGGGGGGAGCTGTGGGGCAGGGGATGCTGGGGCGGGACAGAGGCAGGGGTGCTGTGGGGCAGGGGGTGCTGTGAGGCAGGGGGCGCTGTGGGGCAGGGGGTGCTGGGGCGGGACAGAGGCGGGGGCGCTGTGAGGCAGGGGACGCTGTGGGGCAGGGGATGCTGGGGCGGGACAGAGGCGGGGGCGCTGTGGGGCAGGGGATGCTGGGGTGCTGTGAGGCAGGGGGCGCTGTGGGGCAGGGGACGCTGGGGCGGGACAGAGGCGGGGGCGCTGTGGGGCAGGGGATGCTGGGGTGCTGTGAGGCAGGGGGCGCTGTGGGGCAGGGGACGCTGGGGCGGGACAGAGGCGGGGGCGCTGTGGGGCAGGGGACGCTGGGGCAGGACAGAGGCGGGGGGCGCTGTGGGGCAGGGGATGCTGGGGCGGGACAGAGGCGGGGGCGCTGTGGGGCAGGGGATGCTGGGGCGGGACAGAGGCGGGGGCGCTGTGGGGCAGGGGACGCTGGGGCGGGACAGAGGCGGGGGTGCTGTGGGGCAGGGGGGCGCTGTGGGGCAGGGGGTGCTGTGAGGCAGGGGACGCTGGGGCGGGACAGAGGCGGGGGCGCTGTGGGGCAGGGGACGCTGGGGCGGGACAGAGGCGGGGGTGCGGTGGGGCAGGGGGGCGCTGTGGGGCAGGGGATACTGGGGCGGGACAGAGGCGGGGGCGCTGTGGGGCAGGGGATGCTGGGGTGCTGTCAGGCAGGGGGGCGCTGTGGGGCAGGGGACGCTGGGGCGGGACAGAGGCGGGGGTGCTGTGGGGCAGGGGGTGCTGTGAGGCAGGGGACGCTGGGGCGGGACAGAGGCGGGGGCGCTGTGGGGCAGGGGACGCTGGGGTGCTGTGAGGCAGGGGGGCGCTGTGGGGCAGGGGACGCTGGGGCAGGATAGAGGCGGGGGGCGCTGTGGGGCAGGGGGTGCTGGGGCGGGACAGAGGCGGGGGCGCTGTGAGGCAGGGGACGCTGTGGGGCAGGGGATGCTGGGGCGGGACAGAGGCGGGGGCGCTGTGAGGCAGGGGGCGCTGGGGCGGGACAGAGGCGGGGGCGCTGTGGGGCAGGGGGCGCTGTGGGGCAGGGGACACTGGGGCGGGACAGAGGCGGGGGCGCTGTGGGGCAGGGGGCGCTGTGGGGCAGGGGGCGCTGGGGCGGGACAGAGGCGGGGGCGCTGTGGGGCAGGGGACGCTGTGGGGCAGGGGATGCTGGGGCGGGACAGAGGCGGGGGCGCTGTGAGGCAGGGGGCGCTGGGGCGGGACAGAGGCGGGGGCGCTGTGGGGCAGGGGACGCTGGGGCGGGACAGAGGCGGGGGCGCTGTGAGGCAGGGGGCGCTGGGGCGGGACAGAGGCGGGGGTGCTGTGGGGCAGGGGACGCTGGGGTGCTGTGAGGCAGGGGGCGCTGTGGGGCAGGGGACGCTGGGGCGGGACAGAGGCGGGGGCGCTGTGGGGCAGGGGACGCTGGGGCGGGACAGAGGCGGGGGCGCTGTGGGGCAGGGGACGCTGGGGCGGGACAGAGGCGGGGGTGCTGTGGGGCAGGGGACGCTGGGGTGGGACAGAGGCGGGGGCGCTGTGAGGCAGGGGACGCTGTGAGGCAGGGGGCGCTGGGGCGGGACAGAGGCGGGGGCGCTGTGGGGCAGGGGACGCTGGGGTGCTGTGAGGCAGGGGGCGCTGTGGGGCAGGGGGCGCTGGGGCGGGACAGAGGCGGGGGTGCTGTGGGGCAGGGGGTGCTGTGAGGCAGGGGGCGCTGTGGGGCAGGGGACGCTGGGGCGGGACAGAGGCGGGGGCGCTGTGGGGCAGGGGACGCTGGGGCGGGACAGAGGCGGGGGTGCTGTGGGGCAGGGGGCGCTGTGGGGCAGGGGACGCTGGGGCGGGACAGAGGCGGGGGCGCTGTGGGGCAGGGGACGCTGGGGCGGGACAGAGGCGGGGGTGCTGTGGGGCAGGGGGCGCTGTGGGGCAGGGCCCCCGGGGACGCACGTAGAGGTGACGCAGCCCCATGAAGTCATCCTGCCGCAGCTCCGTGATCTGGTTGTTCTGCAGATCCAGCAGCTTCGTGTCGGGGGGGATTTGCTTGGGCACCGACTTGAGGCCTGTGGGGGGCAGGGGGTGAGACGGGGGCACCGGGAAATGCACCTCCCCCCCCACAGCACTTAGAGACCCCTGCAGAGGTGAGATCCACACGCCAATGATGCCCCTCCCCTCCCAGAGCCGGGGGACCCAGGCGTCCGGGCTCCCAGCCCCCCCCTCCCCTCCCGGAGCCGGGGGACCCAGGCGTCCAGGCTCTAAGCACCAGCCCCCAGGGCCCCGCCTGCACCATACCCAGGTCGGAGCACTGCACCACCCGCAGGTGGCAGTGGCAGCCGAAGGGGCAGAGGCCCCTGTAGGTCGGGATGACGTCCTCGAAGTCGGGGACCCCCGAGGTGGGGAAGATACCCGAGGCCTCCTCCTCGTCGCGCTGCAAGGCCGGCCCCTCGTCCATGGAGAAATCCCAGAAGGCCCTTTGCTCAAAGGGCAGGGCCCGGGCCAGGCCCACCAGGGTCACCCACAGCAGCATGTGCAGCATGGCGGGGCTGCGGGAAGAGGGGAGAATTAGGGACCCCTCGCCTGGCCCTGAGAGGCAGCCCCAGTGGGGCAGGGGTGGGTACCCGGGACCTCTCAGCTGGCGCCGGGCTGCGGCTGGCTCTGGGGGGGGGCAGGGGTGGGTACCCGGGACCTCTCAGCTGGTGCCGGGCTGCGGCTGGCTCTGGGGGGGGGCGGGGGGGGGTACCCGGGACCTCTCAGCTGGCGCCGGGCTGAGGCTGGCTCTGGGGGGGACAGGGGCTGGGTACCCGGGACCTCTCAGCTGGCGCCGGGCTGCGGCTGGCTCTGGGGGGGGCAGGGGCTGGGTACCCGGGACCTCTCAGCTGGTGCCGGGCTGCGGCTGGCTCTGGGGGGGGGCAGGGGTGGGTACCCGGGACCTCTCAGCTGGCGCCGGGCTGAGGCTGGCTCTGGGGGGGGGCAGGGGCTGGGTACCCGGGACCTCTCAGCTGGCGCCGGGCTGCGGCTGGCTCTGGGGGGGGCAGGGGCTGGGTACCCGGGACCTCTCAGCTGGTGCCGGGCTGCGGCTGGCTCTGGGGGGGGGCAGGGGTGGGTACCCGGGACCTCTCAGCTGGCGCCGGGCTGAGGCTGGCTCTGGGGGGGGGCAGGGGCTGGGTACCCGGGACCTCTCAGCTGGCGCCGGGCTGCGGCTGGCTCTGGGGGGGGCAGGGGCTGGGTACCCGGGACCTCTCAGCTGGCGCCGGGCTGCGGCTGGCTCTGGGGGGGGGGGCAGGGGCTGGGTACCTGGGACCTCTCAGCTGGCGCCGGGCTGGGGCTGGCTCTGGGGGGGGGGCAGGGGCTGGGTACCTGGGACCTCTCAGCTGGCGCCGGGCTGCGGCTGGCTCTGGGGGGGGCAGGGGCTGGGTACCCGGGACCTCTCAGCTGGTGCCGGGCTGCGGCTGGCTCTGGGGGGGGGCAGGGGTGGGTACCCGGGACCTCTCAGCTGGCGCCGGGCTGCGGCTGGCTCTGGGGGGGGGGGCAGGGGTGGGTACCCGGGACCTCTCAGCTGGCGCCGGGCTGCGGCTGGCTCTGGGGGGGGGCAGGGGCTGGGTACCCGGGACCTCTCAGCTGGTGCCGGGCTGCGGCTGGCTCTGGGGGGGGGCAGGGGTGGGTACCCGGGACCTCTCAGCTGGCGCCGGGCTGAGGCTGGCTCTGGGGGGGACAGGGGCTGGGTACACGGGACCTCTCAGCTGGCGCCGGGCTGCGGCTGGCTCTGGGGGGGGCAGGGGCTGGGTACCCGGGACCTCTCAGCTGGTGCCGGGCTGCGGCTGGCTCTGGGGGGGGGCAGGGGTGGGTACCCGGGACCTCTCAGCTGGCGCCGGGCTGAGGCTGGCTCTGGGGGGGGGCAGGGGCTGGGTACCCGGGACCTCTCAGCTGGCGCCGGGCTGCGGCTGGCTCTGGGGGGGGCAGGGGCTGGGTACCCGGGACCTCTCAGCTGGTGCCGGGCTGCGGCTGGCTCTGGGGGGGGGCAGGGGTGGGTACCCGGGACCTCTCAGCTGGCGCCGGGCTGAGGCTGGCTCTGGGGGGGGGCAGGGGCTGGGTACCCGGGACCTCTCAGCTGGCGCCGGGCTGCGGCTGGCTCTGGGGGGGGCAGGGGCTGGGTACCCGGGACCTCTCAGCTGGCGCCGGGCTGCGGCTGGCTCTGGGGGGGGGGGCAGGGGCTGGGTACCTGGGACCTCTCAGCTGGCGCCGGGCTGGGGCTGGCTCTGGGGGGGGGGCAGGGGCTGGGTACCTGGGACCTCTCAGCTGGCGCCGGGCTGCGGCTGGCTCTGGGGGGGGCAGGGGCTGGGTACCCGGGACCTCTCAGCTGGTGCCGGGCTGCGGCTGGCTCTGGGGGGGGGCAGGGGTGGGTACCCGGGACCTCTCAGCTGGCGCCGGGCTGCGGCTGGCTCTGGGGGGGGGGGCAGGGGCTGGGTACCCGGCACCTCACGCCCCACACCGGGCTGCGGCTGGCTCTGGGGGGGGGCAGGGGCTGGGTACCCGGCACCTCTCGCCCCACACCGGGCTGCGGCTGGCTCTGGGGGGGGGCAGGGGCTGGGTACCAGGGACCTCTCAGCTGGCGCCGGGCTGGGGCTGGCTCTGGGGGGGGCAGGGGTGGGTACCCGGGACCTCTCAGCTGGCGCCGGGCTGCGGCTGGCTCTGGGGGGGGGCAGGGGCTGGGTACCCGGGACCTCTCAGCTGGCGCCGGGCTGCGGCTGGCTCTGGGGGGGGCAGGGGCTGGGTACCCGGGACCTCTCAGCTGGCGCCGGGCTGCGGCTGGCTCTGGGGGGGGCAGGGGCTGGGTACGCGGCACCTCTCGCCCCACGCCGGGCTGCGGCTGGCTCTGGGGGGGGCAGGGGCTGGGTACCCGGGACCTCTCAGCTGGCGCCGGGCTGGGGCTGGCTCTGGGGGGGGGGGGCAGGGGCTGGGTACCCGGGACCTCTCAGCTGGCGCCGGGCTGCGGCTGGCTCTGGGGGGGGGGCAGGGGCTGGGTACCCGGGACCTCTCAGCTGGCGCTGGGCTGCGGCTGGCTCTGGGGGGGGGGCAGGGGCTGGGTACGCGGCACCTCTCGCCCCACACCGGGCTGCGGCTGGCTCTGGGGGGGGCAGGGGCTGGGTACCCGGGACCTCTCAGCTGGTGCCGGGCTGCGGCTGGCTCTGGGGGGGGCAGGGGTGGGTACCCGGGACCTCTCAGCTGGCGCCGGGCTGTGGCTGGCTCTGGGGGGGGGGGGCAGGGGCTGGGTACCTGGGACCTCTCAGCTGGCGCCGGGCTGCGGCTGGCTCTGGGGGGGGGCAGGGGCTGGGTACCTGGGACCTCTCAGCTGGCGCCGGGCTGCGGCTGGCTCTGGGGGGGGGCAGGGGCTGGGTACCCGGGACCTCTCGCCCCACGCCGGGCTGCGGCTGGCTCTGGGGGGGGCAGGGGCTGGGTACCCGGGACCTCTCAGCTGGCGCCGGGCTGCGGGTGGCTCTGGGGGGGGGCAGGGGCTGGGTACCCGGGACCTCTCGCCCCACGCCGGGCTGCGGCTGGCTCTGGGGGGGGGGCAGGGGCTGGGTACCCGGCACCTCTCGCCCCACGCCGGGCTGCGGCTGGCTCTGGGGGTGGCAGGGGCTGGGTACCCGGCACCTCTCGCCCCACACCGGGCTGCGGCTGGCTCTGGGGGGGGCAGGGGCTGGGTACCCGGGACCTCTCAGCTGGCGCCGGGCTGCGGCTGGCTCTGGGGGGGGCAGGGGCTGGGTACGCGGCACCTCTCGCCCCACGCCGGGCTGCGGCTGGCTCTGGGGGGGGCAGGGGCTGGGTACGCGGCACCTCTCGCCCCACGCCGGGCTGCGGCTGGCTCTGGGGGGGGCAGGGGCTGGGTACGCGGCACCTCTCGCCCCACGCCGGGCTGCGGCTGGCTCTGGGGGGGGCAGGGGCTGGGTACGCGGCACCTCTCGCCCCACGCCGGGCTGCGGCTGGCTCTGGGGGGGGGCAGGGGCTGGGTACGCGGCACCTCTCGCCCCACACCGGGCTGCGGCTGGCTCTGGGGGGGGCAGGGGCTGGGTACCCGGGACCTCTCAGCTGGCGCCGGGCTGCGGCTGGCTCTGGGGGGGGCAGGGGCTGGGTACCTGGGACCTCTCAGCTGGCGCCGGGCTGCGGCTGGCTCTGGGGGGGGGGGCAGGGGCTGGGTACCTGGGACCTCTCAGCTGGCGCCGGGCTGCGGCTGGCTCTGGGGGGGGGCAGGGGCTGGGTACCTGGGACCTCTCAGCTGGCGCCGGGCTGCGGCTGGCTCTGGGGGGGGGGGCAGGGGCTGGGTACCTGGGACCTCTCAGCTGGCGCCGGGCTGCGGCTGGCTCTGGGGGGGGGGGCAGGGGCTGGGTACCTGGGACCTCTCAGCTGGCGCCGGGCTGCGGCTGGCTCTGGGGGGGGGCAGGGGCTGGGTACCTGGGACCTCTCAGCTGGCGCCGGGCTGCAGCTGGCTCTGGGGGGGGGCAGGGGCTGGGTACCTGGGACCTCTCAGCTGGCGCCGGGCTGCGGCTGGCTCTGGGGGGGGGCAGGGGCTGGGTACCCGGGACCTCTCAGCTGGCGCCGGGCTGCGGCTGGCTCTGGGGGGGGCAGGGGCTGGGTACCCGGGACCTCTCAGCTGGCGCCGGGCTGCGGGTGGCTCTGGGGGGGGGCAGGGGCTGGGTACCCGGGACCTCTCGCCCCACGCCGGGCTGCGGCTGGCTCTGGGGGGGGGGCAGGGGCTGGGTACCCGGCACCTCTCGCCCCACGCCGGGCTGCGGCTGGCTCTGGGGGGGGCAGGGGCTGGGTACCCGGCACCTCTCGCCCCACACCGGGCTGCGGCTGGCTCTGGGGGGGGCAGGGGCTGGGTACCCGGGACCTCTCAGCTGGCGCCGGGCTGCGGCTGGCTCTGGGGGGGGCAGGGGCTGGGTACGCGGCACCTCTCGCCCCACGCCGGGCTGCGGCTGGCTCTGGGGGGGGCAGGGGCTGGGTACGCGGCACCTCTCGCCCCACGCCGGGCTGCGGCTGGCTCTGGGGGGGGCAGGGGCTGGGTACCCGGGACCTCTCAGCTGGCGCCGGGCTGGGGCTGGCTCTGGGGGGGGGGGGGCAGGGGCTGGGTACCCGGGACCTCTCAGCTGGCGCCGGGCTGCGGCTGGCTCTGGGGGGGGGGGCAGGGGCTGGGTACCCGGGACCTCTCAGCTGGCGCTGGGCTGCGGCTGGCTCTGGGGGGGGGCAGGGGCTGGGTACGCGGCACCTCTCGCCCCACACCGGGCTGCGGCTGGCTCTGGGGGGGGCAGGGGCTGGGTACCCGGGACCTCTCAGCTGGTGCCGGGCTGCGGCTGGCTCTGGGGGGGGCAGGGGTGGGTACCCGGGACCTCTCAGCTGGCGCCGGGCTGCGGCTGGCTCTGGGGGGGGGGGCAGGGGCTGGGTACCTGGGACCTCTCAGCTGGCGCCGGGCTGCGGCTGGCTCTGGGGGGGGGCAGGGGCTGGGTACCTGGGACCTCTCAGCTGGCGCCGGGCTGCAGCTGGCTCTGGGGGGGGGCAGGGGCTGGGTACCTGGGACCTCTCAGCTGGCGCCGGGCTGCGGCTGGCTCTGGGGGGGGGCAGGGGCTGGGTACCCGGGACCTCTCGCCCCACGCCGGGCTGCGGCTGGCTCTGGGGGGGGCAGGGGCTGGGTACCCGGGACCTCTCAGCTGGCGCCGGGCTGCGGGTGGCTCTGGGGGGGGGCAGGGGCTGGGTACCCGGGACCTCTCGCCCCACGCCGGGCTGCGGCTGGCTCTGGGGGGGGGCAGGGGCTGGGTACCCGGCACCTCTCGCCCCACGCCGGGCTGCGGCTGGCTCTGGGGGTGGCAGGGGCTGGGTACCCGGCACCTCTCGCCCCACACCGGGCTGCGGCTGGCTCTGGGGGGGGCAGGGGCTGGGTACCCGGGACCTCTCAGCTGGCGCCGGGCTGCGGCTGGCTCTGGGGGGGGCAGGGGCTGGGTACGCGGCACCTCTCGCCCCACGCCGGGCTGCGGCTGGCTCTGGGGGGGGCAGGGGCTGGGTACGCGGCACGTCTCGCCCCACGCCGGGCTGCGGCTGGCTCTGGGGGGGGCAGGGGCTGGGTACGCGGCACCTCTCGCCCCACGCCGGGCTGCGGCTGGCTCTGGGGGGGGCAGGGGCTGGGTACGCGGCACCTCTCGCCCCACGCCGGGCTGCAGCTGGCTCTGGGGGGGGGCAGGGGCTGGGTACGCGGCACCTCTCGCCCCACACCGGGCTGCGGCTGGCTCTGGGGGGGGCAGGGGCTGGGTACCCGGGACCTCTCAGCTGGCGCCGGGCTGCGGCTGGCTCTGGGGGGGGCAGGGGCTGGGTACCTGGGACCTCTCAGCTGGCGCCGGGCTGCGGCTGGCTCTGGGGGGGGGGGCAGGGGCTGGGTACCTGGGACCTCTCAGCTGGCGCCGGGCTGCGGCTGGCTCTGGGGGGGGGCAGGGGCTGGGTACCTGGGACCTCTCAGCTGGCGCCGGGCTGCGGCTGGCTCTGGGGGGGGGGGCAGGGGCTGGGTACCTGGGACCTCTCAGCTGGCGCCGGGCTGCGGCTGGCTCTGGGGGGGGGGGCAGGGGCTGGGTACCTGGGACCTCTCAGCTGGCGCCGGGCTGCGGCTGGCTCTGGGGGGGGGCAGGGGCTGGGTACCTGGGACCTCTCAGCTGGCGCCGGGCTGCAGCTGGCTCTGGGGGGGGGCAGGGGCTGGGTACCTGGGACCTCTCAGCTGGCGCCGGGCTGCGGCTGGCTCTGGGGGGGGGCAGGGGCTGGGAACCTGGGACCTCTCAGCTGGCGCCGGGCTGCGGCTGGCTCTGGGGGGGGCAGGGGCTGGGTACCCGGGACCTCTCAGCTGGCGCCGGGCTGCGGCTGGCTCTGGGGGGGGCAGGGGCTGGGTACGCGGCACCTCTCGCCCCACACCGGGCTGCGGCTGGCTCTGGGGGGGGCAGGGGCTGGGTACGCGGCACCTCTCGCCCCACGCCGGGCTGCGGCTGGCTCTGGGGGGGGCAGGGGCTGGGTACGCGGCACCTCTCGCCCCACGCCGGGCTGCGGCTGGCTCTGGGGGGGGCAGGGGCTGGGTACCCGGCACCTCTCGCCCCACGCCGGGCTGCGGCTGGCTCTGGGGGGGGCAGGGGCTGGGTACGCGGCACCTCTCGCCCCACACCGGGCTGCGGCTGGCTCTGGGGGGGGCAGGGGCTGGGTACCCGGCACCTCTCGCCCCACACCGGGCTGCGGCTGGCTCTGGGGGGGGCAGGGGCTGGGTACCCGGGACCTCTCGCCCCACACCGGGCTGCGGCTGGCTCTGGGGGGGGCAGGGGCTGGGTACGCGGCACCTCTCGCCCCACGCCGGGCTGCGGCTGGCTCTGGGGGGGGCAGGGGCTGGGTACCCGGCACCTCTCGCCCCACGCCGGGCTGTGGCCCTGAGGCCGGCAGGGGCAGCCTGTGGGGCCCTGTGCCTGGCACACGAAGCGTCCGAGGGCTGAGCCGGAGCCCAGGCCGTGACCCTGCCCTGCGGCGGGGCTAAAATAAGCGCAGCAATGACAGGCCAGGGCCGCAATTAGAGGCTCCATGAGACACCAGCCCCAGCGCTGTCAGGGTGTGTCTGGGGTTGCTCTGAACAGGCTCCCACAGCCCCAGCGCGGGCGAGGGGAGGGGCAGAGACTGGGAGGGGCTGCGGCTGGGGGGCAGAGAGCAGACTCACCCGCTGCGGCCCCTGCCCGAGTCCCCCATCCTGGCAGCCCAGCTGGCTCTGGGGGTGGGGAGTGGGGGCTGGGGGCAGGACTCCTGGGCTCTCTCCTGAGAGGAGGGGTGCATGCCCCCAGCATCCCGTGCCTCAGTTTCCCCTCCAGTTGAGCAGACAGCGCTGCGTGGGGGTGGAGGGGAGGGGCCGCTGGCCTGGGAGACACTCTCAGGGAGAAGAGCGGAGTTGGGCATGACGCCGCCTGCCCATTGTGCCACTTCTTCCACCTCGCCCCAGCTTCCGCGCACAGATCGTGGGGGTGGGAAACGCCCTGGGAAGGGCGCACACAGCGCTCATCCCCCAGCCCCCCGACAGTGCCCTCAGGGCCTCCCAAGCCCCCCCATAGTGCTCCCTGGCCCCTGACAGTGCCCCCAGGCCCTCCCCATCCCCCCACAGTGCCCCCAGACCTGGCTGCTTTTGTGTTGGCTTTGACTAGGTGCCTGGAACAGGGAAACACTTAACTCGTATCCCATGGGGGGAAGAGAAAGGCTGCTGGGGACAGGGCCGGGTTCTGAGCTCAGCGCCCCAGAGCCAATCCGGAGTCACTCCTGATCGCAGTGGGGACAGGGACGGGTTCTGAGCTCAGCTCCCCAGAGCCAATCCGGAGTCACTCCTGATCGCAGTGGGGACAGGGACGGGTTCTGAGCTCAGCTCCCCAGAGCCAATCCGGAGTCACTCCTGATCGCAGTGGGGACAGGGACCGGTTCTGAGCTCAGCTCCCCAGAGCCAATCCGGAGTCACTCCTGATTGTGTGGGGACAGGGCCGGGTTCTGAGCTCAGCTCCCCAGAGCCAATCTGGAGTCACTCCTGATCGCAGTGGGGACAGGGACCGGTTCTGAGCTCAGCTCCCCAGAGCCAATCCGGAGTCACTCCTGATTGTGTGGGGACAGGGCCGGGTTCTGAGCTCAGCTCCCCAGAGCCAATCCGGAGTCACTCCTGATCGCAGTGGGGACAGGGCCGGGTTCTGAGCTCAGCTCCCCAGAGCCAATCCGGAGTCACTCCTGGGTGCAAAGGGGGCAGGGCTGGTACATCCAGATGAGCCCATGTCAGTCCAACTGCTGGGGCCAGAACTCAGCCCCGGCTCCGGGGATGCAGCCAGCAATTACAGTCGGCCGCCGCCCCCCCCCCCAGCCCCCGGGCCCACAAAGGAGCCTTTGTGCCCGCAGCCAGGCGTGTGCACGGTGGGGTCACGCCCAGGGGTTTGGAACCGGCGCGGGGCTGGGGCCAAGCCAGAGGCTGAGTCCAGCCGACCACAGACGTTACTGCCACATCCTCGCTGGGCTAACGGGGGGGGGCTGTGCCCGGCGCTGGCTCCCACCTGGCCCCAGACGAGGGGCTGGGACAGTCACTCTCTGAATGCAAGGGGGCAAGCCCGGCCCCTGTCTTCGACCCCAGAACCCAGGCGCCCGGCCCCCCAAGCCCAGCCCCCTCCCCGAGCCAGGGGAGAACCCAGGCATCCTGAATGCAGAGCTGTAGCCCTGCCCGGTCTCCCTCTCTTCCCCCACCCTGTGCTGTGGGCCCAGCTGGAGCAAACCCACTGCCCACCCGCGGGCGTCACGCAGACCCTGGCCCCGCCTGCTGGGACCCGTGTCTAGGGACCCAGGCGTCCTGGTGCAGGGCACACGGCCAAGGCAACAGCTTGGCAGATGCCACCTCACCAGTCCTTGTGCCGTGGGGCAGCTACTGCCCGGGGGGGGAGCTGTGTGCTGGGCAGGGCAGTGTCAGCAGCCACTGAGAAAGGGATGGAGCATCCGGGAGCCAGCTGTGTGGGAACACACTTCAGCCCCAGCCCTGTAGGACTCCCAGGTTCCCTCCGCAGGTCGGGGAAGGGAAGGGAGGGGGGCTGGGAGCCCGGACGCCTGGGTTCTCCCCTGGCTCGGGGAGGGGGGGGCTGGTGGTTAGAGAGGGGGGGCTGGGAGCCTGGACATGTGGGTTCTCCCCTGGCTCGGGGAGGGTGGGCTGGTGGTTAGAGCGGGGGGCTGGGAGCCCGGACGCCTGGGTTCTCGCCTGGCTTGGGGAGGGGGGGCTGGTGGTTAGAGGGAAGGGGCTGGGAGCCCGGATGCCTGGGTTCTCCCCTGGCCCTGGGAGGGCAGTGGGGGCTAGTGGTTAGAGCAGGGGGCTGGGAGTGCTGCTGGACAGCCACTCCGGATGTACACAGGGCTCTGGGACGCAGCCCACCCTGGGTGGCGGAGAAAGCATCAGCCTGAGACAGCTTGTTTGCCCGCTGGGAATCCCTCCCGTGGCCAGTGCCAGGCGCAGAGGAAAAACCGACAGATCCTGTTTTCCATCCCTCGGCGCCTGCCAAGACAAGCGGAGTGGGGCACGCAGGACACGGGCGCAGCGGGGGGCACCCAGCCCCATGGGAGCAAGAACCCGGGAGTCTGGGGAGCCCCCCCCCCCCAACAAAACCCAGGGACAGCAAAGCAGGAAATTCCTGCCCATGAACAGGGGGTGACGCCCCTTGAAAATCCACCTCAGGAGCCCTGGGACTTGATGCTCAAGGGGGCGGGTCCCCCCCAAACCCAAAGCAGAGCCCAGGGGTCCAGGGAAGAGCCGCCTGCTTGGGACAGGGGAGGAACCCCCTAAAAAAGCAGCAGGGAGCTGCTGGGGGTCCCCCCTCCTGCCATGGGCGACGCGCTGCCAGGCAGGGGCGCTGCGAGCGGAGCAGCCGGGCCCTACCTTTGGGGGTGCAGCTGGGGGACGTGGCCGTTCTCAGGGGCGTCTGCTCCGCTGTCCCGTCCCACGCCAGGCGCCTCGCCTGCCTCCCGGCTCTGCAGCAGCTGCAGGACTGGCCGGGGCCGGCACTGCGGCTGGGCTGGAATTCCCTGGCTGGGCGCCGGGCGCCGGACGCACACTCCCACTCCGACCAGCCCCACATCTGGATCCCATCAGCCACCTGCCAGGGAGCCAGGGGCTGGGAAAGCCAAACCCACCCTGGGGCCGGAGCGGAGGGGATCTAAGCCCCATGGGGGCAGCGTAGGAACCGGGGGAGAGCAGGCCTTCTCCACATGTGAATGGGGTGGGGGGAAGGGAGCGGAGAGAGGGACAGAGGGGTGTGGGGATGGACAGATGGACGGTTGGAGGGGCATGGGGATGGACAGACAGACGGTTGGAGGGGCGTGGGGATGGGCAGATTTATAAAATCACGGCTGGTGTGGAGAAAGTGAATAAGGAAAAGTTATCTACTTGTTCCCATGACACAAGAACTGCAGGTCACAGAATGAAATGAATAGGCAGCAGGTTAAAACAAACCAAAGGCAGCATTTCTCCACACAACGCAGTCAACCTGTGGAACTCCTCGCCAGAGGATGTTGAGAAAGCCGGGACTGTAACAGGGTTCAAAGAAGAACTAGCTAAAGCCATGGAAGTTGGCTCCATTGATGGCTCTGAGCCAGGCTGGGCAGGCGGGGTCCCCGGCCTCTGTTCGCCAGGAGCTGGGACCACTGGCTGGTTCCCTGCTGTGATCCCTCCCTCCGGGGCACCTGGCCCTGGCCGCTGTGGGCCGGCAGGACCCTGGGCTGGATGGACCGTTGGTGAGATTCTTATGACAGAGACACGACAGAAGAGGGTGGGGACAGACAGACGGATGGAGAGGCATTGGGATGGACAGAAAGATGGAGGCACGTTTGGACAGGTGGACGACGGAGGGGTTGAGGATGGACGGACAGACGGACGATGGAGAGGGTGGGCATGGGCGGACGACGAAGGAGGTGGGGATGGACGGTCAGAGGGGGTGGGGATGAACAGATGGAGGAGGTGGGGACGGACGGACAGAGGGGGTGGGGACAGACGGACAGGTGGAGGGTTTGGGGATGGACGGACGATGGAGGAGCTGGGGATGGACGGACAGGCGGAGGGTTTCGGGATGGACGGACAGACGGATGACGGAGGGGGTGGTGATTGATGGACAGACAGAGGGGGTGGGGATGGACGGACAGGCAGACGACGGAGGGGGTGGGGATGGATGGACAGGCGGACGATGGAGAGGGTGGGGACGGACGGACAGGTGGAGGATTTGGGGATGGATGGACAACGGAGGAGCTGGGGATGGACGGACAGACAGAGGGGGTGGGGATGGACAGACAGGCAGACGACGGAGGGGGTGGGGATGAATGGACAGGCGGACGATGGAGGGGGTGGGGGATGGATGGACAGACAGAGGGGGTGGGGATGGACGGACAGGAGGACGACGGAGGGGGTGGGGATGGACGGACAGGCGGACGACGGAGGGGGTGGGGATGGACAGACAGGCGGACGACGG
Organism: Pelochelys cantorii; assembly: GCA_032595735.1. Classification (NCBI taxonomy): domain Eukaryota; kingdom Metazoa; phylum Chordata; order Testudines; family Trionychidae; genus Pelochelys; species Pelochelys cantorii. Next base: position 13,199,214 of record CM064358.1, on the reverse strand, counting down.
AGGGGGTGGGGGATGGACGGACGGACAGAGGGGGTGGGGATGGACGGACAGGAGGACGACGGAGGGGGTGGGGATGGACGGACAGGCGGACGACGGAGGGGGTGGGGATGGACGGACAGGCGGACGACGGAGGGGGTGGGGGATGGACGGACGGACAGAGGGGGTGGGGATGGACGGACAGACAGAGGGGGTGGGGATGGACGGACAGGAGGACGAGGGAGGGGGTGGGCACGGACAGACGGATGGGAAACGCAGGCCCGTCCCTGCAAGGAGCTGGGCAGGAGGCTGTGGGGGGAACAGAGCTCCTGGGCTCTCCCCGGCGGGCCATGGGGGTGCTGTGCCCGCCCCCCCGGGTCTCACGCACCATCCGCCGGCTCGTCAGCACCTCGGGGCCCAGGGGCCCGCGGCTGGGGCAGGAATGTGGGGAAGGAGGATGTGACGCCAGGGAAGCAAATTCCTCTGCTGATCTCTGGCCCCAGCAGAGACGCCCAGCCAGCCGCAGCCCTGGAGGGCAGTGGGGCCTAGTGTTTAGAGCGGGGGGGGGTAGGGCTGGGAACTCAGACGCCTGGGTGGGAGGGGGTGGGGGCTGGTGGGTAGAGCTGGGCTGAGGCTCCATCTCACCACCTCCTCAGGTGGGTACCGGGGGCTCTGCTCAAATACTGCCAGCGGCATCACCGGCCCCCTGCTTCCCGAGCCCCCCAGGCTGCACCTGCAAATCCCGCTTCTCCGGGGCCCCCCGGCCCAGGGACACGGCCCCTCGGGGGGGTTCGTCGGGGGGTTCGCCGGGCCCCCCGGCCCAGGGACACGGCCCCTCGGGGGGGGTTCGCCGGGGCCCCCCGGCCCAGGGACACGGCCCCTCGGGGGGGGTTCGCCGGGCCCCCCGGCCCAGGGACACGGCCCCTCGGGGGGGTTCGCCGGGGCCCCCGGCCCAGGGACACGGCCCCTCGGGGGGGTTCGCCGGGCCCCCCGGCCCAGGGACACGGCCCCTCGGGGGGGGGTTCGCCGGGCCCCCCGGCCCAGGGACACGGCCCCTCGGGGGGGTTCGCCGGGGCCCCCCGGCCCAGGGACACGGCCCCTCGGGGGGGGTTCGCCGGGCCCCCCGGCCCAGGGACACGGCCCCTCGGGGGGGGTTCGCCGGGGCCCCCCGGCCCAGGGACACGGCCCCTCGGGGGGGGGTTCGGCGGGGCCCCCGGCCCAGGGACACGGCCCCTCGGGGGGGTTCGTCGGGGGGTTCGCCGGGCCCCCCGGCCCAGGGACACGGCCCCTCGGGCGGGTTCGTCGGGGGGTTCGCCGGGGCCCCCGGCCCAGGGACACGGCCCCTCGGGGGGGGTTCGCCGGGGCCCCCCGACCCAGGGACACGGCCCCTCGGGGGGGGTTCGCCGGGGCCCCCCGGCCCAGGGACACGGCCCCTCGGGGGGGTTCGTCGGGGGGTTCGCCGGGGCCCCCGGCCCAGGGACACGGCCCCTCGGGGGGGGGTTCGCCGGGGCCCCCGGCCCAGGGACACGGCCCCTCGGGGGGGGGTTCGCCGGGCCCCCCGGCCCAGGGACACGGCCCCTCGGGGGGGGGTTCGCCGGGGCCCCCCGGCCCAGGGACACGGCCCCTCGGGGGGGTTCGTCGGGGGGTTCGCCGGGCCCCCCGGCCCAGGGACACGGCCCCTCGGGGGGGGGTTCGCCGGGGCCCCCGGCCCAGGGACACGGCCCCTCGGGGGGGGTTCGGCGGGGCCCCCGGCCCAGGGACACGGCCCCTCGGGGGGGGTTCGGCGGGGCCCCCGGCCCAGGGACACGGCCCCTCGGGGGGGTTCGGCGGGGCCCCCGGCCCAGGGACACGGCCCCTCGGGGGGGTTCGGCGGGGCCCCCGGCCCAGGGACACGGCCCCTCGGGGGGGGGTTCGCCGGGGCCCCCCGGCCCAGGGACACGGCCCCTCGGGGGGGTTCGTCGGGGGGTTCGCCGGGGCCCCCGGCCCAGGGACACGGCCCCTCGGGGGGGGTTCGCCGGGGCCCCCGGCCCAGGGACACGGCCCCTCGGGGGGGGTTCGGCGGGGCCCCCGGCCCAGGGACACGGCCCCTCGGGGGGGGGTTCGCCGGGGGCCCCCGGCCCAGGGACACGGCCCCTCGGGGGGGGGTTCGCCGGGGCCCCCGGCCCAGGGACATGGCCCCTCGGGGGGGGGTTCGCCGGGGGCCCCCCGGCCCAGGGACACGGCCCCTCGGGGGGGGGTTCGCCGGGGGCCCCCGGCCCAGGGACACGGCCCCTCGGGGGGGGGTTCGCCGGGGCCCCCGGCCCAGGGACACGGCCCCTCGGGGGGGGTTCGCCGGGGCCCCCGGCCCAGGGACATGGCCCCTCGGGGGGGGGTTCGCCGGGGCCCCCCGGCCCAGGGACACGGCCCCTCGGGGGGGGTTCGCCGGGGCCCCCCGGCCCAGGGACACGGCCCCTCGGGGGGGGGTTCGCCGGGGGGTTCGCCGGGCCCCCCGGCCCAGGGACACGGCCCCTCGGGGGGGGGTTCGCCGGGGCCCCCGGCCCAGGGACACGGCCCCTCGGGGGGGGTTCGGCGGGGCCCCCGGCCCAGGGACACGGCCCCTCGGGGGGGGGTTCGCCGGGGCCCCCGGCCCAGGGACACGGCCCCTCGGGGGGGGGGTTCGCCGGGGCCCCCCGGCCCAGGGACACGGCCCCTCGGGGGGGTTCGTGGGGGGGTTCGTCGGGGGGTTCGCCGGGCCCCCCGGCCCAGGGACACGGCCCCTCGGGGGGGTTCGCCGGGGCCTCCCGGCCCAGGGACACGGCCCCTCGGGGGGGGGTTCGCCGGGGCCCCCGGCCCAGGGACACGGCCCCTCGGGGGGGTTCGTCGGGGGGTTCGCCGGGCCCCCCGGCCCAGGGACACGGCCCCTCGGGGGGGGGTTCGCCGGGGCCCCCCGGCCCAGGGACACGGCCCCTCGGGGGGGGGTTCGCCGGGGCCCCCCGGCCCAGGGACACGGCCCCTCGGGGGGGGGTTCGCCGGGGCCCCCCGGCCCAGGGACACGGCCCCTCGGGGGGGTTCGTCGGGGGGTTCGCCGGGGCCCCCGGCCCAGGGACACGGCCCCTCGGGGGGGGTTCGCCGGGGCCCCCGGCCCAGGGACACGGCCCCTCGGGGGGGGGTTCGGCGGGGCCCCCGGCCCAGGGACACGGCCCCTCGGGGGGGGTTCGGCGGGGCCCCCGGCCCAGGGACACGGCCCCTCGGGGGGGGTTCGCCGGGGCCCCCGGCCCAGGGACACGGCCCCTCGGGGGGGGGTTCGGCGGGGCCCCCGGCCCAGGGACACGGCCCCTCGGGGGGGTTCGTCGGGGGGTTCGCCGGGGCCCCCGGCCCAGGGACACGGCCCCTCGGGGGGGGGTTCGCCGGGGCCCCCGGCCCAGGGACACGGCCCCTCGGGGGGGGTTCGGCGGGGCCCCCGGCCCAGGGACACGGCCCCTCGGGGGGGGGTTCGGCGGGGCCCCCGGCCCAGGGACACGGCCCCTCGGGGGGGTTCGGCGGGGCCCCCGGCCCAGGGACACGGCCCCTCGGGGGGGTTCGGCGGGGCCCCCGGCCCAGGGACACGGCCCCTCGGGGGGGGGTTCGCCGGGGCCCCCCGGCCCAGGGACACGGCCCCTCGGGGGGGTTCGTCGGGGGGTTCGCCGGGGCCCCCGGCCCAGGGACACGGCCCCTCGGGGGGGGTTCGCCGGGGCCCCCGGCCCAGGGACACGGCCCCTCGGGGGGGGTTCGGCGGGGCCCCCGGCCCAGGGACACGGCCCCTCGGGGGGGGGTTCGCCGGGGCCCCCCGGCCCAGGGACACGGCCCCTCGGGGGGGTTCGTCGGGGGGTTCGCCGGGGCCCCCGGCCCAGGGACACGGCCCCTCGGGGGGGGTTCGCCGGGGCCCCCGGCCCAGGGACACGGCCCCTCGGGGGGGGTTCGCCGGGGCCCCCGGCCCAGGGACACGGCCCCTCGGGGGGGGTTCGGCGGGGCCCCCGGCCCAGGGACACGGCCCCTCGGGGGGGTTCGCCGGGGCCCCCGGCCCAGGGACACGGCCCCTCGGGGGGGGTTCGGCGGGGCCCCCGGCCCAGGGACACGGCCCCTCGGGGGGGGTTCGCCGGGCACCCCGCCAGGACGCCGCCTTGCAGGGGGGGGTCGGGGGGGGCCCCGCCGGGCCCGGGGGGGGTCGGGCCCCGCCGGGCCCGGGGGGGTGGGGCCCCGCCGGAGCCCGGGGGGGTCGGGCCCCGCCGGGCCCGGGGGGGGGTCGGCCCCCGCCGGGCCCGGGGGGGGTGGGGGTGGGCCCCCGCCGGGCCCGGGGGGTCGGGCCCCGCCGGGCCCGGGGGGGTCGGGCCCCGCCGGGCCCGGGGGGTGGTCCGGCCCCCGCCGGGCCCGGGGGGGGTCGGCCCCCGCCGGGCCCGGGGGGGTCGGGCCCCGCCGGGCCCGGGGGGGTCGGCCCCCGCGGGCCCGGGGGGTGGGGGTGCGGGCCCCGCCGGGCCCGGGGGGGCGGGCCCCGCGGGCCCGGGGGGGTCGGGCCCCGCCGGGCCCTGGGGGGGTGCGGCCCCGCCGGGCCGGGGGGGTCGGGCCCCGCCGGGCCCGGGGGGTGGGGCCCCGCCGGGCCCGGGGTCGGGGTCGGGCCCCGCCGGGCCCGGGGGGGTCGGGCCCGCCGGGCCCGGGGGGGTGCGGCCCCGCCGGGCCCGGGGGGTGGGGCCCCGCCGGCCCGGGGGTGCGGCCCCGCCGGGCCCGGGGGGTGGGGCCCCGCCGGGCCGGGGGGTGGGGCCCCGCCGGGCCGGGGGGGGTCGGCCCCGCCGGGCCCGGGGGGTCGGGCCCCGCCGGGCCCGGGGGGTGGGGCCCCGCCGGGCCCGGGGGGTCGGGCCCCCGCCGGGCCCGGGGGTGGGGGTCGGGCCCGCCGGAGCCCGGGGGGTCGGCCCCGCCGGGCCCCGGGGGGGTCGGCCCCGCCGGAGCCCCGGGGGGGTGGGCCCCGCCGGCCCGGGGGGTCGGGCCCCGCCGGGCCCGGGGGGGTGCGGGCCCCGCGGGCCCGGGGGGGTCGGCCCCGCGCCCGGGGGTGCCCGCGCCCCGGGGGCATGGTCCCCGTCTCAGCTCCCCGCGGTTGGGCCAGAGCCGGGACCCGGCCTGCGCCTTTTGGAGCCGCGGGCCCTGGACGCCTGCCCCGATGGAGGGGGGAGGAGACCGCCCCGGGGGGAGCCGCCCCCCCTCCCTGCCTCCCGCCGGGCCCCAGGCCGCTGTGTTTTCACAGCTGCAGCCGGGACTTGCCTTCGCCAGCACATCAGCCCCGCGCCCCCCCGCGCCGCAGCCCCCGCTCCCTCCCCCCGGCCCCGCCCCGCCCCGCGGCACAGACGGGGGGAGGGGGGCTGCGTTGGCGTCTGCTGGTGCCGCGCCCAACCCGGCTGTACATACCCCGCCCGGCACTGCTGTCGGGGCCGCCCCTCGCCCCCCGCCCCCCGGCCCAGCCCGCAGGCAGGCAGCAGGGCAGGGGGCGCAGCCTGGGGCGGGGCGGAGGGCACCCCGATGCGGAGGAGGGGCATTTTATTCACCTTGGGACGTTCCATGGCGGCGCTGCCGTCCTGCAGCGACCCGGGCGTGCCTCAGTTTCCCTGGGCACCGCGCCGATCTCTGCCTGGGGTTGGGGATTTCCGGACGGCGGCCTGGCCTCCCCACACTGGCCCGGACCCTGAGTGGGGGAGAGGCGGCCAGGTGACACCTTGTGCCCGGGAAGCAGGTCATAGGCTGGGGGAGGGGCCCGGACCAGGAGACAGGATTGGGTCTGGCTGGGCTGGTTTGGGGGGGCAGGGCCCTGGCCTGGGCTGTCCTAGCGGCTCCTGGCGCCAGTGGTCTGCTGTGTCCCTGTTGCCCCAGTCCCCCCCCCCCCCCCCCGTGCTCCCGCCAGCTGAGCCCCACGCCTGGCTGGGGGGGAGGCGGGGGGGGGGACTCCCCCATGCCTCACAGTGGGGGCTGGGAGTCCAAAGGCCCCTCCATCCCCTCGGCTCCTCCCATTCCCCTTCCAGCACAGGGAGCTGGGGGACGTGGGGGTCTAGAGCCCCCTCGCTGGTTCCATGAGGCGACTGCCGCCCGCCCGAGCCATGGGGCAGCTCATGCCCAGCTGGCTCAGCCGGTCCCGCTGATCACAGGCACTTCCAGGGGGTGGCTGTTGTGCTTGGCCCCAGCTTTGTTTCTCTAACCCTGTCCTGCAGCCAACTGGAACTAGGCAGGGGCCCGCGCCCAGGGGGTGCCGAACAGCAGTTGGCCCGGCCTGGGCTGGGCATGGAGGGTAACTACACAAGGACCCCTCCCATGGGGCCAATGCAGCCACCTCTGGGGTGGGGCAGGAGCTGGTTCCCCGGGCCCGGAAGGAGGGGCAGTGCAGGTCCTTGGCCCACAGCCGGTTGTGGGCCAGGCGCAGGGCTCCAGCCCGGGGCGCAGGTGGGCGAGGACAGGGGACGGGGCCAGGGACGCGCCCGATGCGGTTGTGCTGCAGGGCGGCTGGCGCAGCAGGAAGGGCGGCATGTGGAGCAGCTGGTTGGAGGAGAGGTTCAGGGACTCCAGCATCCTGCATGCGCTCTGGGTGCCTGGGCTCTGTCCTGGTCTGGGAGGGCAGTGGGGGCTGGTGGGGCAGAGCGGAGGTGGGGCGGGGAGCCCAGATGCCTGGGTTTTCTGATGCCATAGGGCAAGTCACGGTAGATCAGCCCAGGCCTGCGGCGCGAGCCGATCCTCCTGGAGCTTGTTGTTGCTCAGATTAGGGGTGTTGTTGAGCAGCCCCTCCCACGCTCCTCAATGTGATCGGAGTCGAGATGTAGCTCCTGGGAATGCCTGAGGTTACAACCCCCTATTCCCTCAGCTCATCTCTGCCCCACAGGTCCCCCAACACCTTCACCCTCACTCTGCAGAGATCCCTTCATCTTCACTTGGCCACGTGGGCTCCCGCCCCTTCACCTTAGCGCTGCCCATCAGTGTGACATAGTGAGGGGTTGTCTGCTCTGTATCCCGGGGTCCCCACCTGGCTGGGCTGTGCGATTCCCACTGACTCGCCCACACGTGGTGGTGCAGTGTCAGTCCCTGGCTGGGTGCCGTGCTTGGGCGGCGGAGGCACTGGCAGCTGTCTGTAGCACAGCCCAGCAAGAGGGACCTCAGGACAGTGGCCAAAGCAGTTCTACTGGTTAAGGGAAGAGAGGGGGCACAGGAAGTATGTGCTGGGGGAAGGAACCGTGAGGGAGACAGACTGAGGTTGCTGGGGCTGAGGGCTCTGAAACACCCTGGCCCCGAATCCTGTAATCACCCCACGGCTGTGCTGGGCTGTATCCTGGAGGGGCAATAACCCCCTCTATTCTCCTGCTGGCAGTCTGTTCTTGCTGCTACGGGGGGGCAGTGTCGGGGGAACCCAACTTGCCGTCACAGTGGTGTCAGCGGTGGGATGCACTGCACCCCGGGGATGGAGCTTCCAGCAGCGAGTAACAAGGCGCAGTAGAAGGAAGGGGCTTAGAGCCAGGCGTGCTAGAGACAGAGCAAAGCGGTTCCTGGGAATCGTGGGGCGCTACAGCACTAGACCGGTGAGTCTACAGCGTGGGGACGGGAAGGGAGATGGCCTACGCCCAACTCCTGAGGGCAGACCTTGTGGGGCTGTGCTGAGAGAAGGGCCTGTTCGTAGGGAAAGCAACCAAGGCCCAGCTGATTGCTCGGCTGGGAGAGAATGACCTGTGCAGGGGCCTGGATCCTGCCCCAGCAGGGAGCAGCCAGACACCCCCGGGGAGCGTCTCAGGCTCTCAGACTGGACGGAGGGCTGCAGCCCGCCAGAGAGACACGGTGCCCACCAGGCCCAGCCCTGCCAGCCACAGTTCGTCCAGGGCAGGGTCCAGCCCGGCAGTGCTACGGTGGCTGGAGATCGAGCTGTGGATAGAAGAACTAGAGGACAGTAGGGAGGAGCGCCAGGACCGAGAGAGGCAGCGACAGCATGAGCTGGCCATGGTGGAGCGGAGCGGAGGAGAGGCCAAGGGGCCCCAGCTGCGGTGAGTGGGGAGGACCCCAGGGGGCCCGGGGCAGCCAGACACTTGGGGGAAGCTCGTGTTGGCCCAGTGTAAAAACATGGGGGCCATGGACAGGTTCGTCAGTGCCTTTGAGCGGGCCTGTGAGCTGCACCAGATCCCCCCAGCTGACCGGCTCCAGCAGCTCACCCCCTTGCTGGATCAGGAGGCCACAGGATCTGCAGCCGGATGACTACGAACGGGTCTGTGCCGACATGTCGGGGTTCCCCTGTTCCTGCACCCCGCAGTGGCACAAACAGACTCTGCCAGCCAGTAGGGTTGAGGGAGTTTATTGCTGCTCCAGGGTACAGCCCAGCACAGATGTCATCTGGCTACGAGAACTGGGGCCAGGAGGCCTCAGGACCCCTCAAGATGGGGTGACTTGGCCCTGCAATCCCAGCCTCCCTCCCAAGCCCCTTCTCCCCTCCTTCCCAGACCGGCCCTGCCCCACCCCCGCCAGGTGCTGTTCTCCACCTTCCTCCCTTTGTCTCGCCCGGGGAGGCTGAGCCTGGGTGTCTGGGTTAATCCACATTTGGGAGAGTCTCACATCACAGCGGGGGGGGCAGACAGCCCCCCACTACGCCACAGGGTCAAAGAGGCCCTACTGCCCAAGTTCGGGCTGACCCCGGAGACGTTCAGGAAGAAGTTCCGGGGGGTGCAGAAGGGGCCGAGGGAGACCTATGTGGATCTGGCCTCCCGCCTGGCGCGATACTGCCCCAAGTGGGTGTGCGGGGCCGGAGCCCAGAGCGCACAGGACCTGCTTAAGCTGATGATGCTGGAGCAGGTCTATGAAGCCTCCCGCCCAGCCTGAGGCTGTGGCTCAAGGACCGGAGGCCAGAGAGCCCCCAGGAGGCTGGCGGACGAGTTCACAGCAAGCCAGTCTGGGCGTGAACAGGAATCGCGGCGAGACCGGTTCTCGACTGAGTCACCAACGAGGCGAGCCCAAGCGACAGGGACCAGCCATCTGTGCCCCAGAGAACCAGCCAGGGCCCGCAGGACCTAACTTCCCCTCGCTGCGGGCAAAGAGGCCACAAGAGGGCTCAGTGCACCAGGCACCGGGCCAGGGCCCACGACCTGAGACTTCCCAGGGGTGAGTGGCCGGGGCTGGGGGAAGGGCAGGCCGCCCCAGAGGCAGGGGCCGGCAGGCAAACCTCAGCTCAGAGTCGGGGGGAAAGGATGCCCTGGGAGGTCCGACCCTCGGGAGGCAGATTTCTCCGTGTACTGGGTGGGGGCAGGGCAGCCCCTGCGGAGCCAGTGGATGGCAGGAAGGTGACAGGTTTCTGGGACACGGGGATGGAGGTGACGCTGGCCCAGCCCAAGGTGGTGGCCCCAGACCACATGGTACCTAACACTCAGCTGACCCTGAGGGGCACAGATGGGACCCCGTTTAAGGTGCCCATAGCCCAGGTGCATCTGAAATGGGGGGGCCAAGGAGGGCCCCAAGGAAGTGGGGGTGCACCAGCACTTGCCCACGGAGGTGCTGATGGGGGGTGAGGAGGGGCTGTGGCCCTGGGGGGGGCCTCATCCTACTCCTCACCCCTCCCCCTGCCCCCCCAGCCTGACTCACCTGCCAGGGCTGTGTCTGCAGGGAGCCAAGATGTGGCACTTTGGGTCTCGGGGTGCAGAGTAGATGGGGGCTCAGCACCTTGGAGGGGTATCTTGGGGTCCCCCTTGGCCTCAGCCCACAAGCAGAAGGGCAGCAGCAGCACCAGCTTCATGGCTGCAGCCTGCCGGCTCCCGACTGCCGGGCAGCCCCCCAGCCAGATTTCCCTGCTCCCCAGGGCTCCTCCTCAGGCCCAGCCATCGCTGGCGGGATCCGGCCCTGCAGAGACAGGAGCTTTTTGTGCGGTACCCTGGGACTCAGCCCACCAGCCTTGAATGGGCCTGTCTGTCCGCACAGCCGGCAGCTGGCAGGGAGCAGGGCTGGGCAGCCCCAAACATGCCCTGGTCGCCCTGAAGCCAGGCCAGGCCCGCAGCCAGCCTGCTAGCAGCCACAGTGGGGCCCTCCTTGGTTACAGAGCCGGCCCCCTCCCCCAAGCTGGGCAGGGGACCCAGGCATCCCAGGTTCCATCCCCCCACCCCCCCTGCATGCCTTTGTGCGGCGTTCGGCACCTGCTGTAATGTGACCAGGAAGCTGCGGGGGGCTGCCGGTGGGAGCAGCCCAGCTGGGCTGGGCCAGGGCCTGGTTACAGTGAGCCCCCGTCTCATGCTAAGACCCAGCTCTGTGGGATGGGCGCAGGGAGTGGCTCTAGGGACCTGTATTCAACACCAGGGCATGCCCCCAGGCTGAACCTGGCTCTAGGGGCCCCTCGCCTGAGGCCGGGACATCCCCCAGGCTGAACCTGGCTCTAGCGGCCCCTCGCCTGAGGCCGAGACATCCCCCAGGCTGAACCTGGCTCTAGGGGCCCCTCGCCTGAGGCCGGGACATCCCCCAGGCTGAACCTGGCTCTAGCGGCCCCTCGCCTGAGGCCGGGACATCCCCCAGGCTGAACCTGGCTCTAGGGGCCCCTCGCCTGAGGCCGGGACATCCCCCAGGCTGAACCTGGCTCTAGGGGCCCCTCGCCTGAGGCCGAGACATCCCCCAGGCTGAACCTGGCTCTAGGGGCCCCTCGCCTGAGGCCGGGACATCCCCCAGGCTGAACCTGGCTCTAGGGGCCCCTCGCCTGAGGCCGGGACCCAGCCCTGCCAGCAGGTTATAGCAGGGCCCCTGGCACCAGGCCAGGCAGCTGCTGTACAGGCGCCCGCTGCGGTTGCGTAAGGCAGGAAGGGCAGACATCTGGCCCAGCCTGCGGGGAGGGGCGAGCGGCTGAGGGCAGTGGGGAGGACGCTCAGGGCCAGGAATGGGGCTGGGAGGTCAGAGCAGGACGCCTAGGCTGGAGCAGGCTCTGGCAGTTAGCAGAGCTGGGGGGCACCTGGGCTCTGTCTCTAGCTGCTGTGCAGCCTTGTGGGGCCCTGGAGGTACACGGCAGCCCACAGCCATGCCGCTGAGAGCATCACCCCAAGTGCAAAACAGTGCAGGCCCAGCCCCGCCCGGCCCCGGTTCCAGCTCACCCTGAGCATTGTGAGCCGGGGGCACAAAGGGACATTTCAAGGGCGGGGAGGCTGCCCAGCCCTCGGCAGGGCGGCCAGCCCCCATAGGCCCCCAGCCAGGTTCCATCCAGCCCCCAGCAGGGCCAGGCCCCCCTCGGCAGCGCACCCAGCCCCCACTGGCATTCTTCACCAGGGTGGAGGCACGGTCGCCCCAGCCGGCTCAGACTTTCATTTCCTCTCCGGGAAGCGGGAAGCCAGTGCACACGCGGGGGAGTAGGGCTGGGTTCTAGCCACAGCCCTGCCCTGAGCCAGGGCTGGCAGGGGCCCTGGGCCCCAGCAGGGGGGGAGCAGAGTTGGGGGACTCCACCATTTTGGGCTGGGGGGCCTGAAGCAAAGAACCCCTCAGCCGCTGCTAAAAGCAGTGTGCTCTGGCCCCCAATGCGCCCAGCCCGCCCTACAGCCACAGGCCCACACCCCAGGGGAACAAAGCTGTTTAATTGGAGGCAAAGGAACTAGGCCCCTAATCACTTGTGGGGCCCTGGAGGTACACGGCAGCTCACAGCCCAGCCCCAGCCGCCTCACCCCGCGTGTGCGCCCCACAGCCCTCCCCCGAGAGCATCTCCCCAAGTGCAAAACGGTGCAGTGAGAGAAGAGGGTTGTGCCTCTGAGCAGCAGGTCAGGCCCTGCCCCAAGGTGCCCCTCCCCACCACTGTGGGGGTCCTGAGCCACCCCCAGCACAGGAGGCAGCGGTCTGGCTCAGCAAGGCAGCTGCAGGGGCCTGCAGGGGCAGGCTGGCTACCCCCTACCCAGTCCAGAGCAGTGAAGGCTGGTGGGGTCTGCAGGCAGCGGAGACCTGGCCCAGAGTGCTGGAGGGTGCCAGCCGGCGGGGCTCCGGGCAGCTGGCAGCACTGGAGGCACGGCGGTGAAGGCTCTGCCAGTCCCAGGGCGGGCTCCGGCTGGCGCTGGTAACATTTCTTGGCCAGGCAGCACCCAGGATCAGTGCTGTGCGGGAAGAGCCCAGTTACCACAGAGCAGAGCCAAGAGGACACCCCTGGTCCCAGCAGCCGCCCAGGCCCTGTGGCTGGACCACGAGGAGAAAAGAGCCCCAGGCACTGAAAGGCTGCCCCTGCCCCACCAGCACTCAGGACAAGCCCCAAGGATGATGCGGGGGGGCAGCCAGGCCCTCCAAAGCCTGGCTGGGTTTTGTGCCAGCCCAGAGGGGGCCAGGCCTGTGCCCGGGTGTGGCGTAGTGGGGGGGTGTCTGCTCTGTATCCCGGGGTCCCCACCTGGCTGGGCTGTGCGATTCCCACTGACTCGCCCACACGTGGTGGTGCAGTGTCAGTCCCTGGCTGGGTGCCGTGCTTGGGCGGCGGAGGCACTGGCAGCTGTCTGTAGCACAGCCCAGCAAGAGGGACCTCAGGACAGTGGCCAAAGCAGTTCTACTGGTTAAGGGAAGAGAGGGGGCACAGGAAGTATGTGCTGGGGGAAGGAACCGTGAGGGAGACAGACTGAGGTTGCTGGGGCTGAGGGCTCTGAAACACCCTGGCCCCGCATCCTGTAATCACCCCACGGCTGTGCTGGGCTGTATCCTGGAGGGGCAATAACCCCCTCTATTCTCCTGCTGGCAGTCTGTTCTTGCTGCTACGGGGGGGCAGGGGCGGGGGACCCCGCCACCCCCCGTCATACCGCAGTGCTCCTGGTGCTGTGGGCCCTGGCCCTGGCGCTGCGGGCCGGGCTCTGCAGGTTCTCCAGGCGCTGGGTGAGCGCCAGCTTCTGCTGGATGGCCATGCGCAGCAGAGAGCTCAGCGTCTTCTTCTCATCCTCGGCCACGGCCAGCTGGCGCTGCATCTCCTCCAGCTGGGACACGTACTGGTCACACCTGGGGGCACGGGGGGTCAGCACGCTGGCGGAGGCTCTGCCTGCCCCGGGGGGCAGCCCCCCGCCAGGCCAGCTCCCCTCACCTGCTGGCAAACACGGCGCGCAGGGAGGAGAAAGTGGTGGCGTCCTCCTTCAGGGCCTTCAGCTCCCGGCGAAGCTTGAGCATGGTATCCGACAGCAGGGCCTTCTCCCCCTCGTACTGCCCCTTCAGCTTGGCCAGCGCCACCTCCGCCGCCTGGGGGAGAAGGGTTGAGAGCCGGCTGGGCCCCTGCCCCCCACGCCCTCTGCCGCCTGGGCCCCTGCCGCCTGGGGGGGGGCGGGGTGAGACCCGGCTGGGCCCCTGCTGCCCCATGCTCTCTGCCGCCTGGACCCCTGCCGCCTGGGGGGGGGGGGGGGTGAGACCCGGCTGGGCCCCTGCTGCCCCATGCTCTCTGCCGCCTGGGTCCCTGCCGCCTGGGGGGGGGGGGGGTGAGACTCGGCTGGGCCCCTGCCCCCCACGCCCTCTGCCACCTGGGGGGGGGCGGGGTGAGACCCAGCTGGGCCCCTGCTGCCCCACGCTCTCTGCCGCCTGGGTGGTGAGACCCGGCTGGGCCCCTGCCCCCCACGCCCTCTGCCGCCTGGGGGGGGGTGGTGGTGTGAGACCCGGCTGGGCCCCTGCCCCCCACGCCCTCTGCCGCCTGGGCCCCTGCCGCCTGGGGGGGGGGGGTGGTGTGAGACCCGGCTGGGCCCCTGCCCCCCACGCCCTCTGCCGCCTGGGCCCCTGCCGCCTGGGGGGGGGGGGGGGGGTGAGACCCGGCTGGGCCCCTGCCCCCCACGCCCTCTGCCGCCTGGGCCCCTGCCGCCTGGGGGGGGGGGGTGAGACCCGGCTGGGCCCCTGCCCCCCACGCCCTCTGCCGCCTGGGCCCCTGCCGCCTGGGGGGGGGCGGGGTGAGACCCAGCTGGGCCCCTGCTGCCCCACGCTCTCTGCCGCCTGGGTGGTGAGACCCGGCTGGGCCCCTGCCCCCCACGCCCTCTGCCGCCTGGGTCCCTGCCGCCTGGGGGGGGGCGGGGTGAGACCCGGCTGGGCCCCTGCTGCCCCATGCTCTCTGCCGCCTGGACCCCTGCTGCCTGGGGGGGGGGGGGGTGAGACCCGGCTGGACCCCTGCCCCCCACGCCCTCTGCCACCTGGGGGGGGGCGGGGTGAGACCCAGCTGGGCCCCTGCTGCCCCACGCTCTCTGCCGCCTGGGTGGTGAGACCCGGCTGGGCCCCTGCCCCCCACGCCCTCTGCCGCCTGGGTCCCTGCCGCCTGGGGGGGGGCGGGGTGAGACCCGGCTGGGCCCCTGCTGCCCCATGCTCTCTGCCGCCTGGACCCCTGCTGCCTGGGGGGGGGGGGTGAGACTCGGCTGGGCCCCTGCCCCCCACGCCCTCTGCCACCTGGGGGGGGGCGGGGTGAGACCCAGCTGGGCCCCTGCTGCCCCACGCTCTCTGCCGCCTGGGTGGTGAGACCCGGCTGGGCCCCTGCCCCCCACGCCCTCTGCCGCCTGGGGGGGGGCGGGGTGAGACCCAGCTGGGCCCCTGCTGCCCCACGCTCTCTGCCGCCTGGGGGGTGAGACCCGGCTGGGCCCCTGCTGCCCCACGCCCTCTGCCGCCTGGGGGGGGGGGGTGAGACCCGGCTGGGCCCCTGCCCCCCACGCCCTCTGCCGCCTGGGGGGGGGGGGTGAGACCCGGCTGGGCCCCTGCCCCCCACGCCCTCTGCCGCCTGGGCCCCTGCCGCCTGGGGGGGGGCGGGGTGAGACCCGGCTGGGCCCCTGCTGCCCCATGCTCTCTGCCGCCTGGGGGGGGGGGGGTGAGACCCGGCTGGGCCCCTGCCCCCCACGCCCTCTGCCGCCTGGGGGGGGGCGGGGTGAGACCCAGCTGGGCCCCTGCTGCCCCACGCTCTCTGCCGCCTGGGGGGTGAGACCCGGCTGGGCCCCTGCCCCCCACGCCCTCTGCCGCCTGGGGGGGGGCGGGGTGAGACCCAGCTGGGCCCCTGCTGCCCCACGCTCTCTGCCGCCTGGGGGGTGAGACCCGGCTGGGCCCCTGCTGCCCCACGCCCTCTGCCGCCTGGGGGGGGGGGTGAGACCCGGCTGGGCCCCTGCCCCCCACGCCCTCTGCCGCCTGGGGGGGGGGGGGGGTGAGACCCGGCTGGGCCCCTGCCCCCCACGCCCTCTGCCGCCTGGGCCCCTGCCGCCTGGGGGGGGGCGGGGTGAGACCCGGCTGGGCCCCTGCTGCCCCATGCTCTCTGCCGCCTGGGGGGGGGGGGGGTGAGACCCGGCTGGGCCCCTGCCCCCCACGCCCTCTGCCGCCTGGGGGGGGGCGGGGTGAGACCCAGCTGGGCCCCTGCTGCCCCACGCTCTCTGCCGCCTGGGGGGTGAGACCCGGCTGGGCCCCTGCCCCCCACGCCCTCTGCCGCCTGGGGGGGGGCGGGGTGAGACCCAGCTGGGCCCCTGCTGCCCCACGCTCTCTGCCGCCTGGGGGGTGAGACCCGGCTGGGCCCCTGCCCCCCACGCCCTCTGCCGCCTGGGGGGGGGGTGAGACCCAGCTGGGCCCCTGCCCCCCACGCCCTCTGCCGCCTGGGGGGGGGGTGTGAGACCCGGCTGGGCCCCTGCCCCCCACGCCCTCTGCCGCCTGGGGGGGGGGGGTGAGACCCGACTGGGCCCCTGCCCCCCACGCCCTCTGCTGCCTGGGCCCCTGCTGCCTGGGGGGGGGGGGGGGGCGGGGTGAGACCCAGCTGGGCCCCTGCTGCCCCACGCTCTCTGCCGCCTGGGGGGTGAGACCCGGCTGGGCCCCTGCCCCCCACGCCCTCTGCCGCCTGGGGGGGGGCGGGGTGAGACCCAGCTGGGCCCCTGCTGCCTCACGCTCTCTGCCGCCTGGGGGGTGAGACCCGACTGGGCCCCTGCCCCCCACGCCCTCTGCCGCCTGGGGGGGGGCGGGGTGAGACCCAGCTGGGCCCCTGCTGCCCCACGCTCTCTGCCGCCTGGGGGGTGAGACCCGGCTGGGCCCCTGCCCCCCACGCCCTCTGCCGCCTGGGGGGGGGCGGGGTGAGACCCAGCTGGGCCCCTGCTGCCCCACGCTCTCTGCCGCCTGGGGGGTGAGACCCGGCTGGGCCCCTGCCCCCCACGCCCTCTGCCGCCTGGGGGGGGGGGGTGAGACCCGGCTGGGCCCCTGCCCCCCACGCCCTCTGCCGCCTGGGGGGGGGGGGGTGAGACCCGACTGGGCCCCTGCCCCCCACGCCCTCTGCTGCCTGGGCCCCTGCTGCCTGGGGGGGGGGGGGGGCGGGGTGAGACCCAGCTGGGCCCCTGCTGCCCCATGCTCTCTGCCGCCTGGGGGGTGAGACCCGGCTGGGCCCCTGCCCCCCACGCCCTCTGCCGCCTGGGCCCCTGCCGCCCGGGGGGGGGGGGGGGGGTGGTGAGACCCGGCTGGGCCCCTGCTGCCCCATGCTCTCTGCCGCCTGGACCCCTGCTGCCTGGGGGGGGGGGGGGGTGAGACCCGGCTGGGCCCCTGCCCCCCACGCCCTCTGCCGCCTGGGGGGGGGGTGAGACCCGGCTGGGCCCCTGCCCCCCACGCCCTCTGCCGCCTGGGGGGGGGGGGTGAGACCCGGCTGGGCCCCTGCCCCCCACGCCCTCGGCCGCCTGGGGGGGGGGGGGGTGAGACCCGGCTGGGCCCCTGCCCCCCACGCCCTCTGCCGCCTGGGGGGGGGGGGTGAGACCCGGCTGGGCCCCTGCCCCCCACGCCCTCTGCCGCCTGGGGGGGGGTGAGACCCGGCTGGGCCCCTGCCGCCTGGGGGGGGCGGGGTGAGACCCGGCTGGGCCCCTGCCGCCCACGCCCTCTGCCGCCTGGGGGGGTGGTGAGACCCGGCTGGGCCCCTGCCACCTGGGGGGGCGGGGTGAGACCCGGCTGGGCCTCTGCTGCCCCATGCTCTCTGCCGCCTGGGGGGGGGGGGGGTGAGACCCGGCTGGGCCCCTGCCCCCCCCGCCCTCTGCCGCCTGGGGGGGGGGTGAGACCCGGCTGGGCCCCTGCCCCCCACGCCCTCTGCCGCCTGGGGGGGGTGAGACCCGGCTGGGCCCCTGCCCCCCACGCCCTCTGCCGCCTGGGGGGGGGTGAGACCCGGCTGGGCCCCTGCCCCCCACGCCCTCTGCCGCCTGGGGGGGGGTGAGACCCGGCTGGGCCCCTGCCACCTGGGGGGGGCGGGGTGAGACCCGGCTGGGCCCCTGCTGCCCCATGCTCTCTGCCGCCTGGGGGGTGAGACCCGGCTGGGCCCCTGCCCCCCACGCCCTCTGCCGCCTGGGGGGGGGCGGGGTGAGACCCAGCTGAGCCCCTGCTGCCCCATGCTCTCTGCCGCCTGGGGGGTGAGACCCAGCTGGGCCCCTGCCCCCCACGCCCTCTGCCGCCTGGGCCCCTGCTGCCTGGGGGGGGGGGGGGGTGAGACCCGGCTGGGCCCCTGCTGCCCCATGCTCTCTGCCGCCTGGACCCCTGCTGCCTGGGGGGGGGGGGTGTGAGACCCGGCTGGGCCCCTGCCCCCCACGCCCTCTGCCGCCTGGGGGGGGGCGGGGTGAGACCCAGCTGGGCCCCTGCTGCCCCACGCTCTCTGCCGCCTGGGGGGGGGTGAGACCCGGCTGGGCCCCTGCCCCCCATGCCCTCTGCCGCCTGGGGGGGGTGAGACCCGGCTGGGCCCCTGCCCCCCACGCCCTCTGCCGCCTGGGGGGGGGCGGGGTGAGACCCGGCTGGGCCCCTGCCCCCCACGCCCTCTGCCGCCTGGGGGGGGGTGAGACCCGGCTGGGCCCCTGCCCCCCATGCCCTCTGCCGCCTGGGGGGGGGTGAGACCCGGCTGGGCCCCTGCCCCCCACGCCCTCGGCCGCCTGGGGGGGGGGGGGTGAGACCCGGCTGGGCCCCTGCCCCCCACCCCCTCTGCCGCCTGGGGGGGGGGGGGTGAGACCCGGCTGGGCCCCTGCCCCCCACGCCCTCTGCCGCCTGGGGGGGGGGTGAGACCCGGCTGGGCCCCTGCCCCCCACGCTCTCTGCCGCCTGGGGGGGGGTGAGACCCGGCTGGGCCCCTGCCGCCTGGGGGGGGCGGGGTGAGACCCGGCTGGGCCCCTGCCGCCCACGCCCTCTGCCGCCTGGGGGGGTGGTGAGACCCGGCTGGGCCCCTGCCACCTGGGGGGGCGGGGTGAGACCCGGCTGGGCCTCTGCTGCCCCATGCTCTCTGCCGCCTGGGGGGGGGGGGTGAGACCCGGCTGGGCCCCTGCCCCCCACGCCCTCTGCCGCCTGGGGGGGGGGTGAGACCCGGCTGGGCCCCTGCCCCCCACGCCCTCTGCCGCCTGGGGGGGGTGAGACCCGGCTGGGCCCCTGCCGCCTGGGGGGGGCGGGGTGAGACCCGGCTGGGCCCCTGCTGCCCCATGCTCTCTGCCGCCTGGGGGGTGAGACCCGGCTGGGCCCCTGCCCCCCACGCCCTCTGCCGCCTGGGGGGGGGTGAGACCCGGCTGGGCCCCTGCCGCCTGGGGGGGGCGGGGTGAGACCCGGCTGGGCCCCTGCCCCCCACGCCCTCTGCCGCCTGGGGGGGGGTGAGACCCGGCTGGGCCCCTGCCACCTGGGGGGGGCGGGGTGAGACCCGGCTGGGCCCCTGCTGCCCCATGCTCTCTGCCGCCTGGGGGGTGAGACCCGGCTGGGCCCCTGCCCCCCACGCCCTCTGCCGCCTGGGGGGGGGGGGTGAGACCCGGCTGGGCCCCTGCCCCCCACGCCCTCTGCCGCCTGGGGGGGGTGAGACCCGGCTGGGCCCCTGCCGCCTGGGGGGGGCGGGGTGAGACCCGGCTGGGCCCCTGCTGCCCCATGCTCTCTGCCGCCTGGGGGGTGAGACCCGGCTGGGCCCCTGCCCCCCACGCCCTCTGCCGCCTGGGGGGGGGTGAGACCCGGCTGGGCCCCTGCCCCCCACGCCCTCTGCCGCCTGGGGGGGGGTGAGACCCGGCTGGGCCCCTGCCACCGGGGGGGGGCGGGGTGAGACCCGGCTGGGCCCCTGCTGCCCCATGCTCTCTGCCGCCTGGGGGGTGAGACCCGGCTGGGCCCCTGCCCCCCACGCCCTCTGCCGCCTGGGGGGGGGCGGGGTGAGACCCAGCTGAGCCCCTGCTGCCCCATGCTCTCTGCCGCCTGGGGGGTGAGACCCAGCTGGGCCCCTGCCCCCCACGCCCTCTGCCGCCTGGGCCCCTGCTGCCTGGGGGGGGGGGGGGTGAGACCCGGCTGGGCCCCTGCTGCCCCATGCTCTCTGCCGCCTGGACCCCTGCTGCCTGGGGGGGGGGGGGTGTGAGACCCGGCTGGGCCCCTGCCCCCCACGCCCTCTGCCGCCTGGGGGGGGGCGGGGTGAGACCCAGCTGGGCCCCTGCTGCCCCACGCTCTCTGCCGCCTGGGGGGGGGTGAGACCCGGCTGGGCCCCTGCCCCCCATGCCCTCTGCCGCCTGGGGGGGGGGTGAGACCCGGCTGGGCCCCTGCCCCCCACGCCCTCTGCCGCCTGGGGGGGGGCGGGGTGAGACCCGGCTGGGCCCCTGCCCCCCACGCCCTCTGCCGCCTGGGGGGGGGTGAGACCCGGCTGGGCCCCTGCCCCCCATGCCCTCTGCCGCCTGGGGGGGGGTGAGACCCGGCTGGGCCCCTGCCCCCCACGCCCTCGGCCGCCTGGGGGGGGGGGGTGAGACCCGGCTGGGCCCCTGCCCCCCACGCCCTCTGCCGCCTGGGGGGGGGGGGGTGAGACCCGGCTGGGCCCCGGCCCCCCACGCCCTCTGCCGCCTGGGGGGGGGGTGAGACCCGGCTGGGCCCCTGCCCCGCCCGCTCTCTGCCGCCTGGGGGGGGGTGAGACCCGGCTGGGCCCCTGCCGCCTGGGGGGGGCGGGGTGAGACCCGGCTGGGCCCCTGCCGCCCACGCCCTCTGCCGCCTGGGGGGGTGGTGAGACCCGGCTGGGCCCCTGCCACCTGGGGGGGCGGGGTGAGACCCGGCTGGGCCTCTGCTGCCCCATGCTCTCTGCCGCCTGGGGGGGGGGGGTGAGACCCGGCTGGGCCCCTGCCCCCCACGCCCTCTGCCGCCTGGGGGGGGGGGTGAGACCCGGCTGGGCCCCTGCCCCCCACGCCCTCTGCCGCCTGGGGGGGGTGAGACCCGGCTGGGCCCCTGCCGCCGGGGGGGGGCGGGGTGAGACCCGGCTGGGCCCCTGCTGCCCCATGCTCTCTGCCGCCTGGGGGGTGAGACCCGGCTGGGCCCCTGCCCCCCACGCCCTCTGCCGCCTGGGGGGGGGTGAGACCCGGCTGGGCCCCTGCCGCCTGGGGGGGGCGGGGTGAGACCCGGCTGGGCCCCTGCCCCCCACGCCCTCTGCCGCCTGGGGGGGGGTGAGACCCGGCTGGGCCCCTGCCACCTGGGGGGGGCGGGGTGAGACCCGGCTGGGCCCCTGCTGCCCCATGCTCTCTGCCGCCTGGGGGGTGAGACCCGGCTGGGCCCCTGCCCCCCACGCCCTCTGCCGCCTGGGGGGGGGCGGGGTGAGACCCAGCTGAGCCCCTGCTGCCCCATGCTCTCTGCCGCCTGGGGGGTGAGACCCAGCTGGGCCCCTGCCCCCCACCCCCTCTGCCGCCTGGGCCCCTGCTGCCTGGGGGGGGGGGGGGTGAGACCCGGCTGGGCCCCTGCTGCCCCATGCTCTCTGCCGCCTGGACCCCTGCTGCCTGGGGGGGGGGGGGTGTGAGACCCGGCTGGGCCCCTGCCCCCCACGCCCTCTGCCGCCTGGGGGGGGGCGGGGTGAGACCCAGCTGGGCCCCTGCTGCCCCACGCCCTCTGCCGCCTGGGGGGGGGTGAGACCCGGCTGGGCCCCTGCCGCCTGGGGGGGGCGGGGTGAGACCCGGCTGGGCCCCTGCCCCCCACGCCCTCTGCCGCCTGGGGGGGGGTGAGACCCGGCTGGGCCCCTGCCACCTGGGGGGGGCGGGGTGAGACCCGGCTGGGCCCCTGCTGCCCCATGCTCTCTGCCGCCTGGGGGGTGAGACCCGGCTGGGCCCCTGCCCCCCACGCCCTCTGCCGCCTGGGGGGGGGCGGGGTGAGACCCAGCTGAGCCCCTGCTGCCCCATGCTCTCTGCCGCCTGGGGGGTGAGACCCAGCTGGGCCCCTGCCCCCCACCCCCTCTGCCGCCTGGGCCCCTGCTGCCTGGGGGGGGGGGGGGTGAGACCCGGCTGGGCCCCTGCTGCCCCATGCTCTCTGCCGCCTGGACCCCTGCTGCCTGGGGGGGGGGGTGTGAGACCCGGCTGGGCCCCTGCCCCCCACGCCCTCTGCCGCCTGGGGGGGGGCGGGGTGAGACCCAGCTGGGCCCCTGCTGCCCCACGCTCTCTGCCGCCTGGGGGGTGAGACCCGGCTGGGCCCCTGCCCCCCACGCCCTCTGCCGCCTGGGGGGGGGGGGGGTGAGACCCGGCTGGGCCCCTGCCCCCCACGCCCTCTGCCGCCTGGGGGGGGTGAGGCCCGGCTGGGCCCCTGCCCCCCACGCCCTCTGCCGCCTGGGGGGGGGGGTGAGACCCGGCTGGGCCCCTGCCCCCCACGCCCTCTGCCGCCTGGGGGGGGGGGGTGAGACCCGGCTGGGCCCCTGCCCCCCACGCCCTCTGCCGCCTGGGGGGGGTGAGACCCGGCTGGGCCCCTGCCCCCCACGCCCTCTGCCGCCTGGGGGGGGGGTGAGACCCGGCTGGGCCCCTGCCCCCCACGCCCTCTGCCGCCTGGGGGGGGGGTGAGACCCGGCTGGGCCCCTGCCGCCTGGGGGGGGCGGGGTGAGACCCGGCTGGGCCCCTGCCCCCCACGCCCTCTGCCGCCTGGGGGGGGGTGAGACCCGGCTGGGCCCCTGCCACCTGGGGGGGGCGGGGTGAGACCCGGCTGGGCCCCTGCCCCCCACGCCCTCTGCCGCCTGGGGGGGGGTGAGACCCGGCTGGGCCCCTGCCACCTGGGGGGGGCGGGGTGAGACCCGGCTGGGCCCCTGCTGCCCCATGCTCTCTGCCGCCTGGGGGCGGGGGTGAGACCCGGCTGGGCCCCTGCCCCCCACGCCCTCTGCCGCCTGGGGGGGGGTGAGACCCGGCTGGGCCCCTGCCGCCTGGGGGGGGCGGGGTGAGACCCGGCTGGGCCCCTGCCCCCCACGCCCTCTGCCGCCTGGGGGGTGAGACCCGGCTGCAGCTCGCCCACCTGCTTGCTGGCCTTCAGCACGGTGCGCAGCGTGGCCACCTGCTCCCGCTTGGTGCTAAGGAGGGAGCGGAGCTTCAACACCTCTTCGGCGAGTTCCTTGTCGCGCCCCAGCTCGGGCGCCGGCAGGCCCCACACGGGCGGCCGCTGCCGCCACAGGGCCAGCGCCCCCTGCAGGTGTCCCAGCTGCTCCCGCAGCACCCCTGCAAGGCTGCAGACCGTGAGGGGCTCCCCTGGCGAGGCGGGAGGCGACTGGTCTCCACAGGGCCCTGCCCCCGGCTCGGGCCTGCCTGGGGGCCTCCTGGCACCACGCCCATCCCGGTAGTAGTCCAGCACCACGCGCTGCGGCGTCAGGCCCCGCCAGGCGCACACCTGGTGGTACAGGGCGGCCAAGTCCTCCGTCAGCCCCAGCATCTCCTCCTGGGCCTGGCCCAGCCGGGCCTGCAGCTCCACCGTCAGCTTCCGGGAGGCCCGCAGCTGCCCCTCCAGCTGCCCCACCTGGTCTGGCCAGGGCTGGGGCTGTGGGGAGGCTGGGTGGGCTGCAAGCTGCTCCAGGAGGCAGCCGTTACGCTGCTGCTGCTCTGCCAAGGCCTCCCTGGCGCTGTCCAGCTGACGCCGGGCCTCCTGGGCTTCGGCTGCCAGGGCGGCTTTCTCCCGCTCTGCCTGCGGGGACAAGGCCGTGCCGTGAGCGTGGGCAGGGGCAGCCTCCAGCTTCACACAGAACACCCCCCTCCCATGCCTGGTAGCGGCTGGCTCTCGCCCGGCGCCATCGCCCACGGCGTCCTGCGTTTGCCTGGTGGCACAAGCGCACGGTGGAAGCCCCAGGGGGTGACCCACGCGGCAGGGGTTGGGAGAGCTGCTGGGACCAGATGCAGCAGGGGCAGGCAGGGCAGAGCTGGCCCGGGGCGTGGTGCAGGGCTGCCCCAGAAGGCCAGAGGCAGGTGCCAAGAGCAGTGAGCTGTGCTCTGCAGAGGCCCTGCTGCTGCAGGATGTGGGTGTATCGGCAGCTTCCTGCCACACTCCACCCTCAGCGCAGAGGAGGCAAGAGCCAGTCCACAGGGCCCTGCTCGGCACAGGCCGCTTCCGCTCAGGGGCCTGTGCGAGGGCCCCAGTCCTGTGGCGTGACAGCGCGTCGGGGACCCCTGACCCTGCACCCCAGTCCACAGCCAGCTGTGACTCTGCCGGGCAGCAGAGTAGGGAGGGTTTATTGCTTCTCGGAGATACAGCGCGGCCCGGGCTCCATGCGGACATCGGAGTAGGGGGCCGGCAGCTTAGCCCCCTTGGGGCAGGGTCCACAGGCCCCTGATCCCCCAGGACCCGATTTAGTCCCTTCTCCATGTTTGCCCTGCCCCCTAGCCAGGTGCCGTCTCCCCTCTGGGAAGAGCCTTGTTAACTGGCCAGGCTGGGCCTAGGTGTCTGGGCCAATCCACATGTGGGGGAGTCAGTGGGAATCGCACAGCCCAGCCAGGTGGGGACCCCGGGTTACAGAGCAGACAGCCCCCCACTACGTCACACTGATGGGCAGCAACCGGTGTTCCCAGGGGCGGGGAAGGCCTGGTTACGGAAGTGTTTAGTGCCCCGTTAGTGCAGGGAGGACAATGGAGAGCACCCGCCAAACAGCTCCTGTCAATCAGGCTCCCCCCGGTAGCAGCCAGGCCCCTCCTTACCCACCTAATGGGCTCCCGGGATCTGAACCACCACGGGGGGTGTCCCCCAAGACAGACACCAGGTCAGCCAGAGCCAGGGTTCCACGGCCCTCGCCCAGGGGCAGCGGGGGAAACCCACCCACCCTTACCTGGTGTATCTCGGCCAGGCTGAGCTCACTGAAGAGGTTGGCGACCAGGCCGGGTGCGGGGCAGGCCTGGGGGGTGGATGCCAGCTCCCCAAAGTCCCCTGCACTGGCGCTGCCGTTGGCAAACCCGCTGTCCAGCTCCTCATCCTGGCTCAGCTCCTCCAGGCCAGCCTGCTGGCTGCCCAGTGAGCCGGGGCGGCCCCGGGTGCAGGCCGCCAGCTCCCGCCGCTGCTCCCGCTCCACCACCAGCGTCTCCAGCGCCTCCTCCAGCTGCCGCTCTGCCAGCTCCCGCAGCCGCCCCAGCTCCTCCAGCTGGGCCCCAGCCAGGGCTGCCTCCTCCTCCCGGCACCGCAGCTCGTGCTTCAGAGCCTCAAACTCTACCTGCCGCGGGGGGGGGTGGGGAGGGGGAAAGAGAGGACACCTGGGTTCTAGCTCCCGTGCTGGGAGGGGAGTGGGGGCTAGTGGTTAGAGCAGGAGGGCTGGGAGCCAGGATGCCTGGGTTCTGTCCGAGCTGGGGGCCTAGTGGTTAGAGCAGAGGACTCCTGGGAGCTCTCTCGGTGGGCTGAGGGAAGCAGGAGCCAGCACTGGCCACACAAGCTGCTTCCTCACCCTCGCCTGCCCTGTGGGTGGTTCCCCATGCCAAGTGAGGTACAGGAGAGCTTCCCAGCCCGCCGCCCCCAGGGGGACCCCTGGGCCCTGCCGCGGGAGGGGCTGGGGGTGAGGTACCTGGTTGCCCTTGAGCACGGAGACCTGCTTCTGCAGGGAGATGTTCTCCTCCTCCAGCTCGGCACAGTCCTGCAGCTGCCGCAGCTCCTGGTTCTTGTGCTGCTTCAGCTCCTCCCGCAGCTGGGCCTGCTCTGCCTCTCGGGCCTGGCACTCCTGGGGGAAAGGCCATTAGGGCCCCAACGATGGCCCAGCCCAGCCCAGCCCAGGGGAAGCCTGGACTCCAAGCCCTCTGGCTGCCCCACGCCACGCGAGTCGGGGGGGGGGGGGCTGTCCCATGCCGCGCTGCCCCATGGGGAGTGTGTGTGGGGGGCTGCTCCATGGGGAGTGTGGGGGGGGCTGCCCCACGGCGTGCTGCCCCACGGGGAGTGTCGGGGGGGGTACAACCACTGTGTGCCTCACTTTCCCCACACGGGTAGCAAGGCCGCGGGAGAAATCAGGCTCCCGCAGGCACACTGACAGGTGTGAAGGAAGCCTGACTGTGCCAGGGCTGGCAGTCAGTGTCAGAGCCAATCACTGCTACAGTGGGAGCGTGGGGGGCTGCCCCAGGCCTGGTGCCCCAGCGGTGGGGGAGAGCACAGAAGAGAGGGGCAAAGCCGGAGCCCTGCGGACGTGTTACAGAGCCTGGGAAAGAGGAGACGAAGGGGGATAGGACAGAGGTCTGTACAACCAGGCCGGGGAGGGGAAGAGACTAAGGAACCGCTAGTTCGGCTGTGTCGCGGGGGCGGGGGGGGGGGGGGGGGGAGACGGACTAAAGTGCTGTCCACATGCACAAGTGAACACCGGCCAAACTGGGTTTTCTGCCTCCTGTCCTGGCCATTTCAAGGCCACATGGCTAACTCCTGTCAACACGCCGAGCAGAGCGATGTGGGTGAGCGACCCACAAGGCAGAGTGGTGGGGAGGCAGAGCTGATCCCTGCACATCCTGGGATTCTCCCACTGTGCTCTCAGCGGCTGGGAGCAGCCCAAAGAGGAGCTCTGGGAGCGCTCCGTGCCGAGGAACGGCCAAGCAGCACGGCCGTCTCTCCAGCTCTCTCCCTGCAGCAGCAGCCTGCCTGCTGCTGGGCTCCTTGCAGGGCAGGACAGGAGCACGCCAGTGATTTGCTCCCCAAAGGGAGCAGCGTAGCACAGGCCCGCAGGGCAGCTGAGATCCCAAAACACTGAGCACAGCCTTCAGGGCAGGCACTGTGGGATCCTGGCCAAAGCCAGCTCTCAACAAAACAAACAGCAAAGTCCACACCGGCTCTTTGTCAACAGCAAAGAGAGGGGAAAAGACAAAAGTCTCTCGCAGGAGTGGAAGCTTTTGTTGCCAAAGCTGGGTGTTTTTTACCACAAAAGTTGCGTTGTAGTGTGTGTGCTCTCACTGTTTTGTCACCAAAAGGCAGTTTTTGGGCGACAAAACATACCAGCGCAGACAAGGCCTTACTTGTTCCCATAACACAAGAACTAGAGGTCACCAAATGAAATTAATAGTTAGCAGGTGTCAAACAAACAAAAGGAAGTATTGCTTCACGAACGCACAGTCAGCCTGTGGAACTCCTTGCCAGAGGATGCTGTGAAGGCCAGGACTATAACAGGGTTCAATAAAGAGCTAGATAGATTCATGGAGATTAGGTCCATCAAGGGCTATTAGCCAGGAAGGGTAGGAACAGCGTGTGACGTACTGGGGGGCTGTCTGCTCTGTAACCCAGGGTCCCCCTGCGCTGCGAGGTGCGATTCCCACTGACTCATCCACATGTTGTGATGTAGTGTCAGTACCTGGCTGGTTGCTGTGCTTGGGCAGTGGGCTGTGAATGACCCCTACTGGCCTCTGCCTGGGAGCACTGCCCAGCAGGTGGGCTGCCTAAGTCACGTAGACTAGACAAAGACCCAACCGGTGAGGAGTTGGGGCAGCGAGGGAAGGAGGGAAGTGAGTGTTCGGGGGAAGGGGCAGTCTGGGGCTGGAACCATGAAGGAACCAGTCTAAGGAGAGGGCTGGAATCGAGGGGCCCAGGGACCCCATCTCAAGGGGTCTGAGGTATCCTGGCCCAGACTGCTGTCGACACATCATGTCTATGCTGTGCTGTACCCTAGAGAAGCAATAAACCCTCTATTCTACCAGCTGACGGAGTCTGTTCTTGCTGCTACGGGGGTGCAGTGTCGGGGGAACCCCGACATGTCCTCACACAGTGTCCCTAACCTCTGCATATCAGAGGCTGGGAATGGGCGACAGGGGAGGGATCCCTGTTCTGTTCACTCCCTCTGGGGCACCTGGCACTGGCCAGTGTTGGCAGACAGGACCCTGGGCTCGACGGACTCTAGGGCTGACCCAGTCTGGCCGCTCTGGTGTTTTTATGCTCCAGGCTATAACTTCCTGATCTCTGAGCTACCCACGGATCCTCCGCACATGGGATCAACCCGCCTGCAGAGGCTGAAGGGAGGCAGTGCTCCTTCTGGGGGCACCAGCTCCTGAGAAATCCCAGCCAGGCGGTGTGAGGGGCTCCGGGCGCCATGCGCTGGTTCCAGGAAGGGGGAAGCATAGAGGATGGAGGGAGACCCTAAGGGGCCCGGCCAGATCCAAGCTGGTGCAGAGCTAGACAGGGTCCAGGAAGAAGGGAGCACAGGGCACTCACCTGGCGCAGGTCCTGCAGGGTGGCACTCAGCCTCTCGTTCTCAGCACCTGCGTTGCTCAGCTGGCACCGTAGCTGCCTCAGCTCCCCCTGCTGCTCCTCAAGGCGGGCCACCAGCTGGGCCTCCTTAGCTGTCGCCTCACGCACTAGGCTTTCCTCACGGCTCTCCCCGGCCACGGCTGCCCGCTTGTGGCTGCTGTGGCACTCGGCCAGGGCCTGCCAGCCAGAGGGCAGAGAGGGCTGGGAGGGGCTCTCAGCCACACTGCAGAATGCCAAGCGCAATGGGCTCACGCACAGGGCACTAGGCAGGAGTGTGGGGGGCCCCTGGCAGTGCCCGGGACGACCCCGATCTGGGCTCACGCACAGGGCACTGGGCAGGAGTGTGGGGGGCCCCTGGCAGTGCCCGGGACGACCCCGATCTGGGCTCACGCACAGGGCACTGGGCAGGAGTGTGGGGGTCCCCTGGCAGTGCCCGGGACGACCCCGATCTGGGCACGCACAGGGCACTGGGCAGGAGTGTGGGGGTCCCCTGGCAGTGCCCGGGACGACCCCGATCTCGGCACGCACAGGGCACTGGGGCAGGCGCTCCCCCAGCAGTGCTCAGGATGACCCTGTTCTCAGGACCCCCCTTACCTCCTTCATCTGGGTCAGCTCCGTCCTCAGCCCGTCCAGCTGCCCCTCCAGCTGCCCGCAGCGCTGCTTGAGCTCCCCATTCTCCTCCAGCACCGCTAGCCCGTACTGGGCGGCCTGGACCTTCTCCTGCGTCGCCTCCTGCAGCTCGGCCACCAGGCGCCCCACCTGGGCCTGCAGCTCCGCCAGGGCCCCAGGCGCGGGGCTGGGCTCCATGGCGGCACCGGGCACCCTGTGGGCAGGAGCAGCATTGAGCTGCACCCTCCGCAGGGCCTGCCCCGCAGGGGAGGAGCAGGCCTAGCACCCCTGGACAGACAATGGGGGGGGGGCAGAGACCCTCCCTTGGGGGGGCTTGCTGGGAGGGAGAAGGGGAGGGGGCGGGGCTTAGGGGCACAGGAAGGAGCAGAGCTCAGAGGGGGAAGGGGCAGGACTTAGGGGCAGGGGCAAAGAAGCAGGAAGTGGAGAGGGCCGAGAGGGGGGCAGGGCTTAGGGGCGGGGCTCAGAGGGGGAAGAGGAGGGGGCTTGAGGCAAAGAAGGAGGGGGTAGGGCGGGGCCAAAGGGGGAAGGGGAGGGGCTTAGGCCCAGGGGCAGGGCTCAGAGGGGGGCTTGAGGCAAAGAAGAAGGAGGAGGGGGGGCGGGAAGGGGGCAGGGCTTAGGGGCAGGGGCAAAGAAGCAGGAAGTGGGGAGGGGGCAGGGCTTAGGGCCGGGGCGGGGCTCAGAGGGGGAAGAGGAGGGGGCTTGAGGCAAAGGAGGAGGAGATGGGGCGGGGTCAGAGGGGGAAGAGGAGGGGGCTTGAGGCAAAGGAGGGGGTGGGGCGGGGCCAAAGGGGGAGGGGGCGGGGCTTAGGCCCAGGGGCGGGGCTCAGAGGAGGGGGCTTGAGGCAAAGAAGCAGGAGATGGGGCGGGGCCAGAGGGGGGAGGAGAGGAGCTCGGAGGGGGGCTTGGGGCGGGGTCAGAGGGGGAAGAGGAGGGGGGCTTGAGGCAAAGAAGGAGGGGGTGGGGCGGGGCCAAAGGGGGAGGGGGCGGGGCTTAGGCCCAGGGGCGGGGCTCAGAGGAGGGGGCTTGAGACAAAGAAGGAGGAGATGGGGCGGGGTCAGAGGGGGAAGAGGAGGGAGCTTGAGGCAAAGGAGGGGGTGGGGCGGGGCCAAAGGGGGAGGGGGCGGGGCTTAGGCCCAGGGGCGGGGCTCAGAGGAGGGGGCTTGAGGCAAAGAAGCAGGAGATGGGGCGGGGCCAGAGGGGGGAGGAGAAGAGCTCGGAGGGGGGCTTGGGGCGGGGTCAGAGGGGGAAGAGGAGGGGGGCTGGAGGCAAAGAAGGAGGGGGTGGGGCGGGGCCAAAGGGGGAGGGGGCGGGACTTAGGCCCAGGGGCGGGGCTCAGAGGAGGGGGCTTGAGGCAAAGAAGCAGGAGATGGGGCGGGGCCAGAGGGGGGAGGAGAGGAGCTCGGAGGAGGGCTTGGGGCGGGGTGCCTCCAGGCCCCCCCCAGCCCGGGCGCAAGTAGGGGGCGTGGCCAGCCGCGCGCGGGGCGAAGGTAACGGCCCCTCGCGGCGGTTGGCCCCGCGCGCTCACCCAGCGCACGCCGCGCTCGCCGCTGCTGTCCCCGCCGCCAGCGCCTGTTGCGGCCCCGCCCCGTTTGAAATTCCTCGCGCGCGGCGTAGCGTAGGCCCCGCCCTCTGGTCCGATTGGCAGAGCGGGGCCTCCTCCTGCCCCTTCCGCTCTTCGATTGGTCGCTGCGCCTCCGCTCAGCCGAGCTGTTGAGTGGCCACGCCCCACGCGGTACGTGTCACGTGCTCGGCCGCCTTCGACAACACCTCCTTCTCCTCTGATTGGACAGGCTGTCTCGCGTCCCACTCAGTCTCTGTCCTGATTGGCTGCCTGCTCCCCGCTTTCCCGCTCAACGCACGAGGCGCCAGGCCTTTCCAGGGCAGCCGCGAGGCCCTCTGGCGGGGGTGAGCAGCAGGGCGCGAGCCGGTTTGACACATACCCGGCACTCTCGGTCTCCAGCGGGGGCGGGGCTGACCGGGGGGGGGGGCTGACTGACGGGGGAGGGGAGCGGGGGGGGTGACGGGGGAGGGGGGGAGGGGAGCGGGGGGGGGCTGGCCGGGAGGGGGAAGGGGAGCCGGGGGGGCTGGGAAGGGGGAGGGGGAAGGGGAGCAGGGGGGGGCTGACTGGGGAGGGGGAAGGGGAGCAGGGGGGGCTGACTGGGGAGCCGAGGGGGCTGGCCGGGAGGGGGAAGGGGAGCGGGGCTGACCAGGGGGAGGGGGAAGGGGAGCGGGGGGGGGCTGACTGGGGAGGGGAAGGGGAGCCGAGGGGGCTGGCCGGGAGGGGGAAGGGGAGCGGGGGGGGGGGGCTGGCCGGGAGGGGGAAGGGGAGCCGGGGGGGCTGGGAAGGGGGAGGGGGAAGGGGAGCAGGGGGGGGCTGACTGGGGAGGGGAAGGGGAGCCGAGGGGGCTGACCAGGGAGGGGGAAGGGGAGCGGCTGGCCGGGAGGGGGAAGGGGAGCGGGGGGGGGGGCTGGCCGGGAGGGGGAAGGGGAGCGGGGGGGGGGGGCTGGCCGGGAGGGGGAAGGGGAGCCGGGGGGGCTGGGAAGGGGGAGGGGGAAGGGGAGCAGGGGGGGGCTGACTGGGGAGGGGGAAGGGGAGCAGGGGGGGGCTGACTGGGGAGGGGAAGGGGAGCCGAGGGGGCTGGCCGGGAGGGGGAAGGGGAGCGGGGCTGACCAGGGGGAGCAGGAGGGAACCAGCCAGCGGGGGGCCTCTGAACAGGGGGGGAACCGGCTGACCGAGGCGCACACAGATCCCGGGGCGCTGCCCGTCCCACACAGTCCCAGCGGGGCACATGGGTGAGTCCGGCCCCAGAGTTGCCAGCCTGCCCCGGCCCGGCCCCACCCCACCCCCTCTACTGCCTGGCTGGTGGCCACACCCACGCTGTGTGACTCCTGCACTGTGAGCGTGTGGACCAGCCAGGCAGTTTGCAGCTACGTCCCTGCTACTAATAAAACTGACCTCGGTAGAAAATACCGGTATCTTCTCAATTTATTTCCCGGACAGAAAGCTCAAAAACCAGACTGTCTGGTTTGGAACCAGACACCTGGCAATCCTACGTGTGAGGGCTCGGGGGGAGGGGGCGCAGACATGAGGGGTGCGTGCGAGGATGCCAGGGGGTGAACGTGAGGGGCAAGGGCCCCAGGGGGCACAGATGTGAGAGGGTGCATGCAAGGGCCCCGGGGTGGGGGGGGTCAGACATAAGGGGCATTTGCAAGGGACCAGGCAGGGCTGACCGAAGGGGCCAGGCCTGATATGCACCTTTGGGCAATGGTCTCCCACGCTGCTCTGGCCCAACTGATCTATTTATGCCCCCATGCTGGGAGGGGAAATGACCACCCCCCCAAGAGCTGCCGGGCCCAGGCCCGTTCCCCTCCTACTCACACCAGGCCAGCTCTGTTTAAGCCTTTTATTTAGGAAGCCCGGGTAAATACCAGCTGCCCTATTGGAGGAGCAGCAGCCCCACCCCCTGCAAGAGGGGCTTGGTCCTTTCTACTGCTGCTCAAGCCAGGGGAATGGATCTGCCAGGAATGTGGTGGTACCAGCTGCAGCCAGTGGACTGCTGAATTACTGTTTGCCTCCTTCCCCTAGCCTAGGAGAGCGGGAAGGCAAGCGCAGCTCGTCAGAGGAACCCTACGCTGCCCCATTTTCAGGTAAGACTGGTACAAATTGGTCCCTGCAGCACCTGTGAACTTAGAGTTTGGCTCCCACATTATCAGCCCTGCCAAGGGGCTCTGCATGGCCATGGGAGGCTGCCCCTGCCCTGGGGGTTAATGGGAACAGTGACATGCAGCAGCCTGATAAGCTATTCGTGGTTAGCAGGAGTGGCTGGGAGTTGCTCAGCCCTGGGAGGCAATGTGTCTGCCAGAGGAGCAGCCAGCTGGGCTGGGGAGTCACGGCCCAGGCCTGTAATAGCAGCACTGTTGGTTAAGGGAGAGAGAACAGGGCGGGGCCATAGGGAGGGCTGGAGGACCAGAAAGCGGCTGGCTCGCCTGCCCCCAGCCATGGCCGGAGCACTAGTTAGCAAAGGTGCTCTTCACAGCTGCTATGATGCTCTTGGCACTGATCCCAAAGAGGTCCAGGAGCTCAGCTGGCTTGCCACTCCGGGGCACCCCTGAGACAGCCAGGCTCTGGAGCACCACGCCAGGTTCCCCGGCCACTGCTGCGGCCACTGCTTCCCCAATCCCACCTAGCAAAGAGAGGAGTAGGGTTAAGCCACATGGCCCTGGCTC
The DNA here is from genome assembly GCA_032595735.1 of Pelochelys cantorii. Taxonomy (NCBI): domain Eukaryota; kingdom Metazoa; phylum Chordata; order Testudines; family Trionychidae; genus Pelochelys; species Pelochelys cantorii. The sequence goes on along the minus strand of CM064358.1, from coordinate 13,167,092 downwards.
CCATTGCTCATGGTGCAGTAGTCACCCATCTCACCCAGGAGATCCCTTCCAGCTCTGCCTACAGGCCCCAGCCCTGCGACCCAGGAGATCCCTTCCAGTCCTGTCCCAGACAACTGGCATGTGCCAGCTTCTTGGCTGGCTTCCCTCTGAGGGCTCCGTTCTAAACCCTCCCTCCAACGGCTGGAAGAGCCAAGCCTTGGCCAGGTGGCCCAAGAACAAAGGAGGGTGAGCAGCCTCCTTTGGCTGCCCGAGGCAGCGCTCTGCGTGCGGCCCCGCTGCTTAGCTGACACTAGTCCTACCAAGGGTGCCCGGCCCTAAATGGGAAAGAACCCTCCTACTCGGAGTTCCCAGCTCCCAAGGCTGGCGCTGGCCACAAGCAGCCACCCTGCCGGTCCTGCCCACCCCGTGTTTAGCAGCCCCCAGCAGCCTGCCCCTTACCCTCTCTGTAATGATCCTCCACAGTGATGATGCGCCCGCCAGTAGCTCGGGCACTAGCGATTATGGTGGCTGCATCCAAGGGCTTGATGGTAAAGGGGTCGATGACACGGATGTGGGTGCCTGGAAGGGACAGAGGGTCAGGAGGAGGAGAGGCAGGGGAGCATGGGGGAGCGAGCTCGCAGCTACCCCGACACCGGGTTACCTTGCTTGGCAAGCTCAGCAGCAGCAGCCAGGGCCTCGTGCAGTGTGACCCCAGCTCCGATCACCGTGACCCTGTCGGCATCACTCTTACGCACCACCTGAGGAAAAGACACAGAGGGAGGGAGGCCAGGCCAGGCCCAGCATGACTCATCCTGCAGCAGAGGGTCAGGCAGGCCGGCCCTGCCCTCCTCAACTCTCTCGCTTAGCAGGCAGCTTCCCCTTCACCTGAGAGTTTATGGCATCTCCTGGTCTCTGCCCCAGCCTGCAGCCAATCTCTCGGGAGAAAGCCCTTAGGAGGTAGGGACTCCCTCCACAATTCCACTGATGCAGGCCCGCAGGCCTTTTGCGCCAGTGCTCCCCTGTTCCTCTCCAGAGCAAATCCAGCCCAGCCAGCTCCCCGGGCGAGGCTGGCCCGGAGCACCGGTCTCCCATGGTATCTGCCAGCACTTGCCTCAGCTCACCTGGGCCAACTGCTACCCCAAAGGGCAGCCAAGCTGGGATGGCTCCCAGCCTTGGCCCCTTCTTCCCACTGTGATGGCGCGTCAGGGGGTCCCCGACCCTGCCCCCAGTCCGCAGCCAGACGCGACTCTCAGGCGGCCGGGGGACCAGAAGGTTTATTGGTTCCTAGGGACACGGCCTAGCACAGGCACCGAGAGCAGGCAGCTTATTCCTCTCGGGGGGAAGGGGCTTCACTCCCTTCCTTGGTCTAAAACCTCCTCACTCCCCCTAGCCCAGCTGAGACGGCCTCCCCCACAGCCACTGCTCACTCGCCCCAGGCAGCCCTGCCTCCTCCTTCCAGGCCCAAGGTGCTATGGGACACGAGAGACAGTGAGTCACACCCAGCCTCCCCCTCCTCATGCAGCTACTGCTGCAGGGCCTGGGGAAACAGGCACATGTGCACACACGCAGCGCCACTACAGAGCCGCGTAGGACAGTGGGACCACACAGAACCCTGTGAGACAAACGGTGACTGCAACACCACCGTGAACACCGGATTAGAGAAACAGACAGCCCCCCCACTACGTCACACCCACCCAGACAGGGGAGGGCTTCAAGTCCTTCCTAAGGGCAGCCCTTCTCCCCATCATGGGACCCCTTCCCACGTCCCGGCCTGCACCTGCCTGCTTGCCAGGCCTTGCGGCTTCTCTGCCTGGAATGCCAGCAGGTTCTGCAATGGCCCCGCCAGCCACAGCTCTTGCTCTGCCCTGGGAGCAGGCTGGGCCCGGCCTATGCCGAACCCCGTACAGCCAGCCAGCAGAGCTGCTCGTGCAGCGCCGCCACCCCGAGACACGGGCACTTCTCAGGGCCACTAGCAGTGTCTGCTGGACAGCCCGGCCAAGGAGCACAGCGGGAGACAGCTGGGCCCACCCCATTGCCATGCGGGTGGAGCAGGAAACCAAGGCAGGCACAGGAATCGTGCCAACGCTCCGGACAGCGCCCGAGGCCTGACGCACCAGTGGGCGTTGGCGTGGGGAGCACGCACCAGTCTGTCCCAGGTCCCCAGCCCGTTCACCCCTCCTGTGCCATGAACCACTTCGCGCTCCCACCCCTACCAGGAACAGCTCCAAACAGATTGGAGCCTGGGCATGCCAGGGCTCTTTGCCACCACCTGCTGGGTGCCCTAGTGCCTCAGTTTCTCTTCCTGCTCCACCACTAGCCTAGTCTCTCACCAGCTCCCTCTGCCCTTGGCCTGGGAACCTTTTGCCTTGAGGCATTTGGGAGGTGCCATCCTGCAGCCATGGAGCTGGCTTGGGCAGCTCTGTGGTACCATCTCCGAGCTGCCAGGGCAGAGACAGCGCTTTCCACGCTCATGGGACTGTGGAGAAAGCTGATGACTCTGCCCCGCCTCACTGGGCTGGCCACTGGCCAGACACCACCCCCTCCCCTGAGCACCACAACCCCCCTGCTTTCTCCCAGCATTGGATGGTGCCCATTATAATGGGCAGCCCTACCTAAAAGAGCCTCCAAATCCAGACAGGGCAAGAGGAGAAACTGAGGCACAGCGCGGCTGCCATTTGCCCAGGGTCACCCAGGTGAGCTTGGATTACCCCCCTCCCCCCACACATAGACACTCCTCCCAGCCCCATACCTTGGCCTGGCCAATTTCAAACTTCTCCTCTGGTGGGTAGATGACTGGGGTCTCTGGGCGGCTGGTCCGGATGAAGCAGATCCCCTAGGGAGCAGAGGCAGCCGCCGAGAGGCCAGGCATGGCAAGTCACAGGCGGGCTCAGAGCTTTGTGCCAACAGCCACTAGCCACAGGTGGGGCTCTGTGATCCCACGCATGGCCTGGCAGGTCACTCAGGACCCTGGGCTCACCCTGCGTGGCAGCCCTGGCACAGCCACCCCACAAAACACATGCAGCGCCCCACCCAGAATTCCCAGCTTCCAGGGGCTTGCAGGGCCCCGGAGTCCTGCTCCCAGCCTCCAGCACTAACCCAGGAGACCGCACGCCCCAGCCGGTGCCAGGGAGAGCACCCACAAGTCCCTGCTCCCTTCAGGTCGGGGGGCGGAGGCGCTGGGTAGCGGCCCAGCCAGCCACGGACAGGACGTAGTCCATCATCGGTGCCAGCCAGAGCTGCTGGGGGCACCCCCCAGCCCCCTTCCAAGGCAGCCCCTTCCCTGGGTGTTGGCAGCCAGGCAGACGGCGTGCTCCGTGGACACGGCGTCACTGGGGTAGAAGACGGTGCGGCCAGGAACGGCTCCAGGGCCATCTGCGAGGGGCCGTCCTCTCCTGGGGCCAGGCTAGACAGCAGGCCCCCTCCGCCCGCGTCCGGCACCAGGCAGCCTCCAGGGGCCCCAGCCCTGCCACCCGCAGGCGATGGGGCCACCGTGCCGGGGTCCGTGGGGAAGCCCCAGGGCAACACAGCCCCTTCCACACACCCCCGACGGGGACACCTCAGTGGCAGCCCCCCCCCACACACATACACCCAGTCCCACCCCCCGACGGGGACACCTCAGTGGTAGCCCCCCCACACACACACCCCCGACAGAGACACCTCAGTGGTAGCCACACTCCCCTCCCTGACAGAGACACCTCAGTGGTAGCCCCCCCACACACACACCCCCGACAGAGACACCTCAGTGGTAGCCACACTCCCCTCCCTGACAGAGACACCTCAGTGGTAGCCCCCCCCCACACACACCCCCGACAGGGACACCTCAGTGGCAGCCCCCCCCCACACACATACACCCAGTCCCACCCCCCAACGGGGACACCTCAGTGGTAGCCCCCCCACACACACACACCCGAGGGAGACAGCTCAGTGATAGCCCCCCCCACACCCCAACAGACACCTCAGTGGCAGCTCCCCCCCACACACACCCCCGACAGAGACACCTCAGTGGCAGCTCCCCACCCCCCCACACACAGCTACCGACGGAGACGCCACAGTGGCAGCTCCTCCCCCACACCCCTGACAGAGACACCTGAGTGGTAGCCCCCCCCCACACACACACCCCTGACAGAGACACCTGAGTGGTAGCCCCCCCACACACACACCCCTGACAGAGACACCTCAGTGGTAGCCACACTCCCCTCCCTGACAGAGACACCTCAGTGGTAGCCCCCCCACACACACACCCCCGACAGAGACACCTCAGTGGTAGCCACACTCCCCTCCCTGACAGAGACACCTCAGTGGCAGCTCCCCACCCCCCCACACACAGCTACCGACGGAGACGCCGCAGTGGCAGCTCCTCCCCCACACCCCTGACAGAGACACCTCAGTGGTAGCCCCCCCACACACACACCCCCCGACAGAGACACCTCAGTGGTAGCCCCCCCCCACACACACCCCCGACAGAGACACCTCAGTGGTAGCCCCCCACACACACACACCCGAGGGAGACAGCTCAGTGATAGCCCCCCCCACACCCCAACAGACACCTCAGTGGCAGCTCCCCCCCACACACACCCCCGACAGAGACACCTCAGTGGCAGCTCTCCACCCCCCACACACACAGCTACCGACGGAGACGCCGCAGTGGCAGCTCCTCACACCCCTGACAGAGACACCTCAGTGGTAGCCCCCCCCACACACACCCCGACAGAGACACCTCAGTGGTAGCCCCCCCCCACACACCCCCGACAGAGACACCTCAGTGGCAGCCCCCCCACACACACATACACCCAGTCCCACCCCCCGACGGGGACACCTCAGTGGTAGCCACACTCCCCTCCCTGACAGAGACACCTCAGTGGTAGCCCCCCCACACACACACACCCGAGGGAGACAGCTCAGTGATAGCCCCCCCCACACCCCAACAGACACCTCAGTGGCAGCTCCCCCCCACACACACCCCCGACAGAGACACCTCAGTGGCAGCTCTCCACCCCCCCCCCACACACAGCTACCGACGGAGACGCCGCAGTGGCAGCTCCTCACACCCCTGACAGAGACACCTCAGTGGTAGCCCCCCCCCACACACACCCCGACAGAGACACCTCAGTGGTAGCCCCCCCCCACACACACACCCCCGACAGAGACACCTCAGTGGTAGCCCCCCCCCCACACACACCCCCCGACAGAGACACCTCAGTGGTAGCCCCCCCACACACACACCCCCGACAGAGACACCTCAGTGGTAGCCCCCCCACACACACACCCGAGGGAGACAGCTCAGTGATAGCCCCCCCCACACCCCAACAGACACCGCAGTGGCAGCTCCCCCCCACACACACCCCCGACAGAGACACCTCAGTGGCAGCTCCCCACCCCCCCCACACAGCTACCGACGGAGACGCCGCAGTGGCAGCTCCTCCCCCACACCCCTGACAGAGACACCTCAGTGGTAGCCCCCCCACACACACACCCCCCGACAGAGACACCTCAGTGGTAGCCCCCCCACACACACACCCCCGACAGAGACACCTCAGTGGTAGCCCCCCCACACACACACCCGAGGGAGACAGCTCAGTGATAGCCCCCCCCCACACCCCAACAGACACCGCAGTGGCAGCTCCCCCTCACACCCCTGACAGAGACACCTCAGTGGCAGCTCTCCACCCCCCCCCACACACAGCTACCGACGGAGACGCCGCAGTGGCAGCTCCCCCCCCCACACCCCTGACAGAGACACCTCAGTGGCAGCTCTCCACCCCCCCACACACACAGCTACCGACGGAGGCGCCGCAGTGGCAGCTCCCCCCCCCCACACCCCTGACAGAGACACCTCAGTGGTAGCCCCCCCCCCACACACACACCCCGACAGAGACACCTCAGTGGTAGCCCCCCCCCACACACACCCCGACAGAGACACCTCAGTGGTAGCCCCCCCCCCACACACACACCCGAGGGAGACAGCTCAGTGATAGCCCCCCCCACACCCCAACAGACACCTCAGTGGCAGCTCCCCCCCACACACACCCCCGACAGAGACACCTCAGTGGTAGCCCCCCCACACACACACACCCGAGGGAGACAGCTCAGTGATAGGCCCCCCCACACCCCAACAGACATCGCAGTGGCAGCTCCCCCTCACACCCGTGACAGAGACACCTCAGTGGCAGCTCCCCACCCCCCCCCACACAGCTACCGACGGAGACGCCGCAGTGGCAGCTCCTCCCCCACACCCCTGACAGAGACACCTGAGTGGTAGCCCCCCCCACACACACACCCCGACAGAGACACCTCAGTGGCAGCCCCCCCCATCCCAACAGACACCTCAGTGGCAGCTCCCCCCCACACACACCCCCGACAGAGACACCTCAGTGGCAGCTCCCCACCCCCCCCCACACACAGCTACCGACGGAGACGCCGCAGTGGCAGCTCCCCCCCCACACCCCTGACAGAGACACCTCAGTGGTAGCCCCCCCCCACACACACCCCGACAGAGACACCTCAGTGGTAGCCCCCCCACACACACACACCCCCGACAGAGACACCTCAGTGGCAGCTCCCCATCCCCCCCACACACACAGCTACCGACGGAGATGCCGCAGTGGCAGCTCCTCCCCACCCCACACCCCCAACAGAGACACCTGAGTGGTAGCCCCCCCACATACACACCCCCCGACAGAGACACCTCAGTGGCAGCTCCCCATCCCCCACACACACACAGCTACCGACGGAGACGCCGCAGTGGCAGCTCCCCCCCGCACACCCCCGACAGAGACACCTCAGTGGCAGCTCCCCCCCCCACACCCCTGACAGAGACACCTCAGTGGCAGCTCCCCATCCCCCTCACACACACCCCCCCGACAGAGACGCCTCCGTGGCAGCTCCCCCCCCCCACCGCCGACAGAGACACCTGAGTGGTAGCCCTCCCCCACACCCCCCCCCCCCGACAGAGACACCTCAGTGGCAGCTCCCCATCCCCCCCACACACACAGCTACCGACGGAGACGCCGCAGTGGCAGCTCCCCCCCACACGCCCGACAGAGACACCTCAGTGGCAGCTCCCCCCCCCACACGCACACACAGCTACCGACGGAGACGCCGCAGTGGCAGCTCCCCCCCACACGCCCGACAGAGACACCTCAGTGGCAGCTCCCCCCCCCCCCCACACACACACAGCTACCGACGGAGACGCCGCAGTGGGAGCCACAGAGGTTGAGATTGCTGCGGGAGATGGCGCCCATGCGGACGCGGTCGAAGGCCCGGCTAAGGAAAGCAGCGAAGGTGCTGGCAAAGACGATGGCCGGTTCCTGGCAGCGCAGCCCAGCGCCACGCTGACCTGGAGGGGAGCGAGCGTGAGAGCCGGCCCCAGGCGGCCCCCCGCGCCCGCACCCACCATGTTCTGCTCAGCGACGTAGCACTCGATGTAGCGCTCGGGGTGCGCCCGCTGGAACAGCTCGGCAAAGGTGGAGTTCTTGGTATCGCCATCCAGAGCCATCACGCGCTCACTGGCACTGCCCAGCTTCTCCAGGGCCACCCCGTAGGCCTTCCGCGTGGCCACCTGCAGGGCGGGGCAGCGTCACGTCCGGGCCCCCCAGCTGCTCACCCCAGACCCCACCTTCCCCAGCCCTCACCTTGTCCCCAACGGCGTATCCAGGCGGCGAGGGCATGCGCATGCCGGCGAGGCTGAGCGGGGGCATGTCTTCAAGGGGCAGTGGTGGCACCAGCACCTCCTGGCTCTGGATATGGTTCTGGATGGCATTGAGGACGGACTCCACCTTGTCCTGGGGCACAGGCTTCCCGTGCCAGTTCTCTGCGTCCTGCAGCCCTGCACGGAGCCGCCCGCGGGAGTGAGCGGAGCTGGGGGGCAGGTTGGTGGTGAGAGCTGGGGGGTCTGGGAGCCAGGACTCCTGGGTTCTCGCCTGGCTCTGGGAAGGGAGGCTTCTCCCCCAGCTCTCCAAGGGCCCTATTCTGCCACGCCCCACAGTAGTTGTCTGGAGGGGAGAAAGACACTGAGGCCCCCTAAGCATGGGGTCCCTCCCACCAGGTCTCCTCCTGCCAAGGCCGAGAAGACTCAGAGCCCGGGGGGGGGGACTCACCTGGGATGCCCCGCCCCTTGTAGGTTTTGGCCACAATTGCCGTGGGTTTGCCCTTCGCCTGGGCTGCCTGCCACACGGCCTCAGCCAGCTCCTCCACAGAATGGCCGTCCACCACATAGGTGTTCGGAGGGGGAGAGGGGTTAGCTGGTCTGCGCCCCGGCTCCCACCCCCGCCCGGCCGGCACTCACCCGAAAGCCTCGCAGCGACGGCGGTACACCTCTGTGTCGTGGCCCAGCGGCGCCGCTTCGCTCTGCCCCAGCCGGTTGACGTCCACAATGGCCACCAGGTTGTCAAGCCGGTAGTGGGAGCCGAAGGCCAGGGCCTCCCAGACAGAGCCCTCCGCCATCTCCCCGTCGCCCAGCAGGCAGAACACCCGGTAGCTGGGCAGAGCGCAGAATCACTGTCAGGCCACACCTCCCCCCGGCACCCTGCCCCAGCTCCCCCCGCCCAGGGCAGGCATGCCCCCCGATCCCCAGCCCTGGCTCCCCCAGCCCAGGGAGGCCACGCCCCCCAGCTCCAGGTCTCCCCACTGCCCAGGGTGGCCACACCTCCCCCACCCAGTTCTCCCTAGCCACCTAGCCCAGGGTACTCCCCTGGCCTTGTCGAAGTACTTGCCGGTGTAGGCCATCCCACAGGCCGCATCCGGGCCCTGCCCCAGCGAGCCAGTGGCCACATCCACAAAGGGCAGCCTCTGGTAGGGAAAGCGGCCATAGGACTACACTGACCACATCCTGGTACTGTCCCGAATTTAAATGCTCTGTCCTGGTGTGACGGCGCCTCGGGGACCCCCCGATCCTGCAGCCCCGGAGCAGCCAGAACAGACTCCGCCAGCCAGTAGAACAGGGGGGTTTATTGCCCCTCCAGGATACAGCCCAGCACAGACGTGATGTGGTTTCAGGAGTCCGGGCCAAGGCACCTCAGACCCCTTGGGTTAGGGGTCCATTGCCTCCCCTAGACCCTCAGCTAAGGCTATTTCCTTCATGTTTCCCTGCCAGCAACTGCCCCTTCCCCTGAAGCCTCCCTTCCTTTGTTCCCTGCCTGCCCTCAACCGGTCGCACAGGTTGGGTCTTGGCCTACGTGACTCAAGGCAGCTGCCCTGCTGGGCAGTGCTACAGGTACTGGCTAGCAGGGTCACCCCAGCCCACACAGCCACCAGTGGATGCCCAGAGGGTATGGCCTGCCCCCTACATCACACCCGGTGCCCCATCAAGTAGCGAAATGTCCCGGAAAGCCCAGGTGGACATTTCACTACTTGATGGGACACTGGCCCAGTGCCGGAACCTCCTCCACCTTCCCCCAGCAGGGCGTGCAGGGCAGCCGGGCCGCTTCCTGTACCAACCCCTTCCTCTCTCCCTCCCACAGGACTGCCTCTGCCGCATGGGTCCTTCTCCAGGCTGCCTTGGAGCTTGGCAGGAGCCGCATGGAGCCCAGCTGGGGCATCATGGGCTGAGGCATGCTCGGCTTGGCAGGTGCCAGGACTAGAGCTGGGGCCACCTGTGGAGCTATTTTTAGTGCTGCAGTCCGGGTCCCTGCAGCTGGCCCTAGCTCCAGCTGGAGTCAAGCAGCAGCCACGCAAGGCGTATCCCGGTGAGGCTGCCGCTTGACTCCAGCTGAGGCCAGGGCCACCTGTGGGGAATAAAAATAGCACCATGGGCGGCCCTGGCTCCAGTCCCGGCAAGTGGTCCTACCCTGGGAGCAGCTGGGGCCGGAGCTGCAGGGACTTATGGGGCTGGAATGCAGGCTTGCAAACTGGAAGGCAGAAGGTGAAGGAAGGGGCAAGGGGGGAAACTAAAGAAAAGGGGGTTGAGGAGAGGAGGGGGCTTGTGCTGCGGGGAGGGGGGCAGGAGAAGAAAGGGGAAGGCACCAAGGGGCAGGGTGGAGAAGAGACAAATGCCAGGGGGCCAAGAGGAGACAATGAGGAAAAGGGCAGGAGGGGGGAGGGGAGGGGCAATGGGGGAAGAGGAGAGGGGAGGAGTGGGTGCCTGGAGAAAAGGCATTGAAAGGAGGGGTGGGCATAAGGAAGGCAAGGGATGGAGCAAGTCATGTGAGGAGAACTGGGGCAAGGGTTGGTGAGGGGGTGGGCACCAGGGAGAAGGAGGGCAGGGACAGTGAGGGGAGAGGCATCAGGAAGGTGCAGGTGCCAGGGGACTGTGGGGTGAAGCAGAAAGGCAGACCCGAGGAGGGGAGGGATGGGGACCAGAGGAGAGTGGCAGGGCAGGTGGGTGTTCGGGGAGGGGCAGCTACAGATGATCAGAGTGGGGCTAGAGGAGGGGTGGGCACAGGGGAAGAGAAGGGCTAATTGGTGCAGGGGAGGGGCAGGTCGCAAGAGGGCTGAGGGGAGTGAGAAGGGCAGGAGCCAGGACAGCAGATGAGGGGAGGGGAGGGGACAGGGCAGCAGAGGGAAAGGGAGAGGTTTATAAGAGATTTAGGAATAACGTGGGTGCCACAGCGGCACGTCCAAACACGCCACATGGACTCACTACTGGTGCACAAGACAAAATTCACTCCGCGCACGGGAGGAAAATCTTCAAGGGAACGCTGCCCCCAGCCTCTGCCCTGAGTTAATGCAATTGCAGGCTAGTTGCACGGGGGGGGGGGGTCGGGTGGGGCCCAAACCCATCCCTATTGGTAGAGGATGGTGGGAGGAGTTTAGAGGGGTCACATGACACCCTTTACTTCCCAGCATGTGTCCACCTTGGCCCTGGGAATACTACCTCCAAGGGTGGGACTTCTTGTGGCAAGGGGGTGGCTAATGCATCCCTAATTTTGGTTCCGAAAATATGGTCACCATACATATGAGACCAGGGAGCGGTGGGGGACAGCCCCAGGCCCTCAGCGCCAGGAGCTCTCTGGCCAGAGGGCACGGAGTCACCTCACCCGCGGGCCTTCCACCCCCATGGGAGGGCTGCCAGGCTGCTGTTGGCAGGGGAGGGGGACGGCTGTGTGACGGCGCGTCGGGGGGCCCGACCCTCCACCCAGGTAGCCGTGAGAACAGACTCCGCCAGCCGGTAGACTAGAGGGGATTTATTGCTTCTTCAGGATACTGCACAGCCTAGCTGTGATGCGGTTACAGGAGGCAGGGTCAGGATGCCTCGGACCCCCTAACCCAAGGGGACTATTGCCCCCTGTGGCGTAGGGGGGGCTGTTTGCTGTGTAACCCGGGGTCCCCCTGCGCTGTGATGGGAGATTCTCACTGACACCCAGGCCCAGCTTCCTGAGACAAAGGGAGGAGGGCGGAGACCAGCACCTGGCTGGGGGGCAGGCCTGGGAGGGGGGCAGTGGCTGTCGGGGAAGCATGGAGAGAAGAGGCTAAGCTGAGGATTGAGGGGGCGATGGGCCCTAACCCTAGGGTCTGAGGCATCCTGCCCCGGCCCCTGTACCCACGTCACGTCTGTGCTGGGCTGTATCCTGAAGGAGCAATAAACCCCCCTGTTCTACCACTGGCGCAGTCTGTTCTTGCTGCTACGGGGGTGCAGGATTTGGGGGAACCCCAACTCGCTGTCACCCCCCAACCCTCAGCACCCAGCTTAGTCTGTTCCCTTCATGCTCCCTAGCCAGCAACTGACCCTTCCCCCAACACTCGCTTCCTTTGTCCCGTCCCTTAACGTCACTGCCATGGGGGCCCTCAAGGCGCCCCCCGCCGGGCCGTGCTCACAGACAGGCCAGTAGGGGTCGCCCACAGCCCAAGCACCGCAACCAGCGAGGTCCTGACACTGCACCTCAGGCTGGTACCCCACACGCACCGGGCTGGGGTGTCCCTCCAGGTCACAGTCAATCTTGCAGGGATGCAGCAGCTCTTGCTCCTTGAGGAAACCGGCCTCCGTCCAGGCAGCACGGAGCACAGGGGCGGCATGGCCCGGGGGGGCAGAGCGTGGGCATCCTCCCAGCTGGGAGAGGGAGACTGCAGACAGGAAGCCTCGTACGGGGGGGGGAATCCCATGGCACCTTCCATAGCCCAGCCACGGGGACCCCTCCCCCCGAAACCCCTCCCAGCCCAGCCACGGGGACCCCTTCCCCCCGATCCTCCCCCAGCCCAGCCACAGGGACCCCTTCCCCCCGATCCCAGCCCAGCCACGGGGACCCCTCCCCCCGAAACCCCTCCCAGCCCAGCCACGGGGACCCCTTCCCCCCGATCCTCCCCCCAGCCCAGCCACGGGGACCCCTCCCCCCGAAACCCCTCCCAGCCCAGCCACGGGGACCCCTTCCCCCCGATCCCCCCCCAGCCCCGCCACCGGGACCCCTTCCCCCCGATCCCAGCCCAGCCACGGGGACCCCTCCCCCCGAAACCCCTCCCAGCCCAGCCACGGGGACTCCTTCCCCCCGATCCCAGCCCAGCCCAGCCACGGGGACCCCTCCCCCCGAAACCCCTCCCAGCCCAGCCACGGGGACCCCTTCCCCCCGATCCTCCCCCAGCCCAGCCACAGGGACCCCTCCCCCCGATCCCAGCCCACCCACGGGGACCCCTCCCCCCGAAACCCCTCCCAGCCCAGCCACGGGGACCCCTTCCCCCCGATCCTCCCCCAGCCCAGCCACAGGGACCCCTTCCCCCCGATCCCAGCCCAGCCACGGGGACCCCTCCCCCCGAAACCCCTCCCAGCCCAGCCACGGGGACCCCTTCCCCCCGATCCTCCCCCCAGCCCAGCCACGGGGACCCCTCCCCCCGAAACCCCTCCCAGCCCAGCCACGGGGACCCCTTCCCCCCGATCCCCCCCCAGCCCAGCCACAGGGACCCCTTCCCCCCGATCCCAGCCCAGCCACGGGGACCCCTCCCCCCGAAACCCCTCCCAGCCCAGCCACGGGGACTCCTTCCCCCCGATCCCAGCCCAGCCCAGCCACGGGGACCCCTCCCCCCAAAACCCCTCCCAGCCCAGCCACAGGGACCCCTTCCCCATATCCCCAGCCACAGGGACCCCTTCCCCCCCGAGCCCAGCCACGGGGACCCCTCCTCCCAAAACCCCTCCCAGCCCAGCCACGGGGACCCCTTCCCCCCGATCCCAGCCCAGCCACGGGGACCCCTCCCCCCGAAACCCCTCCCAGCCCAGCCACGGGGACCCCTTCCCCCCGATCCTCCCCCCAGCCCAGCCACGGGGACCCCTTCCCCCCGATCCCCCCCCAGCCCAGCCACGGGGACCCCTCCCCCCGAAACCCCTCCCAGCCCAGCCACGGGGACCCCTTCCCCATATCCCCAGCCACAGGGACCCCTTCCCCTCCCAGCCCAGCCACGGGGACCCCTTCCCCATATCCCCAGCCACGGGGACCCCTTCCCCCCCGAGCCCAGCCACGGGGACCCCTCCCCCCAAAACCCCTCCCAGCCACAGGGACCCCTTCCCCATATCCCCAGCCACAGGGACCCCTTCCCCCCCGAGCCCAGCCACAGGGACCCCTCCCCCCAAAACCCCTCCCAGCCCAGCCACGGGGACCCCTTCCCCCCGATTCCCCCCCCAGCCCAGCCACGGGGACCCCTTCCCCATATCCCCAGCCACAGGGACCCCTTCCCCCCCGAGCCCAGCCACGGGGACCCCTCCCCCCGAAACCCCTCCCAGCCCAGCCACGGGGACCCCTTCCCCATATCCCCAGCCACAGGGACCCCTTCCCCCCCGAGCCCAGCCACGGGGACCCCTCCCCCCAAAACCCCTCCCAGCCACGGGGACCCCTTCCCCATATCCCCAGCCACAGGGACCCCTTCCCCCCCGAGCCCAGCCACGGGGACCCCTCCCCCCAAAACCCCTCCCAGCCCAGCCACGGGGACCCCTTCCCCCTGATCCCCCCCCAGCCCAGCCACGGGGACCCCTTCCCCATATCCCCAGCCACAGGGACCCCTTCCCCCCCGAGCCCAGCCACGGGGACCCCTCCCCCCGAAACCCCTCCCAGCCCAGCCACGGGGACCCCTTCCCCCCGATCCCAGCCCAGCCACGGGGACCCCTTCCCCATATCCCCAGCCACAGGGACCCCTTCCCCCCCGAGCCCAGCCACGGGGACTCCTCCCCCCAAAACCCCTCCCAGCCACAGGGACCCCTTCCCCCCGATCCCCCCCCAGCCCAGCCACGGGGACCCCTTCCCCATATCCCCAGCCACAGGGACCCCTTCCCCCCCGAGCCCAGCCACGGGGACCCCTTCCCCATATCCCCAGCCACGGGGACCCCTCCCCCCAAAACCCCTCCCAGCCATGGGGACCCCTTCCCCATATCCCCAGCCACAGGGACCCCTTCCCCCCCGAGCCCAGCCACGGGGACCCCTTCCCCATATCCCCAGCCAAGGGGACCCCTTCCCCCCCGAGCCCAGCCACGGGGACCCCTCCCCCCAAAACCCCTCCCAGCCCAGCCACGGGGACCATTTCCCCCCCCGATCCTCCCCACAACCCAGCCACGGGGACCCCTTCCCCCCCAATCTCCCCCACAGCCCAGCCACAGGGACTCCTTCCCCCCAATCCTCCCCAGATCCCAGCCATGGGGGCCCCTCCCCCCCATAGCCCAGCAACAAGGACACCTCCCCCGATCCCCCCCACAACCATGGGGACCCGTCCTCGGCCCATGCCTCACCTTGGAGAGGACGAAGCGGTCATTGCTGGGGTGCGCCGGCTTGCTGACCTGGTAGCGCATGGCCTGGAAGAACAGCACGGCCACTATCTCTGCGGCGCTGCAGCAGGACTTGGGGTGACTGGGGGCGGGGCGCAGAGTCAGGTGGGGTATGGGCCTCTGAAGCCAGCAGAGGACCTGGCCAACCCCTCCCCCCAGAACACCATGGCCAGGTGTCCCCCAATTCTCAGGGGACACAGGCCTGGCCCATCCCCCCACGTTGTTCTGGGAGGGCGTAGAGAGCCCCCCACCTTGCCCAGGCACCCCACAGGAAAAGGGGGGCGCAGAGCCGCGCTCGCTGCCGCTCACCCAGATCCCGCGGCGCAGGTAGCCAGCACCGAGCGCAGCCGCGGGCGATTGGCCGCATCGCGCAGGGCTTGGGGCCGGGGCTGGTCCGGCCGGGGGTCCCTCCGTGGCCATGCTGCTGGGCCAGGCCACCGCGCCGCGGCTCCTTAAGGCGGGCTCCGTGCTCCGTGCTCCGCCCTGCAGGAAGTGAGCTCAGACCCCCCAGCCTTGCTCACTGCGATCGGCGTGACTCCGGATTGACCCTGGAGCTCAGCTCTGACCCAGCTGTCCGGGGGAGGGGGCTGCGCAGCCGGGCAGGACAGGGGAGTCCTGGCCTGGGGAGCCGCCGGGCCCTGCAACCCGTTCGCAGCCTGCGGTGACGGGGGCGGGATCAGCCGGCAGGGACACCCCGTGCTCAGAAGCCGTTAGCACCGACACCGGGAGCCCTCGCGGGGGCAGGGAGCCCAGAGCCACGGGCCTGCTTCCCCCCACACCGCGTCCCCAGCTGCCCCTCCCCCAGCCTCTGTCCTGCTCCCTGGGCAAAAGGTGCCCCCGGTCTCAGCCAGCCATCTGCAGTGCACGTGGGCAGACGGCAGGGCATCCTCCCTGCCCCCCGGCCCTCAGCCAAGTCACACACCGAGCCCTAGCCTTGGGCAGCCCCAGGGAAACTGAGGCACGGCCAGCATGCGTATGGGACAGCAAGACTCCCGTGCAACATACCAGGGTGAATGAAACCCCACTTCAGCCCCCCAGCCCTGCCCCCGTTGCTATCACCCAGTGCCCACACGCAGCCCCTCTTGAGTGGGGCAGGGGCACATTTGCCATGCTCCTGCCAGACCCATGCACTGCCCCAAGAGCCAGCCTGATCTACCAAATAGGGAAACTGAGGCACACACAGGCCTCATACAAATGCTGCACGAAACTCCCAGTGCATACAGTGTCCCACCCCGAGGGGCCGTGTCCGGGACCCCATATAACCAGGGAGAGAGGCTGACTGAGAGCGGCTGCCCCGGCCCAGCACCCGCAATGGCTGATGCCCCCATGCCCTTTGTAACCTGAGCAGAGAAGGTGGCACCTTTTGCCCAAAAAGTAGGACAAAGGCTGGAGGCGGAGCTAGGACCAGGCTGCTCTGTGGGTGAGGGGGGAAAGGCCCTGGTTTGGGGGCCGGGAGGGGGCAGAGCCCTGGCTTAGGGGGCAGGGCGCTGTCCTGGCTGCTCCCGGTGCCGGTTCTGACACGTCTGTTCTCCGCTGTGTGCCTGTCGCCTCAGCCCCCCGCTGTGCTCCCGCCAGCTGAGCCCCACGCCTGGCTGGGGGAGCTGGGCCCCCTGTGACGCTGCGCTGTTCTCTTGCTTACCAATAGCGGTTCCGGTCCTGCTTGGGCCAGGGTAGCGGCAAGGGGCAGGGGAGGGAAGGACTCTGCCCCAGTAGCCATGCCAAGGTACCTCTGCTGACCAGAGGGACTGTGCCCGGGTCCTCATTGCCCATAGGCAGCCGTCAGGACCTAGGGACCAGGGCCCGGGGAAGCACCAATGCCCTCATCTCGCTCACCAAGGAGGGCTGCAGGCGGCAGGGAGGGCAGGCACAGCACCACCCCAGCAAGCATCCACCCGCATCCTGTACCCATGAGGGTGAGCCAGGGGGCAGGGCGAGGAGGGGAGTGGTGAGGGGGTCAGTTATCTGGGGATCCCTCGCCTGGCACAGGGACCGAGCGGGCCCCTCTGGGGAGAGGCAGGGTTGGGCTTGGGTGAGGGAGTGGGAGTGGGAGTGGGAGTGGGAGGGGTCAGTTATCTAGGGATCCCTCTGGGAAGAGGGAGGGAGGGGGAGGGGTCGGTTATCTGGGGATCCCTTGGCTGGCACAGGGGCTGGTTAACCAGAGGGCACCTTGGCTGGAGGGAGCCGTTCGCTCAGTTCCCCAGAGCCTGTCAAACGTTTTTCTGCCCACGTTTAAGTTGAAGAGGCAGCAGTGAGATGCCAGCGTGGCAGGCGAGGGCACGTTGACAGGGCAGATTGTGGGCTGGTCGTGCCGGGCCGGTTTGGGGCCAGGGCTCCAGTAACGCCCGGGCTGCGCCCGCAGCAGGCTGGCGGCTGACACGGAGCTGGGGAGGGGCAGAGGCGCTGGGGGGCAGGGAAGGGCCCGGGTCACCTAGACACGTTGGGCCAGAGGGAGTCTCCACAGGGGAAGGGCCGAGTCCTGCCCTTGGGACGGACAAACCCCCGGCTGCTCCGGGCCGGGCCCGGCTGGCGGACAAGGACCTGGCGTCCCGGCGTCCCAGAAGCTGGAGCTGAGGCGCCCAGGCAGCCGGGCAGGCCGCCAGCGCGTTGGGGAGCGGCCGCAGGGCTGGGGCGGCGGCTGGTCCCCGTTAGCGGGCGCTGCGTCCAGGTCGGGCCCCGCTACGGAAGGCCGTAGGCGCAGGGAGAGGGGCCCGCGGGGCCGCCTGACTGAGCGGAGGCTGCAGGCGGCGGAGGGCCGGGGGCTGGCTCGGGCTGCCGGAGAGCAGAGCGAGGGGGCGGAGGGTTCCCGACAGGCTGGGCTCAGGGGTGGGGAGCGAGGGGCTCCCCTTGCCCTGGGGGCTCGGCTGGAGATGGGGACAAATGGGTCCCCGGGGGCTGGACTCTCCGTCCCTAGAGGGTTCGAGGCCCGGCTGAGCTGGGCCCGGGCCTGGTGCCTCCTGAGGGCCCTGCCCGCCCTGTGGCAGGGCAGGTGCATGGTGGGGCAGCGGGTGGCTCTGCTCACTCCTCTGGGGCTCGTTAGATATTTGTCCTCCTCAGGTGGACCTCAAGCCCCCCAAAGTGCCCCTGGAGCAGCCAGACACCAGCCCCACCCTGATGCTCCCTCCAGAGCTGGCTGCCCAGTGGGGTCCCACCGCCCTGCCCAAAGGCGGATGTGTGCCAGGGCCAGGGCCAGGTGAGGCAGAGGCCGGGGCAGTGCCATGGGGCTGCTGGGTGACGTGGGGCCAGGAGCTGGGGGGCAAAGTGGTGGCACTGAAAGAGGCCCAGGGGGTGCTGGAAGGCAGTGGCTGGCCCCGCAGGCAGCCTTTCGTCAGGCCCAGTGCCAGCTGCTGGAACGGCTGAGAGAGGAGGAGAGATGAGCAGGGGACCTGCAGTGCCCTCTGCCCCCCTGGCACCCCACATTTGGCACATTTTTCCCTTCCCCAGTACCACGTACCTGGCCCTGTCTGTCCACAGTGTCCTGTGTCTAGTACCCCCATGTCTGGCACCGCCCTGAGCCCCCAATCACCCAGGGGTTGGGAGGCACTGGGCCTTGTTCCCTCCCCCCAACCAGGCATGGGGCTCAGCCAGCGGGAGCACAGTGTGGGGCTGAGGCGACAGGGACACAGCAGAGAACAGACTTGTCGGCACCAGGAACAGCCAGGACAGCCCAGGCCAGGGCTCTGCCCCCAAACCAGCTGAGACCCCCTCCCCCACCCAGAAGCCTCATCTCCCTCTGCCTGGCCCCTCCTCCAGCCTTTGTCCTGCTTCCCTGGGCACAAGGTGTCCCCTGGTTGCCCCCTCCCAGGCTCTGGGTCCAAAGGACCTCGGACAGTGTGTGTGGAGGGGGAGGCCGCCCCGAAATCCCCATCCAGGGATTGGTGCAGTGCCCAGGGAAACTGAGGCACGCATGAGGTCACTGCAGGACAGCAGCACTGCCATGCGACATAAGGCTAATACGATCTCCACTTCGTCACGCCCTGTGCCCAGCACCATCCTGCCTCATTCCCCTCGATGCCCCACTTCAAACGCGGCCCCCTCGTGCTGAGCTGCGTTCCTGCCCCCCATGCAATCCAGTCAGCAGCACGAGTGGGCTCTGGCAGCTGGGGCCCTGGGGCCAGGAGGCGCCTCAGAGGCCTGGCACTGAGCTGCGGGGCCCCCCCCAGGCACCGGCAGCTGGAGAAGCGGATGAATGCCCCAGTGCAGCTAAAAGTGGCAGAGGTGGGCATGCTGCACCATACCATGGCCTGTGTGGGGGAGAGGATGGTCTACAGCACCCAGGAGAGAGCCTGGGACGTGTGGGGAAGGGTCGGGCACCGGGGGGGCTGGGCACTGGAGGACGTGTGGGAAAGGACCAGGCACTGGTGGGGGTCCAGGAGGCAGGTGGGGACGTGGCTAGAGGGCCAGGCATGGTGGGGGGATGTGTGGGGGAAGGGCCAGGCACCAGGAAATGGGGACATGTGTGTCACATTACTGGATTTTAAGGGGAGCAGCCAGATGACTGTTGCACTCCTGGGGAGGGTATTTGCCCCAAAGTGGCTACAAAGGGGGCCATGTGAGGTGTCACATGAAAGCTTGTGTTCTGGTGGTTCTGTGTGTGCTACTCGTGTAACGGCACGATGGCTGTGTGTGCTACACGTGTAACGGTACGATGTCTGCGTGTGCTACACGTGTAACGGTACGATGTCTGTGTGCTACTCGTATAACGGTACGATGGCTGTGTGCTACTCGTGTAACGGTACGATGGCTGTGTGTGCTACTCCTGTAACGGTACGATGGCTGTGTGTGCTACACTTGTAACGGTACGATGGCTGTGTGTGCTACTCGTGTAACGGTACGATGGCTGTGTGTGCTACACGTGTAACGGTACGATGGCTGTGTGTGCTACTCGTGTAACGGTACGATGGCTGTGTGTGCTACTCGTGTAACGGTACGATGTCTGCGTGTGCTACACGTGTAACGGTACGATGTCTGCGTGTGCTACACGTGTAACGGTACGATGTCTGTGTGCTACTCGTATAACGGTACGATGGCTGTGTGCTACTCGTGTAACGGTACGATGGCTGTGTGTGCTACTCCTGTAACGGTACGATGGCTGTGTGTGCTACACTTGTAACGGTACGATGGCTGTGTGTGCTACTCGTGTAACGGTACGATGGCTGTGTGTGCTACACGTGTAACGGTACGATGTCTGTGTGTGCTACACGTGTAACGGTACGATGTCTGTGTGTGCTACTCGTGTAACGGTACGATGGCTGTGTGTGCTACACCTGTAACGGTACGATGGCTGTGTGCTACTCGTGTAACGGTACGATGGCTGTGTGTGCTACACCTGTAACGGTACGATGGCTGTGTGTGCTACACCTGTAACGGTACGATGGCTGTGTGCTACTCGTGTAACGGTACGATGGCTGTGTGCGCTACACGTGTAACGGTACGATGGCTGTGTGTGCTACACCTGTAACGGTACGATGGCTGTGTGCGCTACACATGTAACGGTACGATGGCTGTGTGCGCTACACATGTAACGGTACGATGGCTGTGTGTGCTACTCGTGTAACGGTACGATGGCTGTGTGTGCTACACCTGTAACGGTACGATGGCTGTGCGTGCTACACGTGTAACGGTACGATGGCTGTGCGTGCTACACCTGTAACGGTACGATGGCTGTGCGTGCTACACGTGTAACGGTACGATGGCTGTGCGTGCTACACGTGTAACGGTACGATGGCTGTGTGTGCTACTCGTGTAACGGTACGATGGCTGTGTGTGCTACTCGTGTAACGGTACGATGGCTGTGTGCGCTACACATGTAACGGTACGATGTCTGTGTGTGCTACACGTGTAACGGTACGATGTCTGTGTGTGCTACTCGTGTAACGGTACGATGGCTGTGTGTGCTACACCTGTAACGGTACGATGGCTGTGTGCTACTCGTGTAACGGTACGATGGCTGTGTGCGCTACACGTGTAACGGTACGATGGCTGTGTGTGCTACACCTGTAACGGTACGATGTCTGTGTGCTACTCGTGTAACGGTACGATGGCTGTGTGCGCTACACGTGTAACGGTACGATGGCTGTGTGTGCTACTCGTGTAACGGTACGATGGCTGTGTGTGCTACACGTGTAACGGTACGATGGCTGTGTGTGCTACTCGTGTAACGGTACGATGGCTGTGCGTGCTACTCGTGTAACGGTACGATGGCTGTGTGTGCTACTGGTGTAACGGTACGATGGCTGTGTGTGCTACTCGTGTAACGGTACGATGGCTGTGTGTGCTACTCGTATAACGGTACGTATAACGGTACGATGGCTGTGTGCGCTACACATGTAACGGTACGATGGCTGTGCGTGCTACTGGTGTAACGGTACGATGGCTGTGTGTGCTACTCGTGTAACGGTACGATGGCTGTGTGTGGCGTTATGAACGTGGACTCTGTGTGGCTGCTGGACAATAGCTCAGCCAGGGGCTGTGCTAATTAGCAAGGAGACGATGGATCTCTAGGTGCCGGTACACCCCTCAGGAATGTGCCTGGTACCGAGGGGCTACCAGCAGGGAACACTGGGATAGGCCACTGACCAGGTGACCTGCTGCAGCCAGGAGGATGCCAGGGGAGGTATAGAAGTGCCATGTGGCACCCTCCATCTGGTCTTCAGCTCAGCTCTTGATCCCAGAGGCAGCCTTGCAGGGAACCAGGAGCCAGGAAGAGCCGTGGATCCATCCTGACACAGGATGTTCACCAGAGTCTTTTAAAATAGCAGTTTGTAACATCTCTGCTACGAGCCTGCATCGAGAACTGGGAGAGTCGATGCATGTAACGTATTCTCCTTAACAACCTCACTCTCAGGCTTTTCTTTTTGAATAATAAACCTTTAGATGGTAGATGCTAAAGGACTGGCTCAGCGTGATTTGTGGGTAAGATCCAGCGTGTAAATTGACCTGGGAACTGTGGCTGGTTTCTTGGGAGCGGAAGAACCCGTTCGGGGTGGGTGAGGTTGGGCTCTAAAACCCCTCACCTGTGTTAGGCCCGGGGCTGATTGGGGCACAGGGAGAGCTGGGTTATCAGAGGGATTTTGCTCGTGAGGCTTCTGGCCAGCCAGATCAGCAGCTGAAGTGCTCGGTGTGACTGGCTTGTGACCCATTTGGGAAGGTCTCCAGTCAGGGGCAGTAAGGAGCCCCGAGTTTGAGCAATTCACCCTGAGCAGACACCCTCAGCTGTGCCCAGACCTGGCTTGGTCCGTCACAGTGTGCTCGGGGGCGGGGATGTGTGGGGAAGGGCTGGCTGCTTGGGGGTGGGGACGTGTAACTGGAGGGCTGGGCACCAGGGACATGTGGTTCAGGGCCAGTCACTGGGGTCACATAGGGAGGAGCTGGGGACATTCTGACCCCCAGGGTCAACCCAGGGTCCCCTGCGTGGGGGTGGTGGGCCGTGGCTGGGCTGCCATGCTGGGACTCCGAGCGCTCAGCCCCCGGGTGGTGGCCCCCTTTGTCACTGCAGAGACCTGCCCTGTTCCCTGTGGGTGCAGTGGGCCACAGTGGACGCCCTCTGAGCCTGTGCCCCCCCTGCCCTCCAGGAGGTGCTGGTGGATTTCCAGGCCCGCCTCTCCCAGCTGGGAGCCCAGCACCAGGCAGCCCGGCCAGAGGAACGGGACCAGAGCCGCGCCCCCTGCTCCACCTCAATGGGCAGCTGATGAACCTCATCTGCGTCTAAGCTGCCTCGGCCTGTGCCCTGCCATTCCTGTGCAGCCCCTAGCGGGCGCTCTGCATGCTGGGCCTGCTGGCCCTGCTCTCCCTGGCCTGGCACAGCTAGGACAGCCTCACTCCAGTGCAGAATCAGCAGCCAACAGCCCACAAATCTCCTGCCAGCCCCAGCCAGAGTCCCTGCCACCCTAGCCACACACTCAAGTTGTCACGCTGAAATCTATTAAAGACACTGGCATTAACCGTGGCAGGTGCGTGGTGGGGCGGCGCCGGGGAGCAGGCGTTAGCCGTGGCGAGTGCGTGGTGGGGCGGCGCTGGGGAGGAGGCGTTAGCCGTGGCGAGTGCGTGGTGGGGCGGCGCCGGGGAGCAGGCGTTAGCCGTGGCGAGTGCGTGGTGGGGCGGCGCCGGGGAGCAGGCGTTAGCCGTGGCGAGTGCGTGGTGGGGCGGCGCCGGGGAGCAGGCGTTAGCCGTCGTGAGTGCGTGGTGGGGCGGCGCCGGGGAGCAGGCGTGAGCCGTGGCGAGTGCGTGGCGGGGGTGGCGCCGGGAAGCAGGCGTTAGCCGTGGCGAGTGCATGGTGGGTGTGTGGTGGGGCGGCGCCGGGGAGCAGGCGTTAGCCGTGGCAAGTGCATGGCGGGTGCGTGGTGGGCGTGTGGTGGGGCGGCGCCGGGGAGCAGACGTTAGCCGTGGCAAGTGCATGGCGGGTGCGTGGTGGGCGGTGCCAGGGAGCAGGCGTTAGCCGTGGCGAGTGCGTGGTGGGGCGGCACTGGGGAGGAGGCGTTAGCCGTGGCGAGTGCGTGGTGGGGCGGCGCCGGGGAGCAGGCGTTAGCCGTCGTGAGTGCGTGGTGGGGCGGCGCCGGGGAGCAGGCGTGAGCCGTGGCGAGTGCGTGGCGGGGGTGGCGCCGGGAAGCAGATGTTAGCCGTGGCGAGTGCATGGTGGGTGTGTGGTGGGGTGGCGCCGGGGAGCAGGCGTTAGCCGTGGCAAGTGCATGGCGGGTGCGTGGTGGGCGGTGCCGGGGAGCAGGCGTTAGCCGTGGCGAGTGCGTGGTGGGGCGGCGCCGGGGAGCAGGCGTTAGCCGTGGCGAGTGCGTGGTGGGGCGGCGCCGGGGAGCAGGCGTTAGCCGTGGCGAGTGCGTGGTGGGGCGGCGCCGGGGAGCAGGCGTTAGCCGTGGCGAGGCGGCACTGGGGAGCAGGCGTTAGCCGTGGCGAGTGCATGGTGGGTGTGTGGTGGGGCGGCGCCGGGGAGCAGGCGTTAGCCGTGGCGAGTGCATGGTGGGTGTGTGGTGGGGCGGTGCCGGGGAGCAGGCGTTAGCCGTGGCGAGTGCATGGTGGGTGTGTGGTGGGGCGGTGCCGGGGAGCAGGCGTTAGCCGTGGCATGTGCATGGTGGGGCGGCGCCGGGGAGCAGGTGTTAGCCGTGGCGAGTGTGTGGCGGTTGCGTGGCGGGGCGGTGCCAGGGAGCAGACGTTAGCTGTGGTGAGTGCGTGGTGGGGCGGTGCCGGGGAGCAGGCGTTAGCCGTGGCATGTGCATGGTGGGGCGGCGCCGGGGAGCAGGTGTTAGCCGTGGCGAGTGTGTGGCGGTTGCGTGGTGGGGCGGTGCCGGGGAGCAGGCGTTAGCCGTGGCATGTGCATGGTGGGGCGGCGCGGGGAGCAGACGTTAGCCGTGGCGAGTGTGTGGCGGTTGCGTGGCGGGGCGGTGCCGGGGAGCAAGCATTAGCCGTGGCGTGTGCATGGCGGGGCGGCGCCGGGGAGCAGGCATTAGCCGTGGCATGTGCATGGTGGGGCGGCGCCGGGGAGCAGACGTTAGCCGTGGCGAGTGTGTGGCGGTTGCGTGGCGGGGCGGTGCCGGGGAGCAGGCATTAGCCGTGGCGTGTGCATGGCGGGGCGGTGCCGGGGAGCAGGCATTAGCCGTGGCATGTGCATGGTGGGGCGGCGCCGGGGAGCAGACGTTAGCCGTGGCGAGTGTGTGGCGGTTGCGTGGCGGGGCGGTGCCGGGGAGCAGGCATTAGCCGTGGCGTGTGCATGGCGGGGCGGCGCCGGGGAGCAGGCATTAGCTGTGGCGTGTGCATGGCGGGGCGGCGCCGGGGAGCAGGCATTAGCCGTGGCGTGTGCATGGCGGGGCGGTGCCGGGGAGCAGGCATTAGCCGTGGCATGTGCATGGTGGGGCGGCGCCGGGGAGCAGACGTTAGCCGTGGCGAGTGTGTGGCGGTTGCGTGGCGGGGCGGCGCCGGGGAGCAGGCATTAGCCGTGGCGTGTGCATGGCGGGGCGGAGCAGGCATTAGCTGTGGCGTGTGCATGGCGGGGCGGCGCCGGGGAGCAGGCATTAGCCGTGGCGTGTGCATGGCGGGGCGGCGCCAGGGAGTAGGTGTTAGCCGTGGCCATGCCAAACTCAGCTTCCCATGTGCTGTGAAAGGAACAACACCCACAGTCAACCCCAGAGTCTCAGCTGCGGCCCCCGCAAAGCCTGGCCCCTTGTGGGCTCCCTGGAGGAAGCTGGCGAGCTGGTACAGAAGTTACAAACCTTTATTAGCTACAGTACAGGCCGTCCCAGCGCCGGCCCCGGTGCCCCAGAGGGGTGTTGCCGGCTGGCCGTGTGTCCTCTGCTCTATCCTGCGTTCCCAGCTAGGCTCGTTATCAAACACTATTTACAGGCGGCCAGCTTGGGGGTGGAATATGAGAGGGGATGATTCTCCATCGCTCCGCTCAGGTGCAGCCACCTCTGGGGCACAGCAGTCTCACCCCACAGCCCTGGCCTTGCTGAGATGCAGGCACCCGTGGGCTGGAGCCAGACATGGGCTCCGGTTCCCTTTCCAGGAGCAAAACCTTGTGCTCACGCCAGGGGTGGAGTGACAGAGAATCGTGGTGGGAGATGGGGCCATCGCTTTTGTGGCGTAGTGGGGGGCTGTCTGCTCCCCCCCCTGCTGTGATGTGAGATTCTCACTGACTCTCCCAAATGTGGATTAACCCAGACACCCAGGCTCAGCCTCCCCGGGAGAGACAAAGGGAGGAAGGCGGAGACCAACACCTGGAGGGGGGCAGTTGCGGTCAGGGAAGCAGGAGGAGAACAGACTAGGGAGGGGGCTAGATTTGGAGGGGCCCAGTCTCCCCCCATCTCGAGGGGGGGGTTGAACCCTCCTAGCTCTGGTTACTGTGACCAGATGACATCTGTGCTGTGCTGTACCCTGGAGAAGCAATAAACTCCCTCAATTCTACTGGCTGGCGGAGTCTGTTCGTGCCACTACGGGGGTGCAGAAGTCGGGGAGACCTCAACACACCATCACAGCTTTACAAAAGCTAAACTCTCCTGGCCCCTGCTGGACAGAAAGGGGCCTCCTTCCACACGTGGGGCGGAGCCAGCCATTGGTGGGGTGGAGTCTCCCGAGGAGACATGGCAAACTGACAGTACTTCATATGCTCAAGAGGGATCCATACTGTGTGGGAGGCGGGAGGGGGGGCAGTCCTGTCCGTCTGTCCATCCAGCTTTCCGTCCGCGGGGGTCCCGCCTATGCCGGTGACACAGAGGAGTTGGACACGGAGGAGACCTCAGTGCGGGAGGTGGAGGAGAGCTCCGAGCCGTCATCCACCTTCTTGCCAAACAGCTGCATGATGCAGTTACGGAACTGGGGGGCAGAGGCGGGGTGAGAGGGGGCAGGGCATGGCACCGGGGAGCCACCCAGAGCTGCTTCAGTAATGAGCCGGGCTCCCCATTTTCCCCTGCAATCCCTTCGCACACCCGTCTGCACCTTCACCCATCCATCTGTCCACCCACCCATCTGTTCACCCATCCTTCTGTCCACCCATCCATCTGCACCTTCACCCACCCGTCCGTCCGCCCGCCAACCCACCCGTCCGTCCATTCACCCATCTGCACCTTCAGCCATCCCTTTTCTATTTCTTCATGTACCCACCCACTCATTTACTGCGCCTTCGTCCATCTACTAACACTATTGTCCATCTACTGCCCCTCCACCCGCCCCCTGCCCATTCCTCCCCATCAACCCATCCACCTGCCTCACCTTCATCCACACCCTCCCCCTCTACTGCCCCCCTCCTGCACCCCTTGCAAACCGCTCCTCAGACACCCCATCCCTCCATTCACTCACCTCAGCGCCCCTCCACACACCCGTCTATGGACCGGAGAGCCCAGGCAGTGTCCATTTCCCAGCATGCCCGGGGCCTTGAGCCACTCACCTGCCTGTTCATGAAGACGTAGATGATGGGGTTGTAGATGGTGGCGCTCTTGGCGAAGTAGGCGGGCAGAGCGGCTGCCAGCGGGTGGAAGGCGTAGCCAGGGTTGGCGGCGGCGAAGCAGGCGAAGAAGGTGTAGGGGCCCCAGCAGAAGATGTAGGCAATGATCATGACCACCACCATGCGTGACACTTCCTTCTCCGCCTTCTGCGTGGACTCCGATTCCTTCTGCTGGGCTGCCACCTGCCGGCCGGGAGAGGCAGCCGGGTTAGCCCCTGGCAGGCTGGGCTGCAGGGGGCAGCAGCCGGCCCTGGGCAAGGGGCAGGGCACTACTCAAGGGGCCCGGCCAGGGCAGGCTCGGGGCGCTCACCGAGCGGATGGCCAGCCACACTTGCAGGTAGCAGAGCACGATGACGCTCAGGGGGATGAAGCAGCAGGTGATCATCAACACAATCATGTAGGACTGAACCCCGGGGTCTGAGCTGCCACTGAAAACATCTGGGCCACAGGAGGTCTTCAAGCCATGAGGCCAGTACCTGGAGGGCATGGAGCAGTCAGGGGGGGCACAGTCCCAGCCGCTCTTCCCCCCACAGCCCAGCCCACCCTTCTGCCCTGACCCCTTCCCACAGACACACTCCTTCACCCCATGTGTAGCATGTCAGCACTGGCACGAGAATATCCGGCGTGTTGCTTGTCAGCCCCCTGCTCCTGTCTCTCCCTGGCTCGTGCGCAGACAAGGTCTCGCTGCAGCGCCTGCCAGTGGCGGCGAACCCTCTGGTTGGAGTCTCTGCAGAATTGCTTGGGTCGAGGGAGGCCCAGATGCTCCAAAGGACTGGAGGGCCTTGGGGAACATCCATGGTGCCCGAGGCCGAATTCAAAGAGCAGCATTGGCAGAAGCCCCAAGACCGGTGCTCCCAGCGTGAGAGACAAACCAGAGAGGAGATGGAGGCCTGACAGCAGCCACCAAAGGGGAACTGGACAGCCTGGCCATGAGCCCCTCCTTCGGATGGGTGACTGCAGCGTGGCCCTGCGCCCCCAGGCCCCCCCAGGGACTGACGGGTACAACGGGGCGCTTGCCACTGGACTCTGGGGTCGGTCCTGCAAGCCGAGCCTCAGAGGAGCGCGCGTGTGTGGTTTTCGTGTTGGACTTTCTATAAACTCGGTGTGTTGCCTTGTCCCCTGAAAAGCTCCCACACGCTTCTTATGAGCAGGGCACCCTCAGACCCCTTCCTCTCTCTCACACCCATCCCCCAACCCCGCCCCATCCTCTCCCCCAGCTCGGCTGCGGCCTCGCGCCCACCTGCTCCAGCCGAAGATGGGGGGCGCCGTCCAGGAAAGGGACCACAGCCAGGAGAAGATGATGCCGCCCATGGCCAGCTTCCCATCAAACTTGATGTTGCCAAAGGGCTTGCACACCACGAACCAGCGCTCCCAGGAAATGATAGCCAGCGACCACAGTGCCGTGATACCTGCAAGGCACCAGCGTCACTGGGGGCCATAGGGCGAGTCCCGCTGCTGGGGGTTCTGGAGCCATGGCCGGAGAGGGGGCACATTAGCCCTGGGGGGCGGGGCAGGGAAGGGTGGCGCCCTGAGGCTGGAGGACAAGGGGAGCAGGTTTGGTGGGGGGCAGGATTTAAGCTGAGCTGGAGTTGGCTGGAGCAGAGCTCTGGTTTACGATTTCCCTTGCCTCCAGGCTCCATGGGGGTGTGTGCTGGGGTCATGGCTTCCCATGGACAGGGAGAGACGGTGGCTTCCTGGGGGGGTGGCTCCCATGGACTCAGTGGGGCCATGGTTCCCTATTGATGGGGCTGGATGATGGCTCCCTGTTGATAGACAGGGGTGTGGCTCTCCATGGGTGGCGCCCGCGCCTGTCCATGGGCAGCTCCTGTGGGTGCTGAGGGCTGGAGCTCTCCGTGGGTGGGGCAGGTGGGCTGCGCTCACCACAGGCGGAGACGGTGTAGCCTTCAATGACGCAGAGAGGGTGGCCCAGCACAAAGTAGCCGAAGATCTGGTTGATGACGCTGATGGTGCTGGCAATGACGGTCTCGCCCAGGTCCGCGATCGCCAGGTTCACCAGGATCCAGTTCAGTGGGTGCCGCAGCTTCTTGAACTTCCAGGTGGCCACCAGCACCAGCCCGTTGGTGAAGACGGAGGCGAAGACCACGAAGATCATCCAGAGTGAGACCAGGTTGTAGACCCAGCGTGGCGCGATGTGGTAGTTGGGGCCTTCGAAGGGGCCTGGAGTGCAGGGTGGGGATGAGGGTGGCTCTGCTGGACCCCACTTCTGCACCCTGGGGCCCCAGCTACTCCCCCCCATGGTATCTTGTCTGCCCTGAACCCCAGCTCCTTCCCCAGTGGTACCCCAGGCCCCCACTGTGCCCCAGCTCCCCTCCCCCTGCAGTACCCTAGCCCCTCACTTCCTTCCCCAGGCCTCAGCTCCCCTCCCCCTGCAGTATCCCAGCCCCCCACTTCTCCCCCATGCCCCAGCTCCCCTTCCCTGTAGTACCCTAGCCCCCCTGCACCCCAACTCATCTCCCCCTGGTACCCCAGCCCCCCACTTTTCCCCCCGTGCCCCAGCTCTCCTCCCCCTGCAGTATCCCAGCTCCCCTTCCCCGTGGTACCCTAACCCCCCTGCACCCTAACTCTTCTCTCCCTGGTATCCCAGCCCCCTGCACTCACCCCGCGTGTTGTTAGTGTTGGTGTAGACAAAGATGCTGTCCCGGGTTGTATCGTCGTCATCGTTGCGCCGCCGGGCAGCAAAAACAGCCCCGTCCCAGGCCTGCGTCATGGTGGCCCCGTCCTGCTGCACCCCGCTGCTGCACTTCCCCTGCCCCACCCTGCCCGCCTCTGTCTCTCCCTCTTCACCACCGGCCACACTCACTGGCTCTCCGTGTCGCTCTTGCGTTCCACTCTCCCAAGCGCCCGCTCTGCACCCAGCTCCTGGGCAGCACCCGCTTTATAACCCACCCCCCCGGGGCAGATTACACCCCCCAGCCCCAGAGCCAGATCCCCCAAAAGCTCTTGATCCTTTAATTGGGCTCCAGGTTTAGCCCTCCTCCCCCCCCGACCCCGATCTCCCAGCCCCTCGCGCGGCGACTCCCCAGCGCTGTGCGTCATACACGCTGACTTTGCCGGACACTTCAGGTGAGAGATCAGGGGGGCTGATTAGAGGGAGCCCAGAGCTAATCCCCTTTGAGCGTGGCCCAGCTCTGCAATTTCCTAATGGCCCATTTTCCTAACTAGGCCACAGACACCTGCCGGCCCATTTCCCCGCACAGCTGGTCCAACTGTTTGTCAGTGACAGAGGGAGGTGGGGAGACCAGCTTCTCGACATACCACGTCACCCACATCCCACTGCATCCTTTCATCTGCATTCATCCCATCTCCTGGACACACACCCTGTCACCCTCACCCCATCACATGCTGTCCCCCAGACCTTATGGCATCTCCTCACCTGCTTGTGTCACCTGCACACACAACCTGTCACCCGTCCTCATCACACCCCATCACCCGCACCCCACTGCATCCTGTAACCAGCATTCACCCCATCCCCTGCACACACATCCTGTTACCCAGACCCCATCACCTGCACTTATCCTCTCACCTGCACAACCCCCATATCACCCACGCCCCATTATATGTGCACACACACTCTGTCACCCTCACACACCCCACTGAGGACATCAAATCCAGTCCTCCACCCGCATGGCAGGACCAAACCCCATCTAGACCATCCCTGCCAGGTGTCTGTCCAACCTGCTCTTCAATATATCCACAATGGAGACTCCACAACCTCACCAGCCAATTTAGTCCAGTGTGTAACCACCCTGCCAGGCAGGTAGCTTTTCCTAATGTCCAGCCTCAACCTCCCTGGTTGCAGTTTAAGCCCATTGCTGCTTGTCCTGTCCTCAGAGGCCAAGGAGAACAAGTTTTCTCCCTCCTCCTTGTGACACCCTTTTAGATACCTGAAAACTGCTCTCACGTCCCCTCTCAGTCTTCTCCTTTCCAAACTGAACAAACCTGATTCTTTCAGTCTGCCCTCACAGGTCATGTTTTCCAGACCATTAATCATTTTTAAAAACGAGCATTCCTGTGGCACCTTAGAGACTAAAATTACAGACTAACATGGCTACCTCTCCGAGACTTTTATCATTTTTGTTGCTATTCTCCTGACTTTTTCCATGTTGTCCACATCTTCCCTGAAATGTGGCACCAAGAACTGGACACAACACTTGGAGGCCTATTCAGGACAGAGCAGAGCAGAAGAATGACTTCTCATGTCTTGCTCACAACACTCCTGCTAATACATCCCATCCCATCACCTGCGCACACACACTGTCATCTGCACTCTGTCACCCTCACACCCTGTCACCTGTACCTTAGCACAACCCGTTACCCTCACATACCTTGTCACCTACACCCCATCGCATCCTGTCACCTGCACTCAAGTACTGTCACCCACACCTCATCACACTCTGTCACTCACACCCCACAACAACCCACCACCTTCACACACCTCGTCACTACATTCCATCACTTGGATTCATGTCACCCACACTTCATCACACACAATCACCCTCACAGACCCCATTACCCACACCTTGTTGCATTCTGTCCCCTGCATTCACCCTGTTCCCTGCACACAAACCCTGCCATCTGCATCTCATCATACCCCATCACCCTCACTTACCCGGTCACCTGTGCCCCATTGTATCCTATAAACCACACCACATTACAACCCATCACCCTCATTCTGTCACCTGCATTCCTCCATCACCTGCAAAACACCCTGTCACCTGTACCCCATCATCCTCACACACCGTCACACCCCACTTATCCTCACACATCCCTGTCTTCTGTATTCACCCTGTCACTTGCCCACGCACCCTGTCATCCTCACACACCCCATCATATACCATCACCTTTACACACCCCATAACCTACACCTCATTACACCCCATCATGTCCTATCACCCTCACATATCCGATCACTTGCATTCACCCCATCATCTGCACACACTCCCTGCCACTTGCAGCCCATCTCCCTCATGCACCCCATAACCCACTTCATTAACTCTGTCACCTCCACCTCGTCATACGCCATCACATTCTGTCACCTCCACACACCCCATCACCCACACCTTATCACACCCCGGCATCCCCACACACCATCACCTGCATTCACACCCTACCACTGACAGTCAGACCTTGCCACCTGTACCCGATCCTGTCCCACTCACACACCCCGTCACCTGCACCCCATCACCTGCATCTTAGCATATCCTTCTATCCGCGCACATCCAACACCTGCACTCACTGCGTCACGTACACATCCCATCACCCATACCTCATCACACC
Organism: Pelochelys cantorii; assembly: GCA_032595735.1. NCBI lineage: Eukaryota > Metazoa > Chordata > Testudines > Trionychidae > Pelochelys > Pelochelys cantorii. The sequence goes on along the minus strand of CM064358.1, from coordinate 13,135,203 downwards.
CCGTCACTCGCATATACGTTATCATCTACAAACCACATCACACAGCCAGTCACCCATAGTCCGTTGTCTACACTGCATTGCTTACACTGCATCACCCACACCGTTACACTGCATTGCCTACACACAATGTCACCCATGCACCCTACTACCCAAACAGCATCACCTACATCATGTAATCCTCCCATTATTACCTACACAAATAAACTACAACCTGTCACACACACACGCTATCACCTGCATTATATGTTACCTACACTGCTTCTCAGACACCATCTGCCACATCCTATTTCCTACACTGTGTCGCCTGCCCTACACCACATCACACACTATCACCTACACCTTATTACCTACACCATGTCATACACACAATCCCATAGCCCATATTGCTACACTGGCACTCTACTCCATCACATGCACACACCTATCACCTACACTCTGACACCTATACCATGTCACCTGTACCACATTACATATGCTGACACTGTACCTCATCATCCACAGCTAATACAGCAGTGGTCTCCAAGATTTTTAAGCACAAGATCACTTTTTGAATTTAAGTGCAATCCAAGATCTACCTCAAATATAAATACCCTTGTCCCACCTCCTTCCCGCCCCTTCTCCGAAGCCCCATCCCTGCTCACGCCATCCTGCCTCTCGTGCCCATCCTCACTCACTTTCATCAGGCTGGGGCAGAGAGTTGGGGTGCAGGCTCTGGTCTTGGATTAAGGGATCTGGAGTGCAAGAGGGGCTCTGAGCTGCTCTTGGGGCAGGCAGTTGGGATGTAGGAGGGGGTTCTAGGTGCAGCCTCTGGGATGGCATTTGGATGCAAGGGTGCTCGGGGCTAGGGCAGGGGCTTGGGGTGTAGGAGGGGGTTCATGACTGGGGTAGGTTTTCAGGATGTGGACTCCAGCTGGACACTGCTTATCTCAGGTGGCTCCTGGGGGGTGGTGCCGTGGGGCTAAGGCAGGCTCACCCCTGCCCTGGCCCTGAACCACTCCCTAAAGCAACCAGCAAACTCCCTCCCAAGTCCTGTTGTGTCCCCTCTCTGCTCTGTGGAGAAAGGATACAAGGTGGAAGAAGAGGCACCTTGACATCAGCACCCCTCCTGTCCCTCCCCTGCCCTGCACAGAAAGCAGAAGGCTCCCCAGGGGGAGGGGCAGCTCCAAGGCAAAGTACAGGAGATGAGCAACAGTGCGGGGAGGGGCAGCTGACATGCTGGCACTTGACAGCTTCTTGGCCAAAGCAGCCAGGATCACCTGTCAGAGGCTCCAAGATCAACCATTAGATCCCGGTCTACTGGTTGGTGACCACTGTAATACAGGATCACCTGCACCCTCTTACTTACACCACATCCCCTAAACTGCATTACCCATATCCCATCACACCCCTCCATAACCTCCACTCCCTCATGCACACACATCCCATCTCAACTGCACTGAGGCACTCACCAACATGCTGCCTGTCACCATGCACACACAGACCAACACTGACACTCCTCACTTGTGCTGTATCACTTTCACCAACTTCTACACCTCTCATGCATCCAAACTCCTGCATCCCATCTAATGCACCTCAACAGCTACACAAAGTCATACGCACTGTCGGCTACACCCTGCCACATGCACACACTGGCATACTAACACACCACCTCCTATTGGCTACACCCCATCTCTTAACCCTTGTCACATACATATCACCTAAACCACATCACACACACACTGACAGTGACATCTACAGCTTAACAGCTTACACTGTATCTCATCTAAACTAACACCCTCATACATCCTGTCACACGCTGACCCTATGTCCCATCAGCTATAGGCAGTAACACTGATACCCCATCATTCACACACTAACTCATCCCAATCTGACACCTATGCTCATGACATGCACACACGGACATCTAACCCCACCAGACAGGCACAAACTCATCCCAGCACTGACACCAACATCTAATCCCCACACACTGACATAATCCTGTCACCTTAACCCTACTGCACCCCACTGCATACTCAGTGCCCCAGTGCCAACAGCTACCCTGCCACAGATCTTCACACATCCTGATACAATCTCAGCAGCTTCATTCTGTGACCCGCTCCAATGCAACAGCTACACCCCATCAGACTGACACCAACACCCTCTACACTACAGCATGCTGTCACTGACCCCCTATGCAACCACAGCACCTACACACTGATATGCCTACATATCATCACACACACAACCCAACAGCTAGAGGCCAAAACACCCTCGGATATACAGACAAAATGATTACACCCCAAACTCTATCCACACACTCCCACAACCCCAAGACATCACAACATACATACCCCACAACAGTACACATTCACAACTATTCAATGCCCACAGGCATGAACTCTCCAACACGAATCCCCTCTGACTAACCCCGAGACCTACATTTCATAGCACAACAGCACTCCTAACAGAAACCCAACCCCTGGTCCCCAATACCACCATTGCCTACAAAACACCAGACAGCACCTTTGCTCCCAGACCAGCATACACATGCACCCTGCTACACAATGTACATGCCCTGCTAACACTCCTGTATCTGCCTTGCAACACCCCTTCCTCTCCCGATCCAGCCCCAGGGTGGGGACTGGCTGACTCAGGGGAACACTGAATGGGACACAGGCCTGTCTACTCTAGGGGGCACCAGCCAGAGGCTGACTTGGGTGGGGGGAGGAGAAGGGGACAGAAGACCTGTCCTCTCTAGGGGGCACTGGCTCTCATCTGGCCCCAGGGCGCAGACTGGCTGGCTTAGGGGATGGGGGAGAAGGAGGAAGGAGATCTGTCCTCTCTAGGGGGCACTAGCTCCCATCTGGCCCCAGGGCAGGGACTGGCTGGCTTAGGGGATTGGGGGGGAGAAGGGGGCAGGAGACCTGTCCTCTCTAGGGGGCACTGGCTCCCATCTGACCCCAGGGTGCAGACTGGCTATCTTAGGGGATTGGGAGGGAGACGGGTCAGGAGACCTGTCCTCTCTAGGGGGCACTGGCTGGCTTAGGGGATGGGGGATGGGAGCCGTCAGCCTGAGTGGTTTGGGCAGAATCCAGTCGGGGGGAGCGAACTGGGACAGCTCTGGGTCTGGGCTGTTATATCACCAAGGCGGGCGGGTGTGGGGAGACGCTGTAGATCAGGGCTTGGTGCCAACTAGAGCACTCAGCTGGGTGGGGGCAGGAGCACATCCGAGGGGGGGGCAGTGACCCCCATCCTGATCCTCCTCGTCCCAGATCTCAGGGGTGTCAGTAGGTGACAGCCAGTGCCCAGCTCCCAACAGCCCCCCTCAGTTACCTCCAGGAGAGTTGTATGTGGGGGGGAACTCCACTGTCCAGGACAGGGGGAGCTGCCCCCACCCCATTACCCTGTAAGTAGTGCCAATGGAGCCTTGATTGGTCCATCAAGGATTAAGGGGGGCAGTAAAGCTGAGCACCCCTTTGGAGCAGGGGAGAGAGGGCAGCACCCCAGTGTACCTCTAATGCAGGCATGGGGTAGGCATGGCTGGCCCCACTGGTGCCCTCTGGCCACACCTCTCTCCTCTGCCCCACACCTTACCTCTCCACCCCTCCTTCTGCATCCCATTTCCCCCTGCTAGCTCCCCATGGGCCCTTCACTTAGGGGGCTCTGGGTTCTGCCCCTCTCCTGCAGCCCATTCTCTCCCAGCTCTTCCTCCCATGGCCCCTCCCTGCCCCCCTTCTCTCTCCCTCCTGCACTAATCCCCCAGGTGCTCTGTGCGCTGAGCTGATGGGAGGTGACACTGCCCCCCGCCCCCCTAATCCCAGGATTTTCGGGTCGCTCCAGGGGAGTCCGATTAAAGGAAACTGGAAAGTTTAATCTTCCAGGTTCGGAAAAGAGGCCACGTTGGGCAGTGAACGGAGACAGGGCAGTGAGCGGAGCCAGGAGCAGCACCTCCAAACCCCCCAGGAGCACCCCCTGCCTGTCAAGCATCCTCCCCCCAGGTCTGGAGCTGCAGGACCCCAGCGCACACATGAGAGTCCTCAGGCATGGGGAAGCCAGCGGGCTCAGGGGGGAGGGCAGAGCATTGGAGCTTGTGACGCATCAGGATGGAGGCTCTGGGATGGTCGTGCTGCGCACTAGTGGGGTGTGGGGATGGACGTGCCGTGCATCGGGGGGAGAGGGGGGCTGGGGATGGATGTGCCGTGCATTGGGGTGCTGTGGATTGATGTGCCGTGCTGTGCACCGGGGGGGCTGGAGATGGACGTGCCGCACACCGGGGGGGCTGGGGATAGATGTGCCACGCACTGGGGATGGTTGGGGATGGTTGTGCCACGCACCGGGGGTGGTTGGGGATGGTTGTGCCGCACACCGCGGGGGGGCTGGGGATGGACGTGCCACGCACCAGGGGGACTTGGAACAGTCGTGCTGTGCACCCGGTTTGGCTGGGAATGGTTGTGCTGCGCACTGGGCGTGTGTGGGGATGGTCGTGCCATGCATGGGGGGAGTTGGAACAGTCGTGCTGTGCACCGGAGGGCTGAGGATGGTCGTGCCGTGCACCAGGGGGATTTGGAACAGTTGTGCCACACTCTGGGAGGCCTCTGGTATGTTTGTGCCATGCACCAGGGCGGGGGCTCTGGGATTGCTGTGTCTGTGGGCACGGAGTCCTGGGCTGTGCATCGCACGGACAGCGTGTGGGTGGCTCCTTGGGTCTCAGACACAAGTGTAATGTTTAGGGCCGGGGTGACCAAATGGGGTCTTCCCATCTTCTCTCTCCCCCTTCTCATAAAGGAGTCGGGGGCCAGGCCAGGAGCCCCCACAGCGCTGAGAGGCTGGAGCCGTGTCCAGCCCAGACAGAGCACGAGGCAGATAAGTACCCAAGGAAGGAGGGCTGGGAGAGTTGAGTGGGTGGAGAGCCCAGATAGGGGCCTCCAGAAGGGGGGCAGTGTAAGGAGGACTGCAAGAGGGGTGCAGGCACTGGGGTGTGGTGCAGAGTTGGGGGGCTATGAGAGGGGTGCAGGCACTGGGGGTACGGTGCAGAGTTGGGGGGCTGTGAGAGGGGTGCAGGCACTGGGGGTGGGGTGTGGAGTTGGGGGGCTGTGAGAGGGGTGCAGGGCACTGGGGTGTGGTGCAGAGTTGGGGGGCTATGAGAGGGGTGCAGGCACCGGGGGTGCGGTGCAGAGTTGGGGGGCTGTGAGAAGGGTGCAGGGCACTGGGGTGTGGTGCAGAGTTGGGGGGCTGTGAGAGGGGTGCAGGGCACTGGGGTGTGGTGCAGAGTTGGGGGGCTATGAGAGGGGTGCAGGCACCGGGGGTGCGGTGCAGAGTTGAGGGCTGTGAGAGGGGTGCAGGCGCTGGGGGTGGGCTGCGGAGTTGGGGGGCTGTGAGAGGGGTGCAGGTGCTGGGGGTGGGGTGTGGAGTTGGGGGGCTGTGAGAGGGGTGCAGGGCACTGGCGTGTGGTGCAGAGTTGGGGGGCTGTGAGAGGGGTGCAGGCACTGGGGGTGGGGTGCAGAGTTGGGGGGCTGTGAGAGGGGTGCAGGCACTGGGGGTGGGGTGCGGAGTTGGGGGGCTATGAGAGGGTGTAGGGCACTGGGGTGGGGTATAGGAGTTTGGAGTACAGGGGTTGGGGTGCAGAGTTGGGGGGCTGCGTGAAGGGTGCAGAGCGCTTGGGGTGGGGTGTAGGAGTTTGGGGTGTAGGACGCTGGAGGTGGGATTTGGGAAGGGGGTGGCGGTGCCTTGCCCCTCATCTTTGGGGCCTTCACTGGGAATTCCGCTAGTTCTGAACTATTTACATTTGAAAAAAGTTCACTACTAGCAGAACTCGGGTGCGTGCCCCCCAACCGCTGCAGGGGGGCAGGGCACCGGGGGGGATGGGAGACCACGGGGGGAAGGGAACTGGGAGGACAGAGGGGCAGGGACCCAGGGAAATGGCTGGACCCTGGGGAGCAGGGACCCTGGGGAGGGGACACTACAAGAGAGCACTAGGCAAAGTGGGGCATTTCAGGGGGCCGGGCAAGGGCCCCTCCTTGTCTCCAGCACTTCTGCCCCATCTTGATGGTCTTTGTGGCTCCCATCAAGGCACTTTGTGACTGGGTTGCTGCTGCCCCCCAGGACAGGGATTCCCCCTGTGGCTCCCAAGCTGCCCCCTAAGTGACCTCCCCACACCATCCCCCTGGCTAATAACAAGCCTCCACGCTGGGAACTGAAGCTGCATTTCCAGGGCACGTATTTATTTAACCAAGTGACATGGGGGGTAATTAATTACAGCCATGGGGGGGGGAATAATTAAAGTGGGGGTAATTAATTACAGCCATGGGGGGGAATAATTAGAGGCGGTAATTAGAGCGTAGGAGGTAATAACTGGGCTTATTTACAATATACAAGAGTCTGTGTGTGTGGCACACGTGCCCCGCCAAGTCTGTCCCTGGGGGCATGTGGGTGAAGTCTGGGCACTGGAGGGGCATGGGAGCCCCACTTCCAGCCCAGTGGGGGCTCCATCTCCTGCCACTGGCCCCATTGTGCTCTGTGGGCTGAGGAGGCTGACGGTGAGGACCCAGGTTTGATCTTGCTGGGGGGCTGTGAGAGGCCCAGAGCTCCCCAATCACCCCCTTGGATTGTATCGCTCTGCCCACCTAAGCAGTGCCCTGCAACGGGAGCACCCAGAGCCCCTGCTGTGGCCCCCAATGCATGCTGGGATGTCCCCAGGGTCCCAGAGCAGGGCATGCTGGGACGTCCCAGGGTGCGGGCCCTGGAGAAAGCCATGAGGGGATATCATACGGGGGCCCCGGAGCAAGGCATGCTGGGATGTCTCAGGGCAGGTGGTGGAGCAGGGCATGCTGGGAAGTCCCAGGGCAGGGAGCCCGGAGCAGGGCATGCTGGGATGTCTCAGGGCAGGGGGCCCGGAGCAGGGCATGCTGGGAAGTCCCAGGGCAGGGAGCCCGGAGCAGGGCATGCTGGGAAGTCCCGGGGCAGGTGGCAGACCAGGGCATGCTGGGATGTCCCTGGGCAGGGGGCCCGGAGCAGGGCATGCTGGGAAGTCCCCAGGCAGGGGGCCCAGAGCAGGGCATGCTGGGAAGTCCCAGGGCAGGGGGCCCAGAGCAGGGCATGCTGGGAAGTCCCAGGGCAGGAGGCTTGCAGCAGGGCATGATGGGATGTCCCGGGGCAGGGGGGCTGGAGCAGGGCATGCTAGGAAGTCCCAGGGCAGGGGGCCCGGAGCAGGGCATCCTGGGAAGTCCCGGGGCAGGAGGCCCAGAGCAGGGCATGCTGGGATGTCCCCGGGCAGGGGGCCCAGAGCAGGGCATGCTGGGAAGTCCCAGGGCAGGGGGCCCAGAGCAGGGCATGCTGGGAAGTCCCAGGGCAGGGGGCCCAGAGCAGGGCATGCTGGGAAGTCCCAGGGCAGGAGGCTTGCAGCAGGGCATGATGGGATGTCCCGGGGCAGGGGGGCTGGAGCAGGGCATGCTAGGAAGTCCCAGGGCAGGGGGCCCGGAGCAGGGCATCCTGGGAAGTCCCGGGGCAGGAGGCCCAGAGCAGGGCATGCTGGGATGTCCCCGGGCAGGGGGCCCAGAGCAGGGCATGCTGGGAAGTCCCAGGGCAGGGGGCCCGGAGCAGGGCATCCTGGGAAGTCCCGGGGCAGGAGGCCCAGAGCAGGGCATGCTGGGATGTCCCCGGGCAGGGGGCCCAGAGCAGGGCATGCTGGGAAGTCCCAGGGCAGGGGGCCCAGAGCAGGGCATGCTGGGAAGTCCCAGGGCAGGAGGCTTGCAGCAGGGCATGGTGGGATGTCCCGGGGCAGGGGGGCCGGAGCAGGGCATGCTAGGAAGTCCCGGGGCAGGGGGCCCAGAGCAGGGCATCCTGGGAAGTCCCGGGGCAGGGGGCCCAGAGCAGGGCATGCTGGGACGTCCCAGGGTGCGGGCCCTGGAGAAAGCCATGAGGGGATATCATACGGGGGCCCCGGAGCAAGGCATGCTGCGATGTCTCAGGGCAGGTGGTGGAGCAGGGCATGCTGGGAAGTCCCAGGGCAGGGAGCCCGGAGCAGGGCATGCTGGGAAGTCCCGGGGCAGGGGGCCCAGAGCAGGGCATCCTGGGAAGTCCCGGGGCAGGGGGCCCAGAGCAGGGCATGCTGGGATGTCCCCGGGCAGGGGGCCCAGAGCAGGGCATGCTGGGAAGTCCCGGGGCAGGGGGCCCAGAGCAGGGCATGCTGGGAAGTCCCAGGGCAGGGGGCGGACCAGGGCATGCTGGGATGTCCCCGGGCAGGGGGCCCGGAGCAGGGCATGCTGGGAAGTCCCGGGGCAGGGGGCCCGGAGCAGGGCATCCTGGGAAGTCCCGGGGCAGGGGGCACAGAGCAGGGCATGCTGGGAAGTCCCAGGGTAGGGGGCTTGGAGCAGGGCATGCTGCTGGGAAGTCCTGGGGCAGGTGGCGGAGCAGGGCATGCTGGGAAGTCCTGGGGCTACGCCGGGGACACCTGGCTGGAGGAGACTGAGGAGACCTGGGTGGCCTGCGAGGACCCTGAGACGTCGTCGTCCTCCCCGAAGGGGCTGCGGCCACAGAACAGCAGCTTGAGCAGGCAGGAGCGGAACTGCAGGAGAGGGGAGTCAGTGGGGCCTGAGCAGGTGCTGGGGGTCACAGCCCCGACTCACTCCTCCCCTCTCTTTTCTCTCAGCTCATTGCCAGGCATCTCCCCCTCTAATCCCAGCTCCCCCAGTGCTGCCAACTTACTGCCCCCCCACCCTTCAGCCTGCTTGCCCCCAGCCTGGCTCCCCGCCCAAGCCCGGCTCCTCCCCAGCCTCCTTCCTCCCCAGCCCAGCTCCCCCCCAGCCTGCTTCCCCTGCCCCATACTATCCCAGCCCCCCAGCCCAGTCTCTCTGAGCACATGCCAGCCCCCAGCCAGCCCGGCACGGACCTGCTTGTTCATGAAGACGTAGATGATGGGGTTGTAGACGGTGGAGGCCTTGGAGAAGACGGCGGGGATGGAGGCGAGGCGCACGTCAAAGGGCTCCCCTCGGTGCATCACAACCCACAGTGCAAAGGAGGCATAGGGCAGCCAGCAAACCAGAAACCCGGCCACCATCACCACCACCATCTTGGTCACCTCCCGCTCAGCCTTCTGCGTCGTGGCTGATTGCTCCTGCTGCTTGGCCACCTGTGGGGGGGAGGGGCATTGGGTGGGGTGGGGCACGGCAGCCATTGTGTGCAGCCCAACCTCACCTGTGGGGCACAACAGCCTTTGTCTGGGATCCACTCTGACCCAGGAGGCACTGCCTGGGGTCTGGCCACACCCAGGGGGACCAATGTAGGGGCCCCACTCTCATCTATGGGAGCAGAGGGCAAGGACCACCACTGCCTAGGACCTGTCCTTCCCCATGGGAGGTAGCGACAGCCCCTGCAGGGGCCATTGTGTGGGGCCTGCCCTCATGTTTGGGGTACAGTGGCCAGTGTGTCATCTATGGGGCATGGCGACCATATTGCTGGGACCCACCTTATTCCATGCAGACATGACTGGCCACCTCCAGGGACCCACCCTCATTCACTCACCTCAGCCATCTTGGTGGGAGCCATCCTCATTCGTGTTGGGCAGCCATATTAGTGGGACCCACCTTAATCCACACAGGGTGGCCATATTGTTGAGATCCTCTCTAACCTATTGTGGACACAGATGGTGCAGGGCGGCCATTTTGGTGGCATCCACCTTAATCCTTGTGGTGGCATGGTGTTTACAGGGTGTCCATATTCACGTGGGAATACAGCCTGGGGAACCCACCCTAATCTACACGGATGGTGCAAGATGGCCATCTTGGTAGGGCCTACCCTAACCATATGGAGGCCTGGTCAGAGTTAGGGAATCTGCACTATTGGTGGGACACACACAAACCCACCTGGCTTGGGGATGGACAGGGAGGTTATCATGGGGGAACCTGCCTCAACCTGTCTCTAGGGGTGAGAAGCAAACGTGGATTTTGCTTTGGGGACCCACCCTACTCCATAAAACGGCTGAAGAAAGAATGGGGGGGGCACCACTCTGGAGGGGGAAGATGTCTGCCATATTGGTGGGACCCCCCTGCCCATATGGAAAGGAGATCTGCAGATGAGACATTACACTGGGCAGGCGGTTTCCACCATATTGGGGGGACCCCCAGTCACTGGGAGGGGGAAGGGCATGGCCCAGGCCTGTCTGTCCCTCCCCTGCTGTATAAGGACTCAATAAAGTGGGCTCAGCCCAAACTTAGCATGTTCCTGTCTGTGTCAGAGCAGCTCAGTCCCCACCCCTGCTGCATACCTGCCCCTCAAGCCCCAAGCGCCACCTCCCCCATACCCTTTGGCAGGGCGCCCCAGGGCTTTCCTAGCACTGTGACCCAGAGGTTTCCTGTGCCTGCGAGCCGATGTGGAGGGTCCCCATGGAAGGGAAGGGTCCATGGCAGTCTCTGTGGTGGGGAAGTTGGGGGATCCCCCTGCTGATGGGATGAAGGGTGGTGGGTCCCTGCACAGGGAGGGACACATACTAGTAGGGGCAGGGGGGGCTGGGACGGAGGGTTGACCCAATGGCATTGGAGTTCAGACAAGGTGTGTGGGTGGCTGGAGTTGGGGAGGGCCCATGTCAGCGGGGCTTCAGTGGAACGGGGGCAATCGGGTATCTGTGCTGGGAGGAGCTGAGGTGCCCTGTGGAGGCAGGAGGAGTATCGGGGTACCCCATGGCAGTGGGGAGAGCGCAGGGGCCCCATGATGGTGGGAGGAGGGGATTCGGGAGGCATGTGGCGGCAGAAGGGGAGACTCACAGTGCGCAGCGTCAGCAGCAGGCGACCATAGGAGAAGATGATGATGGCAAGGGGGACCCCAAAACAGAAGCAGAAGAGGAAGATCACGTAGGACTCATTGTTCCACTTGTTGTTGGTCGTGTACCAGTCAGGGCCGCATGAGCACTGCAGCCCTTCAGGGATGTACCTGCGGGGGACACAAACAGCTGCTAGCCCAGCCCTGCCCACCCCGGGCTGCCAGAGCCCACACTCCTGACCAGTGTTCCCTGAAAGCTGGGCGCTTCGGTGGCCGAGCAGGAGAGATTCAGGTGCCGCCCAGATGATTAGCAGAGCACTCACAGCATGTGTTTGTATGCTCATGCCTCGGTGCACAGAACAAAATTTATTCCATCCATGGATGAAAAAAATTAAAGGGAACATTGCTGGTGCACCTCGCTCCCAACTGCAGCCCCTGCTAGCCCAGCCCTGCCCCACAGCCCTACCAGTGCCCCACATCCCAGACTGCAGCCACTGTTAGCCCAGCCCTGACCTGCCCCACAGCCCTGCCAGTGCCCCTCACCCCCAACTACAGACCCTGCTAGCTCAGCCCTGGGCTTCCCCTGCTGACACCTACCGGCTCCATCCAAAGAGAGGGGGTGCAGACGCCACGAGGCCAAAGACCCAGGTAGCAAGACAGCCGATAATGGCGTGGGTACCACGGAATGTGAAGTTCCCCAGGGGTTTGCAAATCACCAGGAATCGCTCGAAGGCAACGACGGCCAGAGACCAGAGACTCACCATGCCTGAGGGGGAGAGCCTGAGGGCAGCACAGATCTTATCCGCTTCCAACCCCCTGCCTTTGACTGGCAGCCCCGTTCACCCAGCCCTGTTCCCAGCTCTGCCGATGCCCCTGACTCCCAACTGCAGCCCCACTCACCCCCTAATGTGGCGGCGAATCCCTCAATCTTGCAGGCCGTTGGGCCCAAGGCGAAGTACATCTGGGAGAAGCTATAGAAGGCTGTGGTGGAGCCCACGCAGACCACCAGCAGGTTGGCTACAGCCAGGTTGACCAGGATGTAGTTGAGGTGGGAACGCAGCTTCTTGTACTTGGCAGTGCAGAAGACAGTGAGGATGTTGATGGGCGTGCCCAACACGATGAGCAGGAACATGAAGGCCGACATGCCCATGAAGGTGGCCGGGCTGCCCAGGTGAGTCTGCGGCACCAGGAACGGGCTCAGCGCTGTCAGATTGTTTGTGTCCAGGGGCACCGGGATGAAAAAATCCTCCGGGAGGTCATCCCACAAGTCACGGGTCTTGTGCATGGCTGATGGGAAGGGGAGGCCCAGGTGGATGGGGGCAGTGGGGCAAGGTATGTTTGTGGAAATTGGGACAGGAGAAGCTACGGGATGGACGGAGGCGTATTTATGGAACGAGAGACAAACACAGACAGACAGAGAGAGATGGCGGGTGGGCGGATGGATGGACAGACATACAACCAGCTAACACCAGTACACCAGCAGGAAGGAGGGAACGCAGTGGCTGAGGATAGAGAGGGGAGCGTTTCCGTGCCTCTGCTCACTCCAGCCCTATGTCACTGGGCACTCAGGCTGGTGAGGGGGTCATGGCGGGTGGCAGCGAGTGGCGGAGGGGCCAGGAGAGGGGTCTTTTATACCCTAGGGAGCTGGGGGGCACCCTGGATCACACAGGGAGGGGCAGTGGGATCTGTCTTTGCCCCAGTTAACACTGGCTCCTTAATCGCCCCTAAAACTGGAAAGCTCAGCTGAGCGGGGCTTATCCCCCGGCTGTGCTGCGCCCAGCACAGCCCCAGGGCTGCAAAGACGGGCTTAGCTGCAGAGCCAAGCGGCTTTGCCAAAGACTAATCACACCCAAGCCCCGATTAAGCCCTGGCTTTACAGGGGGAGACATGGGGGTTGACTCACAGACTACTGGGACCAACTCCTTCCAATAGGGCCCAGAAGCAAAGGAGTTAATGGGAGACCCTCTGGATCCGCCCATTTCCTGGGACAGACCTCCCACTCCCCAGTTCTGATGGTGCCCCTAAATCCTGACTCACAGCCCTCTGATAGCCCAGCGCTAGCATGTCTGCCTGGTCTCCTTGGCAGGGCTGCAGCCATGTGGGTCCCAGGCTGCAAGACATGGTGGGGGGCAAAGGGCCAAGCTGTTCAAGGCCCTCAGTGTGAAGTTACATGGGCAAATGACGAACAGGATGGACATTTCCCTTTGCAGAGACATCAGGATGGGAGCACCTTTGCAAGACAGGAAGGGGCCTCCTCTCTCAGACAGCATGTGGTACAAGAGCAAACAGAACAGAGCCATTATTGTGGGACCCACCTGCCTTCCCCTCCTGGCAGTTAGAGGTTTGGGGTCATGCCAGGCTGGGACTGCATCACTGGCCATCATGGCTAGTGGCCAGCATTGGACCTGTCTCCCTGGGACTTTGCTCACTCCTTGCTGCCCAGCCACCCCTGCACAGTGTCCTGTGCCACAGAGTCCCACAGGCTGGCAACGTGCTGGATGGACATTTCCTCGGGCAACTCCTGGCTCACTCAGCACGGGGAACAGGCACTGACCAGGGGCTGTAACGCACCATCCCACCTCGGAGCCGGTAACTGTTTGTCTCATTCTCCAAGGTCTCCTCCTGCAATGTGCACGAGCCCCGCCCTGCGACGGGTCCCACCCCGCATTACCATCCACCCCAGGATCTGTCCTGTCCTGCAATCGATCCTGGCCTGTGATCTGACCTGCTTTGCCACTGACCCTGCCCTGCAATCTGACCCATGATCAGTCCTGCCATGCCATCCACACTGCAACTGCCATCTGTCCTGCCTGCCATCCACTGCAATCTGCCCTGCCGCGCCCTATGACCTGCTCTGTGATCCGTCCTACCCCGCCCTCTGAGCCACCTCCCGATCTATCCCACACTAGGATCCACTCTGTACTGCCAACTTCCCATCCCCACAATCGGCTCCGCCATCTCCCCTACAATTGTCCCTGCCTGCCATGCACCCTGCCAGGGACAGGTCCCCCTCGCTATCAGCCATCACCATCTGCCCCCCACAGGGCAGGGGGGAACCTCACGGGGATCTGCCGGAGCTGCATGTCTTGCTCTGAGGCTCCAAACTGGGTCCCAGGGCTGCCAATCCCGGGCCTGCCTGACTCCTTTTCTGCTGCTCTGGGCTCTGCACAGCTGCCAGCCTGTCACTAGATGGCACCACGACACCACAAATCCCAGGGCCGGCCGGCCGGCCGGGGTGGGGTGAGGCGGGGGGGGGGGGGAAGGACTGGTACTACATGTATATTGGACAAACTTCTCAGACACTTCACCAAAGAATCAATGCACATAAAACAGACATCAGGCTCTCTCAAAGCTGTTGCTTGCCATTTTAACCAGACTGACCATTCTCTCGATGACCTTAAAACATGCATATTGCTTCAAAGAGATTTTAACTCCAGACTTCAAAGAGAAGCCTCAGAACTGTCATTCATGCTTAAATTTGACACTTTGCTTACGGGTCTTAACAAAGATGCTAATTATCTCACCCATTACAAAGATAGCTTCCCTAATTATCACCCCTAATATCATTACCTCACAGACACTAACCTTCCCCCCTCCTCTGTTCTTAAACCTGATTTGTCATTGTCATATGTGTTCACTTTTTTTTGATTGTATCACTTTGGTATATATGGTTGTGCCAATTTTCTTCCACATATTGATCTGAGGAAGTGGGTCTGGCCCACGAAAGCCCATCACCTAAAAAACCATCTTATTAGTCTTTAAAGTGCTGCATTGTCCTGTCTTTTGTTTCAGCTAGACCAGACTAACACGGCTGCATCTCTATCACTACATCTCCCAGGAGCCTTTGCAGAGGGTAATTTAGAGCCACAATCAGCATTTACACCCTTCTCTCTCTGCCAACGTGCTCTGGCCCTGCCACCCCACAAGCGAGCCATGGGCCAAATCCCCAGAGTAATGGAGGAGGGGAATCACGTCCAGAAGCAGGGATTAGGACTAAATCTGGAGTTTGTGCTGACGGGATTAGTGGGAGCATGTGGGGGCTTGGAGCTGGGGGAGAGCCCAGGGTCAAGAGTTAGGAGCACTCTCAGAGGTGGGGGGGCAAGGCTGGGCTGGCAGGGGCCATGGGTGAGGAGTGAGGGGCACTGGCAGGGTCCCAGGGCTGGGCTAGCAGGGTCGTAAATTGGGAGTAAGGTGCATCCGCCAAACTGGGGTGGGGGGCAGTGCTAGACCAGCAGGGGCTATGGGTCAGGAGTGAAGGGCACTGGTAGCCCAGGGCTGGGGTGGCAGGGGCTATGGGTTGGGAGTGAGGTCCCGGCAGAACTAAAGCGAGGGGGGGGGTGCTGGGCTGGTAGGGGCATTAGCATAGGGGGGCTCCCAGAGCTGGACTGGAGGGGGCTGCAGGTTGGGAGTAAGGGCTTGGCAGAGCCTGGGGAGACCCAGGGCTGGCTAGCTGAGGGCCATGGGTTGGTACTGAGGCTTTGGGTATCACTTTCTTCTTTGCTGTACCAATACCTGTGGCATTGTGACCCCCTGCCCCACATTCCTTGGCTTGGGATGAGGAGGAAGGGTGCCAGTTTTAGCACTTTCATCAGCGCTGGGCATGGGAGAGGACGGGCTGGGCAGAGGTCCAGGCAAATCAGGGCAGGGTGCACCCTGCAGGAACTGAGGGCAGGTAAATCCAGGCAGCCCCGCCTTGTGGGTCCCTGGTCCAATCATGGGGCCAGCCACCCCGGCCAGCTCCTAACACCCAGGCTCCAAGGTGGGGGCGTGGTGGTTATAATCCCTGCCTCCCCAAGGGGACTGGGAGCATGGGCAGAAATTAAAGTCGGGGGATTATCTTGAGGCAGCTGTTGTGAGGCCAATTAAAGCTCATCTCATCTCGCATTGCGCTTCCGGGGGGGGAGGAGCAGGGCCCACCCCCCACCTCTCCCCTACCTGGGGCACAGGCTGGCTGGCTCAGAGACACAGAGTCTTTCCCCTCGGGGGAGCGTCAGTCGAGGGGATACATTTGGGTGTGGGGCTAATGGCCCTGGGGGCAGCTGCACTGTCTGACAGCAAGGATGGCTACCCCTTCCCTGACCCAGAAGACTCCCTTCTCTTTCTCCCAGGAGTCCTGGCTCCCAGCCCCCCGCCCCCTTTGCCCCGATGCCTTGTGCCAAGCATGGCCCATATACCGGGAGGGCCTGGCAGAGAGGGGAGAGCAGCGTCCCCTGCTGGAGGGCTGGGGTTGTTACTGACCAGACGGCTGGCACCCTGAAGACCAGATGGTAGGTTAAGGGCCCGTGTGGCTGTGAGAGTCCATAGCCGGGGGGGGCAGCTTTCTCATGCACTGACACAATGCCTTCAGCCATAGGTGGCTCAATATGGTGCCCCAGGGCTGCCCACAGGGTCGGGGCTGGAGCTAGCGCAGCAGCGATTCCCCGCTGAATGACGGGAGGCTTCGGCCGCAGCCTCTGCTGCTGAGAGGCCAAAGTAGCAGGCGGGGGTTTGGGTGTGAATTGCAAGTAATGGGGGAGTGCAGGAGAGGGGCATGGTGGACTCCGGGGTGGCTGTGGCAAGGTGGGGTGGTTGTGGAAGAGAACAGCCTTGGCATGACGGGGCCGCCAGGCTGGGGGGGTCTTGCTGTGACGGGGTGGCCATAGAGTGATGGGGAGTCCAGGCTGGGGGACTGAGAGCGCCTTGGCATGACGGGGTGATCACTTTGGGGAGAGCGGGGAGTCATGGCAAGGCAGCCACCTTGTGGGGGCTTTGGCATGAAAGGGAGGCCAGCGGATGGGGTGGGGGGCAGCCAAGTTGGAGAGCTAAGTGGTCTTGACGTGATGAGGGGACTATGTTGGGGGCCCAATGTGGCTTTGAGGTGATTAGGGGCCATGTTGTGAGGCTCTGGCGTGATGGGGTGGCCAGTCTGAGGGGGGGGCTGTGAGTGGACAGGCAGGGAGAGATGCAGGGGGGGCTGTGAGGGAGTGTCCAGGCTGGGGTGCAGGGGGGTGGGGGGGCTGTGAGTGGACAGGCAGGGAGAGATGCGGGGGGGGGCTGTGAGGGAGTGTCCAGGCTGGGGTGCGGGGGGGTGGGGGGGCTGTGAGTGGACAGGCAGGGAGAGATGCGGGGGGGGGCTGTGAGGGAGTGTCCAGGCTGGGGGGCAGGGGGGGGGCTGTGAGTGGACAGGCAGGGAGAGATGCGGGGGGGGGGGGCTGTGAGGGAGTGTCCAGGCTGGGGTGCGGGGGGGGGGCTGTGAGGGAGTGTCCAGGCTGGGGTGCGGGGGGGTGGGGGGGCTGTGAGTGGACAGGCAGGGAGAGATGCGGGGGGGGGCTGTGAGGGAGTGTCCAGGCTGGGAGGCGGGGGGGGGGCTGTGAGTGGACAGGCAGGGAGAGATGCGGGGGCGGGGGGCTGTGAGGGAGTGTCCAGGTTGGGGTGCGGGGGGTGGGGGGCTGTGAGTGGACAGGCAGGGAGAGATGCGGGGGGGGGCTGTGAGGGAGTGTCCAGGCTGGGGTGCGGGGGGGGCCTGTGAGTGGACAGGCTGGGAGAGATGCGGGGGGGGGGCTGTGAGGGAGTGTCCAGGCTGGGGTGCGGGGGGGGCCTGTGAGTGGACAGGCAGGGAGAGATGCGGGGGGGGCTGTGAGGGAGTGTCCTGGCTGGGGTGCGGGGGGGGGGGGCTGTGAGTGGACAGGCAGGGAGAGATGCGGGGAGGGGCTGTGAGGGAGTGTCCAGGCTGGGGTGTGGGGGGGCTGTGAGTGGACAGGCAGGGAGAGATGCGGGGGGGGGCTGTGAGGGAGTGTCCAGGCTGGGGTGCGGGGGGGGGGCTGTGAGTGGACAGGCAGGGAGAGATGCGGGGGGGGCTGTGAGGGAGTGTCCAGGCTGGGGTGCGGGGGCGGGGGGCTGTGAGTGGACAGGCAGGGAGAGATGCAGGGGGGGCTGTGAGTGGACAGGCTGGGATGTGGGGGCGGGGGGCTGTGAGGGAGTGTCCAGGTTGGGGTGCGGGGGGGGGGGCTGTGAGTGGACAGGCAGGGAGAGATGCGGGAGGGGGGGCTGTGAGGGAAGTGTCCAGGCTGGGGTGCGGGGGGGGGCTGTGAGTGGACAGGCAGGGAGAGATGCAGGGGGGGCTGTGAGTAGACAGGCTGGGATGTGGGGGCAGGGGGCTGTGAGGGAGTGTCCAGGTTGGGGTGCGGGGGGGGGCTGTGAGTGGACAGGCAGGGAGAGATGTGGGGGCGGGGGGCTGTGAGGGAGTGTCCAGGTTGGGGTGCGGGGGGGGGGGCTGTGAGTGGACAGGCAGGGAGAGATGTGGGGGCGGGGGGCTGTGAGGGAGTGTCCAGGTTGGGGTGCGGGGGGTGGGGGGCTGTGAGTGGACAGGCAGGGAGAGATGCGGGGGGGGGCTGTGAGGGAGTGTCCAGGCTGGGGTGCGGTGGGGGGCTGTGAGTGGACAGGCAGGGAGAGATGCGGGGGGGGGCTGTGAGGGAGTGTCCAGGCTGGGGTGCGGTGGGGGGCTGTGAGTGGACAGGCAGGGAGAGATGAGGGGGGGGGCTGTGAGGGAGTGTCCAGGCTGGGGTGCGGGGGGGGGCTGTGAGTGGACAGGCAGGGAGAGATGCGGGGGGGGGGCTGTGAGGGAGTGTCCAGGCTGGGGTGCGGGGGGGGCTGTGAGTGGACAGGAAGGGAGAGATGCGGGGGGGGGCTGTGAGGGGCCGTGACGGGGGTAGCCATGTTGTGACGAGGCAGGCGGGGGCGCCGGGGTGCCCAGGGCCGGCCTGGGGGGATGCGATGCCCAGGCAGCGGCCGGTGCCGCTGGCGGAGTGGCCGGGAGGTGCTGGTGGGCGGGGGTCGCCAGGGGCCTCGTTTGCGCCAGGAGAGACCGCTGGAGGAACGGTGTGCGGTGACGGTTGAAGAGAAAAACCGTTAAAACCGTTAAATTTCAAATCTCCGTAGCTTGAGGCCTCTCCCCGCCCCCTTAGTTAAGTGACGGATGGGCCGCTCGACCAATGGGCGAGCTGAGCGGTCGTCAGCGCCCAATCAGGATCCGCGCGCGCTCCCACGGGCCCTTCCCCTTTAGAACGTTGTAACTGACAGCGCTTCCCGCCAATTCCAACGGCCGCCGGGAGCGCGCCGGCCCCGCCCGTCGGGGCCAACGGCGTAGCCAATGAGCGCGGGGCGGCGCATTGAGCGACAGCGGCGGCGCCCAATGGGCGCTGCAGGGGCGGGGCCCCTCGGTCCGGGTTTCCTCTCCGGCTCGGTCTATTCCCCCCCGCCCCCCCTCACTCCCCGCGGGTTCTTCGCTGCGAAGAAAATGGCGGCAGCGCCGAGCGGAGACGAGGAGAGATTGTGAGTGACCGGGGGAGGGAGGAGACAGCAGGGGACGGGACCATTCGGCCCCATCCCGTGGGGGGGAGTCGGACGGGCCCATCTCGCGGGCCCCGCGCCAGTAGAGGAGGGGGAGCGCGCGCGGGGGGCTGTGGCCGTTGGTTCCTTCCCGCTCGCGGCGGCCCCTCCTCTCCCTCCCCTTCCCTTCCCCTTCGCGCGCGCTCGGGGGCCCCGAGTGCGTCACAGCGGCCCCCGCTGCCCTGGGCGGGGCCGCCCCTCACCTGGGGGTGTGGAGTGAGGTCAAAGGTCAGCTCGCGCCAGCCGGGCCCCTCGCGACGCCCCCGCTGCCAACGGCTCGCGCCCCTCCCCCCCGGGCGCCAACGGCCCCTTGTGCCGCCCCACGCCCCCCTGCAGGCGGCGTCTCCCGCCAGGCCCCGTCACGCCCCCCGGCCCTGGCGCCAAGGCGGGATCCCCGGCAGCCCCCAGCCCCTCCCCCGCCGGCCCGGCCCGGCCCGCTCGCTGGGCTCCCGTTGCCGGGGCCGGGGGCCGGGGGGTGCCCTGCCCTGCCCTGCACGGAGGCCCCCTCTTTGTGGCCGGCCCGCTCGCTGGGCCCGGCCGCGAGGGGCTCCTACTGCCGGGGGCCGGGGCCGGGGGGTGCCCTGCCCTGCCCTGCACGGAGGCCCCCTCTTTGTGGCCGGCTCGCAGCCCGGCCGCGGGGTCGGCAGGGAGCAAAGCTGGGCGCCGGGAGAGCTGCGGCTGCGGGTCAGAGCTAGCCCCGCGCCGGGCCCGCACGGGAAGAGGCCTGGGCTGGCTGCTAGAGGCCGCTTTAACGGCCCGAGCTGGTCGCATCCCTTTCAGTTTGCTGTCAGTTACGTCTAGACGCTGCGTCTTGGAGATGCGGTGTCCGGAGAGCAACCCGGGGCTGCAGGAGAGGGGCCGGGAGGCTGTTACAGCTGGGAGCTGAGACCCTGCGCTCTAACACCCTGTCCTGGGCTACGCAGAGGCCTCCAGCCAGACCCCTACCCTGCCTGCTCCTTCCCCTGGGGGTTCAGTGCCTTTGGAGAGGGGGTCAGACCCTTGGCAAATAGTCTGTGTGTCAGAGCTGGGAAGGGGCTCCCTTTCTTTGGGCTGTGCGAAGTCCAGGCAGTAACAGCACAGGTAGCGCCAAAGAAGAGCCCTCGGCAAACCTCCCTGCCCCTGCTCACTGCAGGCTCTTAAGAGGCATTTGAAAGGGAGGTCATTGAAACATTGCATCCCACCCCCAGGGGCACAACCCAGGGCTGCAGCTGCATTCCTGGTGGGGTGGTTGCTGTCCGTCTCTCAGGAGGGGTGTACCCCACAGCTTGCCCCAAGTGTGTCAAAAATCAGATCAGTGTCAGAATCACATGCTGTTTTTGTCCCTGCCCAAATAGTGGGTCCCTGGGCAGTTTGTGCTGTTGTGGGTCAGGATTCTGGAGGGGTTCTCTGGACTTGAGAGCACTGGAGGTTAATTGAAGCCTGAGGTTCTGCCCATAGCCAAGTGACTCCAGGGGCTGGGGCTGGGGGAGGAAACCCACCTGTGTTGCAAGACTTGTGATGAATGCCCAAGAGTTGGCTGCACTAGCTGGCAGGGGGGAAGAGGACTCGACCAGAGCAGTAGGCTCGCATTGTGATGGGGGTGGGACTGATCCAAGCTGAGAGGATTCTGGTGTGATGCGGGAACCCCCAATATTTGTCAGCAGCAACAAGGGGACTGCCAATTTCTGTTGAGGGAGCCCCTCCATTGTGTGACATGATGGGGGGACCCCCCATCTTAGTGCGGGCTTGCCTGGCACAACAGGGCCCCCTCTGGCTACTGCCATGCCGTACTAGAGATGAGTATGTGCATTGGGGAGTAGCCCCCAGTGTATGTTGGTGTGTTAGCTGCATTCGTGGTGCCTCATGGGGAGGGAGCAGGCACTGACTTGCTGCACGTGGAAGGCAGAGCCCCCTTGCTGAAGGTGGGTGGGTGAGACTCGGGAACTAAAACCAGGCTCCTGGTGGCTTTGGCCAGGATGCGGGGATTGTATTTTTGGAGGCTGAAGGGCTGCTGACCAGGGCCTCTGCTGTACTGAGCAGCCAGCGTTGTTGTGTCTGTAGGCAAAGGGATTGCCCTGCACCGTTGTCTGGATTGCCGGGGGAGGGGTCTTCCTCTGGCCCGTGCCCTCCATGTGCAGGCGGGGTTCCATGGCTCGCTCCTTCCACTCCAGGTGTGAGCATGTGAGCATTGTTCGAAGATGCTCTGACTTGCGCCCAAAGCTTAAGGTTTGTCCTTGCCTGCGGGCTGACTGTAGCCTTCGCTCACCATCCGTAGCCCCACACGTGGGGTGAATTTTGGCACCTGGGCATTTCACTGGGCCAGATGCCCGTCCCGATGTCACAGAGACCGTGTCTCTTTAGACCGTGAATCTGAAGATGCTTCTATGAGGCAAAGCGGAGGGGTCCCTCTAGGATTCCCCAGGTGTAAAAATCTGTGGCTGAGTGAAAGTATTGGGTGGGGAGTGGTTGGGGGTTGGCTGGACAAGTTCTTGGAGCCTCCCGGGTAGGAGGTCAGACCTGACTCTCTTGTGAGCTCACTAGGAGATGGCTCGGGGCTGGGGCCTGCTGATTTGGAGGCTTCAGGGAAACCCTGACAGCCTCTGGTTTTGCTCGTGCCATGGGGGGCTTGAGTCCCAGGGGTGCACAGTTAGTGCTTGTGAAAACCAGGCTGGTGCCGACTCAGATCTTTGACTCATGTTCACTCTGAGCCCACCATGGCCTGTGCCTCGCCTCTGTCCTCCACCACTGCACAGAGTTGGCGCTCAGCGCTTGGAAGCTGCAACATGCCTTGGAGTACCTCTCTGGAAAGGCACTTTTGGAGCATGGGAGAAATGTTCCTTTACCCCCTCCCCAGTCATGAGGCTGAGAGGTTGAAAGCAGAATATTAACATTCTTTTGTCCGTTCCCCTGCAAACAGTGTTTCAGGGCCGGTGCCGCTGTGAACCTGCTCTCTGCCGTGGGGAGACGCCGGGAGCGGAAAGTGAAAGCTGCTTGAAGTGTTGGCTCTGGGCCGGCCCTCCAGGATGCCTGGGTTCTTGCCCCGGCTTCTCCCGCTGAGTCACTTTGCTGACCCAGGTCTCACTGCCGCCCTGAGGGTGAATTCCCCTTTCTGCACCCTGGCCATTTGACCCTGAAATGAACACTTGGGCGCTGCCCTGGGTCTTCTCAGCCAGCGTGTGCAGGGACAAGTGTGCCCTTAGGAGTTTCCATCAGGGGATTTAGAGACCCTGCCCGAGACCAGGCCCCAGCCCAGACTGGGACCCTCCCTTGTGCGAGGTGCTGTGCAGACCCCTGGGTCCAGCCCTGTTATCTTTTGGACATCCTGCTGAGATTGGGGACCCTTGCAGCAGACTGCACAGACCCCCTGCCAACACCCTCAAGCATGTGTGACTGCGTAAGGCCACAGGCGTCCTAGCTTTGCCACTGCTCACCCAGCTGTGCTGCCCAGCCTGTTCCCCAACGTGCTGAAGGGCGGGAGCCTGCCCTGATCTTTGGCTCAGGTGGTGTCTCACCAGGTCTGTGCAACGCCTGGTGTGATGGGGGCCCGGGCTCTACCAGCAAGTGTCTGGGATGTGGGGGGCGCTGATCTCACCTTGGGGGGGAGTCTGCAGCACCTGTCACAAGGGGGGCTGTGCAGCTCTGATCTCAGTTGGGCTGAGAGGGTTTGTGTGGGGCCCAGTCCTGGCCAGGTGCTGCATGTGGGGCCCAGTGCAGCAAGGCAGTACTGGAACATGGAGAGCAAGCCTGCATCCCGGTGCAGGTGCATCCTGGCCCTTGACTTTCAATGTCTACATGGAAGCCAGGGTGGCCGTTGCCTGGAGCAGTGACCAGAGTAGGTTTCGCTGCTTGACTGGTTTGTAGTGCGCCACCTGCTTCCCATCAGCACTGCCCTTGTTAGTCACGTGTGGTATGAGGGGGTGGGCACATGGGGGCTCTTGGCCCTGCTTTTCTTTCGCAGCTCCCTCCCAGGCTCAGGGTACAAAGGACCTCAGCCATTGCGTGGGGAGGCTGCCACTCCAAAATCCTCATCCCCGTGCAGGGATTGGTGCAGTGCCCAGGGAAACTGAGGCCCACCTGGGGTCACTGCAGGACAGTAGAACTCACATGGAACATAACAAGGCAAGTACAATGCCTACTGCGTCGTGGGGGCCTGGCCCATTGACTCAGGGGCCCAGCCTGTTGACTCGGGGGCCCTTCGGCCAATTGTCGCCAGCCGGGACCAGCCCTCGGAATGTGGGATTTCTGCATGGGAAATCCCAGGGACACAGGAGTGAAGTGAGGGCACTTCCCCAGGGCAGAGTACGTCCTGCCTGCACTGATGGGGGGGAAGGGGCTTGGCCCTGGGGTTCTAGCTGGGGCAGCAGGACACCGGCACGTGTGAAATGCTGTCCCTGCTTTCACCTGCTATTTCTGCATGAAGTCAGAAGAGTGTCTTGTGCCCCGAGGCAGTGGCAGGAGCTGGCAGCTGGCTGTCCCTGGCAGGGGGGCCTGGGCAACCCCCTCCCGTCACCCGCTCCATGTCCAAGCATGCTGCTTGCACAATTCCTGCCCAGCCTCCTTTGACGGCTGCGCTTGCTGCTACCCCTCTGCAGCCCCCCCACCCAGGGGGCTGCTTGTAGCTCTCCCGGGCCCCTCTGCCCAGCCTGCTTCCAGCCCTGACTGATCCATGGGGCAGACTCCTTTGGAACAAATGTGGATCTTACTGATCCTCTCGAAACAGGCCCCTGAATTCCCGCGTTCTGCGTGCTTTCATGTGGATCCCACCCGCCCTCTCTTTTGTGGCCAAGTGAACTCCTGCCCGTTCCGTCAGACTCGCTGCTTTGAATTTTAAAGCGGCTGGCACAAAAGGCCCGGGATGCATTCTCTCCCCCTTTCTGCTGGAGAGGAATGGCCTAGCTGCAGGACCTGGTGTGTGACTCAAACGGCTGAGGGGCTAGCTGGGGGCAACGAAGACACCGACTCTTCCCCCCCCCCCCTTTTCACTTTGGACAGTGCCCGCCAGCCTTTTGGTCTTGACTTGCTGTAGTTGTGTCTCGCCACTTGGAAGGCACCATGGCCCTGTCTGGCTGTGCCTGGCTCGGATCTCTGCTCCCGGCACTGCCACCAGTTCCCTGGCACCTTCGGCAAATCGGTTTATTTCTGGGCATCAGTTTCCTCTCTCTCAGCTTGTTTGTCACTGTGTGTCCGTCTGTCATTTGGGGGCCACATGTCTCTGTGGCGGGGGTCTCCCCAATCTTCAGGGTGGTCTGTGTGCCCCTGGCATGAATGGGGACCCCCGGGGTGGGCCCCTGGACCCCTGGGGAGCATGACACACCGGAGTTCTCCATTGTAGCAGGGGAGGGGGAGTGGCAAGGTGGCAGGCAGCATGGATCGTGGGTGCCCTGATCACAGCTGGAGGGCTGTGTGGTA
This sequence comes from Pelochelys cantorii, assembly GCA_032595735.1. Taxonomy (NCBI): domain Eukaryota; kingdom Metazoa; phylum Chordata; order Testudines; family Trionychidae; genus Pelochelys; species Pelochelys cantorii. The sequence goes on along the minus strand of CM064358.1, from coordinate 13,110,717 downwards.
ACCAGCATGGGTGGAAGGGAAGAGGGGTGGCACTCAGCGTGGATGGTGGGGACCCCAGTGGCAGTGGGAACAGGGGGGTGGCACTCAGCCTGAATGGCGGGGGGCATGGCACTCAGTGTGGATGGTGGGGACCACAGTGGGAGAGGGGTGTGTGGCACTCAGCATGAAGGGAGGGGTGTGTGGCACTCAGCGTGGATGGTGGGGACCCCAGTGGCAGTTGGGGCGGGGGGTGGCACTCAGCGTGAATGGCGGGGGGCATGGCACTCAGTGTGGATGGTGGGGACCACAGTGGGAGAGGGGTGTGTGGCACTCAGCATGAAGGGAGGGGTGTGTGGCACTCAGCCTGGATGGTGGGGACCCCAGTGGCAGTTGGGGCGGGGGGTGGCACTCAGCATGAAGGGAGGGGTGTATGGTACTCAGTGTGGATGGTGGGGACCACAGCGGGGGAGGGGGGGTTGGCACTCAGCATGAAGGGAGGGGTGTATGGTACTCAGTGTGGATGGTGGGGACCACAGCGGGGGAGGGGGGTTTGGCACTCAGCATGAAGGGAGGGGTGTATGGTACTCAGTGTGGATGGTGGGGGGCCCCCCCAGTGGCAGTGGGGGCGGGGGTGTGGCACTCAGCATGGATGGTGGGGACCCGGGTGCGGGTGGGGTGTGGCACTCAGCGTGGATGGCGCAGCTCCCCGTGGCAGCTTGGGGGCTCTGTGTGGCACCCAGCTCGGAAGGGCGGCTGGCCTCTGGGGGGGAGGGAGGAGGATGTGCTCTGTGCTACTGCTGGCATCTCCCAGCACACCATGGGGCGCACTTTCAGTCTTAGGCTTTGTGCAGCACCTGGGGTGCCCCCTTCCACTGAGGCACGTGCATGGAGAGGTTTTAAAAAGTGACTGTGGACCCCAGTAGGCTGTTACGCCAGGCGCTGCAGGCTCAGCCAGGCGGCCCTGGCCACAGAGGCCGCAGCCAAAGGAAGGCCTGGGATGGAAAAACCCTGCAGGCTCCCTGGGGCTCTGTGCTGCCGGTGTCACTCTGCCTCTCTGCACTCAGGGCGGGTGGGGAGATGGCACCACGGTTTCTGGGGGGGCGGGGTAGCCCGCCATTTTGAAACCTGGGCTCTTTGTAAAACAACGGCAGGTTTCCACCCACCCCAGTTTTGGAATCACTTTGTTCCGGGTTGCTCAAGACGTTCCAATCAAGTCTAGATGTTTTGTTCCAATTTCCACCGTTTCCACTGGCTTATTGCTACAGTCAGAAGAGACGTGAAGAGTGGGCAGGGTCGGATTCAGTGGAAATGGCCCTTTCACATGTCAGTGCTCTTCAGTTGTATTTGAGTAGAGTTCAGACTCTGGAACACGATACATTGAAAAATGAAGGCTGGAAATGGCTGGTGAGACTGAGCCTCGTCCCACTCTTGCGGTGCCTGTTGTGGTGTTTGCAGTATAAAATGAAACTAGTCCTTCGCTGCAAACTCCTAGTCACAGAGGCATTTGACTGAAAAGGACTTTGCAAAGTCGTCTAGTGCAGCCCGGCGGCAGGGCAGGGACACCCAGGCTGCTCCTGCCGCGTTTGTCCACCGTGTGCACAACCCCCCCCCAACACTGGCTACCCACAGCCTCCGCAGAAGCTGATTCCAGAGGTGAGCTGTCTGAGTCACAAACTTTCCCGGGATCTACCCACAGCTCCCCTCTGTGGAGTAAGCCTTTCTGACTGTCAGTTGACCCCCATCCTACTTGCCACAGCCCTTTCCAAAAGGCGGCTCTCGCTCCTGTGGGCTCAGACGAAACCTGCTGGTGTTTGTAACTAGGGAGGTTATTTTAGTAGCCAATACTGCGCAAGAGGGGTAGGCAGCTTGCGCTGGGACCAACCCCACTGCGGCTCTGTGATTTGAAAGGCAGAAGGGGTCAGGCAGCCTGCCCCCCGGGCTCCTCCTGCCTTTTCAATGTACCTGCCCAGCTGGTAGCAGCCCCTGTCCTTGGGGTCCCAACTTCCCACTGGGACCCCTGTGGACGGGGCTGCTGCTAGAGCAGCCTTGCTTGCTCCCCTCCCCCTGCTGCCCTGGGGCGGGGGGAGCGGAGACATTGGTGGCGGGAAAAGCCTGTTTCCCTAGCACTGGCTTCTGCTCCCCCCGCCCCTTGCTGCCTCTGTTTTTAACCTTTCCTCGCAAGGCAGGTTTCCTAACTCGTGGCTGGGTCTTGTTGCTCTTCTCTGGCTTGTCCGGTGTGGGCCGCTCCGCGAGCAGAGCCAGGACAGTTTCCTCTGGCTACATCTCCCCCCTGGTGACTGGTATTAGCCCTTTCCCCAACGGCTCCACGCTGCTGGCTCATCTGTCATTTGTTCGCTGCTCAAAGGCCCCGACCCTTCCCCGAAAGTCCCTGGTTCATAGGGGAATGCGTACGCTTGATCGTTCCTTCCAACCATGCTAATGTCAGCGCTTTGTTACCATCGGCAGCTTTGAAATCTCGCCTTGCATTATACAATTGAAATACTCCTAGAAGGTCAAAATGTTTGTTTTCCAAATGTGACTTTTATATTCGCTCTTGTAACTGAATTAGAATATAAACGAAACGACATTTTGAAATAGAAAATGGAGCCGTCTGGAGCTTAAAACATAGGCTGCATCTCCGAATGAGCGTGTAAATGTTCCCCCCGGGTCGAAACCCTTTGCCCTGCCTCGGCCCCCGAATGAAACTTCGTCCAAACCAGCATGGTCGTGCGGAATTTCTCTCCTCTTCACGTTCTTGCTCATGTCTATTCCAGCTTCCCCCCAGTGGCTCCCTCTTGGCTTGGCTGCAGAGCCCCCTGGAGCGGCACCAGCGGAGCCCCCTGCCTCCGATTTCCGACCTGCCCTCAGGTCCTGCTTGCCAGCTGCCCCACAGCGGGGAAGGAGGGTGGGCGTGGAAGAGAAGTGAGCGACACTGCAGTGCTGCCTGGTCAAACAGCCAGCGCGCAGTTACTCACCTGTGCGCCGCTGCTCTGCGAGATGCATTGCTCTGTCTTCCCGTCGGGGCAGGCAAGTGCCCGGCCCCGGCGTTCAGAGCCCTTGCGCTGGCAGCAGCGGGCGGTGGCGTGCGTGTGAGAGAAGGGGTTTTCCCTCAGGCCTTGGGGCCTGCCAAAGTCCCAGGGCTTCAAACCCTGCAGGTCCAGCCTCTGGCCTCTGCCAATGAGCGACCGCCCCCCCGAAAGCCACCAGCACGCAAGCGCAAGGTCTGCAAGGCCTTCAGGCCTCAGGCCAGAAAGGCAGGCGCTGGTCGCAGTCCTGGCCCCATGGCTCCATCTGTCCAGGCTGGTTCGGCTCCGCCATGGCCCTCCTATTGGGCTTTTGCTCATCTCCATCCGTGGCTGCTTGTGGCTCAGCGCCAGCAGGCCCTCGCCTGCCCAGGGATCTGGGGCCCAGTGGCAGTTATGGATCCTGTGGGTGTTCCAGCAAGCCCAGGGCACATTGCCCACTGCCCTCCCAAGCCTTGGGTGCCAGAGGGTTAACTGCCCTGCGCTGCCATGCCCCACAGTGCCCCCTGAGGCCAGGCAGGTCACCCCGACCCACACCCAGGAGCAATCAGGATGTGCCGACCCAGGGGTTTCCTCGTCTTCCTCCCTGGCTGAGGCAGCAGTGGGGACCTCTTAACGAGCATGCTCATGCCGGCCTGCGCCATCTGGCAAGCCCCCCACCTCCACACCCCCCAAAGGGGTGGAAAGAAAGTACCTTGTCCCTGTAGGAATTTGAACCCTACAGTATTCCCCAGTGCGGAGCGGTGATTGAAAAAGCTGCGGGGCCCAAGTGGAAGAAGGCGAAGCGCCTTGGCTTGTTCGCCGCAAGGTCTGTTCCACGGGGGCCTGCTGCTCGGGATGGCAAACCAGCAAGCCATCCTGAGTCGCTGCGGCTACAACTCCTGGGCCTCTCCTGCAGTTCAAGGACTTGCTGTCCCAAGAGGGGTGGGATGGATTTGCTCCCTTGGTCCACGCCGTCGTGGCAGTATCCCGCAGCGGTCTCCGGCTCTGCTGGGACGTAGCAGCGCGAGTCCTCCTCCGGCGTCCGTGCGGCGGGTTCCTCCGCCACCCGGCACAGTTGGAAGTGCCCGTGCTTCTGCTCAGGCCGGGGTCCCTAGCGGACACATCCCGTATCCCTCGGCGGCCCACACGGAGCTCCTGACGCTCTGCAGGGATGGGCTCAACATTCTGCTACTCCCGGCTTGGGCCCAGCAGCACCGCTACCCCACCCTCCTGGAGCTGCGGTACAGCCGCTCGTTCCGCTTCCCCTGCTCCCGGACCTTGGTGCACGAGCCCATGGGCACCTGCGCTGCCTTCACCTCACAGCGCGGCGGCCTCGTGGCTGAGTTTTGCCAAGCAGGCCCTCAGCAGGCGAGTGCCCCCTGCTAGGCGTACATGCCTGGCTGAATGGCAGCCCCTCGCCTGTCAGGGTCTGTAGCACGACCTGCTGCCCTCTCTGTCCCTCAGGTGCCGGGTACCCGGGGCCCCGAAAGTGCACCTGGCGGCCATCTCAGCTCCCCCGGGGAAGCTGGTTGCTCCGTTTTTGCAGCCTCCTTGGTCAGGCGCTTCCGCAAAGGTATGGGCAGACTCCCCCTTGGTCCAGGCCCCATCCCGAGGTCCCAGCCTGGTTCTTACGGTCTCATGGGTCCCTCCTTTTGGCCCTTGGCCACGTGCCCTCTGCTCCACCTCTCCTGGAGGTTGCTTCCTTGTCGCCGTCATCGGAGCCCCGCCCATTATTCCCCTAGGACAAGGTCCAGCTTTCTCCTGCCCCGGTTTTCCTCCTGCAGGCGGTGTCCAGCTTCCACGCTGGCCAGGGCCCTTTCCTCCCGTGTTCTGCCCCAAACCCCCGCAGAGCTCATGGGGTGAAGACAGCACCGCCTCGTGCCAGAGTGTGCCGCCCTGGCCAGGCCCTTTCCAAGCCTCTCGGTGCTTGGCGGCAGATCGCGCAACGGGCCTGGAGTGCCCCAGGTTACGGCTGCACCCGCATGCTGCTGCCTCTCGCAGCACGTCCTCCGCAGGCACAGCGTTCCTGGCCTGCTCGCCTTCCCGCCGCCGCGCTCCTGCGCAGAGTCCAGACCACCCCTCCGCCTGTGGTCGCTGAGAGCTGGGCCAGCACTGGAAAAGGGGAGAACCGTTCCTCGTCTTTGTAACATCGTTCAGGGTGTGCTGCTCGGGCCTGCTCTGCGCCCACCCTCCTGCCGTCCGCGGCGCAGCCAGGGGCAGACTCTCTGGTGGCCGCTTGCAATCGGCCTGAGCAGTGCCTCCCAAAGAGCAACCCTGCAAGGTCAGGACCTGTTTGGCCAGGCATCCCCCGTTTGTTAGTGAGCCCGCTCGGCACAGAGCAGTCCAGGGCCGGCCAGGGAGCTCTGGTGGGGAGGGACTTTCCCCTCCCCGGGGCCAGCCCTCAGGAGAGGCTGAAGCTGTCCGCACACGCACCTGCTTCTGCGCGGGGCTGGAAGCTGTGGGGAGGCCCCGCTAAAATGGAAAAGGCCCGTCAGTCTGCAGGTGCGGAGCCGTGTGCCCCTTCCTAGAGCCCTGGGCACGCTGTTGCAGGGCCCGAGGTGCCAGCAAGGCGCTGTACTGAATACCACGCAGCAGAGACTTGGTGGGCGTCTCTTCACCAGCGCGGCCCTGCTCTGCGGTATCACGGACTGCCCCTCTTCCTTGCACGTCTTCCCTCGTGAGCTCAGCCCTCCTGGCTGCCTTGGCCCCCTGGGATTCCAGGGGGAGGCTTTTCCCAGTCCCAGTCCCTCCACTCTCCCCTGGCGTTACACCCCCCATGGGATTGGCCCTTTTCTGGCTGCGTCCCTTCTGTGTCCAAAGGATGGAGCCATGTGTGGAGCAGAAGAGCAGCCACCCAACCCATCCCGGCTAAGAGCCATTGATGGCCCTAAGCTCCGTGGATGCTCCTAGGTCTCTGTTGTGCCCTGTTCACCTCCTGGCCCTCCCAGCATGCTCCAGCAAGGAGTTCCACAGGCCGGCCGTGCTGCGTGAAGAAATACCACCTCCTGCTTTGTGTTAGACCTGCCGCCTATTAACAGCTCCTTCTGTGGGCGCGACTGTCCAGTGCCTAGCGCCGCGGGCCCTCGGAGGGCCTGGGAGCCAGGACTTCTAGGCTCTCTAGGCGGGGGCACCCCGGCTCCTCCCCTCAGTGCTCCCTTCTGTCTGCAGGGAGGGATGCGGGGGTCAGATGGGCCCTGACGTCGCTCAGCGCAGGCGCTGAGCCTGGTCAGATGGGGTCCGGGCGCCTGCGCAGAGCCGTGACCAGCTAGGGAGTGCGTTCCTGAGCCAGGGGCTTGTAGGACACTAGCGCCAGCCCCCATGGTGCAGGGCGTGGCCACGACCCTCACGTGTCCATGAGCAGCTGCCTTCTCACCGAGATGGGGTCCCTGCTGTGCTGGGGTCAGGGCCCCCGTCTTCTGGAGAGCCTCCAGGAGGCACCGTTCCTGGGACGGCTGGTCTCCATGGCGACCTCAGCCCTTTTCTCCCAACCGAGGGGGGGCTCTGCTGGCGGGGATGCAGCCCCAGGGCCGAGCTCCGGAGCCACCTCTGCACCCAAGGTCGCTGACCCGGCCCAGTGTCCGGAGAGCCCCGCCGCGCTTGGCTGTCCAGCACACTGCCTCTTGCCACGAGGACAGGGCGGCCCGCGTCGCTCTCCGGCGGTTACCGCGGGGCCAGGACCCAGCACGCCCTTCTCGGCAAGGTGAGAGCCCTGACGTGTCGGCGCGCTGCACGGGCCCCCGGCGCTGTGCAGCCCAGAGCATCACTCAGGCGGCCTGGCAGCCCTGCCACAAGGCTAAGCGGTTGGCGGCCCGAGGGCAGGCGGGCGAGTGAGGGTGAAGGAGTGCATGTGCGTGGGGCCTGTTAAGCCCCAAGATCGGGGTGTGATGCGGCCGGGGGCCTTGCCAGGTGCCGTCCCGCGTTAGAACTGGGGCACTTGAGCAGACGGCGCCGTGAGCCCCACAGGCCGGGCTCTTAGGAGTCACTCATGGTTCTGACCCTGCCAGCTTCCAGGAGCCTGCGTCAGGTGGCAGAGAGGGGGGCGAAATGTAGCGCCCGTTCTCCAAACTGCTAATCCTGTCAAACTCCCAGCCCTAGACCTGTAACTGGTGCAGTGCCGTGCGCCTGGGCCAGCCGCTCGGGGGAGGCAGGCCAGCTGGGGCGGCGTTAACCCTGAAGCCTACTTACACCCCCTTCCAGAGCCAGCCAGGTGTTAACACCAGGCCCAGCTCCCTGCCGCGCTTGGCTGGTCAGGCCATCATTTTACAGGTGGGAAACTAAGCGGGGCTGGAAGGGTGCACCCAAGGGTCAGTGCCAGAGCCAGGAATGGAGCGCAGTGTCCTGGCCCCCGTGCTGCTGCACTGTCCCGGGGGGGGGCCTGCTCATGCATCCCAGGGCCTGGCAGCTCTCCTCTCCTGGTTACTTCCTCGTGCCCCACTTTTCACGGGTGCGGGAGCTTAGGGCGGGGCGGGGCAGACACTGGAATTCAGAGAGCTGCAGCCATCCAGCCGTCAAAACACAAAGCAGCTGCCCTTCCTGGGCCGCTCGGGACAGAAATCGCACCTGCCACAGGCACCTCGAGCCGGCTTGGCCACCCTTAGTCGTTTGGCTGGAGATGCGGCCCCCTCTACAAACCGGAGACCCAGTCGGACTCCAGGTTGCAAACCACTGGTCTATAGCGACAGCCCCCGTAGATGCAAGCGGAGGGCCTGGCACCCATGGGCCATTGCGTGCAAACCACTGCACTGTACCTCACTTCTCAGGTGGGCCCCTGGCTCCTGCAGTGGTGGGGCATGTTTAGCCATCCTGAGGTCAGGGCTGCATGGACATGCCCCCAGTCTGAGATTGGGGTCCTGGGGTGCCGGGTGCTGCACAGAGACATGCAAACACACAAACCTGTGCACACCCTGCCGCCTGACAGATCGGGGTTCTGTCGTGCCGGGCGCCGCACAGACACGCAAACACTCACACACCCTGCCGCCTGCCAGAGATCGGGGTCCTGTGGCGCTGTCCGCTGCGCAGAGACACGCAAACACTCACACACCCTGCCGCCTGCCAGAGATCGGGGTCCTGTGGCGCTGGCCGCTGCGCAGAGACACGCAAACGCACGCACGCCCTGCCGCCTGCCAGAGATTGGGGTTCTGTGGTGCTGGCCGCTGCGCAGAGACACGCAAACGCACGCACGCCCTGCCGCCTGACAGATTGGGGTTCTGTCGCGCTGGCCGCTGCGCAGAGACACGCAAACGCACGCACGCCCTGCTGCCTGCCAGAGATCGGGGTCCTGTGGCGCTGGGTGCTGTGCAGATACACACCTACACCCGCTGCCTGACAGATTGGGGTCCTGTCGCGCTGGCTGCTGTGCAGATACACACCTACACCCGCTGCCTGACAGATTGGGGTCCTGTCGCGCCGGGAGTTGTGCAGACACACACAAACACACGCACCCGCCTGACAGAGATGGGGGTCCTGTCTCGCCTGGCGCCACTCACACACACGCATGCGCGTGCACACACACACCCCCGCCTGACAGAGATGGGGGTCCTGTCTCACCGGGCGCTGCTCACATGCGCATGCGCGTGCACACACACACCCCCGCCTGACAGATGGGGGTCCTGTCTCGTCTGGCGCCACTCACACACACGCATGCGCGTGCACACACCCCCCCCCCCCCCGCCTGACAGAGATGGAGGTCCTGTCTCGCCTGGCGCCACTCACACACACGCATGCGCATGCACACACACCCCCCCGCCTGACAGAGATGGGGGGTCCTGTCTCACCGGGTGCCGCTCACACGCACATGCGCACACACACACACACCCCCGCCTGACAGAGATGGGGGTCCTGTCTCGCTGGGCTCCCCTCACACGCGTGCACTCCCCCCCCCCCCGCCTGACAGAGATGGGGGTCCTGTCTCGCTGGGCTCCCCTCACACATGCGCACTCCCCTCCCCCCCCGCCTGACAGAGATGGGGGTCCTGTCTCGCCGGGTGCTGCACACGCGCGCACCCCCCCCCCGCCTGCCAGAGATGGGGGTCCTGTCTCGCCGGGCGCTGCACACGCGCACACACACCCCCCCCGCCTGACAGAGATGGGGGTCCTGTCTCGCTGGGTGCCGCTCACACACACGCGCGCGCACACACACACCCCCCCCCCGCCTGACAGAGATGGGGGTCCTGTCTCGCTGGGTGCCGCTCACACACACACGCGCGCGCGCGCACACACACACACCCCCCCCGCCTGACAGAGATGGGGGTCCTGTCTCGCTGGGTGCCGCTCACACACACACGCGCGCGCACACACACACCCCGCCTGACAGAGATGGGGGTCCTGTCTCGCTGGGTGCCGCTCACACACGCGCGCGCACACACACCCCCCGCCTGACAGAGATGGGGGTCCTGTCTCGCTGGGTGCCGCTCACACACGCGCACACACACACCCCGCCTGACAGAGATGGGGGTCCTGTCTCGCTGGGTGCCGCTCACACACACGCGCGTGCACACACCCCCCCCGCCTGACAGAGATGGGGGTCCTGTCTCGCTGGGTGCCGCTCACACACACGCGCGTGCACACACCCCCCCCGCCTGACAGAGATGGGGGTCCTGTCTCGCTGGGTGCCGCTCACACACGCGCACACACCCCCCCCCTCGCCTGACAGAGATGGGGGTCCTGTCTCGCCGGGCTCCACTCTCTCACACACACACACACACACACACACACACACACACACACACACCCCGCCTGACAGAGATGGGGGTCTTGTCTCGCTGGGTGCCGCTCACACACGCGCATGCGCGTGCGCAGACACACTCCCTCCTGACAGAGATGGGGGTCCTGTCTCGCCGGGCACTGTGCAGAAACACACCCCCACACTCCCCGCCAGGGGCTGCATCCGGGGCCTCTGATACTGGTTGGGAGGGGAAGGGGGCTCTGCAGCTCCCGGTCTAATGTGGGAGCGTCCATCTTGGTGGGGTCTGTGCAGCATCGGGCGTGCTGGGGGCTCGGGTCTCAGGCTGGGGGCCCTCCAGGCCCGGTGGGGAGGACCCCTCCAGGCAAGGTTTCCACGCCAGCGTAAAGGGAGAGGGAGGGCGTGCGGTTGGCCAAAATCTCTGCTCCCGGCTGATGTCGGCCTGGCAGGCGCCAGAGCCAGCTGCTGTGGTGTGTGAGCCCCGAGCGCCATCGTGTGCCAGTCGTGGGAACTGCGGGGTCCAGTCCTGGCATCGCTCTGTCTGGCTGGGCTCCCCCCTGGCCCCCACGCTGCGGGTCTCCCTGGCTGGCCAAAGCAGGCGGGGGGTCCCTGCCTTGCACCAGGCCCCCCAACCCTCTTGGGTGGCCCCCTGTCCTCAGGCTGGACCTGCCGGCAGGGGCACTGGGACGCTGTCTACGCTGCATGGGGTTGGCTAGCAGGGCCGAGGACGGGGTTTATTGGCTGTGCCGCTGCCAGGTCGTCGTCGTCCCGGCACCGTGGGTCCTGCAGGCAGCCAGGGCTGATAACTACCAATGTGCCAGTCGCTCTGACCCCGGCAGCGGGGCTGGGGCCTCCTGCGCTGCTGCCGTGCCCAGGCACCAGCAGCCCCTGGGGCCCTGTTCTTGGGACGTCTGCCCAACGCCTGGCTCGGCAGGGCTGGTGGTGGCAGCAGTGCCCAGCCAGACCCCCCCGAGTGGGGGAGCAGCTGGCCCGGTGTTCGTGCAGAGCCCTGCATAGGATGCCCGGGTCGCGGGGCTGAGCTGAGGGGGAGTCCAGCGGGGTGCCGCCCTGAGAGGCAGTGTGCCAGTGGCCCGGGGTAACCCAGTGCCTCCACCCTGCCCACCGCGCCCCCTCTTCAGAGGGGACTGAACGGCTGAGCCCTGCAGGCTGACGGGCTGCTTGCGGTTTGGCCCCTAGAGCCCCATGCTGGGTGCATTCTGGGCCTTGGTTTCTCATCTGTAAACATGGGCTCCTGCCCCGTGAACAGGTGCCCGGTGTGAGAATTACGCCCACCGGGCCAGGCACGCCTCTCAGTGCCCTTGGCAGAACTCCCACTCCCGCAGTGTGGCGGCTCCGCTCGGCCCCCGGCTTGCCACTGGCCTGCCAGGAAGCAGAGTGCCCGCGAGCGCCTCTTGTTTACCAACACGGGGGGGGGGTCCTGCGGATTAATTATAGCACAGAGCAGCGAGACGCTTCCTGTTTTCTCCCCTCTCCTCCTCCACATTTATCTCAGCAGCCGGCCCCGCCGCTGAGCGAGGCGGGGAGACCTCAGCAGACATGCAGCACACAGGGCCGGAGAACGTGTCCTCGAGGCTCTCCTGGCTGCCCCCTTCCTCAGCTTCTCTAGCTTCGTCGTGTGGCCCGCTCTGGCTGGGGGCTGGACTCCTGCTGCAGCCCAGCTTCTGCTGCTCTGTGTCCAGCGTGTCCGCTTGTGCCAGCGCAGTCCTTGGGCCTGGCCCGGCGGGCCCCCCGTCAGGCTGGGCTAGAGCTGGGATCCGGTCCTGGGGAACCCAGCCCTGGGGAACCCAGCCCTCATGGAGCAGGCTTGTCCCTTTCGTCACGGACTGGAAATGCCGAGGAACAGCCTGTTCTTTCAAGCACAGGACCCGCTTCCGTGGAATAAAAACCCTCCTCGAGGAGCTATGGCGCAAAGGCCTCACAGCGGCTAGAAGAGCTCTCCAGGCTGTTTTGAGATGAGATGTGGACACAGAGATGACCGATAAGAGCCGAGCTGAGACATTAGCCTTGTTGAAATCTTTAGATGGTGCAGTGTATTAAGCAGTTATAGGAATATGAAATTGCTGTAAAATAGGATCTTACAATTGCAAAGGAAAATGTATTCTACTTGGTCTAAATGAAACATTTTGCCTTCTCAAGTGGTTTTGAGAATAGAACATCTTAGTTATACGTCTCTATAAAAAGTACTAAAATTAATATGCTGATGTCTGAAGAGATTTTACCTTCAGTCACTATTTTGTTTGTCAAAGTAATATAAAATATTAACTGTCCCCATTAAATATAGAAATAGGTTGATTTGATCAGAAAGTCTGAATATACGTATTACATTTGTCACCTGAGTCTAAACAAAACGAAATGAGCCGGGAGCCTGTGTGGTTTCATTTTGATGTTGGATAGTTTGGTTTCGAATGGCCTGTCCGAAATGCAGAGTGCCGGTACAAATCTGTGCCTTTTAATTACGTGTGTCTCAGAGACTCCAACCTTGCCGAACGGGTTTGTTTGTGCAATGTCAAATCATCACAAATCAATAAGATGTATCCACCCAGAATAGCTACAAGTCTAAGCTAAACCCAATTAGCCTCTCCCCCCTTTGACCGGACCAGGGGGCAGGCGGTGTCAAACCATTTTCTACACAGCCTGTAAAGCAAGGGGATGGGGACCGGCTGAGTGCTTGTCTCTTGCTCAGTGCTGCCATTAGCAGCCTGCTGCTGTCCAGTTGCTAAGTTCTCAGCCATTTTTAGCTTTTTCACTTTCCCAGTTGCTCCGAGGCAACAGCGGGGACTTGGAGCTAGAACAGAAATAGCCTCTGAAACCCAGAGCAAGTGACCTGAAACAAGAGCCCAAACCGGTGGCAGGTCGCTGCGCTGTCAGACATGCGTGGGAGGTTAGCGGCCGGAACGGCGCAGCGTGGTGAAATGCAGCGAGCACCTACTGCTGGAGTCTGGTCGGCCTCTGGCTTCGGGCTCGCCAAAGCGGCATGGCTGCTGGCTGCCGCGTTAGTGACTGTCACTCGGACTGTGGTGACCCTAGTGCGTCCAGATGATTCCAGACGTCCCCTTCCCATCAGGGCCTGTCCTGTCAAAAACTGGGCGCGCACAGCCGCCGCCGGGCAAGGTTTCCGCAGCCTGCCAAGCCCCAAAATCGGCTGCTCCCAGAGGATCCCCCGCCCAGCCGAGGCTCTCGCCAGGGGACCACGTGCCCCCTGCTGATCGAGGCTTGCTCCGCTCCCTGCCTGCACTGAGCTGGGCGCCGCAGGAGACTAGCTCTGAGTCAAGGCCAGGTTCCCCCCAGCTGGCTGGCGTCTGCCCAGGCCTGTCCTCTAGCTCGCTCTTGTGTGTGGAACTTGACTGGACCCTCAGATGGGCTGGGTGCTGCGCGCGCGCACACACACACACACACACACACACACACACACACACCCACCCCCCCCCCCCCCCCCCCACGGGCTGGACCAGGAGCCAGGGGGATGGTTGCGGGCGGGCGGGCTGGCTGGGAGTGCTCCTGGGTGCCCCTGCCCAGCCCTGACATGTCTTTGCTTCCCCCCAGGGAAGAAAAATCTGAGGACCAGAATCTGCAGGGCCTCAAGGACAAGTCCCTGAAGACCAAAAAGGTGAAGAAGGAGAAGCAGCGGGAGGCGGAGCCGGCCGAGGCGGGCAAGGCTGAGACGTCCGAAGGAGCTGGGGCCGCCCCAGCCGCCCCCGAGGCCTCAGCCTCTCCCAAGCAACGCCGCTCCATCATCCGGGATCGCGGCCCCATGTATGACGACCCCACGCTGCCCGAGGGCTGGACGCGCAAGCTCAAGCAGAGGAAGTCTGGCCGCTCGGCGGGGAAGTACGACGTCTACCTGATCAAGTGAGTTGGCTTCCAGCATGCACCAGGCTGGGGGGGGGGCTGCAGTTCCCAGCATGCACTGGGCTGGGGGGAAGGGAGGATGAGGACTGAAGTTCCCAGCGTGCACTGGGGGGAGGGGGGGATTGGGACTGAAGTTCCCAGCGTGCACTGGGGGGGGGGGAGATTGGGACTGAAGTTCCCAGCGTGCACTGTGGGGGGGGGGATTGGGACTGAAGTTCCCAGCGTGCACTGTGGGGGGGGGGGAGATTGGGACTGAAGTTCCCAGCGTGCACTGTGGGGGGGGGGGGAGATTGGGACTGAAGTTCCCAGCGTGCACTGGGCCTCTGGGGAGGGGGTGGGACTGAAGTTCCCAGCATGCACTGGGCTGGGGGGGAGGACGAGGACTGAAGTTCCCAGCATGCACTGAGCCTGTGTGGGGGGGGGGAGGGGATGGGACTGAAGTTCCCAGTGTGCACTGGGCCTGGGGGGGGGATGGGACTTAAGCTCCCAGCGTGCACTGTGGGGTGGGGGAGGAATGGGACTGAAGTTCCCAGGGTGCACTGGGCCTGTGGGGGGGGTGCAAGACTACACTCCCAGCGTGCAGTGCTGCTGTGCCTGGTAGTATCCCCATGGCCCGGTTGAAGGCGCCGGGGGAGGCTCAGCTCCCAGCATGCCACACTGTTCCTGTGCCCCGGAGCCTTTCCCACGGGCTGCTGGGAGACGCGGTCCTGGACACTAGCTGCTGGGCTTGGCCCCTCCCCCGGGGCTAGTTGGCGTCCCTTCGCGCCGCTTCCAGGGGGGTGCCCAGGGAGCCTGTTTAATGCCGGCTCCTGCACGTACTGGCTCCAGCTTGGGCCCCCGTCCCCCTTGTGCCCGTTGGGGGTGACTCTTCCTAACTCTTGTCCTCGCCCCCACAGCCCCCAGGGCAAGGCCTTCCGCTCCAAGGTGGAGCTCATTGCTTACTTCGAAAAGGTAGGAGACACCTCCCTGGACCCCAACGATTTCGACTTCACGGTGACGGGCCGGGGCAGCCCCTCGCGGCGCGAGCAGAGGCCCCCCAAGAAGGCCAAAGCCCAGAAGGGAGCCGGGACAGGGCGCGGGCGGGGCAGGCCCAAGGGCAGCGGCTCAGCCCGGCCCAAGGCCACCGCCTCAGAGGGCGTGCAGGTCAAGCGGGTGATCGAGAAGAGCTCCGGCAAGCTGCTGGTCAAGATGCCCTTCCAGCCGGGGCCGCCAGGGGGCGTCGGGGCAGGCGGCTCGGCCACCACCTCGGTGGCCCCAGGGTCTGGCGGCCGGCGGCCCGGGCGCAAGCGGAAGGTGGAGTCAGACCCCCAGGCGCTGCCCAAGAAGCGGGGCCGCAAGCCGGGGGCGGTGGCAGCTGCCGTGGGGCCAGCGGTGGCCGAGGCCAAGAAGAAGACCATGAAGGAGCCATCCTTCCAGGCCGTGCAGGAGACGGTGCTGCCCATCAAGAAGCGCAAGACCCGGGAGGCCGTGGCCCTCGAGGTGGCTCCCCCGCCCCCCGAGCGCAGCCCCAAGGGACCCCGCCCTGGGCGCCGCAGCAAGGAGAGCAGCCCCAAGGGGCGGGGGGGCAGCACCGCCCCCGCCTCCCCCTCCCCCAGCCGGAAGGAGCCGCAACCGCCCCCCCCTCCCCACCAGCCGCCCCCCGTGCCTCTGGCCCAGCCCCCCGCCAGCCCCAAGGACAGCAGGAGCCCCCCCGAGGCTCAGGACTCGAGCAGCCCAGTGCAGCCGGAGAGCGACGGCTGCCCCAAGGAGCCACCTAAGACTCAGCCGCCCGGCGTGCTCTACAAACACCGAGGGGAAGGGGAGCGCAAAGACACTGTGTCCTCCCCCTCCTCGGCGCCCCTGCCCGCTGCCCTGCCCCGGCCCGGCAGCAGAGACGAGGCCGTGGATAGCCGGACGCCCGTCTCGGAGCGCGTCAGCTGACTTTGGGCGGCCCCTGGCTAGCGGGACGGACGGACAGACAGACACCCCCCCAAGATGAGAGGCAGCTGCTCCCGGGTAGGGCTCCGGCAAAGCACCTCCCCCACCCCCCTGCGCCCCCGGCTTCCACCCCCCAGTTCTCCCTCCCTCCCTCCGTTTTTAATACCAAGAAGCACAGTGAGGGGCGTGGACGACCCCCCGGGACGGAAGCCACTTTGCACTTTTTCTATGAGAGAGGGGTGCCCAACCTCCCCCCAGCTCCTACCGAAATGCTTTGCTGCGTATACTACTGACCAGGCCAGCTGTTGGGGCAGCCCCCTGGCTCCGCTCCCCCCGGGGCGGGCCAAAGGGAGCAACTGTGTGTGTGGCCCCCCTGCCCCCACTCCCTCTCCAGTGCCATGTTATAGCGTCGTCTGGTCGCCAGTATGGATCTGTGTGTGTCTTGGTAGGGCCCGTGTTGTGTGTGTGAACGGGGGGGGGCGCCGCGCCAGGCCTAGGGCAGCCCCGTGGGCAGCCGAGGAACAAGCGTTCTTCCACTTCCTTCCCAGCGCCACTAGCTTAGGAAACCATTTGCACTAGCCAGCCTTTGGCCGGCCCGGGGGGCCACGTGTGAACCTACCTGCAACTCTTGGATCAGTACAGGGGGGCCTGAGCGTCAGCTGGGCTGGGAGGGGGAGTCCAGGGTTCTCCATTATAGCCGCGCTCCCGCCCAGGCCCAGGCGTGTTGCTTGTAGGGCCGGGCAGGGGGAGCCGAAGGGAAGGAGAATCCGAGCTCAGAAAATCCCCGTGGAGGGCTGTGCCTTTTTTTTTATGATGGACACAAAGGGTTAAAATAAATCCGCCTCCCCCAGTGGGGAGGGCCGGCCGACCCCGGTTCTGTGCACGGAGATACGGTACCATGCTGCTCGGTCTGACCCCGCCTGCCCCGCACTGGGAGCTGTCAGACTCCACCCGTCCCCGTTGCGAGCAGGAAGCCTGGGGAGGGCGAGGGTTAGAACGGAGCCCTGCCTCCTTGCAGTCTAGGGAGACTGACTGGCCGGCTGGGGTAGCTGACAGCGCTGGCTGGCCCTGCCTCGCTGCAGTCAGGTGGCCAGGGGAGGGACTGGAGCAGCCATGCCAGAGAGTAGCGAAGACTCCCTCCCGCGCCTGCCCTGCTGCCTGAGCTGGGCCCTTTCCAGCCCTTGGCACGTTTTCGTTCCCCCCCAAGCTGGCAAAACTAGGCCTCCTTTCCAGGGCCCAGGCCCAGGCCCCCTGCTGGGGTCTGAGGCTTTGCTGTGAAAGGGGCTGGAGGGGGGAGCTGGCCTGGTGGCGGGGGGGTGTCAGTCCTGGACACAGATGGCCTCTGGGTCAGCTCAGCCCCCTGTTCCCTGGAGCCCCGGCTCTTCAGAGGCCGGCCTCCAAAATTCTCATTGGGCTCCCCAGCCGTGCGGGCGGGGGCTGGTCTGCCAAGCCCCGGTTGTAGCACTTTACCCTCCCCAGTGAAGCTCCCGGGGTGGGGTGCGTCTGGGGCCGAAAGGGCCTGGGGAAGGGCAGGATCAGGCACGGCTGGGCAGCGCCAGTTCCCTGAGCACTGGTCTGGGTGGTTCTGCTGCAGAGGCTCCTGGCGCTCTGAGCTGCCCGATTCCTGCGCTCGCCAGCTGGCCCAGCTCCTGGGCAGCTCCGTACTTGTGCACTTTAGAAAGGGGGTGGCCAGTCCCTGGAGGTCTCTTCTCGCCTGGGCTCCCCCCTCCCCTGATGACAAGGGGCTGGTGGGCGGGCAAGGGCCCCTCCCCTGCCCGTTGGCAGCAGTCGCAGCGGGGCCCACTGGAATGGCCTACGGGACAGCCTCTTTCCCTGCCTGCTCTGTGCACACACCGCTGGGATCTCGTCGGGGCCCCCAGGGCTGAGTGCTTGGGTGTTAGTTCCATCACCCCATTCTCCTTCCTCAGTGGCCAGCTCCGCAGGTGGCCTCCCCTCCCCGCGGGCTCCGCGGGCCGAGCTGGTAAAGCAGGGCCCGGGGGCCTGCTCCCTGAGCCCCGCCGCGTGGCAGGGGCCCCTTCTGTCAGTTGATTCGCACGCGCCCCGGGCGCTGGGTGTTACCCCTCCCTGTGTATTGCATCATGGCCGTGGGGTCGGACTGCTCTCTTCGTCTTTCCGTTCCTTCCTCTCTGCTTGTGACGGGATTGACGAGTCCCCTCTGGCGGGAGGGCCCGGGCGCGCTCTTGCTTCTTCCTAGCCTAGGACAAGGGACAATAAAGGATCCTTCCAACCTGCCTGCCCGTAGCTTTCTCTGTGAGCTGAGTGTTCCTGGCTCCGGGGCGGAGGGGGCAGCTCGTGCTCTAGGAGCCTAGCTTGGGTCTTTGCCCTCCTCTGCTCGGCTGCTCCTGCGGGGCATCGGGTGGCTGGAGGCCGAGCAGTCCTTCCGTGGTGGGAGCGGGACCCCAGCAGGTACGAGAGCGGACCCTCGGCTGCTCTCTGCCCCTTCATGGGTCTCGGGCGAGCCAGCCTGCGCTGTGTGTCGTCACCCCTAGCTCGCCGCATCTCCAGCTGGCCGCCCACCCGCCCTCCGCCGTGGCCATGGAGCGCACGAGCCCCAGCGGGCTAGATGGGCCTGGTTCCATAGGCCGTGCACGGGTGCCGCTGGGTTGTCACGAGGGCCCCCTGGAGCTGGGCAGACCTGGCCTTTGTGTTCCTCAGTATTCCCCCCGCATGAGCAGGGAGTGTGCCTGCAGTGGCATGCAGGCGGGGGCTGTGCTGGCAGACAGCTGTGGCTCCCGCCCTTCGTGTAAGTTAGCAATAGCCGCTCGGGAAGTAGCAGGGTTGAGTTTCTGTTCTTCCAGATGACGAGTAGCCCGAGCGTTCAACTTCCAAGGGGAGGGGGCGGGAAGATCCCCAAGTGTCCACTTGCTTCCACCGCGGTTGTCTTCCTGCCCTCTTCCAGATCCACACCTCCTTCCACCCGCCCCCCCACTCCCTGCTTCCCAACCCTTCCCCCGTAGGAACAGGAGATGCCAGGGGATTCCTCCGCCGCCCACACGCAATCTGTTGAGTGCAAAAAATGAAATCCGTTGGGAAGCGACTCTCCCTCCCTAGGTCAGGGGCTGCGTCCTTGTTCCTCCGCTTCTGTCAGAAAACATCGTTCCGCTTTCAAGACTCAGTAGTGATTGTCACATGACCAAATATTACCAGGACTGTTAATCAGTATATGCTGAGTGCTTGCCCTTTGTATACAGATGTAAACTCCCCATGTATAGCTGACTTTCTAGCAAGAGGCTGTTTTGTTATTTTTTGCCTTTTTGGTTTTAAATGAGTTTTTCTTTTATCTTGTTGAAAATTCTGGAGAGAGAGAGAGACACACACACACACACACACACACACACACACACACAATTGGGATTTTGGTTCACTTTTACTTTTCCCTGCCTCTGCTAGTCGTTTCTTGGGGGGAGGGGACAAAAACCGTGGTGTTTTGAGACTTTATATTTGTGTGTCTTTTCTTTTAGTCTTGCCCAGTCGAGTTTTAAAAAAAAAAAAAAGACAGAGGAATGTCGGTGAAAATCTTCTGTGTTTTCTGTTTTCCTTTTGCGATGGTCTGCAGGTCTGTATCGTGAACGCTTTTGGAAAGTAATTGTCCCAAACACACACGTTTCCACCAGGATGCTTTTCAAGCCAAGATGAACACACACAGAGCAGAGAGCCCCAGAGAGCTTCCCATCTAAATCCACTCTGCTCCCTCTGGGAGCACCTTGTTGCTCTAGTGGTGCAAACAGAGGCCTGGCTATTTCCCTGAGGTACTTCCCTGCTGCCAAGCCCAGAGCGTAGCTCCCTCTTGAGTCTGACGGCCAACGGCAGAACAAGCTGGAGAGCCTGGGAGCTGGTGCTAGAGACGGGCTGGGTGGGTGTGAGCTGCAGACTTGTAGCAAGGGTCCAGACAGTCCACGCCGTGTCCATCACGCATTGGGAGGCGGGGGGCTGGAGTTTCTAATCGCCCGGGCGGAGTGGCAGCATCTGGAATCAGAGCCAGGCAGTGCTGACATCGTTAATGAATTCCACGTCAAAGTGAAGTGCTGGAATCAAGTTCCCCTTCCGGAGAGCCAGATAGCTGCCAATGCGATGGCCCCATGGCTAGTATGTCATGGCTCTGTTGGCGGGGCAGTGCTGACTGAATCTGGACCCATTGGCCCAATAGAGCTGATCAGAACCCCAGCTTGGAGGATCAAGCCAACCCCACCTCTAAATTCTCCAGGCAATGGACCAAGCTGGGGGTCTTGTTGACAGATTCCCATCCAGAGCTCCTCTGAATGAATTCCTGTTTGAACAAGAGCAGGTGGAACCTAGGGTTACCTACAAAACCAGGAACATTGTGAAGTTGCCACCACTGGCAGGGGTCAAAAACTGACTTTTCAGTGGACAGGGCCCCCAAATTTGGGTGAGAAACCAAGGAGGAAAAGCCACTAGCCTCTTGCTTAATTTTACATCCAACTTAGAGTGAATCCTAGAAGCTTTTATCTAAACTGGCAAGGCAAAGATCAGTTTAAACACACCAGGAGATTGAAATAAATACCTGAGTTGTGCTAGCAGAGTTCTGGGAGTGTGTGTAACGTGTAGAGGACTCTCCGAATGCTAGGAGGGGAAGCAGTTACGCCGTTCCCAGAGTGGTGCTGTTTTCCAAGGTCTGTTTTAAAATACATGGCTTCTGATCTTACTGGGTGACTCATCCACAGTTGTCATCTTCATGGGCATAGCTGGGGTAGACTTGGTCCCATGGCAAAGGAATCGAGTGGATCCTAGCATCTGAATCCCATAATGGCAATAAAAAGGATCCTGTGAGATTCCTGTTTCACATCCTGTCACTGAGGTGAAACCTGGGTCATTAAATTAGCGCTGGCCAAAACAGCTCTGTTAGCAACATTCTGGAGCTGAATTAGTACTAAATAGCAGCTGGTTGGGGCACAGATGGGGAATTTGACTCAAGAAGATGTCTTTCATCTGATGCATCAGATTTTCAATTCCAGACGGAAGGGGGGCCCTCTCAGCTGATCTGAGAGGTGTTTTGCTTGAGGATTGGTTTGGAAGTAACCTATTTATTTTTTTAAATTCTATTTTATTCCAAGCACACCTTAATTATCTATATACTTGCAATTCTTTGCATCTGTTGGGACAATTGCTTTACGAAAAGACTCCCTAAAGTAGATTGTTTTCCTGAAATAAATCTTGGACACATTGTTCTTTTCTAGTTTTTGTGTACAGCCAAAACGTCTGAAAGCACTGACTCTATTTAAAATGAGAGATTTTAAAAAAGGAAAAAAAGCAATTATTAAAGGAAAAATTTGTATCATTTCAGTTAAAAGCAAAAACAACAAAATCCATCTGAATGTACATGTATATGTTTCGAAGAAGTCCACACAGATTAATCATTGTACCTTATTTATTATATAAAAAAGTTTGCCTTATAAATTTACAAGAAAAACAAGAAAACCTACACGTCTATTCTTTTTGAGTGTCTTTGTGTTGTTTAAGAGAGCCTTGGCAGTTTGAAAGCAGCCGCCACAATGCTCTGGAAGGACTTTTGGTTTTGAGACTCAAACTCTTTATCCGTGTAAGACTAACGCAGAGATCTTTTTGATTTTCAAAATCTCTCTCTCTAGCCATGTAAAATCAGGTCCAAATTCAAGTACTCAGCATACGTTCTCTCAGTGCTCTCGCGTGCGTCTCCTTGTTGGTAAGTACTGTACTCTGTGCTAGCATTGATCTATAAACCTGTGTCTCTGTAACCCAAGGGTTGTTTGAGCTCATTCATTCTGCCTCCCGCGCCCCCGCTGCGGGGCAAGTTGCCTTTCTACGCGACGGGGCAGCTCTGAAGCAACGGGCCACTCGTGACCACTTCGGGGGACGGACGGCAAGTCGCCGCCAGCCGAGCGCAGCGCGGCGTGCACCGCTCAGCCCGCGCCCGCACGCCCCGGGGCAGGGGCAGGGGCAGGGGCAGGGGCAGCGGGGGGGGGGCTCGAGAGGCCGAGCCAGAGCCTGCCCCTGGTGTCTGCCACGCGGGCTGGGGCTGGGGCTGGGGCTGGGGCTGGCAGCCCACCCGGGGAGGCTACTTGAGGGGCGCTGCGGCCAGCCCCCGAGGGATTCCCACAGCCCGCGGCTGGGCTGGGCTGGGCTGGCCATGGGGTTCGGGGGGGGGGCGCTCGCCCCCCGCACACCTGCCCCGGCCCCTCGCCCTGTGCCGCTGCATGAGCGTGGCCCCGCCCCGTAGGCTCCGCCCCCTTCATCGCGCCTCCTCTCACACGCCCGTAGCCACTCCCTTTCCCATAATGCTTTGCCCCGAGCGGGGCAGCAGAACCACACCCAAGATGGGGGCGCTGCCGTCCGACGCCTCCGCCACACTCACCATGGCGGCACGTCGCTCGGTGGGCGGAGGCTGCAGCACCCAAGATGGCGTCGGGAGGGGGCCGCTCTCCGCGGCGCGCATGCGCATCTGGAGTTTAAAAGTTCTCTCTTAAAGGCGACGCGCGGGGCATGGCCGGCACCGGCACCGGCACCGGCCGCGGCCGCTTCCTCTACGAGCTGCCGGCCTGGCTGGTCTGCGGCCTCTGCCGCCTCATGGACGCGCTGGGCCCGGCGGACTGGGAGCGCTTCGGTGCGAACCGTGCGGCAGGCTGGGCTCTCGAGGGAGGAGGACGGGCGTGGGACTGGGAACGAGGGGGCAGCTCTGGGCCGTGGGGGAGGGGGAGATTTGGGGTACGGGGGCTCTCAGGGAGGCTGGGATTTTGGGGTACAGGTGGGGGCGCCTGGTGCTGACGTCTCTGCTCCCCAGCCTCGCGGATCGCCCGGGACCAGGTCGAGCTGCGTCTCTGCCAGGGGACGGAGGGACGGACCCAGCGGCTGCTCTGGGCCTGGACAAACCGGAACGCCCGGGTCGGGGAGCTGCTGGCGCTGCTGGATGAGCTGGAGCTGTACCGGGCCCGTGACCTCCTGGCCAGCTGTGAGCGCCCACAGCCAGCCCTGCCCGAGCAGCTCCTGCTAACCCTGGCCCCTTCCCCCCCCATCCCTGCCAGTCCCTCCCGTTCCAGACCGATGTTCCTCTAAATCAGGGGTTCCCAAACTCTTCGGCATCATGCCCCCTTTGTGATTTTTGAGAAACACCCACACGCCCCCCCCCCCCATAACAGCAAAACTTGGTGAACAAAAAAACCCCACAAAAATAGCAGCACAACTTGGCGGGGGGGCTGGGTTGCCTCATGCCCCCCCTGGAATTTCTGCACGCCCCCCAGTTTGGGAATCCATGCTCTAAATGTTTCCATCGGTGCAGAATAATTTTGCTCTGTGCACAGCGGCAGGCGCGCCTGGGCACCGCTTCCACAAACAGCCTGAGCTAGGTGCTCTGCTAACCTGCTGGGCAGCCCTGGCCTCTCTCCTGGGCTGCCGCCCCAGCTCCCAGGGGATGCTGCTCCCATCCCGCTGGCCCTTGCCCCTGGGTAGTGGGGGTGGGTGAAGGGGGCGGGGTGGGATCCCAGTGCCTGGGTGTCTTGCAGGGGGGCTCAGGGCTGGCAAAGGGCAGATTCCTGCATCGTGACCACTTTAACCCTGTGTTTTGTTTCCCAGGGCAGCCTCCCACCCAGCCCCCCGTTCTGAGCCCCCCAGTTCTTCCCTCGGCGCCTCCAGCCCCCCCCACTGGTGACAGCAGAACCTCGACCGTTGCCTGGGACCCCCCCAAACTGCCCTCCCAGTCCCTGCCAGGTAACACCCCCCCTTCGGGAAGCTGCCTGAACAGGCCTCGGCCTGCCCTTCCCTCTGGAGTTGGAGGATCTGCGTTTACCCCCCCCTCCCCGGGCTAACAGACTCTGTTTCTGCCCCACTGCAGATCCCTCCTGCTCCTCCCTGCCCCTGCCCAGCCCCCCGCCCCGCAGCCTGCTCAGCACCGGCAGCCAGGGCCCCGGCCCCTTGCTCTCGGTGCCCCCTGCCAGCCAGGTAGGAGTGTGGGGAGAGGGTTGGGGGGAGGGGGGTTAGTGGGGCCCGGGCAGGGATGGAAGGGGGGGAGGCAGGGGCCTGATTGGGTCCTACCCAGAAACCTTAGTGCCCTGGGCTGGGGTCCCTGTTGCTTTGGGGGGATCAGAGCCACCAGCGTGTGGGTCTCTCTTTCCCCACAGAGGGTGGAGTCGCTGGGCCCCGCCCCCCAGCCCTTCGCCTGGCCCCTGGCAGAGCTGGTGCAGGCCACGGGGGGCTTTGCGGAGCGGCACAAGGTGGGCGAAGGCGGCTTCGGGTGCGTGTACCGGGCCCGGCTGCGCAACACCGACTACGCGGTCAAGCGGCTCAAGGAGGTACGGGGGGGGCCCCCAGGATCCTCCTCCTTAGCCCTGGCCAGCCAGGGATCCACCCACAATCCCTGGAGCTCCCCCACATGGGCCCTGCTCCCCTTCTTTCTCTGCCCACGGGGGCTGCTGACGGGGCTGTCGCTGACCTCCCTCTCCCCCAGGACGCGGAGCTGGATTGGAGCAGCATCCGGAGCAGCTTCCTCACAGAGGTGGAAAAACTGTCCCGGTGAGTGGGGGCTGAGAGGGGCACTGGGAGGGCAGGAGGGGGCTGAGAGGCAGGAGTGAGGGGCACTGGTGGGGCTGCGGGTGGGAGTGGGGGGCACCGACAGGACTGGGCTGACAGGGGTAGCGGGTGGGCAGTGAGGGGCGCCGGCAGGCCCGGCGGGGCCGGGGATGGGCAGTGAGGGGCGCCGGCGGGGCCGGGGGTGGGCAGTGAGGGGCGCCGGCGGGGCCCGGCGGGGCCGGGGGTGGGCAGTGAGGGGCGCCGGTGGGGCCGGGGGGCAGGAGTCAGGAACATCAGCAGAGCTTGCGCTTGGCACCGACCCAGCATGCTTTGCGCTCCCCGAGCCCCAAGTATTTGGATGACCCCTCCCCGCTGTACCCCACAACCAGGTTCCGGCACCCCAACATCGTGGAGTTCGGGGGATTCTGCGCTGAGCGGGACCAGTTCTGCCTCGTCTACGTCTTCATGCCCAACGGGTCCCTGGAGGACGGGCTGAGCTGCCAGGTGCGAGGGCCGAGGGCTGCGGCCGGGCGGCTCCGGGGCCGTGCTGGGCCGGGCCGGGCGAGCCCAGCCCCTCGCCCCCAGTCACCCTCTGCTCCCCGCAGGGCGGGCGCCCCCCCCTCTCGTGGCCCCAGCGGCTGGAGGTGCTGGTGGGGACAGCACGAGCCATTCAGTTCCTGCACCAGGACACGCCCAGCCTCATTCACGGGGATGTCAAGAGGTGAGGGGGTATCTCTGGGGCGGGGTGGGAGTGAGGAGGGGAGCTTGGGGGCCACTGGGGCAGCACTCACCCATGTCCCCCCCAGCTCTAACATCCTGCTGGACGCGGCGCTACGTCCCCGGCTGGGCGACTTCGGGCTGGCGCGCGCGGGGCGGGGCCGAGCGCCTGCTGGGGGGCTCAGCGCCACCCTGGGCCGGACCCACACGGTGCGGGGCACCCTGGCCTACCTGCCCCCCGAGTACGTGCAGAGCGGGGCCCTGTCCCCCTCCATTGACACCTACAGCTACGGCGTGGTAAGTAGCAGCCCCCCCCCTCCCCCCTCCGGCCAACGGGGGGCCTGGTCTCTCCACGCTCACTGGGCAGCCGCCCTGCCTCGCTCCCCGACTCCCCCCGCCTGGGGGACAAACGGGTGTCGGGGGGCCTTGCCAGCCTTCCATGCTGGAGCCCTCAGCCCTCCCTCGGCCCCTCAGGTGCTGCTGGAGACGCTGACGGGGAGACAGGCCCTGGAGGCAGACGGACGGGGACGGACAAAATACCTGGTGAGACCCTGGGCCCGCCCCGTCCTCCTGCCCCGCAGCCCCTGCGTCCCCCCTGCCGCCGGGGCCCCTGCCCCCCAGCCCTGCAGGCAACCCTCACTCCGACCCACAGCCCTGCCGGGGCCCTCACTCCTGCCTTCTGTGCCCACAGAAGGATCTGGTGGCGGAGGGGGAGGCGGATGCGGCCGAGGGGCTGGGGCGATCGCAGCCGGCAGCGACGGGCCCGGGCCTGGACCCTGATGCTTGGGCAGCCCGGGTCGGCAGCAGGATCTTCCAGAACCACGTGGACCGGCAGGCAGGGCCCTGTGCAGAGGAGCTGGGCACCTTGCTGGGGGGACTGGCTGCCCGCTGCCTCCATAGGCGCAGCAAACGGCGCCCCCCCATGGCCCAGGTACTGGGCGCCTGGAGTCCGTCCCTGAGCTGCAGGCGTGAGGGAGCTGGGGGCCGGGACGCCTGGGGTGTGTCCTGGCTTTGAGGCGGTTGGGGGGGCAGACGCCTGGGGTGTCGCCCGGCTTGGAGGGGGCTGGGAGCCCGGATGCCTGGGGGGGAGCCCAGCTGGGGGGGGGCTGGGAGCCTGGATGCCTGGGGTGTCACCCGGCTGGGGGGGGCGGGGGGGGGGGCTGGGAGTCCGGATGCCTGGGGTGTGTCTTGGCTTGGAGGCGGTTGGGGGGGGGCAGACGCCTGGGGTGTCGCCCGGCTTGGAGGGGGCTGGGAGCCCAGCTGCCTGGGGTGTCACCCGGCTCGGGGGGCTGGGAGCCCGGATGCCTGGGGTGTCGCCTGGCTTGGAGGGGGCTGGGAGCTTAGATATGTGGGGTGTCGCCCGGCTTGGAGGGGGCTGGGAGCCCCGCTGCCTGGGGGGGAGCCCGGCTGGCGGGGGGGGGCTGGGAGCCCGGATGCCTGGGGTGTGTCTTGGCTTGGAGGCGGTTGGGGGGGGCAGACGCCTGGGGTGTCGCCCGGCTTGGAGGGGGCTGGGAGCCCGGCTGCCTGGGGTGTCGCCCGGCTTGGAGGGGGCTGGGAGCTCAGATATGTGGGGTGTCTCCTGGCTTGGAGGGGGGTGGGGGGGTGGATGCTTGGGGTGTCGCCCGGCTTGGAGGGGGCTGGGAGCTCGGATGCCTGGGGTGTCGCCCGGCTTGGAGGGGGCTGGGAGCTCGGATGCCTGGGGTGTCGCCCGGCTTGGAGGGGGCTGGGAGCCCGGCTGCCTGGGGTGTCGCCCGGCTTGGAGGGGGCTGGGAGCCCGGCTGCCTGGGGTGTCGCCCGGCTTGGAGGGGGCTGGAAGCCCGGCTGCCTGGGGGGGAGCCCGGCTGCCTGGGGGGGAGCCCGGCTTGGAGGGGGCTGGGAGCCCGGCTGCCTGGGGTGTCGCCTGGCTTGGAGGGGGCTGGGAGCCCGGCTGCCTGGGGGGGAGCCCGGCTGCCTGGGGTGTCGCCCGGCTTGGAGGGGGCTGGGAGCCCGGCTGCCTGGGGTGTCGCCCGGCTTGGAGGGGGGTGGGGGGGTGGATGCTTGGGGTGTCGCCCGGCTTGGAGGGGGCTGGGAGGCCTGGGGTGTCGCCCGGCTTGGAGGGGGCTGGGAGCCCGGCTGCCTGGGGGGGAGCCCGGCTGCCTGGGGGGGAGCCCGGCTTGGAGGGGGCTGGGAGCCCGGCTGCCTGGGGGGGAGCCCGGCTTGGAGGGGGCTGGGAGCCCGGCTTGGAGGGGGCTGGGAGCCCGGCTGCCTGGGGGGGAGCCCGGCTTGGAGGGGGCTGGGAGCCCGGCTTGGAGGGGGCTGGGAGCCCGGCTGCCTGGGGGGGAGCCCGGCTGCCTGGGGGGGAGCCCGGCTTGGAGGGGGCTGGGAGCCCGGCTGCCTGGGGTGTCGCCCGGCTTGGAGGGGGGTGGGGGGGTGCATGCCTGGGGTGTCGTCCGGCTCAGGGAGGGCCGGGGAGGGGGCTGGGTTCTCTCCTGCCTGGGGGGGGGAAGCCCGGACCCCTGGGTTCCACCCTAACTCTGCGTCTCCCCCAGGTGTACAAGGAGCTGGAGCAGCTGCAGAAGTCCCTGTCCTGGGTTGCCCCCCCTGTCCCCCAGGGGGGCTTGTCCCCCAGGATCCCAGCGCTGCCCCCCAACCAACCTGTGGAGAGTGACGAGAGCCTGTTGGGGGAGGGGGACAGTGTCTTAGGTGAGGCCTGTCCTGGTGACCTCTGCCCCCGCCCATTGGCTGCCTGCCAGCTCGCAGCTGTTTCCTGCAGCACGTGGGGAAACTGAGGTATGTACTGCGCTGAGCCCTGCTGGGTGACCTCTGCTCTTTCTGCAGGTGTCGCCTCGTCCCTGCCCCCCCAGATTCACATCAACCCGGCCCGGCAGCGCATCATGGAGCGGCTGGCGCTGTACCAGCAGGGGGCGCTGGACAGCCTGGGGGTGCTGGCCTCTGAGCCCCCTGCCAGGAGCCTGGGGCCCGAGCCCAGGAGAGCTCTGACCCCTCCCTCCCCCGCAGGCCTGGCTGCCCGCCTGCCCCAGGAGAGCGACGACTTCGAGCCCTGAGACACATGGACATGGTTCTTGGGGGCGGGGCCCGGGGGGGAGCTCCGCCCCTCTCCAGGTGGCGAGCCAGGCCCCCTATGTCTGGGGGGCCGTCCCCCAGCAGGGGCCTACCCAGTGCGGCGAGAGGTGGCACCGCGGGCCCTGGGCCCTCCGGCCCCCCGCTTGCTCCATGGGCCCCGGCAGCTCAGGGCTTGTGTGTCCTGGAGCCCCAGGGCTGGTTCCTGGGGCAGGGGGTCCGGGAATGGCCCAAGGGAAAAATAAAAGTTGGTTTATTTTTACTCCCAGCCTCGGGGCAGTGGGGGCAGCGACGGTCCTGCGACTGCTGGCGCCGCCCTTACGGGGCCGGGCAGCCCGGGCTGGGCACCAACGCTCCTGCAAGTGCAGGCACTGCCCTTACAGGGCCGGGCGCTCCCCTCAGGGGGCCTGGCGGCCGGGGGGGCGGGCACATACGCTCCCGAGGCGGCGGGCGCTCCCGTTAGGGGGCCTGGTGGGCGGGGGTCGGGCACAGACACTCCCGAGGCTGCGGGCGCTCCCGTTAGGGGGCCTGGTGGGCGGGGGTCGGGCACAGACACTCCCGAGGCGGCGGGCGCTCCCGTTAGGGGGCCTGGTGGGCGGGGGTCGGGCACAGACACTCCCGAGGCTGCGGGCGCTCCCGTTAGGGGGTCGGGCACAGACACTCTCGTGGCTACGGGCGCTCCTGTTAGGGGGCCGGGGGTCGGGCACAGACACTCCTGAGGCTGCGGGCGCTCCCCTTAGGGGGCCTGGTGGGCGGGGGCCAGGCGCAGACACTCCTGAGGCTGCGGGCGCTCCCGTTAGGGGGCCGGGCACAGACGCTCTCGAGGCTGCGGGCGCTCCCGTTAGGGGGCGGGGCACGGACGCTCTCGAGGCTGCGGGCGCTCCCGTTACGGGGTCGGGCACGGACGCTCTCGAGGCTGCGGGCGCTCCCGTTAGGGGGCCGGCGGTCGGGCACGGACGCTCTCGAGGCTGCGGGCGCTCCCGTTACGGGGTCGGGCACGGACGCTCTCGAGGCTGCGGGCGCTCCCGTTAGGGGGCCGGGCACGGACGCTCTCGAGGCTGCGGGCGCTCCCGTTACGGGGTCGGACGCTCTCGAGGCTGCGGGCGCTCCCGTTAGGGGGCCGGGCACGGACGCTCTCCAGGCTGCGGGCGCTCCCGTTAGGGGGCCGGGCACGGACGCTCTCGAGGTTGCGGGCGCTCCCGTTAGGGGTCGGGGCACGGACGCTCTCGAGGCTGCGGGCGCTCCCGTTAGGGGGCCGGGGGGCGGGCACAGACACTCTCGAGGCTGCGGGCGCTCCCGTTAGGGGTCCGGGGGGCGGGCACAGACACTCTCGAGGCTGCGGGCGCTCCCGTTAGGGGGCCGGGGGTCGGGCACAGACACTCTCGAGGCTGCGGGCGCTCCCGTTAGGGGGTCGGGCACAGACACACTCGAGGCTGCGGGCGCTCCCGTTTCGGGGTCGGGCACGGACACTCTCGAGGCTGCGGGCGCTCCCGTTACGGGGCCGGGCACTGACGCTCTCGAGGCTGCGGGCGCTCCCGTTACGGGGTCGGGCACAGACGCTCTCGAGGCTGCGGGCGCTCCCGTTACGGGGTCGGGCACGGACGCTCTCGAGGCTGCGGGCGCTCCCGTTAGGGGGCCGGGCACGGACGCTCTCGAGGCTGCGGGCGCTCCCGTTAGGGGGCCGGGCACGGACGCTCTCGAGGCTGCGGGCGCTCCCGTTACGGGGTCGGGCACGGACGCTCTCGAGGCTGCGGGCGCTCCCGTTACGGGGTCGGGCACGGACGCTCTCGAGGCTGCGGGCGCTCCCGTTACGGGGTCGGGCACGGACGCTCTCGAGGCTGCGGGCGCTCCCGTTACGGGGTCTGGCACGGACGCTCTCGAGGCTGCGGGCGCTCCCGTTACGGGGTCTGGCACGGACGCTCTCGAGGCTGCGGGCGCTCCCGTTAGGGGGCCGGGCACGGACGCTCTCGAGGCTGCGGGCGCTCCCGTTACGGGGTCGGACGCTCTCGAGGCTGCGGGCGCTCCCGTTAGGGGGCCGGGCAGGGACGCTCTCCAGGCTGCGGGCGCTCCCGTTAGGGGGCCGGGCACGGACGCTCTCGAGGCTGCGGGCGCTCCCGTTAGGGGGCCGGGCACGGACGCTCTCGAGGCTGCGGGCGCTCCCGTTAGGGGGCCGGGCACGGACGCTCTCGAGGCTGCGGGCGCTCCCGTTAGGGGGCCGGGGGTCGGGCACGGACACTCCTGAGGCTGCGGGCGCTCCCCTTAGGGGGTCGGGCACGGACACTCTCGAGGCTGCGGGCGCTCCCGTTAGGGGGCGGGGCACGGACACTCTCGAGGCTGCGGGCGCTCCCGTTAGGGGGCCGGGCACGGACACTCTCGAGGCTGCGGGCGCTCCCGTTAGGGGGCTGGGCACGGACACTCTCGAGGCTGCGGGCGCTCCCGTTAGGGGGCTGGGCACGGACACTCTCGAGGCTGCGGGTGCTCCCGTTAGGGGGCCGGGGGTCGGGCACAGACGCTCTCGAGGCTGCGGGCGCTCCCGTTAGGGGGCCGGGCACGGACGCTCTCCAGGCTGCGGGCGCTCCCGTTAGGGGGCCGGGGGTCGGGCACGGATACTCCTGAGGCTGCGGGCGCTCCCCTTAGGGGGTCGGGCACAGACACTCTCGAGGCTGCGGGCGCTCCCCTTAGGGGGCCTGGAGGCCGGGGGGGCGGGCACAGACACTCTCGAGGCTGCGGGCGCTCCCCTTAGGGGGCCTGGTGGCCGGGGGGGCGGGCACAGACACTCTCGAGGCTGCGGGCGCTCCCATTAGGGGGTCGGGCATACATGCTCTCGAGGCTGCAGGCGCTCCCATTACGGGGTCGGGCACACATGCTCTCGAGGCTGCGGGCGCTCCCGTTAGGGGGTCGGGCACAGACGCTCTCGAGGCTGCGGGCGCTCCCGTTAGGGGGCCGGGGGTCGGGCACGGATACTCCTGAGGCTGCGGGCGCTCCCCTTAGGGGGTCGGGCACAGACACTCTCGAGGCTGCGGGCGCTCCCCTTAGGGGGCCTGGTGGCCGGGGGGCGGGCACAGACACTCTCGAGGCTGCGGGCGCTCCCCTTAGGGGGCCTGGTGGCCGGGGGGCGGGCACAGACACTCTCGAGGCTGCGGGCGCTCCCGTTAGGGGGCCGGGCGGCTTGGGGGGGTCAGGCACAGACGCGCCCGCGGCTGTGGCGCCCGAAGAGGAGGGCGCGGTGGGACTGTGGCACGTCACATGCCTTGGACCAGAAGTGGCCACTGAGTCTCGGCAGGGGGACCCACGGCGGCAGCTGGAGGTCTCCCAGCTTTGGCCCCACACAGCCCAGGCCGGTGCTGAAGCCGGCTGCTGCGGGCCAGGCAGAAGCCACGTCCCCCCCGGCGCCGCTGCGCCAGCCACGCGTGTGCCCAGGGCCGCCTGGATGCCGTGGGCCAGGGCCAGGCTGTAGCTGAGCAGCGAGGCGGCCACGGCCAGCCCCCCGCCAGCACGTGGCACCGCAGCCCAGCCCAGGCAAAGGTGGGCAGGATCGTCCCCTGGTCCGGCACTGCCCCCCATGGCCGCTGGCTCCAGAGCCGGGCCCACAGGTAGCAGGGGGCAGCCAGGGTACGGGGCACTCAGCGTAGGGCTGTAGCCCCCCGACCCCGCCATGCACCACTGTGCCCCTTCGCCCTGCCCCCCACCCCGCCATGTGCCACTGTGCCCCTTCGCCCTGCCCCCCATGCCAGGCTATGGGCCAAGCTGCCAGCCCATCCCCTCCCCCAGCTGCCTTAACCCCTGCACAGCCAGCAGCCATGCTCAGGCTCCTCACTGCGACCCCTCCAGCCCCCCCCCCGCCCTGTCCTGCCCGGGCCCCTCACTGAGACCCCCCAGCCCCCCCTGCTCCCCAGCAGCCCTGCCTGGACCCCTCACTGCGACCCCCAGCCCCTCCCCCTCACCAGCCCTGCCATGGGCCCTCACTCTGACCCCCAGCCCTGCCGGGGCCCCTCACTGCGACCCACAGCTGCCCCCCAGCAGCCCTGCCCAGACCTCTCACTGTGACTCCCTGCCCCCCAGCAGCCCTGCTATGGCCCCTCACTGCGACCCACAGCCCCCCCCCCCGGCCCCTCACTCCAACCCCCCCCACTCCTCTGCCCCCCCCCCCCAGCCCCTGCTGGTGAGGCAGGGCGTGCGCGTTGGGTGGGTGGGCTAGTGGGGTTTGGGCCAGGGCTGGGCATGTAGTGCAGGAGGTGGATGGGTCAGCGGGGGCAGAGAGGGGGCCTGGAGGACCAGGGGTGTGCAGGGGCTGGGGCACAACCCCCATGTGCTGAGGAAACTGCCACTCCCAGCCCCTCAGCAAGGCCAGCGCCCGCTGCAGCCCTGTGGCCAGCCTAGACCCCCCGCCTCACAGCAATGGCTGGGGTGGGGGTGCGGTTGACCTGAGGGGCCTCTGCCCCCCCACCCCTCCAGTACCTCTCCCCGCTCCCTCAGCTCACCTGCTTGTGCCTGGGGCCCCATTCGCTGTGGGGCTCGGACAGAAATGCAGCCACCTCTGCTCCCCACCCTGCACCACAGCCCGGGTGCCACAGCAGGTGTGGTGAGGGTGGGCGTGGGCCTGGCAGGCAGGTCGGCTCTGGGGCGGGGAGGGTGCGACCTGGGCAGGCAGGGTGGCTGTAGGGGGGGTTGGGGTCAGGAGGGTTTGGGCGGAACTATGACCGGGGGGGGGGGATGGGGTTGGGGCAGAGCTGTGACGGAGGGGTTGGGGGGGCAGAGCTGTGACGGGGGTGGGGTAGGAGCTGTGAAGGGGGGGCAGAGCTGTGATGGGGGTTGGGGTAGGCAGTGGGGGGTGGAGCTGTGACGGGGGGTGGGGTAGGCGGTGGGGGGCGGAGCTGTGGGGGGAGTGGGGTAGGCAGTGGGGGGTGGAGCTGTGGGGGGAGTGGGGTAGGCAGTGGGGGGGCAGAGCTGTGACAGGGGTTGGGGTGGGGGGGTAGGCAGTGGGGGGGGTGGAGCTGTGACGGGGGTTGGGGTAGGGGGTGGGGGCAGAGCTGTGATGGGGGGTTGGGGTAGGGGGTGGGGGCAGAGCTGTGATGGGGGTTGGGGTAGGGGGGTAGGCAGTGGGGGGGTGGAGCTGTGATGGGGGGTTGGGGTAGGGGCAGAGCTGTGACGGGGGGGTTGGGGTGGGGGGTTAGGGTAGGGGGCGGGGCGGAGCTGTAACAGGGGTTGGGGTAGGGGGTGGGGGGGCGGAGCTGTGACAGAGGGGTTGGGGGGCAGAGCTGTGATGGGGGTGGGGTAGGAGCTGTGAAGGGGTGGGGGTGGGGGGCAGAGCTGTGATGGGGGGTTGGGGTAGGCAGTGGGGGGTGGAGCTGTGACGGGGGGTGGGGTAGGCGGTGGGGGGCAGAGCTGTGACAGAGGGGTTGGGGGGCAGAGCTGTGACGGGGGTGGGGTAGGAGCTGTGAAGGGGGTGGGGGGCAGGAGCTGACACGGGGGGTTGGGGTAGGCAGTGGGGGGGTGGAGCTGTGACGGGGGGTGGGGTAGGTGGTGGGGGGCGGAGCTGTGACAGAGGGGTTGGGGGGCAGAGCTGTGACGGGGGTGGGGTAGGAGCTGTGAAGGGGGTGGGGGTGGGGGGCAGAGCTGTGACGGGGGTTGGGGTAGGCAGTGGGGGCGGAGCTGTGACGGGGGGGGGGGTTGGGGTAGGGGGCGGAGCTATGACACGGGGGGGCGGAGCCGTGACGGGGGGGGTGGGGTAGGGGGCGGAGCCGTGACGGGGGAGGTTGGGGTAGGGGGCGGAGCTATGACACGGGGGGGGCGGAGCCGTGACGGGGGGGGTGGGGTAGGGGGCGGAGCCGTGACGGGGGAGGTTGGGGTAGGGGGCGGAGCCCTGACGGGGGGGGGGGGTTGGGGGGTGCGAAGCTGTGACGATGGGGGGGATGGGTAGGGGGCCGTTAAGGGGGGAGGGGCCTGTCACGTGGCGCGCCCGTGGCCAGGAACGGCGGGGAGGGGGAGGAGGAGGGGACAGTCGAACGACCGTTGGAACGGGGCGGGACCTGAGCCAGGAGAGTGAGGAAACGAGCGCGCATGCGCGCGCTGCAGCCGTTCTGCCCCGCGCTGAACCGGCGTTGCGCGCGCCACCGTCACGCCGGGCCCACGCATGCGCAGTGGGGAAGCGAACCTGCTGCGCGTGCGCCAAAGGCATCATCACATCCGGGTCGTTCAGGCGCCGCCATCTTTCGTCGGGTGTGGATGAGAAGGGTCCAAAATGGCGGCTCCCAGGGGGCTGACCGCCGCAGCCTGCCCGCGGCGCGCGTAGAGCTCCCGCCCCACCCACGGCGGCCGGAGCCCGCGCCGCGCCGCGCCCAGCTGCGGCTCTAGGTGCCCGAAGCGCTCGGCCGCGTGGCAGCGGCCTCCGGGCCCGGCCGCCGCCGCCTCTGGGCCGCCATTTTGAAAAACGGCCGCCTCCGCGCCCTCTGGCCGCCATCTTGAGGAGCAGCTCACATCCGGGTAAGCGGCGGCCCGCTGCGGGCGGGGCGGGGCCCGCCGGCCCCCAGCAGCCGCATCCGGGCCCTGCGCGCCGGCGCCATCTTGGGGATTCCGAGCGTTCAGCGAGCCGCCATCTTGCGCGCCCCGCCTCGGGCGGCACATCCGGGCACCGCGCGCGCCATCTTGGAGCCCGTGACGCAAGCGGCGGGGCCCCTGCGGGTGCCATGGCGACCGGGGCGGGGCTGCTTCCGGCGCAGCCGAACGTTCCGCGAGCCGGACACGGCCCCGCCCCCGCCAGGCGGGGAGGAGCCCGGCGTGCGGGGGACACTGAGGCACGGCGCCGGCCGCGGGGCAGGGGCCCGGGCGGCCTTGGGGGGGGGCGGCCAAGATGGCGGCGCCCAGCGGCCCGCCCCAAGATGGCGGCGCCCAGGGGGCGGAGTCCGTACGGGCCCCGCCCCCGCCGAGCCGGGAGGAGGAAGGAAGCGCGCGCGGCTCCCGCACAAGCAGGCGCAAGATGGCGGCTCCCAGGGTGGCGTGAAGCGCCGGGCGCCCCGCACCGCTCGCGCCCCGTCCGGTGCCGTGGGGCGGGGCGGGGCCGGGCGCGCGCGGGCCGGGGCCGGGGCGGGGCCGGCGCGGGGCGCGCGCGCGGGGCCGGCGGCGGGAGGCGGCGGCTCCTTCCCCGCGGCCGCCATTTTCCCGGCCGCACAAGATGGCGGCTCCCAGGGCCGGGCGCTGAGCCGGGGGGAGGGGCAGCGGGGGCCGCCCGCGGGGGGAGGGGCGGGGGCGCGGGCGCGGGCGCCGGCGGCTGTCTGCCCCCCGGGGCAGGAAGGGACTAACTGCCCCCCCCTTGCAGGACAGCACGAGGGGGCCATGGCCGCGGCCGTGCCAGCGGCCCCCGCCGGGGGCTCCCCGCTCCCGGGCCCCCCCGGCCCCGCGCTGCTGCAGCCCCGCTGGAAGCGGGTGGTGGGCTGGTCGGGCCCCGTGCCCCGCCCCCGCCACGGGCACCGGGCCGTGGCCATCAAGGAGCTGATCGTCGTCTTCGGGGGCGGCAACGAGGGCATCGTGGACGAGCTGCACGTCTACAACACAGGTGGGCGCCGCGCTCTGGCCAGGCCTGGGGGGCAGGGAGCGCCCTCCGGGCGTGCGGGGCGCAGAACAGGGGCCAGCTTTGCCCCGTGTTCAGGGAGAGGCTCTAGAAATCCGCGTCCCGCCTCGCCCCCCGAGCGTCTGCCTGCCCCAGCTGCTCTTTCTGCTCATCTCGGGGCGGACCTAGCCCCCCATGCTCCTGCTCCCCTGCGAGCACCGGGAGAGAGCCCGGGCTCCGACCGCCAGGGCCAGGAGAGAACCAGGAGCCCGGCTAGCAGGCTGAGTGGTGGGACAGTCCCGCCCTTACTGTAATCGCCAGAGCTGGGGGGGAACCTGGCACCGGGCTCCCACCTCTCCTCTGTAACCACACAAGGCTGGGGAGAGAGGCCAGCCCTGGGCTTGGCTTAGGTCTCAGGAAGCGGGTGCCTGGTGGCCCGTTTGCCCACAGCCCTGGTGGGGGGAGCGCGGGGTTATGTGTCGTGGGGGCTGGTGGTTAGAGCAGGGAGCCTGGACTCAGTCCCTCACTGCTCTGTACCTCTTGGGTCAGGGGCTGCCCCTTGCGGGACCGGTCGTGCCCAGTGTGCAGGGCCACCCTAACCACCTGCACCCTCTGAGCTCTGCCTCCCCCGTTCCCGGGCACTGTGCTGCCCTCCCCACCCTGCTCTCCTGGGCTGGGCTTGCTTGTGGGTGTGTAGGAGACCTTGGCGGGGCGCACCTGACGTGCTCCAGCCCACTCATGCCCCTCTGCCCCTCCCAGCCACAAACCAGTGGTTCATCCCAGCCGTGCGGGGCGACATCCCCCCTGGCTGCGCTGCCTACGGCTTTGTGTGCGATGGCACCCGCCTGCTGGTCTTCGGTGGCATGGTTGAGTACGGCAAGTACAGCAACGACCTCTACGAGCTGCAGGTAGGTAGGGTAGGGGCAGGGGGTGGGACGCCTGGGGTGTCTCCTGGCTCGGAGGGCGGGGGGAGGTCTAGTGGTTAGAGGGGGCGGGGGGCCCGGATGCCTGGGGTCTCGCTCGGGGAGGGCGGGGGGGGTCTAGTGGTTAGAGGGGACGGAGGGCGGGACGCCTGGGGTCTCTCCTGGCTCAGGGAGAGCAGAGGGGTCTAGTGGTTAGAGGGACCGGGATGCCTGGGGTCTGGCTCGGGGAGGGCAGGGGAGTCTAGTGGTTAGAGGGGGCACGGGCCCTGGATGCCTGGGCTCTTCCCGGCTCGGGCACAGGAGTCTTGCTGCCGTGTGCGGGCTGGACTGATGGAGGAGGGGGGCCGTGTTGCAATGACCCCCTGCAGGCCAGCCGCTGGGAGTGGAAGAGACTCAAGGCCAAGACCCCCAAGAATGGGCCGCCCCCCTGCCCCCGCCTGGGCCACAGCTTCTCTCTGGTGGGCAACAAGTGCTACCTGTTTGGGGGGCTGGCCAACGACAGCGAGGACCCCAAGAACAACATTCCCAGGCGAGTGCCAGTCCGGGGGGCTGGTGGGGTTGTGCCTGCTCCTGCCAGGCGGGTGCCCTCCCAGTGCGTAGGGGAGAGGGTGCTGGGGCCTGGGGCCTTTGTGCTTCCTCCCATCCCTGCAAGGGGGGAGCGGGCTGGCAGCAGGAGTCTCTGCCTGGCTGTGGGGAGAGGCCACCCTCTGGCGGGCGGGGGCGCTCGGGGCTGGCGGCGGGCTGTGGGGTGGGGGCGCTCGGGGCTGGCGGTGGGGTGTGGGGCGGGGGCGCTGGCAAGGGGGGCGGGGCTGGCGGGGGCTGTGACGAGCTCCCGCCCCCGCAGGTACCTGAATGACCTGTACATCCTGGAGCTGCGCCCGGGCTCCGGTGTGGTGGCCTGGGACATCCCCATCACGTATGGGGTGCTGCCCCCGCCCCGCGAGTCCCACACCGCTGTGGTGTGCACCGAGAGAGACAGCAAGAAATCCAAACTCGTCATCTACGGCGGCATGAGTGGCTGTCGCCTCGGTGACCTCTGGACGCTGGACATCGGTATGCCGGCAGGGCGCTGGGTTCTCCCCCGGTGCAGGGAGCCGGGGCGCCGGGTTTGGACCGGCCCGAGGTCTCAGCATCTCTGTGCTTGTCTCCTCAGAGACGCTGACATGGAACAAGCCGACCCTGAGCGGCGTGGCACCCCTCCCCCGCAGCCTGCACTCGGCCACCACCATCGGCAACAAGTAAGCCCCTGACACCTCCCCCCCATCACCCCCACCCCTGTGGCACAGCTCTGACCCCCTCCTCCCCCCAGGATGTACGTCTTCGGGGGCTGGGTGCCCCTCGTCATGGATGATGTCAAAGTGGCCACACACGAGAAGGAGTGGAAGTGCACCAACACGCTGGCGTGCCTCAACCTAGGTAACCCCCCCTCCCCCCCCGCACCAACACGCTGGCCTGCCTCAACCTAGGTAAGCCACCAACCCGCCAGCCTGCCTCATCCTGGGTAAGCCCCCTCCCCCCCCACCAACACGCTGGCCTGCCTCAGCCTGGGTAAGGCCCCCCCCCCCCCCCCCGCACCAACACGCTGGCCTGCCTCAACCTAGGTAAGCCACCAACCCGCCAGCCTGCCTCATCCTGGGTAAGCCCCCTCCCCCCCACCAACACGCTGGCCTGCCTCAGCCTGGGTAAGGCCCCCCCCCCACCAACACGCTGGCCTGCCTCAGCCTGGGTAAGGCCCCCCCCCCCCTCCCCACCACCAACACTCTGGCCTGCCTCAACCTAGGAAAGCCACCAACCCGCCAGCCTGCCTCATCCTGGGTAAGCCCCCTCCCCCCCACCAACACGCTGGCCTGCCTCAGCCTGGGTAAGGCCCCCCCCCCCCAACACGCTGGCCTGCCTCAGCCTGGGTAAGGCCCCCCCCCCCCCAACACGCTGGCCTGCCTCAGCCTGGGTAAGGCCCCCCCCCACCAACACGCTGGCCTGCCTCATCCTGGGTAAGCCACCAACCCGCCAGCCTGCCTCATCCTGGGTAAGCCCCCTCCCCCCCACCAACCTGCTGGCCTGCCTCAGCCTGGGTAAGCCCCTCCCCCCCCCCCCCACCAACATGCTGGCCTGCCTCAGCCTGGGTAAGCCCCCCCCTCCCCCGCACCAACCCGCTGGCCTGCCTCAGCCTGGGTAAACCCCCTCCCCCCACCAACACGCTGGCCTGCCTCAGCCTGGGTAAGGCCCCCCCCCCCGCACCAACACGCTGGCCTGCCTCAACCTAGGAAAGCCACGAACCCGCCAGCCTGCCTCATCCTGGGTAAGCCCCCTCCCCCCCACCAACACGCTGGCCTGCCTCAGCCTGGGTAAGCCCTCCCCCCCGCACCAACCTGCTGGCCTGCCTCAGCCTGGGTAAGCCCCCTCCCCCCCCCACCAACATGCTGGCCTGCCTCAGCCTGGGTAAGCCCCCTCCCCCCCCCCACCAACATGCTGGCCTGCCTCAGCCTGGGTAAGCCCCCCCCTCCCCCGCACCAACCCGCTGGCCTGCCTCAGCCTGGGTAAGCCCCCTCCCCCCACCAACACGCTGGCCTGCCTCAGCCTGGGTAAGGCCCCCCCCCCGCACCAACACGCTGGCCTGCCTCAACCTAGGAAAGCCACGAACCCGCCAGCCTGCCTCATCCTGGGTAAGCCCCCTCCCCCCCACCAACACGCTGGCCTGCCTCAGCCTGGGTAAGCCCTCCCCCCCGCACCAACCTGCTGGCCTGCCTCAGCCTGGGTAAGCCCCCTCCCCCCCCCCCCAAACATGCTGGCCTGCGTCAGCCTGGGTAAGCCCTCCCCTCCCCCGCACCAACCCGCTGGCCTGCCTCAGCCTGGGTAAGCCCCCTCCCCCCACCAACACGCTGGCCTGCCTCAGCCTGGGTAAGGCCCCC
The DNA here is from genome assembly GCA_032595735.1 of Pelochelys cantorii. Classification (NCBI taxonomy): domain Eukaryota; kingdom Metazoa; phylum Chordata; order Testudines; family Trionychidae; genus Pelochelys; species Pelochelys cantorii. The sequence continues at coordinate 13,071,593 of CM064358.1, read as the reverse complement.
CCCCCGCACCAACACGCTGGCCTGCCTCAACCTAGGAAAGCCACGAACCCGCCAGCCTGCCTCATCCTGGGTAAGCCCCCTCCCCCCCACCAACACGCTGGCCTGCCTCAGCCTGGGTAAGCCCTCCCCCCCGCACCAACCTGCTGGCCTGCCTCAGCCTGGGTAAGCCCCCTCCCCCCCCCCACCAACATGCTGGCCTGCCTCAGCCTGGGTAAGCCCTCCCCTCCCCCGCACCAACCCGCTGGCCTGCCTCAGCCTGGGTAAGCCCCCTCCCCCCACCAACACGCTGGCCTGCCTCAGCCTGGGTAAGCCCTCCCCTCCCCCGCACCGACCCGCTGGCCTGCCTCATCCTGGGTAAGCCCCCTCCCCCCACCAACACGCTGGCCTGCCTCAACCTAGGAAAGCCACCAACCCGCCAGCCTGCCTCATCCTGGGTAAGCCCCCTCCCCCCCACCAACACGCTGGCCTGCCTCAGCCTGGGTAAGGCCCCCTCCCCCCCCGCACCAACCCGCTGGCCTGCCTCAGCCTGGGTAAGGCCCTCCCCCCCGCACCAACCCGCTGGCCTGCCTCAGCCTGGGTAAGCCCCCTCCCCCCCCCCACCAACATGCTGGCCTGCCTCAGCCTGGGTAAGCCCCCCCTCCCCCGCACCAACCCGCTGGCCTGCCTCAGCCTGGGTAAGCCCCCTCCCCCCCCACCAACACGCTGGCCTGCCTCAGCCTGGGTAAGCCCCCTCCCCCCCCACCAACACGCTGGCCTGCCTCAGCCTGGGTAAGCCCCCCCCCCCAACACGCTGGCCTGCCTCAACCTAGGTAAGCCACCAACCCGCCAGCCTGCCTCATCCTGGGTAAGCCCCCTCCCCCCCCACCAACACGCTGGCCTGCCTCAGCCTGGGTAAGGCCCCCCCCCCCCACCACCACCAACACGCTGGCCTGCCTCATCCTGGGTAAGCCCCCTCCCCCCCCCACCAACACGCTGGCCTGCCTCAGCCTGGATAAGGCCCCCCCCCCACCAACCCGCTGGCCTGCCTTCAGCCTGGGTAAGCCCCCTCCCCCCGCACCAACCCGCTGGCCTGCCTCAGCCTGGGTAAGCCCCCCCTCCCCTGCACCAACCCGCTGGCCTGCCTCAGCCTGGGTAAGCCCCCTCCCCCCCACCAACCCGCTGGCCTGCCTCAGCCTGGGTAAGCCCCCCCCACCCCCCGCACCAACACGCTGGCCTGCCTCAGCCTGGGTAAGGCCCCCCCCACCCCTCACCAACACGCTGGCCTGGGTAAGCCTCCTCCCCCACCAACCTGCCGGCTTGTCTCATCCTCGGTAAGGCGCCCCCCCCCCCGGCTCCCTTCAGCCCAGTGCTGGGATCCCCCTCCCATCCCTTTGCAGCCCCTGGGTCCCCCGGCCATCCTGTGCCCTGGCCCCAGGGTGAGCTGACCCTTCCCCCCAGACTCGATGGCCTGGGAGCCCATTGTCATGGACACGCTGGAGGACAACGTCCCCCGGGCCCGGGCGGGGCACTGCGCCGTGTCCATCAACACCCGCCTCTACATCTGGAGCGGGCGGGACGGCTACCGCAAGGCCTGGAACAACCAGGTGTGCTGCAAGGACCTCTGGTACTTGGAGACTGGTGAGCAGACCGGGGAAGGGTGGGGGGATCTGGGTGCCAGGCTGCCCGTGCCTAACCCCGGCCTTTCCCTGCAGAGAAGCCCCCGGCGCCCTCGCGGGTGCAGCTGGTGCGGGCCAACACCAACTCGCTGGAGGTCAGCTGGGGCTCGGTGCCCACGGCCGACACGTACCTGCTGCAGCTGCAGAAATACGACATCCCGGCGGCCGCCTCGCCTGCCCCTGCCCCTGTGCCCTCTGTTCCTGCCAACCCCCCCAAGAGCCCCGTGCCTGCCGCCGCCGCACCCGCCCCGCCAGCCAGCCAGCCCCTGACCCAGATGGGCATCACCTTACTGCCCCAGGCAGCCACCCCCACGCCCACCACCACCACGATCCAGCTGCTGCCCTCCGTGCCCGGCACACCCCTGCCCGTGGCCAGCCCGGCACGCACACAGGGTGAGTGGGGTGCGGGCGGTGCTCCGGGGGGCCTCCCAGGGGCAGGAGCTCTGGTTCCCCGTCTCACGCTGTGCTCGCTCCAGCAGGAGTCCCAGCCGTCCTGAAGGTGACAGGCCCCCCGGCGCCCCCGGGGCCGCCCCTGGTGACGGTGCGCTCGGCTGGCCAGGCAGGCAAGGCCCCCGTGACGGTGACCTCCCTGCCGGCTGGCGTGCGCATGGTGGTGCCCACTCAGAGTGCCCAGGGCACGGTAAGTACCTGCTGCCTGGGGGCGGGTCCTAGCCAGGGGGCGGCCCTGACGGCTCCCCTCTGCCCGCAGGTGATAGGCAGCAGCCCTCAGATGAGTGGCATGGCGGCCCTGGCAGCTGCCGCGGCGGCCACGCAGAAGATTCCTCCCTCCTCCGCGCCCACGGTGCTGAGCGTGCCGGCCGGCGCCACCATTGTCAAGACTGTGGCCGTGGCCCCGGGCACCGCCACGCTGCCCACCACCGTCAAGGTGGCCTCCTCTCCTGTCATGGTAAGAGCCAGCAGGCCCTGCTGCCCTGCCCCTAGAGCCGGGGGGCCTGGCTCCCAGCTCAAACTGCGTCTGCAGCTTCCTCCCGGAGCTGGGGCAAGAACCCGGGTGTTCCCTGAGCTCTCCCGCCACCCAATTCCATCCAACCCCGTCCCCTCCCGGAGCCGGGGCAAGAACCAGTCCCCAGCATCCGGCTCAGGTGCTCTCTCTGCCCCAGGTGAGTAACCCGGCCACCCGCATGCTGAAGACGGCAGCAGCCCAGGTAGGCACATCGGTGTCGTGCACGACCAGCGCGGCCACACGGCCCATCATCACTGTGCACAAGTCGGGCACCGTGACCGTGGCGCAGCAGGCCCAGGTCATGACCACCGTGGTGGGCGGCGTCACCAAAACCATCACGCTGGTGAAGAGCCCCATCTCCGTGCCTGGGGGCAGCGCGCTGGTAAGTCCCCGGGGGCAGGCCTGGCTCGCTGCTCTGACCGGCCGGCAGGTCCCTGGCAGGGGCCAGCTCTCCCCAGCCCCGGCTCATGCCCTCTCCCCGCAGATCTCTAACCTGGGCAAGGTGATGTCGGTCGTGCAGACCAAGCCGGTGCAGACCTCGGCCGTGACTGGCCAGGCGTCCAGCGGCCCCGTCACCCAGATCATCCAGGTGAGCTGCCGGCAAGGGGACCCGGTGTCTGGGCTCCCCCCGCCCACGCTCTGCTCCTCCAACCCTCCCAAGCCAGTAGGTCTGCTGGGGGTGCCACTCTGCATTAACCTCTTTTGCCCCTCCCCACTCCTCAGACTAAGGGCCCGCTGCCCGCGGGCACCATCCTGAAGCTGGTGACGTCTGCAGATGGGAAACCAACCACCATCATCACCACTACGCAGGCGGGAGGCACCGGCCCCAAGCCCACCATCCTGGGCATCAGCAGCGTCTCGCCCAGCACCACCAAGCCGGGCACCACCACCATCATCAAAACCATCCCCATGTCGGCTATCATCACCCAGTCGGGGGCCACAGGTAGCGCCTGGGGGCTGTGGGGCCGTGGCGTTCGGGGGGTCGCGGAGGGGGAGGGCCGGCGTTCGGGGGGTTGCGGGGGGGGGGTCGTGGAGCAGGAGGGCCGGTGTTCGGGGGCAGGAGTCGCAGGGGGAGGGCAGGTGCTGGGGGGCTCCGCCGCTTTTGCTTGACACCCTGGGCTCCCCCTAGGTGTGACCAGCAGTCCCGGGATCAAATCCCCCATCACCATCTTCACCACCAAGGTCATGACCTCGGGCACGGGCGCCCCTGCCAAGATCATCACGGCTGTGCCCAAGCTGGGGGCGGCCCACGGGCAGCCGGGCGTCACGCAGGTGAGCGTGGGGGCCTGGGAGTCTGGGGCAGCCCGGGGCTGCCCGTGCCCCGGCCTCACCACCGCTGTCCCCCCTCCCGGCAGGTGGTCCTGAAGGGGGCGCCTGGCCAGCCGGGCACCATCCTGCGCACCGTGCCCATGGGCGGCGTGCGGCTCGTCACTCCTGTCACTGTCTCAGCAGTCAAGCCTACTGTCACCACGCTGGTGGTGAAAGGCACCACGGGTAAGTAGCTGGGTGGGGCTGCGGGAGGGCCCGGGCGAGGGAGCCTGCCCCAGGCACTGACCGGCCCTCCCTCCCCAGGTGTCACCACCCTGGGCACTGTGACGGGCACCGTCTCCACCAGTCTGGCTGGCGCCGGGGGCCACAACACCAGCGCCTCACTGGCTACGCCCATCACCACGCTGGGCACCATCGCCACCCTCTCAAGCCAGGTCATCAACCCGGCCGCCATCACCGTCTCCGCCGCCCAGACCACCATGACGGCTGCCGGCGGGCTGGCCACACCCACCATCACCATGCAGGTAGGGCGGGGCCACAGGCCTTTCCACTTGGCGGCTAGGCACTGGGGAGGGGAGAGGGCTGGGCGGCGGGGCGTGTTCCCCCCCCCCCCCCCGGGAGGGGAGAGGGCTGGGCGGCGGGGCATTCTCCCTCCCCCCCCCCCCCCCGGGAGGGGAGAGGGCTGGGCGGCGGGGCGTTCTCTCCCCCCCCGGGAGGGGAGAGGGCTGGGCGGCGGGGCGTGTTCCCCCCCCCCCCCCGGCAGGGGAGAGGGCTGGGCGGCGGGGCGTTCCTCTTCTCCTCTTCCTCCCCCCCCCCCCCCCCGGGAGGGGAGAGGGCTGGGCGGCGGGGTGTTTTCCCCCCCGGGAGGGGAGAGGGCTGGGCGGCGGGGCGTTCTCCCCCGGGAGGGCTGGGCGGCGGGGCATTCTCTCCCCCCCCGGGAGGGCTGGGCGGCGGGGCGTTCTCTCCCCCCCCGGGAGGGCTGGGCGGCGGGGCGTTCTCTCCCCCCCCGGGAGGGCTGGGCGGCGGGGCGTTTTCCCCCCGGGAGGGAGGGGCTGCGGCGGGGCGTTTCCCCCCCCCCGGGAGGGGAGAGGGCTGGGCGGCGGGGCGTTCTCCTCCCCCCCCCCCCCCCGGGAGGGGAGAGGGCTGGGCGGCGGGGCGTTTCCCCCCGGGAGGGGAGAGGGCTGGGCGGCGGGGCGTTTCCCCCTCCCCCCCCGGGAGGGGAGAGGGCTGGGCGGCGGGGCGTGTTTCCCCCCCCCCCGGGAGGGGAGAGGGCTGGGCGGCGGGGCGTTCCCCCCCCCGGGAGGGGAGAGGGCTGGGCGGCGGGGCGTTTCCCCCCCCCCCGGGAGCGGGGGCAGGTGGGGCCCTTGGGGACCCGGCTGGAGGCACAGGCCTTACCCAGCCCCTCTCCGGCCCCCAGCCTGTGTCGCAGCCCACGCAGGTGACGCTGATCACGACGCCCAGCGGAGTCGACGCCCAGCCGGTGCACGACCTGCCGGTCTCCATCCTGGCCTCGCCCACCACGGAGCAGCCCACCGCCACGGTGACCATCGCCGAGGGCGACGCCCAGCCGGGTACCGTCACCCTGGTGTGCTCCAACCCGCCCTGCGAGACCCACGAGACTGGCACCACCAACACCGCCACTGCCACCGTTGTGGCCAACATGGGTGGCCTGCCGCAGCCTGTGCACTTCGTGTGCGAGGGCCAGGAGCCTGGGCAGGCCAATGGTGGCTTGGTGCGCATCTGCTCCAACCCCCCGTGCGAGATGCACGAGACGGGCACCACCCCCACGGCCACCACAGCCACGTCGAGCATGGGCGCCGGGCGAGTGTGCAGCAACCCCCCGTGCGAGACGCACGAGACGGGCACCACCCCCACGGCCACCACAGCCACGTCGAGCATGGGCGCCGGGCGAGTGTGCAGCAACCCCCCGTGCGAGACGCACGAGACGGGCACCACCCCCACGGCCACCACAGCCACGTCGAGCATGGGCGCCGGGCGAGTGTGCAGCAACCCCCCGTGCGAGACGCACGAGACGGGCACCACCCCCACGGCCACCACAGCCACGTCGAGCATGGGCGCCGGGCGAGTGTGCAGCAACCCCCCGTGCGAGACGCACGAGACGGGCACCACCCCCACGGCCACCACAGCCACGTCGAGCATGGGCGCCGGGCGAGTGTGCAGCAACCCCCCGTGCGAGACGCACGAGACGGGCACCACCCCCACGGCCACCACAGCCACGTCGAGCATGGGCGCCGGGCGAGTGTGCACCAACTCCCTGTGCGAGACGCACGAGACGGGCACCACCAACACGGCCACCACAGCCCGGTCACTCATGGGACGGGGGCAGCCGGACGGTGGGACAGGAGCCCCACCCAACCTGCCGTGCCAAACGCAGCACACCAGTGCCACTGGCACCACCATGTCAGTGAAAGCCGGTGTGCCCACGGAGCAGCCATGTAGTGCCAGGATGGGAAATCCCCCTCCAGCGGTGCCTGGCACCAGCTCTCAGCCCCCGACAACAGCCGCCCGGCCCTGCGAGACTCACCAAACACACACCACCAACACTGCCACCACGGCCCAGTCGCTCATGGGCCGGGGCCAGCCAGACGGCGGGCCAGGAGCAGCCGACTGCTCCCCGTGCCAAACCCAACAGACTTGTGCCACGCGCACAACAATGTCGGCCAAAGCAAACGTGCCCACAGAGCAGCCGTGCGGCACGAGGATGGCTGTGCTGGACACGCTGACGGGGGAGCAAGCCCACGGCAACCCCCCCGGCCATACGGTCACGGCCGCGTCTAGTCTCGGCACCACACGAGTGTGCAGCAACCCCCCCCACGAGACAGGAACCAGCACCACAGCCACGTCTAGTGTGGGCGCCAGGCAAGTGTGCACCAAGCCCTTGTGCGAGACGCATGAGACTGGCACCAGCAACGCAGCCACCACGGCTACGTCTGGCATGGGCTCCGGGCAAGCGTGCAACAATCCTCTGTGCGAGATGCACGAGACGGGCACTGCTGAGATGGCCACATCGAACATGGCCACCGGGCGAGTGTGCACCACCTCCCCATCTGAGACGCACGAGACTGGCACAACCACCACGGCCACGTCTACTATGGGCACCGGCCAAGCGTGCACCAACCCCCCGTGCGAGACGCACGAGACTGGCACCGCCACCACGGCTACGTCCAGCATGGGCACCAGCCAAGCGTGCACCAACCCCCCATGCGAGACTGGCACCACCACGGCCACGTCTAGCACGGTCACTGGGCAAGCGTGTACCAATCCCCCATGCGAGACGCACGAGACGGGCACCACCAACACAGCCACCACAGCTACGTCCAGCATGGGCACCAGGCAAGTGTGCACCAACCCCCCGTGTGAGACGCACGAGACGGGCACCACCAACACGGCCACCACGGCTACGTCCAGCATGGGTACCGGGCAAGCGTGCACCAACCCCCCGTGCGAGGCAGGCACCGCCACCACGGCCACGTGTAATTTTGGAGCGGGCCAGGCGGAAGGGGCCCAGCACACCCCAGCCAGCGCGCCCTGCCAGACACAGCAGACCACAGCCACCAGCATCACCGCGACGGCCAACGTGGGTGGAGCTGGGGCTGAGCCCTCATCTGCCCCCCAGGCGACAGGGGGGGCAGGGCCTTGCCAGCCCCAGTCGCCTCCCACCAGCCCAGCCCCACGCGTCTGCTCCAACCCCCCCTGCGAGACCCACGAGACAGGCACGACCCACACGGCCACCACCGTGACCTCCAGCATGGGCTCCAACCAAGGTGGGCAGGCGGGCGCTGGCCCGGGGCAGGGGGCGGGGGAGGCTGGGGCTGCTGGTCTCTGATCTCTGCCCCGTTGCAGACCAGCCGCCGGGCGCCAATGGGCAGGGGCCGCCCGAGGGGGCGCAGGGCGAGGCCCCCGCCAGCCCCAGCAGCGTTTGTGCTGCGCAGACCCGCGCCGTGACCACGGTGACGCAGTCCACGCCAGCGCCGGGACCCGCCGTGCCGGTGAGAGCCCGCTGCCTGGTGGCCACTGGGCGGGGGGTGCGGGCTGGGCGGAGGGCGGGGGGCCGGGCCGCCTGGGGGGGGCGGGGGGCCGGGCCGCCTGGGTGGGGGGCAGAGGGCCGGGCCGCCTGGGTTCCCTCCCTACACCTGCACTTGGAGCCCGAAGGGGGGCGCGGGGGCTCACGGGCTCTCTTGACCCTCCCCTCGGCAGAGCATCTCATCGCTGGCGGAGGCCCCCGCGGAGGAGCCGGCCCCGCGCCCCCCCACTGAGCCCCCAGTGCCCCCTGGCGCAGACCTGGTGCCCTCGCCGCTGCCGGAGCCCCCAGAGCCGCCCGCCGCCCTGCCCGCGCAAGGCCCCCCGAGGAGAGCGCCGCCCCCCCGGAGCCGCCCGCCGCCCCCCCGGCGCCTGCCCCCGAGGTGGAGCCGCTGGCCCTGCCCCAGGAGCTGATGGCCGAGGGGCAGGCGGGCGCTGCCGCCCTCATGGTCACGGGGTTGACGCCCGAGGAGCTGGCGGTGACGGCTGCCGCCGAAGCCGCCGCGCAGGCCGCCGCCACCGAGGAGGCCCAGGCCCTGGCCATCCAGGCCGTGCTGCAGGCTGCCCAGCAGGCAGTGATGGGTGAGTGCCCCCCCCCGCGCCCCTGTGCCTGCCCCCCGTCTCCCCTGGACGTGTCCCTGCCCCCCCCCGCGCCCCTGTGCCTGCCCCCCGTCACCCCTGGACGTCTCCCTGCCCCCCCCCCCGCGCCCCTGTGCCTATCGGTGCCTGCCTCCCCCCCGTCTCCCCTGGACGTGTCCCTGCCCCCCCCCGCGCCCCTGTGCCTGCCCCCCGTCTCCCCTGGACGTGTCCCTGCCCCCCCCCCGCGCCCCTGTGCCTGCCCCCCGTCACCCCTGGACGTGTCCCTGCCCCCCGTCTCCCCTGGACGTGTCCCTGCCCCCCCCCCCCGCGCCCCTGTGCCTGCCCCCCGTCTCCCCTGGACGTGTCCCTGACCCCCCCCACGCCCCTGTGCCTATCGGTGCCTGCCTCCCCCCCGTCTCCCCTGGACATGTCCCTGCCCCCCCGCACCCCTGTGCCTATCGGTGCCTGTCCCCCTGCCCCGTCTCCCCTGGACATGTCCCTGCCCCCCCCGCACCCCTGTGCCTATCGGTGCCTGCCTCCCCCCCGTCTCCCCTGGACATGTCCCTGCCCCCCCGCACCCCTGTGCCTATCGGTGCCTGTCCCCCTGCCCCGTCTCCCCTGGACATGTCCCTGCCCCCCCGCACCCCTGTGCCTATCGGTGCCTGCCTCCCCCCCGTCTCCCCTGGACATGTCCCTGCCCCCCCGCACCCCTGTGCCTATCGGTGCCTGTCCCCCTGCCCCGTCTCCCCTGGACATGTCCCTGCCCCCCCGGCACCCCTCTGCCTATTGGTGCCTGCTCCCCTGGCCGTGTCCCTCCCCCTCCCTGTGCCTTGGTATCCCCACCACACCCCCGGCAGTGTCCCTGCCCCCTCCCCATGCCCCTGCGCCTATCAGTCCCCCCCTCCCTTTCCCTCTACCCCTGCTGGCCGTGTCCCTGCCCCCTTTCCACCCCACTGGTGTCCTCGCTCCCCTGCAGTGCTGCTGAGCCATGTGCCTTTCAGGTGCAGGTGAGCCCATGGAGACGGGCGAGGCGGGGCCAGGGCCGACGGAGCTGGGGGCACTGGGGGGCGAAGGCCACGAGGGGCAGCCCACAGCCATCCCCATCGTGCTGACACCGCAAGAGCTGGCCGCCCTGGTGCAGCAGCAGCAACTGCAGGAGGCCCACGCACAGCAGCCCCACGGCGCCCCCCTGCCCACCGAGGCCCTGGCGCCCGCCGACAGCCTCAATGACCCGGCCGCCGAGAGCAACGGGCTGAGCGAGCTGGCCAGCCCCGTGAGCGGCACCCTGGCCTTGCTGCCCGCCGCGCCCAGCGAGGGTGAGTGGGGGCCGGGGCCTGCAGTAGTGCGCTCAGCGAGCTAAGCCGTTCGCCGGCTGCGCGCGGCCCCTGCTCCGCCAGAGCTGCCGGGTCCAGGCACGCGCCGCTCGGTTCTGCCCCTGCAGCAGCGGCGCGTCGAATGCCGTTTTCCCCCCGAGGGGAGAGAAACGCTGGGCTACGCGCATCCCCGTCCTGCGGCCCGGCTCGGTCCTCCCCCCACCGCGCTGTGTATCCGCGGCCGCAGCGGGGGCCAGAGCGCCCTGGAGGCGCTGAGTAGCCGATAGGATGTGGCGCTCGTTCGGCTGTTCAGTGTGCCGATGTCGAACCTAACCCTCTGTTGTTCCCCAGGCCTGGCTCCGTCCAACACATTCGTGGCCCCGCAACCTGTGGTGGGGCCCAGCCCGGCCAAGCTGCAGGCGGCTGCCACCCTTGCAGAGGTGGCCAACGGCCTTGAGCCAGCGCCCATGGTCAGTGGGGCGGGAGGCGGGTGGGGGGCTGGGCGTAGGTGGGGGGAGCAGGGTGTGGCAGATAGGGGGCTGGGAGCAGGAGGCAGGTGGGGGGAGCAGGGCGTGGCTGGTGGGGGGGCTGGGGCTGCACAGGGATGACCCCTCCTCCCCTCCCTACCGCCCCCCCAGAAGCCGGACCCCTCAATGCAGCCCCAGAAGTTGCTGGTGAAGAAGGAGAACCAGTGGTTTGATGTGGGGGTCATCAAGGGCACCAACATGATGGTGACTCACTACTTCCTGCCCCCTGGCGATGCGCCCCCTGGCGATGTGAGTCCCCCGGGCCTGCCCCTGGGAACGTGAGCGCCCCTGGCCTTCCCCCCCCTCCTCGGCCTGCCCCTGGGAACGTGAGCGCCCCTGGCCTTCCCCCCCCCCCCCCTCGGCCTGCCCCTGGGAACGTGAGCGCCCCTGGCCTTCCCCCCCCCCCCCCCCTCGGCCTGCCCCTGGGAACGTGAGCGCCCCTGGCCTTCCCCCCCCGCCCCCCTCGGCCTGCCCCTGGGAACGTGAGCGCCCCTGGCCTTCCCCCCCCCCCCCCCCTCGGCCTGCCCCTGGGAACGTGAGCGCCCCTGGCCTTCTCCTCCCCCCCCCCCCCGGCCTGCCCCTGGGAACGTGAGCGCCCCTGGCCTTCCCCCCCCCCCCCCCTCGGCCTGCCCCTGGGAACGTGAGCGCCCCCCCGGCCTTCTCCTCCCCCCCCCCCCGGCCTGCCCCTGGGAACGTGAGCGCCCCCCCGGCCTTCTCCTCCCCCCCCCCCCGGCCTGCCCCTGGGAACGTGAGCGCCCCCCCGGCCTTCCCCTCCCCCCCCCCGGCCTGCCCCTGGGAACGTGAGCGCCCCCCCGGCCTCTCTCCTCCCCCCCCCCCGGCCTGCCCCTGGGAACGTGAGCGCCCCCCGGCCTTCTCCTCCCCCCCCCCGGCCTGCCCCTGGTAACGTGAGCGCCCCCCGGCCTTCTCCTCCCCCCCCCCGGCCTGCCCCTGGGAACGTGAGCGCCCCCCCGGCCTTCCCCTCCCCCCCCCCCCGGCCTGCCCCTGGGAACGTGAGCGCCCCCCGGCCTTCTCCTCCCCCCCCGGCCTGCCCCTGGGAACGTGAGCGCCCCCCCGGCCTTCTCCTCCCCCCCCCCCGGCCTGCCCCTGGGAACGTGAGCGCCCCCCGGCCTTCTCCTCCCCCCCCCCGGCCTGCCCCTGGGAACGTGAGCGCCCCCCGGCCTTCTCCTCCCCCTCGGCCTGCCCCTGGGAACGTGAGCGCCCCCCGGCCTTCTCCTCCCCCCCCCCGGCCTGCCCCTGGGAACGTGAGCGCCCCCCCCTTCTCCTCCCCCCCCCCCGGCCTGCCCCTGGGAACGTGAGCGCCCCTGGCCTTCCCCCCCCCCCTCGGCCTGCCCCTGGGAATGTGAGCGCCCCTGGCCTTCCCCCCCCCCCCCCTCGGCCTGCCCCTGGGAACGTGAGCGCCCCTGGCCTTCCCCCCCCCCCCTCGGCCTGCCCCTGGGAACGTGAGCGCCCCCCGGCCTTCTCCTCCCCCCCCCCTGGCCTGCCCCTGGGAACGTGAGCGCCCCCCCCTTCTCCTCCCCCCCCCCCCGGCCTGCCCCTGGTAACGTGAGCGCCCCCCGGCCTTCTCCTCCCCCCCTCCGGTCTGCCCCTGGGAACGTGAGCGCCCCCCCCCTTCTCCTCCCCCCCCCCCCCCGGCCTGCCCCTGGGAACGTGAGCGCCCCCCCGGCCTCCCCCCCCCCCCCCGGCCTGCCCCTGGGAATGTGAGCGCCCCCCGGCCTTCCCCCCCCCCCCCGGCCTGCCCCTGGGAACGTGAGCGCCCCCCGGCCTTCTCCTCCCCCCCCCCGGCCTGCCCCTGGGAACGTGAGCGCACCCCGGCCTTCTCCTCCTCCCCCCCCCCCCCCCCCCCGGCCTGCCCCTGGGAACGTGAGCGCCCCCCGGCCTCTCCTCCCCCCCCCCCCCGGCCTGCCCCTGGGAACGTGAGCGCCCCCCCGGCCTTCTCCTCCCCCTCCCCGGCCTGCCCCTGGGAACGTGAGCACCCCTGGCCTCCCCCCCCCCCCTCGGCCTGCCCCTGGGAACGAGAGCACCCCCAACCAGCCTCCCCGGCCTGCCCCAGGGAATGTGAGAGCCCCCCGGCCTTCTCCCCCCCCCCCCCCGCGGCCTGCCCCTGGGAACGTGAGCGCCCCCCGGCCTTCTCCTCCCCCCCCCCCCCCCCCGGCCTGCCCCTGGGAACGTGAGCGCCCCCCGGACTTCTCCCCCCCCCCCCGCGGCCTGCCCCTGGGAACGAGAGCACCCCCAATCAGCCTCCCCGGGCTGCCCCAGGGAATGTGAGAGCCCCCCGGCCTTCTCCCCCCCCCCCCCGCGGCCTGCCCCTGGGAACGAGAGCACCCCCGGCCTTCTCCCCCCCCCCTCGGCCTGCCCCTGGGAACGTGAGAGCACCCCCGGCCTTCTCCCCCCCCCCCTCGGCCTGCCCCTGGGAACGAGAGCACCCCCAACCAGCCTCCCCGGCCTGCCCCTGGGAATGTGAGAGCCCCCCGGCCTTCTCCCCCCCCCCCCCCGCGGCCTGCCCCTGGGAACGTGAGCGCCCCCCGGCCTTCTCCTCCCCCCCCCCCCCCCCGGCCTGCCCCTGGGAACGTGAGCGCCCCCCCGGCCTTCCCCGCCCCCCGGCCTGCCCCTGGGAACGTGAGCGCCCCCCGGCCTTCTCCTCCCCCCCCCCCCCGGCCTGCCCCTGGGAACGAGAGCACCCCCGGCCTGCGGCCCCCCCCCCAAACGCATCTGTGAGCAGCGTGAGTGTCCGCAGCCACTGACTGGCCCCACTGACCGTGTCCCGGCCCCCAGGATGACTCGGGCACCGTCCCCGACTACACGCAGCTGAAGAAGCAGGAGCTGCAGCCAGGCACGGCCTACAAGTTCCGGGTGGCCGGGCTGAATGCCTGCGGGCGCGGCCCCTTCTCCGACATCTCTGCCTTCAAGACCTGCCTGCCCGGCTTCCCGGGCGCTCCCTGCGCAATCAAGATCAGCAAGGTGGGTGCCCCCCCCCGCCCCGCCCGGCGTTGGCCCAAGCCTGCCCCAGCTGAGCCGCCTGCCCGTCTCCCCGCAGAGCCCCGACGGGGCCCACCTGACGTGGGAGCCGCCCTCGGTGACCTCGGGGAAGATCGTGGAGTACTCGGTGTACCTGGCCATCCAGAGTGCCCAGGCGGGCGAGGCCAAGGGCGCGGCGCCGGCCCAGCTGGCCTTCATGCGGGTGTACTGTGGGCCCAGCCCCTCCTGCCTGGTGCAGTCGGGCAGCCTCTCCAATGCCCACATCGACTACACCACCAAGCCGGCCATCATCTTCCGCATCGCCGCCCGCAACGACAAGGGCTACGGGCCCGCCACCCAGGTGCGGTGGCTGCAAGGTGAGCGGCGGGGTGCTGGGGGGCGCGGGGGGCGGGGGGGCACAAGGGCAATGGCCACTCATTCTTCTCTGGTGCTGCAGAGTCCAGTAAGGACGGCTCCATGGCCAAGCCGGCTAGCAAGCGGCCCCTTTCCTCCCCGGACATGTGAGTGCTGGGGGGCACAGGGTGGGTGGCGGGGACGCAGCAAAGGGGGCGTGCTGGGGGGTAGGCGTTGGGGCCGGGACATTGGGAGGGGGGATGCTGTGGAGTGGGCGGCGAGCCTTGGGGCTGGGACACAGGGAGGAGGGAGCAGGGAGCGTGCTGTGGGGTGGGCATTGGGGCCGGGCCCTGGGGAGGCGCTGGGGGAGGCAGGCGTTGGCCCCGGGACGCAGCGGGGGGGATGTGCTGTGGGGCTGGGACCCGGGGGGAACGTTGAGGTCAGGACATGGGGGGGGGGGGGTGCTATGGAGTGGGGGCCCTGTGGGGCAGGTTCCCATAGACCCCTGGGTGCAGTCTCACCCCCTCTGCTCTCCCAGGAAATCGGCTCCAAAGAAGCCCAAGGCAGACGGCCAGTGAAGGACGCCCCCCTCGCCCCCCTTGCCCAGGAAAGCACATTGGCGGGGGCTGTGCTGTCCCCAAGCCCCTCAGCCGTGGGGGGCAGGGGCAGGGGCAGGGGCAGGGGTGTGACCGGTTGCTGTTGCTGGAATGAAGTTTTTGCCCCCTGTGCCCCGTGGGGGGCTGTAGACGTGGGGGCGCTTCCCCCCAGCTCTTGCCTCTGTACAGAGTCCTGTAGCCCCCGTAGTGTCCCAGGCCTAGAGGAAAGGGGGGGCTGTAGCTGTCACCCATAGTGGGCCCCCAGCCTGCCCCCCATCGAAGCAGCTGTCTCCCCTCCCCCCTGTGAGGGGTGCCGGTCCCCTCCTGCCCCCCTCTTTTTTGTACAAACCATTTTTTTTAGGAAAAGAAGAAAAACAGAAAAACACCTGGGGGGTCCAGGGCCCCTGAGCAGGCTGTTTGTGGGGGGGCTGCCCCGTGCCCCTCCCCGCAGACATTCCATGGGGTGTCCCCATGTTGGGCGGGGCGGGGGCTCTTGACTCCCCCCTTCTCAGGGGCGAGGGCAGAGCTGGGCCCTGGCATGGCCCCCTTCTTTTGTATTATAGTGTATTTCGCTGTGCCCCCCCCGCCCCCCGTCTCTGTCGGTTTGTGCGATTTTGAACAATTAAAGACATTTTTGAAGTAAAGAAAAGTTTGTCTGTGGGGGGGCGGGGCCGGGCCGGGGGGGCGGGGCCGGCGGGCTCGGTCACGCGGGGAGCCCCGCCCTGCGCCGGACGCCTGGCTCCCGGGGCTGCGGGGATGGACGCGGAGGCGGAGGCGGAGGCGCGGGCGCTGCTCGAGGCCTGGCGGGGCCGCCTGGCCCGGGAGCTGGACGCGGCTGTGGGCTTCTGGGCCCGCCACTCCCATGACCCGCAGCACGGGTGAGCGCGGGGGCCCCCCCCCGGCTACACGGACCCCCCCAACACCCCTCCGCGGCTCCACGGACCCCCCCCGGCTGCACGGACCCCCCCAACACCCCTCCGCGGCTCCACGGACCCCCCCCGGCTACACGGACCCCCCCAACACCCCTCCGCGACTCCACGGACCCCCCCCCGGCTGCACGGACCCCCCCAACACCCCTCCGCGGCTCCACGGACCCCCCCGGCTGCACGGACCCCCCCAACACCCCTCCGCGGCTCCACGGACCCCCCCGGCTGCACGGACCCCCCAACACCCCCGTCGCCTGCACGGAACCCCCCGGCTGCAGGGACCCCCCCACCCTTCCGCGGCTCCACGGACCCCCCCCGGCTGCACGGACCCCCCAACACCCCCGTCGCCTGCACGGAACCCCTCGGCTGCAGGGACCCCCCCACCCTTCCGCGGCTCCACGGACCCCCCCCGGCTGCACGGACCCCCCAACACCCCTCCGCGGCTCCACGGACCCCCCCCGGCTGCACGGACCCCCCCAACACCCCTCCGCGGCTCCACGGACCCCCCCCGGCTGCACGGACCCCCCCCCCAACACCCCTCCGCGGCTCCACGGACCCCCCCCGGCTGCACGGACCCCCCAACACCCCTCCGCGGCTCCACGGACCCCCCCCGGCTGCACGGACCCCCCCAACACCCCTCCGCGGCTCCACGGACCCCCCCCCCGGCTGCACGGACCCCCCCAACACCCCTCCGCGGCTCCACGGACCCCCCCGGCTGCACGGACCCCCCCCAACACCCCTCCGCGGCTCCACGGACCCCCCCCGGCTGCACGGACCCCCCAACACCCTCCTCGCCTGCACGGAACCCCCCCGGCTGCACGGACCCCCCAACACCCCCCCCGCCTGCACGGAACCCCCCCGGCTGCACGGACCCCCCAACACCCCTCCGCGGCTCCACGGACCCCCCCAACACCCCCCCCGCCTGCACGGAACCCCCTCGGCTGCACGGACCCCCCCAACACCCCTCCGCGGCTCCACGGACCCCCCCGGCTGCACGGACCCCCCCCAACACCCCTCCGCGGCTCCACGGACCCCCCCAACACCCCCCCCGCCTGCACGGAACCCCCTCGGCTGCACGGACCCCCCCAACACCCCTCCGCGGCTCCACGGACCCCCCCCGGCTGCACGGACCCCCCCAACACCCCCCCGCGGCTGCACGGACCCCCCCAACACCCCTCCGCGGCTCCACGGACCCCCCCGGCTGCACGGACCCCCCCCCAACACCCCTCCGCGGCTGCACGGACCCCCCCAGTGTCCCCCCCGGGCTGCAGCGATTCCGGCGTATGGGACCCCCTCAATGCCCTCCCGCGACAGAGCGACCCCGGCGTGCGGCCTGCAGGCTCCGCCCCCCCCACACCCCACCCCCATGGACCCAGGCGTCCGGGCCGTGACCCCCCCTCTCTCTGCAGCGGCTTCTTCTCCTGCCTGGGCCGGGACGGGGCTGTGTACGACGATGTCAAATACGTCTGGCTGCAGGGCCGGCAGGTGGGGCGGGGCTCGGGGATGCTGGGAAGGGGGGGTCGGGGGTTGCGGGGGGGGCTGGAGGAGGCAAGGGGTGGGAGTCTGGGGTTGCGGGGGGGGGCTGTAGGAGGCAGGGGGGGTCGGAGGTTGCGGGGGGGCGCTGTAGGAGGCAGGGCGTGGGGGTCAGGGGTTACGGGGGGGCTGTAGGAGGCAGGGGGTGGGGGTCAGGGGTTGCGTGGGGGGGCTGTAGGAGGCAGGGGGGTCGGGGGTTGCGGGGGGGCTGTAGGAGGCAAGGGGTGGGGGTCGGGGTTTGCGGGGGGGGGGCTGTAGGAGGCAAGGGGTGGGGGTCGGGGGTTGCGGGGGGGGGCTGTAGGAGGCAAGGGGTGGGGGTCGGGGGTTGCGGGGGGGCTGTAGGAGGCACGGGGGGTCGGAGGTTGCGGGGGGGGGCTGGAGGAGGCAGGGGGTGGGGGTCAGGGGTTACGGGGGGCTGGAGGAGGCAGGGGGTGGGGGTCAGGGGTTGCGGGGGGGGCTGTAGGAGGCAGGGGGGTCGGGGGTTGCGGGGGGGGGCTGGTAGGAGGCAGGGGGTGGGGATCAGGGGTTGCGGGGGGGCTGTAGGAGGCAGGCGGGTCGGGGGTTGCGGGGGGGGCTGGTAGGAGGCAGGGGGTGGGGGTCAGGGGTTGCGGGGGGGCTGTAGGAGGCAGGGAGTGGGGGTCGGGGGTTGCGGGGGGGCTGTAGGAGGCAGGGGGGTCGGGGGTTGCGGGGGGGCTGTAGGAGGCAGGGGGGGTCGGAGCTTGCAGGGGGGGGCTGGAGGAGGCAGGGGGTGGGGGTCAGGGGTTGCGGGGGGGGGCTGTAGGAGGCAGGGGGGTCGGGGGTTGCGGGGGGGGGCTGGTAGGAGGCAGGGGGTGGGGGTCAGGGGTTGCGGGGGGGCTGTAGGAGGCAGGGGGGTCGGGGGTTGCGGGGGGGGCTGGTAGGAGGCAGGGGGTGGGGGTCGGGGGTTGCGGGGGGGCTGTAGGAGGCAGGGGGTGAGGGTCGGGGGTTGCGGGGGGGCTGGAGGAGGCAGGGGGAGTCGGGGGTTGCGGGGGGGCTGTAGGAGGCAGGGGGTGGGGGTCGGGTGTTGCGGGGGGGCTGTAGGAGGCAGGGGGAATCGGGGGTTGCGGGGGGGCTGTAGGAGGCGTGGGTGGGGGTCGGGGGTTGCGGGGGGGCTGTAGGAGGCAGGGGGTGGGGGTCGGGGGTTGCGGGGGGGCTGTAGGAGGCAGGGGGTGGGGGTCGGGGGTTGCAGGGGGGCTGTAGGAGGCAGGGGGTGGGAGTCTGGGGTTGCGGGGGGGCTGTAGGAGGCAGGGGGTGGGGGTCGGGGGTTGCGGGGGGGCTGTAGGAGGCAGGGGGTGGGAGTCTGGGGTTGCGGGGGGGCTGTAGGAGGCGGGGCTGGGGGTCGGGGGTTGCGGGGGGGCTGTAGGAGGCAGGGGGTGGGGGTCGGGGGTTGCGGGGGGGCTGTAGGAGGCAGGGGGTGGGAGTCGGGTTGCGGGGGGGCTGTAGGAGGCGGGGCTGGGGGTCGGGGGTTGCGGGGGGGCTGTAGGAGGCGGGGCTGGGGGTCAGGGGTTGCAGGGGGGCTGTAGGAGGCGGGGGTGGGGGTCGGGGGTTGCGGGGGGGCTGTAGGAGGCAGGGGGTGGGGATGGGCGGATGCTAGCGGGGGGCTGTAGTGGGTGGGGGATGCTGGGTGCTCTGTGCCAGGCTCTGGGCCATGCCCCCAGGTGTGGGTCTACGCCCGGCTCTATCGGACCGTGCCCCGCTTCCGACGCCCCGACTTGCTAGAGGCTGCCCGAGCTGGTGAGCCGTGGGGAGCACTGGGGGGGGCTCTTTGTCCCCGAAACTTGACCATAGTGGGGGGGGGGCCGCTGGCTCAGAGTAACATGACTGACCCCACTGCCTGGGTGGATTGGGGGAGCAGTGGGGGCGGGTGGGAGCCAGGACGCCCGGGCCCTCCCCTTGGGGGAGCAGTGGGGGCGGGTGGGAGCCAGGACGCCCGGGCCCTCCCCCGGGGGGAGCAGTGGGGGCGGGTGGGAGCCAGGACGCCCGGGCCCTCCCCCGGGGGGAGCAGTGGGGGCGGGTGGGAGCCAGGACGCCCGGGCCCTCCCCCGGGGGGAGCAGTGGGGGCGGGTGGGAGCCAGGACGCCCGGGCCCTCCCCTTGGGGGAGCAGTGGGGGCGGGTGAGAGCCAGGACGCCCGGGCCCTCCCTTTGGGGGAGCAGTGGGGGCGGGTGGGAGCCAGGACGCCCGGGCCCTCCCCTTGGGGGAGCAGTGGGGGCGGGTGGGAGCCAGGACGCCCGGGCCCTCCCCCGGGGGGAGCAGTGGGGGCGGGTGGGAGCCAGGACGCCCGGGCCCTCCCCCGGGGGGAGCAGTGGGGGCGGGTGGGAGCCAGGACGCCCGGGCCCTCCCCTTGGGGGAGCAGTGGGGGCGGGTGAGAGCCAGGACGCCCGGGCCCTCCCTTTGGGGGAGCAGTGGGGGCGGGTGGGAGCCAGGACGCCCGGGCCCTCCCCTTGGGGGAGCAGTGGGGGCGGGTGGGAGCCAGGACGCCCGGGCCCTCCCCCGGGGGGAGCAGTGGGGGCGGGTGGGAGCCAGGACGCCCGGGCCCTCCCCTTGGGGGAGCAGTGGGGGCGGGCTGGGAGCCAGGACGCCCGGGCCCTCCCCCGGGGGGAGCAGTGGGGGCGGGTGGGAGCCAGGACGCCCGGGCCCTCCCCGGGGGGAGCAGTGGGGGCGGGTGGGAGCCAGGACGCCCGGGCCCTCCCCTTGGGGGAGCAGTGGGGGCGGGTGAGAGCCAGGACGCCCGGGCCCTCCCTTTGGGGGAGCAGTGGGGGCGGGTGGGAGCCAGGACGCCCGGGCCCTCCCCTTGGGGGAGCAGTGGGGGCGGGTGGGAGCCAGGACGCCCGGGCCCTCCCCCGGGGGGAGCAGTGGGGGCGGGTGGGAGCCAGGACGCCCGGGCCCTCCCCCGGGGGGAGCAGTGGGGGCGGGTGGGAGCCAGGACGCCCGGGCCCTCCCCTTGGGGGAGCAGTGGGGGCGGGTGAGAGCCAGGACGCCCGGGCCCTCCCTTTGGGGGAGCAGTGGGGGCGGGTGGGAGCCAGGACGCCCGGGCCCTCCCCTTGGGGGAGCAGTGGGGGCGGGTGGGAGCCAGGACGCCCGGGCCCTCCCCCGGGGGGAGCAGTGGGGGCGGGTGGGAGCCAGGACGCCCGGGCCCTCCCCTTGGGGGAGCAGTGGGGGCGGGTGGGAGCCAGGACGCCCGGGCCCTCCCCCGGGGGAGCAGTGGGGGCGGGTGGGAGCCAGGACGCCCGGGCCCTCCCCCGGCGGGAGCAGTGGGGGCGGGTGGGAGCCAGGACGCCCGGGCCCTCCCCGGCGGGAGCAGTGGGGGCGGGTGGGAGCCAGGACGCCCGGGCCCTCCCCGGGGGGAGCAGTGGGGGCGGGTGGGAGCCAGGACGCCCGGGCCCTCACCCGGGGGGAGCAGTGGGGGCGGGTGGGAGCCAGGACGCCCGGGCCCTCCCCTGGGGGGAGCAGTGGGGGCGGGTGGGAGCCAGGACGCCCGGGCCCTCCCCTTGGGGGAGCAGTGGGGGCGGGTGGGAGCCAGGACGCCCGGGCCCTCCCCTTGGGGGAGCAGTGGGGGCGGGTGGGAGCCAGGACGCCCGGGCCCTCCCCCGGGGGGAGCAGTGGGGGCGGGTGGGAGCCAGGACGCCCGGGCCCTCCCCTTGGGGGAGCAGTGGGGGCAGGTGGGAGCCAGGATGCCCGGGCCCTCCCCTTGGGGGAGCAGTGGGGGCGGGTGGGAGCCAGGACGGCCGGGCCCTCCCCTTGGGGGAGCAGTGGGGGCGGGTGGGAGCCAGGACGCCCGGGCCCTCCCCGGGGGGAGCAGTGGGGGCGGGTGGGAGCCAGGACGCCCGGGCCCTCCCCTTGGGGGAGCAGTGGGGGCGGGTGGGAGCCAGGACGCCCGGGCCCTCCCCCTGGGGGGAGCAGTGGGGGCGGGTGGGAGCCAGGACGCCCAGGCCCTCCCCTGGGGGGAGCAGTGGGGGCGGGTGGGAGCCAGGACGCCCGGGCCCTCCCCCGGGGGGGAGCAGTGGGGGCAGGTGGGAGCCAGGACGCCCGGGCCCTCCCCCGGGGGAGCAGTGGGGGCGGGTGGGAGCCAGGACGCCCGGGCCCTCCCCTTGGGGGAGCAGTGGGGGCGGGTGGGAGCCAGGACGCCCGGGCCCTCCCCTTGGGGGAGCAGTGGGGGCGGGTGGGAGCCAGGACGCCCGGGCCCTCCCCGGGGGGAGCAGTGGGGGCGGGTGGGAGCCAGGACGCCCGGGCCCTCCCCCTGGGGGAGCAGTGGGGGCGGGTGGGAGCCAGGACGCCCGGGCCCTCCCCTTGGGGGAGCAGTGGGGGCGGGTGGGAGCCAGGACGCCCGGGCCCTCCCCCGGGGGGAGCAGTGGGGGCGGGTGGGAGCCAGGACGCCCGGGCCCTCCCCTTGGGGGAGCAGTGGGGGCGGGTGGGAGCCAGGACGCCCGGGCCCTCCCCTTGGGGGAGCAGTGGGGGCGGGTGGGAGCCAGGACGCCCGGGCCCTCCCCCGGGGGGAGCAGTGGTGGCGGGTGAGAGCCAGGACGCCCGGGCCCTCCCCCGGGGGGAGCAGTGGGGGCGGGTGGGAGCCAGGACGCCCGGGCCCTCCCCCGGGGGGAGCAGTGGGGGCGGGTGGGAGCCAGGACGCCCGGGCCCTCCCCCGGGGGGAGCAGTGGGGGCGGGTGGGAGCCAGGACGCCCGGGCCCTCCCCTTGGGGGAGCAGTGGGGGCGGGTGGGAGCCAGGACGCCCGGGCCCTCCCCTTGGGGGAGCAGTGGGGGCGGGTGGGAGCCAGGACGCCCGGGCCCTCCCCCGGGGGGAGCAGTGGGGGCGGGTGAGAGCCAGGACGCCCGGGCCCTCCCCCGGGGGGAGCAGTGGGGGCGGGTGGGAGCCAGGACGCCCGGGCCCTCCCCCGGGGGGAGCAGTGGGGGCGGGTGGGAGCCAGGACGCCCGGGCCCTCCCCCGGGGGGAGCAGTGGGGGCGGGTGGGAGCCAGGACGCCCGGGCCCTCCCCTTGGGGGAGCAGTGGGGGCGGGTGGGAGCCAGGACGCCCGGGCCCTCCCCGGGGGGAGCAGTGGGGGCGGGTGGGAGCCAGGACGCCCGGGCCCTCCCCGGGGGGAGCAGTGGGGGCGGGTGGGAGCCAGGACGCCCGGGCCCTCCCCGGGGGGAGCAGTGGGGGCGGGTGGGAGCCAGGACGCCCGGGCCCTCCCCTTGGGGGAGCAGTGGGGGCGGGTGGGAGCCAGGACGCCCGGGCCCTCCCCGGGGGGAGCAGTGGGGGCGGGTGGGAGCCAGGACGCCCGGGCCCTCCCCTTGGGGGAGCAGTGGGGGCGGGTGGGAGCCAGGAAGCCCGGGCCCTCCCCTTGGGGGAGCAGTGGGGGCGGGTGGGAGCCAGGACGCCCGGGCCCTCCCCTTGGGGGAGCAGTGGGGGCGGGTGGGAGCCAGGACGCCCGGGCCCTCCCCGGGGGGAGCAGTGGGGGCGGGTGGGAGCCAGGACGCCCGGGCCCTCCCCCGGGGGGAGCAGTGGGGGCGGGTGGGAGCCAGGACGCCCGGGCCCTCCCCGGGGGGAGCAGTGGGGGCGGGTGGGAGCCAGGACGCCCGGGCCCTCCCCTTGGGGGAGCAGTGGGGGCGGGTGGGAGCCAGGACGCCCGGGCCCTCCCCGGGGGGAGCAGTGGGGGCGGGTGGGAGCCAGGACGCCCGGGCCCTCCCCGGGGGGGGCAGTGGGGGCGGGTGGGAGCCAGGACGCCCGGGCCCTCCCCCGGGGGGAGCAGTGGGGGCGGGTGGGAGCCAGGACGCCCGGGCCCTCCCCTGGGGGGAGCAGTGGGGGCGGGGGGGAGCCAGGACGCCCGGGCCCGCCCCTTGGGGGAGCAGTGGGGGCGGGTGGGAGCCAGGACGCCCGGGCCCTCCCCCGGGGGGAGCAGTGGGGGCGGGTGGGAGCCAGGACGCCCGGGCCCTCCCCTTGGGGGAGCAGTGGGGGCGGGTGGGAGCCAGGACGCCCGGGCCCTCCCCTTGGGGGAGCAGTGGGGGCGGGTGGGAGCCAGGACGCCCGGGCCCTCCCCGGGGGGAGCAGTGGGGGCGGGTGGGAGCCAGGACGCCCGGGCCCTCCCCTTGGGGGAGCAGTGGGGGCGGGTGGGAGCCAGGACGCCCGGGCCCTCCCCTTGGGGGAGCCGTGGGGGCGGGTGGGAGCCAGGACGCCCGGGCCCTCCCCCGGGGGGAGCAGTGGGGGCGGGTGGGAGCCAGGACGCCCGGGCCCTCCCCGGGGGGAGCAGTGGGGGCGGGTGCTAGCCAGGACGCCCGGGCCCTCCCCGGCGGGAGCAGTGGGGGCGGGTGGGAGCCAGGACGCCCGGGCCCTCCCCCGGGGGGAGCAGTGGGGGCGGGTGGGAGCCAGGACGCCCGGGCCCTCCCCCTGGGGGAGCAGTGGGGGCGGGTGGGAGCCAGGACGCCCGGGCCCTCCCCCGGGGGGAGCAGTGGGGGCGGGTGGCAGCCAGGACGCCCGGGCCCTCCCCCGGGGGGAGCAGTGGGGGCGGGTGGGAGCCAGGACGCCCGGGCCCTCCCCTTGGGGGAGCAGTGGGGGCGGGTGGGAGCCAGGACGCCCGGGCCCTCCCCTTGGGGGAGCAGTGGGGGCGGGTGGGAGCCAGGACGCCCGGGCCCTCCCCGGGGGGAGCAGTGGGGGCGGGTGGGAGCCAGGACGCCCGGGCCCTCCCCGGGGGGAGCAGTGGGGGCGGGTGGGAGCCAGGACGCCCGGGCCCTCCCCGGGGGGAGCAGTGGGGGCGGGTGGGAGCCAGGACGCCCGGGCCCTCCCCTTGGGGGAGCAGTGGGGGCGGGTGGGAGCCAGGACGCCCGGGCCCTCCCCGGGGGGAGCAGTGGGGGCGGGTGGGAGCCAGGACGCCCGGGCCCTCCCCTTGGGGGAGCAGTGGGGGCGGGTGGGAGCCAGGACGCCCGGGCCCTCCCCTTGGGGGAGCAGTGGGGGCGGGTGGGAGCCAGGACGCCCGGGCCCTCCCCTTGGGGGAGCAGTGGGGGCGGGTGGGAGCCAGGACGCCCGGGCCCTCCCCGGGGGGAGCAGTGGGGGCGGGTGGGAGCCAGGACGCCCGGGCCCTCCCCCGGGGGGAGCAGTGGGGGCGGGTGGGAGCCAGGACGCCCGGGCCCTCCCCTTGGGGGAGCAGTGGGGGCGGGTGGGAGCCAGGACGCCCGGGCCCTCCCCTTGGGGGAGCAGTGGGGGCGGGTGGGAGCCAGGACGCCCGGGCCCTCCCCCGGGGGAGCAGTGGGGGCGGGTGGGAGCCAGGACGGCCGGGCCCTCCCCTTGGGGGAGCAGTGGGGGCGGGTGGGAGCCAGGACGCCCGGGCCCTCCCCTTGGGGGAGCAGTGGGGGCGGGTGGGAGCCAGGACGCCCGGGCCCTCCCCGGGGGGAGCAGTGGGGGCGGGTGGGAGCCAGGACGCCCGGGCCCTCCCCTTGGGGGAGCAGTGGGGGCGGGTGGGAGCCAGGACGCCCGGGCCCTCCCCCGGGGGGAGCAGTGGGGGCGGGTGGGAGCCAGGACGCCCGGGCCCTCCCCGGGGGGAGCAGTGGGGGCGGGTGCGAGCCAGGACGCCCGGGCCCTCCCCGGCGGGAGCAGTGGGGGCGGGTGGGAGCCAGGACGCCCGGGCCCTCCCCCGGGGGGAGCAGTGGGGGCGGGTGGGAGCCAGGACGCCCGGGCCCTCCCCCTGGGGGAGCAGTGGGGGCGGGTGGGAGCCAGGACGCCCGGGCCCTCCCCCGGGGGAGCAGTGGGGGCGGGTGGGAGCCAGGACGCCCGGGCCCTCCCCCGGGGGGAGTAGTGGGGGCGGGTGGGAGCCAGGACGCCCGGGCCCTCCCCTTGGGGGAGCAGTGGGGGCGGGTGGGAGCCAGGACGCCCGGGCCCTCCCCGGGGGGAGCAGTGGGGGCGGGTGGGAGCCAGGACGCCCGGGCCCTCCCCCGGGGGGAGCAGTGGGGGCGGGTGGGAGCCAGGACGCCCGGGCCCTCCCCCGGGGGGAGCAGTGGGGGCGGGTGGGAGCCAGGACGCCCGGGCCCTCCCCTTGGGGGAGCAGTGGGGGCGGGTGGGAGCCAGGACGCCCGGGCCCTCCCCTTGGGGGAGCAGTGGGGGCGGGTGGGAGCCAGGACGCCCGGGCCCTCCCCCGGGGGGAGCAGTGGGGGCGGGTGGGAGCCAGGACGCCCGGGCCCTCCCCTTGGGGGAGCAGTGGGGGCGGGTGGGAGCCAGGACGCCCGGGCCCTCCCCTTGGGGGAGCAGTGGGGGCGGGTGGGAGCCAGGACGCCCGGGCCCTCCCCGGGGGGAGCAGTGGGGGCGGGTGGGAGCCAGGACGCCCGGGCCCTCCCCGGGGGGAGCAGTGGGGGCGGGTGGGAGCCAGGACGCCCGGGCCCTCCCCGGGGGGAGCAGTGGGGGCGGGTGGGAGCCAGGACGCCCGGGCCCTCCCCCGGGGGGAGCAGTGGGGGCGGGTGGGAGCCAGGACGCCCGGGCCCTCCCCTTGGGGGAGCAGTGGGGGCGGGTGGGAGCCAGGACGCCCGGGCCCTCCCCCGGGGGGAGCAGTGGGGGCGGGTGGGAGCCAGGACGCCCGGGCCCTCCCCCGGGGGGAGCAGTGGGGGCGGGTGGGAGCCAGGACGCCCGGGCCCTCCCCGGGGGAGCAGTGGGGGCGGGTGGGAGCCAGGACGCCCGGGCCCTCCCCGGGGGGAGCAGTGGGGGCGGGTGGGAGCCAGGACGCCCGGGCCCTCCCCTTGGGGGAGCAGTGGGGGCGGGTGGGAGCCAGGACGCCCGGGCCCTCCCCTGGGGGAGCAGTGGGGGCGGGTGGGAGCCAGGACGCCCGGGCCCTCCCCGGGGGAGCAGTGGGGGCGGGTGGGAGCCAGGACGCCCGGGTCCTTTCCCCGCAGGTGGGGAGTTCCTGCTGCGCTGCGCCCGTGTGGGGCCGGGGTCCCCCAAAGTTGCCTTTGCGCTGAGCCGGGACGGGCGCCCGGCCAAGGTGCAACGCACCATCTACAGCGAGTGCTTCTGCGCTCTGGGGCTGGACGAGCTGGGGCGGGCCACAGGCGAGCCCCACTACCGGGTGAGTGACCCCTTCCCGGGGGTCCCGGCGCCTGGGCCCTCTCCTGCGGGGGAGGGCCGGGTCCCCGGGCACCTGGTCCTGACGGTGCTGTGCCCGGCAGCGTGCGGCGCGGGCGCTGCTGGAGGCCGTGGTGCGCTGGGTGCGGGAGGACCCGACGGAGCTGGGGCGCCCCCTGCTGGCCGGCGCGACGCCCCACGAGCCGCTGGCCGTGCCCATGATGCTTCTGTGCCTGGCTGAGCAGCTGGGGGACGGCGCCGGGGGGCGGCTGCTGGAGCTGGAGGGGTGGTGCGCCCGCCGCCTGCTCACCCACCTGCAGGTACCCCCCCCCCCCACGCGCCCGCCCCGCCCCCCCCCCCCCATGCCCGCCGCCTGCTCACCCATCTGCAGGTACCCCCCCCCACGCGCCCGCCCCGCCCCCCCCATGCCCGCCGCCTGCTCACCCACCTGCAGGTACCCCCCCCCCACGCGCCCCGCCCCGCCCCCCCCATGCCCGCCGCCTGCTCACCCATCTGCAGGTACCCCCCCCCACGCGCCCGGCCCCGCCCCCCCCATGCCCGCCGCCTGCTCACCCACCTGCAGGTACCCCCCCCCACGCGCCCACCCCGCCCCCCCCATGCCCGCCGCCTGCTCACCCACCTGCAGGTACCCCCGCCCCCACCCCCGCCCCTCCCCCCCAATGCCCGCCGCCTCCTCACCCGCCTGCAGGCACCCCCCTCCGCCAGCCCCTACCTGCCCCCCCCACGCCTGCCGCCTGCTCACCCGCCCGCAGGTACCTCCCTCCCCCGCCCCCTACCTGCCCCCCCCCACGCCTGCCACCTGCAGGTACCCCCCACCCCCGCCCCCGTCCCTCCCCCCCCATGCCCGCTGCCTGCTCACCCACCCCGCAGGCACCCCCCCTCCCCCACCCCACCTACCTACCTCCCCCATGCCCGCCGCCTGCTCACCCGCCCGCAGGCACCCCCCTCCCCCACCCCCTACCTGCCCCCCCCATGCCCGCCGCCTGCTCACCCACCTGGAGGTTCCCCCTGGCCCCTGCGCCCATCCCCCGACCCTCCCCACTTGCATGGCCTGGAAATGGCCCCAGTCTCTGACCCCCAGAGGGACGGTGGAGCTGTGCTGGAGAACGTCTCGGAGGACGGGACGGAGCTGCCAGGCTGTCTGGGGAGGCAACAGAACCCTGGTGAGCCCTGTGACGGCACGTCGGGGCCCTGGCCTGGCCTCCCGCCCGGCCCCCCGGCCGCAGCCAGACGTGACTCCGCGGCCGGTGGAATAGGAGGTTCATCGGGTCCCAGGGACTGGGGCGATGGCAGCAGGGTGCACCGAGCGCGGGCAGCCTCATCACCCCGGGGGGGGAGGGGTTCAGGGCCCCGGAACCCCCCTTCCTGCCCTTAGTCTGCCCTGCTCATCTGCCTCCCCCAGCCTGCCCCTTCTCCCCCCCACCGGTCACCCTCCCCCCGGGCAGCCCCCTTCCTTTGTTCCCACCCCTTCCCCAGCCAGGTGAGGAGCGGCCGGGCCACTGTCTAGAGTCTTGGCTCAGGGGCCCCCACCCCCCCCGGGCCCTGCACACACACAGACACCCCGAGTCCCTGCAGAGCAGCCTAGGACCACAAAGGCAGACAGCCCCCCCACCACGTCACAGCCCTGATGCCTGGGTCCTGGCCCCAGCAGGGAGCCGGATGCCAGGTCCTCTGCAGCATGGGGGGGAATTGGTGGTGGGGGGGGGGGAGTCGGTTCAGGAGGCGATGGGTGCTGGGGAGGGCCAGGGAGCCGGATGCTGGGTTCTCTGTGCTGGGGGGGGGGGGGGGGGGGGCAATCGGTGCCACGGGGTCAGGGAGCCGGACGCTGGGTTCTCTGCGCTGGGGGGGGGCAATCGGTGCCACGGGGTCAGGGAGCCGGACGCTGGGTTCTCTGCGCTGGGGGGGGGGCAATCGGTGCCACGGGGTCAGGGAGCCGGACGCTGGGTTCTCTGCGCTGGGGGGGGGGCAATCGGTGCCACGGGGTCAGGGAGCCGGACGCTGGGTTCTCTGCGCTGGGGGGGGGGCAATCGGTGCCACGGGGTCAGGGAGCCGGACGCTGGGTTCTCTGCGCTGGGGGGGGGGGGGGGCAATCGGTGCCACGGGGTCAGGGAGCCGGACGCTGGGTTCTCTGCGCTGGGGGGGGGGGGCAATCGGTGCCACGGGGTCAGGGAGCCGGACGCTGGGTTCTCTGCGCTGGGGGGGGGGCAATCGGTGCCACGGGGTCAGGGAGCCGGACGCTGGGTTCTCTGCGCTGGGGGGGGGGGCAATCGGTGCCATGGGGTCAGGGAGCCGGACGCTGGGTTCTCTGGCTACTTGTGCCCCCAGGCCACGCGATAGAGGCCGGCTGGATGCTGCTGCGATACGCCCAGCGCCAGGGGGACGCGGCGCTGGCGGACCGGGCCATCGAGGGTTTCATGGTGCGGCCGTTCCAGACAGGCTGGGACGCCGAGTACGGGGGGCTCTTCTCCTTCCAGGATGTGGACGGGCTCTGCCCCACACAGGTAGGGGGCGCCCCAGGGCACAGAGGGGCTCTGCCCCACACAGGTAGGGGGCGCCCCAGGGCACGGAGGGGCTCTGTCCCAGGAGGGTAGGGGGCGCCCCAGGGCACAGAGGGGCTCTGTCCCAGGAGGGTAGGGGGCGCCCCAGGGCACAGAGGGGCTCTGCCCCACACAGGTAGGGCCCAGCACGGAGGGGCTCTGTCCCAGGAGGGTAGGGCGCCCCAGGGCACGAGGGGCTCTGCCCCACACAGGTAGGGGGCGCCCCAGGGCACGGAGGGGCTCTGTCCCAGGAGGGTAGGGGGCGCCCCAGGGCACGGAGGGGCTCTGCCCCACACAGGTAGGGGGCGCCCCAGGGCACGGAGGGGCTCTGTCCCAGGAGGGTAGGGGGCGCCCCAGGGCACGGAGGGGCTCTGCCCCACACAGGTAGGGGGCGCCCCAGGGCACGGAGGGGCTCTGTCCCAGGAGGGTAGGGGGCGCCCCAGGGCACGGAGGGGCTCTGCCCCACACAGGTAGGGGGCGCCCCAGGGCACGGAGGGGCTCTGTCCCAGGAGGGTAGGGGGCGCCCCAGGGCACGGAGGGGCTCTGCCCCACACAGGTAGGGGGCGCCCCAGGGCACGGAGGGGCTCTGTCCCAGGAGGGTAGGGGGCGCCCCAGGGCACGGAGGGGCTCTGTCCCAGGAGGGTAGGGGGCGCCCCAGGGCACGGAGGGGCTCTGTCCCAGGAGGGTAGGGGGCGCCCCAGGGCACGGAGGGGCTCTGTCCCAGGAGGGTAGGGGGCGCCCCAGGGCACAGAGGCGCTCTTCCCCATGGGTAGGGGGTGCCCCAGGCCCCACCCGTACTGACCTCTTATGGCCCCCAGCTGGAATGGAGCATGAAGCTGTGGTGGCCCCATGCAGAGGCCATGGTGGCCTTTCTCTCAGCCTACGCCCACTCCCGCCAGCCCCGCCTGCTGCAGCTCTTCACCCAAGTGGCCGAATTCGCCTTCCAGCGGGTAAGGGGGGGGGCTGGGACCGGGCCTGCGCTGGGTGGGGGGAGGAGGTCAGCCCGGGCGCCGGGTTCCTGCCCTGCCAGCAGCCCTGGGCTCCAGCCTCACATGGGGGCGTGGGGGGGGTGTCATTAGCCCAGCCCCTCTGAGTCTGCCCCACGGCCAGGTGGGGCCCCCTGCCCCATCCTGCATCCCCCCCTCCCAGCCCAGCCCCTCTGAGTGCCCTGCCAACTGGCTCTGTCCTTCCTGCAGTTCCGGGACCCGGAGCATGGGGAGTGGTTTGGCTACCTGGCCCGGGATGGGACGGTGGCCCTCAGCATCAAGGGGGGCCCCTTCAAAGGTAAGTGGGGCTCGCTCCCTGCCAGGGCAGGGGTCCAGGCTGCGCCACGCTCACCCCCTTCTCTTCCTTCCCCAGGCTGCTTCCATGTGCCCCGGGCCCTGCACATGTGTGAAGAGATCCTGGAGACCCTGCTGCAGGAGCCCTAGAGCCGCCGCCCCCACCAGCAGACCCCGTCCCCCACCCCCTGCTCAGCAGCCCCCCAAGTCCTAACCCCGCTGACCCACATGGCCCCCCCCCCCGCTGTCTGCAGTCAATAAACAGAGAGCCTCCCTCAGCGGTCGAGGTCGGGGGGGGGGGGGGGGGCTGGTATCTCACGTAGGGCTGAAGTCGGGGGGGGGGCTGTTACCTCAGGTAGGGTTGCGGTCTGGGGGGGCGGGGGGCCTGGTATCTCACGTAGGGCTGAAGTCGGGGCCTGAGATCGCCTTCCCTGCCCCCCCCCCGCCCTGGAGCCCCATGGACTCCCTCCCCCCCCCCCCCATTGCCAGGTGCCCGGCCTTTGTGCCCCCTGGCTGGTTGCCCCATTCAGCCCCTGCCGGACACGGGCGGGCAATGTCTGGGAGTCGCTGGGTTCCCGGCAGGGTGCCGGAGCGGCTGGGAGGTGGGGCTGATTGGCACTGGGAGCCCTGTGGTCACGTGTAGAAGCCGGGGGCGGGGGGGGGGGGGGGGCTGGGACTCTCAACTCCCCCAGCCCGCTTTCTACTAGCGACTGGAGAGAGTGCCTGCCGGAGCGCGGCCCCTTGGACTCCGGCTGTGGCCAGTGGCTGCCCCCCCCCCCAGCTCTGCTTCCCGCCCCCCCCTTCCTCCCAGCCAGCCCCCCCCCCATAGCTCTGCTTCCCGCCCCCCTTCCTCCCGTCCAGCCCACTGGCCCGAGCTGGCTGTGCCAGACCCCAGTCGCTGGGGGTGCCCCAGTTCTGGGCTGACAACCCCATGCCCCGTGTTACACCAGTAACCCCCAGGGCCACTGGGCCCCCCCCGATGTGTAACCCCCTGCCAGCCCCCCACTGCAGCCAGCTCCAAGCACCCCAAAGCACTGGGCTGAAGTGGGGTTTGAGTCCCCCTGGTGTGTGGCACACGGGCTCTGCCCCCTGGCTCTGGGCTCCCGGTGTCTGTGCTAACGGGCTCTGCCCACGGGGTGCCCTGCTGGCTGATCCTGCCCCCCCGCCCACACACTGGGCCAGTCACCGCAGGCTGCGCACAGGGTGCAGGGCCCAGCGGCCCCAGGCCACTCCCTGTGGGCAGGGGCTGCTGGGTGCTTAGAGAGGTGGTGCCCGGCCCAGCTGCTGTGACAAGTGGGAATTGTGGCTACTTTGATTTCTGCTGCCCAGGGCATGCCTCAGTTTCCCTAGACACAGCCCTCACAGCTAGACGGCTGTGACGTCGAGGGAGGCTGTCCCCCCCATGAGTGCCCAGGAGCCGGGCAGAGAGCAAGAGCCTTGGGCCACAGCCCCTCCCTGTACCCCCCTGCACAGTACTCCCACATCTCAGCTGGGCAGCTGGGAGTGCATGCTATTAGCAGGATTACGGTAGCAGCGATCTGAAACACAGGCACAATATTAGCAGCATTAGGGCATGCCCTCTCTTACCAGTGTTACGGTAGGGGAGGCAATGCTCACATGCGCAGTATTAGCAGTGCTACGGTAACCCCCCCCCCCCCCCCCGCTTACAGGGTGCTCATTAGCACAGGCATTGCCATCATAGCCACAGGGCACCCAGCAGTGCGGGCCCTCCCCTTTGCTGAGCCCCAAGCTGCAGCCCCCCCCCCCAAATGAGCCACCAGAGACAGGCCCTGGGACGCACCCCTTTATTGCGGGTAAAAGTCAGGCTGAGGGGGGGTGGGGCCCTAGTTACAGGGGACAGCGG
Organism: Pelochelys cantorii; assembly: GCA_032595735.1. Taxonomy (NCBI): domain Eukaryota; kingdom Metazoa; phylum Chordata; order Testudines; family Trionychidae; genus Pelochelys; species Pelochelys cantorii. Next base: position 13,040,107 of record CM064358.1, on the reverse strand, counting down.
GGGGTGGGGCCCTCCCACACAGAGAAGGGGGGATGGGGTTACAGACTGCCCCCCCCAACTCCACTGGGGTCCTGCGGCCTCCCCCCAACTAGAGAGAACCCAGGCGTCCGGGCTCTTCTCCCTCCCCCCCCCCCCACGCCGGGCGAGAACCCGGGCGTCCGGACTCTTCTCCCCCCCCCCACGCCGGGAGAGAACCCGGGCGTCCGGACTCTTCTCCCCCCCCCACGCCGGGCGAGAACCCGGGCGTCCGGACTCTTCTCCCCCCCCCCACGCCGGGAGAGAACCCGGGTGTCCGGACTCTTCTCCCCCCCCCCCCACGCCGGGAGAGAACCCGGGCGTCCGGACTCTTCTCCCCCCCCCCCACGCCGGGAGAGAACCCGGGCGTCCGGACTCTTCTCCCCCCCCCCACGCCGGGAGAGAACCCGGGCGTCCGGACTCTTCTCCCCCTCCCTTCCCCCCCCCCCACGCCGGGAGAGAACCCGGGCGTCCGGACTCTTCTCCCCCCCCCCCACGCCGGGAGAGAACCCGGGCGTCCGGACTCTTCTCCCCCCCCCCCACGCCGGGAGAGAACCCGGGCGTCCGGACTCTTCTCCCCCCCCCCCACGCCGGGAGAGAACCCGGGCGTCCGGACTCTTCTCCCCCCCCCCCACGCCGGGAGAGAACCCGGGCGTCCGGACTCTTCTCCCCCCCCCCACGCCGGGAGAGAACCCGGGCGTCCGGACTCTTCTCCCCCCCCCCACGCCGGGAGAGAACCCGGGCGTCCGGACTCTTCTCCCCCCCCCCCACGCCGGGAGAGAACCCGGGCGTGCGGGCCCCACCAGGGCAAAGCTCAAAGCGGGCGCTGGGGACCCCGGGCGCCCCGGCCAGCCTGGCGGGCATCGCTTCCCATCGCCCGCGGTACGGAATGGCCCTTGGGGGGGCCAGGGCTCCTCTTCCCAGCCGAAGCGGCTCTGGGGGGGTCCTGAGCCTCGGGCTCCTCATCGGCCCCCCCTTGCCTCCCAGTGCTCCTGGTCAGCAGCTCCTTGAACACGCAGTCCATGCCCCGCAGCACGCCCTGGGGAGAGAGCGGGCGGGTAGATGCGGGGGACCCAGCCCTGGGAAGGGGGGGGACCCAGCCCTGGGAAGGGGGGAGACCCAGCCCTGGGGGGGAAGGGGGGGAGAGCGGGCGGGTAGATGCGGGGGGCCCAGCCCTGGGAAGGGGGGGGACCCAGCCCTGGGGGGGACGGGGGGGAGAGCGGGCGGGTAGATGCGGGGGGCCCAGCCCTGGGAAGGGGGAGGGCCCAGCCCTGGGGGGGAGAGCGGGCGGGTAGATGCGGGGGGCCCAGCCCTGGGAAGGGGGGAGCGGGCAGGTAGATGGGGGATGGGGGACCAGCCCTGGGGGGGAGATTGGGCGGGTAGATGGTGGGGGAGGGGGGACCAGCCGTGGGGAGAGAGCGGGTGGGTAGATTGGCGGGGGGGCGCCCAGCCCTGGGGGGAGAGCAGGTGGATAGATGGGGGGCGCCCAGCCCTGGGGAGAGAGCGGGTGGGTAGATGCGGGGGGCCCAGCCCTGGGAAGGGGGGAGCAGGCGGGTAGATGGTGGGGGAGGGGGGACCAGCCGTGGGGAGAGAGCGGGTGGGTAGATTGGCGGGGCGGGGCCCAGCCTTGGCGGGGCCCCAGCCCAGAGGCAGGGCAAGGGCCTGGCTGGGGGGCAGGAAATGGGGTGTGTCCCCCACGCGTACCTTGTCCATCTCCATGGCCCCTTGTTTCTCTGCGCTGTTGGGGCGCCCTCCGGCGGGGCCCGCCCGCTCTGTCCTGGGGGCAGGAAGGGGGGGTTGGTAGAGAAAGGTTTGGGGGCCCATGCAGGGGGCCAGTTCCCAAGGGGGGGGTGTCTCACCTGTCCAAAGCCCGGGGGGCACCTGGGAAGTGCAGGGGCAGGAGCCCCATGTCCATGAAGGGGGAGGCCAGTTTGCGGCTGGGGCTGGTCCCTGCGCGTTGGCGGCCGCCCCCGTCTGAGTTCACCCGCAGCCTGCGAGAGAAAGGGGGTGAGCGGGCGCCCCGGAGTCCGGCCATGGCCCTGGGGGGCCGGGGGCTCCCCTCACCTGCTGACTGACTCTGCTGCCGGCTCAGCTGGGGGGGATCCGCTGTCTGCATCCGACCCCGAGGTGCGGGGGCTCTGGCCTGGCTCGCCACTGGGGGCAGAGAGACCGTCAGGGGGCAGCTCCCCCCCCCGGCGCCCAGCCACCCTCCCCTCCCCCCTCCCTTTCTCCTCACCTGGGGGGCAGGCTGATGTACTTGTGGGGGACCAGGCCGCGTGCGCCATGCAGCTCCCCGCGCCACCAGTCCTCGGAGGCCTTGGCCAGCAGGCGGATGCGGTCGCCGGGCTGGAAGGACAGCTCCTGGGCCGAGCGCCCCACGTAGGCAAAGCGCCCCACAGCCTCCAGGGGGGCTTCTGGCTCTGGGGGCACGTCAGGGGCCGCTGGCACCTCGGAGCCTCCCGCCGCCAGCCAGCGCCCCCCACGCGCCCCTAAGGCCACCACCCCCTCCAGTCCCTGCCCCCCCCTCGGCTCCTGCACCCCTCCCGCCACTGACCCCTGCCCCACCGGCGCCCCGCACGCCCCCCCCGCCAGCGACCCACATGCCCCTAAGGCCCCCCCTGCCGGTGCCCCACCAGTGCCCCATGCGCCCCTCCTGCCGCTGCCCCCCCGTGGCCCCCAGCCCCACTCCACCTCCCTGCACTCCCCTGGGTCCCCATCCCCCGCACTCCTTCAACTCCCATGGACACCCCTTGCGCCCCTGCCCCACCAGCGCCCCACGTGCCCCTCCCACCGCTGCCGCCTCCCTTGGGCCCGCGCCCCACGCGCCCCAGCTGCTGGGGGTCACACTCCAGGCACAGGGCCCAGAGAGCCCCTGGCGCTGGGCCAGGGGCTTTGGGAGGCAACTCCCAGCAGACACCCCCTCACCGTCCTTGCCGGTCCCAGGCAGCGGCTCGAGGGGCCCGTCGCCTTCGTTGTCCTCAGTGCCAGGGTCCTCGCTGGGGAGAGAGGGGGAGATCAGGGCCCTGCCCCACCTGCGCCCCCGCCCCCACCCCCGCCACTCACCAGTCCTCGTCGGGCGGGGCCGGGGCCGGGCAGGCCTCGTAGAGGGGGCCGGGCAGCTGGCTGGGGGGCGGGAACGTGGCCTCGGGCTCTAGGATCAGGCACTTGACAGCCTCGTTGGCGTGGGGCTGGGCGGCCACGGGGTCCAGGCCAGGGGGCACAGAGGCCAGCGTGGGTCCGAAGCAGACGGCCAGGTTGTAGGGGTTCATCATGTTCTCCTCGCTGAACTGGGACACGCTGGGGGGGGGAGCGGCCTGCTGAGTCCCGCCCGCCCCACGGCACCCCCGCCGAGTCCCGCCCGCCCCACGGCACCGGCTGCCCCATGGCACACCGGCCCCACGGCACCCCCGCCGAGTCCCGCCCGCCCCACAGCGCACCCGCCCCACGGCACCCCCGCCGAGTCCTGCCCGCCCTACGGCGCCAGCCATCCTACAGCATACCCGCCCCACGGCACCCCCGCCGAGTCCCGCCCGCCCCACGGCACCAGCCGCCCCACAGCACCCCCGCCGAGTCCCGCCCGCCCCACGGCACCGGCTGCCCCATGGCACACCGGCCCCACGGCACCCCCGCCGAGTCCCGCCCGCCCCACGGCACCGGCCGCCCCACCGCACACCGGCCCCACGGCACCCCCGCCGAGTCCCGCCCGCCCCACGCACGCACCGCCCGCCCCACAGCACACCGGCCCCACGGCACCCCCGCCGAGTCCCGCCCGCCCCACGGCACCCCCGCCGAGTCCCGCCCGCCCCACAGCACACCGGCCCCACGGCACCCCCGCCGAGTCCCGCCCGCCCCACGGCACCCCCGCCGAGTCCCGCCCGCCCCACGGCACCGGCTGCCCCATGGCACACCGGCCCCACGGCACCCCCGCCGAGTCCCGCCCGCCCCACAGCGCACCCGCCCCACGGCACCCCCGCCGAGTCCTGCCCGCCCTACGGCGCCAGCCATCCTACAGCATACCCGCCCCACGGCACCCCCGCCGAGTCCCGCCCACCCCACGGCACCAGCCGCCCCACAGCACCCCCGCCGAGTCCCGCCCGCCCCACGGCACCGGCTGCCCCATGGCACACCGGCCCCACGGCACCCCCGCCGAGTCCCGCCCGCCCCACGGCACCGCCCGCCCCACAGCACACCGGCCCCACGGCACCCCCGCCGAGTCCCGCCCGCCCCACGGCACCCCCGCCGAGTCCCGCCCGCCCCACAGCACACCGGCCCCACGGCACCCCCGCCGAGTCCCGCCCGCCCCACAGCACACCGGCCCCACGGCACCCCCGCCGAGTCCCGCCCGCCCCACGGCACACCGGCCCCACGGCACCCCTGCCGAGTCCCGCCCGCCCCACGGCACCAGCCGCCCCACAGCACACCGGCCCCACGGCACCCCTGCCGAGTCCCGCCCGCCCCATGGCACCCCCGCCAAGTCCCGCCCGCCCCACAGCGCACCCACCCCACGGCACCCCCGCCGAGTCCTGCCCGCCCTACGGCGCCAGCCATCCTACAGCATACCCGCCCCACGGCACCCCCGCCGAGTCCCGGCCGCCCCACAGCGCACCCGCCCCACGGCACCCCTGCCGAGTCCCGCCCGCCCCACGGCACCAGCCACCCCACAGCGCACCCGCTGAGTCCCGCCCGCCCCACAGCGCACCCACCCCACGGCACCCCCACCGAGTCCCGCCCGCCCTACGGCGCCAGCCACCCCACAGCGCACCCGCCCCACGGCACCCCTGCCGAGTCCCGCCCGCCCCACAGCGCACCCGCCCCACGGCACCCCCGCTGAGTCCCGGCCGCCCCACGGCGCCGGCCGCCCCACGGCACCCGCCCCACAGCACCCCTGCCGAGTCCCTCCCGCCCCACAGCGTGCCCGCCCCACAGCATGCCTGCTGAGTCCCGCCCGCCCCATAACTCTCCCTGCCACATGGCAGCCCCATCGAGTCCTCCCCGCCCCATGGCAGCCCCTGCCAAATCCCATGCACCACACAGCACCCCCTAGAGCTGCTGGTGATCACCGTGAGTGCCCCCCCAGCTGAGTCCCGCCTGCCTCGGGATACTCACTGGTGCAGGAAGGTACAGAGGTATCGCAAGACGACGGCCACAGGCGCCGGCAGGCGCGAGACGAGTGCGCGGAGATGGGAGATACGCTCAGACGGGGCCTCCAGCTCTGGGGGGCAGCCGGGAGATCAGAGGAGGGGACAGTGGGGAGGTCAGGGGGGCACGGGGGTGGGAGGGACAGTGGGGAAGTCGGGGGGACAGTGGGGAGGACGGGGGGCGGGCGGGCGGGACAGTGGGGAGGACGGGGGGCACAGGGGGGACAGTGGGAAGGTTGGGGGGCGGGCGGGGGGACAGTGGGAAGGTTGGGGGGACAGTGGGGAGGACGAAGGGCACAGGGGGGACAGCGGGGAGGACGGGGGGTGGGCGGGCGGGACAGTGGGGAGGACGGGGGGGTGGGCGGGCGGGCAGGCGGGGGGACAGTGGGGAGGACGGCGGGCAGGCGGGGGGACAGTGGGGAGGACGGGGGGGACAGTGGGGAAGATGGGGGGCACAGGGGGGACAGCGGGGAGGACGGGGGGGTGGGCAGGCAGGCGGGGGGACAGTGGGGAAGTCGTGGGGACAGTGGGGAAGTCGTGGGGAAGTCGGGGGGGGACAGTGGGGAGGATGGGGGGCACAGGGGGGACAGTGGGGAGGTGGGGGGGGCGGGTGGGCGGGCCAGTGGGGAGGACGGGGGGCACAGGGGGGACAGTGGGAAGGTTGGGGGGCGGGTGGGGGGACAGTGGGGAGGACGGGGGACAGTGGGGAGGTGGGGGGGGCGGGCGGGGGGCACTCACGGGCGATCGCCAGCAGCTCCGGGAAGGCGTCGGGCGGGATCAGCGGTTTCTGCAGCCCCCGGAAAAACAACTTGAGGACGCCGGCGACCGAGTCCAGGTCACGGGGATAGGAGCCGTCTGCCAGGGGGTCCTCGCCTGCGGACGGGCGTAGCCATGAGGGGGGCCCGCCCCAGCCCCTGCCCGCTCCCCTCCCGCCCTGGCTCCCACCCCACCCCACTGCCCCACACCGGTCCCTGCCTGCCCCTCCCGCACCTCAGCCCCCCACACTCCACCACCTAGCCCAGCCCCTCCCGCACCCTCACCTCTCTCGAAGGCCTCCCGGATCTCTGTCACCCGCATCTGTGACCCCGGCACGCGGAAGATCCCCTCGTGCTGCAGCCCTGTGGGGAGCCGACGTGTGGGGCGGGGCGGGGGCCTGGGCACTGGGCCAAAGGGGGGGGACCCAGGCCCCCGCCTTACCGTGCAGGCTGAGGAAGCGGACGCAGCTCTCCACCACCAGCGGAACGGCCTGGCCCGACGTCTGCGGAGTGGCGGTGGGAAGGTCAGACCCTGGCCTGGCCTCTGCCCCACTGGTGACCCCCCCGCCCCTCTCCCCCCGGCCTCCCACAGGCAGCATCCCCGCCACACCCCTGCCTCGGGGGCTGCCGGGGGGGGCCGTACCTCCACAAAGTCCTCCAGGTCGGCGGGGAAGGAGGCGAAGGCAGCTGGGATGCGGGGGCGGGACACGTGTGCTGGGGCCCTGGGGGGGGGGGGGACACGTCAGACCTCGGGGGGGGATTCGGGGGCCAGCACAACTGGCAATAGGGACCCGGCTCTGCCCCCCAGGACCCCTCACCTGGGCTCCTCCCCATCCTCAGCGCCCGCTGCAGGGAAAGCAAGAGGCAGAGTTAGTGCCCAGATGCCGGGCCCCACCCCCCCACCCCTCCCGGCTCACCCTTCGCAAGGGCCCCTCGCAGCAGCTCCCGCTTGGCCTCCAGCTTCGCGCCGATGCTCCGCCGGGACAGGAACAGCTCCAGCTTCTGGGGGGGGCAGGCGTCAGCCAGGGGCCGGGCACTGGGGGGTGGGCATGGGGCGGTGAGGGCAGGTGGGGAGGGAGGGAGGGGGGTCGGGGGCACGGCAGGGGGGCGAGGGGCCGGTGGGGGGGAGGGAGGGGGGAGGAGGCAGGGCGGGGGGCGAGGGGCCAGCGGGGGGGAAGGAGGGGGTCGGGGGCACGGGGGGGGTGAGGGGCCGGTGGGGGGAAGGGAGGGGGGAGGAGGCAGGGCGAGGGGCCAGCGGGGGGGAAGGAGGGGGTCGGGGGCACGGGGGGGGCGAGGGGCCGGTGGGGAGGGAGGGAGGGGGTCGGGGGCACGGCAGGGGGGCGAGGGGCCGGTGGGGGGGAGGGAGGGGGGAGGAGGCAGGGCGGGGGGCGAGGGACCGGCGGGGGGGAGGGAGGGGGTCGGGGGCACGGCGGGGGGGCGAGGCTCCGGTGGGGAGGGAGGGAGGGGGTCGGGGGCACGGCAGGGGGGCGAGGGGCGGTGGGGGGGAGGGAGGGGGGAGGAGGCAGGGCGGGGGGCGAGGGACCGGCGGGGGGGAGGGAGGGGGTCGGGGGCACGGCGGGGGGGCGAGGCTCCGGTGGGGAGGGAGGGAGGGGGTCGGGGGCACGGCAGGGGGGCGAGGGGCCGGTGGGGGGGAGGGAGGGGGGGAGGAGGCAGGGCGGGGGGCGAGGGACCGGCGGGGGGGGAGGGAGGGGGTCGGGGGCACGGCGGGGGGGGCGAGGCTCCGGTGGGGAGGGAGGGAGGGGGTCGGGGGCACGGCAGGGGGGCGAGGGGCCGGTGGGGGGGAGGGAGGGGGGAGGAGGCAGGGCGGGGGGCGAGGGGCCAGCGGGGGGGAGGGAGGGGGTCGGGGGCACGGCGGGGGGGCGAGGCTCCGGTGGGGAGGGAGGGAGGGGGTCGGGGGCACGGCGGGGGGGGCGAGGGGCCAGTGGGGGGTCGGGAGGGGGTCGGGGGCACGGCAGGGGATCCCACCGTCAGGTAGAAGGTCTCCATCTCCTGCTGCTGGGCCCGTCTCTTGGCCCAGCCGCGCCCCTCGGGGCCAGCCCCCCGCAGCGACTCGGCCGAGCCGAGCCCCCCGAAAGCCTCCAGCACCTCGGGCTCCTCGTCGGCCCCCTGCAGCTCCCGGAGGCTGCTCAGTGTCGCCTGCAGCGTCTTGTTCACCTGCGGGGATGCGGGGTCAGCAGCTGCCCCCGCCCAGAATCCCTGGCAGCAGCTGGCACGTGCCTCAGTTTCCCTGCACCAGGGCTGGGGGTGCGGCCGGGGGTGGGGCGCCTGGCAGAGGCCGGGTGGCTGGAAGGGGAGAGTCTCCGGCCCCAGGACCCCCAGGAGACCCAGCTGGAAGTTCCTGCTCCCCGCGCTAGCGAGCCTGCCCGAGTAAGGAGCCGGCTGTGGGGCTGGCTGGCGAGGGGGGGGCCTTGCCCGCGGCCCCAGGGCCCCCCAACCCACCTCGTCCGTCTCCAGGCTCAGGTCCCTCAGCCGCATCTCGACACCATCCAGTAGCTTCAGCAGCTCCGGACGCAGGGAGCCCCCGGCCTGCACCTCTGACACCTGGGGGGAGCCAGGGGGCTGCAGCCAGCCAGGGCAGGGCTGATCACCCCCCCAGCGTCCCTCCTCCACCCGTCCCCACCCCACCCCCTCCCCCGCCCTTCCCTACCCCTCCTTCCTCCCCCCGGCCCTTCACCACCCCCTCCCTCACCTCGTCGCCCTCATGTGGGTGGTACTCGAAGTGGGGGGGGGGCCCGTAGGCGGCTGGGTTGGCCTCCACCAGCCGCGCCTTGTCTCCTGGGGGGTCCAGGGCCAGCACAGCCCCCTCCAGAGCCTGCAGCCCCTCCTGCCAGGAGCTCTGGGCCCGGCCCTCGGCCGCCAGGTACGTCCGCAGCAGCCGGCCCAGCGACAGGTGGAACCCGAGGGCTGAACACTGTGGGGGTAGACACCCTGAAACCCAGCCCCCCACCCCCCAACTCCCAGCCCTCCGGCCCTCAGCACCCCAGCCCAGTCCCCCATCCCTCCGCCCAGCCCCCCAACTCCCAGCAACCCAGCCCGCCCACCCACCACTGACCCACAGCCCCGCCCCCCGCCCAGCCACCCAGCCCCCGCTCCGCCAGCCCCCCGACCCTCAGCTCACCCACCCACTCCTGACCCACAGCCCCTGCCCCCCGCCTGCCCAGCCGCCAGCACCCCCGACCCACATGCCACCGGCCACCCCTGTGCCAGTGCCCCTCACTCCCAACCTGCAGCCCAGGCCAGTCCGACCCCGCCCCCCCGGCCGGGCCCCACATACGTCCAGCAAGTCGGGCGCGTCCCGCAGGCAGGAGTTCCCGGCCACAGCGTTGGTAGCCGCCAGGTGCAGCAGGTAAGCGTTCCGCGCCAGTCCGCACTTCTGCCGCGCCGCCAGGAACCGGGCCTGGCGCTGGAGGGACCAACCATCAGCCATGGGGCGGCCAAGGGCAGCCCCCCGCCCCCAGCCGGAGCCTCCAGCCTGCCCCAAACCCCCGCCCGCAGCCCCCAGCCCCCCTACCCTCCCCCAAATGGAGCCCCCAGCCCCCCTGCCTGCCCCAAACCCCCGCCTGTAGCCCCCAGCCCCCCTGCCTGCCCCAAACCCCCGCCCACAGCCCCCCCCACCCGCCCCCAACTGGAGCCCCCAACACCCCTGCCTGCCCCAAACCAGAGCCCCCAGACCCCCACCCGCTCTGAACCGGAGCCCCCAGCCCCCAATCCCCCCACCCCTCCCGAACTGGAGCCCCCAATCCCCCCACCCACCCAGAACCGGAGCCCCCAGTACCCCCACCCCCTGTGGAGCCCTGAACCAGAACCCCCACTCTCCCACCCACCCTGGGGAGCCCCCAGTGCCCCCACCCATGCCATGATGCCCTGAACCAGACCCCAGCACCCCTGCCCACCCTGGGATGCCCCAAACCTGAAACCCCAGTGGGATCAGCCCCCCAACCCCCCACACTTACCTTCTCCAGGAGCCGCTCCCCCTTGCGAAGGGAGGTGCGCCGGGAGGTCTTGTCCAGCCCAGCACCCCCCACTGGCTCGGGGGGCTGCCGGCCCCCCCTCTTTTCCTCCTGCCGCTCAGCATCCCGCAGCTTGTGCTCGGCATAATGGCTCTCGGTGTGGAACGCCTGGTAACTTTTCATTGCCTGGGGGGGTAGGCGGGCTCAGTGGGGAGCCCAGAGCCCCCAGGCCCAGCCAACGCTCCCCACGGGGGCCCCACCCAGCTCCCTGTAGGCTGCGTGGCTGTTTAATGAACCCTGCTCACAGCCCAGGCGGGCAAGGGGCTCAGCTGAGCATGGGGGGAGGGACTGTCTGAACAGCTTCAAAGGAGGAGCTCCCGGAGCAGGTGGGGAGGGGAGACAAGGAGGGAGTAATGGGCCGGGGGCAGCGGGGGGAGGGGCAGGAGTGAGGGAGTAATGGGCTGGGGGCAGCGGCAGGAGTGAGGGAGTAATGGGTCGGGGGCAGTGGGGGGAGGGGCAGGAGTGAGGGACTAATGGGCTGGAGGCAGTGGGGGGGGCCCTTTGGGGAGTCCCACGTGTGCAAGGAGAGAGGGGCAGAGGCAGAAACCCAGCCGTCTCCTCAACCCCCTGGGATGAGAGGGGAGGCTAGGGGCTGACTGCCTGGGGTAGGTGGGGGAAAGAGAGGGTGGGAGGGTGCTGGCAGTGGGGCGGGGGGGGTGGCGTCTGTGCAGTGAGGTGGGGGCAGGGGGAGTTTGTTTGCCGTGCCCTGACTCACTGGCTGCAGTCCTCCCTGTCTGGCAGCGTTGGAGGGAGCGGGGGGGGGGGCGGGTTCCAGGAGGACATTTGCACAATCACATTTCAAATGCAGCCTCCATAGGTGCTAATGGCTTGAGGGAAGAACGAAAACGACTCTTTGAACAGAAGGTTTTCAGAGTGTTGTAGATATCAAAAACGCTGATCTTCATCAGTTTTTTAAAATCCCGTGTTACTTCTTAATACATGGGAAATCGTGTTGCATTAAGGCCAGGTCTGTGCTGTGTGGCCGAGTTCCGGATCTTAGGAGTCAGAAGTAGCAAGTGCCAAGTGGGATGCTGGCTGGTTTGTAGGATGAAACCTTATCGGCAAGCTCTTTGAAACCTGCATCTCTCTACAAACCCTGAAGCTGGGTGTCAATTTGTTCTGGGGCTTCTACTCTTTGAGCTGGTGACACACACAGTGGAAGTTTCAAACCAGAAGAACTTTTATCTGTTTTTGCAGCACGGATCCTAAACTTTCCCCAGAGAAACTGTCTGAGTGAATGCCTTTTACTCACCTTTCCAGTGTCAGTTCTCCTTGCAATACTATTTCTAGCTGACTCATAGATTTGTTTAGCTTCTTAAAGCTGCACTGTGTGTGGTATGCATTCTGGTGTGTTTACTAGCTTGAGTTGTTAGAAATGAGGAGGATACATGTACTCCAAAGGTAGTGTTAGTTTTCTTTTTTATTTGATTGCATGTTAAATATCATAAGCATTGCTTCTTGTGAAACTACCCCTTGTTTTAATATATGTTCTTCCACACCTATGGACTGGTTTAGACAGGCAGGCTTGGTTGCACGGGGACACACTACCTCAAGATTGGGGGTGCACATCACAAATTTCAACCCACCCCAAACAAATTCAACTGTCCCAAGGACAGAAAGTGACCGAGGGCCGCCAGCTCCCACTCACCATCTGCAGTTCAGAAATCATAGTCAGCGTCTCGTCCTGCACCTGCTGCTCCAGCTCCCTGCTCTGTGGGCGGGGGGGGGAGGGGGGGGCAGCATTAGCAACAGGGAGTCCCCAAATTGACCCCAACTAACCCCTTCCTTCCCACCCCAGCACCCAGGGACAGCCCAGAGACTGAGGGAGGGGGGAACAGCACTGCATAGGGGAAGGGGCCCGGGTGCCCAGACTGGGGGAGCAGTGCAGTGCAAGGCAAGGCGCCCCCACCCCCCAGCCCCACCTTCTTGGCCAGTTGGCCCACGTTGTCGCTGAGCTGGGCCAGGAGGAGGCTCAGGGGCCCGGCACAGATCTCGCTCAGTGCCCCGTGGTCCCGGCCCATCTGGCGTGTCACCGTCAGCAGCACCAGCCAGCACTGCAGCGGGGTTGTCAGGTCCTGCTCCTTCCTGGGGGGGAGAGCGGCCTCCTCAGTGCCCCTTGCTGCCAACCCCTCAGCGCCCCTGTCCCCCAAACCTGGCGGTGCCAGGGCTGCCTGTGAGCAGGGCGCTGGGGCGGCCACACAGCTGCTTAGAAAAGTGCCCAGCTCAGGCTGTGTGCACGGGTGGTGCCCGGTGCATGTGTCACCGTGCACAGAGCAGAATTATTCCACACGTGAGGTCAAAGATTCAAGGTTATGCTGCCTGGCACCCCCCCCCCACCCTGCCAGCTGGCTCCACCCCCTGCCACCCCCTCTCTTCTGCTCTGCCCACCTGGGGTGCTCCTTGGCCCCGCGCAGCCGGGTGCTGAATCTCTCGGCCAGCTTCTCCAGCCCGCGGGAATAGTCCAGCTCCAGCTCTGCCTTTCGCCGCAGGAAATCGCCCAGGTCCTGCAGCAGCTGCAGCTGGGCCTCTGTCTGGGCCTCCCGGGCCCGCTGCTGCTCCACCAGCTGGCCCCGCAGCTCTGCCGGCAGGGAAGGGACCCAGGAGTTCGGGGCCAATGGGGGGATCAGAGAGGGGCAAGGCAGGTGAGAAGGGAGGGGAGCCCGGGGGGGCCAGCAGGGCAGGAAGGGAAGGGGCCCCGGGGGGGGCAGCAGGGCAGGAAGGGAAGGGGTCCCGGGGGGCCCGGCGGGAAGGGAAGGGGTTCTGGGGGGCCCGGCGGGAAGGGAAGGGGCCCCGGGGGAGCTTCGATGTGTCAGCAGGACACTTCCGTTCCCGAGCCAGCTGCAGCGGCCCGGCCGGATGGGGAAAGGGGAAGTGGGGGAGTCTGTGCAGGGCGGGGCAGAACCCCCCTGGACTCCTGCAGGGGCCTGCCCCATAGTAGCAGGGTTGGCTCGGGGGCAGGCACTGGGGGCCAGCCCACATCTGGCCCCAGGGCAGGAGCTGGCTGGGGAAGGGGATTGAAATCTTCCCTTCTGCCCCCCTGCGCTGCCCCTGGGCAAGGGGTGGCAGCCACCCTGGGGTGGGGGGAGGGCAGAGGCCAGCCCAGGAACTGGTGGCCTGCCGATGGCCCAGCCGCACCCTTCGGGTTGCCCACAGTCGGACGCAGGGAATCCCCTCCAGAAACCACGTCCTGTGCCCCCCCACATCCTGCCCAAAAGCCTCAGACACATCCGCCCCCCACCTGCCCGTACAGCCCAGGAAAGAACCCAGGGGTCCAGGCCACTTTCCCCCCCCCTACACCAGGTCACACCCCACAGATAACTAACAAAGTCCTGCTTCTCTGGCAGGGCAGTAGGGGCTAGTGGTTAGAGCGGGGGGGGCGGGGGCTGGGAGCCGGGACCCCTGTTGTCTCTCAGGGCTCTGGCAGGGCAGCAGTGCATGGCGGTTAGAGTGGGGGGGGGGCCGGGACTCCTGGGGTACCCCCTGGCCTGAACGTCGCTGCTCCCCCTTCCCGCGGCGCGGTGGGGGTGGGGGTGGGGGAGGAAGTTAAATCGAGCCGAGGCCGGAACCTGCGGGGGAAACTGCTTCCAACCTGCTGCAGCCTGCGCCGGGCCGAGCGGGGCGGGGGGCGCGGGCCGCCCGCTGGAGCCGGGCTCCCAGCCCCTGCTCTACTCCCCCCCCCGGGGGCGGAGCCCCCAAGCTGGCGAGGGGAGCAGCGAGGTGGGCTCGGCCCCATGGACCCCGCCTCCCCCGCTAGGGCGGCCCCCGCCCCCCTCACCTTTCGCCTGCGCCTCATATTCAGCCTGCGGCTGGCGCTCCCTGCGCGCCTTGGCCAGCGCGCTCATTGCGCGGCTCCGAGCCGGGACGGAGCCTCCCCCGGCGGCCGCGCAACAGCCGGTCCCCCCGCGCCCCACGCCGGGAGTGCGCCGGCCCCGCCCCCCGCGTCCGGCCCCGCCCCGGGGAGGGAGTAAAATAGCATCCTTAACCCCTTGTGCGCTGCCGCCCCCCACGCCGCTTCCCCCTCGCCTCCCGGGCTCCTCCCGCCCCCGGCAGCTCGAGGGGTTCCAGCCCCTCTGCCAATGATGCCAAGGGGGGGTTGACAGGATTCCGCCCCCCTCCTATGTGCTGGGCCTGAGGGACACAGAGCCCCCCCACCCACTGAGCACTTGGAGGAAGGAAGGGCCCTCCCCAGCCATCGCCTGCCCCCATCCCCCATCAATATTCCCCCCCCCCCAGCCACACCCAGCGGGGCTGAGATTCAGGCCTGGGCTGGCAGGGGCTGTGGGGCGGGCGGGGGGCAGGAGGGGCAGAGGCAGGGCAGGGGGAGCCCTGAGAGGCCCCGGCCCAGCCTGGACAGAAATGTCGGAAGCAGCTCACCCCCTGGCAGGTTTGGGACCGGGCTCCACCCCCTTTCCCCTCCCCCGCTCCAGCCGGGCACAGCGGGGGCGCGGGGCCCCCCTTTATTCACAGCGCAAGGGGGGGAGGTAACTTTATTGTTGTGACCCCTGGGAGGCTTCACAGTCCCTCCCCCCTCACAGCTTCCTCCCCCCCACTAATGGGGGGAGCGGCCCCCAGCCGGGTCCCTCTGCCCTGGCCCAGACACGCCACCGCTCGCTGCAGCTCGGGGGGGGGCACCAGCCCCAGCGCCCCCAGGGCCCCCAGCAGCTGCTCGCGGGCGCCGCCGATGAAGCTGTTGCCGAGGAAGGCGGGGAGCCCCCCGCGCCCGTCCCGCAGCGTGTAGAGCGGGACGCGGACCAGCCCCAGCACCTGCAACGAGACGGGCGGGGGGCTGAGTGTGAGGGGTTGTAGGCCCCCCCCCCGCGGCCCCGCCCCCGACCCCCTTCACTTGGCCCCACCCCACGGCTCGCCGTGCCCCAGCCCGCCCCCACCTCCAGCCCGTGGTCCTTGGCTTGCGTGGCTCCGTCCTCCAGGGCCCGCAGCTGGGCCAGGCTGAGGCGCTTGGCGTAGAAATGGGCCACCAGGCGCTCGGGCTCCGCGCGGCGGGCGCCCAGGTGGTCGGTCTCGGCCAGGCAGAGCTGGGCGGCGCCGGGCCCCAGCTCCTCGCGCAGCTCCCGGCTCAGCCCCTGCTCCAGGGAGCCGTCCCGGGGCTCCACGAACCCCCCCGGGAACCCCAGGCGCCCGTCGAACCGCATCTGCATCTGCGGGGGGAGGGGCAGGTTAGCGGGGGGGGGAGGGAGAGCTCGGGACAGCCCAATCGCCAGGTGCCCCCCCCAATCGCCCCAGGCCTCCCTCCCTACCCCCCATCTCCCCGGGCCCCTCCCCAAGCGCCTCCCCCCAGTCTCCCCAGGCCTCCCCTCCCCCGCTGGACTCCCGGCACCCGCCACCATCTCCCCGGGCCCGCTCCCCAGGAGCGCCTCGCCGCCCAGTCTCCCCAGGCCTCCCTCCCTACCCCCCCATCTCCTCGGCCCCCCCACATCTCCCCGGGCCCCTCCCCAAGCGCCTCCCCCCAGTCTCCCCAGGCCTCCCTCCTACCCCCCCATCTCCTCGGGCCCCCCAGCATCTTCCCGGGCCCCTCCCCAAGCGCCTCCCCCCAGTCTCCCCAGGCCTCCCTCCCTACCCCCCCATCTCCCCGGGCCCCTCCCCAAGCGCCTCCCGCCCAGTCTCCCCAGGCCTCCCCCCACCCCCGCCTCCCTCCCTACCCCCCCATCTCCCCGGGCCCCTCCCCAAGCGCCTCCCCCCAGTCTCCCCAGGCCTCCCTCCCTACCCCCCCCATCTCCTCGGGCCCCCCACATCTCCCCGGGCCCCTCCCCAAGCGCCTCCCCCCAGTCTCCCCAGGCCTCCCTCCCTACCCCCCCATCTCCTCGGGCCCCCCACATCTTCCCCGGGCCCCTCCCCAAGCGCCTCCCCCCAGTCTCCCCAGGCCTCCCTCCTTACCCCCCCCATCTCCTCGGGCCCCCCACATCTCCCCGGGCCCCTCCCCAAGCGCCCTCCCCCCAGTCTCCCCAGGCCTCCCTCCCTACCCCCCCCATCTCCTCGGGCCCCCGCATCTCCCCGGGCCCCTCCCCCCAGTCTCCCCAGGCCTCCCTCCCTACCCCCCCCATCTCCTCGGGCCCCCCGCATCTCCCCGGGCCCCTCCCCAAGCGCCTCCCCCCAGTCTCCCCAGGCCTCCCTCCCTACCCCCCCCATCTCCTCGGGCCCCCCACATCTCCCCGGGCCCCTCCCCAAGCGCCTCCCCCCAGTCTCCCCAGGCCTCCCTCCCTACCCCCCCATCTCCTCGGGCCCCCCACATCTCCCCGGGCCCCTCCCCAAGCGCCTCCCCCCCAGTCTCCCCAGGCCTCCCTCCCTACCCCCCCATCTCCTCGGGCCCCCCGCATCTCCCCGGGCCCCTCCCCAAGCGCCTCCCCCCAGTCTCCCCAGGCCTCCCTCCCTACCCCCCCATCTCCTCGGGCCCCCCACATCTCCCGGGCCCCTCCCCAAGCGCCTCCCCCCCAGTCTCCCCAGGCCTCCCTCCCTACCCCCCCATCTCCTCGGGCCCCCCGCATCTCCCCGGGCCCCTCCCCAAGCGCCTCCCCCCAGTCTCCCCAGGCCTCCCTCCCTACCCCCCCCATCTCCTCGGGCCCCCCACATCTCCCCGGGCCCCTCCCCAAGCGCCTCCCCCCAGTCTCCCCAGGCCTCCCTCCCTACCCCCCCATCTCCTCGGGCCCCCCAGCATCTCCCCGGCCCCCCTACCCCATCCCCGGCCGCCTCGGCCCCCCCAAGTCTCCCCAGGCCTCCCTCCCTACCCCCCCATCTCCTCGGGCCCCCCCATCTCCCCGGGCCCCTCCCCAAGCGCCTCCCCCCCATCTCCCCAGGCCTCCCTCCCTACCCCCCCCCCCCCCCCATCTCCTCGGGCCCCCCATCTCCCCGGGCCCCTCCCCCCAGTCTCCCCAGGCCTCCCTCCCTACCCCCCCCATCTCCTCGGGCCCCCCCATCTCCCCGGGCCCCTCCCCAAGCGCCTCCCCCCAGTCTCCCCAGGCCTCCCTCCCTACCCCCCCATCTCCTCGGGCCCCCCATCTCCCCGGGCCCCTCCCCAAGCGCCCCCCCATCTCCCCAGGCCTCCCTCCCTACCCCCCCCATCTCCTCGGGCCCCCCGCATCTCCCCGGGCCCCTCCCACCCCCCAGTCTCCCCAGGCCTCCCTCCCTACCCCCCCCATCTCCTCGGGCCCCCCGCATCTCCCCGGGCCCCTCCCCAAGCGCCTCCCCCCAATCTCCCCAGGCCCTCCCTCCCCCTCCCTCGCCCCCCATCTCCTCGGGCCCCTCCCCAAGCGCCCCCCCCAATCTCCCCGGCCTCCCTCCCTACCCCCCCATCTCCTCGGGCCCCCCGCATCTCCCCGGGCCCCTCCCCACCCAGTCTCCCCAGGCCTCCCTCCCTACCCCCCCCATCTCCTCGGGCCCCCCGCATCTCCCCGGGCCCCTCCCCAAGCGCCCCCCCCAATCTCCCCAGGCCTCCCTCCCTACCCCCCCCATCTCCTCGGGCCCCCCCATCTCCCCGGGCCCCTCCCCCAGCCCTCCCCCAGGCCTCCCTCCCTACCCCCCCCATCTCCTCGGGCCCCCCGCATCTCCCCGGGCCCCTCCCCAAGCGCCTCCCCCCAGTCTCCCCAGGCCTCCCTCCCTACCCCCCCATCTCCTCGGGCCCCCCACATCTCCCCGGGCCCCTCCCCAAGCCCTCCCCCCAGTCTCCCCAGGCCTCCCCCCTACCCCCCCATCTCCTCGGGCCCCCCACATCTCCCCGGGCCCCTCCCCAAGCGCCTCCCCCCAGTCTCCCCAGGCCTCCCTCCCTACCCCCCCATCTCCTCGGGCCCCCCGCATCTCCCCGGGCCCCTCCCCAAGCGCCTCCCCCCAGTCTCCCCAGGCCTCCCTCCCTACCCCCCCATCTCCTCGGGCCCCCCACATCTTCCCCGGGCCCCTCCCCAAGCGCCTCCCCCCAGTCTCCCCAGGCCTCCCTCCTTACCCCCCCCATCTCCTCGGGCCCCCCGCATCTCCCCGGGCCCCTCCCCAAGCGCCTCCCCCCAGTCTCCCCACGCCTCCCTCCTTACCCCCCCATCTCCTCGGGCCCCCCACATCTCCCCGGGCCCCTCCCCAAGCGCCTCCCCCCCAGTCTCCCCAGGCCTCCCTCCCTACCCCCCCCATCTCCTCGGGCCCCCCACATCTTCCCGGGCCCCTCCCCAAGCGCCTCCCCCCAGTCTCCCCAGGCCTCCCTCCTCTACCCCCCCATCTCCTCGGGCCCCCCACATCTCCCCGGGCCCCTCCCCAAGCGCCTCCCCCCCAGTCGTCCCAGGCCTCCCTCCCTACCCCCCCCATCTCCTCGGGCCCCCAGCATCTCCCCGGGCCCCTCCCCCCAGCCTCTCCCCAGGCCTCCCTCCCTACCCCCCCATCTCCTCGGGCCCCCCGCATCTCCCCGGGCCCCTCCCCAAGCGCCTCCCCCAGTCTCCCCAGGCCTCCCTCCCTACCCCCCCCATCTCCTCGGGCCCCCCACATCTCCCCGGGCCCTCCCCAAGCGCCCCCCCAATCTCCCCGGGCCTCCCTCCCTACCCCCCCATCTCCCGCCCCCCCCCCCCCCCCCCATCCCCGGCCCCCCCACCCCCATCTCCCCGCCCCCTCCCCCCCCACCCCCCCCACTCCCCCCCCCCCCTCCCCGGGCCCCCCCATCTCCCCGGCCCCCCCCCCCCCCCCATCTCCCGGCCCCCCAGTCTCCCCAGGCCTCCCTCCCTACCCCCCCCATCTCCTCGGGCCCCCCACATCTCCCCGGGCTCCTCCCCAAGCGCCCCCCCAATCTCCCCAGGCCTCCCTCCCTACCCCCCATCTCCCGGGCCCCCCGCATCTCCCCGGGCCTCCCGCACCAGCACGGCGTGGCGCAGCGGGACGCGGCCGAAGAGCCGGCCGGGGCAGGGCGCGTAGAGCAGGGCGTGGCAGGCGTGTCTCCACTCGGGGGGCTCCAGCCGCAGCGCCTCGGCCCGGCCAGGAGCTGGGAGTCACCCATCCCCGCCACCTCCAGCCTGCCCGGCCCCGCCCCGCCCCTTGACGTAGGCAGCAGGAGGGGCGGGGCCCACCGCAGCCAATCAGCGCCGCCCGTGGAACGCTGAGACGCGGGCGGGCGGGGCAGGTAAAACGAGCGCTCAGCTGGGCCGCGGGGGCGGAGCCAATGGAACGCAGAACCCACAAGGGGCATCCAATGAGGGGCAGGCTGCCTCGCCAAAGCCCCGCCCAGGGGGTGACTTGAGGGACAGGGCGGGGGAGGGGCAGGGCCTCTAGGATGCCCCCGCAGAATGGGAATTCCCTGTAAGCTTGCAGGAAGCAGGTTTGTGCCTCAGTTTCCCTGCTGGAGGGCACGGTTCCCGTGGCAGCGGGATGTTCCGTTGCTGCGGAGACCCAGACATGGGGTCTGCCCCCCTTGGGCTGCGGCAGGGGGCCCAGCAGTGCAGAGTGCCAAGAGGCTGGGGGGCCCAGGGTGGTTTTGGAGGGTGCTGGAAGCAGGATGCAGACTGGCCAAGCTGGGCTGACTCCCTCACACACTGGTGAGCCAGGCTGGCCTGACCCCTGCTTGCTGGCAGGTCCCAGGGGCGGGTAAGGGGGCCGCCCCGGCAGGGCAGAGACCACACGGAGCCCACCAGTCAGCAGGACCATTTATTGGGCTGGGCGGGGCCCTAGGAGGCCGAATCGGAGGCCTCGGAGCTCTCCTTGACATCTGTGCTCTCCGTAGCCTCGCTCACATCCTTGCTGTCCCCCCCGCTGTCCTCGGGGCCCCCCGCACAGCCCTCGCCCCCAGGATTGGCCTTGGGCTCCAGGGGGCCCAGCACCAGCTGCCGGCTCCGCTCCTTCAGCTCCAGCTGCCGTCTCAGCTGTGGGGAGAGGAGAGGTCAGGCAGCCAGATGGCAGGGGCTACACGTGAGGGGCACCAGCAAGCCTGAGGCTGTGGGTCAGGAGTGAGGGGCACCGGCAGAGCTCGGGGGAGCCCGGGACTGGGCTGGCAGGCGCTGCGGGCTGGGAACAAGGGGCAGGTCGGAGCAAGTACAGGCCAGCACACGTGACAAACTGGTGTTTTCCCTTCTTATTTTGCACATGGACTGAAGCGTGCCACATGAATCTGGTGCGTACCTCAGTTTCCCTTTGTATGGCACCCCTATGGTGGAAATGGGGGTGTGACATAACGGGGATTGTGTTCGCTCTATTGGGTTGTGGGTCATTCCTACTGTTCTGCTGTGGTAACGCAGTGTGCGTATGTGTGCCTCAGTTTCCCCAGGCACTGCAGCAGTGCCCGGCGGGGGATGGGGATGCCGGGGGTGGCTCTCACTGAGGGGAGCCTGCCCCATCTTAGCATGCCCACAACAGCAGCTTGGGGTGTTGCTGTGACCTGAGCCGGGGGGGGGGGTGACAAGGGGGCACCTTGCCCAGCAAGCAGGACAAAGCAGAGGGTGGGGCTGCTTGGGGGGCTGGGAGCAGTGGCTAGGGTGGGAGTTACTCTCGGGGCTGGCGGATGCAGGGAGGGGGCAGGGCCCTGGCTCTGGGCCCCCCCTGCCCCGCCCCCAGGCTGGCTGGTCCTGACTCCTGGGACGACAAGTCTGGGCTACGCTGTGTCTCTGGGACCCGACAGACCTTCTCCTCTACCTGCCGCCTGAGAGTCCCCCTGGCTGGGGGGGCGGGGGCGGGGTGGGCTGTTCCAGCTGCCTGCACCTAGGCCATGCCGGCCCCCAAGCCCCAGGAGGGGATGGCAGCCAGTCACTCTGGGCACAGGCACTAGGAGAAAGGCTGGAAGAGAAACAAAGGGTCAAGCCCGGGTGTCGATGGGGCAGGTGGATGCTGAGCTCAGACCCCTTGGGGAATGGGGCCCGCCCAGTAGCATGGCTGTGGGTAGCGCACGGGGATGCTCC
This sequence comes from Pelochelys cantorii, assembly GCA_032595735.1. NCBI lineage: Eukaryota > Metazoa > Chordata > Testudines > Trionychidae > Pelochelys > Pelochelys cantorii. The sequence continues at coordinate 13,019,303 of CM064358.1, read as the reverse complement.
GAGGTCCGACCCAGGGAGGCCGAAGCTGCGGGAGCCCCCTGCCTTGCAGCTCCAAGAGAGGCGTCGTCCGGCCTGGCTGCACATGGAGCAGCACCAGCACACCGTGCCCCAGGACAGATGGTGGCAGCGGTGGGATGCGATGCATCCTGTGGATGGAGGATTAGCGAGAGGCAGGTGGGCTGATGGGTCTGAGTGCAGTTCCAGGAGGTGGAGGAGCGAGGTTGAGGCCCCCCCCCAAGAACCGGCCACGCTGCAGGGGGTCCTGCCAGGGAGAGCTGAGAGTACAGGTCGTGCGCGTCTGTGACCTAGGAGCCGCGCAGAGGTGAGAGAGAGGCTGTGGGTGGCCGACGTGTGAGCACGGCCAGCCGGGGCTTGCCCCCGAGAGCCTGAATCCCAGCACCCGGAACTAGTTTCAGTCTGGAGGGACCTGGCTGGCCGGGCGGTGCAGGCCTGGGGGCAGGGGCCCGCAGTGGGCTGGGCCCCCAGAGGTAGTGCGCAGGCTGCTGGGCCTGGCACAGACATCCCGCTCTCAGGACACGAGGCAAAGGGGAGAGGGCTCTGGCCCTGGGGAAGCACAGAAGGGATGGGATGGTCTCTCTGGACGGGAACCGGGGGGGTGGACACACTGACTGTCCTGGGGGAGCCCAGCTGGGGCATGCACCAGGCCAGGGCTCATTCCGGTGGGGAAGAACAAGCTGCCTGGGGTGGCCCCAACTGAGTGAGGGGAGCTGCCCAGCCGGGCTCCCTGCCACCAAGGGGCCAAGGCCGCTGGAGTCGCAGGCGGAGCAGGGAAAACCCACTGGTGGGTCCCTTGGGAGGCAGGTGCCGGCCCCTGGCTGGAATCTATCCCGTTCTGCGCAGCTCCCTGACCGGGCTGGGATCCGGGGGCAGACAGGAGCCCATACCCCATTCTGGGCCCTGGGAAAACAGCCAGGCCCAGGAGAGGGGCCAGCTCCAGGGTGATCCAGCTGCCGGCCAGCCCTGGGCCCCTCCCGGGGTGCTGGTGCCCAGGACGGCCCCGTTCTGCGGTTGGCGTACTGGGGGGCTGTCTGCTCTGTATCCCGGGGTCCCCCTGCGCTGGGATGCAGTGTCAGTACCGTGCCGGTTGCGGTGCTTGGGCAGTGGGCTGTGGGCGACCCCTCCTGGCCTCTGCCTGTGAGCACGGCCCAGCAGGGGGGCTGCCTAGGTCACTAGACAAAGACCCAACCGGGCAGACGAGCTGGGGCAGCGAGGGAAGGAGGGAAGTGAGTGTTCGGGGGTAGGGGCAGTCTGGGGCTGGAACCATGAGGGAGACAGACTGAGGTTGCTGGGGCTGAGGGCCAGGGGCGATGGACCTGAAACCACCCTGGCCCCGAATCCTGTGAACACCCCACATCTGTGCTGGGCTGTACCCTGGAGAACCAATAAACCCCTCTCTGCTCTGGCTGCTCCGGGGGGCAGGGGCGGGGCCCTGACACGCTGTCACATGCAGTACCGGAAACTCAACACAATCCCCGAGTCTGGGGCCTGCCCAGACCCAGCTCCCAGGCGGGGGGCTCAGTGCCCCACTCCCAGGGCCCTCCCCAGGCGCGACTGGCAGGCATGGGCTCAAAAGCAGGGCTGCAAACGGTTCAGCGGTAGGGAAGCACCAGTCAGCCAGGAGCAGCCCCCGGTTCACTGGGTAATAAACGGAGGATTTTCCAGCCCTCGTTAAAAGGCTGCAGCTAGATGCGCTTTGGCCGCGCTGCACTTAGTACATCCCCCTTGCCCTGCCGCGGCCGCTCCCAACGACAGGGGCCAGCGCCAAACGCCTGAGGAGTTGCCTGAACATGGTGGGCCTCAGTTTCCCTGCGCCTGGAACTAGAGTGTGAGTGGTGGGAATGAAGGTGACACGCTGGGCAAGTCACTGTTGGCTGTGCAGTTGGGGTGCAGGGCCTGGTGGCTCCCCAGGGTACTGGCAGGTCTGGGGGGGCCACGCTGTCTGTACCTCATCTGCCATCTGGGTCAGGTCCCGTTTCATGGCGTATGCGTCCTCCCCGTCGGCGTAGTACTTGGGCTCCACCTCACTGATCCTGGGGGGTGGGGAGCAGGTTACCATGGGGGGAGGGGGCCAGGCAGACCCTGCCCCGCCCGCTTCCCCACACTCACTGGAAGTTGAGGGTGTTGGAGTAGAGGTGAAGAGCCGCTCGGTTACTGCAGGAGAAGAAGGGGAGTCAGTAAATGGGAGCACCGAGAGAGATGGGCCGGGGAGGAGGTGGGGGCCCAGCTGTGCCAAGGCCTGCGGGCAAAGGTGGGACCTGGGGCAGGGCTCACAGGGCCGGGGGAGCAAAGGCAGCTGGCAAGGGGGAGACATGGTGACCAGCACCTGTGGATGGGGATGGAAAAGGGGGAGGCATCCTGGGGGAGAGGGAGCTGGGGCGGGGCCCAGGGGGAGAGGGGGCGTGGAGGGGGGAGGCCCGGGGGCGCTCACCTCTTGCGGACGTGCAGGGAGACGTACTTGGCGTTGAAGTTCTCGATCATGGCACGGGACGCCTGGTCCATCAGCTTCTGCGCCAGCCCCAGGCGCCGGTGGGAGCGTTTCACAGCCTGGGGGCAAGGGGTTAGGGGGTGCCTGGCCCCTTCCAATAGCCATACCACCCAGCCTGCCCAGCCCCCAACCCTGGCCCCCTTTGCCTCAGTCCACCCCCTGCCAACCCTCCCCTCCAGCCCCCCTGTGCTGCTCTCCCAATCCGGCAGGTCCGCGCGGCCCACGCACCAGGGAGGTGATGTGTCCGTGGGGCAGGTCGTCGGGGTCCTCCTCCCTAGGGCGACAGGAGAGCGGTCAGCGAGAAGCTGGGGGGCAAGAGTCTGCCCCCTGGCAGGGACACTGGGAAAGGGCAGGGAAGGGGGCAGGTGCTGAGGGCGGGGGGCCTGGGACTCACATCTTGGCCAGCACGTAGCCCACGATCTTGCCATTCTCGTCCTCGGCGATGTAGGAGAGCTGGGAGGGGGGGGCGAGATCAGGGCTCGTGCCGCCCAGAACCAGCCCCCCGCCCCTGCCCAGTCCCCCCATTCAGCTGCCGCCCTCCCACAGCCCTCCCATCCGGCCCCCATAGCCCCCCTATCTGGCCCCTGCTCCCCACAACCCCCTTATCCAGCCCCCGCCCCCCACAGCCCCCCGCGCCCCACAACCCCCTTATCCAGCCCCCGCCCCCCACAGCCCCCCGCGCCCCACAACCCCCTTATCCAGCTCCCGCACCCCACAGCCCCCCGCGCCCCCACAGCCCCCCTCACAGGCCCCGGTCCCCCCCAGCACCTGCGGCCAGGAGAGGCCGTGGTAGAAGTAGTATTTCATCTGGTAGTTCTCGGGCAGGCAGAGCAGGTTGCAGTGCTGCATGTTGGTCAGGTCCTCGGGCTGCGGGGGGGGCGGCGTCAGCGGGGGGGGGGGCGGCGTCGGCGGGGCGGGCCCCCCCCAACGAGACCCCGGGGATCCCCCGATCCCTCCCGGATCCCCCGTCCCCCGGGGATCGCCCGCCCCCTCCCTCCCGGATCCCCCCGGAACCCCCTTCACCTCCCTCCCGGATCCCCCGGAACCCCCCTCCCCCCGGGGATCCCCTCCCTCCCGGATCCCCCCTCCCCCGGGGATCCCCCGCCCCCTCCCTCCCGGATCCCCCCTCCCCCGGGGATCCCCTCCCTCCCGGATCCCCCCTCCCCCGGGGATCGCCCGCCCCCTCCCTCCCGGATCCCCCCGGAACCCCCTTCACCTCCCTCCCGGATCCCCCCTCCCGCGGGGATCGCCCCCTCCCTCCCGATCCCCCCGGAACCCCCTCACCTCCCTCCCGGATCCCCCCTCCCGCGGATCGCCCGCCCCCTCCCTCCCGGATCCCCCCGGAACCCCCTCCCCCCGGGGATCCCCTCCCCTCGCGACCCCGGCCCCGGCCCCGCCCACCCGCGCGTTCCGAATGTTCATGGCTCCGGCTTCGCAGCTCCCGGCGGCTCCTCGCGGCGTCTGAGCTCGGGGGCGGGGCCCGGGCAGCTCCCACCTCCCCGAGAGGCTCCGGCCAACCCCAGGCCCGACGTGGGTCACGTGGTCTCAGTCAGCCAATCCTAATGAGCAGCTGGGGTTTAGTCCCGCCCACGCGTTCCCGGGCTCAGCCACTCCGCAAGAGGCTCCCCCCCCATTTGGCCAGGCTCAGCCGATCCGCTGCAGGATCAGGGTTTTGTCCCGCCCCTCCACCGGGCCTCAGCCAGTCGCGACGACATGAAGCTTAGGTTCCCGCCCCTGTCCCCTCACCGCCCAATCAACAGGGACCCACTCACTGACTTCGTCCAATCAGCGCTCATGACGAGATGGCTCCGCCCAATCCAGTCTCACTCAATGGCCGCCCAATCGGATACCCTCATACGACCCACCTCCCACCGAACGCACCAATCCCAGTCACGGTGCTTGGCTAGCTCCAACCAATCAGAGAGCACAACGGTCTCGAGACGCCATTCGCCCACCAGTCAGTGATGGACTCTTCCTCCAGCCACTCACCAGCCATCCGGCACTTGCCTGAGAATCCCGCCTATTCACGCCAGCAGCCAATCAGAAGCCTCAGCGCTCTAGAGTGACATCTCAGGCGCCCAATCAGAGTGGAGCCTGGGCCATATACTAAGCCTGTGAGCTCCTGCGCAGCAGCGCGCCAGGCCCGGACTCTAACCACGGACAGCCCCGCCCCCCGGGAAGTGTTTTAGCGGGCGGGAAGCAACCGGCCCCGCCCCTCCGTACCCCCGCCCCCTCCTGGCCCCGCCCCTCCGTACCCCCGCCCCACCTGGCCCCGCGGGGGGGGCCCGGAACAAGGGGCGCGGGGGGGGCCGGGGCCCGGGAGGGGGCGCGGGGAGGGGCTGGAGCGCGGTAGGAGGGGCGTGGGCGGGGGCGCGGGAGGAGGAGGAGGGGCCCGGGAGGAGGAGAGGGGCCGGCGCCCGGCGGGGGGGCCAGAGCGCGGTAGAGGGGCGTGGGCGGGGGGGGGGGCCGGGGCGCGGTAGGAGGGGCGTGGGCGGGGGGGGGGGGCCGGGGCGCGGTAGGAGGGGCGTGGGCGGGGGGGGGGGGGCCGGGGCGCGGTAGGAGGAGGAGGGCCCGGGAGGAGGAGAGGGGCCGGCGCCCGGCGGGGGGCCAGAGCGCGGTAGGAGGGGCGTGGGCGGGGGCCGGGGCGCGGTAGGAGGGGCGTGGGCGCGGGGGGGCCGGAGCGCGGTAGGAGGGGCGTGGGCGGGGGCGCGGGAGGAGGAGGAGGGGCCCGGGAGGAGGAGAGGGGCTGGCGCCCGGCGGGGGGGCCAGAGCGCGGTAGGAGGGGCGTGGGCGGGGGCGCGGGAGGAGGAGGAGGGGCCCGGGAGGAGGAGAGGGGCCGGCGCCCGGCGGGGGGGCCAGAGCGCGGTAGGAGGGGCGTGGGCGGGGGGGGGCCGGGGCGCGGTAGGATGGGCGTGGGCGGGGGGGGGGGGCCGGGGCGCGGTAGGAGGGGCGTGGGCGGGGGGGGGGGCCGGGGCCGCGGTAGGAGGAGGAGGGGCCCGGGAGGAGAGAGGGGCCGGCGCCCGGCGGGGGGGCCAGAGCGCGGTAGGAGGGGCGTGGGCGGGGGGCCGGGCGCGGTAGGAGGGGCGTGGGCGGGGGCGCGGGAGGAGGAGGAGGGGCCCGGGAGGAGGAGAGGGGCCGGCGCCCGGCGGGGGGGCCAGAGCGCGGTAGGAGGGGCGTGGGCGGGGGCGGGGGGCCGGGGCGCGGTAGGAGGGGCGTGGGCGGGGGCGCGGGAGGAGGAGGAGGGGCCCGGGAGGAGGAGAGGGGCCGGCGCCCGGCGGGGGGGCCAGAGCGCGGTAGGAGGGGCGTGGGCGGGGGCGGGGGGCCGGGGCGCGGTAGGAGGGGCGTGGGCGGGGGCGCGGGAGGAGGAGGAGGGGCCCGGGAGGAGGAGAGGGGCCGGCGCCCGGCGGGGGGGCCAGAGCGCGGTAGGAGGGGCGTGGGCGGGGGGGGGGCCGGGGCGCGGTAGGAGGGGCGTGGGCGGGGGCCCGGGAGGAGGAGAGGGGCCGGCGCCCGGCGGGGGGGCCAGAGCGCGGTAGGAGGGGCGTGGGCGGGGGGGCCGCAGCGCATTGGCCGCCCGCCCGCCCTAAGATCCCGCGGCTGCTGGACTGTTCAATGAGCCGGTATCCAAGGGCCCTGGCCCGGCACGGGCTCTCCCCGGCTGGCGGGGGGTGGCCCCATTGGCCTGGGCGCTGAGCCCCGCCCGCAACCCGCCCTTCCCTTACCCCCCCCAGCCCAAACGCCTCCCCCCCTTCGACAGGCTCCAGGCTCTTTCTCCCCTGCCCTGCTTTTATTGGGGTGATTGCTCGGGGAACGGGCCCTTGGCCCCCCGCCTGGGTCCCCTGAGTGTGACCCCCGAGCCAGCCCCCGGTGGCCCCGCACAAGGCTGAGCGGCGGCCTCAGGCCAGAGGGTCCCGGGCCAGCGTGGAGGTGGCCGTGAGGGTGGAGTCGCTGCGCAGGGGCCTGGCGCGGGGCCGGGGGCAGAGCAGGTGGCCCAGCTCCCCTGAGACGCTGCTGCTGAAGGCCCCGTAAATCCAGGGGTTGGTGCAGCTGTTCAGGCTGGCCACTAACATCAGCAGGGTGAAGGCCGGGCCTGGGGGGTAAAGGGGGGAGGTCAGCTCCTGCTGCTGCCCCCCACTCTGCCCCCCAGCCCTGCTAGTGCCCCCCACTCCCGACCTGCAGCCCCTGCCCCCCCAGCCCTGCCCGTGCCCCCCACTCTAACCTGCAGCCCCTGCCCCCCCAGCCCTGCCCTTGCCCCCCACTCTAACCTGCAGCCCCTGCCCCCCCAGCCCTGCCGGTGCCCCTCAGTCCTGACCTGCAGCCCCTGCCAGTGCCCCTCCCAACCTGCCTGGGGTGTGTGTGGGGGGGTGTCTCACCTTCCACAGGTGCCTGGGGGTCCCAGACGGCCCAGAGCTGGACGCAGAAGTAGGGGGCCCAGCAGAGCACGTAGACAAGCACAACCACCAGCGTCATGCGCAGCGTCTTGGCCACAGCCGCCGACACCCCCCTGCCCGGGGGGCCCCGCCCCACGCTCCTGGCCACCTCCCGGAAGATGAGGGCCTGGCAGGTGGCGATGAAGAGGGTGGGCAGGGCGAAGACCATCAGGGTGACCCAGGTGACGTAGGCGCGGGCGCCCCAGGGCTCGACGAAGGTGGCCCAGCAGTCGCTGACGCCCTCGGGCAGCTGCACTTTGGAGAAGATGAGGAGCTGGGGCAGGCTGAAGAGCAGGGCCGATCCCCATGCTGCCACCAGTGGCGCCTTCCAGCTGACCTGGCCCCGCCGGAAGGCCACGGCGGGCCGGCAGATGGCCCGGTGCCTGTCGTAGGTCATGGCCAGGATGACGTAGGAGGAGGCGAACATGGCCACCACCTGCAGGTACTTGATGGCCCGGCACAGGGCGTCGGGGCCCAGGAACCGGTCTGTGACGTCCCACAGCAGCTGGGGCAGCACCTGGAAGAGGGCCACGCCCAGGTCGGCCAGGCAGAGGTGACGCATGAAGTGGTGCATGGGGGCGGCGTGGGCCCGGCGCCGGCCCAGCACACCCAGCACCAGCCCGTTGCTCAGCGTGGCCAGCAGGAAGATGGCGCTCAAGACGGCCACTTCGGCGATGGCCAGGGCCGGCTCCCGGGCGCCCGGGAGGGAGGCGTTGGGAGCCAGGGAGCCGTTGGGCATGGCGGGCTGCAGGGAGAGGGCGGGCGTCACGATGCGGCACAGCACTGCGCTATGGCTGGGCGAGGCAGGGCACCGTGACGCGGGCGGCGACGCCCTCCCACGCTGCGACATGCGCTGCGACATGCCCTCCCGTGCTGCGACATGCCCTCCCGTGCTGCGACACGCCCTCCCGTGCTGCGACATGTGCTGCGACATGCCCTCCCGTGCTGCGACACGCCCTCCCGTGCTGCGACATGTGCTGCGACATGCCCTCCCGTGCTGCGACATGCCCTCCTGTGCTGTGACGCCCTCCCACGCTGCGACACGCCCTCCCGCGCTGCGACATGCGCTGCAACACGCCCTCCCACGCTGCAGCACGCTTATGGCGACACGCACTGCAACACACTGCGGTGCTGCCACGTGTGCTGCAACACGTACTGCAACGCTGCAACATGCACTGCCATGCTTCAACACACACTGCAACACACACTGTGATGCTGCAGTACACGCTGCAACATGCGCTGCAACACAGCTCCACGGGCAGCACACCCCCCTGAGGGGGGACACAAGGGAACGTCCCAGCGGGGCAGCCAGGGCAGAGCCACACAGCACAGCTCAGCAGTGCGACACAGCATTGTGAGTCAAGCTGTGCGGTGCAGTGCTGCCAGGCAAACAACACAACTGTGCACAGCTGGGGAAGGGCCTGGCAACCTACTGCAAAAAGGGCCGAGTGCACCACACAGTACCACAGCCCTCGCCCCCTTCACACAGGGAAACTGAGGCACATGGCGGGCAGCACTTGGCCACGGCAGGGACTGCAGCACACATCAGGAGCACGAGGCACCGCACGCTGGGGCGCACGGGGAAGCAGCCCCAGCTCCCAGGGCAGGCCATGTGCTGGCCCTGGCTCCTCACGGCGCCGCCAGGGGCCTGCCAATCAGCGGGGGCCTGGGAGGTCGTGGCTCCTGGGGGGGACACTGGGGAACCATGGCTCTCACCCCTGGGCAGGCCAGAGGCCCCCCTTTCCATGGGGAAACTGAGGCACAGGAAGGGCAAATAGTTTGGCCACGGTCAACCAGCCTGGGACAGAACCCAGGAGTCTGAGCTGTGCCCCCAAGCAGCAAGTTCTCCCCCTGGGTTTCTTAGCTCCCCACCCAGTCCTGCAGCCCCTCCGCCTCTGCCTCCCACGCTGTGGAGACTCTTCGTTTGGGGCGGGGGCAGGGCTTGGGTGCTCTCCCGGCTGGGGGAGGGCAGTGGGGTCTAGTAGTTAGAGCGGTGGGGGGAGCCGGGATGCCTGAGGGTCTCACTATGGGGAGGGGCTGCACCTACCTTCTCACAGAGGGTCACAGCAGCTGCTGGGGTTTGCAGCCGGTTAGTCTGGGCCCCCCAGCCTCAGGGATCCCCGCCCGTTGGCCTGGCTCTTTCCGTAGGCCCCCCCCACTTTCCTGGAGAGGGGGCAGCTCCCGCCCCGAGGTTGCGGCTGGGGAGGGGCAGAGTGGGGGCGGGGCAGGGCAGGGCTGAAAGTGAACAGGTGCCTGGCTGGACCCCCCCCAGAAAGGCAGGTCCCTGGAGCCCGGCCAGGGGAAATAACCCTCCCACACAGGGTGGGGAGGTGGTTGGTGGTCAGCGCCCGCCCCCGTCCCCCTCCCCGAGCTGGAGGGAGCCCAGGAGTCCTGGCTCCCAGCCCCCTCTTTAACCGCCCGGAGACGTGGGGAGTGTGCAAAGCCCCCCCCCCCGCCGCAGGAATTCAGCCCCCCCCCGCACCCTGTGCGTCAGACAACGCCTCATTAGTCCAGCCTGCGGGGAAGATGCTATCGGGCCGGAGCAGGGAGCCCGGGTTCTCTGGGGGAGGGGAGCCGCACACTCCCAGGGAGGGGTGGGGATGGGGGGGGGGGCCGGCTCTGGCCAGTCAAAGGGACCATGCCAGGGGGCACTGGGGCCAGGCGCTGCCCGGCATCTGGCCGGGGGGGGGGGGCGGTCAGGGAGAGGGATGGGATGGGGTGGGCTGGTATTTCCTGACCTCAGCAGCAGGAATTGACATACAACCCCCGCCCTCCGCACACACCGAATTTTTGGACCCCCACAAAATCCGGCGGCCCCCCCCCCCCCCCGGTGCCTGGGGGGGGGCTCGGTCACTTCACGGCCCTGAGCTGGTGACGTGGGAGGCGGGTTATTACTGTAGGGTCGCTAAGCTGCCCCCCCCCCAACGGCATGGGGGCACAAGCCTGAATTTGTGAGAAGCTTCCCCTCCCCCGCCAGTCCCGAGCCCGAACACCTGGGTTCTCTCCCCAGCTGGGGGCGCCCCTGTGAGCCTGGGCGGCTGGGAAGCGAAGGGGGCTGGGGAGATGGGACTGTGAGGAAAGGGGAGTTTGGGGGTTCAGGGGGGCTGCATGCAGGGGCAAGGCTGTGAGAAGTGAAGAGTTTTAGGTGCTGGGGGGGCTGCATGCAGGGGGGAGTGAGAAGTGGGGAGTTGGGGGGGTACGGGGGGGTGAGGAAGTGGGGAGTTTGGGGGGGCTGCATGCAGAGGGGCTGTGAGAAGGGAAGAGTTTTAGGTGCTGGGGGGACTGCATGCGGGGGGTAAGGAATTGGGGCGTTTGGGGAGGTTCGGGGGGGCTGCATGCAGGGGAAGGGAAGCGTTTTAGGTGCTGTGGGGCGGGTGAGGAAATGGGGTGTTTGGGGGGGCTGTGAGAAGGGAAGAGTTTTAGGTGCTGGGGGGGCTGCATGTGGGGGGTGAGGAAGTGGGGGATTCGGGGGGGGAGGGGTCCTGGGAAGACAGACCCTGTGACCTGGCCTGGGGAGGCTGGGGAGATGGGACTCTGTGACTGTGGGTGGGGGGGGAGCGGGGCTGGGAAGACAGACCCTGTGACTGTGGGGGCTGGGGAGATGGGACCCTGTGAGCTGGGGGGGAGGCTGGGGAGACGGGTGCTGTGACTGAAGCGGGGGACCCTGCCTGGGGCTCGGGGACAGAAAACGCGGGAGGCAGTGCCCTGAAAGGATACAAAGGCTGCACTTTATTCACCCGTAGGCCCGGGACCCAGCGTCCGGCAGACCCAGCCCCCCCCCCGCCCCCCGTGGGGGGCCAGTGCGCAGATGGGATGCGACACAAGGAATCAGGGGCAGGGGCAGTGTGTTGCAGCCTCGGGGGGCTGGTGGTATGTGGGAGTTTGGGGGCACTGGTGGGGGAGTTTGGGGCATTGGTGGGGTCAGTTCAGGGATTTGGGGGCCAGTGGGGGATGTGGGGGCACTCAGGGAGGCTGTGGGGGGTGGGATGTGGGGGTGCTCAGGGGTTGTTGGGGTACTCAGGGGGAACAGGGGGCACTCAGGGAGGGTGTGGGGGGTGGGATGTGGGGGTGCTCAGGGGTTGTTGGGGTGCTCAGGGGGCACTCAGGGAGGGTGTGGGGGGCTCTCAGGGGCACTATGGGAGAGTTCAGGGATTTGGGGGCTGGGGGGATGTGGGGTCACTGTGGGAGAGTTCAGGGATTTGGGGGGGCCAGGGGAAATGTGGGGGCTAGGGGCGCCATGTGAGCTCAGGGATTTGGGGGGCCAGGGGCGCTGTGGGGGCAGTTCATGGATTTGGGGGCCAGGGGAAATGTGGGGGCCAGGAGTGCCATGTGAGTTCAGGGATTGGGGAGCCAGGGGGGATGTGGGGGCGCTCGGGGACCCCGCGGGGGAGTTCAGTGATTTCGGGTGTGTGATGCCAGGGGGCATCGTGCTGCTCACAGACAGGGCCAGCGGGGGGCCAGACACCACCCTGACCGGTCTGAAGGGGGGGGAAAGGACGTGGGGGCAGGGAGAGTGAGTCTGGGGCTGGAAACATGATGGAGACAGCCTGGGGCCTATTTGAAACCCAGGAAGTGGGGGGGCGAAGCCCGCCCAATTCTAAAAGCCCCTCCCCCAGCCTTAAAGGAGGGACGACTGGACCTGGGGTTCAACTAAATACTTAGGACAAATAATGAAAAACACGGTCAGGGGGTGCGGGTCACAGGGTCAAAAGAAGAGAACCGGACGGGGACACTGAGCAGAGAACCCCGGACAGCGCCCACTGCTCCTCAAAGCTGTCGATGGAGCCAGTGGACGCCGCCCAGAGGAACTCTGCCCGGATACGTGACGCTAGGGATGAACGGAAGTAGGCCCCCCCAGTCGCAGGGAACCTCCTCGTCCAGCATCCTCTCCCTGGTGTTGTAGATGGCGGCTTTGGCCAAAGCCAGGAGGAGGTTGACGAGGAGGTCCCGCGACTTTGTGGGGCCACGGATTGGATGTGCATAAAGGAAAAGGTGTGGGGAAAAGTGCAGCCAGAACCTCAATAAGAGGTTCTGGAGGAGCCGGAATAGGGGCTGCAACCTGGCGCATTCGAGGTAGGCGTGCGCCAGGTTTTCCCTCACGCCGCAGAAAGGGCAGGTGTGCGGGATGGAGGTGAACCGCGCCAGGTACACACCTGTGCTCACGGCTCCGTGAAGGAGCCGCCAACTGATATCCCCGACGGGCCGCGGAATTAAGGTGGAATATACGCTGGCCCATCGGGGTTCCCCACCCTCAACAGGTCTTAGGTAGTCCCGCCATTTGGTATCGGGGCGGGGAAATGCAAGGTGTGGAGCACGAGCGTGTACAGATGTTCTCTAGGCGCGGTTCAAAAGCAAACCAGCTGCACCTTTTGCAGCCGGCTGGGGGTCGAAGGGTGGGGAGGCTGGGGGGGCCCACGGAACAGGGGGCCCAATAAAAAGGGGCTGGGGGGGCTTGGAGACTAGGGCCTCAGGCACCCGCCTTACGGGGTCCGGGGCACCCTACCCCCTCCTATTGTGGAAAACCAATAAACCCCTCTCTGCTCTGCCGGCCGGTGGAGACTGCTCTGGCTGCTCCGGGGGGCAGGATCAGGGGCCCCGACGTGCCGTCACAGGGGGCCAGGGGGGATTTGGGGGCACCATAGGGGAGTTTGGGGATTTGGGGGGCCAGGGGGCATGTGAGGGCACTCAGGAAAGCTGTAGGGCAGCCAGGGAGATGCGGGGGCACCGTGGGGGAGTTCAGGGATTTGGGGGCCAGGGGGGATGTGGGGGCGCTCGGGGGCACCGTGGGGGAATTCAGGGATTTGGAGGCCAGGGGGGATGCGGGGGCACTCAGGGGCGCCGTGGGGGAGTTCAGGGATTTGGGGGCCAGGGGGGATGCGGGGGCACTCAGGGGCGCCGTGGGGGAGTTCAGGATTTGGGGGCCAGGGGGGATGCGGGGGTGCCGGGGGGAGTTCAGGGATCTGGGGGCCAGGGGGGATGGGGGAGCGCCAGGGGGGCTCACAGGACTCAGACAGACAAACGCGACAAACGGACCAGCCACGGACACGACACGAAAAGCCGCCCGGGGCCCCTGGGTCCTTGTGGGCTCGGTACAGCCCGGCCCAGCGTCCTTGCGCTTCACGCCATGGCCCCGCGCCTGGGCCCCGCCGTGGGGGGGCGGAGCAGCAGCGGCCCCCCTGCGGGGCGCTCACACGGTGGTGACCGAGAGCAGCGGGTTGTAGACGCGGCGCCCGTCGGCCGAGCGGGCCCCGTGTGCCAGCATCTCCTGGATGGTCATCCAGTTGTCCAGGATGCGCCGGCTCCGCTTCTTCAGGCTCTTGCGGTGGCTCAGGGCCAGGATGCTGAGCTCGCCGGCGCCCCCCCCGGCCCCGCCCGCCTCCCGCTGCCCGTCCAGCCGGCTCTGCAGCATGAGCTCCCGGCGCCGGCGCTGCTCCCGCGCCCGCAGCAGCTGCTGCTTGCGCTCCTCCTTGCTCCAGTACCGGCCCATCTTCATCTCACTCACGGCGTCGTCGTCCGTGGTCATGCCGCTGCGCTCCTCCCGGATCTTCAGCGCCCGTGCCTTGAGCAGCCGGTCCCGGCCTGGGCGCCGGGCGCCCTCGCCCCGTGCCCGCCCCTTCCACTCCGCCCGCCCCCCGCCGGGCCCCGGCGCCGGGCTGCCCTCCCGCTCCCGGGGTCGCCGGAGCCGGCCCGGCTTGGGTGGGGGGCGGGGGCTCTCCAGCAGCGGGGTGCTGCGGCAGCTCTCGCCCGTGTTGTAGGCGCTGGTGCTGTCCTTCTCGGAGCGCTCGGGCACCTCGGTGATGTCGGCCAGCGGGGCGGGGGGCCCCTCCTCCTCCAGCAGCCAGGCCTGCAGGCAGCGCTCCCGCAGCCGCTGCAGCTTCTGCGCCCGCAGGATGGTGCGGCACTTGAACTGTAGGTGCCGTAGCTCCTCCTCCAGCAGGGCCACGCGGCTGCGGCTGAGGTCCAAGGCAGCGTGGGGCGGGGCGGGTGCGCTGTCCTCGGCCAGGTGCCCGCGCAGCGCCAACAGCTCCCGGTACCGCTCCGCCTCCTCCGGCGTCAGGCCCGGCAGCTCCTCGCCCGCTGGCGCCAGGGCGCGGGGCTGCGGGGGCGGGCGGCGCTGGGGGGCCGGGGTGCCGGCCGCGCTGGGGGCCTCGTCGCCCAGCACATCGTGCTCCGAGCTCTCCTCATTGCGGGTGCTCTCGTCCGTCCGGCCCACCCCGCTGTCCAGGTCCTGGCTCTGGCTCAGCGCGGGGAGGGGGGGGCCGGCGCTGGGTGGGTCGGGGGCCGAGCCGGGCTGGGGGAGGCAGTGGTTTGGAGACTGGCCTGGAGCCGATTTCACTCCCCATCCAAGCGGGTAGCTGGTTCCATGCCCCACAGGCCCCCTGCTGGCCCCCTCGTTCCCTGCCCCACAGCCCCCCCGCCTGGCCCCCATTTCCCTGCCCCTCAGCCCCCCGCCCGGCCCCCAGTTCCCTGCCCCACGGCTCCCCCACCGGCCCCCAGTTCCCTGCCCCACAGCCCCCCGCCCCCCAGTTCCCTGCCCCACGGCCCTCCCCCCCCATCTGGCCCTCAGTTCCCTGCCCCACAGCTCCCCATGTCTGGCCATCTGCCCCACAGCCCCCCCGCGCAGCCCCCTAGTTCACTGCCCCACGGCTCCCCTTGTCCAGCCCCCTAGTTCCCTGCCCCATGGTCCCCCACCCGGCCCCTAGTTCAGGGCTACTCCACATGCGGCCCGCGGTCAGTGTAGGGGTCTTCGGTCGCTGTGGGTTTGGGGAGGATGTTGCCTTGTGTCACTATCAGCAGAACCAACTTACGCGGGGCCTGCGAGCCGTCCGGTCCTGCCTTCATCTTCGTATTCATGCCCGGCCATGGGCAAGAAGCAATTTGCATAGATTTGCATCTCGATGCGACCACACTTACAGTCGTGGCCCGTGGCGTGTGCTCTGCGTGTCACTGTGGCCCCCCAGGGCTTCCCACGCGGAGTAGCCCTGAGCTAGTTCCCCGCCCCACGGCACCCTCCACCCCGCCCCTAATTCTCTGCCCTCTAGCTCCCCACAGCCAGCCCCTCACCTGCTGCCCGGGCACCTGTCGGCACCTCGCTTTGCCCTCATGGTCGGAGCCGAAGTCGTCCAGAAAATCATCCCGGTCACTGTCCTTCCAGCGCCTGGAGAGCTGGGGGCAATGGGGGGTGAAGCTGCTGCCCCCCACCAGTCCCAGGCAGCCCCAGCCCAGGGAGACCCCCAAAATCCCCAGCAGCCCCCACCCCCCACCTCACCCCACCAACCCCGCCTCCAGCCAGCCCCGGCCCGGCCAGGTGTCTCTCACCTCGGTCTCGGGCCTGGCCAGCAGCAGAGAGATGTTGGTTTGTCGCTCCTGGGTCAGGATGGCCACAGCTTCCTCGCGGTCCTGCACCTGCACCCCATTGATCTGGGGGAGCCAGGGCTGTGAGTCAGCCCCAGCCCCCCTTAGCCACCCACCCCCTGCCCCATACCCCGAGAACCTGGGGGCTTGCAGGCTGCCCCAGCCCCTCGGAGCCCCCCGCCTGGCACCTGGACGATGCGGTCGCCCTCGCGGATGCGCCCGTCCTTGGCCGCGATGCTGTTGGGATTCACCTGGAGGGGGCGAGACGGGGGGATGGGATTTGGGCTCCCCCAACTCCCAGCTGGCTGCCCCTCCGCCCAGCACCTGTCCCCGGCTCTGTCCTAGTCCTGCTCCCCGCAGGCCTCCTGCCCCGCAAGCCGAGCGCCCGCCCGTCACTGCTCTCCCCCACTCCCCTCCTGCCTGTCGCACCCCTCCCCCCACGGCCTCCTCCCGTCAACCCCCTCCCCTCTCCCCACGGCCCCCGCCTGTCACTGCCCTCCCCCACTCCCCTCCTATCCGTCACCCCCTCCCCCCCACGGCTCCTGCATGTCACTCCCCTCCCCTCACAGCCTCCTCCCGTCACCCCCCTCCGCCCCCCCACGCCTCTACTCTCCCTTCACAGCTTCCACCCGTCCCCCCACTCCCCTCCCCCCATGGCCTCCGCCGTCACTCCCCTCTCACCCATCACGTCTCTCCCCCCACTCCACTCTCCCCACAGCTTCCCCGCCCCTCACCTCTCCCCCCCACTCCCCTCTCCCCACAGCTCCCCGCCCCTCACCTCTCCCCCACTCCCCACCCCCCACAGCTCCCCGCCCCTCACCTCTCCCCCACTCCCCACCCCCCACAGCTCCCCGCCCCTCACCTCTCCCCCACTCCCCACCCCGCACAGCTCCCTGCCCCTCACCTCTCCCCCCCACTCCCCTCTCCCCACAGCTCCCCGCCCCTCACCTCTCCGACATAGATTCCCACATCGTCCTCGTCATCAGTCCGGTAACAAACCATCAGGCCCAGCTTGTCCCGGTGGCTCGGTTTGTACAATTCCACTTCCTGGGGGGGGAGAAGGGTCAGACCCCGAAGGGAGCCCCAAGCCAGGGAGACCCCAGGCATCCGGGCCCCCCTCACCTCGTACTCCAGCTCCTCAGCCCGCTCGCTCTCAGGCGGGGCCCCCTCCAGGAACTCCACGGGGTCATAGTACTCGTGCCCGAGGGGGGGGCTGTGGGGAAAGAACACATGTTAGGGGGCTGGCCGTGTGGGGCGGGAGTGAGGGGCCCCGGCGGGGCTGGGGGCAGGGGCTGTGGGCGGGAGTGAGGGGCCCTGGGGGGGGCAGGCTGCGGGTGGGAGTGAGGGGCCCCGGTGGGGCTGCGGGCGGGAGTGAGGGGCCCTGGGGGGGGCGGGCTGCAGGTGGGAGTGAGGGGCCCCGGCGGGGCTGGGGGAGTGGGGCTGCGGGTGGGAGTGAGGAGCCCTGGGGGGGTGGGGCTGCGGGCGGGAGTGAGGGGCTCTGGGGGGGGCGGGCTGCGGGTGGGAGTGAGGGGCCCCGGCGGGGCTGGGGGGGTGGGGCTGCGGGCGGGAGTGAGGGGCCCTGGGGGGGGTGGGCTGCGGGTGGGAGTGAGGGGCCCCGGCGGGGCTGGGGGGGGCGGGGCTGTGGGCGGGAGTGAGGGGCCCTGGGGGGGGCGGGCTGCGGGTGGGAGTGAGGGGCCTCGGCAGGGCTGGGGGTGGGCTGCGGGCGGGAGTGAGAGGCCCTGGGGGGGGGCGGGCTGTGGGTGGGTGTGAGGGGCCCCGGCGGGGCTGGGGGGGGCGGGGCTGCGGGCGGGAGTGAGGGGCCCTGGGGGGGGCAGGCTGCGGGTGGGAGTGAGGGGCCCCGGCGGGGCTGGGGGGGTGGGGCTGCGGGCGGGAGTGAGGGGCTCTGGGGGGGGCGGGCTGCGGGTGGGAGTGAGGGGCCCCGGCGCGGCTGGGAGGGTGGGGCTTCGGGCAGGAGTGAGGGGCCCCGGCGGGACTGGGGGGGGCGGGGCTGCGGGCGGGAGTGAGGGGCCCGGGGGGGGCAGGCTGCGGGTGGGAGTGAGGGGCCCCGGCGGGCCTGGGGGAGTGGGGCTGCGGGCGGGAGTGAGGGGCCCTGCGGGGGTGGGGCTGCGGGCGGGAGTGAGGGGCTCTGGGGGGGCGGGCTGCGGGTGGGAGTGAGGGGCCCCGGCGGGGCTGGGGGGGTGGGGCTGCGGGCGGGAGTGAGGGGCCCCGGCGGGGCTGGGGGGGGCGGGGCTGCTGGCGGGAGTGAGGGGCCCCGGGGGGGCAGGCTGCGGGTGGGAGTGAGGGGCCCCGGCGGGGTGGGGCTGCGGGCGGGAGTGAGGGGCCCTGGGCGGGGTGGGGCTGCGGGCGGGAGTGAGGGGCCCCGGTGGGGCTTGGGGGGTGGGGCTGCGGGCGGGAGTGAGGGGCCCTGGGGGGGTGGGGCTGCGGGCGGGAGTGAGGGGCCCTGGGGGGGGCGGGCTGTGGGTGGGAGTGAGGGGCCCTGGCGGGGCTGGGGGGGCAGGGTTGCGGGCGGGAGTGAGGGGCCCCGGCGGGGCTGGGGGGGCGGGGTTGCGGGCGGGAGTGAGGGGCCCCGGGGGTCACTCACAGCTCGGGGGCCCCGAAGGGCTCCAGCGTCCCGGCGGGCGGGCTGGGGGGGTGCCGGCGGCCCAGCGCCCACAGGTGCTCGAAGCTGATGTCCGTCTGGGTCCCGCTGTCCACCAGGGGGGCGGGGTCCCCGGGGGGGGCGGCCCCCTCCCCCGCGCCCCGCGCCCGGGGGCTGCGCCGCAGCACCTGGATGACCAGCGGTTCCTTGGCGCATCGCAGAGCCGCCAGCGTCTGCTCGTGGGACAGCGGGGACAGCTCCTTCCCGTTCACCTGCGGAGAGCCTGTGAGAGCCGGCCCCGCCCCTCCTCGCCTCGCCACGCCCCTACAGCCAGAGAGCCCCGCCCCCTCACCCCTCCCCCTACAGCCAGAGGCCCCGCCCCTGGGAGGCCCATCGCCCCCCCCCATTTGCTACAGCCAGACAGCCCGGCCAGGGGCCAGCCCCCAACTGGCTCCATTCCCCTGTCTCCTTCACCTACCCCCACTCCAGGCCTCAGTGCCATGCAGCACGCCCCCCCCCGGGGCCACACAGCAGCCCCTGTGTGGGGGGGCCAAGGATCACCCCTCCCCCTTCTTGGGGGTGTCTGGATGGGAAGGGCCCCCCCCCCCAGCCTCCGTCTCCATCCTTGATAACCGCAGCAACGGTTTCCATGGAAACTAGGAAGATTGATACAGGAGCCGGGGAATGTGGGGGGGGGACTGAAAGAGGAACCCCCCCCTACCCTGAGCCTCCCAACCTGCTCCCTCAGCCCCTGCCCCCCCAGCCCTGCCAGTGCCCCCCGTGGGTCTGCCCCATGCCCGGGCAGACCTGGCCACTTTGGCACTTGGGCGGTTTGGAGCTTAGAATTCAAAGCCCCAAGTTGCTGCAGCAGCGGAGGGGGGATGGAGGGGAGGGCAGCGTCCGGTGGGATATCTGGGTGCCCTTGGTTGTGGCTGGGCTGGCAGGGGCTGTGGGTCCGGAGTGAGGGGCACCAGCAGGGCTGGGGGGGAGGGCTTGGGGCGGGGGTGAAGGGCACCAGCAGGGCTGGGGGGCAGGGCTCGGGGTGGGGATGAGGGGCATTGGTAGGGGCGGGGGGCAGGGCTCGGAGTGGGGGCTCAGGGCACCAGCAGGGATGGTGGGGGGCAGGGCTCGGGGTGGGGATGAGGGGCATTGGCAGGGCTGAGGGGCAGGGCTCGGGGTGGGGGCTCAGGGCACCAGCAGGGATGGGGGGGCAGGGCTCAGGGTGGGGATGAGGGGCATTGGCAGGGCTGGGGGGCAGGGCTCGGGGTGGGGATGAGGGCATTGGCAGGGCTGAGGGGGCAGGGCTTGGGGTGGGGGCTCAGGGCACCGGCAGGGATGGGGGGCAGGGCTCGGGGTGGGGATGAGGGGCATTGGCAGGGCTGGGGGGCAGGGCTCGGGGTGGGGGTGAGGGGCATTGGCAGGGCTGGGGGGGAGGGCTCGGGGTGGGGGTGAGGGGCATTGGCAGGGCTGGGGGGCAGGGCTTGGGGCGGGGGTGAAGGGCACCGGCAGGGCTGGGGGGCAGGGCTCAGGGTGGGGATGAGGGGCATTGGTAGGGGCGGGGGGCAGGGCTCGGGGTGGGGGCTCAGGGCACCGGCAGGGATGGGGGGGCAGGGATGGGGGTGGGGATGAGGGGCATTGGCAGGGCTGGGGGGCAGGGCTCGGGGTGGGGGCTCAGGGCACCGGCAGGGATGGGGGGGCAGGGCTCGGGGTGGGGATGAGGGGCATTGGCAGGGCTGGGGGGCAGGGCTCGGGGTGGGGGCTCAGGGCACCAGCAGGGATGGGGGGGCAGGGCTCGGGGTGGGGATGAGGGGCATTGGCAGGGCTGAGGGGCAGGGCTCGGGGTGGGGGCTCAGGGCACCAGCAGGGATGGGGGGCAGGGCTCGGGGTGGGGATGAGGGGCATTGGCAGGGCTGGGGGGCAGGGCTCGGGGTGGGGATGAGGGGCATTGGCAGGGCTGAGGGGCAGGGCTTGGGGTGGGGGCTCAGGGCACCGGCAGGGATGGGGGGCAGGGCTCGGGGTGGGGGCTCAGGGCACCAGCAGGGATGGGGGGCAGGGCTCGGGGTGGGGATGAGGGGCATTGGCAGGGCTGGGGGGCAGGGCTCGGGGTGGGGATGAGGGGCATTGGCAGGGCTGAGGGGGCAGGGCTTGGGGTGGGGGCTCAGGGCACCGGCAGGGCTGGGGGGCAGGGCTCGGGGTGGGGGCTCAGGGCACCGGCAGGGATGGGGGGGCAGGGATGGGGGTGGGGATGAGGGGCATTGGCAGGGCTGGGGGGCAGGGCTCGGGGTGGGGGCTCAGGGCACCGGCAGGGATGGGGGGGCAGGGCTCGGGGTGGGGATGAGGGGCACTGGCAGGGCTGGGGGGGAGGGCTCGGGGTGGGGGTGAAGGGCACCGGCAGGGCTGGGGGGGCAGGGCTCAGGGTGGGGATGAGGGGCATTGGTAGGGGCGGGGGGGCAGGGGCTCGGGGGGTGGGGGCTCAGGGCACCGGCAGGGATGGGGGGGCAGGGATGGGGGTGGGGATGAGGGGCATTGGCAGGGCTGGGGGGCAGGGCTCGGGGTGGGGGCTCAGGGCACCGGCAGGGATGGGGGGGCAGGGATGGGGGTGGGGATGAGGGGCATTGGCAGGGCTGGGGGGCAGGGCTCGGGGTGGGGGCTCAGGGCACCGGCAGGGATGGGGGGGCAGGGATGGGGGTGGGGATGAGGGGCATTGGCAGGGCTGGGGGGCAGGGCTCGGGGTGGGGGCTCAGGGCACCGGCAGGGATGGGGGGGCAGGGATGGGGGTGGGGATGAGGGGCATTGGCAGGGCTGGGGGGCAGGGCTCGGGGTGGGGGCTCAGGGCACCGGCAGGGATGGGGGGGCAGGGCTCGGGGTGGGGATGAGGGGCATTGGCAGGGCTGGGGGGCAGGGCTCGGGGTGGGGGCTCAGGGCACCGGCAGGGATGGGGGGGCAGGGCTCGGGGTGGGGATGAGGGGCATTGGCAGGGCTGGGGGGCAGGGCTCGGGGTGGGGATGAGGGGCATTGGCAGGGCTGGGGGGCAGGGCTCGGGGTGGGGATGAGGGGCATTGGCAGGGCTGGGGGGAGGGCTCGGGGTGGGGATGAGGGGCATTGGCAGGGCTGGGGGGCAGGGCTCGGGGTGGGGGCTCAGGGCACCAGCAGGGATGGGGGGCAGGGCTTGGGGTGGGGATGAGGGGCATTGGCAGGGCTGGGGGGCAGGGCTCGGGGTGGGGGCTCAGGGCACCGGCAGGGATGGGGGGCAGGGCTCGGGGTGGGGATGAGGGGCATTGGCAGGGCTGGGGGGCAGGGCTCGGGGTGGGGGCTCAGGGCACCGGCAGGGATGGGGGGCAGGGCTCGGGGTGGGGATGAGGGGCATTGGCAGGGCTGGGGGGCAGGGCTCGGGGTGGGGGCTCAGGGCACCGGCAGGGATGGGGGGCAGGGCTCGGGGTGGGGATGAGGGGCATTGGCAGGGCTGAGGGGCAGGGCTCGGGGTGGGGATGAGGGGCATTGGCAGGGCTGGGGGGCAGGGCTCGGGGTGGGGGCTCAGGGCACCGGCAGGGCTGGGGGGCAGGGATGGGGGGTGGGGTTGCCCAGGTCTGGCCTGTGGCTGGCTCAGGGCTTCATGCCAGGCCGCAGGCAGGGGCCAGGGAGTCCTGAGGGGGGAGCCCATGACAAGGGCAGGTTCAATGACCCCCCCCGTGCAAGCCGGGGACCCCCAGCATCCTGGGGAACTGCCTGCCACTAGACATGGCACGCCCAGCTTGCCCAGCTGGAGCGGGAGAGCCGCCAAGGGGCCGGGCCGTGTGGGGCAATCGGTCCTGCTGTGGCTGCCCCCTCCCCTCAGAGCCGTGGGCCCCAGCCCGGGGGGTGGGGTAGAGCCATGTGCCAGTGCCCCACGGCGGAGAGGGGGCAGGGCTGCGTTTGTGTGGGAGCCCTGGCCCCAGCTGTATTTGGGGCTGGAGGGCCCCAGCACAAGGGGCCCGGGGGGGTTGTGTCCTCAGGTAGCCGGATGAAGAGAGTAGGGGGAGGGGGATGGGGCAAGTGTGGGAGGGGAATGTGGGGTGCTGGGAGAGGTGGGAGGAGGAGAATGTGGGGGGATGGGGCAGGGGGCACTGGGGGATGTGCAAGTGGGGGCTGGGAATGCAGAGGGATGGGAGAGGTGGGGGGATGGGGCAGCTGTAGGCGGAATGTGGGGGGATGGGAGAGGTGGGGAGGGTGATGTGGGGGGATGAGGCAGGTGTAGGGGGGAACGTGGGGGATGGGAGAGGTGGAGAAGGAAGATGTGGGGGATGGGGCAATGTAGGGAGGATGGGAGAGGTGAGGGAGGGGATGGGGGACAGAACAAATGGGCAGAACCTCTCGGGGGGGGGACAGGGAGGAAAAGCCACGTGAAGGGGGCAGGGGCGACTGGGGGGGCTGAGATGGGTTATGTGGGGGCAAGGGCTGGGGCAGGCGCCGCCCCTCCCCCCTCATCCATTCATTCCCCCAGACCCCAGAGATGGGGGTTGGTTGCTAGGCAACCTTCCAGAGACTGGTACCTGCTCCGCCCCCCGGCAGATAGACCCCCCCGCCCCTCCCCCATCCGGCAGCCCCCAGCGCCCCGTCTTGCCTCATCGGCTGCTGCAGCCCCCCCCCCGCCCCCAGCGCGGCCCCCCGACAACCCCCTCGTCCCTGCCCGTTTGCCGTCCCCCCGCAACCGCCCCCCCCGCAACCGCCCCCCCACCTGCAGCCCCCCCCACCTGCAGCATGACCTTGTACTGCTCCTCCGGCTTGTGCACCACGCACATGTTGCAGCCCATGGTGCGGGGGGGGGCGCAGGACGCAGAAGGTACCGGGCGGGGGGGGGAGGGGACTCAGCCGCCTTCCATCCTGCAGGTGCGGCCGCGGGGGGGTCTCTGCTCCCCGACCCCCCCACGCAGCGGGTCACCCCCCCGCGGCCATGGGGCGGGGGCGGGGGCGGCGGCGGCGGGAGACGCGGCTGGTCGGGCGGCGGCGGCAGCTCCGTCCGTGGCTGGGGGGGCTGTGGCAGAAGCCCACCCCCGGCCCGTCTGCTCCGCCCCCTCCCGGCCCCGGGGTCCGCCCACTCCCGCTCCCGCCCGCCCCCTCCCGCCTCACCGTTCGCCCCCCACCCGGCCTCATGGTCTGCCCCTTTCCAACCTCCTTCCCAGCCCCACAGTGCCTAACCCCATCCTCCCACCCCTGCACCCCCATCGGTCCCTCCTTCCCTCTGGCCAGGCAGCCTGCAACTGTCTGTCCCTGCCCCCCCATCTGCGCCCCCTCAATCTATCCCTGCACCCCTCAATCTGCACCCCCTCAATCTATCCCCGCACCCCTCTATCTGCACCCCTCAATCTGCACCCCCTCAATCTATCCCCGCATCCCTCTATCTGCACCCCTTAATCTATCCACGCACCCTCAATCTATCCCTGCACCCCTTCAATCTACACCCCCTCAATCTATCCCTGAACCCCTTCAATCTACACCCCCTCAATCTATCCACGCACCCCCAATCTATCCACGCACCCCTCTATCTGCACCCCCTCAATCTATCCCTGCACCCCTTCAATCTACTCCCCTCAATCGATCCCCGCACCCCCAATCTGTCCCCGCACCCCTCTATCTGCACCCCCGTCCATCAATCGATCTATCCCCGCACACCCCCGGGCTTGTGGGGCCGGGGGCCTAGCCTGGGCTGCCCTCGCTGTTCCCGGTGCCGGTGCTGCCGAGTCTGTTCTCCGCTGTGTCCCTGTCGCCTCAGCCCCCCGCCTGGCTGGGGGGGGGCAGGGCCGGGGGGGACCCCCCCCACCTCGGTGACAGCCCCCAGAAGGTTGAATGGAGGGAGCGAGACAGAGGAAAAAGGAGGAAGTAAAATCCATGGGGCGGAGGAGTGGGACCTAGTGGTTAGAGCCGGGCCGGCGTGTTTGTTTTTGCGGGCGGGGCTGCTCTGAGACACACACTGCTTGATAGTCACCCTTGGAAGACCTGGGGAGGAGAGGGGCAGGTGAGGGGTTGGTCCCCCCCCCCACCCCGCTAGGGTCTGTCTGTCTTCCCTGGCTCCCACAGCCAGCACTGGCACATTTGGGGAGGGGGGGGCTCCTGCCAGCTGTGAGATCGCTCCCCCCCCCCAGTGCCCCATGGCCCAAGGGGGGGGAGGATCGGGGGTGTTCAGCAGGCAGGAGGGTGGGTTTAGCTGTCGAACAAAGACCCCCCCCGCCTCTGGGTGCCCCCCCCCACGTCCTCTGCCCCCTAGCATCCCCCAGTAAGGAAAAGCCCCAGGCCACAGCCCGCAGGGTCCCTGTGTTCCTGGCGCTGGGCAGCGGACAGCATGGGGCAGGCAGGGTGTGTGTCTGTGTCAGTGGCTGTCACTGAGGCGGGGGGGGGGTGTCCCCGGCTCTGCCCCCCCCCCCGCAGCAGGGGCTGAGGCGACAGGGACACAGCGTAGAGACGTCAGCACCGGGACCAGGAGCAACCAGGACAACCCAAGCCAGGGCCCTGTCCCCTCCCCAGGGCCCTGCCCTCTCTGCCCCCCAAACCAGGACCCTGCCCTCTCCCTGCCCCCCCAAGCCAGGGCCCTGCCCCCTCTGCCCCCCAAACCAGGACCCTGCCCCCCCAAGCCAAGGCCCTGCCCTCTCCCCAGGGCCCTGCCCCCTCCCTACCCCCCAAGCCAGGGCCCTGCCCTCTCCCCAGGACCCTGCCCCCCCAAGCCAGGGCCCTGCCCCCTCTGCCCCCCAAACCAGGACCCTATCCTCTCCCTGCTCCCCCTGTCGCCCAATTTTCTAGGGCCTAACACCCCCAAGCCAGGACCCTGCCCCCTCCCTGCCCCCCAAGCCAACCCAGCCAGATTCACCCACCCAGCAGCCTCAGCTCCCCCTGCCCGGCCCCTCCCCCACTCAGGGTCCGAAGGGCCTGGGCCAGTGTGTGTGTGGCGGGGAGGCCGCCGCCCCGAAATCCCCACCCCCAGGCAGGGACTGGTGCGGTGCCCAGGGAAACTGAGGCGCGCCCGGGTCGCTACAGGACGGCATGGAACGGAGGAGGGCGGAGAGGACCGCACGTGGCCCCCTCCCTGCCCCCTTGGGGCACGCGCCGTGCCTTGGGCTGTTCCGGCTCGGTCCCCCCAGCCCGGGACTGCGCCTGCCCCCTGCCCTGCGCTGGGCCGCTCTGCCGGCTTCCTGGCCCCGCCGGCCGCGCCCTCGGGCCGGGCCCGGACCCAGCTCAGCCGGGCCTCGAACCCTCTAGGGACGGAGAGTCCAGCCCCCGGGGACCCATTTGTCCCCATCTCCAGCCGAGCCCCCAGGGCAAGGGGAGCCCCTCGCTCCCCACCCCTGAGCCCAGCCTGTCGGGAACCCTCCGCCCCCTCGCTCTGCTCTCCGGCAGCCCGAGCCAGCCCCCGGCCCTCCGCCGCCTGCAGCCTCCGCTCAGTCAGGCGGCCCCGCGGGCCCCTCTCCCTGCGCCTACGGCCTTCCGTAGCGGGGCCCGACCTGGACGCAGCGCCCGCTAACGGGGACCAGCCGCCGCCCCAGCCCTGCGGCCGCTCCCCAACGCGCTGGCGGCCTGCCCGGCTGCCTGGGCGCCTCAGCTCCAGCTTCTGGGACGCCGGGACGCCAGGTCCTTGTCCGCCAGCCGGGCCCGGCCCGGAGCAGCCGGGGGTTTGTCCGTCCCAAGGGCAGGACTCGGCCCTTCCCCTGTGGAGACTCCCTCTGGCCCAACGTGTCTAGGTGACCCGGGCCCTTCCCTGCCCCCCAGCGCCTCTGCCCCTCCCCAGCTCCGTGTCAGCCGCCAGCCTGCTGCGGGCGCAGCCCGGGAGTTACTGGAGCCCTGGCCCCAAACCGGCCCGGCCCCGGCCCCTCGGGAGCTGCCTGGCGGCTCCCCAGCTCCTTGGGGGGGTCGTTCTCCTCGCCCCCCCCCAACGGGCAGCCCCCGCCCCTGGCACAGCTCAAGCGCGCCCTGCCCAAGAAGATGGGTCTTGGCATCTCCCGGCTGCTCCCTGGGCGAGAAGGGTGGGTGCGGGGTGGGGGTGGGCAGGTCTCCCGGCTGGGGCGGGGCTCCTGGGGCGGAGGTGGGGTCTGGGTAGGTGGGGGGCGGGGTGGGGGGGGGTGGGGTCTAGGTCTAGGGGCATGGGGGGCGGGGCATGGCGGGGTGGGGGTGGGGTCTAGGTCTAGGGGCATGGGGGGCGGGGCATGGCGGGACGCGGGTGGGGTCTAGGTCTAGGTGCATGGGGGGCGGGGCATGGCGGGGTCTAGGTCTAGGTGCATGGGAGGCGGGGCGGGCCATGGCGGAGTGGGGGTGGGGTCTAGGGGCATGGGGGGCGGGGCATGGCGGGACGGGGGTG
Source organism: Pelochelys cantorii (assembly GCA_032595735.1). Classification (NCBI taxonomy): domain Eukaryota; kingdom Metazoa; phylum Chordata; order Testudines; family Trionychidae; genus Pelochelys; species Pelochelys cantorii. Next base: position 12,993,096 of record CM064358.1, on the reverse strand, counting down.
GGGTCTAGGTCTAGGTGCATGGGGGGCGGGGCATGGCTGGGTCTAGGTCTAGGTGCATGGGAGGCGGGGCGGGCCATGGCGGAGTGGGGGTGGGGTCTAGGGGCATGGGGGGCGGGGCATGGCGGGACGGGGGTGGGGTCTAGGTCTAGGTGCATGGGGGGCGGGGCATGGCGGGGTCTAGGTCTAGGTGCATGGGAGGCCGGGCGGGCCATGGCGGAGTGGGGGTGGGGTCTAGGGGCATGGGGGGCGGGGCATGGCGGGACGGGGTGGGGTCTAGGTCTAGGGGCATGGGGGGGTGGGGGTAGGGACGGGGGCTGCTTCCAGTGGCGGGGGGAGGGGGCGGTGTGTGACCTGGCCCGTGTCTCTGTCGAGCTCCGTCTCCCTGCTCCCGTGGCTGCGGTCCCGGCCCGGCCCGCGGGGTTTGGCCCGAGAGGGTGCTCCCGCGGGGGGGGGGCAGGGGACGGCGGGGGAGGGGCTTGGGGTGTCCGCTGGCTGTGCCGCTTCCCCACATTGCAACCCTCCCCCGCGAGACGTGGGAGGGGCTGGGGGGCAGCAGGGATCGGCCCCGCCCATTTACTGCGATGGCGGGCGCCCCCCATACCGGGCCCCCCCCCCCATCTCCCGCCCGGGCCCGCGATACAGAAATTTCGGGGCAATTTGCCTGCAGCAGGACCTAAGAACGCCCCCCCCCCCCGTAATTTGTTTCCCCACCACCCGCAGCGGGAGGGGTTACCGTAATGCCCATAACGACACGGCCCCAAGAGTAATACCGTAATCCCCCGAATATCAACCACGTTGCTACCCTGGTCCCCCCAACCCTGTGGTTGCCGAGGTGCTACCATAATGCCCAGTATAGCTGCCCTCTTGTGTCTCTTTGTGTAGTGCTTTACCGTAGTAAGTGGAAAAGTTCTCCCTCCATTCCCAGGGAGGTAGGGGGTGTGTGGGGGGGGGTGGGGGTGGGGGGGGGGTTTACATGGTACCATAATACACATTATAGTCCCGCCTGCCACTTCCCACTTGGGTGTTGAAACCGTAATGCAGTTAATATCACCCCCCTTGTCCATCCATGGCAGCGCCTCACATGGAGCAGTCCCCCTCCATCCTGGGGGGGGGGCGCTACGATAATACTCCTACTATTCCTCCCCTCAGTGTTGGGGCGGAGGTGGGGCTACTACCTTAATACCTGCCTACCTGGGGAGGGTGCTACCGTAAGAGCCCTAATAGTCCCCCCGACACAGCACCAGGCAGGCAGTGGCCACGGTTCAGGTTTTATTCCGCGTGGCAAGGTCTCTCGGATCTGTACAGTAGAGATGTATAAAAAAGCCACCGACTGATACGCAAGGGACGGAGCTGAGGGACACGGGGGCGACCCCCCAGGACGCACTTGGGGGAGGGGACTTTTTTTAAAACTTTTTTCCCTTTTCTTGTCTTACAAGGAGCGCGAAGCCACGACTACCCCACACAAACAGCAGGCCCAGAGCACGTCTAGCACAACCATCCAGCGAGCGGGGGGGGGGGGAGGGGGAGAGAGGGGGGCCGCGCCCAGCCGGTGTGGGGCCCAGCTGTACATGTTTGTCTAGTCCATGCCCGGGGGCGGGGACCCCGCCAAGTGGAGGCCCCGCCGGGGGGCGCGGGGGAGCACGAGAGGCCACTTGGCTTGAGCGATGTGGTTGCAAAGGCAGCTGTGTGAGAAAAGCGGGGGGCCGGCTCCTTTTGGGGGGAAATGACGCCACCGGCCCCCAGAGAGTCCAGGGTGGGGGAGTGGTTGGAATTCAGGGGGTGCTGAGCAGGAGGGGAGGGGGACCCTCAGGCGGGTGTGAAGACCCCCCAGTTGAATGCAAAGGAGGGGGGCTGAGCAGAATTTGGGGGAATGGTCAGCCCCTCCCCCAGCCTAAAGGATGCTCGGGGGCGAAACGCTGGGAGCCGGCTGGGGTGGAACCCAGGCATGTGGCCCCCAGCCCCCTGCCCTTGGCTGAGGCTCACTGACCCCTCAAGGGGAGACCGGGGGCCACTTTTTGGCAAATAAAAACCCTGGGTAAGGTGCCCCCCTGCAGCACCTCCCCCCTCGACTCCCCGCAACCCATCCCTGAGCCCCTGTGCCGGGGGCAACTCCTCTGCATTAGCCCCTTCCCCAGGGCAGGAGGGGGCTAGTCCCAGGTGGGGCAGGGGGTGTCCTACTCCAGGGCAGCACCGGCGGCAGTGGGGCTGGTGGCCCCCGAGCTGTCGTTGCCGGCCGCCTCCTTGCCCCGCTGCCCGCTGTACTGGCCGATGAAGGAGCCGTCCTCATTGAACTGCACGTCCACGCTGCCGCCGTAGTCGGCCAGGCTGTCCGCACTGCCCAGCGCCTTCAGCGCCCCGCCAAGGGAGGGCTGGCTGCCGAATGGCTTCTCCTCATCGCTGCCGGCAGAGAGGGGGTGAGTGTGCGAGGGCGGGTGTGCGAGGAGGTGCGTTCACCAGGCCCCCTCCTCACGCTGTAAGGGGCCAGGCCAGCGGCACATGCACACCGGAATGTGACGGGTGAGGGTGTGAGGAGTGTGTGCAAGGCCCCTGGGGCAGTGACTGCGGGCGTGTCTACAGTGCATGGCACTGGGCGTGCAAGGTGGGGGCCAGAGACCGCGATCGTGGGAAGGAGCTGTGTGCACAGAGCCTGTCCAGTGGGGCATGGGTGTGCAGCTCTCCCTATGCAACACCGTGCCAGAGCTGTGCAGGGAGTCACAGGGCTGGTGCACAGGAAAGTGTCCACAGGCTTGGGTGGGAGAAGAGGCGTGCAAGGGATTGCACACAAGTGGGGGCCGCTTACATGTGTCCTGAGTGTGAGTAGGTGTGAAAGCCTCCTGCACCAGGCCACAGTGCGCGTGCTATAGAACCCTGCACGCAGCCTCCCGGCCCCGTGCAACCCAGCCAGCATGCCCAGTTACCTATTCCGAATGATGGACGAGCTGCCGGGGCCACAATGAGACAGGAGCCAGTGAGAGGGCGAGGGCGGCGCACACTTCACCAGGGCCACGGCCATGCACCGTTGCCCCCCGTGCGCCATCGCCCCGGACCCTTGTGCCTCCCCTTCGGGCACTGTGGCTGGCCCCGGCCATAGGCTCTGCACCCCCACTCTGACACACCCTGTCCCCCGTCTTCCACCCCGGAGCCTCTGCCAGCCCCACAGACCCCCCCCCCCGCCAGGCAAGCAGCATTCCTGGCAATGCAGAGTTGAACCCAGACATCTGCCCCCCCCCCCATCTCTTACCTCTCCAGGGACCTGCATGAGCAAAGCCAGCAGCATGGGGGGGAGAGACAGTCAGAGCCCGGCCAGGCGGGGGGGGCGGGGGAGGGTGAAGCAAAAGCTGCTCAATCCACCCGCCCCCTGTGGGGCATTTGCCCCGCTGCATTCTGGGATCTCCCCAGGCAACTGGGGGTGGGGGAGCGATTGATGCTTCTCCCTCCTAGGCCCCGAGAGAGGGTCCCACAACATGGAGGGGAAGTCCCAACCCCCGCCTGTGCCCCCCACAGGGGGGCTTCACAGTGTGATAGAAAACCCTGGCCTGCCTCTCCCCGCCACCCCTACCCCTCCACCACCTCTACTGCCCTCCCCATCCTGCCCCCCACTTGTACTGCCCTCCCCCCACACCTGTGCTGCCCTCCCCATCCTGCCCCCCACCTCTACTGCCCTCCCCCCCCACCTGTGCTGCCCTCCCCATCCTGCCCCCCCACCTGTGCTGCCTTCCCCCACACACCTGTACTCTCCAAAGGTCTCATCCTTCATAGGTCGGGCTTCCGAGTCGACCTGTGTGTCTTCCTTGTCCTTCACTGGGGGGGCAGAGTTAGTTGGGGGGGGTGCCAGGATCTGAGGGGGGCAGCGCTAAGGGGGGAGTGGGGAAGAGGGTGTCCTGGGGTGGGGTTGAGGAGCCTGGGAGCCTTCTGTTCCCCCTGATGGCTGAGAGCTGCGGGGGGTTCCCCCCCTCCGTGACAGAGGATGTGAGGGCAGAGGGTAGGGAACTGCATAGGAGCCCATGGAGGGACAGAGGGAGCGGGGGGAGCCTGGGGGGCCCAGGCGGGACGGGGGGGCCATGCAGAGGCAGGGGTGGGGAAGCCCGAGGGGGCCAATTGGGGGTGGGGGAGTCCGGGGGCGACAGGGGGGCCAAGCGGGGGCGGGGGTGGGGAAGCCCGAGGGGGCCATGTGGGGGTGGGGGAGTCCAGGGGGGACGGGGGGGCCAAGCGGGGTGGAGGCGGGGAAGCCTGGGGGGCCTCACCCGAGTACTTCCCGCCCTTGCTGCGTTTCACGAAGCAGAGTACGACTAGCACGAGGAGCAGCAGGCCGGCCGCGCACACGAAGCCGATGAACCAGGCCTCAGTCGCGAAGCTGCGTTGGTCGCTTATCAGCACTGGGGGCAGAACGAGGGGGGTCACGCCTGCCCGGCCTCAGTTTCCCCTCTGCAAGTGACTCCCGGCAGGATGGGCCCAGGGCTGGGCGGGGCCTCGGCAGGGCGCGGCCGAGTGGGGAGGCTGTGGGGCTGGACCCCTGGGGGTCTGGCTCACTGGAGGCCCCCCCACAGGCTGCCTCTTGGGATCAGAGAGCCATGGGGCTCGGGGGCCAGTTACTGGTGGAGATGGGGCCCTAGGGAGCATGAGTGAACGGGCCCAACTACTGAGGGAAGAAGGGACCCTGGGGAGCGGGGGTGGCTGTGGGGGGGCCGGGGGGCAGCTTTGGGGGGGCCGGGGGGCCTGGGGAGCGGAGGTGGCTGGGGGGGGCCGTGCCATAGCTGTGGGGGAACTGGGGAGTGGCTGGGGGGAACTGGGGCCCGGCTGGGGGGGGCTGGGGAGCCGGGGGGGGGCTGGGGGGGAACGGGGGCCGGCCGGGGGGTGCCAGGGAGGGGGCCAATCGGGGGGTGCAGGACTCACTCACCAGTGCCGTTGGTCTCCACCTCGCTCTCCCAGAAGGAGACGTTGCCCCCCGAGGGGTCGTGCCCCACGAACTGGATGCGGTAGGAGGTTCCCGGCCACAGGTTGAGGAGCCGGTAGGAGCCGTGTGTGGAGTTGGCCTGGCCGGACGTGCGCCAGGGCTCGGCCCCTGGGGGGGGCAGGTGGATGGGGGGGGTCACACGCGTGCACCCACCTACCCACCCCTGCTGGCCACGGCCCCCCCAGGCCAGATCAGAGGGGACTGGTCCAGGCTCCTCCCAACCGACGCCCCTCCCCGCTCCCCCTGCCAATGCCCCGCTCTGCCCCGCCCAGCACAGCCCTCCCCTGTCCAAGCCCCCCCACCCAGTACCCCTCCCCCTCCTGCCCAGCTCCCGGTGCACCTCATCCGCCCCACCCCGCCCCGCCCCGCCCCTTACTGCTCTTCCTCATGAACTGGATGTCGAACTCCACGTTGGCCTGGGCCCGGCTGGGCACCCAGGTGATGAGGGTGAAGTTGGGGCCCACCAGCGAGATGCTGATGTTGTCCAAGCTGGGCAGCACTGGGGGGCAAAGGGGGAATTAGCCCCGGAGCACTCCAGGGACAGGGGAACTCCCCGCCACCGTGCAGCAGCCGTAGCCCCCCCCTTACCTGGCTCGGGCACGGTGCCGCCCTCCCGCACCAGCGGCTCACCCTGGCCGGCCCGGGTCAGCGCCCGCAGGTGGAAGCGGTACCGGGCCCGGGGGTCCAGCGGGCCCAGCGTCATGTTCAGCTGGGAGGCGGGGGCCCAGCTTTCAAAGAGGGCGCCCAGCTCCGAGCCGTTCACTGCGGAGGCAAGGGCAGGCGTAAGTACCTGGCCTCCCGGCGTCCCCGCCCCTCACCCACCTGGCCCCCCCCAGAACCCCCGCCCAGCTTCCCCGCCCCCCCCCAGACCCCCAGCCTCCCCACCTGGCTTCCCTGCCCCCCCCAGACCCCTCACCCAGCTTCCCTGCCCCCCCCACCCGGCTTCCCCGCCCCCCCCCAGACCCCCAGCCTCCCCACCTGGCTTCCCTGCCCCCCCAGACCCCTCACCCGCCTGGCCACCCCTGGCTTCCCCGCCCCCCCCACCCGGCTTCCCCGCCCCCCCCAGACCCCCAGCCTCCCCACCTGGCTTCACTGCCCCCCCAGACCCCTCACCCGCCTGGCCACCCCTGGCTTCCCCGCCCCCCCCCAGAACCCCCACCCAGCTTCCCCACCCCCCAGACCCCCAGCCTCCCCACCTGGCTTCCCTACCCCCCCCAGACCCCTCACCCAGCTTCCCCACCCCCCAGACCCCCAGCCTGCCCCCCCACCCGGCTTCCCCATCCCCCCCAGCCTGCCCCCCCCACCCGGCTTCCCTGCCCCCCCCAGACTCCCCAGCCTGCCCCCTGCCCTCCCGGCCTCCCCCACCCGGCTTCCCCGCTCCTCCCTAGCCCCCAAGTGTGCCCGCCCGCTTCCCCCACCCCCCCCGCTTCCCCCACCCCCCACAGCCCCCCAGCCTGCCATCCCTGCATCCTTCCGACACTTCAGAGCCTCCCCTGCTGCACCCTGTGTGCCCCCTTTGCCCCTGCCGCGACTCACCCTGCTGGTACTGCAGCAAGTACTTGGTCAGCGCCCCGTTGGGGAGCCGGGGGGGCGTCCACTCCAGGGCCAGCACCGTGTCTGAGACCCGCTCCAGGAGCAGTGAGCTGGGGGGGCCGGGCACTGGGGGAGAGACATGCTGGGAGTGTGGAGGGGCAGACAGAACTGGCAGCGGTTCAGGGGCTGGGAGAGGGTCAGAAATACAGGGCTGGGGCAGCTGAGTGGGGTTCTGCTGCCGTGGGGCGTCACAGGGCGTGGGGAGCCCCCGACCTGCCCCTCCCCCCCGCAGCCAGGGGGACTCTCCGGCGGCAGGTAGAGGAGAAGGTCTGTCGGGTCCCAGGGACACAGCGTAGCCCAGACTTGTGGTCACAGGAGCCAGGAGCAGCCTGGGGGGGGGCGGGGGGGGCGGAGCCAGGAGCAGCCTGGGGGGGGGCGGGGGGGGCGGAGCCAGGGTCCTGCCCGGCCCCCCAGGCCAGCGAGGCTCCTTCTCCCCCAGCCGGCCCAAAACTAACTCCCGCCCCAGGCCGCCCGCCCCCGGCGTTGTCCTGCTCCCTGGGCCCCAGGACTGAGAGACTGAACCTACGTCCCCAGCGAGTCGCGCCCGGCCTCCCCCTCCTCACGCAGCGAGCGCGGCAGGGCAGGGGAAACTGAGGCACGCACACAGACACACAGACAGACAGACACACGCTCACTCCAGGGACAGCAGAGTCACACAGGACACAAAGCAAACGGAGCGAAGACAGGACAAAATCCCGGCAGGAGGCCGGGGGGCCAGGTCTCACCTCCCTCTGGGGTGCTGAACTCCATGGGCTCGCTGTGGGGCCCGTCCCCCCGCCCATTGAAGACGACCACGGACAGACGGTAGCGGCTCCAGGGGTGCAGCCCCCCCAGCCTGGCCCGCGGCGCGTCCCCCTCCAGCGTCAGCACGGACGGCTGCGCCTCGGCCAGGGCCTGGCGCCGGCTCCTCTCAGCCCCACTGCTCAGCCGCCAGTAGAACACCTGGGGGGCAGAGTCAGATAGCCCCGACCGCCCCACGTCCCCGACCGCCCCCGCTCCCGCCCCACGTCCCCGACCGCCCCACGACCCCGACCGCCCCCGCTCCCGCCCCACGTCCCCGACCGCCCCACGACCCCGACCGCCCCCGCTCCCGCCACGTCCCCGACCGCCCCACTCCGCCCCCACTGCCCCGACCACCCCAACTCCCGCCCCACGTCCCCGACCACCCCCACTCCCACCCTACTGCCCCGACCGCCCCACATCCCCGACCGCCCCCGCTCCCACTCCACTGCCCCCACCGCCCCCACTCCCACTCCACTGCCCCGACCGTCCCACGTCCCCGACCGCCCCCACTCCCGCCCCCACTGCCCCGACCGCCCTCACTCCCGCCCCACGTCCCCGACCACCCCACGTCCCCGACCACCCCAACTCCCGCCCCACGTCCCCGACCGCCCCCGCTCCCGAACCACGTCCCCGACCGCCCCCACTCCCACCCCCCTGCCCCAACCGCCCCACGTCCTCGACCGCTCCACTCCTACTCCACTGCCCCGACTGCCCCACGTCCCCGACCGCCCCACGACCCCGACCGCCCCCGCTCCCGCCCCATGTCCCCGATCCACGTCCCCGACCGCCCCCACTCCCACCCCACTGCCCCGACCGCCCCACTCCCGCCCCACGTCCCCGACCGCCCCACGTCCCCGACCGCGCCCGCTCCCGCCCCACATCCCCGACCGCCCCACAACCCCGACCGCCCCCGCTCCCGCCCCATGTCCCCGCCCACGTCCCCGACCGCCCCCACTCCCACCCCACTGCCCCGACCGCCCCACTCCCACTCCACTGCCCCGACCGCCCCACGTCCCCAACCGCCCTCACTCCCGCCTCATGTCCCCGACCGCCCCCACTCCCGCCCCACGTCCCCGACCACCCCACGTCCCCAACTGCCCCCACTTCCGCCCCACTCCCAACCCATGTCCCCAACCAGCCCCCACTCCCGCCCCACGTCCCTGACCGCCCCCACTCCCGCCCCACTGCCCTAACCACCCCCACTCCCAACCCACGTCCCCGACTGCCCCACGTCCCCGACCGCCCCCACTCCCACCCCACGTCCCTGACCGCCCCACGTCCCCGACCGCCCCCGCTCCCGCCCCACGTCCCTGACCGCCCCACGTCCCCGACCACCTCCACTCCCGCCCCACGTCCCCGACCGCCCCACGTCCCCGACCGCCCCCACTCCCACTCCACTGCCCTGACCGCCCCACGTCCCCGACCGCCCCCACTCCCACTCCACTGCCCCGACTGCCCCACGTCCCCGACCGCCCCCACTCCCACTCCCACTCCACTCCACTGCCCCGACTGCCCCACATCCCCCACCGCCCCCACTCCCACTCCACTGCCCTGACCGCCCCACGTCCCCGACCGCCCCCACTCCCGCCCCCACTGCCCCGACCGCCCTCACTCCCGCCCCACGTCCCCGACCACCCCACGTCCCCGACCACCCCTACTCCCGCCCTACTGCCCCAACCGCCCCACAACCCCGACCGACCGCCGTCCCCGAGCGCCCCCACTCCTGACCCACTGCCCCACGACTGTCCCCACTCCCAACCTCCTGCCCCCCAATCACCCCCAGCTCCCAATCCACTGCCCCACTCCCCATTACCCTGAACCCCCGGAGATGGCCCCTCAGCTTGTCTCTGTCAGGCAGGGTCCAGCTGACAAGGACGCTGGTGCTGTTGAATATTTCCACCCCGACGTTCTCGGGATACGCCAGGGGCACTGGGGGAAGAACAGACCCACAGATCAGGTGGAGGGTCAGAGATTCCCTTGTCCCTTCCCTGCAGGCACCATGCTTCCTATGGGGGGGGGTCCCTCCCGTCCCTCCCCCTGGTCCCAGAGATCCCCAGCTCCAACGCCCTCCCCCACTCACCGTCCTCCCCCGAGTGCCCCACCACGATGGGAGGCTCGGGCCCCTTGCCGGCGGGGTTCACGGCCTGCACCTTGATCTCGTAGGGGACGAAGGTGGGGGTCTCCGTGACCAGCAAGGGGGGGCCACTGACGGTCTCCTCACTCCAGCGCCCCCCCTGGCCCTGCCGACGCCACTGCACCCGGTAACTCAGCTCTGGGGCGTTCCAGTCTGACCTGTTCAGGGGCTGGGGGAAGAAGGCAGGGGGTCAGTGCACATGGGGGCTAAAGCCCCACGGCCAACACATTCTCCCTTCTGGGTACAATGCATCCCAGTCAAGCCCCTCAAACAGCGGGGCATGTCACTTAAACAACCCCATCACACACAGACACAATGTCTGAACTACAGCCCAACTGCCCACTAACAGCCAACCAGCCATGAACTACAGTCCAATTACCAACAAACAGCCACTGTGAACCACAGCCCAACTACCCACTAAGAGCCAGCAAGCTCTGAACTACAGCCCAACAACCGCTAACAGGCAGCCAGCTGTGGATCACAGCCCAACTAGGTGCTAACAGCCAGCCATTGTGAACCACAGCCAAAGTAGCTGCTAACACCCAGCCAGCTGTGAACTACAGCCCAACTACCCACTGTGAAACACAGCCCAAACTACCAAGTAACAGCTAGCCAGCTGTAAACTACAGGCCAACTATCTGCTAACAGCTAGTCAGCCATGAACCACAGGTGATCTACCAATAGCCAGACAGCTGTGAACCACAGGCCAACAACTAACAGCCAGTGACTGTGAAATACAGCCCAACTACCCACTAAATGCCAGCCACTGTGAACCACAGCCCAACTACTCGCTAATAGCCAGCGACTGTGAACAATAGCCCAAATACTTGCTAACAGCCAGTCAGACACTGTGGACCACAGCCCAACTACCCACTAACAGCCAGCCAGCTCTGAACTACAGCCCAACTACCTACTAACAGCCAGCCACTGTGAACCACAGCCCAATTACCTGCTGACAGCCACCGACTCTGAACCACAGCCCAGACTACCAAGTAATAGCCAGCCAGCTGTGAACTACAGCCCAACTACCCTCTAACAGCCAGCCAATGTGAACTATAGCTCAATTACCAAGTTACAGCCAGCCAGCTCTGAACTACAGTCCAGCTACCTGCTAACAGCCAGCCAGCTACTGTGAACCACAGCCCAACTACCCCGAACAGGTAGCCAGCCACTGTGAACCACAGGCCAACTACCAACAGCCAGCCACTGTGAAATACAGCCCAACTACCCGCTAAAGGCCAGCCACTGTGAACCACAGCCCAAGTACCTGCTAACCTCTAGCCACTGTGAACCACAGCCCAACTACCTGCTAATAGCCAGCAACTGTGAATGATAGCACAAATACTTGCTAACAGGCAGCCTGCCACTGTGAACCACAGCCCAACTACCCACTAAAAGCTAGCGACTATGAACCACAGCCCACCTATCCCTTAACAGCCAGACGGCTGTGAACCACAGCCCAACTACACGCTAACAGCCAATGACTATGCACCACAGCCTAAGTACTTGCTAACAGCCAGCGACTGTGAACCACAGCCCAAGAACCCACTAACAACCAGCCAGCTGTGAACCACAGCCCAAGTACCCACTAACAGTTAGCCAGCCACGAACCAGAGGTGAACTACCAACAGACAGCTGTGAACCACAGCCCAAGTACCCGCTAACAGACAGCCTCTGTGAACCACAGCCCACCCACAGCCCAAGTACCCGCTAACAGTCAGCCAGCTGCGAACCACAGCCTGAGTACCCACTAACAGCCAGCGACTGTAATAGCCTGTGACTGTGAATCACAGCCCAAGTACCAGCTAGCAGCTACGGACCACAGTGCAACTACCCCTTACAATACGATTATGCTGATTCTCTCCTCAGACCCTGTGCTACCAGCTACCTTCGAGACACCACCGACTTCCTGAGGAAACTACAGAACATCAGTGATCTACCTGAAAACACCATCCTGGCCACCATGGACGTAGAAGCTCTGTACACCAACAATCCACATGAAGATGGATTACAGGCTGTCAGGAACATCGTGCCCGATGACACCGCTGCACGGCTGGTTACAGGACTCTGCGACTTTGTCCTCACCCACAACTACTTCCGATTCAGAGACAATTCATATCTCCAAGTCAGCGGCACGGCCATGGGCCCCCACCTGGCCCCACAATCTGACCTTGAACAACGTTTGGCTGACCTTGAACAATGTTTCCTCAGCTCTCGCCCCCTAGCACCTCTACTCTGCTTAAGCTATGCTGACGAGATCTGCGTCACATAGACCCACAGGAAGGAGACCCTGGAAGAATTCCACTGGGATTTCAACAACTTCCACCCCCCATCACCCTCAGCCTGGGCCAGTGCACATGAGAGATCCACTTCCTGGACACTACAGCACAGTTACACGACGGACACATTTCCACCACCCTATACCGGAAATGTCACAGTCAGTTGTTTACAGCCAGCCCTAAGATACAGCCGGATTTGCTCCCATCCCACAGACACAGCCCCACACCCACAGGATCTGTATCGAGTTCTTAAAACTCAAACACCCACCCGGAGAAGGGAAGAGAGCCCGACAGAGGCAGATGAGACGTCAGCTTCTTCAAGAGAGGCCCAGCAACGAAACCAGAACCCCACTGGCCATCCCCTAGTGCATGGTTCACAACCTCCAGCCTGTCCTGGAAAACGCTCCCTCCCTCTCCCAGGCCTTGGGGGACAGGCCAACCCTCGGCCACAGACAGCCCCCAGAGCATGGTTCATAACCTCCAGCATAGGCGTGCACAGCACATTTCATTAGGGTGTGCACCCAGGGAATTTTATTTTTTATTTTCTTTAAAGGCGAACATTTATTGAACTAGCCAATTAGCCCTCCTCCCAGCCAGCCCCACTCCTCTCCCGGCCAGTCCCTCTGCCCTCCAGCCCCCGATCAAGGGTGTCCGTTTTTTTTTTTTACCCTACCCTAGTGACGTACACGGCCAGGGCGCGGGACCGTGTACGTCACCGCCCTGCCCCCCTTCCCCTCTTGCCATGGCGCTTGGCTGAGTGCTGCGCCGCTCAGCCGGGCCGCCGTGGGGGAGCAAGCGGCCGTTTGGGCTCCCCCGTGGCAGCTCAGCTGAGCGCGCAGCACTCAGCCGAGCGCCACAGTGGGAGGGGAAGGGGGCGGGGCGGTGACGTACACGGCCTCGCCCCCCTTCCCCCCGCTTGCTCCCCCGCCACGGCCCAGCTGAGCAGCACAGAACTCAGCCGAGTGCCATGGCGGGAGGCAAGAGCGCCCCCCCGAGGCGAGTCTGTAACGCTACAGCGTTACAGAGTCTCAGACATTGGGCTACTATATATGGGTATGTCTACACTACAAAGTTAATTCGAACTAACAGCTGTTAGTTCGAATTAACTTTAATAGGGGCTACACATACAAACCGCTAGTTCGAATTTAATTCGAACTAGCGGAGCGCTTAATTCGAACTAGGTAAACCTCATTCTACAAGGACTAACGCCTAGTTCGAATTAAGTAGTTCGAATTAAGGGCTGTGTAGCCACTTAATTCGAACTAGGTGGAGGCTAGCCCTTCCCAGGTTGCCCTGGTGGCCACTCTGGGCCAAACCAGGGAAACTTTTCTGCCCCCCTCCCGGCCCCGGAGCCCTTAAAGGGCCACAGTCTGGCTACGGTGCCCGTGCCAGCTGCAAGTCTGCCAGCACCCAGCCAGCAGACCCTGCACCTGGCACAAGATGAGCCAGCCACCCGCTGCCATCCAGCCCTCCGCCTCTTCCCAGGACCAGGCTGGCGGCTCCCAGGAGCCTGTCCGGGGCCGCAAGAGGCAGGCGCCCGCCTGGTTTAGTGCGGAGATCGTGGACCTCATCGAGGTTTGGGGGGAGGCCTCCAATGTCCACGATCTCCGCACTAGGCACAGGAATGCGGCCGTCTAGGGCAGGATAGCTGCCAGCCTGGCCACCAAAGGCCACATGCGAACCCAGGAGCAGGTTTGCTGAAAATCAAGTTGGTCCAGTGAGACCCCCGACACTGAGCCCTGAGCTTAGAACATAAGAACATAAGAACGGCCGTACTGGGTCAGACCAAAGGTCCATCTAGCCCAGTAGCCTGTCTGCCGACAGCGGCCAACACCAGGTACCCCGCAGGGGATGGACCGAAGACAATGATCAAGTGATTTGTCTCGTGCCATCCATCTCCAGTCTTCCACAAACAGAGGCCAGGGACACCGTTCCTACCCCCTGGCTAATAGTACTCCATGGACCCAACCTCCATGAATTTATCTAACTTCTCTTGAAACTCTGTTATGGTTCTAGCCTTCACAGCCTCCTGTGGCAAGGAGTTCCACAGGTTGACTATGTGCTGTGTGAAGAAGAACTTTCGCTTATTAGTTTTAAACCTGCTGCCCATTCATTTCATTTGGTGTCCTCTAGTCCTTCTATTATGGGAACTAATGAAGAACTTTTCTTTATTCGCCCTCTCCACACCACTCATGCTTTTATATACCTCTATCATATCCCCCCTCAGTCTCCTCTTTTCTAAGCTGAAAAGTCCCAGTCTCTTTAGCCTCTCTTCATATGGGACCTGTTCCAAACCCCTAATCATTGTAGTTGCCCTTTTCTGAACCCTTTCCAAGGCCAAAATATCTTTTTTGAGGTGAGACGACCACATCTGTACACAGTACTGAAGATATGGCATACCATAGTTTTAGACTTCCCCTCCTCCTTCTTCCCCTGGCTTCCCCCTTCCAGCTCCCTCCTCCCAGGTTTCCACCTCCCCTCTCCCACCTCCTTTTCCCAGTCTCCCCAGAGGTTAATCCCCCCCCCCCCAGTTTTGTTAAATAAAGAGAGTTTCTATTTTTGAACACACGTGCCCTTTATTTTTTACATCAGGAAGGGGGGCTAGGGAAGGGTAAGTGGAAGGAGGTGAGGGAGGAATGGGGCACGAGCCCCCGATAGGGAGGACTGGGGTGGCTCTGCGGGCTCCTCGGGGCGGAAGCTCTCCTGCAGGGCCTCCTGGATCCTGACAGCCCCCCCGAATGACCCCCCCGGATGGCAGCCTGCGGCAAGTGCAGCCGGGCTGATGGCCGAGTGCTGTGATGTGCCGAGTGTGGGCACTCAGGGCACTCCAAGACAGGACTGCTTTGCTGTCCCTCATCGAGGTAGACAAGCAAGCGGGGAACCCTGAGAACTGTCTGTCCGGGGTGGGGGTCGGGTCCCTTTAAGCACAGCCCTCGGCTAGCCTGAGGCAGCAGCTCCATGCTCTAAGTCCTGGTTCCGGCCAGCCTTAACTTCGGTTCAGGGTCCACTCAATGTGGACAGGCTAGTTGGAATTAGCAAAACGCTAATTCGAATTAGTTCTTAGGTCTAGATGCGCTAATTCGAATTAGCTTAGTTCGAATTAACTAATTCGAATTAAGTTAGTTCGAATTAGTGCTGTAGTGTAGACATACGCTATATGATACTCAATCATAAAGGACATTATTTTTATCCATCAAACAAACTAAAACTTAACTAAAACTTAATTTTTTTTTAAATTAACAACTAAACTTTACTTACAAGAGTGTATTATGCGATTAAATTAAAACGCAAAGCCACTTTTTTTTTTTGAGACATTAGGGTGTGCCTGGGCACCTATAACCTCCAGCCTGTCCTGGAAAATGCTCCCTCCCTCTCCCAGGCCTTGGGGGACAGGCCAGCCCTCGGCCACAGACAGCCCCCAGCCTGAAGCAAACCCCCCCCCTGCAACCAACCCTGGGGTCAACTCTGCCCACACACCCACACGAGCGACACCATCACAGCACCTGCCCACGTCGGGGCCCCTCCGCTGGCACATCCTCCAGTGCCGGCCAGGCCAGGCCAGCAGAGACAGGGACACCCGGCCTCCTGCAGAGGGGTCCCACGCCCAGGACCTCAGGCAGCCAGCACCGGCCCCTCGGGCGACGGATCTGCCCACCGCCCGGCACGACGGAGCCATCTCAGCCCCATGTGGGCGGCTCATTCGCCCCAGCACCTTCTCCCTCACATGCTGCCCCCGGTCTGCTCCTTGCAGACTTTGCCCAGGGACAGCCAGTCACCATGGGCTACAGCCCAACTGCCTCATAACACCCAGCCAGCCACAGTGAACTACAACAGAACTACAGCCAGACACTGTGTGAACTACAGTGCAACTAGCCGATGACAGAGAAAGAGACCCACAGTGTCAACTACAGGTTGACTAACACCCCGCCCAAAGAACTGTAGCACACATCTACACCAAGCATCAGCTACAGCACAATTAACCTGTGCACAGGCAGCATGAAATACAATGCCACTTTCTTTTATTGCACACACAGAGCAAGAACTACAAACTACTCTGAAAACAGCATCAGCTGCAACACCCCTACCCTGCAACACACACCCCAGTGAGCTACAACACAACTACACTGTCATACTAACTAATAACTAATGCCGTGTGACAAGCGATGCCAACACCCTGTAACACACTCACACATGGCAGGAGGTACAAGCACAATGATTCTGTGAAACAGCCCCCCACACCCACGTGAGGTCCAATGCAGCTACACTGGCTGACTCTGTGGCACTGAACACCACCCAGGCAAACACAGTCATTAACCGTCGCTGGGCGGAACAACCGAACAGCCTGCTGTGTCACCCAGTGACCGGCAGCAGGGGAGGCACCTGGCTCTGTCAGGCAGGGGGACCATCAGGCAGCTTGCCAGTGTCACTGGGACACACGGGACCCAGCCCAGAGGATGCCCCCGATGCCCCACTGGTCATGGTAGCCGGCTTTTTGCCTTTGCCAGGAGCTCCTGGCCCCTCTCACTCGCTGAATCCCAGACACGAGCCACCATGGCTTCCGAGGGACTTGTGTGGCTGCCATGGCAGTGTGTCCGTCAGCTCCTGGCTCCGGGTTCGGCCCCGAGGTTCTGCAGCCCCAGCACTGCCCTGCGCCCGGGTGCTCCGCAGCGCACGTGTGACAGAGCGGGCCATTGTCTTAGTGCTTGGCAGGATCACGGCGTGCCTCAGTTTCCCTTGTGCTGTGTGTGTGATGGGGGTTAATGTGGCAGGTGTCACAGAGTGTGAGAAGCCCCCGGCCTGGCCCCCAGCCCCCCCAGCCAGGGGGAACTCACAGGCGGCAGGTAGAGGAGAAGGTCTGTCGGGTCCCAGGGACACAGCGTAGCCCAGACTTGTCACAGGAGCAGCCGGGGGGGGGGCAGATCCAGGGCCCTGCCCGGCCCCCCAGGCCAGCGAGGCTCCTTCTCCCCCAGCCAGTACAAAACTAACTCCCGCCCCAGCCACTGCGCCCACCCCCAGGCCTCCCGCCCCCGGCATTATCCTGCTTCCCGAGCAAAGCGTCACCTGCCAGTAGCCTGGAGATGGGGCAGCAGCCAGGTCTGGCCTGGGTGGGGTGAGGAGAGGGGGCCCCGGGGGCCAATCTACCTGGGATGGAGCCAGGGGCCAGAGGAGGGGCTGTGGGAGCCCCCACTCACCTGCCCAGCAACCCCCCTGCAGGCACTGCATGCAAAGGTGTGAACTATGTACCCCCAACTGTCCTGTCACCACCACACCCGCAGTACACCGCGCCAGCCAGCATGAGCCACACGGCACACCGGCCCCAGCACCACTGTGCACCCGCCTCCTCCACCGGGCCTCCCCCTGCACAACCGCCGCACGGTGTCATCTCCACGGCAACACCTGCCGGAGCCGACAGCAGCCGGAGCGGGGCAGGGGAAGGGCCTGGAGCCCCCCACTTCACCTTCCAGGTGATGAGCAGGTTGGTGGTTTCGTTCCCCTCTCCGGTCACCCCCTCGGGGTAGCGCTCAGGGGCTGCAAGGCAAAATCACAGGATGAGGGGGGGCGGGGAGGGCCCCCCCGCCCCCCTGCCTGGGCCCGCCCGGCCGTACCCGCCTGGCTGGTGTGGACGGGCTCGGAGCTGGCGCTGGGCTCGCCACGCCCATAGTGGTTGCTGGCGCGGACACGGAAGCGGAACTCCCCGTAGGGCGCCAGGCGCAGCTGGGCCCACGGCTGGTCCCCTGGCACCGTGCTGAGCTCCCGCCAGGCACCTGGCTGCCGCAAGCTGTCCTCCGCCTCCACCACGAACTCTGTGGGGACAGGGGGTGAGACGCCCGGCCCTGGAACTGGCCCCCAAAGCGCCCCGGGGGCCCCCCAAAGCGCCCCGGGGGCCCCCCAAAGCGCCAGAACTGCCCCTGCGCCCCTGCAACCTCCAGCAACTCCCCCCCGAACCTCCCCGGGGCCCCCGCAATCCCCAGCAACCCCCCCAAACTCACCCCGGGGCTCTGGCAACCCCCAGCAACTCCCCCCAAACCACCCCAGTGCCCCCCAATCCCCCAAACTCACCCTGGTGCCACCGCACAACCCACAGAATTGCCCTGGTGCCCCTCCCAAATCCCAGAACTGCCCCAGCACCCGTGCAATCCCCAGCAACCCCCCCAAACTCACCCCGGTGCCCCCACAACCCCCAGAATTGCCCCAGTGCCCCCCAAATCTCCAGAAACTCCCCCAGGGCCCCTGCAATCTGCAGCAACTCCCCCTGAACTGCCCTGGTACCCCCCCAAATCCCCAGAACTGCCCTAGGGCCTCCCAAACCTCCCCAGCACCCCCCCGAAATCCAAACTGAAATGCCCTGGAACTTGCCCAATGTTCCCACAAACCCCCCCCGGGACCCCTCCCACCATCCCAATGGCCCCAAACCCCGGGGTGGGGGAGGGGCTCTGCTCACTCTCGATGGGGCTGTTGTGGTGGTCACCCGGCGTCCAGCTCAGCTTCACCCGCCGCTCCTGCTGCTCCACCACCTGCAAGTCCCGCGCCGGCCCCGGGCGGCCTGTGGGCAGGGACTGGTCAGCGGCCTCCCGCCAGCCCCGCCCCCGGCTCCGCCCCCCACCCCACGGCTCTGCCCCCAGCACCTCCCGCCGGCCCCGCCCCTGGCTCCGCCCCCACCCCACGGCTCTGCCCCCAGCACCTCCTGCCAGCCCCGTCCCCTGGCTCTGCCTTCGCAGCCCCCCCACCTCCCCAGCAGCCCCCTGGCCCCTACGTACCCACCACCTGCAGCTTTGCGTGCTCCTCCACCGCATCCAGTACTGTGAACGCCCGGCAGCTGTACTGGCCCTGGTCCGCGTAGTCCACGTCCCAGATGCTCAGCGAGCCGGGCTCCACGAAGTACCTGTGGGGAGGGGGAGGGGCAGGGGCAGGTCAGCCCAGCGAGGCACCCCCCAGAGCTGCGAGCTTCCCCCCACAGTGCCCCCAGCCATGGTCACCCCCCACTGCTGCGAGCTTTGTAGAATCCTAGGACACTAGGACTGGCAGGGACCTCACGAGGCATCGTCCAGTCCGCACCCGCATGGCAGGACCAGGCACCGTCTAGCCCATCCCTGCCCAGTGTCTGTCCAACTGGCTCTTCAATATCCCCACAATGGAGACTCCACACCCCCCGGGCAACTTCATCCAGTGTGTAACCACCCTGCCGGGCAGGTAGCTTTTCCTAATGTCCAGCCTCAACCTCCCTGGCTGCAGTTCAAGCCCATTGCTGCTTGTCCTGTCCTCAGAGGCCAAGGAGAACAATGCTTCTCCCTCCTCCTTGTGACACCCTTTTAGATACCTGAAAACTGCTCTCACGTCCCCTCTCAGTCTTCTCCTTTCCAAACTGAACAAACCCAGTTCCTTCAGCCTGCCCACCTAGCTCCTGTTTTCATCAGTCTTGTTGCTCTTCTCTGGCCCTTCTCCAATTTCTCCACATCTTTCTTGAACTGTGGTGCCCAAAACTGGACACAATCCTCCAACTGAGGCCTAATCAGCGCAGAGCAGAGTGGAAGAATGACTCCTCGTGTCTTGCTCACAACACTCCTCTTAATGCAGCCCAGAATCGTGGTTGCTTTTTTTGCAACAGCGTCACACTGTTGACTCGTATTTAGCTTGTGGTCCACTCTGACCCCTCGATCCCTTTCTGCCGTACTCCTTCCTAGACAGTCGCTTCCCATTTTGTGTGTGTGTGAGTGTGAGTGTGAGTGAGAGAGAAATGGATTGTTCCTTCATCCTGTTTCCCGCCGACCATTTCTCCAGTTTGTCCAGATCAGTTTGAATTCTGATCCATCCTCCAAAGCACTTGCCACCCCTTCCAGCTTGGTATCATCTGCAAACTTAATAAGCGTCCTCTCTATGCCAATATCTAAATCCTTGATGAAGATATTGAACAGAGCCGGCCCCAAAACAGACCCCTGCGGAACCCGCTTGTTCTGCCCTTCCAGCATCACTGTGAACCATTAATAACGACTCTCTGAGAATGGTTATCCAGTCAGTTCTGCACCACCTTAGAGTAGCCCCATCTAAGTTGTATTTGCCTCATTTATTGATAAGAAGCTCATGCAAGACCACATCAAACGCCTTACTAAAGTCTAGGTATCCCACGCCCACCGCTTCTCCCTTAGCCACAAGACTCGTTATCCTATGAAAGAAAGCTATCAGATTGGTTTGACACGATTTGTTCTTTACAAATCCATGCTGGCTGACCCCTATCACCTAATTATCTTCCAGGTGTCTGCAGATGATTTCCTTAATTACTTGCTCCATTATCTTTCCTGGCACAGAAGTTTGACTGGTCTGTAGTTTCCTGGGTTGTTCTTATTTCCCTTTTTATAGCTGGGCACTAGATTTGTCCTTTTCCAGTCTTCTGGAATCTCTCCCGACTTCCATGATTTTTCGAAGATGATAGCTAGAGGCTCAGATACCTCCTCTATTAGCTCCTTGAGTATTCTAGTATACATTTCATCAGGCCCTGGTGACTTGCAGACATTTAACTTTTCTACGTGACTTTTAACTTGTTCTTTTTTTATTTTATCTTCTAAACCTACCCCCTTCCCACGAGCATTCACTGTGTTCGGCATTCCTTCATCATCAGACTTCTCGGTGAAGACCGAAACAAAAAAGTTGTTAAGCATCTCCGCCATTTCCAAGTTTCCTGTTACTGTTTCTCCCTCCTCACTGAGCAGTGGGCCTACCCTGTCCTTGGTCTTATTGAGGTTCTGGCTGCACTTTTCCCCTCACCTCTTCCTGTACGCACACCCTATCCGTGGCCCCACAAAGTCGCGGGACCTCCTCGTCAACCTCCTCCTGGCCTTGGCTAAAGCCGCCATCTATAACACCAGGAGGAGGATGCTAGACGGGGGGGTTTCCTGCGACTGTGGGGCCTATTTCCGTTCCTCCCTTGTGTCACGTATCCGGGCAGAGTTCCTCTGGGCGGCGTCCACTGGCTCCCTTGACAGCTTCGAGGAGCAGTGGGCGCTGTCCGGGGTTCTCTGCTCGGTGTCCCCATCTGGTCTCCTAGTTATAAACCTTTAACCTGCACAACTTGCCCCTTTTGTTATTGTTTGTCCCCAGTAATTAGTTGGACATGGGTCCAGTCGTCCCTCCCACAGGGCTGGGGGAGGGGCTTTTAGAAAGTGGGCGGGCCTTGCCCGCCCACTCTCCCGTGTTCCAAATAGGCCTTGGTCTTCCTCTTGCTTCTACTATATTTATAGACTGTCGCCCTGTTTCCCTTTATGTCTGTCGCTAGTTTGAGCTCGTTTTGTGCCTTTGCCTTTCTAACCTTGCCCCTGCACACCTGTGTTGTTCACCTACGTTCATCCTTTGGAGTTGGTCCTAGTTTCCACTTTTTATACGACTCCTTTTTGATTTTTAGATCATGCGAGATCTCCTGGGTAAGCCAAGGTGGTGCCCCCAGCCAGGCCTCCCTGGTGCTGTGAGCTTCCCCCAGCAGTGCCCCATCTCCCCCTCACTTGTCACTGTCGTCTGACTCGCGGATGGGGTGCCCATCCCGCCGCCACTCAATGCCGTGCTCCGGCAGCGTCTCGTCAAACCGGGCCAGGCACTTGAAGGTCACGTTGCTGGACTTCTTCACCACGACACTCTGGGGGCCCTGCTCAATCCGGGTGGCAGCTGGTGAGGGACAGAGGGGCAGGGTGAGGGGCGGAGACTGGACCACACCCTTCCCAACATGCCCCGCCCCCAGCCCTGGCTAGGGTCGCCAGATGGTTTAATAAAAAATACCGAACACCCCACCCCCAACCAAAAAAAAAAAACAGGGAAAAATGTTGTTGGAAAAAAAAAAGGGGGGGGGGGGGGAGGACCAAAGTTGTTGAGCAGGAAAAAAAAAAAAAAAAAAAAAAGGAAAATCCGAAAATACTGGACTGTCCGGGATAATACCGAACACCTGGCAACCCTAGCCCCGGCCCTCCCCAGCCCCAGCCCTGGCCCGCCCCTTCCCAGCGCTGGCCCTTCCCAGCATGCCCCGCCCCCAGCCCCACCTTTGACCTGCAGCCAGGCACTGATGGTGACGTTGTTCTGGTCGTTCTGGGCCCGGCAGACGTAGGCTCCGGCGTCGGGGCGCTGGGCGCGGCTCAGCCGCAGGGAGCCATTCGTGTGCACAAAGGCCCGTTCGTCCTGCAGGGCCGGCTCCATCCCCGGGGCAAACCTGCCGGGGCACAGGGAGCGCTCGGCACGGCTGCCCAGGGCCGCTGCGGGATGCGCGGCGGGGGGGACGGAGTCTGGGGGCCCTTACCAGTCCACACTGGGCATGGGCGCCCCGAAGGTCTGGCAGTGCAGAAAGGCCGTCTGGTTCTCCACCACGGCGTAGCCCTGCCCGTCCGGCGTCAGGATCTTGGCCGGCAGCTCTGTGGGGAGCAGTGGGGCGAGGGGAGGTGCTGGAGCCACCCCGGCCCCAAACACACCCGCCCAGGGGACGCCGGGGTCACAGCCTCGTGGGGGGCAGAGATGGGCTGGTTGCCACAGCCCAGTTGCTGGGGCTGGGCTGGTTGCCAGGAGGCAGTTGCTAGGGGCAATGCTTACTAGGGTGGTTGCTAAGGGGATGACTGATGGTAGCTGGGGCAGGGCTGGTTGCCAGAGGCGATGGTGGCTGGGGGCAGTGGCTGGTTGCCAGGAGGCGGGGCTTGGCAAGGGTTGCCGGGCACTCACGGATGACGTAGACGTAAGCGTTGGCCAACAGGCGGCCATGGCTGTTGACGGCCTCGCACTGTGTCACCAGCGAATCGTTGGGCTGCACCTGGCTCAGGATCAGGGCCCCCGGGCGCAGCGTCCGCCCTGGGTCCGGCTCCAGCTCTGGGGGCGAATCACAGCTGGGGAGCAGCGGAGCCGCCCCCTCTTCCCCGGCCCCGGCCCCTGCCCACCCCTACTCCCAGTCCCAGCCCCGCCCCACCCACCCCTACCCCCAGCCCTGCCCTCAGCCCTGCCCCACCCACCCCGCCCCTCTCACCTGCCCAGGGGACGCCGTTGATCCTCCAGGACACCAGGGGGGGCGGTTTCCCGTAGGCGGAGCACTCCAGCCGCACGCTCTCACCAGGGCCGTACACCCGGCTGTGGGGCTGCTGCACCCAGTACGGGGCGGCTGAAAGGGGAGGGGGTGAGAGCCAGTGTCCCCCCCCGCCCACCTCCAGACCTGCCCCCAGCCCTGCCCCCACTCCCGACCCGCAGCCCCGCCCCCACTCCCGACCCGCAGCCCCTGCCCCCAGCCTGGCCGGTACCTTCCACGGTGACGGTATAGGTGTGGCGGGCGGTGCCCAGTGTGTTGCGGGTGATACACTGATACTCCCCATCATCCTCCTCCACCACGTCCCGGATCCGCAGCGTTTTGTGCGAGTTCTCCAGCGCCATGCGCTCGGCCGGCAGGTGGCCGTTCAGACGCACCCACTCCACAGTGGGCGTGGGGCTGGGGGAAGGGGCGTGGGGGGCTCAGACAGGGCCGGAGCCATAGCCCCCCTCGCCCCCCAGCCACAGCCCCCACGCGCCCCACTCACAGGCCCTCGGCAATGCATTCCAGCACCAGGCTGCCCCCCCGCAGGGCCATTCGTCTGCTCGTCTCCCCCCGCGGCACCATCAACCGGGGCTGCCGAAACTTCACCGAGTTGGCTGCAGGGGAGAGATTGGGAGCGGGGGGGTCAGTGTGACCGGGCTGCTGGGAGTGGGTCAGGCTGAGCTGGCTTGGGGGGCGGGGGGGGGGGGCAGGGCCCTGGCCTGGGCTGTTCTGGCGGCTCCTGGTGCTGGTGCTGCCGAGTCTGTTCTCCGCAGTGTCCCTGTCGCCTCAGCCCCCCGCTGAGCCCCACACCTGGCTGGGGGTGGGGCCAGGGCTGGGGACCCCCGACCGTGGGGACAGCAGTGAGTAGGGAGGGGGCAGCACTGAACGGGGGGAGGGGACAGAGCTGGGGGGGTGAGACGTTGCTGGAAGTTTGATGTGAACACGCAGGATACGTTGGCCCCTGTGGTGTGTTTGCCCCTGATTTGGTGCCCCGGGGCGGCACCGGAGGGCAGCCCTGTGGGGAGGAGGGGTTGCTGGCTGGGTCCGTGCTGCCCCAGGCCTGTGGGGGGGGGGGGCTGCTGGCTGGGTCCGTGCTGCCCCAGGCCTGTGTGTGGGGGGGCCTTGCTGGCTGGGTCTGTGCTGCCCCAGGCCTGTGGGGGGGGTGATGCTGGCTGGGTCCGTGCTGCCCCAGGCCTGTGGGGGGGGGGGCTGCTGGCTGGGTCCGTGCTGCCCCAGGCCTGTGTGGGGGGGGGCCTTGCTGGCTGGGTCTGTGCTGCCCCAGGCCTGTGGGGGGGGTGTTGCTGGCTGGGTCCGTGCTGCCCCAGGCCTGTGGGGGGGGGGGCTGCTGGCTGGGTCCATGCTGCCCCAGGCCTGTGACGAGGGGGGGCCTTGCTGGCTGGGTCCATGCTGCCCCAGGCCTGTGTGTGTGTGGGGGGGGTTATTGGCTGGGGCCGTGCTGCCCCAGGCCTGTGGGGGGGGGGCCTTGCTGGCTGGGTCCATGCTGCCCCAGGCCTGTGGGGGGGGGGGCTGCTGGCTGGGTCCGTGCTGCCCCAGGCCTGTGGGGGGGGGGCCTTGCTGGCTGGGTCTGTGCTGCCCCAGGCCTGTGGGGGGGGTGTTGCTGGCTGGGTCCATGCTGCCCCAGGCCTGTGTGTGGGGGGGCCTTGCTGGCTGGGTCTGTGCTGCCCCAGGCCTGTGGGGGGGGGTGTTGCTGGCTGGGTCCGTGCTGCCCCAGGCCTGTGGGGGGGAGGGCTGCTGGCTGGGTCCATGCTGCCCCAGGCCTGTGACGAGGGGGGGCCTTGCTGGCTGGGTCCATGCTGCCCCAGGCCTGTGTGTGTGTGGGGGGGGTTATTGGCTGGGGCCGTGCTGCCCCAGGCCTGTGGGGGGGGGGGGCCTTGCTGGCTGGGTCCGTGCTGCCCCAGGCCTGAGGGGGGGGGTGTTGCTGGCTGGGTCCGTGCTGTCCCAGGCCTGTGTGTGTGTGTGTGTGGGGGGGTTACTGGCTGGGTCCATGCTGCCCCAGGCCTGAGGGGGGGGGTGTTGCTGGCTGGGTCCGTGCTGCCCCAGGCCTGTGTGTGTGTGTGGGGGGGGGGGTTACTGGCTGGGTCCATGCTGCCCCAGGCCTGAGGGGGGGGGGTTACTGGCTGGGTCCATGCTGCCCCAGGCCTGAGGGGGGGGTGTTGCTGGCTGGGTCCGTGCTGCCCCAGGCCTGTGTGGGGGGGGTTACTGGCTGGGTCCGTGCTGCCCCAGGCCTGTGGGGGCGGTGCTGGTGCCTCTCTGCATGGTGCTACTGGACTGGGGTTTCACACGCTTGCTCCTGGGGGCACATAGGGGAGCCTGGACAAGCCCGTGTTGATGGGAATAAGGATGTCTGCCCCTGCCCCACCCCAGAGCCAGCCGCAGCCGGTCCCCAGCCCCGCCCCACCCCAGAGCCAGCCACAGCCGGTCCCCAGCCCCGCCCCACCCCAGAGCCAGCCACAGCCCGGCGCCGCGGGCGGGGTCCCCGGGTCCCCAGCGCGGGTGCGACTCACTAGGCTTGACCCGCAGGTCGAGCGGCTCCTTCTGGATGATGGTGCGGGGGCCCAGGTAGTGAGCGTGGCAGATGTAGTCGGGGTGACTGTCTGAGCTGCGCACGTTGGCGAAGTAGAGGAACCCGTCCTGCCCCATGCTGACCCGCTCGTCCTGCCCGATGTGCACAATGCCTGCAGGGCACCCGGGGGTCACGCGGGAGCACGGCCCCCCGCCCGGCCCATTCCCCGGCCCCACCCCAACTGAGTCCCACCCCATTCCCTGCCCTCATCCCAACCCCTACCCCATTCCCTGCCCCTCCCCACCTCGTTCCCTGCCCCCTGCCCCAGCCAGGCCCCGCCCTGGGGACAGGCCCCAGCCTCAGGCCAGCAGTGGATACTCACGGCTGTTCAGCCAGTAGATTTTGGGGGGCACAGCCCTGGCAGGGGGGTTGCACGGCAGGACCACGGACTCCCCCTCCTCCACCTCCAGCGGGGTCACCTTCTCCTTGGGCCACTGTGGGGTGCCTGGGGGAGGGAGGGAAACACGAGGGGCAGGAATCCAAAATGGGGGTCAGGGCTGTGGGGCGGGGGGGCAGGGCTGCAGGGGAGGGCTGGGCAGATTGTCTATAGGATGTTTTCTTCCCTCGCCTTGGCTCCGGGGGGGGGGGGGTGTCTCTATCTGGAGCCAAGGGTGGGGGACCGGGTGGGGGAGGTGTTCATGGGGAGGATGCAATTACATCACCCGGACACCTCGCTGCCATGGAAACGGTTGCTGTGGAAACAGGAGCAAATTGCCTGAGCTCTGGGGAGGCAGGTAAAAGAGGGAGGGAGCCCAGGGCCAAGGGGGGGGAGAGGGAGGGACTCCGGGGGGGGGCAGGAGCTGCAGGGCGGGAACAAGGGGCCCTGCGGGGGCACAGGAAAGGGGGGCAGGGGCCATGGTGTGGGGGGGCAGGGCACAGGTGCTCTGGGGTGGGGTGCTGGGGGGGCAGGGGCTGCAGGGTGAAAGGGTGGGGCATTGGGGGAGGGGCTGTAGGGCGGGAGGGAGGGGCACTGGGAGGGACAGCACCTAAGAGCAGGGGCCACAGTGCAGGGGGGGCAGGATGCAGGGGGCAGGGGCCTGGAGCAGGGGCTGCAGGGCGGGAGGGCAGAGTGGGGGGCAAGGGGGGAGGGCTTGCAGGGTGGGAGTGAGGGGTGCTGGGGGGTACAGGGCTGGGGGCAGGGGCTGCAGGGTGGGAGGGGTGGGAAGGAGGGGCGCCGGGGGGGACAGGGCCAGGAGGCAGGGTCTGCGGGGCGGGGTGCGGGGGGCAGGGGCTGGAGGGCGGGAGACTCACTCTCCGAGATGACCTGGATTTCGGGCCCCATGGCTGTGCCCAGGGCGTTGCTGGCGTAGCAGCGATAGATGCCCTGGGGCCGCTCTGTGTTGCTGTTGTTGATGTACAGGGTCCCTGAGCCCTCGACGACCATCACCCCGGCCTCCTGGCGCGGGTCAAACAAGCGCCCATCTTTCGTCCAGCGGAACCTGTGGGCGGAGGGGAGGAGCTCGGGTGCCACAGGGGGGCTCCAGGGAGTTGGGGGGCCCTGGGGAGCTTGGGGAAGCCCCAGGGGATTGGGGGGGCTGTACTTACAGGATAGGGGGGTTCCCGGTGGCCTCGCACGGCAACACAATGTCATCACTCGGGAAGGCAACCACCCTCTCTGCCGGCTGCTCCGTCATCTCGGGGGGCTGCAACACTGGGGGGCGGGGGGTGTCGTTACACATGGAGACCGACGGCCCAGACACCCCCCGCCTCCCACTCCCTAAACTCTCCCAAGCTTCCCCCAAGACCCCCATGTCTCCTCCCCTCACACAGGGTCCCCCCATGTCAGCCCCTCTGCCCCCAGCCCCACAGAGGCCCGGTCGCACCCCAGGACTCACGGTTGTGCATATTGTCTGTGCCGTCCCGGGAGCAGAGGAGAGAGCCAGAGACACATTAGCTGGCGTTGTCCAGAGCCCAGAGACAGGCTCCCGCAGGCAGGAAGTTGTTACAGGAGAGAGACAGAGGGCTGTGTGTGCATGCCAGGCGTGCACGTACACTTGTGCGAGAGAGATATGAGTGTGCAAGGCAGGGTGTGCTGAAGGCCATGCATCAGTGGGCATGGTGAGAGAGCATGCATGAGAGGCAGGGGCAGGCGGCATGCCGGGTGAGCCCGCGGTGGTGCGTGCCAGCGAGTGTGAGGGGCAGGTGCAGTGCAACGCACAAAGGGAGCGGGGGGGAGGGGGTTGTACATGGCCATGTGTTAAAGTGAGCACGACAGGGAACAAGAGTGCACATCACTGCAGGAAGCACAGAAGTGCGAAAGTACCCCCAGATCAAAGCCATGGACCCCCGTGGAGAGATTCCCCCACTTGTGTGAGCACTAGGCTTTGGACTGGGCTTTCACCGCCTGTAGCAGTAGGCTTTCACCGCCTGTAACTACAGCCCTGAGCCCTGCTCCTAGCAACAGCCCATTGCAACCCCATGTGCTGACTGTAGCTACAGCCTAGTGCAACCACCTGAAACCTGCTGGTGGTCCTGAGACTAGGCTAGAGACCAGTGCAACCCCCTAAGCCTTGTCCATGGTGCTGGCAGTAGCTACACTTCGCTGGAAACCTGAGACCTGTCCATGGTACTGACCGTAGCTACAGCCCATTGCAACACCAGCCTTGGCTGTGGTACCGACTGTAGCTACCGCCCGTTGTACCCTCCCTCCCAGAGCTCTGCCCATGGTGCTGGCTGTACTCATAGCCCATTGAAACACCCCCCTCGCCCCGGCTGTAGCCACAGGTGGAAACTTGGACTGTACCACAAAAGGCAACGGGGGGATCCACCACCCATGGGCACCTGGACTGTACCATGTCGGCTTTGGGGGAAAGGGCCCCGCACTCACACTCCTTGGGGACGGTGAGGGCCCCGGCCAGGCCAAGCAGCAGCGGCCACAGGCCCCACGGGGGAGCCATCCTCGCTGGGCTGGGCCCTCGCACGCCGGACCTGGGGGGAGGGAGAGCCATGAGCACCGCCCCCCCATTCCTCCACCCCCCACCCCACAGTTCCCAGCCACGGGGCTCATCTTGTTAGCCCAGCGGGAGACAGACGGACGGACGCGGAACAGATGGAAAAGCGCTCGGAGAGGGGCCTGAATTATTAATGGGGAGGGGAGAGAGAGGAGAGGGAGGATGTTCCTCGCTCCATCCCGCACCCCCCAGACCTGCCGGGGCCCCTCGCTCCCGCCCCACAGCCCCTGCCCCCCGGCCCTGCCGGGGCCCCTCGCTCCCGCCTGCTGCCCCCACTGGGTGTCCAAATGGTGCTCTTATTAAACATTCCAAATGGGGAGTGGCCAGACCCAGGGAGGGGGTGGGGGGAGGGGGGTGAAGGGGGCAGGGCAGACGGGGGGCAGCGGAGCCCCAGCTGCACAATGATGAAGAACAGGAAGGATGAAGTTGGGGTTGGTTGCGGTTTGAGCAGGGGGGCAGACACCTGGGTCCCCCCCAACTCTGGGAGAGTGAGAGAGGGGGCAGCTGGTGCCAGGGGGTGATGCCGGACTCCTGCCAGCCGCACAGTCTGTTGGGAGCTGGCACCGTCTGCGCCCCGGCCCCGCCCGGAGCCACCACGGCCCAGAGCCAGATGGAAACGGAGAGCGGGGGGGGCGTCTGCCAGTCCTGCTGGTGCCCCCCACTCCCAACCTGCAGCCTCTGCCCCCAAACCTACCCCCCAGCCCTGCCAGTGCCCCCCACTCCCTCCCCGCAGCCCCTGCTACTCCCATGGTTGGTTCCTCTGGAAAAAAAGCTTCCAGCAGCCAGGGAGTTAATGAGGCGAGTGACAGCGTCTGTCAGCGGCCCCTGGGGGGAGGGTCTGGCAGGCAGGGGAGCGGGGGAGGGTCTGAGGGGGATTTTCCCCACAGGCTCTGAGCTGCCCCCCCAGCCACTTGTGAACTCCTCAGGCATGAAAACAGGCCCCATGTGTCCCACATCTGGGCCCCCATCCTCTGAGTCCCCTTCCCCGACCCCCAGCTAGCCAGGCTCTGCCCCATTGCCCAGACCTGGCGCTTGCCTCCCAGTGTCCCAGCGCAGCTGGGGTGTGTGTGTGTGTGCTTGTGGCTGTTCACAGGGGCCGGGCTCCAAGGCAAGAGCAGGCGGGGAGGGGGCAGGGGCGTGGGGGCAGCGGGGGGGGGGAGGACCACGGCGCGTGGCTGGCGAGTGTTGCCACTTGCCGACACAGGGGCTTTGTATACACTGCAGGGTTTTTCCGCAAGAAGCCTTTTGCGGAAGAGATCTCGGGCAAAAACTTCTTGTGCATGAGCACGTCCAGACTCAAAGCGCATTGCAACAGCGCTGTGTGTTTGCACGAGAGAAGCATCCACGCTGCCCGGACACTTGGGCGAGAGAGGGTCCACCCCGCCCGGACACTTGGGCGAGAGAGGGTCCACCCCGCCCGGACACTTGGGCGAGAGAGGGTCCACCCTGCCCGGACACTTGGGCGAGAGAGGGTCCACCCTGCCCGGACACTTGGGCGAGAGAGGGTCCACGCCGCCCGGACACTTGGGCGAGAGAGGGTCCACGCCGCCCGGACACTTGGGCGAGAGAGGGTCCACCCTGCCCGGACACTTGGGCGAGAGAGGGTCCACGCCGCCCGGACACTTGGGCGAGAGAGGGTCCACGCCGCCCGGACACTTGGGCGAGAGAGGGTCCACGCCGCCCGGACACTTGGGCGAGAGAGGGTCCACCCTGCCCGGACACTTGTGCGAGAGAGGGTCCACCCTGCCCGGACACTTGGGCGAGAGAGGGTCCACCCTGCCCGGACACTTGTGCGAGAGAGGGTCCACCCTGCCTGGACACTTGTGCGAGAGAGGGTCCACGCCGCCCGGACACTTGTGCGAGAGAGGGTCCACCCTGCCCGGACACTTGTGCGAGAGAGGGTCCACCCTGCCTGGACACTTGTGCGAGAGAGGGTCCACGCCGCCCGGACACTTGTGCGAGAGAGGGTCCACCCTGCCCGGACACTTGGGCGAGAGAGGGTCCACCCTGCCCGGACACTTGGGCGAGAGAGGGTCCACCCTGCCTGGACACTTGTGCGAGAGAGGGTCCACGCCGCCCGGACACTTGTGCGAGAGAGGGTCCACGCCGCCCGGACACTTGGGCGAGAGAGGGTCCACCCCGCCCGGACACTTGGGCGAGAGAGCGTCCACGCCGCCCGGACACTTGTGCGAGAGAGGGTCCACGCCGCCCGGACACTTGGGCGAGAGAGGGTCCACCCTGCCCGGACACTTGGGCGAGAGAGGGTCCACCCTGCCCGGACACTTGTGCGAGAGAGCGTCCACGCCGCCCGGACACTTGTGCGAGAGAGCGTCCACGCCGCCCGGACACTTGTGCGAGAGAGGGTCCACCCTGCCCGGACACTTGTGCGAGAGAGCGTCCACGCCGCCCGGACACTTGGGCGAGAGAGGGTCCACGCCGCCCGGACACTTGGGCGAGAGAGGGTCCACCCCGCCCGGACACTTGGGCGAGAGAGGGTCCACCCCGCCCGGACACTTGGGCGAGAGAGCGTCCACGCCGCCCGGACACTTGTGCGAGAGAGGGTCCACGCCGCCCGGACACTTGTGCGAGAGAGCGTCCACGCCTCACCGAAGGGCCACCAGAGCACTGGTGCTTTAGTCACTTGGGGTTCCTTACGCAGAGCCCCCCGGAGCGCCCACCCCCCCTTTCCGCACGAGCTGTTGGAATAACTCTACTGGCAAAAGCCCTCTGTCCTGTCCATTTTCTTGTGCAAAAACGTGCTTGAGGTGTGGACAGACCCCCTGTAGCGTGGACATGGCCGGGGGTATTGCAGGGGTTGGGTGCTGTCTGGTGCAGATGAGGGCTGTGAGTATGCCGGGTGTTGTGGGGGTTGGGCGGGTGTTGCCTGTTGCTGGGGCAGGGGCAGGGGCAGGGGCAGGGTGGGGGGCCCTTGCAGGGGTCAGTCCTGCTCAGGCGGGGGCCGGGCGGGGGCCGGGGCACTTTGGCCACCCTGGGTCCGGGTTCCATTGTCTCCCCTCCCCCCGCCACTGCTGCAGCAACTCGTCGTTTCCATGGCAACCGAGAGGCCACAGTCACCTGGGGGGGGACCCTGGAGTCCCGGCCCCTCCCCCGCTCTCACCACTAGTCCCAGAGCCGCACGGCCCAGAGGTCGGGCTCTGGCCCCCCAGGGACCCCCTTGTGTGCGCGGCCGGATGCAAATCCTCGCACCAGAGAGAATGACAGCGTGGGGGAGGGGAGGGTGCCCCCCAACCTGCCAGCCCCTGCCCCCCAGTCCTGCCCCCCAGTGCCCCTCACTCTGCCCCCAAGCCCTGCTGGTGCCCCTCACACCCGCCCCACTGCCCCCGCCCCCACCCCCGCCCCCCAGCACCCTCACTCTGCCCCCAGCCCCTGCCCCCCAGCCCTGCTGGTGCCCCTCACGCCCACCCCACTGCCACTGCCCCTGCCCCCCAGCGCCCTCACTCCGCCCCCAGCCTCTGCCCCCCATGCACCCTGGCTGGGCGGGTCTGCCCCAGGCAGGGGTGGGGCCCAGCAGGTGCTTGGGGAAGGCAATTTGCACAGGAGCTGAAGGCAAATTAGCAGGGCCAGGAGGAAATTGCTCAGCAGCCTGAGCCTGGGGGGGGGGGGGGGGACCAGGTGCTGGGGCAGCCTCTCCCCCTCCCCTCCAGTGTCTTGGCTCCCCACCTGCGAGGGCTGCTGTGGGGTGACAGGGCCCCCGTGAGACCAGCCCCCCGCTGTGCTGGGGCAGGGCCAATGGCTGGGCTGGGGGGCAGGGAGCCAGACCTCTGGCGCCCCATTTCCGGCTTCCCTCACCCGTCTGGAATGCGGCCTGGGACACGGAGACAAGGACCCGCTTGTCCCAGCCCCCCCACTTCCGCTGGCCGCCTGGGGCCTGACCCCGACCTGGCGCTCAGCCGCTACAATGGGGCAATTGATGGGGCAGGGAGGCCCAGGGCCGAGCTGCCGGGGCTGTGGGGCGGGAGTGGGGGGGCACTCAGAAGAGGCCCCCCCCAAGTCTAGACTCTCTGCATGAATGTCCCCCATATCCAGGGAACCCCCCCAGTTACCAGTTCCTGGGACCCTCTCCCTGTCCAGGAAACTCCCCAGACCGAGCCCCCCCAGTCTCACCCCACACAGGCCGTGCCCAGCCCTGGCTCCCCCCAGCCTCCACCCATACACCTGTCTCGGCCCCGCCCCAAAGGCATGGGGCATACATCCCATGACATGGCAGACACATAGCCCCGCCCAACACATGTGCCTGCTGTGTGACCCAGCGCATGGACCCTGGCCACCCCCCACCCCCCCGTGCAACACACAACCTCCCGGCCACACCCCCTGTGCAACACGGCCACACCCCACATGCAACACACACAGAGACCCTGGCTACACCCCTGAGCAACACACACAGAGCCCCCGGCCACACCCCCGTGCAACATACACATGGACACACCCCACGTGCAACACACAGAGAGCATGGGAGTGTACCCGGGGGCAACACACACATGGCCTCAGTCACACCATCAAAGTAACACACACACCCCGGCTACACCCCACATCCAACACACACGGTTCCGGACCCCACACAACTCTGCAGCAGTGCCCAGTCCCCCACCCTCCGGCCCTTCCTCGTCACCCCCCCACACCCCTCAGCACCTGACACTGACCCAGCTCCATCATACCCCAGCCCCCCAAGACCCATCCCCCCAGCCCCATCACACCCCCAGGCCCCAGACTAGCCCCATCACACCCCAACCCCATCACACCCCACATCCCCCCAACACTGGCCCAGTCCCATTACACCCAAGCCCCCGACCCCCCGTCCTGCCCCACATCTTCCGTGTCCCCAACACTGGCCCAGCCCCATCACACCCCAGCCTCCTGCCCCCCGCCCTGCCCCACATCCTCCGTGCCCCCAACACTGGCCCAGCCCCATCAAACCCCAGCCCCCCAACACTGGCCCAACCCCATCACACCCCAGCCTCCCGCCCCGCCCCGCCCCGCCCCACATCCTCCGTGTCCCCAACAGTGGCCCAGCCCCATCACACCCCAGCCTCCCGCCCCCCGCCCTGCCCCACATCCTCCGTGCCCCCAACACTGGCCCAGCCCCCCAACACTGGCCCAGCCCCATCACACCCCAGCCCCCGAGCCGTGCCTGCCCGTCTGGGCCCCCACCACCTTCGGGGCCAGAGGAGCCGGCGAGCGGACCCGCCCTACCTGAGCCGAGCCGAGCCGAGCCGCGCCGCGCCGCTCACACTGCGGCTGCAGAGCGTGTGACATAATCCGGAGTCAGACCCCTCCCTCCGCCGCCCCTCCCCCCGCGCCGGCCCCTCCCTGGGCGGGCAGCGCGGCGGGGTCGGAGCGGGGAGGCAGGACGCCTGGGTCCCTCCCGAGCCGGGCAGGGCCCCCCGCAACCCCCGGGAGGGGCCAGCAGCTGCACGTCGCATGCCCGGGCCCAGGGCTGCGGGGGGGAGTGAGGGGCACCGGTGGGGCTGTGGGGGGGGGAGTGAGGGGCACCGGCGGGGCTGTGGGGGGGGAGTGAGGGGCACCGGCAGGGCTGGGGGGGGGAGTGAGGGGCACCGGTAGGGCTGTGGGGGGCAGGGGCTGTGGGGGGGGAGTGAGGGGCACCGGCAGGGCTGGGGGGGAGTGAGGGGCACCGGCAGGGCTGGGGGGGCAGGGGCTGTGGGGGGGGAGTGAGGGGCACTGGCAGGGCTGCGGGGGGAGTGAGGGGCACCGGTGAGGCTGAGGGAGGCAGGGCTGGGGGGGGGGGAGTGAGGGGCACCAGCGAGGCTGGGGGGGCAGGAGCTGTGGGGGGGGGAGTGAGGGGCACTGGCGGAGCTGTGGGGGGCAGGGGCTGTGGGGGAGGAGTGAGAGGCACCGGCGGGGCTGTGGGGGGGGAGTGAGGGGCACTGGCAGGGCTCGGGGGGGCAGGGGCTGCGGGCGGGAGTGAGGGGCACCGGCGGGGCTGTGGAGGGCAGGGGCTGTGGGGGGGGAGTGAGGGGCACCGGCAGGGGCTGTGGGGGGGGAGTGAGGGGCACTGGCAGGGCTGGGGGGGGAGTGAGGGGCACCGGTGAGGCTGAGGGAGGCAGGGCTGGGGGGGGAGTGAGGGGCACCAGCGAGGCTGGGGGGGCAGGAGCTGTGGGGGAGGAGTGAGAGGCACCGGTGGAGCTGTGGGGGGGGAGTGAGGGGCACTGGCAGGGCTCGGGGGGGCAGGGGCTGCGGGCGGGAGTGAGGGGCACCGGCGGGACTGTGGAGGGCAGGGGCTGTGGGGGGGGAGTGAGGGGCACCGGCAGGGCTGGGGGGGGGAGTGAGGGGCACCAGCAGGGCTGTGGGGGGCAGGGGCTGGGGGGGGAGTGAGGGGCACCGGCGGGGCTGTGGGGGGCAGGGGCTGTGGGGGGGAGTGGGGGGCACCGGCGGGGCTGTGGGGGGGAGTGAGGGGCACTGGTGGGGCTGTGGGGGGGAGTGAGGGGCACCGGCGGGGCTGTGGGGGGCAGGGGCTGTGGGGGGGGAGTGAGGGGCACTGGCAGGGCTGGGGGGGGAGTGAGGGGCACCGGCGGGGCTGTGGGGGGGAGTGAGGGGCTCCGGCGGGGCTGTGGGGGGGAGTGAGGGGCTCCGGCGGGGCTGTGGGGGGGAGTGAGGGGCACCGGCGGGGCTGTGGGGGGGAGTGAGGGGCACCGGTGGGGCTGTGGGGGGCAGGGGCTGTGGGGGGGGGAGTGAGGGGCACCGGTGGGGCTGTGGGGGGCAGGGGCTGTGGGGGGGGGAGTGAGGGGCACCGGCGGGGCTGTGGGGGGCAGGGGCTGTGGGGGGGGAGTGAGGGGCACTGGCAGGGCTGGGGGGGGAGTGAGGGGCACCGGCGGGGCTGTGGGGGGCAGGGGCTGTGGGGGGGGAGTGAGGGGCACTGGCAGGGCTGGGGGGGGAGTGAGGGGCACCGGCGGGGCTGTGGGGGGGAGTGAGGGGCTCCGGCGGGGCTGTGGGGGGGAGTGAGGGGCACCGGTGGGGCTGTGGGGGGCAGGGGCTGTGGGGGGGGGGAGTGAGGGGCACCGGTGGGGCTGTGGGGGGCAGGGGCTGTGGGGGGGGGAGTGAGGGGCACCGGCGGGGCTGTGGGGGGCAGGGGCTGTGGGGGGGGAGTGAGGGGCACTGGCAGGGCTGGGGGGGGAGTGAGGGGCTCCGGCGGGGCTGTGGGGGGGAGTGAGGGGCTCTGGCAGGGCTGTGGGGGGGAGTGAGGGGCTCTGGCGGGGCTGGGGGGGGGGGAGTGAGGGGCACCGGCCCTGCCAGGAGTCCTCTCTGCTGGGGCAGCCTGGAGCCCTCAGCCCCCGCGTCCTGCTCAGCCCCCAGCACCTCTGGGCAGGACGCCCGGACTGGGCACATCCACAGACCGGTGCCTGGCCAGGGGGCCAGGGGCTGATGGGTGCAGGCTGGACACACCCCATTGGGCACCTCAATGAGTCACCTCCCCCAGGTGCCCCTCCCCCACCAGCACCCAGCGCCTGATGACATCACCATGATGTCACCAGCTGCATCTGCCCCAGAGCTCTGATGTCATCACCTGCCGAGTCCCTAGCCCTGCCTGCTGCCCCTGTACCCCCCGCCCCCTCTGCCCCCCCAGCCCTGCCGGTGCCCCTCACTCCCACCCCCCGCCCTGCCTGCTGCCTCTGCCCCCCCCGCCCTGCCAGTGCCCCTCACTCCCGCCCCGCAGCCCCTGCCCCCAGCCCTGCTCGGGCCCCTCCTGGCCTGCAGTGCAGCATGGGGCTGTCCCTGGCAGGCGGAAGAGCCCTCTCCAAGGCCTGTGACCCCCTCCAGCTGACCGGGCATGTCCCCTGCAGGCCAGGGCCTGCCTGTGCTGGACTCCCGGGTTCTCTCTGGCTGGGGGGTCTGGGAAAGCACTCGGGGCAGCCGGGTGCCCCCGCCTTACCCTGCTGGGCAGAGCCGGGCAGGGTGAATGGAGAGGGCAGAAACCCCCTGCCAGAGGGTTGCTAGACCTGCAGGATGGTGGGGCTGGACTAAGATTTGTGGCTCCCTCATGTCCACTCTGGGTGGGGACGGGGCTGCAGGCTCATAGGGCAGGAGAACACGTAGCCAGCCCAGGAAGCCCCATCTGACCTGGGGGGGCCTGCAGTCACTCAGTTTGCCCGGGGGGGGGGGGAATTCTGTGTCCTGTGCTGTTCGTAATGACTCTGTGGGTGGGTGCCTCAGTTTCCCTGGCCACAGCACACTGTCTAGATGGGGAGGGGGAGGCCAGGCAGGGGGAGGAATGTGCTGAGGCAGGGGGCTGCGGGTGCAGTGTAGTGGGGGTGTTGTCCACACTTGTCGAACACCCTCTTGTAGTCCTGTGTTCACTCTTTGCTGGTGCGTGTGTGTGTGTGTGTGTGTGTGTGTGTGCGCGCGCGCGCGTCTCAGCTCCCCCCCCAGCACTCTCTGCGTGGGGGGGGGAAGGGAGAGGCTGAGCAGGACTCACCCCAGGTGTGTGTGTGTGTGTGCCTCAGCTCCCCCCCAGCACTCTCTGCGTGGGGGGGGGAAGGCTGAGCGGGACTCACCCCAGGTGTGTGTTGGGCCAGACACCGAGATCACAACCCCCGGCCAGGCACAAAGAGCGGGGGGAGGGTCAGTCTGGGCTGGCTAGGAGGAGTGAGGAGGGGGAGAGCAGGAAGGGGGTGAGGGGCCCGGGGGCCCTTCCCCCCAGAGGAATGAGGCTGCCTGCCCTGGGTCCCTGTGCCGACATGGATCCGATGCTGCGCCGTGTCCCTGGGACCCAAAAAACCTTCTGTTCCACCTGCCGCCGGAGAATCCCCTCTGGCTGCGGGTGGGGTGCAGGGGCAGGGACACCCCGTCTGCCCACAGCAGCCAGGGCCAGGTGTCCCGGCTCACAGGCGGTGCCCACACTAGGCCCCTCAGCTCCTGGGCAGAACCCCCCTTTCCAGTGCGGCACCCCCTTCTTGGGGAGCCCCTCCCCCCCTTTCCCGGGGGGCCACTCCAGTGCGGCGACCCTCTCTTGGGGGGCCCCTCTCCCCTGGGGGGTCCGCCCCTCCCCCTCTGGAACGGCGCCTCTCAGGGCCTCCAGCTGCCTGCCTCTGCCGTGAGCCCCTTGGGGGTCCCCTCCCTCTGGCCCCCCGGCGCCCCAGTCCCAGAGGGGATAGCGCCCCCCTGTTCTCCAGCCCAGAGCGACTCCCAGCCAGCACCCAGCAGGAGGGGTTATGGAGCTGTGAACGCAGCAGCGGATCCCTCAGGCCAGTCGGCCTGGGCCCCCCGGCCCTGGTCAGTCTCCCCTGCAGCCGGCTGAGTCCTGCCTGCCCTGCCCTCAGCCCCCCAAAAACAGCCCCCGTCTCCCAGCAGAGCCTCCAATACCCGCAGCAAGAGCCCCTCCCCCACCATTGTCTTCTCCCCAGGTAAGAGGGTCGCCCGGGCCCCTCTTCTCCCCTCCCCCCCCCGTCCAACCTTCTCCCCTCGCTGGGGTCAGCTGGGCCGGTCGCCGGGGTCCCCCCTGCAGCCCCTTGTCTGGCGTCTGCCAGAACCGGCCGTGTCCTCTGAGCAGGGTCGGGGGCACCAGGGCACCAGACCCCAGGCTCCAGTTCTGGGCTGTTCCCTGCAACAACAAGCTAACTCCCTTTTTCACATTGAACCAGTAACATCCGACACTGAGCCCCCCTGTGTGCAACACCCCCCTGAACCCCCAAAACTCCCCCCTTGTCCCATTGAACTAGTAACATCCAGCACTGAGCCCCCCGTGTGCAACACCCCCCGAATCCCCAAAACTGCCCCCTTGTCACATTGAACCAGTAACATCCGGCACTGAGCCCCCCTGTGTGCAACACCCCCCCGAACCCCCAAAACTGCCCCCTTGTCACACTGAACTAGTAACATCTGGCACTGAGCCCCCCTGTGTGCAACACCCCCCCTGAACTCCCAAAACTGCCCCCTTGTCACATTGAACCAGTAACATCCGGCACTGAGCCCCCCTGTGTGCAACACCCCACTCGAACCCCCAAAACTGCCCCCTTGTCACATTGAACTAGTAACATCCGGCACTGAGCCCCCCTGTGTTCAACACCCCCCCTGAACCCCCAAAACTGCCCCCTTGTCACATTGAACCAGTAACATCCGACACTGAGCCCCCCTGTGTGCAACCCCCCCCCCGAACCCCCAAAACTGCCCCCTTGTCACATTGAACCAGTAACATCCGGCACTGAGCCCTCCTGTGTGCAACACCCCCCTGAACCCCCAAAACTGCCCCCTTGTCACACTGAACCACTAACATCCGGCACTGAGCCCTCCTGTGTGCCACATCCCCCTGAACCCCCAAAACTGCCCCCTTGTCACATTGAACCAGTAACATCCGGCACTGAGCCCCCCCTGTGTGCAACAGCCCCCCGAACCCCCAAAACTGCCCCCTTGTCACATTGAACCACTAACATCCGGCACTGAGCCCCCCTGTGTGCAACACCCCCCCTGAACCCCCAAAACTGCCCCCTTGTCACATTGAACCACTAACATCCGGCACTGAGCCCTCCTGTGTGCAACATCCCCCTGAACCCCCAAAACTGCCCCCTTGTCACATTGAACCAGTAACATCCGGCACTGAGCCCCCCTGTGTGCAACACCCCCCCTGAACCCCCAAAACTGCCCCCTTGTCACATTGAACCACTAACATCCGGCACTGAGCCCTCCTGTGTGCAACACCCCCCCCCGAACCCCCAAAACTGCCCCCTTGTCACATTGAACCAGTAACATCCGACACTGAGCCCCCCTGTGTGCAACACCCCCCCCGAACCTCCAAAACTGCCCCCTTGTCACATTGAACCAGTAACATCCGGCACTGAGCCCTCCTGTGTGCAACACCCCCCCCCGAACCCCCAAAACTGCCCCCTTGTCACATTGAACCACTAACATCCGGCACTGAGCCCTCCTGTGTGCAACATCCCCCTGAACCCCCAAAACTGCCCCCTTGTCACATTGAACCAGTAACATCCGGCACTGAGCCCCCCTGTGTGCAACACCCCCCCTGAACCCCCAAAACTGCCCCCTTGTCACATTGAACCACTAACATCCGGCACTGAGCCCTCCTGTGTGCAACACCCCCCCTGAACCCTCAAAACTGCCCCCTTGTCACATTGAACCACTAACATCCAGCACTGAGCCCTCCTGTGTGCAACACCCCCCCTGAACCCCCAAAACTGCCCCCTTGTCACATTGAACCAGTAACATCCGACACTGAGCCCCCCTGTGTGCAACACCCCCCCTGAACCCTCAAAACTGCCCCTGCCCTCACATCTCTCCCCCTTCGAGAGCAAACTGAGCAGGGTCCCCCCGCCCGTGACCTGGGGAAGTTCGAGCCCTGCCCCAGGACAAAGCATCAGCTGTGACATTGGCATTCCCCTTAACACGGCCCCTCCTGGTGCAGCCCTGCAGGAGCCGGCCCCATCTCGGCCGCTCGGCCTCGGCCCCTTGGTCAGGTGCAGGCAGGTTGGGGGGGTCGGTCACACGGGGAGATGGTCCCCACACAGACAGGGCTGCAGCGTTTTAAGGCCCCCCCCAGAGCCGGGCGCCCTGCTCCCTGGCCATGTCGTGCTGCTGCTCAGGTAACACTGGGGCGTCGCTCCCCCTTGGGGTCAGTTTGCATCAGCCCCCCCCCCCCCCCCGCAGCCCCGTGTCGGAGGCGTCAGTGAGCCCCAGGGCGGGTTTGCTACAGTCCGGGTGACCAGCCCCGGGCCCTGGCTGAGGCCTCGTTCAGCGCCCCCAGAGCCCCCGGCACTGCTTGGTCCAGACCCCGCGCCGGGCCGGCCCTTCCTGCACAGCTCTGTCAGGGGAGTGGCTAGGGTGCTAAAATGGGGCATGAACCTCTGGTAGCACCCGGC
The DNA here is from genome assembly GCA_032595735.1 of Pelochelys cantorii. Classification (NCBI taxonomy): domain Eukaryota; kingdom Metazoa; phylum Chordata; order Testudines; family Trionychidae; genus Pelochelys; species Pelochelys cantorii. The sequence continues at coordinate 12,952,952 of CM064358.1, read as the reverse complement.
CCTCCCAATGAGAGCCTGGCCCTGCTGCTTAGTCTGGGGGGGGGCCAGTCCTGGATGGCTTCCACCTTAGCCGGCTCTGGCTTCAGCCGGCTGCTCCCTGCCTTGTGGCCCAGACACGTCACCTCGGCCATCCCCACCTGCACTTCCCGGCTTTTACGGTCAGCCCGGCCTCCTGGAGACGGCCCAGCACCTTCTTCACCTGGACCACGTGGTCCTCCTAGGCCTGGCTACAGACACAGATATCATCAACATAAGCCAAAGCCAAGTTCTCCCTCCCCCTCAGTAACTGACCCACCAGGCGCTGGGAGGGGGCCGGGCCCCCTTGAGGCCAAAAGGCAGGACCAGGAACTCAAAAAGCCCTATTGGGGTGATGAAGGCCGACTTCACCCTGGCCTCCGGGTCCAAGGCACCTGCCAGTCCGCTTTGGTCAGGTCCATAGTAGTGAGGAACCGCCCCCCCCCCCAACTTGTCTAGGATTTCATAGAATCATAGAACCACAGAGCTGGAAGAGACCTCAGGAGGTCATTGAGTCCAGCCCCCTGCCCTAGGCAGGACCAATCCCAACTGAATTGTCATGGAATAAACACACACTAGTTTTAGGGTTCAGGGCAGATAGAACCACTTTATTCTACAGCTGTAGGGGGAGGATGCAGAGCGGCAGGGGGTTAGCCCTTACCGATACGAGCCCCCCCGCTTTACTCAAATACCAGAATTTATATACCTTCTACTACTTCTGCTATGGAATTTTACAGAGAAAAAGAGGAACTTTACACAAGGTACATAACAGGAAATTTGGAAAAGGGAAGCAAGGCAAACTTGTTTCATAGAAGGGGTTCAATCAAAGGCGAGAGCAGACAAATCTTTGGTAACTAGGCAACGAGACAAAATGTGGTAAGCCTTGCAGTTTCAATTAAAAGCTCGCTTCTGACGTGGTACATACTGCGTATGGCCTGTTACATTGTCCAAACTTTGCTGGGATAGTTAGGCCAACTTCCACAAAATCAACCCAGCCAGGGCTTTGTCAAGCCGAGACTTCAACACCTCTAGGGATGGAGATTCCACCCCCTCCCTAGGGAACCCAGCCCAGTGCTTCACCACCCTTCTAGTGAAATAGTTTTTCCTAATGTCCAACCTGGACCTCTCCCACCACAACTTGAGCCCATTGCTCCTTGTTCTGCCATCGTCACTACTGAGAACAGCCTCTCCCCAGCCTCTTTGGAACCTCCCTTCAGGGAGTTGAAGGCTGCTCTCAAATCCCCCCTCACTCTTCGCTTCTGCAGACTAAACAAACCCAACTCCCTCAGCCTCTCCTCATAGGTCGTATGCTCCAGCCCCCTAATCATTTTGGTCGCCCTCCGCTGGACCCTCTCCAATGTGTCCACATCCTTTTTGTAGTGGGGGGCCCAGAACTGGACACAATACTCCAGATGTGGCCTCACCAGAGCTGAATAAAGGGGAATAATCACTTCTCTGGATCTGCTGGCAATGGTCCTCTTAATGCACCCTTATATGCCATTAGCCTTCTTGGCTACAAGGCGCCCTGTTGATCATCTCCAGCTTCTCATCCACTGCAATCCCCAGGTCCTTTTCTGCAGAACTGCTGCTTAGCCAGTGGGTCCCCAGCCTGTACCAATGCTTGGGATTCTTCCGCCCCAAGAGCAGGACTTGTTGAACTTCATCAGATTTCTTGTGGCCCAATCCTCCAATTTGTCTAAGTCACTCTGGACCCTCTCCCGGCCCTCCAGCGTATCTACCTCTCCCCCTAGCTTAGTGTCATCCGCAAACTTGCTGAGGGTGCAATCCATCCCCTCATCCAGGTCATTAAGAAAGATAAACAAAACCGGTCCAAGAACCAATCCTTGGGGCACTCTGCTAGAAACCGACCGCCATCCTGACATCAAGCAGTTGATCACTACCCGCTGGGCCCAGCCTTCCAGCCAGCTTTCTATCCATCTCACCGTCCATTTAGCCAATCCACATTCCCTTAACTTGCTGGCAAGAATATTGTGGGAGACTGTATCAAAAGCCTTGCTAAAGTCAAGGTATATCACACCCACTGACTTTCCCATGTCCACAGAGCCAAGTACCTCATCATAGAAGCTAATCAGATTGGTCAGGCATGACTTGCCCTTGGTGAATCCATGTTGACTATTCCTGATCACTTTCCTCTCCTCCAAGTGCCTCAGAATGGATTCCTTGAGGATCCCCTCCATGATTTTTCCAGGGACTGAGGTAAGACTGACCTGCCTATAGTTCCCTGGATCGTCCTTCTTCCCTTTCTTAAAGATGGACACTACATTTGCCTTTTTCCAATCATCCCGGATCTCTCCTTGTGGATAAATCCCTCTAATATTATCACTCTCATATAACTTTGTATTAAGATCTTATCCTTTTAGATATCTTTGTTAAGTGTCTTATAGAATCTCTGTAACATTTCTCCTATAACTTTGTATTAAGAGAAACTTTCCTTTATATATATATATATAGATAGATCTTTTAAGAAAAAAATGTCTTTTGAGCTCTCCCCTTTCCTTGACTGCCCTGTTGAAATGAATGAGGTGTGAATGGAGAATGAAAGGGGGGCACCTCCAGCAGCAGTTGCAAGAGTGGAGAGGGTCTGGGAGCAGGACCCAAGACAATCCCTGTGCAGTGAGCTCATTAAGAAGACTGGACAGACAGACGCCTTGGGAGTCCAGCAGCAAGTGCCTGCCCTTGGAAGAACTCTCTTTGAAGCAGCATTAGGAAAGCCGAGGTGATGACTAATTGGCTGCATGAGAGGGATAAATAGGAGGCATCTTGCAGAGGGACCCCGGGTTTTCGTCTTGTCAACATGGGAGCATCGATTCGGATCGGCAGAAGCCCGGCTCCACCCCTCCCCCACCTAACTCACCTGGCCAGTGCAGTGAGGGGGAGCAACTTTTGGTAACAACAAGACGGAGTGTGCATGTGTGTGTGTGAGAATGAGTGCTGGAGTGAGTGTCATGTGTCATATGCATATGACAAGTATTGATTGATCTATGTAGGCTCAATAAATGTGGCATGCTGCCTTATCCCCCTGAAAAAGATCCCGGGTGCTTCTTTTAAGCTCAACATCCTGATCTCCACGACTTTTCAAAGATAATGGCCAAAGGCTCTGCAATGACATTTGCCAACCCCCTCAGTACCCTTGAATGCATTAAGTCCAGGCCCATGGATTTGTGTATGTTTAGCTTTTCTAAATAGTTCTTAACCTGTTCTTTCCCCACCAAGGGCTGTCGATCTTCATCCCATCTTGCGTCACTTAGCGCATTAATCTGGGAGCTGACCTTGTCTATGAAGACAGAGGCAAAGAAAGCATTGAGTGCTTCAGCTTTCCCCACATCATCTGTCACTAGGTTACCACCCTAATCCATTAAGGGCCCCACACCCTCTCTGATCACCCTCTTATTGCTAATATGCCTGTAGAAACCTTTCTTGTTACCCTTCACATCCTTAGCCAGACGCAATTCCAATTGCGTTTTCGCCTTCCTGATAACCCCCCGGCATTCTCGAGCTATACATTTAAACCCCTCCCTAGTCATCTGTCCAAGTTTCCACTTTTTGTAAGCTCCCTTTTTGTGCTTAAGTTCACCAAGGACGTCCCCTGTAAGCCAATCCGGTCTCCTACCATGTTTGCCTCTCTTGCTGCGCATCGGGATGGTTTCTTTCTGTGCCTTCAATAAGGCTTCTTTAAAATACTGCCAGCTCTCCTGGACTCCTTTCCCCCTCATGTTAGCATCCCGGGGGATTCTGCCCATCAGGTCTCTGAGGGAGTCAGTCTGCTTTTCTGAAGTCCAAGGTGTGTATTTTACTACTCTCCTTTCTTCCTTTGGTCAGGATCCTGAAATCGACCATCTCATGATTTCATCAGTCCCGGGCATGGGGTCGGCATCGGACACGGTGAGGGCGTTGAGTTTCCGATAGTCCACGCAGAACCGGATTGTTCCACCCTTCTTGGGGACCAGCACCACTGGGGCGGCCCAGGGGCTGGAGGAGGTGGGTTGCCCCAAAAGCCAGCATGTCCCCAACCTCCCTCCCCAGATCCCGGGTGGCTTTCCCAGGGACACGGAATGGGGTACACTGGATAGGGAATGGGCCCGTCTCTACCCGGTGCACAGCCAGGTTAGCGAGCCCGGGCCGGGAGGAGAACAGCTGCTGGTGGGAACGCAGCACTTCCCTGATCTCTGCCTGCTGGGCCGGGGTGAGCTGGTCCGAAAGGGGAATTGACTCCAGCGGGGCACCAGCCTCGGCCTCTGGGAGGAGACCCATCAGGGGATCCTCCCCCTGCCACACACAGCCAGCACCAACCTCTCCCTGTCCCAGTACGGCTTCGTCATGCTGCCATGGTCACCCGCTGGCGGTGGCCCCGGTTGGGCAGCTCCACTCCAGAGCTCACCTCGTTACCTGTCTGACGACCTGGAAGGGACCGTCCCAGGCCTGCAGCTTGTTCCTACACCATCACTTGATCCCCGGTGGCGTAGGAGCAGGCACGTGCCGAGCGGTCATACCCGGCCTTCTGCCTTCTCTGTGCCTGGGCCAGGTTCTCCCTGGCCAGGCCCATGAGCTCAGCGAGCCTTTCCCGGAAGGTCAGTACGTAACTCCACCACTGACTCGCCGTCCGGAGAGGCCTCCCCCTCCCATTCATCCCTCAGCAGGTCTAGGGGGCCCCTCACCCTTCTCCCTACAGCAGCTCAACCGGGGAGAACCCCGTGGGTTCCTGGGGCACTTCCCTGTCCGCAAACAGCAGGTGGGTGAGTCCTCGTCCCAGGCCTGGGGGTGCTGGTCCATAAAGGGTTCCAGCATTCGTTTGGGCGTCCCATTAAACCTCTCCACCAGCCCGTTGGTCTGGGGGTGATACGCTGAGGGCCAGGTGTGCTGGACCCCGCACTTCTCCCACAAACACCGGAGCAGGGCCGACATGAAGTGGGACACCTGGTCCTGAGGACCTCCTGGGGGAACCGCACCCGGCTGAACATGGTCAGCAGCGCGTCTGCCACCGTGTCTGCCTCGCTAGGGGCAGAGTCGCAGCCTTGAGGCTGTGGGTAGCGAAATCCACCCCCACCAGGACGTATTTCTTCCCCGTCCGGGTCGCCCTGCTCAGGGGCCCCACTAGATCCATCGCCACCTTCTGGAAGGCTCCTGTATGATGGGCAGAGGCCTCAGGGCTGCTTTGCACTTGTCCTGGGCTTTCCCCAGTCTCTGGCAGGCGTAACGGGCCCTGCAATCCCGGTGAACAGTGTCAAAGACCCCGGGCCAGTAAAAGTTCTGCAGCAGCCTCTGCCTGGGGCCGGACTCCTTGGTGGCCCGAAAAGGGAATATCGTGGGCTAGGAACAGCAGCCTGTGGCGGTACCTCTGGGGCACCCCTGGCTGCCTCCTCACCTCCTAGGATTCAGTTTGTCCCGGGCCGGTCTATTCCCAGTACAGGAATAGACAACACCCCCCTCTGGACCCCCAAAACTGCCCCCTTGTCACACTGAACCAGTAACATCTGGCACTGAGCCCCCCCTGTGTGCAACACCCCCCCCCAAGCCTCCAAAACTGCCCCCTTGTCCCACTGAACCAGTAACATCCGGCACTGAGCCCCCCTGTGTGCAACACCCCTCTGAACCCCCAAAACTGCCCCCTTGTCCCACTGAACCAGTAACATCTGGCACTGAGCCCCCCTGTGTGCAACACCCCTCTGAACCCCCAAAACTGCCCCTGCCCTCACAGAAGGAATGGAGGAGGGAACCATCCCGTTGCCGGTTCTCAGCTCCTGGAGAAGAGGCTGGGGACCGTGTCCTGCGCAGCCTGGCTGAGAGCCATTGATGGAGCCAATCTCCATGGATTTAGCTAGTTCTTCTTTGAGCCCTGTTATAGTCCCAGCCTTCGCAATGTCCTCTGGCGAGGAGTTCCACAGTTTGACTGTGCGCTGCACGAAAAACTTCCTTTGGTTTGTTTAAACCTGCTGCTTATTAGTTTCATTTGGTGACCCCTAGTTCTTATATTGTGAGAACAAGTAAGTAACTTTTCCCTATTCGCTTTCTCCACACCAGTCGTGATTTTATAGACCTCTAGCATAGCTCCCCTTAGCCTCCTCTTTTCTAAGCTGAAAAGTCCAAGTCTTTTTAATCTCTTCTCATATGGGACCCGTTCCAAACCCCTCAGCATTTTGGTTGCCCTTCTCTGAACCTTTTCCAGTGCCAAGATACCTTTTCCGAGACAAAGCGACCCCAATCGCTTCATCTGGCGAGATCTTTTGGAAGCTCTTCGCAGGCTGCTTTGGTCTCAACTATCTTCAGCAGTTTGGTCTCATCTGCAAATTTTGCCACCTGTTTACCCAGATCATTTATAAATCGGTTGAATAGGCTGAGTCCCAGGATGGACCCTTGGGGACCCCACTCGTTACCCCTCTCCTCTCGGAAAACTGGCCATTTAGTCCTCCCCTTTGTGTCCTGTCTGTTAACCAGTTCTCAATCCACGAAAGGACCTTCCCTCCTATCCCACAACTAACTTTGCTTGAGAGCCCTTGGTGAGGGGCCTTGCCAAAGGCTGTCTGGCTATCCACGTACACTGCATCCCCCTGGTCCACGTGCCCGTGGACCCCCCAGAGAACTCGAGTTGCTTGGGGAGGCCGGGTTTCCCGCCACAGAAACCGCGCTGCCTCTGCCCCAACGAGCCGGGTGGGTCTGTGAGCTCTGAAGCCAGGAGCAGCGGCCGGGAGCGGGAGGGCTGGTCTGTGCGCGGCGAGGACGCGCGAAGGGCAGGGCCTGCTTGCAGCAAGGGGGCGTGTGAAGGCTGAGGTGGGTGGCTCAGGGCAAGGGGCGGGTTACCAGGGCTGCCCGTGGCAACAGCGCTCCTACCGGGGAGGGGAGATCCGGGTTTGCGCGCTTGTCGGGTGGGGTTGGGGCTCCGTGGCCGGTCCCAGCCTGCAGCTTCCTCCCCCGGCCTGCAGCTGCTCCGGGGGGGTTTGTGGGGGCAGTGGCCCCCCCTCCTGCAGCTGGTTGGCGGGGCGGCTCTCTGCGGGCTGGCCCCAATCTCCAGATGCCTCTCCACCCTACAGCTGGTGGGGGGCACTTCGGGAGCTACCCCCAGCCTCTGTCAGCCTGTTGGGGGTGCTCCAGGGTGGGGGCGGGAGGCTCCTTCCAGGGGAGCAGCTGGCAGGCAGAAGGTGGAGCCCAGCCCAGCTGGCCACGCCCTTGGCACTGTAGCTGCCCCCCGGGCCTCCCTGCTCTGCCCTCCCTTTGCACATGCTGGGAGCTTGTCTGTGGGCCTGGCCCCACTGCACCCTGGGCTGGGCCTGTGCCAGGCGGGAGCAGGGCTATTCCACGTGGGAAACACGGGGGCCATGGTGACATGCACAGCACGTACCACAATTCAAGCGTGGTCACATCGACATGCAAATCTATGCAAATTGCTTCTTGCCCACGGCTGGGCGTGAATATGAAGATGAAGGTAGAACCGGGCGGCTCGCAGGCCCCGCCTAAGTCGGTTCTGCTAATAGTGACACAAGGCAACATCCCCCCCTTCCCCGCAACAGCCCAGGCATGGGGCTGGCGGACCCACAGCGACCAGAGACCGGTCCATGTGCTTGCCGCTGGGGGGCGTTCCCAGCATAGGCCATGCTCCAAGGACCCCCCCACGGGTGCGTGGACCGACCCCCCCCGTAGACGTGTGGACCCCGTGTGAACCCAACCCCCTTGCGGGCGCGTGGACCCCGTGTAACCCAACTACTCCGTGGGCGTGTGGATCCTGTGTAACCCAACCACTCCGTGGGCGCGTGGACCCCATGTAACCCAACCTCCCTGCAGGCACATGGACCCCGTGTGAACCCAAACTCCTGTGGACCCAACCCCCCTGCGGGCGCGTGGACCCTGTGTAACCCAACCCCCCTGTGGGCGCGTGGACCCCGTGTAACCCAACCACACCGTGGGCGCATGGACCCCGGGTGAACCCAACCCCCCCGTGGGCGTGTGGACCGAACCCCCTCATGGGCGCGTGTTGGGAGCCCTGGGCTAGGGCCAGCTGCCTGCCCCATGGGGTGGCGCTTGCCCTTGCCGGGGGGCGGCGTTCTCGAAGAAACGGACTCGCCGGCGGACAGACACTGTCCGTGAGCTCTGCGGAGCCCAGCCCTCTGCTCAGAGCGGGAGGGTCTCTGGGCCAGGCCCCCTGCCCCAGCCAGGCGCGGGGGCAGGACAGGCAGCGGTGGGTTCCAGAGCCGCCCTTTGGCCAAGGGGTCATCCCTGCTCGGCCCGGACACCAGCCACGGGGGCGGGGCTGCAGAGCTCCCCGTTAATGCCCTGAACACGGCCCCTCCTGCCTTTGCACCCCAACCCGAGCTTGGGGCCTGGCTGGCTCCTCAGCTGCAGCAGCTGGTCCCTGGCTCCGGGCCCCCCCCCCAGGCTGGCAGGTCCTGACTCCTATGACAAGTCTGTGCGGCCCTGGCACCTGAGAGACCTTCTCCTCTACCTGCTGCCTGAGAGTCCCGCCTGGCTGCTCCCCCCACCCTGGGGCAGGACTCTGGGGCCACCCCCCCCGCCCGCTTCAGGGCTCTTCAGCAGCTTGCTCCAAAACCTCAGCCCCAGGCCCTCAGCCTGGGGCCATGCCCCGGCTCCGTCACTTACACAGCCCGGCTCCGGCCTCTGCGGCAGAGAATTCCCGGTCCCGGAGGGAGTGGGGGCGTCTCCGCCCTGCTCCGTTCCACAGCAGCACTACCATCCTGCTGCAACCCAGATGCGCCTCAGTTTCCCTGGGCACCATGCCGCTCCCTGCCTGGGGATGGGGATTTCGGGGTGGCCTCCCCCCACACACTGGCCCAGGCCCTTCGGCCCCTGAGTGGGGGGGGGGGGGAGCGGCCAGGCGACACCTTGTGTCCAGGAAGCAGGACAAGGGCAGGGGGAGATGAGGCTGCTGGGTGGGTGAGGGGGTCTCAGCTGGCTTGGGGGCAGGGAGGAGGCAGGGCCCTGGCTTGGGGAGCAGGGCCCTGGCCTGGGCTGTCCTGGTGGCTCCTGGTGCCGGTTCTGCCAAGTCTGTTCTCCACTGTGTCCCTGTCGCCTCAGCCCCCCCCCGTGCTCCCACCAGCTGAGCCCCACGCCTGGCTGGGGGGCAGTCCCCCCACTGTTGGAACAGGCAAATTGCCCGCGAGGGCTGCATCAGCTTGGTGTGCGGGCAGCAGCCACAGGGGCCACCTGCCACCTTGCGGGCCGGTGCCACCCAGTGTCATGCCCTGTGCAGTCCCACCCCTTGTGGCCTGGCCCCTTGGCCAGCTGGCGTGTCTGCTCCTGCGCATTCCCTCCCCAGGCTCCGGCCGCTCGCACCGTCTGCCCATCCTGCCCAACCACAGCAGCTCTCTGGTGTGTGTGTGGGGGGGGATTTCCTGCTCTCTGGCGTGTGTGTGTCTGGGAGGGAGCGTGTTTCCCGCTCTCTGGTATGTGTGTGTGTGTGGGGGGGGGGCGGTTCCCGCCCTCTGGTGTGTGTGTGTGTGTGTGGGGGGGGCAGTTCCCGCTCTCTGGTGTGCGTGTGTGTGGGGGGGGGCGGTTCTCGCTCTCTGGTGTGTGTGTGTGTGGGGGGGAGGTGTTCCCACTCTCTGGTGGGTGTGTGGGGGGGATTTCCCGCTCTCTGGCGTGTGTGTGTCTGGGGGGGGGAGCGCATTTCCTGCTCCTTGGCGTGTGTGTGTGTGTGCGTGTGTTCCTGCTCTCTGGTGTGTGTGTGTGTGTGTGTGGGGGGGGGGGGTGTTCCCACTCTCTGGTGTGTGTGTGTGGGGAGGGGGGTTTCCGCTCTCTGGTGAGTGTGTGTGTGTGGGGCGGGTGTTCCCACTCTCTGGTGAGTGTGTGTGTGGGGGGGGGTTTCCCACTCTCTGGTGGGTGTGTGTGGGGGGGTTCCCGCTCTCTGGTGAGTGTGTGTGTGGGGGGGTGTATTCCCACTCTCTGGTGAGTGTGTGTGTGGGGGGGGTTCCCGCTCTCTGGTGAGTGTGTGTGTGTGGGGGGGTGTGTTCCCACTCTCTGGTGTGTGTGTGTGGTGTGTGTTCCCGCTCTCTGGTGTGTGTATGTGGGGGGGGGGGTTTCCCACTCTCTGGTGGGTGTGTGTGGGGGGGTTCCCGCTCTCTGGTGAGTGTGTGTGTGGGGGGGTGTGTTCCCACTCTCTGGTGAGTGTGTGTGTGGGGGGGGGTTCCCGCTCTCTGGTGAGTGTGTGTGTGTGGGGGGGTGTGTTCCCACTCTCTGGTGAGTGTGTGTGTGTGGGGGGGGCGGTTCCCGCTCTCTGGTGTGTGTGTGTGTGTGTGTGTGGCATTTCCTGCTCTCTGGTGTGTGTGTGGGGGGGGGGGAGGAGGGCATTTCCCGCTCTCTGGTGCGTGTGTGTGTGTGTGGGGGGCGGTTCCCGCCCTCTGGTATGTGTGTGTGTGGGGGGGCAGTTCCTGCTCTCTGGTGTGCGTGTGTGTGTTCCCACTCTCTGGTGTGTGTGTGTGTGGGGGGGGGGCGGTTCCCGCTCTCTGGTGCGCGCGTGTGTGTGGGGTGTGTGTGTATGTGTGTGGGGGGGTGTTCCCACTCTCTGGTGAGTGTGTGTGTGTGTGTGTGTGGGGTGTGTGTGTGGGGGGGTGTTCCCACTCTCTGGTGAGTGTGTGTGTGTGGGGGGGTGTTCCCGCTCTCTGGTGAGTGTGTGTGTGTGTGGGGGGGGTTCCTGCTCTCTGGTGAGTGTGTGTGTGTGTGGGGGTGTTCCCGCTCTCTGGTGAGTGTGTGTGTGTGTGGGGGTGTTCCCGCTCTCTGGTGAGTGTGTGTGTGTGGGGGGGTGTTCCCGCTCTCTGGTGAGTGTGTGTGTGTGTGTGGGGGGGTGTTCCCGCTCTCTGGTGGGTGTGTGTGTGTGTGTGGGGGGGTGTTCCCGCTCTCTGGTGGGTGTGTGTGTGGGGGGGTGTTCCCGCTCTCTGGTGGGTGTGTGTGTGTGTGTGTGTGGGGGTGTTCCCGCTCTCTGGTGGGTGTGTGTGTGGGGGGGTGTTCCCGCTCTCTGGTGGGTGTGTGTGTGGGGGGTGGGGATTCCCGCTCTCTGGTGCGCGCGTGTGTGTGTGTGTGTGTGTATGTGTGTGTGTGGGGTGTTCCCACTCTCTGGTGAGTGTGTGTGTGTGTGGGGTGTGTGTGTGGGGGGGTGTTCCCACTCTCTGGTGAGTGTGTGTGTGTGGGGTGTGTGGTGGGGTTTTCCCACTCTCTGGTGAGTGTGTGTGTGTGGGGTGTGTGGTGGGGTTTTCCCACTCTCTGGTGAGTGTGTGTGTGTGGGTGTGTGTGTGTGTGTGTGTGGGGGTGTTCCCACTCTCTGGTGTGTGTGTGGGGGGGGGTTCCCGTTCTCTGGTGAGTGTGTGTGTGTGGGGTGTGTGGTGGGGTTTTCCCACTCTCTGGTGAGTGTGTGTGTGTGGGGTGTGTGGTGGGGTTTTCCCACTCTCTGGTGAGTGTGTGTGTGTGGGTGTGTGTGTGTGTGTGTGTGGGGGTGTTCCCACTCTCTGGTGTGTGTGTGGGGGGGTGTTCCCGCTCTCTGGTGGGTGTGTGTGTGTGTGGGGGGGATTCCCGCTCTCTGGTGGGTGTGTGTGTGTGGGGGGGGGATTCCCGCTCTCTGGTGGGTGTGTGTGTGGGGGGGGGATTCCCGCTCTCTGGTGTGTGTGTGTGGGGGGGGGATTCCCGCTCTCTGGTGGGTGTGTGTGTGTGGGGGGGGGATTCCCGCTCTCTGGTGGGTGTGTGTGGGGGGGGGATTCCCGCTCTCTGGTGGGTGTGTGTGTGTGTGGGGGGGGATTCCCGCTCTCTGGTGTGTGTGTGTGTGTGTGTGTGGGGGGATTCCCGCTCTCTGGTGTGTGTGTGTGTGGGGGGGGGATTCCCGCTCTCTGGTGGGTGTGTGTGTGTGTGGGGGGGTGTTCCCGCTCTCTGGTGGGTGTGTGTGGGGGGGTTCCCGTTCTCTGGTGAGTGTGTGTGTGTGGGGTGTGTGTGTGTGTGGGGGGGTGTTCCCACTCTCTGGTGTGTGTGTGGGGGGGGGGTTCCCGTTCTCTGGTGAGTGTGTGTGTGTGTGTGTGTGGGGGTGTTCCCGCTCTCTGGTGTGTGTGTGTGTGGGGGGGTGTTCCCGCTCTCTGGTGTGTGTGTGTGTGTGTGGGGTTCCCGCTCTCTGGTGTGTGTGTGTGGGGGGGGATTCCCGCTCTCTGGTGGGTGTGTGTGTGTGGGGGGGGGGATTCCCGCTCTCTGGTGGGTGTGTGTGTGTGGGGGGATTCCCGCTCTCTGGTGGGTGTGTGTGTGGGGGGGGATTCCCGCTCTCTGGTGGGTGTGTGTGGGGGGGGGGATTCCCGCTCTCTGGTGGGTGTGTGGGGGGGGGGGCGGTTCCCGCTCTCTGGTGTGTGTGTGTGGGGGGGGGGATTCCCGCTCTCTGGTGTGTGTGTGGGGGGGGGGCGGTTCCCGCTCTCTGGTGGGTGTGTGTGTGTGGGGGCGGTTCCCGCTCTCTGGTGGGTGTGTGGGGGGGGGCGGTTCCCGCTCTCTGGTGGGTGTGTGTGGGGGGGCGGTTCCCGCTCTCTGGTGGGTGTGTGAGGGGGGGGGATTCCCGCTCTCTGGTGTGTGTGTGTGGGGGGGGATTCCCGCTCTCTGGTGGGTGTGTGGGGGGGGGCGGTTCCCGCTCTCTGGTGGGTGTGTGTGTGGGGGGGATTCCCGCTCTCTGGTGTGTGTGTGTGGGGGGGGGATTCCCGCTCTCTGGTGGGTGTGTGTGTGTGGGGGATTCCCGCTCTCTGGTGTGTGTGTGTGTGGGGGGGGGATTCCCGCTCTCTGGTGGCTGTGTGGGGGGGGGGGGTGTTCCCGCTCTCTGGTGGCTGTGTGTGTGGGGGGGTGTTCCCGCTCTCTGGTGGGGGTGTGTGTGTGTGTGGGGTTCCTGCTCTCTGGTGGGGGTGTGTGTGTGTGGGGGGGGGATTCCCGCTCTCTGGTGTGTGTGTGTGGGGGCGGTTCCCGCTCTCTGGTGGGTGTGTGTGGGGGGGGGCGGTTCCCGCTCTCTGGTGGGTGTGTGTGGGGGGGCGGTTCCCGCTCTCTGGTGGGTGTGTGTGTGGGGGGGATTCCCGCTCTCTGGTGGGTGTGTGGGGGGGGGGATTCCCGCTCTCTGGTGGGTGTGTGGGGGGGGGCGGTTCCCGCTCTCTGGTGGGTGTGTGTGTGTGGGGGATTCCCGCTCTCTGGTGTGTGTGTGTGGGGGGGGGATTCCCGCTCTCTGGTGGGTGTGTGTGTGTGGGGGATTCCCGCTCTCTGGTGTGTGTGTGTGGGGGGGGGGATTCCCGCTCTCTGGTGGCTGTGTGTGTGGGGGGGGTGTTCCCGCTCTCTGGTGGCTGTGTGTGTGGGGGGGTGTTCCCGCTCTCTGGTGTGTGTGTGTGTGTGTGGGGTTCCTGCTCTCTGGTGGGGGTGTGTGTGTGTGGGGGGGGGATTCCCGCTCTCTGGTGTGTGTGTGTGGGGGGGATTCCCGCTCTCTGGTGGGTGTGTGTGTGTGGGGGGGGGATTCCCGCTCTCTGGTGGGTGTGTGTGGGGGGGTGTTCCCGCTCTCTGGTGGGTGTGTGTGTGGGGGGGATTCCCGCTCTCTGGTGTGTGTGTGTGGGGGGGGATTCCCGCTCTCTGGTGGGTGTGTGTGTGTGGGGGGGGATTCCCGCTCTCTGGTGGCTGTGTGTGTGGGGGGGTGTTCCCGCTCTCTGGTGGGTGTGTGTGTGTGTGGGGTTCCTGCTCTCTGGTGGGGGTGTGTGTGTGTGTGGGGGGGATTCCCGCTCTCTGGTGGGTGTGTGTGTGTGTGGGGGGGATTCCCGCTCTCTGGTGGGTGTGTGTGTGTGTGTGGGGGGGATTCCCGCTCTCTGGTGGGTGTGTGTGTGTGTGGGGGGGATTCCCGCTCTCTGGTGGGTGTGTGTGTGGGGGGGGATTCCCGCTCTCTGGTGGGTGTGTGTGTGGGGGGATTCCCGCTCTCTGGTGGGTGTGTGCGTGTGTGGGGGGGTGTTCCCGCTCTCTGGTGGGTGTGTGTGTGGGGGGGATTCCCGCTCTCTGGTGGGTGTGTGTGGGGGGGGATTCCCGCTCTCTGGTGTGTGTGTGTGTGGGGGGGGGGATTCCCGCTCTCTGGTGGCTGTGTGTGTGGGGGGGTGTTCCCGCTCTCTGGTGGGTGTGTGTGTGTGTGGGGTTCCTGCTCTCTGGTGGGGGTGTGTGTGTGTGGGGGGGGATTCCCGCTCTCTGGTGTGTGTGTGTGGGGGGGGGGATTCCCGCTCTCTGGTGGGTGTGTGTGTGTGTGTGGGGGATTCCCGCTCTCTGGTGGGTGTGTGTGTGGGGGGGGATTCCCGCTCTCTGGTGGGTGTGTGTGTGGGGGGATTCCCGCTCTCTGGTGGGTGTGTGCGTGTGTGGGGGGGTGTTCCCGCTCTCTGGTGGGTGTGTGTGTGGGGGGGATTCCCACTCTCTGGTGGGTGTGTGTGTGGGGGGGGATTCCCGCTCTCTGGTGGGTGTGTGTGTGTGTGGGGGGGGTGTTCCCGCTCTCTGGTGGGTGTGTGTGTGGGGGGGGGGTGTTCCCGCTCTCTGGTGGGTGTGTGTGTGTGGGGGGGGATTCCCGCTCTCTGGTGGGTGTGTGTGTGTGGGGGGGGTGTTCCCGCTCTCTGGTGGGTGTGTGTGGGGGGGGGATTCCCGCTCTCTGGTGGGTGTGTGTGTGTGTGGGGGGGATTCCCGCTCTCTGGTGGGTGTGTGTGTGTGTGTGTGTGGGGGATTCCCGCTCTCTGGTGGGTGTGTGTGTGTGTGGGGGGGATTCCCGCTCTCTGGTGGGTGTGTGTGTGGGGGGGGATTCCCGCTCTCTGGTGGGTGTGTGTGTGGGGGGGGATTCCCGCTCTCTGGTGGGTGTGTGTGTGGGGGGATTCCCGCTCTCTGGTGGGTGTGTGCGTGTGTGGGGGGGTGTTCCCGCTCTCTGGTGGGTGTGTGTGTGGGGGGGATTCCCGCTCTCTGGTGGGTGTGTGTGTGGGGGGGGATTCCCGCTCTCTGGTGGGTGTGTGTGTGTGTGGGGGGGGTGTTCCCGCTCTCTGGTGGGTGTGTGTGGGGGGGGGATTCCCGCTCTCTGGTGTGTGTGTGTGGGGGGGGGGATTCCCGCTCTCTGGTGGGTGTGTGTGTGGGGGGGGGGTGTTCCCGCTCTCTGGTGGGTGTGTGTGTGGGGGGGATTCCCGCTCTCTGGTGGGTGTGTGTGTGTGTGGGGGGGAGTCCCGCTCTCTGGTGGGTGTGTGTGGGGGGGGGGCGGTTCCCGCTCTCTGGGGGGGGGCAATGCGGGGCCCTCGGGGGCGCTGCCTCGGCGCACTGAAGCGTTCCCTGGGGCGTGCGGGCCCCGTGCCCCAGGACACAGCGAGCCGGGGGGCTGGGCCAGCCGTTTATTGGGGGCTGGGGGGAGCCCTCAGGCCTGGATGCTGCTCTTGGCGCTCAGCGCCAGGTAGTAGACCAGGAGGCCGATGGCAGCAGCCAGCACTTCTGTGGATACCCACGGTCCGCTCCAGGCGCCCTGCAGGAGACAGGGGGTCAGTGGGGGGCCCTGGTGGGGGCTGCGGGGCCACCCCCGTGCTCGGCAGGGGCCGGACGCCCCCCAACTCACCCGGTGATCCACGCGGACGGTGAACAGGGCCTGGATCGCCGACACGTCCTCGTTACTGCGCTGGGCCTGGGGGAGGGAAACGGGGTGTCAGTCAGGGGCACTTTCCGGGGGCACGGCCTGAGCCCAGCAGCGGGGATACACCCCCCCCCCCAGCAGGCACCCGGGACAAGACCCCTCCCCTTCGCCCCCAGCAGACACCCGGGACTAGGCCCCTTCCCTCCCCCCAGTAGGCACCCGGGACGCGGCCCCTCCCCGCCCCCATAGTGGACACCCAGGACGTGGCCCCTCTCCCCCAGCAGGCACCCGGGACGCGGCCCCTCTCCCCCAGCAGGCACCCGGGACGCGGCCCCTCTCCCCCAGCAGGCACCTGGGACACGGCCTCTCCCCTTGCCCCCCACAGCGGACACCCGGGGCCCAGGCCCTCTCCCCCAGCAGGCACCCGGGACGCGGCCCCTCTCCCCCAGCAGGCACCTGGGACACGGCCTCTCCCCTTGCCCCCCACAGCGGACACCCGGGGCCCAGGCCCTCTCCCCCAGCAGGCACCCGGGACGCGGCCCCTACCCCCCAGCAGGCACCTGGGACACGGCCTCTCCCCTTGCCCCCCACAGCGGACACCCGGGGCCCAGGCCCTCTCCCCCAGCAGGCACCCGGGACGCGGCCCCTCTCCCCCAGCAGGCACCTGGGACACGGCCTCTCCCCTTGCCCCCCACAGCGGACACCCGGGGCCCAGGCCCTCTCCCCCAGCAGGCACCCGGGACGCGGCCCCTACCCCCCAGCAGGCACCTGGGACACGGCCTCTCCCCTTGCCCCCCACAGCGGACACCCGGGGCCCAGGCCCTCTCCCCCAGCAGGCACCCGGGACAAGACCCCTCCCCTTCCCCCCCAGCAGACACCCGGGACGCGGCCCCTCCCCCCCCCCATAGTGGACACCCAGGACGTGGCCCCTCTCCCCCAGCAGGCACCCGGGACAAGACCCCTCCCCTTCCCCCCCAGCAGACACCCGGGACTAGGCCCCTTCCCTCCCCCCAGCAGGCACCCGGGACGCGGCCCCTCCCCCCCCCCATAGTGGACACCCAGGACGTGGCCCCTCTCCCCCAGCAGGCACCCGGGGACAAGACCCTCTCCCCCAGCAGGCACCCGGGACAGCCCCTTCCCTCCCCCAGCAGACACCCGGGACGCGGCCCCTCCCCCCCCCCATAGTGGACACCCAGGACGTGGCCCCTCTCCCCCAGCAGGCACCCGGGACAAGACCCCTCCCCTTCGCCCCCAGCAGACACCCGGGACTAGGCCCCTTCCCTCCCCCCAGTAGGCACCCGGGACGCGGCCCCTCCCCGCCCCCATAGTGGACACCCAGGACGTGGCCCCTCTCCCCCAGCAGGCACCCGGGACCAGGCCCCTCTCCCCCAGCAGGCACCCGGGACAGGCCCCTCCCCTTCCCCCCAGCAGGACACCCGGGACGCGGCCCCTCCCCCCCCCATAGTGGACACCCAGGACGTGGCCCCTCTCCCCCAGCAGGCACCCGGGACAAGACCCCTCCCCTTCGCCCCCAGCAGCAGACACCCCCCCGGGACGGACGGCCCCCCCCCCCCCATAGTGGACACCCAGGACGTGGCCCCTCTCCCCCAGCAGGCACCCGGGACAAGACCCCTCCCCTTCCCCCCAGCAGACACCCGGGACTAGGCCCCTTCCCTCCCCCAGAGGCACCCGGGACGCGGCCCCTCCCCGCCCCCATAGTGGACACCCAGGACGTGGCCCCTCTCCCCCAGCAGGCACCCGGGACGCGGCCCCTCTCCCCCAGCAGGCACCTGGGACACGGCCTCTCCCCTTGCCCCCCACAGCGGACACCCGGGGCCCAGGCCCTCTCCCCCAGCAGGCACCCGGGACGCGCGCCCCTCCCCCCAGCAGGCACCGGGACTAGGCCCCTTCCCCTTGCCCCCAGAGGCACCGGGACGCGGCCCCTCCCGCCCCCATAGTGGACACCAGGACGTGGCCCTCTCCCCCAGCAGGCACCCGGGACGCGGCCCCTCTCCCCCAGCAGGCACCTGGGACACGGCCTCTCCCCTTGCCCCCCACAGCGGACACCCGGGGCCCAGGCCCTCTCCCCCAGCAGGCACCCGGGACGCGGCCCCTCCTCCCCCAGCAGGCACCTGGGACACGGCCTCTCCCCTTGCCCCCCACAGCGGACACCCGGGGCCCAGGCCCTCTCCCCCAGCAGGCACCCGGGACGCGGCCCCTACCCCCCAGCAGGCACCTGGGACACGGCCTCTCCCCTTGCCCCCCACAGCGGACACCCGGGGCCCAGGCCCTCTCCCCCAGCAGGCACCCGGGACGCGGCCCCTCTCCCCCAGCAGGCACCTGGGACACGGCCTCTCCCCTTGCCCCCCACAGCGGACACCCGGGGCCCAGGCCCTCTCCCCCAGCAGGCACCCGGGACGCGGCCCCTACCCCCCAGCATGGGGCCTTCCGCACCTTGCGCAGGGCGCTGTACGACTCCTCGTCGAAGAACTTCACCTCGTAGGTGCCGGAGCGGGCGTTCCTGTGCTCCATGCTCCAGGAGACCTGGGGGCACAGGGCAGGAGAGAACCCAGGTGTCCAGCCCCCCACTTGCACCCACCAGCCCCTCCTAGAGCTGGGAAGAGCAGCCAGGTCCCCAACGCCCGCCCTGGGCCCATCCCTACCTGGTAGCGCCCCACATCCTGCCCCCGGGTGACGGGGAACTGTTTGCCGTTCACGTCTGCGTAGAGGGCGACGTTCTGCGGAGGAGGGAGAGAGCCTGGTAGCCTGGGCCGGGAGGCACCCCCAGCGTGGCCCCTCCCTGGCCTGCCCCCCCCAGCCTGCGTCCCCCCCCGTGGTCCGCTCCCTCTCTGGCCCTGCTTCTGAGGCAGCGTCCCCGGCGCCCCCCCGGCCAGGAGAGGTCCCCGGGTCCCGGCTCTACCTGGGCGCCGTTGCGGCAGGTGAGCGCGATCTCCACCACGAAGACGCTCTCAGAGGCGATGACGGCGTCGGCCGTGGTGTAGTAGGACGGGACGATGGTGGGCTCCGAGCACGTCTCACCTGGGGGGCACGTGAGACTCAGCCCCGCCCCTTGTGAGCCCCTCCCCCTCCCCCCGTAGCCCCACCCCTCAGCCATCCTAGCCCCGCCCCTTGTGAGCCCCTCCCCCTCCCCCCCGTAGCCCCACCCCTCAGCCATCCTAGCCTCGCCCCTTTTGAGCCCCTCCCCCACCCCGTAGCCCCACCCCTCAGCCATTCTAGCCCCGCCCCTTTTCAGTCCCTCCCCCTCATCTCCGTAACCCCGCCTCTCAGCCATTCTAGCCCCGCCCCTTGTGAGCCCCTCCCCCTCATCCACCCAGCCATTCTAGCCCCACCCCCTGAGCCCCTCCCCCATCCCCATAGCCCCACCCTCAGCCATTCTAGCCCCGCCCCTTTTGAGCCCCTCCCCCATCCCCATAGCCCCACCCCTCAGCCATCCTAGCCTTGCCCCTTTTGAGCCCCTCCCCCACCCCGTAGCCCCACCCCTCAGCCATTCTAGCCCCACCCCTTGTGAGCCCCTCCCCCTCATCTCCGTAACCCCGCCTCTCAGCCATTCTAGCCCCGCCCCTTGTGAGCCCCTCCCCCTCATCCCCCCAGCCATTCTAGCCCCACCCCCTGAGCCCCTCCCCCATCCCCATAGCCCCACCCCTCAGCCATTCTAGCCCCGCCTCTTGTGAGCCCCTCCCCCTCATCCCCCCAGCCATTCTAGCCCCACCCCCTGAGCCCCTCCCCCCATCCCCATAGCCCCACCCTCAGCCATTCTAGCCCCGCCCCTTTTGAGCCCCTCCCCCATCCCCATAGCCCCACCCCTCAGCCATTCTAGCCCCACCCCTCGCGAGGCTCCGCCCCTTCCACCCCCCCAGTAGCCCCGCCCCTCACCCCATTCTGGCCCCGCCCCCGCCCCCTTCCTCCGAGCCCCGGCCCAATATTCCCCCCTCCCCAGCGCCCCCGGCCCCGCCCCTGCCGCTCCGTCATTGGGCGGGGCGGGGCTTGGTACCTCTGGCCCCGCCCAGCGCGGCCGCCAGGAGCAGCGCGATCCCCGCCAGCGCCATCGCCGCTCGCGGCCGAAGAACCGGGCCGCCGCAGAGCAAGTCGGGAGGCGCTTGCGCCGCCGGCCAATCAGCGCCGCCGCCAGCCACGTGACCCCGAGCGGACGTGGCCTCAGCGCTGCCGGGGATAGAAAATGGCGGCCGGGAATTATCTAGCGCGGGGCGGAGCGAGAAGTGACGCCGGCTCTACAGGACGCATGCGCCCAGCGAGCGCTCGCATTTCCCCGCCTCCTCAAGCAATAAAATGGCCGCCGCGACTTATTTGGTGCTGGGCCGAACGAGAAAAGGCGCGGCCCCAGCCGCCGATCACAGAGAATTTGGGGACAAAATGGCCGCCGAGACTTATTTGCTCCCGGAAATGAGAAACAAGCCAAAGGGCCGCCTCTGCGCATGCGTCCCGGAGCCGTATCTCTTCCGCCCCGAGGCGGAGGATACAAAATGGCCGCCGGGATGTTTATGGCGCTTGAAGACTCGCGAGAAATAGGCGTGACCTTTCCACACTGCGCATGCGCGCCAGCTTCCCGGCGCGATCTCGCGGGATTTCGCAGCGGCGCGCGGCTGGGTCATGGTGGCGCTGGCAGTGAGGCGGCAGCTGTGGAGAGCGGCGCTCCTCGCGCCCCGCCCGGTGAGTAGGACGGGGGGGGTGCAACTGGCGCGCGCCCGCTCGAGCCGCGCGGGCGGCTGCTGATTGGAAGGGAGGCATGGGGAATTGGGCGGTGCGCAAGGAGAAGCGACCTCTTCATTGGACAGAATGCCGCTGGTGGGCGGGGCGATGGAGGAGCCGAGGCTGTGATTGGCTGCAATGGGTGAGGGGCGGTCCCATCAGCTTTGAGCGGGACGTGCCTCGGAGATGGGTGGGGCTTGACCGCCGTGCGCGGATCTGGTTGGTGGGCATGCGGGAAGGGTGAGAAGCCGGGCCCTTCCCGATTGGGCGGGCGTGCCCGAGTGGGCGGGTCGCGGCGAAGCCGCTTCTGAGTGGCTGCGGCTGGGTGCGAGGGCAGACGGTTCTTCCCCGCAGAGGGCGCCAGAGAGACACCCCCCCCCCCGCCAGTTCCCGGCATTCTCTGCGGGCAGGTCTCTTGCTCGCCCCAGGGGCTGCTGGGAACTGTCCCGGGGGGGGGGGGGGGCAGGTCTCTTGCTCGCCCCAGGGGCTGCTGGGAACTGTCCTGGGGGGGGGGCAGGTCTCTTGCTCGCCCCAGGGGCTGCTGGGAACTGTCCTGGGGGGGGGGCGGGCAGGTCTCTTGCTCGCCCCAGGGGCTGCTGGGAACTGTCCTGGGGGGGGGGGCAGGTCTCTTGCTCGCCCCAGGGGCTGCTGGGAACTGTCCTGGGGGGGGGGGCAGGTCTCTTGCTCGCCCCAGGGGCTGCTGGGAACTGTCCTGGGGGGGGGGGGGGCAGGTCTCTTGCTCGCCCCAGGGGCTGCTGGGAACTGTCCTGGGGGGGGGGCAGGTCTCTTGCTCGCCCCAGGGGCTGCTGGGAACTGTCCTGGGGGGGGGGGCAGGTCTCTTGCTCGCCCCAGGGGCTGCTGGGAACTGTCCTGGGGGGGGGGGGCAGGTCTCTTGCTCGCCCCAGGGGCTGCTGGGAACTGTCCTGGGGGGGGGGGGCAGGTCTCTTGCTCGCCCCAGGGGCTGCTGGGAACTGTCCTGGGGGGGGGGGGCAGGTCTCTTGCTCGCCCCAGGGGCTGCTGGGAACTGTCCTGGGGGGGAGGGGGCAGGTCTCTTGCTCGCCCCAGGGGCTGCTGGGAACTGTGTGTGGGGGAGGCAGGTCTCTTGCTCGCCCCAGGGGCTCCTGGGAACTGTGGGGGGGGGGCCGGTCTCTTGCTCCCCCCAAGGGACTGCTGGGAACTGTCCTGGGGGGGAGGGGGCAGGTCTCTTGCTCGCCCCAGGGGCTGCTGGGAACTGTCCTGGGGGGGGGGGGCAGGTCTCTTGCTCGCCCCAGGGGCTGCTGGGAACTGTCCTGGGGGGGGCAGGTCTCTTGCTCGCCCCAGGGGCTGCTGGGAACTGTCCTGGGGGGGGGGGCAGGTCTCTTGCTCGCCCCAGGGGCTGCTGGGAACTGTCCTGGGGGGGGGGGGCAGGTCTCTTGCTCGCCCCAGGGGCTGCTGGGAACTGTCCTGGGGGGGGCAGGTCTCTTGCTCGCCCCAGGGGCTGCTGGGAACTGTCCTGGGGGGGGGGGCAGGTCTCTTGCTCGCCCCAGGGGCTGCTGGGAACTGTCCCGGGGGGGGGGGGCAGGTCTCTTGCTCGCCCCAGGGGCTGCTGGGAACTGTCCCGGGGGGGGGGGGGGCAGGTCTCTTGCTCGCCCCAGGGGCTGCTGGGAACTGTCCCGGGGGAGGCGGGGGGCAGGTCTCTTGCTCGCCCCAGGGGCTGCTGGGAACTGTCCCGGGGGAGGCGGGGGGCAGGTCTCTTGCTCGCCCCAGGGGCTGCTGGGAACTGTCCCGGGGGGAGCGGGGGGCAGGTCTGTTGTTCGCCCCAGGGGCTGCTGGGAACTGTCCGGGGGGGGGGGGCAGGTCTCTTGCTCGCCCCAGGGGCTGCTGGGAACTGTGTGTGGGGGAGGCAGGTCTCTTGCTCGCCCCAGGGGCTGCTGGGAACTGTCCTGGGAGGGGCGGCAGGACTCTTGCTCGCCCCAGGGGCTGCTGGGAACTGTCCTGGGGGGGGGGCAGGTCTCTTGCTCGCCCCAGGGGCTGCTGGGAACTGTGTGTGGGGGAGGCAGGTCTCTTGCTCGCCCAGGGGCTGCTGGGAACTGTCCTGGGGGGGGGGGCAGGTCTCTTGCTCGCCCCAGGGGCTCCTGGGAACTGTGTGAGGGGGGGCAGGTCTTTTGCTCGCCGCAGGGGCTGCTGGGAACTGTCCCGGGGGGGGCGGGGGGCAGGTCTCTTGTTCGCCCCAGGGGCTGCTGGGAACTGTCCCGGGGGGGGGGGGGCAGGTCTCTTGCTCGCTCTAGGGGCTGCTGGGAACTGTGTGTGGGGGAGGCAGGTCTCTTGCTCGCCCCAGGGGCTCCTGGGAACTGTGTGAGGGGGGGCAGGTCTCTTGCTCGCCCCAGGGGCTCCTGGGAACTGTGTGAGGGGGGGCAGGTCTCTTGCTCGCCCCAGGGGCTGCTGGGAACTGTCCTGGGGGGGGCAGGTCTCTTGCTCGCCCCAGGGGCTGCTGGGAACTGTCCTGGGGGGGGCAGGTCTCTTGCTCGCCCCAGGGGCTGCTGGGAACTGTCCCGGGGGGGGGGGCGGGGGGCAGGTCTCTTGTTCGCCCCAGGGGCTGCTGGGAACTGTCCCGGGGGGGGGGCAGGTCTCTTGCTCGCTCTAGGGGCTGCTGGGAACTGTGTGTGGGGGAGGCAGGTCTCTTGCTCGCCCCAGGGGCTGCTGGGAACTGTCCTGGGAGGGGGGGGCAGGACTCTTGCTCGCCCCAGGGGCTGCTGGGAACTGTCCTGGGAGGGGGGGGCAGGACTCTTGCTCGCCCTAGGGGCTGCTGGGAACTGTGTGTGGGGGAGGCAGGTCTCTTGCTCGCCCCAGGGGCTGCTGGGAACTGTCCCGGGAGGGGGGGGCAGGACTCTTGCTCACCCCAGGGGCTGCTGGGAACTGTCCCGGGGGGGGGGGTCAGGACTCTTGCTCGCCCCCGGTCATAGCGGAGAAGCTAAATGAATTCTTTGCTTCAGTCTTCACAGCTGAGGCTATCGGGGAGATTCCCAAACCTGAGCCATTCCTGTTAGGTGACAAATCTGAGCAATTGTCCCAGATTGAGGTGTCATTAGAGGAGGTTTTGGAACAAACTGATAAACGTAGCAGTTAACAAGTCCCCGGGACCGGATGGCATTCACCCAAGAGTTCTGAAAGAACTCCAATGGGAAATTATCGAACTGTTAACTGTGGTTTGTAACCTGTCCTTTAAATCGGCTTCCATGCCTAATGACTGGAAGATAGCTAACGTGAGGCCAATATTTTAAAAAGGGCTCTAGAGGTGATCCCAGCAATTACAGACCGGTAAGTCTAACCATCAGTACCAGGCAAATTAGTTGAAACTATAGTAAAGAACAGAATTGTCAGAGCCACGGGTGAATATAATTTGTTGGGGGAAAGTCAACATGGTTTCTGTAAAGGGAAATCCTGCCTTACTAATCTGCTAGAGTTCTTTGAGGGGGTCAACAAACTGGGGGATCCAGTGGCTATAGTATACTTAGATTTCCAGAAAGCCTTTGACAAAGTCCCTCACCAAAGGCCCTTAAGTAAAGTCAGTTGTCATGGGATAAGAGGGAAGGTCCTTTCACAGATTGAGAACTGGTTAAAAGACAGGAGACAAGGGGTAAGAATAAATGGTCAGTTTTCAAGTGGAGAGGGGTAACTAATGGGGTCCCCCAAGGGTCTGTCCTCAGACCAATCCTATTTATCTTATTTATAAATGGTCTAGAGAAAGGGGTAAACAGGGAGGTTGCAAAATTTGCAGATGATACCAAACTGCTCAAGAGAATTAAGACCAAAGCAGACTGTGAAGAGCTTCCAAAAGATCTCGCCAAACTAAGTGACTGGGCAACAAAAACGGCAGACGAAATTTAATGTTGATAAATGTAAAGTAATGCACATTGGAAAAAATAATCCCAACTATCTGTACAATATGATGGGGACTAATTTGGCTACAACTACTCAAGAGAGAGATCTTGGAGTCCCTGTGGACCGTTCTCTGAAAACATCCACTCAAGCGCGCAGCGGCAGTCAGAAAAGCAAACAGAATGTTAGGAATCATTAAAAAAGGGATAGAGAATAAGACAGAGAGCATCTTACTGCCTCTGTATAAACCCACAGGACGCCCACATCTTGAATACTGCGTACAGATGTAGTCGCCTCATCTCAAAAAAGATCTGTTGGCATTGGAAAAGGTTCAGAAAAGGGCAACAAAAATGCTGAGGGGTTTGGAACGGGTCCTGTATGAATAGAGATTAAACAGACTTGGACTTTTCAGCTTGGAGGGGGGGATATGATCGAGGTCTATGAAATCATGACTAGTGTGGAAAAAGTGAATAAGGAAAAGTTATTTACTTAGTGACCAGGGAGCTTGTGAACAGGTGATTGCAAACAGGGAGTTTAGAGAGGGAGTTTGGAAGGGGAGACGGAAGGGGGCGAGGTACTCTGGTCTTCCCTTTAAACCCTTCTTTAGGACAGCAGGTATGGATGGTGATGATTCTGCTGTTGTTGCCTGCACAGCACGTGCCATGTTTGTCTTCCTCCCGGAAGAAAGAAGAGATTTCATATGCACTAAGTGCAAGCTGGTCGCCATTTTGGAGGAAAAAATTGTTAGGAAGAGATGGGATCCACCTAACAAAGAGAGGAAGGAGCGTCTTCACGGGCAGGCTTGCAAACCTAGTGAGGAGGCTTTAAACTAGGTTCGTTGGGGGACGGTGACCAAAACGCTGAGTGGAGTGGGGAAGTCGGATACTGGGAAGAAATGCAAAGAGGAACGAGCAACAAAGGAGGACCCCTGATTCGAATGCAGAGGGCAGGGCGATCAGTTGGTTATCTAAGGTGTTTGTACACCAGTGCGAGAAGCCTGGGCAACAAACAGGAAGAATTGGAGGCCCTGGCCCAGTCCGAGAACTACGATTTGATGGGGATAACAGAGACTTGGTGGGATGACTCGCATGACGGGAGCGCTGTCATGGAAGGGTATAAACTGTTCAGGAAGAACAGGCGGGGGAGAAAAGGAGGAGGAGTTGCACTGTATGTAAGGGTATGTCTACACAGCAAAGTTATTTCGAAATAACTTTTCTAGTGTCTACACAGCCAAACTGCTATTTCAAAATAAATTCGAAATAGCGGAGCGCTTATTTCAAATTTGGTAAACCACATTCTGCGAGGAATAACGCCAAATTCAAAATAGCTATTTCGAAATAAGTGCTATGTAGACACTTATTTCGAAATAGGGGGCTTCCAGCCTTCCCAGGGTGCCCTGGTGGCCACTCCAGCCTCAACCAAGAACACTTCTCTCCTTCCCCCCCACCTTCCCCTGGAGCCCTTAAAGGGGTTGACTCTGGCCACAGGGCCTGTGCCAGCTCCAAGCCTGCCAGCCCAGAGCCAGCAGTCACTGCCCCGACCCAGTGGCCCCAAAACATGAGCCAGCAAGCCACTGGCAGCCAGCCCTCCACCGCTCCCCAGGAGCAGTCTGCCAGCTCCCAGGCACCTTCCAGGGCCCAGAGAAGGTGGGCGCCTTCCTGGTCCAGGGTGGAGATCATGGATCTTATTCAGCTTTGGGGGGGATGCCCCCAACGTCCGTGATCTCCACACGAGACGGAGGAATGCGGCCGTCTATGACAGGATAGCTGCCAGCCTGGCCACCAAAGGCCACATGTGAACCCAGGAGCAGGTTTGCATGAAAATCAAGTTGGTCCGGCGAGACCCTGAGCTTCCCCTCCCCCTTCTTCCCCTGGCTTCCCCCTTCCAGCTCCCTCTTCCCAGGTTTCCCCTTCCCCTCTCCCACCCTCCCTTCTCCCCCTCCCGCCTCCTTTCCCCAGTCTCACCAGAGTTTTATTCCCTCCCCCCAGTTTTGTTACATAAAGAGAGTTTGTGTTCATGAAAATACGTGTATTATATTTTACATCAGGAAGGGGGGCTAGGGAGGGGTAAGTGGAAGGATGTGAGGGAGGAATGAGGCTCAAGCCCCCAGTGGGGCAGACCAGGGAGACTTAGTGCGCCTCAGGGCGGAAGCTCTCCCACAGGGCCTCCTGGATACTGACAGCCCCCTGATGGAGCTTAAGAGTCTGATGGGTCAAGTTTAGAGGTGTAAGCAACAGCAGTGATGTGGTTGGTGTCTGCTACAGGCCGCCGAATCAGGTGGATGAGGTAGATGAGGCTTTCTTTGAGCAACTGAGAGAAGTTTCCAGATCACAGGCCCTGGTTCTCGTGGGGGACTTTAATCATCTGTTGGGAGGCCAATACGGCAGTACACAGACAATCCAGGAAGCTTTTGGAGAATGTTGGGGATAACTCCTTGGTACACGTGCTGCAGCGTCCGACCAGGGGCCGTGCGCAGCTCGACCTGCTGCTCACAAACAGGGAGGAGCTAATAGGGGAAGCAGAGGTGGGTGACAACCTGGGAAGCAGTGATCATGAGATGGGAGATTTCAGGATCCTGACCAAAGGAAGAAAGGAGAGTAGTAAAATACACACCTTGGACTTCAGAAAAGCAGACTGACTCCCTCAGAGACCTGATGGGCAGAATCCCCCGGGATGCTAACATGAGGGGGAAAGGAGTCCAGGACAGCTGGCAGTATTTTAAAGAAGGCTTATTGAAGGCACAGAAAGAAACCATCCCGATGCGCAGCAAGAGAGGCAAACATGGTAGGAGACCGGATTGGCTTACAGGGGAAATTCTGGGTGAACTTAAGCACAAAAAGGGAGCTTACAAAAAGTGGAAACTTGGACAGATGACCAGGGAGGGGTTTAAATGTATAGCTCGAGAATGCCGGGGGGTTATCAAGAAGGCGAAAGTGCAATTGGAATTGCAACTGGCAAGGGATGTGAAGGGTAACAAGAAAGGTTTCTACAGGCATGTTAACAAGAAGAAGGTGATCAGAGAGGGTGTAGGGCCCTTACTGGATGAAGGAGGTAACCTAGTGACAGATGATGTGGGGAAAGCTGAAGTACTCAATGCTTTTTTTGCCTCTGTCTTCATAGACAAGGTGGGCTCCCGGACTAATGTGCTAAGTGACGCAATATGGGACGAAGATGGACAGCCCTTGGTGGGGAAAGAACAGGTTAGGGACTGTTTAGAAAAGCTAAACATACACAAATCCGTGGGTCCAGACTTAATGCATTCGAGGGTACTGAGGGAGTTGGCAAATGTCATTGAGGAGCCTTTGGCCATTATCTTTGAAAAGTCGTGGAGATTGGGAGAGATCCCGGGTATTGGAAAAAGGCAAATGTAGTGCCCATCTTCAAGAAAGGGAAGAAGGACGATCCAGGGAACCACAGACCGGTCAGTCTTACCTCAGTCCCTGGAAAAATCATGGAGGGGATCCTCAAGGAATCCATTCTGAGGCACTTGGAGGAGAGGAAAGTGATCAGGAATAGTCAACATGGATTCACAAAGAGCAAGTCGTGCCTGACCAATCTGATTAGCTTCTACGATGAGGTACCTGGCTCTGTGGACATGGGAAAGTCAGTGGGTGTGATATACCTTGACTTTAGCAAGGCTTTTGATACAGTCTCCCACAATATTCTTGCCAGCAAGTTAAGGGAATGTGGATTGGATAAATGGACGGTAAGATGGATAGAAAGATGGCTGGAAGGCCGGGCCCAGCGGGTAGTGATCAACAGCTCGATGTCAGGAAGGCGGTCGGTTTCTAGCGGAGTGCCCCAAGGTTCGGTTCTGGGACCAGTTTTGTTCAATATCCTTATTAATGACCTGGATGAGGGGATGGATTGCACCCTGAGCAAGTTTGCGGATGACACTAAGCTAGGGAGAGAGGTAGATACGCTGCAGGGCAGGGAGAGGGTCCAGAGTGACCTGGACAGATGAGAGGATTGGGCCACAAGAAATCTGATGAGGTTCAACAAGGAGCAGTGCAGAGTCCTGCTCTTGGGACAGAAGAATCCCAAGCATTGGTACAGGCTGGGGACCCACTGGCTAAGCAGCAGTTCTGCAGAAAAGGACCTGGGGGTTACAGTGGGTGAGAAGCTGGAGATGAGCCAACAGTGTGTCCTTGTAGCCAAGAAGGCTAATGGCATATTAGGGCGCATTAAGAGGACCATTGCCAGCAGATCCAGAGATGTCATTATTCCCCTTTATTCGGCTCTGGTGAGGCCACATCTGGAGTATTGTGTCCAGTTCTGGGCCCCCCACTACAGAAAGGATGTGGACACATTGGAGAGGGTCCAGCGGAGGGCGACCAAAATGATTCAGGGGCTGGAGCACATGATCTGTGAGGAGAGGCTGAGGGAGTTGGGTCTGTTTAGTCTGCAGAAGAGAAGAGTGAGGGGGGATTTGAGAGCAGCCTTCAACTCCCTGAAGGGAGGTTCCAAAGAGGCTGGGGAGAGGCTGTTCTCAGTAGTGACGATGGCAGAACAAGGAGCAATGGGCTCAAGTTGTGGTGGGAGAGGTCCAGGTTGGACATTAGGAAAAACTATTTCACTAGAAGGGTGGGGAGGCACTGGGCTGGGTTCCCTAGGGAAGTAGTGGAGTCTCCATCCCTAGGGGTGTTTAAGTCGCGGCTTGACAAAGCCCTGGCTGGGTTGATTTAGTTGGGATTGGTCCTGCCTAGAGCAGGGGGCTGGACTCGATGACCTCCTGAGGTCTCTTCCAGCTCTGTGGTTCTATGATTCTGTTCCCACAGTAAAAGAACTGGGAGTCACCACATGAAACAAATAGGCAGCAGGTTTAAAACGAAAGGAAGTTTTTCTTCGCTTAGTGCACGGTCAACCTGTGGAACTCCTCGCCAGAGGGTGGTGTGAAGGCCATGACTTTAACAGGGTTCAAAAAAGAGCTCGATGAATTCAGGGAGGTTAGGTCCATCCGTGGCCATTAGCCAGGGTGGGTAGGGATGTGTCCCTGGCCTCTGTTTCCCTGGAGGTGGGCGACGGGAGGGATCACGTGAGGATTCCCTGTTCTGTTCCCTTCCTCTGGGGCCCCTGGCACTGGCCACTGTCGGCCGACAGGGCCCTGGGCTGGATGGACCATTGGTCTGACCCCGTCTGGCTGCTCTTAAGATGCTGGGAACTGGCTACGGGCGCGGTGCGGGGGAGAGAGCCCAGGCCACCAGGCCCCCTGCTCTAACCTGCCCCCTTTTTGTCCCCTCCAGGTGCCGGGCGCCGAGCGCAGGAGCCTGACATATGTGAGTGCCCCAACCTACCCGCACCTTGGCCCCGCCCCTGTGCCCCGCCCCCTCACCAAGGGGCAGGACCCGGCCAGCCTGGGGAACTCCCTGCCACAGGGCGCTGCGAGCAGGGCTACAGCCCCCTGTGCAGGGACCTGTGTGTCTGGGGGGGAGGGCTAGGGGCAGTGGGGGGGGCGCTGAGCTCCAGAGTCCCTGCCTCAAACAAAGGGGGTGCCCCTCAGGGAGACACCCCCTCCCCCCCCAAACTCTGCCAGCCTCGCACTGACCTGCACTAACCCCTTTCTCTCTGCTCCCGGCCATGCTGCAACCCAGCACATGCCCATCGTGAGTATCACGCCGCCCACGCTCGAGGGGGCTGGGAGCCGGACGCCTGGGTCCTCTCGTGGGGGAGGTGGACGCCTGGGTTCTCTCCCGGCTCGGGGGAGGGGATGCGGGGGCGAGGCCGGACGCCCGGGTTCTCTCCCGGCTCGGGGGAGGGGATGCGGGGGCGAGGCCGGACGCCCGGGTTCTCGCTCAGCCTCTCTCCCCGCAGCCGCCTCCGGCGAAGTACGGGGGGCGTCACACGGTGACCATGATCCCAGGGGATGGCATTGGGCCGGAGCTGATGCTACACGTCAAGGAGGTGTTCAGGTACCGGGCACGCTGCTCCCTGCTGCAACCACCAGGCCCTGCTGTCCTCCTGAGAGCCCAGTGTGGGAAGTGGGGGTTGTGTTCCATGGCAGCGCTGCCGTCCTGCAGCAACCCGGGCGCGCCTCAGTTTCCCTGGGCACTGCACCAGTCCCTGCCTGGGGGGTGGGGATTTCGGGGCGGGCCCCCCCCCACACACACACTGGCCCAGGCCCTTCAGCCCCTGAGTTGGCGGGGGAGCGGCCAGGTGACACCTTGTGCCCGGGAAGCTGGTCAGGGGCTGGTGGAGGGGCCAGGACCAGGAGCCGGGATTGGGCTGGCTTGGGGGGCGGGGCCCTGGCCTGGGCTGTCCTAGCTGCTCCTGGCAGTTCTCCGCTGTGTCCCTGTCGCCTCAGCCCCCCGCTGTGCTCCCGCCGGCTGAGCCCCACGCCTGGCTGGGGGGGCAGGGCCGGGGACCCCCCTGGTAACCCCCAGATGTGCTGTCCCCCCCCACCCCCAGGCAGGCCTGCGTCCCGGTGGAC
The DNA here is from genome assembly GCA_032595735.1 of Pelochelys cantorii. Lineage (NCBI taxonomy): Eukaryota > Metazoa > Chordata > Testudines > Trionychidae > Pelochelys > Pelochelys cantorii. Next base: position 12,922,344 of record CM064358.1, on the reverse strand, counting down.
TTCGAGGAGGTGCGGGTGAGCTCGGAGGCATCTGAGAACGACATTGAGAACGCCATCATGGCCATCCGGCGCAACCGTGTCGCCCTGAAGGGTGAGCCCCGGTGCCAGGCGGGGTCTGTGGGTCCTGAGCCCAGCCCCGCCCCAGAGCCAGCTGCAGCCCAGGGCTGGCCGGGGTCTGTGGCTCCCCAGCCTTGCCCCGTGAAGGGCTGTCCTGGAGTGTGGGGAGCCCCCGGCAGCCGGGGGACTCTCAGGCGGCAGGTAGAGGAGAAGGTCTGTCGGGTCCCAGGGACACAGCGTAGCCCAGACTTGTGGTCACAGGAGCCAGGAGCAGCCTGGGGGGGGCGGGGGGGGCGGAGCCAGGGCCCTGCCCGGCCCCCCAGGCCAGCCAGGCTCCTTCTCCCCCAGCCGGCCCAAAACTAACTCCCGCCCCAGGCCGCCCGCCCCCGGCGTTGTCCTGCTCCCTGGGCCCCAGGACTGAGAGACTGAACCTACGTCCCCAGCGAGTCGCGCCCGGCCTCCCCCTCCTCACGCAGCGAGCGCGGCAGGGCAGGGGAAACTGAGGCACGCGCACACAGAGTCACTCCGGGACGGTAGAGTCGCACAGTGCACAAGGAAGCCAGCAGCGAATACCCTCCCCACCGCGCCACGGCCACGTCTGACCCTGGCGAGCGGCTCCCGGCTGCGCGCTGACTCTGGGTGAACCCGCTTTGTTTGGCAGGAAACATTGAAACCAACCACAACCTGCCCCCGTCCCACAAATCCCGAAACAACATCCTGCGGTGAGCAGCCGGCGGAGCTGCGGGCTGGGGGGCTCCGAGGAGCTTTGAGAGGCCCGGGGCCTGCAGGAGAGGGGATGGGGGGCCCCTGTGGGCTGTGGGAGGGGAGCCGGCGGGGGTGGGGGGGCCCCTGTGGGCTGTGGGAGGGGAGCCGGCGGGGATGGGGGGCCCCTGTGGGCTGTGGGAGGGGAGCCGGCGGGGGTGGGGGGGCCCCTGTGGGCTGTGGGAGGGGAGCCGGCGGGGATGGGGGGCCCTGGGGGGCTGCCGGAGGGGGGCTGGCAGGGATGGGGGACCCCTGTGGGCTGTGGGAGGGGAGCCGGCGGGGGTGGGGGGGCCCCTGTGGGCTGTGGGAGGGGAGCCGGCGGGGATGGGGGGCCCCTGTGGGCTGTGGGAGGGGAGCCGGCGGGGGTGGGGGGGCCCCTGTGGGCTGTGGGAGGGGAGCCGGCGGGGGTGGGGGGCCCTGGGGGGCTGCCGGAGGGGGGCTGGCAGGGATGGGGGACCCCTGTGGGCTGTGGGAGGGGAGCCGGCGGGGATGGGGGGCCCCTGTGGGCTGTGGGAGGGGAGCCGGCGGGGATGGGGGACCCCTGTGGGCTGTGGGAGGGGAGCCGGCGGGGGTGGGGGGCCCTGGGGGGCTGCCGGAGGGGGGCTGGCAGGGATGGGGGACCCCTGTGGGCTGTGGGAGGGGAGCCGGCGGGGATGGGGGGCCCCTGTGGGCTGTGGGAGGGGGGCTGGCGGGGGTGGGGGGACCCTGGGGGCTGGGGGACACGGGGGGGGGGGTGGCTGCCCAGGTGGGCTCCGACACCCCCACCCCCCGCCTCCTCCCCAGCACCAGCCTGGATCTCTACGCCAACGTGATCCACTGCCAGAGCCTCCCGCGGGTGCTGACGCGGCACCAGGACATCGACATCCTCATCGTGCGGGAGAACACCGAGGGCGAGTACAGCAACCTGGAGCACGAGGTGCCCCGCCCCCCGAGTGCGCCATCCCCGGAGCTCCGCCCCCCGAGTGCGCCATCCCCAGCTGCTTTACTTGCTCCCCAGGGGTTTGCTTCTCCCGCGGGAGCCCAGGCCAACAGCGACCCCCCCCCACTCCACAGGGAGCTCCACCCCCTACCCCGCCTACCCCAGCAGCCCTTTGGGGGGGAAGCCTGAGCTGTGCCCCCGCTTGTGGCCGTGGGCGTCTCCCCTCCCTGCTCACACCTTGGGGGCGGAGGCCAGTGCCCTGACCCCTGCCACTCCCCAGAGCGTCTCCGGCGTGGTCGAGAGCCTGAAGATCATCACCAAGGCCCGGTCGCTGCGCATCGCCGAGTACGCCTTCCGGCTGGCCCGCCAGGCCGGCCGCACCAAGGTCACCGCCGTGCACAAGGCCAACATCATGTGGGTCCGGGGCGGGGCCTTAGTGGGCGGGACACAGAGGGTGTGGGGGCCAAATCGGGTGGGAGATGCAGAGCTGGGGGCGGGGCCGGGCCGTGGGGAAGGGGGGTGCCGGGCCGTGGGGAAGGGGGGTGCCGGGTGAGCAGGCCGCTGGAGGCACCGGGGCAGGCCTGACCCCCTTCCCCCGCAGGAAGCTGGGCGACGGGCTCTTCCTGCAGTGCTGCCGGGAGGTGGCGGACGGCTACCCCGACATCGCCTTCGACAGCATGATCGTGGACAACACCACCATGCAGGTGAGCCCCCGCGGCCGGCTCCCCCCTCCCCCCGAACCCTCCCATCCTGACCCCTCCCTCCCCCCAGCTGGTGTCCCGCCCCCAGCAGTTTGACGTCATGGTGATGCCCAATCTCTACGGCAACATCGTGAACAACGTGTGTGCGGGGCTGGTCGGGGGCCCGGGGCTGGTACCGGGCGCCAACTACGGGAGAGACTTTGCCGTCTTCGAGACCGTGAGTGGGAGCTCTGTGGGGCTGGAAGGGGAAGGGCTGGGCCAGGGGGCTGAGGAGGGGGCTAAAGGGTCTGTGGGAGCAGGGTGGTCAGGTCAGGAGCTGAGCAGGGTGGGGGGCAGGGTGGGGTGTCCGTGGGAGGGGGGTGCAGGTCTGTGGGGGGCGGGTGTTGGGGGGGGGGCAGGATCAGGGTCTCATTTCCCCCCCCCTCCCCCCGCCACAGGCCACGCGGAACACGGGGAAGAGCATTGCCCACAAGAACGTGGCCAACCCCACGGCCACCCTGCTGGCCGCCTGCATGATGCTGGATCATCTCCGGTGAGCCCCCCGCCTTCTGGGTCCTCCCCCATCCCTTCCCACCTCGGGTGGGCGGGGCCTGAGCTGCTCTGACCCCACCCCTTGTTCCTCCCCTTGCAGGCTGCACAGCTTCGCCTCCACCATCCGCCAGGCTGTCCTGGCTTCCTTGGATGATGAGTCGGTAAGTCCCACCCCGTCCACCTGGCAGAAGAGGAAGTCCCGCCCTCTACAGGGGAGTCAGGGCGGAACTTCCTGCACCTCCTTCCACTCTCTTTCCCTGTTGTTGGCCAGCAGCAGGCGGCTGGGTGGGGATGTCCCACCTCTTTGTAGCCTACTGGCACAGGAAGTCCCACCTCATCCTGTGTGGGGCAGCTGGCTTGTGGCTCTACTAGGGATGTGAGCGACTAGTCGAGAAGCGTGGGCTTGTCGGATAGTTGAGTGGTGACTCCCAGCCACTGCGAGTGGGGGGCAGCCGGCTGGTCACCCCAGCACCGTCTCCGCAGGGGGTGGGGCGTGGCGGGGGGCAGGGGAGGCAGAGGCGCAGCGGGGACCTCCCCCCTTATTGACGAGTCGATCATGACCAAACCCCGCGCTCCTCCCCCGGCCCTGCCCCGGGGGGAGGGGCACTGCAGCCCTGCTCCAGCCTGCCCCTCCCCGCAGACCCACACGCCGGACATCGGGGGCCAGGGCACCACGTCGGCCGCCGTCCAGTCCATCGTGCACCACGTCCGCGCGGCGGCAGCTGGAGCCAGCGCGGCTCGGCCAGGTGAGCCGCAGCGGGGCCTGCGAGGGGGCGGAGCCCGGCAGCCCGGCCTCTCTCCCTGATCCCGTGTCTCCTGCAGGGAAGGGACTTGCCGCGGGCTGAGGCACAGGGGGGCCACGCAGGCCCGGGCCCCCCAGCCGGCTGATCCATGGGGCGCAGCCCCCCTCCGTCACCTCTGCTCTGCTGTGTGTGCATGTCGTGTGGGCTAGCGCCCCCTCGAATAAACCTCAGTGCTAGGTCAGCTGCTTCCGGCTCCAGCCTGCTTCCCGCCCGGCCGCCAGGGCCCTCCCCCCGCCAGAGTCCCTGCCCACCAGGCTTTGTCAAACCGTTTAATCAAAGCGTCACGCGCCGGGGGCCCTCCACACTGGGCCCCCAGCTCCACCACAGCCCCACACGCCAGCCTCTTCCCCCCCACTCGCACGCGGGAAAGGGCGGCCAGGCGCCGGGGTCCCTCGGGCTGGGCGCGGAGCCAGGGCTGCTGCGGGCGCTGGGCGGCCGGGCGCCAGGGTCCCTCGGGCTGGGCGGCGGGGTCCCTCGGGCTGGGCGCGGAGCCAGGGGTGCTGCGGGCGCCGGGCGGCGGGGTCCCTCGGGCTGGGCGCGGAGCCAGGGGTGCTGCGGGCGCCGGGCGGCGGGGTCCCTCGGGCTGGGCGCGGAGCCAGGGGTGCTGCGGGCGCCGGGCGGCGGGGTCCCTCGGGCTGGGCCCGGAGCCAGGGGTGCTGCGGGCGCCGGGCGGCGGGGTCCCTCGGGCTAGGCGCGGAGCCAGGGGTGCTGCAGGCACTGGGCGGCCGTGGCACGCTGCTCGGGCAGGAACTCCAGCATGGGCAGCAGGAAGTGGGTGAAGGCGGCTGCCTGCTCCCGGGGCCACTCGTATTTCTCCAGCAGCACCGCGTCCAGCGCCCAGGGCCGCAGGCTGGGGATGTGCCGCAGCTCGCCTGGGGCGGGCGGGGTCCATGTCAGGCCAGGAATGCCTAGCCCGGACCCCTGGCCTGCCCCTAGACCCGACTACTCCCCAGGCATCCCCGACCCAACTACGCCCTGCCCCCCCGGGGATCCCCAGCCCACTCACCTCGGCGGGTGAAGTACTCGCGGGAGTAGCGCCCCGACAGCGCAAAGTGCGGGGGGATGGCGCCCAGAAGCTCCACCATGTGGGCAATGTGATCTGTGGGGGGATGGGGGAGTCAGGCCCCAGGCTGGTCAGATCACCCCCCCCACCCCCCATTACCACTCCAGCCCTTGGGCGGGCTCTGGGCCCATCTCTTCCGCTTGCGGGGTGTGACTGACCTTCGTCCCGGCTGTAGTCGTCCCCAGAGTGGGGCTCAAAGAGGTAGTCACCCGTCGCCAGCTCAAAGGCCTGCAGGGAGGGAGAGGGGGTCAAGGCCCAGCCGGAGAGGGGTGAGGCGTGACAGCGCGTCGGGGAGCCCCCCCCAGCCCCAGCCCCAGCCCCAGCCCCAGCCCCAGCCCGACCGACTCCACCGGCCGCAGGCAGAAGGGCTGTTGGCTCCCAGGGGCCATGGGGCCAGGAGCCGGGGCAGAGCCTTAGTCCTCTGGGGGGAGGGGCTCACAGGCCTGAGCCCCCCGTCTGGGCTTGGTCTGCTCCCTTCATGCTTCCCCCAGCCAAGCCTAAAGCAACCCCCCGCCCCTGGGCCCTGGGCCCCCAGGCAGCCCCCTCCTGCACTGCCCTGCTCCCAGAGCCAAGGTCCCCTGGGCCCCAGGAGGGGAGACTCTGACGCTGCCCAGAGAGAGCTGCAGGGGGGCTGAGGTACACCCACACCCTACAGCAGTGCCTGAAACAGCACCCCACTGTGCCGGGGTGCGTGGCGCCCGGCTGGAAGCAGGGGCTGTGCAGGGGCTGGGCCCCGGCTGGAAGTGGGGGGGCAAAGCGGGGCGCAGGGCCCGGCCGGAAGCGGGGGCGCACCATGCAGGCCGTGCTCCAGATGTCGGCCGGGGTGCTGTACCCGGCGCCGATCAGCACTTCCAGGGCGCGGTACTGCCGGGTCTGAATGTCCTCCGTGAAGTGCTTGTGCTGAAAGGGGCAGCAGAGACGGTGACCTGCCGCTTGTCACCTGTCCCGCCCACTGTGAGCAGGCGCGAGCGAGCTTCCCCCGTCCCCCCCAGCGGTGCCCGGCAGGCGGAGCTTCCCCCGTCCCCCCCAGCGGTGCCCGGCAGGCGTGAGCTTCCCCCGTCCCCCCCAGCGGTGCCCGGCAGGCATGAGCTTCCTCTGCCCCCCCCCCCGCCTGCCCTCCCCAGCGGTGCCCGGCAGGCGTGAGCTTGCCCCGTCCCCCCCAGCGGTGCCCAGCAGGCGTGAGCTTCCCCCGTCCCCCCCAGCGGTGCCCGGCAGGCGTGAGCTTCCCCCGTGCCCCCCAGCGGTGCCCGGCAGGCGTGAGCTTCCCCCGTCCCCCCCAGCGGTGCCCGGCAGGCGTGAGCTTCCCCCGTCCCCCCCAGCGGTGCCCGGCAGGCGTGAGCTTCCCCCGTCCCCCCCAGCGGTGCCCGGCAGGCGTGAGCTTCCCCCGTCCCCCCCAGCGGTGCCTGGCAGGCGCGTGCGAGCTTCCCCCGTCCCCCCCAGTGGTGCCCGGCAGACGTGAGCTTCCTCTGCCCCCCCCCCGCCTGCCCTCCCCAGCGGTGCCCAGCAGGCGTGAGCTTGCCCCGTCCCCCCCAGCGGTGCCCGGCAGGCGTGAGCTTGCCCCGTCCCCCCCAGCGGTGCCCGGCAGGCGTGAGCTTCCCCCGTGCCCCCCAGCGGTGCCCGGCAGGCGTGAGCTTCCCCCGTCCCCCCCAGCGGTGCCCGGCAGGCGTGAGCTTCCCCCGTGCCCCCCAGCGGTGCCTGGCAGGCGCGTGCGAGCTTCCCCCGTCCCCCCCCAGTGGTGCCCGGCAGACGTGAGCTTCCTCTGCCCCCCCCCCGCCTGCCCTCCCCAGCGGTGCCCGGCAGGCGTGAGCTTGCCCCGTCCCCCCCAGCGGTGCCCGGCAGGCGTGAGCTTCCCCCGTCCCCCCCAGCGGTGCCCGGCAGGCGTGAGCTTCCCCCGTCCCCCCCAGCGGTGCCCGGCAGGCGTGAGCTTCCCCCGTGCCCCCCAGCGGTGCCTGGCAGGCGTGAGCTTCCCCCGTCCCCCCCAGCGGTGCCTGGCAGGCGCGTGCGAGCTTCCCCCGTCCCCCCCAGTGGTGCCCGGCAGACGTGAGCTTCCTCTGCCCCCCCCCCCCGCCTGCCCTCCCCAGCGGTGCCCAGCAGGCGTGAGCTTCCCCCGTCCCCCCCAGCGGTGCCCGGCAGGCATGAGCTTCCTCTGCCCGCCTCCCCCCCCCCCCCCAGCGGTGCCCAGCAGGCGCGTGCGAGCTTCCCCCGTCCCCCCCCAGCGGTGCCCAGCAGGCGTGAGCTTCCTCTGCCCGCCTCCCCACCCCCTCCCCCCCAGCGGTGCCCGGCAGGCGTGAGCTTCCTCTGCCCGCCCCCCCCCCCAGCGGTGCCCAGCAGGCGTGAGCTTCCCCCGTGCCCCCCAGCGGTGCCTGGCAGGCGCATGTGAGCTTGCCCCGTCCCCCCCAGCGGTGCCCGGCAGGCGTGAGCTCCGTCCCCCCCAGCGGTGCCCGGCAGGCGTGAGCTCCCCCCGTCCCCCCCCCCAGTGGTGCCCGGCAGGCGTGAGCTCCCCCCGTCCCCCCCCCCAGCGGTGCCCGGCAGGCGTGAGCTCCCCCCGTCCCCCCCCCCAGCGGTGCCCGGCAGGCGTGAGCTTCCCATGTCCCCCCCCAGCGGTGCCCGGCAGGCGTGAGCTTCCTCTGCCCCCCCCCGCCTGCCCCCCCCAGCGGTGCCCGGCAGGCGCATGTGAGCTTGCCCCGTCCCCCCCCCCAGCGGTGCCCGGCAGGCGCATGTGAGCTTGCCCCGTCCCCCCCCCCAGCGGTGCCCGGCAGGCGCATGTGAGCTTGCCCCGTCCCCCCCCGCAGCGGTGCCCGGCAGGCGTGAGCTTCCCCCGTCCCCCCCCCAGCGGTGCCCGGCAGGCGTGAGCTTCCTCTGCCCGCCCCCCCCCTGCCTCCCCCCCCCCAGCGGTGCCCAGCAGGCGTGAGCTTGCCCCGTCCCCCCCAGCGGTGCCCGGCAGGCGCATGTGAGCTTCCCCCGTCCCCCCCAGCGGTGCCCGGCAGGCGTGAGCTTCCTCTGCCTCCTCCCCCCCCAGCGGTGCCCGGCAGGCGTGAGCTTCCTCTGCCCCCCCCGCCTCCCCCCCAGCAGTGCCCGGCAGGCGTGAGCTTCCCCCGTCCCCCCCAGTGGTGCCTGGCAGGCGCATGTGAGCTTCCCCCGTCCCCCCCAGCAGTGCCCAGCAGGCGTGAGCTTGCCCCGTCCCCCCCAGCGGTGCCTGGCAGGTGTGAGCTTCCTCTGCCCCCCCCGCCTTCCCCCCCCAGCGGTGCCCGGCAGGCGTGAGCTTCCTCTGGCTCCCCCCCCCCCCCCCGCCACAGTGCCCGGCTGGCGCAAGCTTCCAACCCCAAGGCCGCTCCGCCCTCAGCGTTGTCCTGCTCCCAGGTGTGATCTGCCGTCCCCTGGGCCCCAGGACTGAGAGACTGAACCTACGTCCCCAGCGAGTCGCGCCCGGCCTCCCCCTCCTCACGCAGCGAGCGCGGCAGGGCAGGGGAAACTGAGGCACGCGCACACAGAGTCACTCCAGGACAGTAGAATCACACAGAGCACAACAAAGAAAACAGAGTGACCCCGAAGCGGAGCCTAGGCCGGGGCTACGCGCGTGACGACCCCCCCCCCCCGCAGCGGAGCCGACGCCGGGCCTATGCGCGTGAATCCAATCCCCGCTAGGGCACAGAGCTGCCACAGGCTGCCCGTGAAGCCGCAGGCCCGACCTTGCTGCGGGAGACGGAGGGAGCCCAGAACAACAAAGAGGCTCCGCGGGTTGTGCCCCTTTGAAGTGACCAGCTTGAGAACCGCTTCTGCTTGGCGGGAGGGGCACGCCAGGCTTTCTGCCGCTGAGTAGGCCAGCGCCCACGTGCTACGCACACCGTGTCCCGGCGCCGAGGTGGGCGACGCCGGGCTGGGACGCTGCAGCCGACCGTGGCCCGGAGTGAGCAAGTCCAGGCTCGGGGAAAGGAAGAGGCGTGTTCAGCAACAGGGCTGGTGCTGTCCCGGCGCCCCGGCTCGCCGCATTCTGGGCAGGCCCTCGTGCGTGCAGGGAAGCGGCGGGAACGAGGGGGCGTCCGTCAGAGGGCCGGGCTGGGACCAAGCAAGGCCCAAAGGCTCTGGCATTCCCCGCCTGGTGCTCTGCAGCGTCTACCCGGGGAGACCCCCCGGCGCGCGACGCCGGCTCCGTTGGGACGAAACGGCTGAGATGATCGGCCGGCTGCAAGGGGATACGAGGCCGCCTGGTGGGTTTTGTGGGCGCTGCAGAAGCCCCACCACGCGGGGGCTTGGCAACACGGGAGAGGGGCCAGCAGGACCCTGTCGCTTTGGTTTAGAGTCAGGCTGGGTCTGGGCAAAGGGCCACGTACCAGCTTGACGTGGGCCCACGATCTGCCCTCGTCCAGGCCGGGGCACACCTGAGGCCGTGGGGGGCCGTGGGCTGGTAGTGCCTCTGGCCCACTAGGAAACCACGTGATTGCTAGTGAGAGGGGTCGTGGCCCTGTGGAAGTAGGCGTCTCAAGTCGGGCGGCCCCAGCGGCGGCGACCACGCAGCGTCAGCTTCTTGGGGAACTGCGTGAGGTCGAGGGGCCTAAAAGAGGCCCCAGCCCTCCCCGGGCTCAGGAAATGAGGAGAAACCTGCCCCCTGAACTCTGGGGGGATCGGCCCCACTGCCCCTAACTGCAGGAGCGACTGGGCCCCTTAAGCAAGCTGCACAGGAGAGGGGTCCCTGAAGAGGGATGGGAAGGGGGGTGGAAAGCAAGGGACTTGCCCGGTTCCGCTGGGCTTAAGACCCAGCGAGCCGAGGTGCCCAGGGCCCAAGCCCGGCAGAAGTGGAAGAACCGGTTCCCAGCAGGGGGGCAGGCTCGGGGACTGAGGTGATGCGTCGCCGCGAGCGCAGCTTCAAATGTTCAGCGGCCCGTGGGGCTTCCTGCGCTCGCCCCTCCTGCCCTGGCCGGGTCATAACGGGCTGGAGGCTGAGCTGAAACGGCTTCCTTGCCGGGCCGACACAAGGCAGCCTAACGACACCAACGCTGCCCTGGTGTCCGTCAGGCGCTGGAGCCTGGAACGCGTCTGCTCTGCACAAAGCCCCAGTCCCTCCAAGGGCAGGGCTGGGAGCGTCGGCGGGAGCCAGGACCGTCCGCACATCACGCCAGAGCCACTGTGCAAGCAGCCGAGTGCACCGCAGCCAGTGCGGCCTGGAGCGAGGCCCAGGGGTGACCTTGCCCCCCTCTAGCATGGCCACGAGCTCCGAGCGAGACTCCGCCGCCTGGAGCTCTGGGAGCTTCCCTAAGGAGGCCCAAGAGGTAAAGTTGTAGTGGCTCCACCGCCACCTGCCGGGCACTGCCCCAGCCCCGCCGCCCCAGCCCCTCCGCCTCTGCTCCAGCTCCGCCGCCCCAGCCCCGCTGCTGCCCCAGCCCCGCCGCCCCAGCCCCTCCGCCGCCGCTCCAGCTCCGCCGCCCCAGCCCCGCTGCTGCCCCAGCCCCGCCGCCCCAGCCCCTCCGCCGCCGCTCCAGCTCCGCCGCCCCAGCCCCGCTGCTGCCCCAGCCCTGCCGCCCCAGCCCCTCCGCCGCCGCTCCAGCTCCGCCGCCCCAGCCCCGCTGCTGCCCCAGCCCCGCCGCCCCAGCCCCTCCGCCTCTGCTCCAGCCCCGCCGCCCCAGCCCCTCCGCCGCCGCTCCAGCTCCGCCGCCCCAGCCCCACTGCTGCCCCAGCCCCGCCGCCCCAGCCCCTCCGCCGCCGCTCCAGCTCCGCCGCCCCAGCCCCACTGCTGCCCCAGCCCCTCCTCCGGTGCCACCGCTGTCGCCCCCCCCCCAGCCCCTCTGCCAGCCCCGCCGCCGCCGCCCCAGCCCCTCTGCCTCCGCTCCAGCCCCGCCGCCCCAGCCCCGCTGCTGCCCCAGCCCCGCCGCCCCAGCCCCTCCGCCGCCGCTCCAGCTCCGCTGCCCCAGCCCCGCTGCTGCCCCAGCCCCGCCGCCCCAGCCCCTCCGCCGCCGCTCCAGCTCCGCCGCCCCAGCCCCGCTGCTGCCCCAGCCCCTCCACCGCCCCAGCCCCACTGCTGCCCCAGCCCCACTGCTGCCCCAGCCCCTCCTCCGGTGCCACCGCTGTCACCCCCCCCCAGCCCCTCTGCCAGCCCCGCTGCCGCCGCCCCAGCCCCTCCGCCTCCGCTCCAGCTCTGCCGCCCCAGCCCCTCCGCCGCTGCCCCAGCTCCGCCGCCCCAGCCCCTCCGCCGCTGCCCCAGCTCCGCTGCCCCAGCCCCTCCGCCGCCGCTCCAGCTCCGCCGCCCCAGCCCCACTGCTGCCCCAGCCCCTCCTCCGGTGCCACCGCTGTCGCCCCCCCGCAGCCCCTCTGCCAGCCCCACCGCCTCCGCCACCGCTCCAGCTCCGCCGCCCCAGCTCCTCCGCTGTCACTCCAGCTCTGCCGCCCCAGCCCCACTGCTGCCCCGGCCCCTCCTCCGGTGCCACCGCTGTCGCCCCCCCCCAGCCCCTCGGCCAGCTCCGCCGCCCCAGCCCCTCCGCCGCCGCCCCAGCTCCGCCGCCCCAGCCCCACTGCTGCCCCAGCCCCTCCTCCGGTGCCACCGCTGTCGCCCCCCCCCAGCCCCTCTGCCAGCCCCGCCGCCGCCGCCCCAGCCCCTCCGCCCCCGCTCCAGCCCCGCCGCCCCAGCCCCTCCGCCCCCGCTCCAGCTCCGCCGCCCCAGCCCCACTGCTGCCCCAGCCCCTCCTCCGGTGCCACCGCTGTCGCCCCCCGCAGCCCCTCTGCCAGCCCCACCGCCTCCGCCACCGCTCCAGCTCCGCCGCCCCAGCTCCTCCGCTGTCACTCCAGCTCTGCCGCCCCAGCCCCACTGCTGCCCCGGCCCCTCCTCCGGTGCCACCGCTGTCGCCCCCCCCAGCCCCTCGGCCAGCTCCGCCGCCCCAGCCCCTCCGCCGTTGCTCCAGCTCCGCCGCCCCAGCCCCTCCGCCGTCACTCCAGCTCCACCGCTCCAGCCCCACTGCTGCCCCAGCCCCTCCTCCGGTGCCACCGCTGTCGCCCCCCCAGCCCCTCTGCCAGCTCTGCCACTCCAGCCCCTCTACCACCACAGCCCCAGCCCTGCCACTGCAGCCCCTCCACTGGCGCCGCCCCAGTCCCTCTGCCACCACTGCTGCTCCAGCCCCTCCGCGCCGCCACCCCACTGCCAGCTGCCGCTCCGCCCACTGCTCCAGCTGTTCCACTTCCGCCCGCCAGGCACCACTCCAGCGCTCCACACCCCCCCCCAGCGTCCCTGGCCCCTCCATCCTGCAGCTCTTAGCTCCCGTCAAGCCTTGCTCCCCCACATCTGCCCTGGGCTCGGGCTCCTGCCCCCAAGCTCTCCCAGGCTCCCAGCCCTGCCTCACCACCCAGCAGGCATTGCCCAGGTCTGCGATCTTCACTCGGATCCTGTTGGCATTTTGGGGGTCCAGAGGGTTCACCAGGAACTCAGAGGCGCTGAACGGAGCTGGGGAGGGAGGACAGGGCCGGCGTGAGGCCTTCTGCCCTGCCGGCTGTAGGTGCCAGAGAGAGCGGCCCCTGCTCGACCCCACTCACCGCTGGGTGTGAGCAGCCCCCCACACTCCCGCTGCCCCGAGCTGCCGGACAGGGCGGAGCCGGAGGCCGTGGAGAAGAGGGAACTGGAAAAGCCCGAGGTGGCCGACTCAGGGCTGGGGGCCCGGCAGGATGGGGGCTGGCCATTCCAGGCATCGTAGGGCGGCAGGGCCTGGAAGCTGGAGGACGAGGTCTGGCTCTGGGGGCTGCTGGCCAGGCTGTTGCCCCTGGGCAGGGGCCACTCTGGAGGGGCAAGAGGGGGATAGTGAGTCCCCTGCAGGAGGGGGCCAGTCCCCTCCACCCACCGCCCATCAGGCCCCTAAGTTCCCCTGTCCCCTCCTCCACTGACTGCCCCCCCAATTCCGTTCTGTCCAGGGACCCCCCCCATTACCCGGACTATAAAGCCCCCTTGCTTCCCCCCAGGAACCCCGCCCCCAAAGCTCCTTCTGCCCCGGACCCTGCTGACACCCATGCCCCCCGTATTCCCCTCCTGCCTCTCACCCTCTTCTGTGGCGGAGTCGGCCCCAGGCAGGGGGGCGCTCTGGGGGTGGCCCCCCATCTCCAGCTCCTCCAGCCGCTGCAGGTCGCGGAGCCGCTCCTCCAGCAGCCGGCCCTGGCGCCGCTGCTTCCGCTTCAGCTTCCTGCGCTGGCTCTTGGAGAGCTGCCGGGAGCCCCAGTCAGTGCCCGGGCCCGGGACTGGGCCAGGCAGTGGGTGGGGAGCCCAGCGGCCACAAGGAACGTGAACAAGGCAGCATGTAGAGACGAACCCGGGCGTCCGGCTGCGCTGTCACCAGGCGTCCAGGCGTCCCAAGGGGCCGCGCCCGGCGGGAGGGAGGAAGGGACCCGGGTGGCCGTGCCCGGCAGGAGGGAGGGACCCAAGGGGCCGCGCCCGGCGGGAGGGAGGAAGGGACCCGGGCGGCCGTGCCCGGCAGGAGGGAGGGACCCAAGGGGCCGCGCCTGGCGGGAGGGAGGAAGGGACCCAAGGGGCCGCGCCCGGCGGGAGGGAGGGACCCAAGGGGCCGCGCTGGGATGGAGGGAGGGACCCAAGGGGCCGCGCCCGGCGGGAGGGAGGAAGGGACCCGGGCGGCCGTGCCCGGCAGGAGGGAGGGACCCAAGGGGCCGCGCCCGGCGGGAGGGAGGAAGGGACCCGGGCGGCCGTGCCCGGCAGGAGGGAGGGACCCAAGGGGCCGCGCTGGGATGGAGGGAGGGACCCAAGGGGCCGCGCCCGGCGGGAGGGAGGAAGGGACCCGGGCGGCCGTGCCCGGCAGGAGGGAGGGACCCAAGGGGCCGCGCCCGGCGGGAGGGAGGAAGGGACCCGGGCGGCCGTGCCCGGCAGGAGGGAGGGACCCAAGGGGCCGCGCTGGGATGGAGGGAGGGACCCAAGGGGCCGCGCCCGGCGGGAGGGAGGAAGGGACCCGGGCGGCCGTGCCCGGCAGGAGGAAGGGACCCAAGGGGCCGCGCCCGGCGGGAGGGAGGGACCCAAGGGGCCGCGCCCAGAGGGAGGGAGGGACCCAAGGGGCCGCGCCCGGCGGGAGGGAGGAAGGGACCCAAGGGGCCGCGCCTGGCGGGAGGGAGGAAGGGACCCAAGGGGCCGCGCCCGGCGGGAGGGAGGGACCCAAGGGGCCGCGCCCGGCGGGAGGGAGGGACCCAAGGGGCCGCGCCCAGAGGGAGGGAGGGACCCAAGGGGCCGCGCCCGGCGGGAGGGAGGAAGGGACCCAAGGGGCCGCGCCTGGCGGGAGGGAGGAAGGGACCCAAGGGGCCGCGCCCGGCGGGAGGGAGGGACCAAAGGGGCCGCGCCCGGCGGGAGGGAGGGACCCAAGGGGCCGCGCCCAGAGGGAGGGAGGGACCCAAGGGGCCGCGCCCGGCGGGAGGGAGGAAGGGACCCAAGGGGCCGCGCCCGGCGGGAGGGAGGGACCCAAGGGGCCGCGCCCGGAGGGAGGGAGGGACCCGGGGGGCCGCGCCCAGAGGGAGGGAGGGACCCAAGGGGCCGCGCCCGGAGGGAGGGAGGGAGGGACCCAAGGGGCCGCGCCCGGAGGGAGGGAGGGAGGGACCCAAGGGGCCGTGCTGGGATGGAGGGAGGGACCCAAGGGGCCGCGCCCAGAGGGAGGGAGGGAGGGACCCAAGGGGCCGCGCCCAGAGGGAGGGAGGGACCCAAGGGGCTGCGCCCGGAGGGAGGGAGGAAAGGACCCAAGGGGCCGTGCCCAGAGGGAGGGAGGGACCCGGGTGGCCGCGCCCGGAGGGAGGGAGGGAGGGACCCAAGGGGCCGCGCCCAGCGGGAGGGAGGAAAGGACCCAAGGGGCCGTGCCCAGCGGGAGGGAGGAAAGGACCCAAGGGGCCGCGCCCGGAGGGAGGGAGGGAGGGACCCAAGGGGCCGCGCCCGGCGGGAGGGAGGGACCCAAGGGGCCGCGCCCGGAGGGAGGGAGGGACCCAAGGGGCCGCGCCCGGAGGGAGGGAGGGAGGGACCCAAGGGGCCGCGCCCAGCGGGAGGGAGGAAAGGACCCAAGGGGCCGCGCCCAGAGGGAGGGAGGGACCCAAGGGGCCGCGCCCAGAGGGAGGGAGGGACCCAAGGGGCCGCACTGGGAGGGAGGAAGGGACCTCCCCCCCCCCTACACACACACACACACACACTGGCCCAGGCCCTTCAGACCCTGAGTTTTGGGGTGAGAGGGGGGCAGCCCGGGAGCAGGTCATAGGCTCGGGGCGGGGCTGGGCAAGGGGCTGAGAGAGGGTCAGGCTGGGCTGGCTTGGGGGGGCAGGGAGGGGGGGGGGCCCTGTCCTGGGGGCTCCTGGTGCCGGTGCTGATGCGTCTGTTCAACGCTGTGTCCCTGTTGCCTGAGCCCCACGCCTGGCTGAGGGACAGGGTGGGGGACCCCGGTGAGAAGGTGCCCAGGGGCGGGGCACAAGCCAGCACCAAGGGCAGAGCCCCCCCACACTTACCTCCATGCCCCAGGGAGCGGCGCTCACTGCGGGAGACGCGGCAGCGGGGCAGGACACAGAGAGGAGATTCTCAGAACACAAGGGCACCTTTCACGTCACCTGCTACAGGCGTCCTGGCGCCGCCTGCTCTAGACACTAGACCCCGCTCCCTTCCCCATACAGGGGGACCCAGGTGTCCTGGCTCTCCCCCCCCCCCCGCCTGCTCTAGCCACTAGACCCCGCTCCCTTCCCCATACAGGGGGACCCAGGTGTCCTGGCTCTCCCCCCCCCCCCCCCGCCTGCTCTAGCCACTAGAACCCGCTCCCCTCCCTGCGCAGGGGGACCCAGGTGTCCTGGCTCTCCCGCCCCCCGCCTGCTCTAGCCACTAGACCCTGCTCCCCTCCCTGCGCAGGGGGGACCCAGGTGTCCTGGCTCTCCCCCCCCCGCCTGCTCTCGCCACTAGACCCCGCTCCCCTCCCCGCGTGGGGGGACCCAGGTGTCCTGGCTCTCCCGCCCCCCGCCTGCTCTAGCCACTAGACCCCGCTCCCCTCCCTGCGCAGGGGGGACCCAGGTGTCCTGGCTCTCCCCCCCCCGCCTGCTCTAGCCACTAGACCCCGCTCCCCTCCCTGCACAGGGGGGACCCAGGTGTCCTGGCTCTCCCCCCCCCGCCGCCTGCTCTAGCCACTAGACCCCGCTCCCCTCCCCGCGTGGGGGGACCCAGGTGTCCTGGTTCCCCCCGCCCCGGCCAGTTGTCGCCACTAGACCCCCGCTCCCCTCCCCGCGCAGGGGGACCCAGGGGTCCTGACTTGCAGCGCAGAGGTCCCGGGCTGGGCCCTACCAGCGGAGGCGGAGGGGGGGGAGCCCCCGAGCTGCTGCCAGCGGGTGGCCTCGGCCGCCAGGCGCCGCACATAGCCCTCGCCCACACACAGCAGCACGTTCTCCGGCTTGATGTCTGTGTGGATGATCTTGCACTTGGTGTGGAGGTAATCCAGGCCCTGCAGCACCTGGGGGCACAGAGGGGCGGTACGGACCAGGAGAGCCCTGCCGTCCCCATGCCCCCAAACCACCCCCTTCCGCACAGGCTCAGCGCTCCCGGCTTCCCCACACAGGACGGGAGGGTGGCTGTGGGGCCGTGCGGGGCAGGAGATGCTGGGGGGCAGACGTGGGGCCGTGAGGGGAGGAGACGCTGGGGGGGGCAGATGTGGGGCAGGAGACGCTGGGGGGCGGACATGGGGCAGTGAGGACTGGCCTTATCTTGCCCCCCTGCCCAATGAGAACCCTTCATGAAATTACAGGAAGCTGCTAGGGGGGGGCATAAAACTAACCCCATTGCCCCCCCCCTTCCCAACCACACAAGGGGGGGGGGGCTGGTGGTTAGAGCTGGGCTAGGAGTCCAGATGCCTGGGGTCTCTGGGCGCAGCAGGGTCCAGTGGTTAGAGCGGGCGGGGCGCCTGGGGTCTCTGGGGTAGCGGGGTCCAGTGGTTAGAGCGGGCGGGGCGCCTGGGGTCTCTGGGGTAGCGGGGTCCAGTGGTTAGAGCGGGCGGGGCGCCTGGGGTCTCTGGGGTAGCGGGGTCCAGTGGTTAGAGCGGGCGGGGCGCCTGGGGTCTCTGGGGTAGCGGGGTCCAGTGGTTAGAGCGGGCGGGGCGCCTGGGGTCTCTGGGGTAGCGGGGTCCAGTGGTTAGAGCGGGCGGGGCGCCTGGGGTCTCTGGGGTAGCGGGGTCCAGTGGTTAGAGCGGGCGGGGCGCCTGGGGTCTCTGGGGTAGCGGGGTCCAGTGGTTAGAGCGGGCGGGGCGCCTGGGGTCTTGGGGTAGCGGGGTCCAGTGGTTAGAGCGGGCGGGGCGCCTGGGGTCTCTGGGGTAGTGGGGTCCAGTGGTTAGAGCGGGCGGGGTGCCTGGGGTCTCTGGGGTAGCGGGGTCCAGTGGTTAGAGCGGGCGGGGCGCCTGGGGTCTCTGGGGTAGCGGGGTCCAGTGGTTAGAGCGGGCGGGGCGCCTGGGGTCTCTGGGGTAGCGGGGTCCAGTGGTTAGAGCGGGCGGGGGTCTCTCCTGGCTAAGGAGGGGAGGGGCTGTGGCGGGAGGTGGGGGCTGGGGGGCTCCACCCCGTACCTGGCGCAAGATGCTCTTCACGCAGGGCAGGGGCAGCCCCTCGTAGTTGGATTTAATGATCCATTTCAGCAGCTGATGCCCCAGCACCTCCAGCACCATGCACACATCCGGCCAGGAGTCAAGGCAAACGGCTGGGGGCCGGACGCCGGGGGTCTCTCCGGCCCGGGGAGGGGTGGGGCGGGGGCCCGGACGCCGGGGGTCTCTCCGGCCCGGGGAGGGATGGGGCGGGGGCCGGACGCCGGGGGTCTCTCCGGCCCGGGGAGGGATGGGGCGGGGGCCGGACGCCGGGGGTCTCTCCGGCCCGGGGAGGGGTGGGGCGGGGGCCGGACGCCGGGGGTCTCTCCGGCCCGGGGAGGGGAGGGGCGGGGGGCCGGACGCCGGGGGTCTCTCCGGCCCGGGGAGGGGAGGGGCGGGGGCCGGACGCCGGGGGTCTCTCCGACCCGGGGAGGGGAGGGGGCTGGGGGCCTGGCGCCTGGGTCCTCCCAAAAGGATACGGACACCATTGATCCCTGAGATCTTGAAGTCCTCAAGTAGCTGGACGATGGTCTCTCTCTTGGGGTCGCTGGGGTCGGAGTCCCGCACCTGGGGAGGGAGAAGGTGAGCAGGGCCCCGGGCTCAGGCCGGGGGGGTAGAAACGGGGGGGGCACTCACACATTTGAGCAGTTTGATCTCATCCAAGGCCGTCTCGGTGTAGTGCCCGGCGCTCTTCACCACCTTCAGCGCCACGAACCGCTTCCGCCTGCGGGGGGCCTGCTCAATGCTCCACACACCCCACGCTGAGCCAGGAGTCCTGCCCCCACTACAGCCACTAGACAGCGCTCCCCCCAGCAGGAGAGACCCCCGGCCTCCGGGCTCCCAGCCCCTCCCCCCAGGCAGGAGAGACCCCCGGCCTCCGGGCTCCCAGCCCCTCCCCTCAGGCAGGAGAGACCCCGGGCCTCCTGGCTCCCAGCCCCTCCCCCCAGGCAGGAGAGACCCCCGGGCTCCCAGCCCCTCCCCCCAGGCAGGAGAGACCTCCGGGCTCCCAGCCCCTCCTCCCAGGCAGGAGAGACCCCGGGCCTCCCGGCTCCCAGCCCCTCCCCCCAGGCAGGAGAGACCCCGGGCCTCCTGGCTCCCAGCCCCTCCCCCCAGGCAGGAGAGACCCCCGGCCTCCGGGCTCCCAGCCCCTCCTCCCAGGCAGGAGAGACCCCCGGCCTCCGGGCTCCCAGCCCCTCCCCCCAGGCAGGAGAGACCCCCGGCCTCCGGGCTCCCAGCCCCTCCCCTCAGGCAGGAGAGACCCCCGGCCTCCGGGCTCCCAGCCCCTCCCCCCAGGCAGGAGAGACCTCCGGGCTCCCAGCCCCTCCTCCCAGGCAGGAGAGACCCCGGGCCTCCTGGCTCCCAGCCCCTCCCCCCAGGCAGGAGAGACCCCGGGCCTCCTGGCTCCCAGCCCCTCCCCCCAGGCAGGAGAGACCCCCGGCCTCCGGGCTCCCAGCCCCTCCTCCCAGGCAGGAGAGACCCCCGGCCTCCGGGCTCCCAGCCCCTCCCCTCAGGCAGGAGAGACCCCCGGCCTCCGGGCTCCCAGCCCCTCCTCCCAGGCAGGAGAGACCCCCGGCCTCCGGGCTCCCAGCCCCTCCCCCCAGGCAGGAGAGACCCCCGGCCTCCGGGCCGCACTCACTGGAGGTCCCAGCAGAGCCAGACGGTGGAGAAGTGGCCCCAACCCAGCTTGCGGACCACGTGGTGACGCCCGTTGAAAAGGTCTCCGATGGCCACTGGGTAGTATCCACCTGGGGGGAACCACGGCCCCCAGCGTCACCCCCAGGAGACCGCTGCAGACAGAATCCCCCCGCCCTCTTACAGGATGGTCCTTCCCGTGGGATGCCCTCCGTGGTACAGCTGTCCTCATGGCACATCCCTTGGCGTGAGGCACCCCCGCCCGCTGTGGTACATCCCTCTGTGTCACAGCCCTGCCCCTCCCAGGACAACTCCCCGGCCCCACTCAGTATGTCCTTGGTATGTGCCCACCCCTCCCCGTTTAGCCCCATGGTACATTCCAGAGCCCCCCACCTTTGCAGTAGTCCCGGGGATCCTCCTGCTCCTCATCATCTGAGCCCAGGCGGCCCCCGGCCAGGGGGGGCTCCGCGGGGCTGCAGGGGTCGGGCGCCCTGGGGAGCGAGAGGGGGGTAAGTGGCCCCGGTGCTGGGTCCCACCGGCGGCTCCCCCAGGGCGCCAGCCCAAGGTGCAGACGCTAGTGGGGTCCCAGGCTGAGAAGGGGGGTGTAGGCCAAAGGAGGGGAGGGGGGACCTGGACAGGCTCCTCCCCGGAGCCGCCTGTTGGGGCGCAGTGCATGCTGGGATACCTGCCCCCCACTCACCAATGACCTCACCCCCCAGCTGGCACCGCAAGGTTAAAAATAGCTCCCAGCCAGCTGGGGCCCGCCCAGGGGAGGAATTTTGGCCTGGCTAGACTGCCCCCCCCAACCAGCCGCCGCCCCCCTCCAACCAACTGCCCCCCCAACAGCTGCCCTCCAATCAGCCCCCAAACCAGCCCCCCACCGCCGGGCCAGGGGTCTGGAATAACCAGCCCCACCCATTCCTGTGGAGGGAGGCTGAGAGCCCAGAGACCAGGGAGATGGGCTCATGGGGCCCTCACTTACCCAGGGGGAGCTGCCTTTGGTCCCTTCTCCTTCTTGTGTTTCTTTTTGGCTTTCTTGCTGTGGGAGCTGCCTGGACCTGGGGGGGAAGGAGGATTGGGGGGGGCTGGCAGCAGCCCCCCCCACAGTCATTAGTCACTATGCCAGCCACCCTCCTCCCCCCAGTCCCCCACATGCTGCCTGCCCCCACCCCTCACCCTTCCTGCTGCTCATTTCTGCCCCTTTCCGGAGCACCCTGCCGCGCATGTGCGGCCCCGCTGCTGCTGCACGTGGGGGAATCCCTGGGAGGGGGGCTCCCCTCCTCCGCTTGGAGCCTTTCCCCTCTGGGGGCGGGGGCAAGTCCCCCCAATTAAAGGGCCGGAGACCAAATTTCTGAAAAGATTTTTATTGCTTAAAATAACTTACATCCGAGGCGGGGGTCTGTACAGGGGGTACAAAAGGGGCTCTGGGGGGGCATTAGCACCATTGGGGACAAAGCGGGGGGGTACAGACACCCCAGATTAGTGCACTACTGGCCTGGGGGACCCCAGGCCCAAAGAAAGGGGGTTCCTGCACCCCAAAGTCTCCGTGGGGGGTAGGGCAGCTCATGGCTGGCCCCCCCCAAAGTGGGGGGCTCTGAAGGCAGTTAGGTGGACATAACCCTCTACCAACGGATTCGGGGTGCAGGGAACTGGCTCTGGAGACTGCTGCTTTGTATAAGGCACTGAGGGGCCCCTGGGACGGGGTGGGCAGTGGGGTGGGACCCCAGGATTGCACGGGATGGGGGTACAGGGAGATCCCTGAGATCCGGGGAGGTTTGAGGGGACCCCAGGATAGGGGAGCAGCTGGGGGGCTCTCCAGGAGCAGGGACCCAGGCAGGAAACGGGGATCACAAGTCAGTGACTTTGTTCTCCACCAGGGCGGCGATCTGCTGCAGCCGACAGGCCAGCTGCATCTTCTGCCCCACGGGGTCCTCCTCTAGGGCGCCCACAATCTGCAAGGCACAGCACGGTGGTTACTGCCGCCCCACGGCCCCTGCCCCACGGGGTCCTTCTCTAGGGCGCCCACAATCTGCAAGGCACAGCACGGTGGTTACTGCCGCCCCACGGCCCCTGCCCCACGGGGTCCTCCTCTAGGGCGCCCACAATCTGCAAGGCACAGCACGGTGGTTACTGCCGCCCCACGGCCCCTGCCCCACGGGGTCCTCCTCTAGGGCGCCCACAATCTGCAAGGCACAGCACGGTGGTTACTGCCGCCCCACGGCCCCTGCCCCACGGGGTCCTCCTCTAGGGCGCCCACAATCTGCAAGGCACAGCACGGTGGTTACTGCCGCCCCACGGCCCCTGCCCCACGGGGTCCTCCTCTAGGGCGCCCACAATCTGCAAGGCACAGCACGGTGGTTACTGCCGCCCCACGGCCCCTGCCCCACGGGGTCCTCCCCTAGGGCGCCCACAATCTGCAAGGCACAGCACGGTGGTTACTGCCGCCCCACGGCCCCTGCCCCACGGGGTCCTCCTCTAGGGCGCCCACAATCTGCAAGGCACAGCACGGTGGTTACTGCCGCCCCACGGCCCCTGCCCCATGAATCCTCCTCTAGGGCGCCCACAATCTGCAAGGCACAGCACGGTGGTTACTGCCGCCCCACGGCCCCTGCCCCATGGGGTCCTCCTCTAGGGCGCCCACAATCTGCAAGGCACAGCACGGATGTTACTACTGCCCCACGGCCCCTGCCCCATGGATCCTCCTCTAGGGCACCAACAATCTGCAAGGCACAGTGCGGGGGTTCCTGCCATCCCACGGCCCCTGCCCCACAGCCCCTCCTCTAGGGCGCCCAGAATCTGCAAGGCACAGCGCGGGGGTTACTGATGCCCCATGGCCCCTGCCCCCACAGTGCCCAGCCCCCCACCTGGTCATAGTACTTGTTGATGTAACCGTAGAGCTCCTGCAATGCTGCCGAACAGCTCAGGTCTGCAGAGTATTTCTGCAGGGAGAAGAGAAATGAATGGCAGGGACTGTGGATTGGAAGTGAGGGTCCCTGGGGGTCGGGGGTGAGGGGGCCTGGGGTAAGTAGTCAGTGGACTGGGGGTCGGGAGCCAGGAGACTGGAGGCAGGGGCCCTGCGGGTCGGGAGCCAGTGGACTGGGGGGTCAGGAGCCAGGAGGCTCTGGAGGCACGGGCTCTGGGGGTCGGGAGCCAGTGGACTGGGGGTCAGGAGGCTGCAGGCAGGGGCCCTGGGGGTCGGGAGCCAGTGGACTGAGGATCGGGAGCCAGGAGGATGGAGGCAGGGGCCCTGGGGGTCGGGAGCCAGGAGGCTGCAAGCAGGGGCCCTGGGGGTCGGGAGCCAGTGGACTGGGGGTCGGGAGCCAGTGGACTGGGGGGTCAGGAGCCAGGAGGCTGGAGGCAGGGGCCCTGGGGGTCGGGAGCCAGTGGACTGGGGGTCGGGAGCCAGGAGGCTGCAGGCAGGGGCCCGGGGGGGCGGGAACCCGGGGGGGGGGGGGGGGGAGGGGGGGGGGGGGGGGGGGGGGGGGGGGGGGGGGGGGGGGGGGGGGGGGGCGGGGCCCGGGGGGGGGGGGGGGGGGGGGGCCGGGGGGGGGGGGGGGGGGGGGGGGGTTAGGGGGGGGGGGCGGGGGGGGGGGGGGGGGGGGGGGGGGGGGGGGGGGGGGGGGGGGGGGGGGGGGGGGGGGGGGGGGGCCCCGGGGGGGGGGGGAAGGGGGAAGGGGGGGGGGGGGGGGGGAAGGGGGGGGGGGGGGGGGGGGGGGGGGGGGGGGGGGGGGGAAGGGGGGGGGGGGGGGAAAAAGGGGGGGTGGAGGGGGGGGGGGGGGGGGGGGGGGAGGGGGGGGGGGGGGGGGGGGGGGGGGGGGGGGGGGGGGGGGGGGGGGGGGGGGGGGGGCCGGGGGGGGGGGGGGGGGGGGGGGGGGGCCCGGGGGCCGGGGGGGGGGGGGGGGGGCGGGGGGGGGCCCGGGGGCCGGGGGGGGGGGGGGGGGGGGGGGGGGGGCCCGGGGGGGGGGGGGGGGGGGGCCCCCGGGGGGGGGGGGGGGGGAGGGGGGGGAGGGGGGGGGGGGGGAGGGGGGGGGGGGGGGGGGGGGGGGGGGGGGGGGGGGGGGGGGGAAAAGGGGGGGGGGGGGGGGGGAAAAGGGGGGGGGGGCCGGGGGTTGGGGGGGGGGGTTGGGGGGGGGGGGGGTGGGGGGGGGGGGGAGGGGGGGGGGAAGGGGGGGGGGGTTGGGGGGGGGGGGGGCCGGAAGGGGGGGGGGGTTGGGGGTGGGGGGGTGGGAAAGGGGGGGGGGGGGGGGCCGTGGGGGGGGGGGGGGGGGGGGGTTGGGGGGGGGGGGGGGGGCAGGGGGGCCCGGGGGGCCCGGGGGGGGGGGGGGGGGGGGCCCGGGGGGGGGGGGGGGGGGGGGGGGGGGGGGGGGGGGGGGGGGGGGGGGGGGGAAGGGGGGGGGGGGGGGCCAGGGGGGGGGGGGGGGTGGGGGAAACCCGGGGGGGGCCAGGGGGGGGGGGGGGGGGGGGGGGGGGAAAGGGGGGGGGGAAAGGGGGGAAAGGGGGGGGGGGGGGGGGGGAGGGGGGGGGGGGGGGGGGGTGGGGGGGGGGGGAGGGGGGGGGGGGGGCCCGGGGGGGCCGGGGGGGGGGGGGGGGCCCGGGGCCAGGGCCGGGGCGGGGGGGCCCGGGGGGGGGGGGGGGGGGGGGGGGCCAGGAACCGGAGGCGGGGCCCGGGGGGGGGCCGGGGGGGGCGGGGGGGGGCCGGAAGGGGGGCCCGGGGGCCGGGGGGGGCCGGGGCGGGGCCCGGGGGGGGGGGGGGGGCCCGGGGGGGGCCGGGGGGGGCCCGGGGGCCCGGGGGGGAAGGGGGCGGGGGGGGCCGGGGCGGGGCCCGGGGGCCCGGGGGGGGAAGGGGGCGGGGGGGGCCGGGGCGGGGCCCGGGGGGGGGGGGGGGGGGGGGGGGGGGGGGGGGGGGGGGGGGGGGGAGGGGGGGGGGGGGGGGGGGGGGGGGGGGGGGGGGGGGGGGGGGGGGGGGGGGGGGGGGGCCCGGGGGGGGGGGGGGGGGGGGGGAAGGGGGGGGGGGGGGGGGGGGGGGGGTTGGGGGGTGGGGGGGGGGGGAGGGGGGGGGGGGGGGGGGGGGGGGGGGGGGGGGGGGGGGGGGGGGGGGGGGGGGGGGGGGGGGGGGGGGGGGGGGGGGGGGGGGGGGGGGGGCCCGGGGGGGGGGGGGGGGGGGGGGGGGGGGGGGGGGGGGGGGGGGGGGGGGGGGGGGGGGGGGGGGGGGGGGGGGGTTGGGGGGGGGGGGGGTTGGGGGGGGGGGGGGGGGGGGGGGGGGGGGGGGGGGGGGGGGGGAAGGGGGGGAAAGGGGGGCCCTTGGGGGGGGGGGGGGGGGGGGGGGGGGGGCGGGGGGCCCGGGGCGGGGGGGGGGGGGCGGGAGGCCAGGGGCCCGGGGGGGGGCCCGGGGGCGGGGGGGGGCCGGGGGGGGGCCCGGGGCCCGGGGGGGGGGGGGGGGGGCCGGGAGGCCGGAGGCGGGGCCCGGGGGGTGGGGACCGGGGGGGGTGGGGCCGGGGGGGGGGGGCCCGGGGGTGGGGGCCGGGAAGGGGGGGGGGCCGGGGGGGGCCGGGGGGGGGGGGGCCGGGAGGCCGGGGCGGGGGCCCGGGGGGGGGCCGGGGGGGGTGGGGGCCGGGGGGGGGGGGGGGGGGGAAAAAGGGGGGGGGGGGGGGGGAGGGGGGGGGGGGGAGGGGGGGGGGGGGGGGGGGGGGGGGGGGCCGGGGGCTGGGGGGGCCGGGGGGGGCCCGGGGGGGGGGGGGGGGGGGGCCGGGGGGCCCTGGGGGGGGGGGCCGGGGGCGGGGGGGGCCCGGGGGGGGGGCCGGGGCCGGGGGTGGGGGGGGGGGGGCGGGGGGGGGCCCGGGGGGGTGGGGGGGGGGGGGGCCGGGGCCGGGGGGCCGGGGGCGGGGCCCGGGGGGGGGGGAGCCGGGGGGGGGGCCGGGAGGCCGGAGGCAGGGGGGCCCTGGGGGTCGGGAGCCAGTGGACTGGGGGGGCCCAGGAGGCCAGGAGGGGCCCTGGGGGCGGGGCCCTGGGGGGGGGGGGGCCGGGGCCCTGGGGGTTGGGGAGGGCCGGGGGGGGGGGGGGCCCGGGGGGGGTTGGGAGCCAGTGGCTGGGGGGGGGCCAGGAGGGGGGGGGGCCCTGGGGGTCGGGAGCCAAGGGAAGGGGGGGGGGGCCGGGGCCGGGGGGGGCCCGGGGGTGGGGGGGGGGGGGGGGCCGGGGGGGGGGGGCCCGGGGGGGGGGGCCCGGGGGGGGGGGGCCCGGGGGTCGGGAGCCAAGGTGGGACCCGGGGGTCGGGAGGGGGGGGGGGGGGGGGGGGGGGGGGGGGAGGGGGGGGGGGCCCGGGGGGGGGGGCCCGGGGGGGGGGGGGGGGGGGGAAAGGGGGGGGGGGCCCGGGGGGGGGGAAAGGGGGGGGGAAGGGGGGGGGGGGGGGAAGGGGGGGGGGGGGGGGGGGGGGGGGGGGCCCGGGGGGGGGGCCGGGGGGGGGGGGCCCGGGGGTCGGGAGCCAGTGGCTGGGGGGGGGCCGGAGGGGGCCCGGGGCCCTGGGGGTCGGGAGCCAGGGTTGGGGGGGGGGGGGGCCGGGGGGGTGGGAGGCCAGGGGCCCGGGGGGGGGCGGGAGGCCGGGGCCCTGGGGGCGGGGCCCGGGGTTGGGGGGGGGCCGGGGGGGGCCGGGGGCCCTGGGGGGGGGCCCGGGGGGGGGCCAGGGCCGGGGGTGGGGGGGGGGGGGGGGCCCGGGGGGGGGCCGGGGCCGGGGGTTGGGGGGGGGGGGGGGGCCCGGGGGGGCGGGGCCAGGGGGGCGGGGGGGGTCGGGAGCCAGGGGCTGGGGGGGGGCCCGGGGGTTGGGGCCGGGGCCCTGGGGGTCGGAGCCAGGGGCTGGGGGGGGCCCGGGGGTTGGGGGGGGGGGGGGGGCCGGGGGGGGGGGCCCGGGGGGGGGCCGGGGGGGGGGCCGGGGGGGGGGGCCCGGGGCCGGGGCCGGGGGGGGGGGCCGGGGGGGGCGGGGCCCGGGGGTGGGGGGGGGGCCGGGGGCGGGAGGCCAGGGGCCCGGGGGGGGGCCCGGGGGCGGGAGGCCAAAGGGCCTGGGGCAGGGGCCCGGGGTTGGGGGGGGGCCGGGGGGGGCCGGGGGCCCTGGGGGCGGGGCCCGGGGGCGGGAGGCCAAGGGCCCTGGGGGTCGGAGCCAGGGAGGGGGTGGGGCCAGGGGCCCTGGGGGCGGGGCCCGGGGTGGGACCTGGGGGGGTCGGGAACCAGGAGGCTGGAGGCAGGGGCCCTGGGGGTCGGGAGCCAGGGCTGGGGGGGGGCCCGGGGTTGGGGCCGGGGGGGCCCGGGGGGGGGGGGCCCGGGGGGGGGGGGGGGGCCCCCCGGGGGGGGGGGGGGGGGGGGGGGGGGAAACCCGGGGAGGGGGGGGGGGAGGGGGGGGGGGGGCCCGGGGGGGGGCCGGGGCCCGGGGGGGGGCCCGGGGGGGCGGGGCCAGGGTTTGGGGGGGGGGGGGGCCGGGGGGGGCGGGGCCCGGGGGTTGGGGGGGGGGGGGGGGCCGGGGGGGGGGGGCCCGGGGGGGGGCCGGGGGGGGGGGGCCGGGGGGGGGGGCCCGGGGGGGGGCCGGGGGGGGGGGGCCGGGGGGGGGGGGCCCGGGGGGGGGCCCGGGGGGGGCGGGGCCCGGGGTTGGGGGGGGGGGGGGGGGGGGGGGGGCGGGGCCCGGGGGTTGGGGGGGGGGGGGGGGGGCAGGGGCCCTTGGGGGGGGGGGGGGGGGGGGGGGGCCCGGGGGGGGGCCGGGGGGGGGGGGCCAGGGGGGGGGGGCCCGGGGGTTGGGGCCGGGGGGGGGGGCCGGGGGGGGGGGGCCCGGGGGGGGGCCGGGGGGGGGGGGCCGGGGGGGGGGGGCCCGGGGGGGGGCCGGGGGGGGGGGCCCGGGGGCGGGAGGCCAGGGGCCCGGGGGGGGGCCGGGGGGAGGGGGGGCCCGGGGGAAGGGGGGGGGGGGCCCGGGGGGGGGGGCCCGGGGGGGGGCCGGGGGGGGGGGGCCGGGGCCCGGGGGGGGGGGGGGGGGGGGGGGGCCGGGGGGGGGGGGGGGGGCCCGGGGGGGGGGGCCAGGGGCTGGGGCGGGGCCCGGGGGTGGGAGGCCAGGGGCCCTGGGGGTTGGGAACCAGGGGCTGGGGGGGGGGGCCGGGGGGGGGGGGCCCGGGGGCGGAGGCCAGGGGGGGGGGGGGGGGGCCGGGAGGCCGGAAGGGGGGGGGGGGGGGGGGGGGGAAGGGCCAAGGGAAGGGGGGGGGGGGCCCGGGGGGGGGGGGGGGGGGGGGGGGGGGGGGGGGGGAGGGGGGGGGGGGGGGGGGGGGGGGGGGGGGGGGGGGGGAAGGGGGGGGGGGGCCGGGGGGGGGGGGGGGGGCCGGGGGCGGGAGGCCAGGGGCCCGGGGGGGGGCCCGGGGGCGGGGGGGAAGGGGGGGGGGGGCCCGGGGGGGGGGGGGGGGGGGGAAAGGGGCGGGAGGCCAGGGGGGGGGGGGGGGGGGGGGGGGAAGGGGGGGGGGGGGCCGGGGGGGGCCCGGGGGCGGGGGGGGAAGGGGGGGGGGGGGCCGGGGGGGGGGGGGGGGCCGGGAAGGGGGGGGGCCGGGGCCCTGGGGGGGGGCCCGGGGGGGGGCCGGGAGGCCGGAGGGGGGCCCGGGGGGGGGGGGAAAATGGGGGGGGGGAAGGGGGGGGCAGGGGGGGTTGGGGGGGGGGGGGGGGGGGAAGGGGGGGGGGGAGGGGGGGGGGGGAAGGGGGGGGGGGGGGGGTGGGAGGCCAGGGCCCTGGGGGGGGCCGGGGGGGGGGGGCCCGGGGGGGGCCGGGGGGGGGGGGGCCCGGGGGGGGCGGGGCCGGGGGGGGGGGGGGGGGGGGGGGCCGGGGCCTTGGGGGGGGGGGGGAGCCAGGGGCTGGGGGGGGGGGGGGGGGGGGGGGGGGGAGGGGGGGGAGGGGGGGGGGGGGGGGGGGGGGGGGGGGGGGGGGGGGGGGGGGGGGGGGGGGGGGGGGGGGGGGGGGGGGGGGTGGGGGGGGGGGGGGGGGGGGGGGGGGGGGGGGGGGGGGGGACGGGGGGGGGGGGGAAAGGGCTGGGGGGGGGGGGGGGGGGTGGGGGCCGGGGGGGGGGGGCCCGGGAGGCCGGGGCGGGGGGGGGCCCGGGGGTCGGGGGGGGGGGCGGGGGGGGGGGGAGGCCGGGAAGGGGGGGGGGGCCGGAGGCCGGGGCGGGGGGCCCGGGGGGGGGCCGGGGGGGGGGGGCGGAGGCCAGGGGCCCGGGGGGGGGGGGCTGGGGGGGGGCCCGGGGGGGAGGCCAGGGGCCCGGGGGGGGCCCGGGGGCGGGGGGGGGGGGCGGGGCCCGGGGGTGGGGGGGGGGGGGGGGCCGGGGGGGGGGGGGGGGGGGGGGGGGGGGGGGGGGGGGGGGGGGGGGGGGGGGGGGGGGGGGGGGGGGGGGGGGGGGGGGGGCCGGGGGGGGGGGGGCCGGGGGGGGGGGGGGGGGGCCGGGGGGGGGGGGCCCGGGGGGGGGGGGGGGGGGAAAGGGGGGGGCCCGGGGGGGGGGGGGGGGGGGAGGGGGCCGGGGCCCTTGGGGGGGGGGGGGGCCGGGGGGGGGGGCCCGGGGGGGGCCGGGGGGGGGGGCCGGGGGGGGGGGCCCGGGGGGGGGGGGGGGGGGGGGGGGGGGCCCGGGGGGGGGGGGGGGGGGGGGGGGGGGGGGGCCCGGGGGGGGGGGGGGGGGAAAAGGGCCGGGGGGGGGGGGCCCCGGGGGGGGGGGGGGGGGGGGGGGGGTTTGGGGGGGGGGGGGGGGGGGGCCCCCCCCGGGGGGGGGGGGGGGGGGGGGAAACCCGGGGGGGGGGGGCCCCCCCCCCCCAACCCCCCCTTTTGGGGGGGGCCCCCCCCCCCTTTTGGGGGGGCCTTTTGGGGGGGGGGGGGGGGGGGGGTTTGGGGGGAAAGGGGTTTGGGGGGGGCCCCCCGGGCCCGGGGGGGGGGGGGGCCCGGGGGGGCCCCCCCTTTTTGGGGGGGGGGGGGCCCCCCGGCGGGGGGGGGGGGGGGGGGGGGGGGCCCCCGGGGGGGGGGGGGGGGGGGGTGGGGGGGGGGGGGGGGGAGGCCGGGGCCCGGGGGGGGGGGGGGCCGGGGCCGGGGGGGGGGGGGGGGGGGGGGCCCCCCCCCCGGGGGGGGGGGGGGGGGGGGGGGGGGGGGGGGGGGGGGGGGGAGGGGGGGGGGGGGGGGGGGGGGGGGGGGGGGGGGGTGGAAGGGGGGCCCGGGGGGGGGGGAAGGGGGGGGGGGGTTGGGGGGGGGGGGGCCCTGGGGCCCGGGGGGGGGGGGGGGCCGGGGCCGGGGCCCCCGGGGGGGGGGGGGGGGGGGGGGGGCCGGGCCCCGGGGGGGGGGGGGGGGGGGGCCGGGGGGGGGGGGGGGGGGGGGGAAGGGGGGGGGGGGGGCCGGGGGGGGGGGGGGGGGGGGGCCCCCCCGGGGGGGGGGGGGGGGGGGGGGGGGGGGGGGCCCCCGGGGGGGGGGGGGGGGGCCGGGGGGCCCCCCGGGGGGGGGGGGGGGGGGCCCGGGGGGGGGGGGGGGGGGGGCCCCGGGGGGGGGGGGCCCCCCCCCCTTTTCCCCCCCGGCCGGGGGGTTGGGGGGGGGTTGGGGGCCGGGGCCCTTTCCCGGCCCCCCCCCAAAGAGCCTGGGGGGCCGGGGGGGGGGGGGGGGGGGGTTGGAGGCAGGGGCCCTGGGGATTGGGAGCCAGTGGACTGGGGGTCGGGAACCGGGAGGCTGGAGGCAGGGGCCCTGGGGGTCGGGAGCCAGTGGACTGGGGGTCAGGAGCCAGGAGGCTGTAGGCAGGGGCCCTGGGGGTCGGGAGCCAGTGGACTGGGGGTCAGGAACCAGGAGGCTGGAGGCAGGGGCCCTGGGGGTCGGGAGCCAGTGGACTGGGGGTCGGGAGCCAGGAGGCTGTAGGCAGGGGCCCTGGGGGGCGGGAGCCAGTGGACTGGGGGTCTGGAGCCAGGAGGCTGTAGGCAGGGGCCCTGGGGGTCGGGAGCCAGTGGACTGGGGGTCGGGAGCCAGGAGGCTGTAGGCAGGGGCCCTGGGGGTCGGGAGCCAGGAGGCTGTAGGCAGGGGCCCTGGGGGTCGGGAGCCAGTGGACTGGGGGTCGGGAGCCAGGAGGCTGCAGGCAGGGGCCCTGGGGGTCGGGAGCCAGTGGACTGGGGGTCGGGAGCCAGGAGGCTGGAGGCAGGGGCCCTGGGGGTCGGGAGCCAGAAGGCTGGAGGCAGGGGCCCTGGGGATTGGGAGCCAGTGGACTGGGGGTCGGGAACCGGGAGGCTGGAGGCAGGGGCCCTGGGGGTCGGGAGCCAGTGGACTGGGGGTCAGGAGCCAGGAGGCTGTAGGCAGGGGCCCTGGGGGTCGGGAGCCAGTGGACTGGGGGTCAGGAACCAGGAGGCTGGAGGCAGGGGCCCTGGGGGTCGGGAGCCAGTGGACTGGGGGTCGGGAGCCAGGAGGCTGTAGGCAGGGGCCCTGGGGGTTGGGAGCCAGTGGACTGGGGGTCTGGAGCCAGGAGGCTGTAGGCAGGGGCCCTGGGGGTCGGGAGCCAGTGGACTGGGGGTCGGGAGCCAGGAGGCTGGAGGCAGGGGCCCTGGGGGTCGGGAGCCAGGAGGCTGTAGGCAGGGGCCCTGGGGGTCGGGAGCCAGTGGACTGGGGGTCGGGAGCCAGGAGGCTGGAGGCAGGGGCCCTGGGGGTCGGGAGCCAGTGGACTGGGGGTCGGGAGCCAGGAGGCTGGAGGCAGGGGCCCTGGGGGTCGGGAGCCAGTGGACTGGGGGTCGGGAGCCAGGAGGCTGCAGGCAGGGGCCCTGGGGATCGGGAGCCAGTGGACTGGGGTCGGGAGCCAGGAGGCTGGAGGCAGGGGCCCTGGGGGTCGGGAGCCAGTGGACTGGGGGTCGGGAGCCAGGAGGCTGGAGGCAGGGGCCCTGGGGGTCGGGAGCCAGTGGACTGGGGGTCGGGAAACCAGGAGGCTGTAGGCAGGGGCCCTGGGGGTCAGGAGCCAGTGGACTGGGGATCGGGAGCCAGAAGGCTGGAGGCAGGGGTCCTGGGGGTCAGGAGCCAGTGGACTGGGGGTCGGGAGCCAGAAGGCTGGAGGCAGGGGTCCTGGGGGTCAGGAGCCAGTGGACTGGGCGTCAGGAGCCAGGAGGCTGGAGGCAGGGGCCCTGGGGGTCGGGAGCCAGTGGACTGGGGGTCGGGAGCCAGGAGGCTGGAGGCAGGGGCCCTGGGGGTCGGGAGCCAGTGGACTCGGGGTCGGGAGCCAGTGGACTGGGGGTCGGGAGCCAGTGGACTGGGGGGTCAGGAGCCAGAAGGCTGGAGGCAGGGGCCCTGGGGGTCGGGAGCCAGTGGACTGGGGGATCAGGAGCCAGAAGACTGGAGGCAGGGGCCCTGGGGGTCAGGAGCCAGTGGACTGGGGGTCGGGAGCCAGGAGGCAGGGGGTTGGGGGGTCGGGAGCCAGTGGACTGGGGGTCGGGAGCCAGGAGGAAGGGGGCCTGGGGGTTGGGAGCCAGTGGACCGGGGGTTGGGAGCCAGGATGCTGCAGGCAGGGGCCCTGGGGGTCGGGAGCCAGGAGGCTGTAGGCAGGGGCCCTGGGGGTCGGGAGCCAGTGGACTGGGGGTCAGGAGCCAGGAGGCTGTAGGCAGGGGCCCTGGGGGTCAGGAGCCAGTGGACTGGGGGTCGGGAGCCAGAAGGCTGGAGGCAGGGGTCCTGGGGGTCAGGAGCCAGTGGACTAGGGGTCGGGAGGCTGGAGGCAGGAGCCCTGGGGGTCGAGAGCCAGTGGACTGGGGGTCAGGAGGCAGGGGCCCTGGGGATCAGGAGCCAGTGGACTGGGGATCGGGAGCCAGTGGACTAGGGGTCAGGAGCCAGAAGGCTGGAGGCAGGGGCCCTGGGGGTCGGGAGCCAGTGGACTGGGGTCAGGAGCCAGGAGGCTGTAGGCAGGGGCTCTGGGGGTCGGGAGCCAGTGGACTGGGGGTCAGGAGCCAGGAGGCTGTAGGCAGGGGCCCTGGGGATCGGGAGCCAGTGGACTGGGCGTCAGGAGGCTGGAGGCAGGGGCCCGGGGTCAGGAGCCAGTGGACTGGGGGTCGGGAGCCAGAAGGCTGGAGGCAGGGGTCCTGGGGGTCGGGAGCCAGTGGACTGGGGGTCAGGAACCAGGAGGCTGTAGGCAGGGGCCCTGGGGGTCGGGAGCCAGTGGACTGGGGGTCGGGAGCCAGAAGGCTGGAGGCAGGAGTCCTGGGGGTCAGGAGCCAGTGGACTGGGGATCGGGAGCCAGGAGGCTGGAGGCAGGGGCCCTGGGGGTTAGGAGCCAGGAGGCTGCAGGCAGGGGCCCTGGGGGTCAGGAGCCAGTGGACTGGGGGTCAGGAGCCAGGAGGCTGCAGGCAGGGGCCCTGGGGGTCGGGAGCCAGTGGACTGGGGGTCAGGAGCCAGGAGGCTGCAGGCAGGGGCCCTGGGGATCGGAAGCCAGTGGACTGGGGGTCGGGAGCCAGGAGGCTGGAGGCAGGGGCCCTGGGGATTGGGAGCCAGTGGACTGGGGGTCGGGAACCGGGAGGCTGGAGGCAGGGGCCCTGGGGGTCGGGAGCCAGTGGACTGGGGGTCAGGAGCCAGGAGGCTGTAGGCAGGGGCCCTGGGGGTCGGGAGCCAGTGGACTGGGGGTCAGGAACCAGGAGGCTGGAGGCAGGGGCCCTGGGGGTCGGGAGCCAGTGGACTGGGGGTCGGGAGCCAGGAGGCTGTAGGCAGGGGCCCTGGGGGTTGGGAGCCAGTGGACTGGGGGTCTGGAGCCAGGAGGCTGTAGGCAGGGGCCCTGGGGGTCGGGAGCCAGTGGACTGGGGGTCGGGAGCCAGGAGGCTGGAGGCAGGGGCCCTGGGGGTCGGGAGCCAGGAGGCTGTAGGCAGGGGCCCTGGGGGTCGGGAGCCAGTGGACTGGGGGTCGGGAGCCAGGAGGCTGGAGGCAGGGGCCCTGGGGGTCGGGAGCCAGTGGACTGGGGGTCGGGAGCCAGGAGGCTGGAGGCAGGGGCCCTGGGGGTCGGGAGCCAGTGGACTGGGGGTCGGGAGCCAGGAGGCTGCAGGCAGGGGCCCTGGGGATCGGGAGCCAGTGGACTGGGCGTCGGGAGCCAGGAGGCTGGAGGCAGGGGCCCTGGGGGTCGGGAGCCAGTGGACTGGGGGTCGGGAGCCAGGAGGCTGGAGGCAGGGGCCCTGGGGGTCGGGAGCCAGTGGACTGGGGGTCGGGAACCAGGAGGCTGTAGGCAGGGGCCCTGGGGGTCAGGAGCCAGTGGACTGGGGATCGGGAGCCAGAAGGCTGGAGGAGGGGTCCTGGGGGTCAGGAGCCAGTGGACTGGGGGTCGGGAGCCAGAAGGCTGGAGGCAGGGGTCCTGGGGGTCAGGAGCCAGTGGACTGGGCGTCAGGAGCCAGGAGGCTGGAGGCAGGGGCCCTGGGGGTCGGGAGCCAGTGGACTGGGGGTCGGGAGCCAGGAGGCTGGAGGCAGGGGCCCTGGGGGTCGGGAGCCAGTGGACTCGGGGTCGGGAGCCAGTGGACTGGGGGTCGGGAGCCAGTGGACTGGGGGGTCAGGAGCCAGAAGGCTGGAGGCAGGGGCCCTGGGGGTTGGGAGCCAGTGGACTGGGGGATCAGGAGCCAGAAGACTGGAGGCAGGGGCCCTGGGGGTCAGGAGCCAGTGGACTGGGGGTCGGGAGCCAGGAGGCGGGGTCCTGGGGGTCGGGAGCCAGTGGACTGGGGGTCGGGAGCCAGGAGGAAGGGGGCCTGGGGGTTGGGAGCCAGTGGACCGGGGGTTGGGAGCCAGGATGCTGCAGGCAGGGGCCCTGGGGGTCGGGAGCCAGGAGGCTGTAGGCAGGGGGCCCTGGGGGTCGGGAGCCAGTGGACTGGGGGTCAGGAGCCAGGAGGCTGTAGGCAGGGGCCCTGGGGGTCAGGAGCCAGTGGACTGGGGGTCGGGAGCCAGAAGGCTGGAGGCAGGGGTCCTGGGGGTCAGGAGCCAGTGGACTAGGGGTCGGGAGGCTGGAGGCAGGAGCCCTGGGGGTCGAGAGCCAGGTGGACTGGGGGTCAGGAGGCAGGGGCCCTGGGGATCAGGAGCCAGTGGACTGGGGATCGGGAGCCAGTGGACTAGGGGTCAGGAGCCAGAAGGCTGGAGGCAGGGGCCCTGGGGGTCGGGAGCCAGTGGACTGGGGTCAGGAGCCAGGAGGCTGTAGGCAGGGGCTCTGGGGGTCGGGAGCCAGTGGACTGGGGGTCAGGAGCCAGGAGGCTGTAGGCAGGGGCCCTGGGGATCGGGAGCCAGTGGACTGGGCGTCAGGAGGCTGGAGGCAGGGGCCCGGGGTCAGGAGCCAGTGGACTGGGGGTCGGGAGCCAGAAGGCTGGAGGCAGGGGTCCTGGGGGTCGGGAGCCAGTGGACTGGGGGTCAGGAACCAGGAGGCTGTAGGCAGGGGCCCTGGGGGTCGGGAGCCAGTGGACTGGGGGTCGGGAGCCAGAAGGCTGGAGGCAGGAGTCCTGGGGGTCAGGAGCCAGTGGACTGGGGATCGGGAGCCAGGAGGCTGGAGGCAGGGGCCCTGGGGGTTAGGAGCCAGGAGGCTGCAGGCAGGGGCCCTGGGGGTCAGGAGCCAGTGGACTGGGGGTCAGGAGCCAGGAGGCTGCAGGCAGGGGCCCTGGGGGTCGGGAGCCAGTGGACTGGGGGTCAGGAGCCAGGAGGCTGCAGGCAGGGGCCCTGGGGGATCGGAAGCCAGTGGACTGGGGGTCGGGAGCCAGGAGGCTGGAGGCAGGGGCCCTGGGGGTCAGGAGCCAGTGGACTGGGGATCGGGAGCCAGGAGGCTGGAGGCAGGGGCCCTGGGGGTCAGGAGCCAGTGGACTGGGGGTCGGGAGCCAGGAGGCTGGAGGCAGGGGCCCTGGGGGTCGGGAGCCAGTGGACTGGGCGTCAGGAGCCAGAAGGCTGGAGGCAGGGGCCCTGGGGGTCAGGAGCCAGTGGACTGGGGATCGGGAGCCAGGAGGCTGTAGGCAGGGGCCCTGGGGGTCAGGAGCCAGTGGACTGGGGATCGGGAGCCAGGAGGCTGAAGGCAGGGGCCCTGGGGGTCAGGAGCCAGTGGACTGGGGATCGGGAGCCAGGAGGCTGGAGGCAGGGGCCCTGGGGGTCGGGAGCCAGTGGACTGGGGGTCAGGAGCCAGGAGGCTGTAGGCAGGGGCCCTGGGGGTCGGGAGCCAGTGGACTGGGGGTCAGGAGCCAGGAGGCTGCAGGCAGGGGCCCTGGGGGTCAGGAGCCAGTGGACTGGGGATCGGGAGCCAGGAGGCTGAAGGCAGGGGCCCTGGGGGTTGGGAGCCAGTGGACTGGGGGTCAGGAGCCAGGAGGCTGTAGGCAGGGGCCCTGGGGGTCGGGAGCCAGTGGACTGGGGGTCGGGAGCCAGAAGGCTGGAGGCAGGGGCCCTGGGGATCGGGAGCCAGTGGACTGGGGGTCGGGAGCCAGGAGGCTGGAGGCAGGGGCCCTGGGGGTCGGGAGCCAGTGGACTGGGGGTCGGGAGCCAGGAGGCTGGAGGCAGGGGCCCTGGGGGTCGGGAGCCAGTGGACTGGGGGTCGGGAGCCAGGAGGCTGTAGGCAGGGGCCCTGGGGGTCGGGAGCCAGTGGACAGGGGGTCGGGAGCCAGGAGGCTGTAGGCAGGGGCCCTGGGGGTCGGGAGCCAGGAGGCTGTAGGCAGGGGCCCTGGGGGTCGGGAGCCAGTGGACTGGGGGTCGGGAGCCAGGAGGCTGGAGGCAGGGGCCCTGGGGGTCGGGAGCCAGTGGACTGGGGGTCATGAGCCAGGAGGCTGGAGGCAGGGGCCCTGGGGGTCGGGAGCCAGTGGACTGGGGGTCAGGAACCAGGAGGCTGTAGGCAGGGGCCCTGGGGGTCAGGAGCCAGTGGACTGGGGGTCGGGAGCCAGGAGGCTGGAGGCAGGGGCCCTGGGTGTCGGGAGCCAGTGGACTCGGGGTCGGGAGCCAGTGGACTGGGGGTCGGGAGCCAGTGGACTGGGGGGTCAGGAGCCAGAAGGC
Organism: Pelochelys cantorii; assembly: GCA_032595735.1. Lineage (NCBI taxonomy): Eukaryota > Metazoa > Chordata > Testudines > Trionychidae > Pelochelys > Pelochelys cantorii. The sequence continues at coordinate 12,886,363 of CM064358.1, read as the reverse complement.
TGGAGGCAGGGGCCCTGGGGGTCGGGAGCCAGTGGACTGGGGGATCAGGAGCCAGAAGACTGGAGGCAGGGGCCCTGGGGGTCAGGAGCCAGTGGACTGGGGGTCGGGAGCCAGGAGGCAGGGGTCCTGGGGGTCGGGAGCCAGTGGACTGGGGGTCGGGAGCCAGGAGGAAGGGGGCCTGGGGGTTGGGAGCCAGTGGACCGGGGGTTGGGAGCCAGGATGCTGCAGGCAGGGGCCCTGGGGGTCGGGAGCCAGGAGGCTGTAGGCAGGGGCCCTGGGGGTCGGGAGCCAGTGGACTGGGGGTCAGGAGCCAGGAGGCTGTAGGCAGGGGCCCTGGGGGTCAGGAGCCAGTGGACTGGGGGTCGGGAGCCAGAAGGCTGGAGGCAGGGGTCCTGGGGGTCAGGAGCCAGTGGACTAGGGGTCGGGAGGCTGGAGGCAGGAGCCCTGGGGGTCGAGAGCCAGTGGACTGGGGGTCAGGAGGCAGGGGCCCTGGGGATCAGGAGCCAGTGGACTGGGGATCGGGAGCCAGTGGACTAGGGGTCAGGAGCCAGAAGGCTGGAGGCAGGGGCCCTGGGGGTCGGGAGCCAGTGGACTGGGGTCAGGAGCCAGGAGGCTGTAGGCAGGGGCTCTGGGGGTCGGGAGCCAGTGGACTGGGGGTCAGGAGCCAGGAGGCTGTAGGCAGGGGCCCTGGGGATCGGGAGCCAGTGGACTGGGCGTCAGGAGGCTGGAGGCAGGGGCCCGGGGTCAGGAGCCAGTGGACTGGGGGTCGGGAGCCAGAAGGCTGGAGGCAGGGGTCCTGGGGGTCGGGAGCCAGTGGACTGGGGGTCAGGAACCAGGAGGCTGTAGGCAGGGGCCCTGGGGGTCGGGAGCCAGTGGACTGGGGGTCGGGAGCCAGAAGGCTGGAGGCAGGAGTCCTGGGGGTCAGGAGCCAGTGGACTGGGGATCGGGAGCCAGGAGGCTGGAGGCAGGGGCCCTGGGGGTTAGGAGCCAGGAGGCTGCAGGCAGGGGCCCTGGGGGTCAGGAGCCAGTGGACTGGGGGTCAGGAGCCAGGAGGCTGCAGGCAGGGGCCCTGGGGGTCGGGAGCCAGTGGACTGGGGGTCAGGAGCCAGGAGGCTGCAGGCAGGGGCCCTGGGGATCGGAAGCCAGTGGACTGGGGGTCGGGAGCCAGGAGGCTGGAGGCAGGGGCCCTGGGGGTCAGGAGCCAGTGGACTGGGGATCGGGAGCCAGGAGGCTGGAGGCAGGGGCCCTGGGGGTCAGGAGCCAGTGGACTGGGGGTCGGGAGCCAGGAGGCTGGAGGCAGGGGCCCTGGGGGTCGGGAGCCAGTGGACTGGGCGTCAGGAGCCAGAAGGCTGGAGGCAGGGGCCCTGGGGGTCAGGAGCCAGTGGACTGGGGATCGGGAGCCAGGAGGCTGTAGGCAGGGGCCCTGGGGGTCAGGAGCCAGTGGACTGGGGATCGGGAGCCAGGAGGCTGAAGGCAGGGGCCCTGGGGGTCAGGAGCCAGTGGACTGGGGATCGGGAGCCAGGAGGCTGGAGGCAGGGGCCCTGGGGGTCGGGAGCCAGTGGACTGGGGGTCAGGAGCCAGGAGGCTGTAGGCAGGGGCCCTGGGGGTCGGGAGCCAGTGGACTGGGGGTCAGGAGCCAGGAGGCTGCAGGCAGGGGCCCTGGGGGTCAGGAGCCAGTGGACTGGGGATCGGGAGCCAGGAGGCTGAAGGCAGGGGCCCTGGGGGTTGGGAGCCAGTGGACTGGGGGTCAGGAGCCAGGAGGCTGTAGGCAGGGGCCCTGGGGGTCGGGAGCCAGTGGACTGGGGGTCAGGAGCCAGGAGGCTGCAGGCAGGGGCCCTGGGGATCGGGAGCCAGTGGACTGGGGGTCAGGAGCCAGGAGGCTGGAGGCAGGGGCCCTGGGGGTCGGGAGCCAGTGGACTGGGGGTCAGGAACCAGGAGGCTGTAGGCAGGGGCCCTGGGGGTCGGGAGCCAGTGGACTGGGGATCGGGAGCCAGGAGGCTGTAGGCAAGGGCCCTGGGGATCAGGAGCCAGTGGACTGGGGGTCGGGAGCCAGGAGGCTGCAGGCAGGGGCCCTGGGGGTCGGGAGCCAGAAGGCTGGAGGCAAGGGCCCTGGGGATCAGGAGCCAGTGGACTGGGGGTCGGGAGCCAGGAGGCTGCAGGCAGGGGCCCTGGGGGTCGGGAGCCAGTGGACTGGGGGTCGGGAGCCAGGAGGCTGGAGGCAGGGGCCCTGGGGGTCGGGAGCCAGAAGGCTGGAGGCAGGGGCCCTGGGGATTGGGAGCCAGTGGACTGGGGGTCGGGAACCGGGAGGCTGGAGGCAGGGGCCCTGGGGGTCGGGAGCCAGTGGACTGGGGGTCAGGAGCCAGGAGGCTGTAGGCAGGGGCCCTGGGGGTCGGGAGCCAGTGGACTGGGGGTCAGGAACCAGGAGGCTGGAGGCAGGGGCCCTGGGGGTCGGGAGCCAGTGGACTGGGGGTCGGGAGCCAGGAGGCTGTAGGCAGGGGCCCTGGGGGTTGGGAGCCAGTGGACTGGGGGTCTGGAGCCAGGAGGCTGTAGGCAGGGGCCCTGGGGGTCGGGAGCCAGTGGACTGGGGGTCGGGAGCCAGGAGGCTGTAGGCAGGGGCCCTGGGGGTCGGGAGCCAGTGGACTGGGGGTCGGGAGCCAGGAGGCTGCAGGCAGGGGCCCTGGGGGTCGGGAGCCAGTGGACTGGGGGTCGGGAGCCAGGAGGCTGGAGGCAGGGGCCCTGGGGGTCGGGAGCCAGAAGGCTGGAGGCAGGGGCCCTGGGGATTGGGAGCCAGTGGACTGGGGGTCGGGAACCGGGAGGCTGGAGGCAGGGGCCCTGGGGGTCGGGAGCCAGTGGACTGGGGGTCAGGAGCCAGGAGGCTGTAGGCAGGGGCCCTGGGGGTCGGGAGCCAGTGGACTGGGGGTCAGGAACCAGGAGGCTGGAGGCAGGGGCCCTGGGGGTCGGGAGCCAGTGGACTGGGGGTCGGGAGCCAGGAGGCTGTAGGCAGGGGCCCTGGGGGTTGGGAGCCAGTGGACTGGGGGTCTGGAGCCAGGAGGCTGTAGGCAGGGGCCCTGGGGGTCGGGAGCCAGTGGACTGGGGGTCGGGAGCCAGGAGGCTGGAGGCAGGGGCCCTGGGGGTCGGGAGCCAGGAGGCTGTAGGCAGGGGCCCTGGGGGTCGGGAGCCAGTGGACTGGGGGTCGGGAGCCAGGAGGCTGGAGGCAGGGGCCCTGGGGGTCGGGAGCCAGTGGACTGGGGGTCGGGAGCCAGGAGGCTGGAGGCAGGGGCCCTGGGGGTCGGGAGCCAGTGGACTGGGGGTCGGGAGCCAGGAGGCTGCAGGCAGGGGCCCTGGGGATCGGGAGCCAGTGGACTGGGGGTCGGGAGCCAGGAGGCTGGAGGCAGGGGCCCTGGGGGTCGGGAGCCAGTGGACTGGGGGTCGGGAGCCAGGAGGCTGGAGGCAGGGGCCCTGGGGGTCGGGAGCCAGTGGACTGGGGGTCGGGAACCAGGAGGCTGTAGGCAGGGGCCCTGGGGGTCAGGAGCCAGTGGACTGGGGATCGGGAGCCAGAAGGCTGGAGGCAGGGGTCCTGGGGGTCAGGAGCCAGTGGACTGGGGGTCGGGAGCCAGAAGGCTGGAGGCAGGGGTCCTGGGGGTCAGGAGCCAGTGGACTGGGCGTCAGGAGCCAGGAGGCTGGAGGCAGGGGCCCTGGGGGTCGGGAGCCAGTGGACTGGGGGTTGGGAGCCAGGAGGCTGTAGGCAGGGGCCCTGGGGATCAGGAGCCAGTGGACTGGGGGTCGGGAGTCAGGAGGCTGCAGGCAGGGGCCCTGGGGGTCGGGAGCCAGTGGACTGAGGGTCGGGAGCCAGAAGGCTGGAGGCAGGGGCCCTGGGGGTCGGGAGCCAGTGGACTGGGGGTCGGGAGCCAGGAGGCTGGAGGCAGGGGCCCTGGGGGTCGGGAGCCAGTGGACTGGGGGTCAGGAGCCAGGAGGCTGGAGGCAGGGGCCCTGGGGGTCGGGAGCCAGTGGACTGGGGGTCGGGAGCCAGGAGGGTGTAGGCAGGGGCCCTGGGGGTTGGGAGCCAGTGGACTGGGGGTCGGGAGCCAGGAGGCTGGAGGCAGGGGCCCTGGGGGTCAGGAGCCAGTGGACTGGGGGTCGGGAGCCAGGAGGCTGGAGGCAGGGGCCCTGGGGGTCAGGAGCCAGTGGACTGGGGGTCAGGAGCCAGGAGGCTGTAGGCAGGGGCCCTGGGGGTCGGGAGCCAGGAGGCTGTAGGCAGGGGCCCTGGGGGTCGGGAGCCAGTGGACTGGGGGTCGGGAGCCAGGAGGCTGGAGGCAGGGGCCCTGGGTGTCGGGAGCCAGTGGACTCGGGGTCGGGAGCCAGTGGACTGGGGGTCGGGAGCCAGTGGACTGGGGGTCGGGAGCCAGGAGGCTGCAGGCAGGGGCCCTGGGGGTCGGGAGCCAGAAGGCTGGAGGCAAGGGCCCTGGGGATCAGGAGCCAGTGGACTGGGGGTCGGGAGCCAGGAGGCTGCAGGCAGGGGCCCTGGGGGTCGGGAGCCAGAAGGCTGGAGGCAAGGGCCCTGGGGATCAGGAGCCAGTGGACTGGGGGTCGGGAGCCAGGAGGCTGCAGGCAGGGGCCCTGGGGGTCGGGAGCCAGTGGACTGGGGGTCGGGAGCCAGGAGGCTGGAGGCAGGGGCCCTGGGGGTCGGGAGCCAGAAGGCTGGAGGCAGGGGCCCTGGGGATTGGGAGCCAGTGGACTGGGGGTCGGGAACCGGGAGGCTGGAGGCAGGGGCCCTGGGGGTCGGGAGCCAGTGGACTGGGGGTCAGGAGCCAGGAGGCTGTAGGCAGGGGCCCTGGGGGTCGGGAGCCAGTGGACTGGGGGGTCAGGAGCCAGGAGGCTGGAGGCAGGGGCCCTGGGGGTCGGGAGCCAGTGGACTGGGGGTCGGGAGCCAGGAGGCTGTAGGCAGGGGCCCTGGGGGTTGGGAGCCAGTGGACTGGGGGTCTGGAGCCAGGAGGCTGTAGGCAGGGGCCCTGGGGGTCGGGAGCCAGTGGACTGGGGGTCGGGAGCCAGGAGGCTGTAGGCAGGGGCCCTGGGGGTCGGGAGCCAGGAGGCTGTAGGCAGGGGCCCTGGGGGTCGGGAGCCAGTGGACTGGGGGTCGGGAGCCAGGAGGCTGCAGGCAGGGGCCCTGGGGGTCGGGAGCCAGTGGACTGGGGGTCGGGAGCCAGGAGGCTGGAGGCAGGGGCCCTGGGGGTCGGGAGCCAGAAGGCTGGAGGCAGGGGCCCTGGGGATTGGGAGCCAGTGGACTGGGGGGTCGGGAACCGGGAGGCTGGAGGCAGGGGCCCTGGGGGTCGGGAGCCAGTGGACTGGGGGTCGGGAGCCAGGAGGCTGCAGGCAGGGGCCCTGGGGGTCAGGAGCCAGGAGGATGGAGGCAGGGGCCCTGGGGGTCGGGAGCCAGTGGACTGAGGATCGGGAGCCAGGAGGCTGTAGGCAGGGGCCCTGGGGGTTGGGAGCCAGTGGACTGGGGGTCTGGAGCCAGGAGGCTGTAGGCAGGGGCCCTGGGGGTCGGGAGCCAGTGGACTGGGGGTCGGGAGCCAGGAGGCTGGAGGCAGGGGCCCTGGGGGTCGGGAGCCAGGAGGCTGTAGGCAGGGGCCCTGGGGGTCGGGAGCCAGTGGACTGGGGGTCGGGAGCCAGGAGGCTGGAGGCAGGGGCCCTGGGGGTCGGGAGCCAGTGGACTGGGGGTCGGGAGCCAGGAGGCTGGAGGCAGGGGCCCTGGGGGTCGGGAGCCAGTGGACTGGGGGTCGGGAGCCAGGAGGCTGCAGGCAGGGGCCCTGGGGATCGGGAGCCAGTGGACTGGGCGTCGGGAGCCAGGAGGCTGGAGGCAGGGGCCCTGGGGGTCGGGAGCCAGTGGACTGGGGGTCGGGAGCCAGGAGGCTGGAGGCAGGGGCCCTGGGGGTCGGGAGCCAGTGGACTGGGGGTCGGGAACCAGGAGGCTGTAGGCAGGGGCCCTGGGGGTCAGGAGCCAGTGGACTGGGGATCGGGAGCCAGAAGGCTGGAGGCAGGGGTCCTGGGGGTCAGGAGCCAGTGGACTGGGGGTCGGGAGCCAGAAGGCTGGAGGCAGGGGTCCTGGGGGTCAGGAGCCAGTGGACTGGGCGTCAGGAGCCAGGAGGCTGGAGGCAGGGGCCCTGGGGGTCGGGAGCCAGTGGACTGGGGGTCGGGAGCCAGGAGGCTGGAGGCAGGGGCCCTGGGGGTCGGGAGCCAGTGGACTGGGGGTCAGGAGCCAGGAGGCTGGAGGCAGGGGCCCTGGGGGTCGGGAGCCAGTGGACTGAGGGTCGGGAGCCAGAAGGCTGGAGGCAGGGGCCCTGGGGGTCGGGAGCCAGTGGACTGGGGGTCGGGAGCCAGGAGGCTGGAGGCAGGGGCCCTGGGGGTCGGGAGCCAGTGGACTGGGGGTCAGGAGCCAGGAGGCTGGAGGCAGGGGCCCTGGGGGTCGGGAGCCAGTGGACTGGCGGTCGGGAGCCAGGAGGGTGTAGGCAGGGGCCCTGGGGGTTGGGAGCCAGTGGACTGGGGGTCGGGAGCCAGGAGGCTGGAGGCAGGGGCCCTGGGGGTCAGGAGCCAGTGGACTGGGGGTCGGGAGCCAGGAGGCTGGAGGCAGGGGCCCTGGGGGTCAGGAGCCAGTGGACTGGGGGTCAGGAGCCAGGAGGCTGTAGGCAGGGGCCCTGGGGGTCGGGAGCCAGGAGGCTGTAGGCAGGGGCCCTGGGGGTCGGGAGCCAGTGGACTGGGGGTCGGGAGCCAGGAGGCTGGAGGCAGGGGCCCTGGGTGTCGGGAGCCAGTGGACTCGGGGTCGGGAGCCAGTGGACTGGGGGTCGGGAGCCAGTGGACTGGGGGGTCAGGAGCCAGAAGGCTGGAGGCAGGGGCCCTGGGGGTCGGGAGCCAGTGGACTGGGGGATCAGGAGCCAGAAGACTGGAGGCAGGGGCCCTGGGGGTCAGGAGCCAGTGGACTGGGGATCGGGAGCCAGAAGGCTGGAGGCAGGGGTCCTGGGGGTCAGGAGCCAGTGGACTGGGGGTCGGGAGCCAGAAGGCTGGAGGCAGGGGTCCTGGGGATCAGGAGCCAGTGGACTGGGGGTCGGGAGCCAGAAGGCTGGGGGCAGGGGTCCTGGGGGTCAGGAGCCAGTGGACTGGGCGTCAGGAGCCAGGAGGCTGGAGGCAGGGGCCCTGGGGGTCGGGAGCCAGTGGACTGGGGGTCGGGAGCCAGGAGGCTGTAGGCAGGGGCCCTGGGGATCAGGAGCCAGTGGACTGGGGGTCGGGAGTCAGGAGGCTGCAGGCAGGGGCCCTGGGGGTCGGGAGCCAGTGGACTGGGGGTCGGGAGCCAGGAGGCTGGAGGCAGGGGCCCTGGGGGTCAGGAGCCAGTGGACTGAGGGTCGGGAGCCAGAAGGCTGGAGGCAGGGGCCCTGGGGATCGGGAGCCAGTGGACTGGGGGTCGGGAGCCAGGAGGCTGGAGGCAGGGGCCCTGGGGGTCGGGAGCCAGTGGACTGGGGGTCAGGAGCCAGGAGGCTGGAGGCAGGGGCCCTGGGGGTCGGGAGCCAGTGGACTGGGGGTCGGGAGCCAGGAGGCTGTAGGCAGGGGCCCTGGGGGTTGGGAGCCAGTGGACTGGGGGTCGGGAGCCAGGAGGCTGGAGGCAGGGGCCCTGGGGGTCGGGAGCCAGTGGACTGGGGGTCAGGAGGCTGGAGGCAGGGGCCCTGGGGGTCGGGAGCCAGTGGACTGGGGGTCGGGAGCCAGGAGGCTGCAGGCAGGGGCCCTGGGGATCGGGAGCCAGTGGACTGGGCGTCAGGAGGCTGGAGGCAGGGGCCCTGGGGGTCAGGAGCCAGTGGACTGGGGGTCGGGAGCCAGAAGGCTGGAGGCAGGGGTCCTGGGGGTCAGGAGCCAGTGGACTGGGGGTCGGGAGCCAGAAGGCTGGAGGCAGGGGCCCTGGGGGTCGGGAGCCAGTGGACTGGGGGTCAGGAACCAGGAGGCTGTAGGCAGGGGCTGGGGGTCAGGAGCCAGTGGACTGGGGGTCGGGAGCCAGAAGGCTGGAGGCAGGAGTCCTGGGGGTCAGGAGCCAGTGGACTGGGGATCGGGAGCCAGGAGTCTGGAGGCAGGGGCCCTGGGGGTTAGGAGCCAGGAGGCTGCAGGCAGGGGCCCTGGGGGTCAGGAGCCAGTGGACTGGGGGTCAGGAGCCAGGAGGCTGCAGGCAGGGGCCCTGGGGGTCGGGAGCCAGTGGACTGGGGGTCAGGAGCCAGGAGGCTGCAGGCAGGGGCCCTGGGGATCGGGAGCCAGTGGACTGGGCGTCAGGAGCCAGGAGGCTGGAGGCAGGGGCCCTGGGGGTCGGGAGCCAGTGGACTGGGGGTCGGGAGCCAGGAGGCTGCAGGCAGGGGCCCTGGGGGTCGGGAGCCAGTGGACTGGGGGTCAGGAGCCAGGAGGCTGCAGGCAGGGGCCCTGGGGATCGGGAGCCAGTGGACTGGGGGTCAGGAGCCAGGAGGCTGGAGGCAGGGGCCCTGGGGATCGGGAGCCAGTGGACTGGGGGTCGGGAGCCAGTGGACTGGGGGTCGGGAGCCAGGAGGCTGCAGGCAGGGGCCCTGGGGGTCAGGAGCCAGTGGACTGGGGATCGGGAGCCAGGAGGCAGGGGCCCTGGGGGTTAGGAGCCAGGAGGCTGCAGGCAGGGGCCCTGGGGGTCGGGAGCCAGTGGACTGGGGGTCAGGAGCCAGGAGGCTGCAGGCAGGGGCCCTGGGGGTCGGGAGCCAGGGGCCCTACCCCAGACAGCTCAGTCAGGGCGGAGTTCATCTCCTGGTAGGTGGCGGGGGGCGCCTGTCGGACCTCGGCGTAGTACCTGGCAGGAGAGAGGCCCATGAGCTCGGGGGCCGCAGGCCCCACAAGCAGGGGGGCCGGGAGTGAACCCGGGCGCCCGCCTGCCAGCCCCACTCACTTCTCCACCCGCTCCTTGTAGCGCGGGATCTCCCTGGCGTAGAGCAGCTTGTTGACGGGCGAGTCCTGTGGGGAAAGGGGAGACGGGGGGTCAGGGCTGCCGCTCGGGTGCTGGGAACAGTGTGTGTGGGGGGAGTGACCAGAGGCTGGGCCCCGCGGTGGGGGGAGGGGGCCGGAGGCCGGGCCCCGCAGGTGGGGGGGAGGAGGCCGGAGGCCGGGCCCCGCAGTGGGGGGAGGTGGCTGGAGGCCGGGGCCCTCACCCGCCCCACTTTGTGCTCGCCAGGAGGCTGGAGGCAGGGGCCCTGGGGGTCAGGAGCCAGGAGGCTGGAGGCAGGGGCCCTGGGGGTCGGGAGCCAGTGGACTGGGGGTCAGGAGCCAGGAGGCTGTAGGCAGGGGCCCTGGGGGTCGGGAGCCAGTGGACTGGGGGTCGGGAGGCTGGAGGCAGGAGCCCTGGGGGTCGAGAGCCAGTGGACTGGGGGTCAGGAGGCAGGGGCCCTGGGGATCAGGAGCCAGTGGACTGGGGATCGGGAGCCAGTGGACTAGGGGTCAGGAGCCAGAAGGCTGGAGGCAGGGGCCCTGGGGGTCGGGAGCCAGTGGGGTCAGTGCTGGGAACAGTGTGTGTGGGGGGAGTGACCAGAGGCTGGGCCCCGCGGTGGGGGGAGGGGGCCGGAGGCCGGGCCCCGCAGGTGGGGGGGAGGAGGCCGGAGGCCGGGCCCCGCAGTGGGGGGAGGTGGCCGGAGGCCGGGCCCCGCAGGTAGGGGGGAGGAGGCCGGAGGCCGGGTCCCGCAGTGGGGGGAGGGGGCCGGAGGCCGGGCCCCGCAGGTGGGGGGGAGGAGGCCGGAGGCCGGGCCCCGCAGTGGGGGGAGGAGGCCGGAGGCCGGGCCCCGCAGTGGGGGGAGGAGGCCGGAGGCCGGGCCCTGCGGTGAGGGGAGGTGGCTGGAGGCCGGGGCCCTCACCCGCCCCACTTTGTGCTCGCCGGCGGTGCAGGCGTCGATGAGGGTCTGGCTGATGACACTGAGGGCGGCGTCCACGTTGTCCGGCACCCGCACGTCGAAGAGCAGCTGCGGGTTGCGCACGATGGTCACCCAGAAGCGTAGCAGGAGGCTGGGGGCAGGGCAGGGGTCAGATGTGGGGCGCACTGAGGCCTTGGTGGGTGGGCTCGGCAGAGCCGTGTGTGATGTAGCAGGGGGTGCGGACGGGGGCTCCCCGACGCGCCGTCACACCATGCTTCTCGCGCTGGGCTCCTGGCGCCCCTGCACTCAAGGATCCAAGCACGGGCTGCATGTGGGGCAGAACCCAGCCCCAGGGACCCACGAGCAGCCAGCCTGGCCCCGCAGGCACCCACTGGACCTTCCTGCAACCTTCCCCCTGGAACAGGGGCCCCGGCGTCCGGCAGCAAAGGCCGAGTCAGGCTGGGAGGGACCTGCCCACGGGCCAAACTCCATCTGGGGGGCACATTCCCCAACCAGAGCAAGTGGAGCCCCCCGCGGGCCTGGGGAGAGCGGGTCCGGGGCCCCTCTGCAGCCCACGGGCCCCAGACATGGGACTGAAGGCAGCAGATTGTCCCCCTCTGCCGCCAGACCCCCAGGAGCTGGGTGATCGGCCGGGGGGGGCCTGTTGCCTCAGCAAGTCTCCCTCCCTTCCTCCCTCTAGTGTGTGTCTCTGGCATGCCTTCTGAGCGAGGCGCGTTCTACAAAGGGGGGGCAGGCCGGGGTCACACGGGGGGCTCAGTGTCCCTGGTGTCACAAGGAGAGAGAGAGGGCGCTGTTGTTGCAGGGACCAGCACAGAACCGGGGCCCTGGCTGGTGGCGGGAGAAGGGAGATCCCAGCGAGGCAGACGCCCTGCGGGCCATTTTCGGGGGTTCCCCAAGGAGGCCGTACAGCCCAGGGGGCCAACGTCGTGCCAGCCCTGCCCCAGGCGGTGGGGGAAGCGCAGGCTCCAGCGCACCCCAGCGGGCTGGCGGGGAGCTGCAATGAGCCACCCAGGAGGACGCTCATGAGCTGTATGCATCAGCACCTTTAAAAAAACCCCACACACACTTGATCTCAGATCAGGGGGTGGGGGGGGGACCGGCCGGGAGGGGAGCAGGGGGAGCAGGGCTGGCCAGGGGAGAGCGGGGGGGATGGGACCACCCGGCAGGGAGTGGGGCTGGCCGGGAGGGGGAGCGGAGGGGAACCAGCCGGGAGGGAGAGCGGAGGGAAACCGGCCGGGAGGGGGAGCGGGGCTGACCGGGGGAGCTGGGGGGAACTGGCCGGGAGGGAGAGCGGGGCTGACTGGGGAAGCAGGGGGGAACCGGCCGGGAGGGAGAGCGGGGCTGACCGGGGGAGCAGGGGGGAACCGGCCGGGAGGGAGAGCGGAGGGGAACCGGCCGGGAGGGAGAGCGGGGCTGACCGGGGAAGCGGGGGGGAACCGGCCGGGAGGGGGAGCGGGACTGACCGGGAGAGCGGGGGGGAACCGGCCAGGAGGGGGAGCGGGGCTGACCGGGAGAGCGGGGGGGGAACCGGCCGGGAGGGAGAGCGGGGCTGGCCAGGAGGGAGAGCGGGGCTGACCGGGGGAGCGGGGGGGAACTGGCCGGGAGGGAGAGCGGGGCTGACCGGGGGAGCAGGGGGGAACCGGCCGGGAGGGAGAGCGGGGCTGACCGGGGAAGCGGGGGGGGAACCGGCCGGGAGGGGGAGCGGGGCTGACCGGGAGAGGGGGGGGGAACCGGCCAGGAGGGGGAGCGGGGCTGACCGGGAGAGGGGGGGGGAAACCGGCCAGGAGGGGGAGCGGGGCTGACCGGGAGAGGGGGGGGGGAACCGGCCAGGAGGGGGAGCGGGGCTGACCGGGGAAGTGGGGGGGAACCGGCCGGGAGGGGGAGCGGGGCTGGCCAGGAGGGAGAGCGGGGCTGACCGGGGGAGCGGGGGGAAACCGGCCAGAAGGGGGAGCGGGGCTGACCGGGGAAGTGGGGGGGAACCGGCCGGGAGGGGGAGCGGGGCTGGCCAGGAGGGAGAGCGGGGCTGACCGGGGGAGCGGGGGGGGAACCGGCCAGAAGGGGGAGCGGGGCTGACCGGGAGAGCGGGGGGGAACCGACCGGCGGGGAGCGAGGCTGACCAAGGGGAGCGAGGGGGAACCGACCGGCGGGGAGCGGGGTTGACCAAGGGGAGCAGGGGGGGAACCGACCGGCGGGGAGCGGGGCTGACCAAGGGGAGCGGGGGGGAACCGACCGGCGGGGGAGCGAGGCTGACCAAGGGGAGCGAGGGGGAACCGACCGGCGGGGAGCGGGGTTGACCAAGGGGAGCAGGGGGGAACCGACCGGCGGGGAGCGGGGCTGACCAAGGGGAGCGGGGGGGAACCGACCGGCGGGCAGCGGGGCTGACCAAGGGGAGTGGGGGGGAACCGGCCGGTGGGCAGCGGGGCTGACCAAGGGGAGTGGGAGGGAACCGGCCGGCAGGGAGCGGGGCTGACCAAGGGGAGCAGGGGGGAACCGACCAGCAGGGAGCGGGGCTGACCAAGGGGAGCGGGGGGGAACCAGCCGGGAGGGGGAGCGGGGCTGACCGGGGAAGCGGGGGGAACCGGCCGGGAGGGGGAGCGGGGCTGACTGGGAGAGCGGGGGGGAACCGGCCGGGAGGGGGAGCGGGGCTGACCGGGAGAGCGGGGGGGAACCGGCCGGGAGGGGGAGCGGGGCTGGCCAGGAGGGAGAGCGGGGCTGACCGGGAGAGCGGGGGGGAACCCGCCGGGAGGGGGAGCGGGGCTGACTGGGAGAGCGGGGGGGAACCGGCCGGGAGGGAGAGCGGGGCTGACCGGGGAAGCGGGGGGGAACCGGCCGGGAGGGGGAGCGGGGTTGGCCAGGAGGGAGAGCGGGGCTGACCGGGAGAGTGGGGGGGAACCCGCCGGGAGGGGGAGCGGGGCTGACCGGGGGAGCAGGGGGGGAACCGGCCGGGAGGGAGAGCGGAGGGAAACCGGCCGGGAGGGGGAGGGGGGCTGACCGGGGGAGCAGGGGGGAACCGGCCAGGAGGGAGAGCGGAGGGGAACCGGCCGGGAGGGGGAGCGGGGCTGACCGGGAGAGCGGGGGGGAACCCGCCGGGAGGGGGAGCGGGGCTGACCGGGGGACCAGGGGGGAACCGGCCGGGAGGGAGAGCGGAGGGGAACCGGCCGGGAGGGGGAGCGGGACTGACCGGGAGAGCGGGGGGGAACCGGCCAGGAGGGGGAGCGGGGCTGACCGGGGAGAGCGGGGGGGGAACCGGCCGGGAGGGAGAGCGGAGGGAAACCGGCCGGGAGGGGGAGCGGGGCTGACCGGGGGAGCAGGGGGGAACCGGCCAGGAGGGAGAGCGGAGGGGAACCGGCCGGGAGGGGGAGCGGGACTGACCGGGAGAGCGGGGGGGAACCGGCCAGGAGGGAGAGCGGAGGGGAACCGGCCGGGAGGGGGAGCGGGACTGACCGGGAGAGCGGGGGGGAACCGGCCAGGAGGGAGAGCGGAGGGAAACCGGCCGGGAGGGGGAGCGGGGCTGACCGGGAGAGCAGGGGGGAACCGGCCAGGAGGGAGAGCGGAGGGGAACCGGCCGGGAGGGGGAGCGGGACTGACCGGGAGAGCGGGGGGGAACCGGCCAGGAGGGGGAGCGGGGCTGACCGGGAGAGCGGGGGGGAACCGGCCGGGAGGGAGAGCGGGGCTGGCCAGGAGGGAGAGCGGGGCTGACCGGGGGAGCGGGGGGGAACCGGCCGGGAGGGAGAGCGGGGCTGACCGGGGGAGCAGGGGGGAACCGGCCGGGAGGGAGAGCGGAGGGGAACCGGCCGGGAGGGAGAGAGCGGGGCTGACCGGGGAAGCGGGGGGGAACCGGCCGGGAGGGGGAGCGGGGCTGACCGGAGAGAGGGGGGGGGAACCGGCCAGGAGGGGGAGCGGGGCTGACCGGGGAAGTGGGGGGGAACCGGCCGGGAGGGGGAGCGGGGCTGGCCAGGAGGGAGAGCGGGGCTGACCGGGGGAGGGGGGGGGGAACCGGCCGGGAGGGAGAGCGGGGCTGACTGGGGGAGCAGGGGGGAACCGGCCGGGAGGGAGAGCGGAGGGGAACCGGCCGGGAGGGAGAGCGGGGCTGACCGGGGAAGCGGGGGGGGAACCGGCCGGGAGGGGGAGCGGGGCTGACCGGGAGAGGGGGGGGGGAACCGGCCAGGAGGGGGAGCGGGGCTGACCGGGGAAGTGGGGGGGGAAACCGGCCGGGAGGGGGAGCGGGGCTGGCCAGGAGGGAGAGCGGGGCTGACCGGGGGGGGAACCGGCCAGAAGGGGGAGCGGGGCTCGCCAGGAGGGAGAGCGGGGCTGACCGGGGGAGCGGGGGGGAACCGGCCGGGAGGGGGAGCGGGGCTGACCGGGAGAGGGGGGGGGGGAACCGGCCAGGAGGGGGAGCGGGGCTGACCGGGGAAGTGGGGGGGAACCGGCCGGGAGGGGGAGCGGGGCTGGCCAGGAGGGAGAGCGGGGCTGACCGGGGGGGAACCGGCCAGAAGGGGGAGCGGGGCTGACTGGGAGAGCGGGGGGAAACCGACCGGCGGGGAGCGGGGCTGACCAAGGGGAGCGGGGGGGAACCGACCGGCGGGGAGCGGGGCTGACCAAGGGGAGCGGGGGGGAACCGACCGGCGGGCAGCGGGGCTGACCAAGGGGAGTGGGGGGGAACCGGCCAGTGGGCAGCGGGGCTGACCAAGGGGAGTGGGGGGGAACCGGCCAGTGGGCAGCGGGGCTGACCAAGGGGAGCGGGGGGGAACTGACCGGCGGGGAGCGGGGCTGACCAAGGGGAGCGGGGGGGAACCGACCGGTGGGCAGCGAGGCTGACCAAGGGGAGCGGGGGGGAACCGGCCGCGCACAGTCTCGGCGGGGCGCACGGGCGAGTCCGGCCCCGGGGATTCCATCCCGCCCCCCCGCACTGCGTAGCTGCGTACTGCCTGGCTGGTGGCCACGCCCACGCCGCGTGACTCCCTTCTTATACTAATGACACTGACCTCGCCGGAAAGCAGCGCACATTGGTCGTTTCGCAATTTGTTTCCCGGACAGAAAGCTCAAAAACTGAACTGTCCAGTTGAGAACCGGACACCTGGCAACCGTAGCGGCACCCGCAGGGCCGGGACAAGGACCCCCTCCCCTGCCTGCCCCCCCCCCGCTGCTGGCGGCAGGCAGGGACGAGCCCCGGGACCCCGCACGGCCGGGACAAGGACCCCCCCGCACTGCTGCAGAAGGGACCGGGCGACGCGTCTCATCCGCGTGAGGAAGAACAAGCTGCAGGCGGCCCCAGGTATAGGAGGTGGCGTGGGTGGAAGTGGCCGGCAGAGCCGCCAGCTGCACCGCGCCGGGGCAGGGAGAGCTCGGTGCGGGGCCTCCCGGTGGTGCTGGTCCCCAGGGACAGGACCTGCCGGTTCTGCGCGTGCTCTCGGCGGCACAGCGCCAGCGCCGTGACCGATGCCTCCCACGCCTAGCCCAGACACGCTCCTAGGCAAGCAGGGGGAGCCCGGGCCTCACGGCCATGGAGCTCCCCGAAGGGGACGGCAGGGCCCTTGGACCCAGAGGCCAGTGCCGGCGGCCTTCACCCCCATCGGGGCTCTCCGGGCGCCCGGAGGAGCAGCTGCCGAGGGGGATGGAGAACTTTGCTGCGTCTCACGTTGGCGCGATCGGTGTCTTTAGCCAGACCTGGAAGGACCACGTGTCCCGGGGGCAGAGGGGCTGGCAGGTGTCCCATCTGGGCCCCAAGGCGGGGAGCGGCCGCCCGAAGCCGGAGCCATTGGCGACTGGCAGACCGAGCAGCAGGCCAGGCTCTGCCTGGGGGCGGGTGGCCTGGCAGCGCCCGAGAGCTGTGCGGAAGAGCCAACTAGGGCGGGCTGGGCTGGGGGCTCTGCACGCTGAAGGACGCCTGGCCAGGGCCCAGGGCTGACCAGCCCCGACGCCGCGCACACCGGGCAGGCGGGGCCGATACAGGGGCCGGGAAGGGGGAGAGGCCCTGGTGTGAGCCGGGAGCAGCACTGTGGGGCCACAGAGAGGCCGGCTGGCCCTGGGATGGGCCCTTCGAAACCTGCAGCCAGGGGTGTGTGGGGCCTTTCCCGGTGGAGCTGGCCCCTCTCCTGGCCTGGTGACCCCACAGCCAAAGGGCCAGCGCCGAGCTGCCGAGGCGGAGCCTGCTCCTGCCCGATTACGCCACGCAGGGCCCGTGGGAGGGGAGCGCTGCTGTCCTGTCCCGCCGCCGGCAGGTCGGTCTCCCAGGGGCAGAGACTTGGCGGGAGAGGGAAGGCCCCAGCGCCTGGGGCCCAGCAGGCCCAGCTCAGCGGCACGGCGGTCAGGTTGCCAGGTGTCCGGTTTGGAACCGGCCAGTCCGGTGTTTGAGCTTTCTGTCCGGACGTGCCAACGTGCGGGATTTCCTAAGGAGGTCAGGACTATCGGGACGCGGCTGCGAGCTGCCTGGCTGGTCGACACGCTCGTGCTGCGGGAGTCACATGGCGTGGGCGCGTCCACCAGCCAGGTAGTATGTAGTTGTGCTGTGGGGGGGGACGGGGACGGGGATGGGGACGGGGCCGGGGGCCGGGGGGATGGAATCCCTGGGGCCAGACTCACCCGTGTGCCCCAGCGGGACCGTGTGCGGGACGGGCAGCACCCCGGGATCTGCGTGCGCCTCGGTCAGCCCTGCTGCCTGCCGGCCAGTCCCCCCCCACTCTCCCTCGGCCAGCCCCCCTCCCCCTCCCAGCCAGCCCCGCTTCCCAACGGCTGGTTCCCCCCTCTGCTCCCCCTCCAGACAGACCTGCTCCCCCACCCAGCCAGCCCCACTTCCCAATGGCTGGTTCCCCCCCCAGCTCCCTCCCTGGCCAGCCCCCCTCCCCAGCCAGCCCTGCTCCCCTTCCCCCATCCCAGCTAGACCCCCCCCCCCAATCTGAGATCAAGTGTGTCTGGTATTTTTTTTAAACCATCTGGTAACCCTAATGGCCGGGTCTGGCCAGTGGGGCCCCAGAGGCTGCGGAGAGAGGCCCCAGGGCCCTGCCCAGCAGGTCCCAGCTGGGGGGCGCAAAAGGGGGGGAGAAGAGGGGAGGGGAGAAGAGGGGCCCAGGTGACCCCATTACCTGGCCACAGACACAGGCCAGGGGAGGGGCTGCTGGGGGATGGGAGGGGGGGCTGCAGGACAGGGCAGGGGGAGCCCAAGACGTGGGGCAATGAGAGGTCTGGGGGCAGGAGACAGTTGGAAATGTGGGGGCAGGAGCCCACCTGGCCATGGGTCAGACTCAGATGGGCTTGGTTGGGGGGGGGGCAGGCCTGAGAGATCCTGGGCTGGGTTCAAAGCTCAATAAAGGCCCCCCCCCGTGTGACGCTGGCTGGGAGTCGCTCCAGGCTGGAGTCCAGCACTGCTCTAGTCCCTCTGGGGTGCAGGCCCCGGGGGTCAGAGCGAGGGGGCTCCCCGAGGGGCCCCGGCAGAGCCAGGCGGCTGGGGGTGCAGAGAGGGGTGGTTCCAGGCGGCGGAAGGGCTGAGGCCCAGCAGAGTGACCCCCGAGAAGGGACTGTGTGCCGTAGTGGGGGGGTGTCTGCTCTGTAACCCAGTGTCCCCACCTGGCTGGGCTGTGCGATTCCCACTGACTCCCCCACATGTGCATTGGCCCAGACACCCAGGCCCAGCCTGAGCAGATAACAAGGCACTTCCCGGGGGGGAAGACAAAGGGAGGGAGGGGGAGACGGCACCTGGCTGGGGGGCAGGTCCTGGGAGCTGCTCTTGGCTGGGGGAAGCATGAAGGGAGCAGACCAAGCCCAGACGGGGGGCTCAGGGGCCCGTGAACCCCTCCCCCCAGAGGACTAAGGCTCTGCCCCGGCTCCTGTGTCCACATCGCATCTTGGAGAAGCAAATAACCCTTCTACTCTACGGCCCGCTGAGAGTCACGTCTGGCTGCGGATGGGGGTGTAGGGTCGGGGGCTCCCCGATGCGCCGTCGCAGGCTGTCACCCTGGGGGCCCCCGGGAAGGGACTGTGGGCCTGGGGGGGCCCTGTGGGACTGGAGAGACCAGGTGCAGGCAGGCCGGGCCGAGGGGATGGGGGAACCCGTTTGGATTTGGGGAGACCAGTGCACACGCCGCGCAGGGAAAGGCGGGGGCGGGGGCCAGGGCCGGCCGGAGAACTGGGAATTGCTTGTGTGGTTTGAGCGCTGGGGCTGGCATGGGACCCAAGAGCGGAGGGCCCAGGCAGGGGCTGTGAGCAGCTCTGTCCCGAAGCAACTTGCACTGGTGTCCCCAGAGCACCCCGAATTGCACCCCCTGCCCCACCTGTTGGTCTTCCATATGTGCAGGGTCTCCGGCTCGCTGACCCCAAGGCGCGCAGCAAGCTCATCCAGCAGGTCAAAGAGGAACTTGACGCACACGGGCACTGGGCGGCCCACGCTCAGCACGGCCTGCAGGGCATCCTCCACGAACTTCTGCAGTGTTCCCTGGGGGGAGGGTCAGGGCACTCAGGGGGGCTCGTCTCTGCAGAGAGCAGGCGGGTGAGGTAGATCTCGGGGATGGCCGTGGTGGGGGGGGGTCTCACCTTGATGGAGAGCAGGCGGGTGAGGTAGATCTCGGGGATGGCCGTGGGCGTGGCGGGGGGGGGGTCTCACCTTCATGGAGAGCAGGCGGGTGAGGCAGATCTCGGAGTGGCCGTGGTGGGGGGGGGGTCTCACCTTCATGGAGAGCAGGCGGGTGAGGGAGATCTCGGGGTGGCCGTGGCCGTGGCCGTGGGCGGGGGGGGGGTCTCACCTTCATGGAGAGCAGGCGGGTGAGGGAGATCTCGGGGTGGCCGTGGCCATGGCCGTGGGGGGGGGGGGTCTCACCTTCATGGAGAGCAGGCGGGTGAGGCAGATCTCGGGGTGGCTGTGGCCGTGGCGGGGGGGGGGGTCTCACCTTCATGGAGAGCAGGCGGGTGAGGCAGATCTCGGAGTGGCCGTGGCCATGGCGAGGGGGGGGGGTCTCACCTTCATGGAGAGCAGGCGGGTGAGGTAGATCTCGGGGATGGCCGTGGTGGGGGGGGGTCTCACCTTCATGGAGAGCAGGCGGGTGAGGTAGATCTCGGGGATGGCCGTGGGCGTGGCGGGGGGGGGGGGTCTCACCTTCATGGAGAGCAGGCGGGTGAGGCAGATCTCGGGGATGGCCGTGGTGGGGGGGGGTCTCACCTTCATGGAGAGCAGGCGGGTGAGGTAGATCTCGGGGATGGCCGTGGTGGGGGGGGGTCTCACCATCATGGAGAGCAGGCGGGTGAGGCAGATCTCGGAGTGGCCATGGTGGTGGGGGGGGTCTCACCTTCATGGAGAGCAGGCGGGTGAGGCAGATCTCGGGGTGGCCGTGGCCGCGGCGGGGGGGGGTCTCACCTTCATGGAGAGCAGGCGGGTGAGGCAGATCTCGGGGTGGCCGTGGCGGGGGGGAGGTCTCACCTTCATGGAGAGCAGGCGGGTGAGGGAGATCTCGGGGTGGCCGTGGCTGTGGCGGGGGGGGTGTCTCACCTTCATGGAGAGCAGGCGGGTGAGGGAGATCTCGGAGTGGCCATGGTGGTGGGGGGGGTCTCACCTTCATGGAGAGCAGGCGGGTGAGGCAGATCTCCGGGATGGCCGTGGTGGGGGGGGGGGGTCTCACCTTCATGGAGAGCAGGCGGGTGAGGTAGATCTCGGGGATGGCCGTGGTGGGGGGGGGGGGTCTCACCTTCATGGAGAGCAGGCGGGTGAGGTAGATCTCGGGGATGGCCGTGGTGGGGGGGGGGGTCTCACCTTCATGGAGAGCAGGCGGGTGAGGTAGATCTCGGGGATGGCCGTGGTGGGGGGGGGGGGTCTCACCTTCATGGAGAGCAGGCGGGTGAGGTAGATCTCGGGGATGGCCGTGGCGGGGGGGGGGTGTCTCACCTTTATGGAGAGCAGGCGGGTGAGGCAGATCTCGGAGTGGCCGTGGTGGGGGGGGGGTCTCACCTTCATGGAGAGCAGGCGGGTGAGGCAGATCTCGGAGTGGCCGTGGTGGGGGGGGGGTATCACCTACATGGAGAGCAGGCGGGTGAGGGAGATCTCGGGGTGGCCGTGGCCGTGGCCGTGGCCGTGGGGGGGGTCTCACCTTCATGGAGAGCAGGCGGGTGAGGGAGATCTCGGGGTGGCCGTGGCCATGGCCGTGGGGGGGGGGGGTCTCACCTTCATGGAGAGCAGGCGGGTGAGGCAGATCTCGGGGTGGCTGTGGCCGTGGCGGGGGGGGGGGTCTCACCTTCATGGAGAGCAGGCGGGTGAGGCAGATCTCGGAGTGGCCGTGGCCATGGCGAGGGTGGGGGTCTCACCTTCATGGAGAGCAGGCGGGTGAGGTAGATCTCGGGGATGGCCGTGGTGGGGGGGGGGTCTCACCTTCATGGAGAGCAGGCGGGTGAGGTAGATCTCGGGGATGGCCGTGGTGGGGGGGGGGGTCTCACCTTCATGGAGAGCAGGCGGGTGAGGTAGATCTCGGGGATGGCCGTGGGCGTGGCGGGGGGGGCGGGTCTCACCTTCATGGAGAGCAGGCGGGTGAGGCAGATCTCGGGGATGGCCGTGGTGGGGGGGGGGGTCTCACCTTCATGGAGAGCAGGCGGGTGAGGTAGATCTCGGGGATGGCCGTGGTGGGGGGGGGGTCTCACCTTCATGGAGAGCAGGCGGGTGAGGTAGATCTCGGGGATGGCCGTGGTGGGGGGGGGTCTCACCTTCATGGAGAGCAGGCGGGTGAGGCAGATCTCGGGGATGGCCGTGGTGGGGGGGGGGGTCTCACCTTCATGGAGAGCAGGCGGGTGAGGTAGATCTCGGGGATGGCCGTGGTGGGGGGGGGGTCTCACCTTCATGGAGAGCAGGCGGGTGAGGTAGATCTCGGGGATGGCCGTGGTGGGGGGGGGTCTCACCTTCATGGAGAGCAGGCGGGTGAGGCAGATCTCGGAGTGGCCATGGTGGTGGGGGGGGTCTCACCTTCATGGAGAGCAGGCGGGTGAGGTAGATCTCGGGGATGGCCGTGGCGGGGGGGGGGGGTCTCACCTTCATGGAGAGCAGGCGGGTGAGGCAGATCTCGGGGATGGCCATGGTGGGGGGGGGTCTCACCTTCATGGAGAGCAGGCGGGTGAGGTAGATCTCGGGGATGGCCGTGGTGGGGGGGGGTCTCACCTTCATGGAGAGCAGGCGGGTGAGGCAGATCTCGGGGATGGCCGTGGTGGGGGGGGGTCTCACCTTCATGGAGAGCAGGCGGGTGAGGTAGATCTCGGGGATGGCCATGGTGGTGGGGGGGGTCTCACCTTCATGGAGAGCAGGCGGGTGAGGCAGATCTCGGGGTGGCCGTGGCCGCGGCGGGGGGGGGTCTCACCTTCATGGAGAGCAGGCGGGTGAGGCAGATCTCGGGGTGGCCGTGGCCGTGGCGGGGGGGGTGTCTCACCTTCATGGAGAGCAGGCGGGTGAGGGAGATCTCGGAGTGGCCATGGTGGTGGGGGGGGTCTCACCTTCATGGAGAGCAGGCGGGTGAGGCAGATCTCCGGGATGGCCATGGTGGGGGGGGGTGTCTCACCTTCATGGAGAGCAGGCGGGTGAGGTAGATCTCGGGGATGGCCGTGGTGGGGGGGGGGGTCTCACCTTCATGGAGAGCAGGCGGGTGAGGTAGATCTCAGGGATGGCCGTGGTGGGGGGGGGTCTCACCTTCATGGAGAGCAGGCGGGTGAGGTAGATCTCGGGGATGGCCGTGGTGGGGGGGGGTCTCACCTTGATGGAGAGCAGGTGGGTGAGGTAGATCTCGGGGATGGCCGTGGTGGGCGGGGGGGGTCTCACCTTCATGGAGAGCAGGTGGGTGAGGTAGATCTCGGGGATGGCCGTGGCGGGGGGGGGGGTCTCACCTTCATGGAGAGCAGGTGGGTGAGGTAGATCTCGGGGATGGCCGTGGTGGGCGGGGGGGGTCTCACCTTCATGGAGAGCAGGCGGGTGAGGTAGATCTCGGGGATGGCCGTGGCGGGGGGGGGGGGGTCTCACCTTCATGGAGAGCAGGCGGGTGAGGTAGATCTCGGGGATGGCCGTGGCGGGGGGGGGGGGGTCTCACCTTCATGGAGAGCAGGCGGGTGAGGTAGATCTCGGGGATGGCCGTGGCGGGGGGGGGGGGGTCTCACCTTCATGGAGAGCAGGCGGGTGAGGTAGATCTCGGGGATGGCCGTGGTGGGGGGGGTCTCACCTTCATGGAGAGCAGGCGGGTGAGGTAGATCTCGGGGATGGCCGTGGTGGGGGGGGTCTCACCTTCATGGAGAGCAGGCGGGTGAGGTAGATCTCGGGGATGGCCGTGGTGGGGGGGGGTCTCACCTTCATGGAGAGCAGGCGGGTGAGGTAGATCTCGGGGATGGCCGTGGTGGGGGGGGGGTCTCACCTTGATGGAGAGCAGGCGGGTGAGGTAGATCTCGGGGATGGCCGTGGTGGTGGGGGGGTCTCACCTTGATGGAGAGCAGGCGGGTGAGGTAGATCTCAGGGATGGCCGTGGTGGGGGGGGGGGTCTCACCTTCATGGAGAGCAGGCGGGTGAGGTAGATCTCGGGGATGGCCGTGGTGGGGGGGGGGGTCTCACCTTCATGGAGAGCAGGCGGGTGAGGCAGATCTCGGGGATGGCCGTGGTGGGGGGGGGGTCTCACCTTCATGGAGAGCAGGCGGGTGAGGCAGATCTCGGGGATGGCCGTGGTGGGGGGGGGTCCTCACCTTCATGGAGAGCAGGCGGGTGAGGTAGATCTCGGGGATGGCCGTGGTGGGGGGGGGGGGTCTCACCTTCATGGAGAGCAGGCGGGTGAGGTAGATCTCGGGGATGGCCGTGGTGGGGGGGGGTCTCACCTTCATGGAGAGCAGGCGGGTGAGGCAGATCTCGGGGATGGCCGTGGTGGGGGGGGTCCTCACCTTCATGGAGAGCAGGCGGGTGAGGTAGATCTCGGGGATGGCCGTGGTGGGGGGGGGTCTCACCTTCATGGAGAGCAGGCGGGTGAGGTAGATCTCGGGGATGGCCGTGGTGCGCTCCCGTAGGCTGCTGCGACGCTGCTGTTGCTGCTTTGGGGCCTCAGGCTCGTCCGTCGGCTTCACGAGGTGCCAGAGCCGCAGCCCCTCCTCCTCACTGTCCTCCAGCATCGGAGTGTCTGCGGGGATGGGGTTAGTCGGAATCCCCCCAGGGAGTTCTCTGCACTTGGATCAGTCCAAGACCCCTTGATCCCCTCCATTTCTCCCATTGCTTCAGCGCAAGGACCCCCACATCTGAACCTCCCCATTCCCCGGGCACCCCCCACGCACACAGCCTGAGCTGGGGCCCTGCTGACCAGTTGGGTGGCCCTGGGCTCTGTGCTGGGCACCCTGCCCATGTCCAATTGGCTCAGCCCAGGACCCTGTGCACGTGTGCGGGGCTGGGGCCGGGGCCGGGGCCGGGCTGCACTATCTCCACAGCAGGGGGGGTGATGGGTGTGAGGTAGTGCGGACCGTAGTCCCTCTCTTTGCCTGTTGTGCGCGCAGCGCCCTGCGGGGGACGGGTCTCTGGCGGAGGACTCCTGAGGGGAGGCCCGTAGGGCACGGCCCAGGCCTCCCATCCCCAATCCCTGGCGCAGTGTTTCTCAACCTTTTTCATAAAGTACCTTTCACAAAAAAGTCAGACGCCCCAGTCCCTACGCTCTCAGACACAGCACCCGTCTACCCTTGCAGCGCGCTTGTTTCAACAGCTGCAGCGGGGCGGGCGGCCCAGGACATTTTTGGGTGTAAAGTACAAAAATAATAAAGTGCCATAAAACTTCAACCAAAACTTCAGTTTTCTCCACATTTCAGTCGTGTTGACGGACCCCCCACATGTCTCTCGAGTGCCCGAGGGTCCTCGTCCCGCCGGCTGGGAAACGCTGCCCCGGGAAATGCAGCCCGCCACAGAGAGAACAGCTTGGGGGGACAACGCTGGGGGCGGGCGGCCTGGGGCGGGAGTTAGTTTTGGGCCGGCTGGGGGAGAAGGAGCCTTGCTGGCCTGGGGGGCCGGGCAGGGCCCTGGCTCTGGGCCTCCCCCCCCCAGGCTGCTCCTGTGACAAGTCTGGGCTACGCTGTGTTCCTGGGACCTGATAGACCTTCTCCTCTACCTGCTGCCTGAGAGTCCCCCTGGCTGGGGGGGGGCTGGGGGGCTCCCGGGGTCTCCCCCACGCTCTAGGACATTGGGGGACACTTACTCTCTCCAGAGAGGAAGCTCCGGTTGAGGCCCTGGGGGGTGTCGTTCTGGAGCCGTGGGATCAGCCCGACTGTTGCTCCGTCTGGAACCTGGGCAGAAAAGACCCAGCCAGGGATGGAACCTAAGCGCCCCACCCCACCCCACTCCCAACTGCCCCACCCCACCCCCCTCCCTGAGCCAGGGATGGAACCCCCAACCGCCCCACCCCACCCCACTCCCAACTGCCCCACCCCACCCCCCTCCCTGAGCCAGGGATGGAACCCCCAACCGCCCCACCCCACCCCACCCCACTCCCAACTGCCCCACCCCACCCCCCTCCCTGAGCCAGGGATGGAACCCCCAACCGCCCCACCTCCCAACCTCCATCACATCCCACTCCCAACTGCCCCACTCCCCCACCAGCCCCAGCCCCACTCCCAACCGCCCCACCCCACCCCACCCCCGTCCCTGAGCCAGGGATGGAACCCCCAACCGCCCCACCTCCCAACCTCCATCACATCCCACTCCCAACTGCCCCACTCCCCCACCAGCCCCAGCCCCACTCCCACTCCCAACCGCCCCACCTCACCCCACTCCCAACTGCCCCACCCTGAGCCAGGGATGGAACCTCCAACTGCCCCACCCCCCCACACCGCTCACTTCCCTCCCTGAGCCAGGGATAGAACCCAACCGCCCCACCAGCCCCAGCCCCCCCCACCCCACTCTGCCCCACCCCCACACCAGCCCCACCCTGGGCGGGGGATGGAACCCCAACCAGCCCCTCTCCACTCCCTGCGCCAGGAGGGAACCCAGGCATCCGGGCCCCTCACCTTGTAGTGCTGCAGGGTGTTGAGTCTCTTCCAGCCACTGTGAGTGACCGAGGTCAGGTCCTGGTCCGACAGGGTCAGGTGACCAGCCACGCCCGAGCGCCACTCTGGGCAGGGGGGACACAGGGTGAGAGGGGCCCTCTGCCCCCCCCGACCCTTGGGTATGCTGCCCTGCCCAACTCCACATGCGGGCTGTGGGGTGCTGGAAGGGCCCTGCCCCACACAGACCTCCCCCGCACCCTACAGCCTGCGACCCAGCTCCAAGGTGTGGGCCAGGGAACATTGGGAGAGGCCCCGCCCCCAGCTACACACCTGCCTCCCAGCTCCCAGCCTCTCACCCCACTGCAGAGCGTGTGCCGGGGGGAGCTGCGCACACAGACCTGCCCCGCAGCCACTCACCCAGGTCCAGGGTGTGGGCCAGGGGGCGCTGGGAGAAGGGCACCCCCCTGTAGACCTGGTCCAGGATCTTCTCCTTGACTTGGCTGATGGTGTCAGTGTCGAGAACGCGGGCGGGCACCCGCTGCCCCCCGGCATTGCCCGGTGCCCCCTGCACCAGCACACTCAGCGTCAGGGCCCGAAAGGGCATGTCCTCCCGCAGCAAGTGCCCGTCGCTCAGCGTCCGCTTGGCCTGGCCAGTCACTGCGTCCACCGGCCCCTTGTCCACCTGCGACTTGATGGCCCGGAACAGCAGGTACAGGGGCTCCCCCGCCACCTCCTGGGGAGACGGAAAGGGTGGGATCCAGGCATCCAGGGCCAGTCTGCCCCCAGCTGATTCCCTAGGCCCACTCTCCCCAGAGGACCCAGGAGTCCGGTTTGGTAGTCACTGGTTGCTTTGCTGTCCTGTGTGTGATTCTACTGTCCTGTGCTGTTCTGGAGTGACTCTGTGTGTGTGTGTGTGCCTCAGTTTCCCTGGGCCCTGCCGCGCTCGCTGCGTGAGGAGGGGGAGGCCGGGCGCAACTTGCTGGGGAAGTAGGTTCAGTCTCTCAGTCCTGAGGCCCAGGTGATGGCAGATAGCACCTTGGACCTGGGAAGAGAGGGTTACTCACCCTCCGCAGTCACTGAGGTTCTTCCAGGAGCGTCCCTGTGAGTGCTCCACCATAGGTGTTTGGGTGCCGCAGTGCGCCCGGCTGGAAGATTTCAGTAGCAGTGCCAGTGACACGTAGTTCGTGCATGCACAGCACCCTCCCTGTGCCGGGCAGCCAATGCGCAAGTGTGGGCTACGGTCCCTTCAGCTCCTTCTCAGCTCCATGATGATGCACCAAAGCAGAGGGGAAGAAGAGTGGGTGGCAGAGCACCCACAGGGACACCCATCTCGAAGAACCTCAGTTACTGCAGAGGGTGAGGAACCCTCTCTTCTTCTTTCAGGAGTGTCCCTGCGGGTGCTCCACCGTAGGTGATTAAGAAGCAGTATGTCCACTGGAGGCAGGAGCTTTGGTTGGCGGAGTGTCCTTATGGACCGCCGTGAGGGCGGAGTGTCCTTATGGAACGCCGTGAGGGGGGAGTGTCCTTATAGACCGCCGTGAGGGCGCAGTGTCCTTATGGAACGCCGTGAGGGCGGAGTGTCCTTATGGAACGCCGTGAGGGGGGAGTGTCCTTATAGACCGCCGTGAGGGCGCAGTGTCCTTATGGAACGCCGTGAGGGCGGAGTGTCCTTATGGACCGCCGTGAGGGTGCAGTGTCCTTATGGACCGCCGTGAGGGCCGAGTGTCCTTATGGACCGCCGTGAGGGCCGAGTGTCCTTATGGACCGCTGTGAGGGCGGAGTGTCCTTATAGAACGCCGTGAGGGCCGAGTGTCCTTATGGACCGCCGTGAGGGCCAAGTGTCCCTATGGACCGCCGTGAGGGCCGAGTGTCCCTATGGACCGCCGTGAGGGCCGAGTGTCCTTATGGACCGCCGTGAGGGCCGAGTGTCCTTATGGACCGCCGTGAGGGTGCAGCGTCCTTATGGACCGCTGTGAGGGCGGAGTGTCCTTATGGAACGCCGTGAGGGTACAGTGTCCTTATAGACCGCCGTGAGGGCCAAGTGTCCCTATGGACCGCCGTGAAGGTGCAGTGTCCTTATGGACCGCTGTGAGGGCGGAGTGTCCTTATGGAACGCCGTGAGGGTGCAGTGTCCTTATAGACCGCCGTGAGGGCCAAGTGTCCCTATGGACCGCCGTGAGGGTGCAGTGTCCTTATGGACCACTGAGAGGGCCAAGTGTCCTTATGGACCGCCGTGAGGGCGGAGTGTCCCTATGGACCGCCGTGAGGGCGGAGTGTCCTTATAGACCACCGTGAGGGCGGAGTGTCCTTATGGACCGCTGTGAGGGCGGAGTGTCCCTATGGACCGCCGTGAGGGCGGAGTGTCCTTATAGACCGCCGTGAGGGCGGAGTGTCCTTATAGACCGCCGTGAGGGCGGAGTGTCCTTATGGACCGCCGTGAGTGCGGAGTGGCCCTATGGACCGCCGTGAGGGCGGAGTGGCCCTATGGAGCGCCGTGAGGGCGGAGTGGCCCTATGGAGCGCCGTGAGGGCGGAGTGTCCTTATGGACCGCCGTGAGGGCGGAGTGTCCTTATAGACCGCCGTGAGGGCCGAGTGTCCTTATGGACCGCCGTGAGGGCGGAGTGTCCCTATGGACCGCCGTGAGGGTGCAGTGTCCCTATGGACCGCCGTGAGGGTGCAGTGTCCTTATGGACCGCTGTGAGGGCGGAATGTCCCTATGGACCGCCGTGAGGGCCGAGTGTCCTTATGGACCGCCGTGAGGGCCGAGTGTCCTTATGGACCGCCGTGAGGGTGCAGCGTCCTTATGGACCGCTGTGAGGGCGGAGTGTCCTTATGGAACGCCGTGAGGGTACAGTGTCCTTATAGACCGCCGTGAGGGCCAAGTGTCCCTATGGACCGCCGTGAAGGTGCAGTGTCCTTATGGACCGCTGTGAGGGCGGAATGTCCTTATGGAACGCCGTGAGGGTGCAGTGTCCTTATAGACCGCCGTGAGGGCCAAGTGTCCCTATGGACCGCCGTGAGGGTGCAGTGTCCTTATGGACCACTGAGAGGGCCAAGTGTCCTTATGGACCGCCGTGAGGGCGGAGTGTCCCTATGGACCGCCGTGAGGGCGGAGTGTCCTTATAGACCACCGTGAGGGCGGAGTGTCCTTATGGACCGCTGTGAGGGCGGAGTGTCCCTATGGACCGCCGTGAGGGCGGAGTGTCCTTATAGACCGCCGTGAGGGCGGAGTGTCCTTATGGACCGCCGTGAGGGCGGAGTGGCCCTATGGACCGCCGTGAGTGCGGAGTGGCCCTATGGACCGCCGTGAGGGCGGAGTGGCCCTATGGAGCGCCGTGAGGGCGGAGTGTCCTTATGGACCGCCGTGAGGGCGGAGTGTCCTTATAGACCGCCGTGAGGGCCGAGTGTCCTTATGGACCGCCGTGAGGGCGGAGTGTCCCTATGGACCGCCGTGAGGGTGCAGTGTCCCTATGGACCGCCGTGAGGGTGCAGTGTCCTTATGGACCGCTGTGAGGGCGGAATGTCCTTATGGAACGCCGTGAGGGTGCAGTGTCCTTATAGACCGCCGTGAGGGCCAAGTGTCCCTATGGACCGCCGTGAGGGTGCAGTGTCCCTATGGACCGCCGTGAGGGCGGAGTGTCCTTATAGACCGCCGTGAGGGCGGAGTGTCCCTATGGACGGCCGTGAGGGCGGAGTGTCCTTATAGAACGCCGTGAGGGTGCAGTGTCTTTATGGACCGCCGTGAGGGCCGAGTGTCCTTATGGACCGCCGTGAGGGCCGAGTGTCCTTATGGACCGCCGTGAGGGTGCAGCGTCCTTATGGACCGCTGTGAGGGCGGAGTGTCCTTATGGAACGCCGTGAGGGTGCAGTGTCCTCATAGACCGCCGTGAGGGCCAAGTGTCCCTATGGACCGCCGTGAGGGTGCAGTGTCCTTATGGACCACTGAGAGGGCCAAGTGTCCTTATGGACCGCCGTGAGGGCGGAGTGTCCCTATGGACCGCCGTGAGGGCGGAGTGTCCTTATAGACCGCCGTGAGGGCGGAGTGTCCTTATGGACCGCCGTGAGGGCGGAGTGTCCCTATGGACCGCCGTGAGGGCGGAGTGTCCTTATAGACCGCCGTGAGGGCGGAGTGGCCCTATGGACCGCCGTGAGGGTGGAGTGTCCTTATGGACCGCCGTGAGGGCGGAGTGTCCTTATAGACCGCCGTGAGGGCCGAGTGTCCCTATGGACCGCCGTGAGGGCGGAGTGTCCCTATGGACCGCCGTGAGGGTGCAGTGTCCTTATGGACCGCCGTGAGGGTGCAGTGTCCCTATGGACCGCCGTGAGGGCGGAGTGTCCCTATGGACCGCCGTGAGGGCCGAGTGTCCTTATGGACCGCCGTGAGGGTGCAGTGTCCTTATGGACCGCCGTGAGGGCCAAGTGTCCTTATGGACCGCCGTGAGGGTGCAGTGTCCCTATGGACCGCCGTGAGGGCGGAGTGTCCCTATGGACCGCCGTGAGGGTGCAGTGTCCTTATGGACCGCCGTGAGGGCCAAGTGTCCTTATGGACCGCCGTGAGGGTGCAGTGTCCTTATGGACCGCCGTGAGGGCCAAGTGTCCTTATGGACCGCCGTGAGGGTGCAGTGTCCTTATGGACCGCCGTGAGGGCGGAGTGTCCCTATGGACCGCCGTGAGGGCCGAGTGTCCTTATGGACCGCCGTGAGGGCCGAGTGTCCTTATAGAACGCCGTGAGGGTGCAGTGTCCTTATGGACCGCGGTGAGGGCCAAGTGTCCTTATGGACCGCCGTGAGGGTGCAGTGTCCTTATGGACCGCCGTGAGGGCGGAGTGTCCTTATGGAACGCCGTGAGGGTGCAGTGTCCTTATGGACCGCCGTGAGGGTGCAGTGTCCCTATGGACCGCCGTGAGGGCGGAGTGTCCCTATGGACCGCCGTGAGGGTGCAGTGTCCTTATGGACCGCCGTGAGGGCCAAGTGTCCTTATGGACCGCCGTGAGGGTGCAGTGTCCTTATGGACCGCCGTGAGGGCCAAGTGTCCTTATGGACCGCCGTGAGGGCGGAGTGTCCCTATGGACCGCCGTGAGGGCCGAGTGTCCTTATGGACCGCCGTGAGGGCCGAGTGTCCCTATGGACCGCCGTGAGGGCGGAGTGTCCTTATGGACCGCCGTGAGGGCGGAGTGTCCCTATGGACCGCCGTGAGGGCGGAGTGTCCCTATGGACCGCCGTGAGGGTGCAGTGTCCTTATGGACCGCCGTGAGGGCCAAGTGTCCTTATGGACCGCCGTGAGGGCGGAGTGTCCTTATGGAACGCCGTGAGGGTGCAGTGTCCTTATGGACCGCCGTGAGGGCCAAGTGTCCCTATGGACCGCCGTGAGGGTGCAGTGTCCTTATAGACCGCCATGAGGGCCAAGTGTCCTTATGGACCGCCGTGAGGGCCAAGTGTCCCTATGGACCGCCGTGAGGGCGGAGTGTCCTTATGGACCGCCGTGAGGGCGGAGTGTCCTTATAGACCGCCGTGAGGGCGGAGTGTCCTTATGGAACGCCGTGAGGGTGCAGTGTCCTTATGGACCGCCGTGAGGGGGAAACAAGGTTCCCCGAGAGGGGTGTGTGCCGAGGGACAGCCGTGGGGGGGAAACAGGGTTCCCCGAGAGGGGTGTGTGCCGAGGGACAGCCATGGGGTTGGAGTGGGCGAACAGGGTTCCCCGAGAGGGGTGTGTGCCGAGGGACAGCCGTGGGGGTGGAGTGGGCGAACAGGATTCCCCGAGTGGGGTGTGTGCCGAGGGACAGCCATGAGAGTGGAGTGGGCGAACAGGGTTCCCCGAGAGGGGTGTGTGCCGAGGGACAGCCGTGGGGGTGGAGTGGGCAAACAGGGTTCCCCGAGAAGGGTGTATGCCGAGGGACAGCCGTGGGGGTGGAGTGGGCGAACAGGGTTCCCCGAGAGGGGTGTGTGCCGAGGGACAGCCGTGGGGGTGGAGTGGGCGAACAGGGTTCCCCGAGAGGGGTGTGTGCCGAGGGACAGCCGTGGGGGTGGAGTGGGCGAACAGGGTTCCCCGAGAGGGGTGTGTGCCGAGGGACAGCCGTGGGGGTGGAGTGGGCGAACAGGGTTCCCCGAGAGGGGTGTGTGCCGAGGGACAGCCGTGGGGGTGGAGTGGGCGAACAGGGTTCCCCGAGAGGGGTGTGTGCCGAGGGACAGCCGTGGGGGTGGAGTGGGCGAACAGGGTTCCCCGAGAGGGGTGTGTGCCGAGGGACAGCCGTGGGGGTGGAGTGGGCGAACAGGGTTCCCCGAGAGGGGTGTGTGCCGAGGGACAGCCGTGGGGGTGGAGTGGGCGAACAGGGTTCCCCGAGAGGGGTGTGTGCCGAGGGACAGCCGTGGGGGTGGAGTGGGCGAACAGGGTTCCCCGAGAGGGGTGTGTGCCGAGGGACAGCCGTGGGGGTGGAGTGGGCGAACAGGGTTCCCCGAGAGGGGTGTGTGCCGAGGGACAGCCGTGGGGGTGGAGTGGGCGAACAGGGTTCCCCGAGAGGGGTGTGTGCCGAGGGACAGCCGTGGGGGTGGAGTGGGCGAACAGGGTTCCCCGAGAGGGGTGTGTGCCGAGGGACAGCCGTGGGGGTGGAGTGGGCGAACAGGGTTCCCCGAGAGGGAGCCGGCCCTCCAGAGGCAGTCGTCTGGAGAAGGGAAGGTGGACACTCCCTTCCTGCGCAGATGAGCCACGACTACTGCCAGTACCTTGGAGAACCCCCTCAGTGAAGTGGAGAGGCCGAAGGGGAGTACCATGTACAGGAAGTGCTGCCCGCCCGCAGTGAACCTATGTGCAGGGTGCAGAGACACATGGAAGTACACATCCTGGAGGCCGGGAGTCGCCAGCCAGTCGTCTTTGTTGAGGGAGGGGAGGGTGGTGGAGAGGGTAACCATGCGGAAGCGTTGGGAGAGGACATGCCTGTTGAGGCCTCTGAGGTCTAAGATTGGTCTCCATCCCCCTGACCTTTTCCATGAGGAAACACCAGGAATAGAAGCCAGTGTTGAGATCCTGGTGGGGCATGTTCCACTGCTCTGATGGACAGCAGGTGGTCGATTTTCTGGCATAGGATAGACTGGTGAGATGGGTCCCTGAAGAGAGACGGGGTGGGTGGTTGGGGTTTTGGAAA
Organism: Pelochelys cantorii; assembly: GCA_032595735.1. Classification (NCBI taxonomy): domain Eukaryota; kingdom Metazoa; phylum Chordata; order Testudines; family Trionychidae; genus Pelochelys; species Pelochelys cantorii. The sequence goes on along the minus strand of CM064358.1, from coordinate 12,854,368 downwards.
GGACAGGAACGGTATGCAGTACCCGTACCTGTTCTTTAGGACATCCAGCACCCACGTGTGGGATGTTATGAGGCACCAGTGATGACGGAACAGTGCAAGGCGTTGTGTGGATATCGGAGTGCCACGAAGGACGGGAGGGAAGGGACAAATTTGACGACTCCAGACCTGAGCTTCAAAAGGTTTGTCTGTTATTAGAGGACTGGGACGGGTGGGCTGGTGGGCAGATTGCCGCCTTCTGCCCTGGCGCTGGTGCTCTCTCGGATCGTACTGCCCCTGCGGGTGAGCAAAGAGCGCAGGTCTCTATCTCTGGGGGTAACCTCTGGCTTGTTTCCATTTCGACGCAGGGACCTGGATGCTCAACGTTCGGAGAGCGGCTCTGGAGTCTTTCAAGGAGTGCCGGTAGACTCCACAAAGAGCTTTGGGCCCTCAAATGGGAGGTCTTCCACCCTCGTCTGGACTTCCTGGGAAGCCAGACAAGTGGAGCCAAAAGGCTCTCCTCATCACGACCGTGGCTGCAAGGGACCGTGTGGCAGCGTTGGCGGGGTCAAGGGCAGCCTGTAGGGCTGTCCTGGCTATTAGAGAGCCCTCATTTGTCTTGCCTTTAAACTGCTCCCTTTTCTGCTCTGAATAACGGGGGCTATCTGCCGAAGATGGGGCGCGTGTCCTGCCGCGTGGCCATGCAGCGCCAGATGCGTAGCTGGAGGGAGGCAGAGGAGTAGGCTTTTCTGCTCTGGAAGACACTGAATAACGGGGGCTATCTGCCGAAGATGGGGCGCGTGTCCTGCCGCGTGGCCGTGCAGCGCCAGATGCGTAGCTGGAGGGAGGCAGAGGAGGTCAAGGCTCTTCTACTTCTTATGGGGCGAAGTGGATCTAGCCAGGGTATGTTGGGTTCTCTGGCTGGCAGCATCTACTACGAGAGAATTGGTGCGGGGGTGAGAGGAGGAACTCCGCCCCCTGCAAAGAGGCGTGGTATTTTCTGTCTGCCCTCTTGCCCACGGGGGATGAGGTGACGGGTGCTTGCCACAGGTGTTTAGCGGGACCCATGAGCGCAGGGTCCATGGGTAGCGCTAATTTAAGCATCGGTGCGGCGTGTAGGATGCTGGTGAGCGTATGGTGTCCAGCTGTGTCGTTAATGAGATCCCCAATACATCAGCCACCCTTCTAAAGAGGTCCTAGAAATCCCTGGGATCAGCGCCTGCTGGAGGGGGCAGTGGCATGAGGGCATCCTCCGGAGGGGAGGAGGACCACTGAGTCGGTGGGCGAGCTGAATTGCTAAGGTCACCGTCGTTGAAAGGCTGATCAAAATGGGTTTAACCCCCAGCATGTCTCGGGAGGTCACCGACGTGGGTCTCAAGTGGACCAGTTCCGCGTGGTAGTGTTGCTGCTGCTGCTAATGTGCTCTGAAAGACGCCCAGGTGGGGGGCACGGGTATCGGGGGCAGTAGCTGTTGGGCGGGTGCCAGTGAGGTACCATGGGTTGCGGCTGAAGCGTCTTCCTCTTAGGAGAGGAATGCCCGGCTGGCGTGGCATTTAGGAGAGAGGCAGCTCCCTCCTCACTAGACGCAGGAGGTGCCTGGCTGGCACCGGGAGGCGTCAGTACCGAAAAGAAGAGTTGTGGGCGCTGCAGTAGCTTGTAGCTGGTCTGCAGATGTAAAAGAGCAACTTGGAGGCACAGAGGGCAGGAGGCACCGCGCCCGTGCGCCTTTTGACTTGCCTGGTACTGGGGAAGGCGTGCACACCAACAGTGCCGGACGCAGCGCTTTGGTGAAACCGCTATTTTTATCAATAGCGGCGTGTGGGGCCGGCAGAGCCAGTGGAACCAGGTTTGCCCTGGGCTTTCCCGCCGCAGAGGGCTTAGGTTTGGTAGCCCGTTTCGGCACCGTGGCCAGGTCCTGGGACTCGGGGCGCAGTGGGTAATCACAGCCCAACAAGCTCTTGTCCGGAGGAGCTGACTGGGGTTTGTGGGATCACCCTTCCTAGGGTGAAGGGGGTTCCCTGTAGCGTCTGCCTGCGGCCTCTTGGATCGTTTAGAGGCTGCAGAGCTCGCAGGGCCGCTGTGGGGTTGCAGTGGGGATGTGGGGAACCAGGGCCGGGGCTGGTCTGCGTGCCGTCAAAGCGGATGGGTTTCGATTGTAGCTCTCCGGCTTTGCGTGCTCTGGCTGTCGGGTTTCTACAATGAGCGCAGTGGATCACGCTGCTGCTCCCCCAGGCAGTGGTGAAGAGTGAATGTCCGTCTGAGAGCGGAACAGACACGCGGCAAAACAGACACCGCTTGAATCCAGCCCACTTGGGCATAACAGCCTGGGGGGTGTCCTGAGGGGAAAATGTTCCTCAACATCAAAATCAAATCAAAATCAATGCGGAGGGAGCGAGAAAACATGCCCGCGTTGCCGGCGGCCGAGGAGCTGAAGGGACCGTAGCCCGCGCTTGCGCATTGGCTGCCCGGCGCAGGGAGGGCGCTGCGCATGCGCGAACTACGTGTCACTGGCACTGCTACTGAAATCTTCCAGCCGGGCGTGCTGCGGCGCCCAAACACCTACGGCAGAGCACCCACAGGGACGCGCCTGGAAGAAGCAGCAGGACAACGCCGGGGGCGGGCAGCCTGGGGCGGGAGTTAGTTTTGGGCCGGCTGGGGGAGAAGGAGCCTGGCTGGCCTGGGGGGCCGGGCAGGACCCTGGCTCCGCCCCCCCCGCCCCCCCCCAGGCTGCTCCAGGCTCCTGTGACCACAAGTCTGGGCTACGCTGTGTCCCTGGGACCCGACAGACCTTCTCCTCTACCTGCCGCCTGAGAGTCCCCTGCCTGCGGGGCAGGACTCCCCCACACTCCATTACACACCATTCCCCCCGAACTGAGGGAACCCAGGAGCGTGGGCTCCCAGCCCCCCACTCCACGCCCGCCCACCCCGCAGCTGGGCAGGGCCCGGGCTCCGGGCACTCACCCGCAGGTAGGAGTACATGCAGATGGACATCCAGTTGGTCAACAGCTTTTCCACCATGGTCTCTGTCCTGTGGGCGCAGGGATTCCGTGGGTCTTGCTGTGAGAGTGCCCAGCCCCCACTCACCCTGTGCATGGCCCTGGCCCCACCGCAGCCTCCCATCTCCCCATTCCAGTGCGGCCCCATCTGCCTGACCCCCGGGGCCCAATGGCAGCCAATCAGCCCCCAAGCCCCGCTGGGCACCCGTCTCCTCGGAAGAGCCACGTTCCCACGCTCGGTGATCAGGGGCTGTGCCCACATGGCAGGGGAACAGAGGCAAGGGCTGGGGGGGGCCATGCCCACAGCTGATGGGAGTGGGGAGCCGTGCCCACGGGGGCCGGGCAATGGAGGGTAGGGAGGCCATGCCCACTGGGGCCAGGCAATGGGGGGCCATGCCCACTGGGGCCAGGCCATGGGATGGGGGGCTCTGGTATTTCCCCTTGGCGCCCCCTCACCGTGCAGGTCCGTGACCCGCAGGCCACCAGTGCCCACCCCTGTGGGATGGGCTCGCCGAGGGGACCCAGGGCTCTGCCCAGGCGGGGTGGGGCCGATGGGGCTGGCCGAGGGGACCCGGGGCTCTGCCCGGGCGGGGTGGGGCCGATGGGGCTGGCCGAGGGGACCCGGGGCTCTGCCCGGGCGGGGTGGGGCCGATGGGGCTGGCCGAGGGGACCCGGGGCTCTGCCCGGGCGGGGTGGCGCCGATGGGGCTGGCCGAGGGGACCTGGGGCTCTGCCCGCCGCGGGATGGCGCCGACACGGATCGGCCGGGCTCACCTGCGCAGCATGAGCTTGGGGTTGCGGGCCACGTGGCGCTGCGCCAGCTCGCCCAGCAGGCTCTGCATGATGTCGGTCAGGTACTCCAGCCGCCCGTGCAGCGCCAGCGCCAGCAGCGAGGCCGCCTGGCACCGGTCCTGGCGCGAGAACGAGGCCTGCCCTTCCAGCGTGTGGATCAGCTGTGGGGCGGGGGGCGTGTCAGCACAGGGGCACCGCATCCGCCAGCGCGCCCGCCCACAGCCTGTCCCCCTGGACCCCCGCCCCAGATGCCCTGCACCCCAAGCCCCCCATCCCTGCGCAGATACCCCACAGTCCCGTACCTCTAGAACCCCCGCCCCATGTCCCCCAACAGCTCTGGGACCATTCTCTATCACTTGCCAGCCCTGCTCTCTCCTCTCTCCTCTCTCCTGGGCACGGCGCAGGGCTGCGGGGGCCTAGCGCAGAGGAGCCACGGGGTACTGAGCCTGGGGTCAAGACGTCAGGCCCGGCCCCAGGTCTCCCCATAGCGCCTGCCCCACTCCCCACTGAGCAGGCAGGAGAGTCCCCCCACCCCGCTCTCACTGTCAGCAGGAAGGCCTTGCTGTTGAGCAGGCTGGAGAGCTGCGCCAGCCCCTGCTCCACGGTGGCCCTGCGCCCCTCGGCCAGCTCGGCCCCCCGCCACGCCAGCGCCCCCTCCTGGCCAGGGAAGAAGACGCGCTGCACGTAGGTGCCGTAGTCCAGAAAGGGGATCCCCGAGCCCTCCAGCTCCCCGCTCAGGTCTGTCATCTCCGTCATCAGGTCTGCAGGGGACAAGGAGAGGGGTCAGCCCACAGCCCCCACTGACTGCTCCCCCTGATGTCCTTCCAGCGGAGCCCCCCGATTGCGCCCCAGGGACTACTTCCCCCTCCCCGATATCCTTCCACCCGAGCCCCCCGATTGCGCCCCGGGGACTACTTCCCCCTCCCCGATGTCCTTCCCCCTGAGCCCCTCGATTTCACCCTTGGGAACTACTTCCCCCTCCCAGATCTCCTTGCACCCCACCTGCCCATGACCCTCAGGGATTACTTCTCCTACCTGATATCCTTCCGCCCAGCATGCCCAGGACCCCCAGAGACTACCTCCCCGACCTGATCTCCTTCCATTCAGGCCCCTCTAGGTGCCTCCAGTGACTACCTCCCCTCCCAGATATCTTACACTCAATCCCATCACCTCCAGGAACTACTTTTCTGCCCACTTCTCTGTCTCTGACATTGCTTGGATCAAATCCCTCTGCCAAGACTTTCTCTTCAGCATCTGCGTCCCCTGCAAGTATCCTTCCACCTTCCCCAGCCGCTGCTCTCCCCAAAATCCCACCGTGCGCCCACAAACCTCCCTGCCAAACTCCCCCCCACCGCCACACAGCGGATCCCCATGAGCTCCGCCCGCGGCCAGCTCCCCTCAGGGACCATTCCCTCCCCCCGGGTATCCCTCCGCCCCGCCTGCCCCCCCAGCTCCCCTCAGGGACCATTCCCTCCCCCCTGGTATCCCTCCGCCCCGCCTGCCCCCCCAGCTCCCCTCAGGCACTATTCCCTACCCCCGGTATCCCTCCGCCCCGCCTGCCCCCCCAGCTCCCCTCAGGCACTATTCCCTACCCCCGGTATCCCTCCGCCCCGCCTGCCCCCCCAGCTCCCCTCAGGGACCATTCCCTCCCCCCCGGTATCCCTCCGCCCCGCCTGCCCCCCCAGCTCCCCTCAGGCACGATTCCCTCCCCCCCGGTATCCCTCCGCCCCGCCTGCCCCCCCAGCTCCCCTCAGGGACCATTCCCTCCCCCCCGGTATCCCTCCGCCCCGCCTGCCCCCCCAGCTCCCCTCAGGGACCATTCCCTACCCCCCGGTATCCCTCCGCCCCGCCTGCCCCCAGCCAGCTCCCCTCAGGCACTATTCCCTCCCCCCCGGTATCCCTCCGCCCCGCCTGCCCCCCCAGCTCCCCTCAGGGACCATTCCCTCCCCCCCGGTATCCCTCCGCCCCGCCTGCCCCCCCAGCTCCCCTCAGGCACTATTCCCTACCCCCGGTATCCCTCCGCCCCGCCTGCCCCCCCAGCTCCCCTCAGGCACTATTCCCTCCCTCCCGGTATCCCTCCGCCCCGCCTGCCCCCCCAGCTCCCCTCAGGCACTATTCCCTCCCCCCCGGTATCCCTCCGCCCCGCCTGCCCCCCCAGCTCCCCTCAGGGACTATTGGCTCCCCTCAGGGACTATTCCCTCCCCCCGGTATCCCTCCGCCCTGCCTGCCCCCCCAGCTCCCCTCAGGGACTATTGGCTCCCCTCAGGGACTATTGGCTCCCCCCGGTATCCCTCCGTCCCGCCTGCCCCCACCAGCTCCCCTCAGGCACTATTCCCTCCCCCCCGGTATCCCTCCGCCCCGCCTGCCCCCCCAGCTCCCCTCAGGGACCATTCCCTCCCCCCCGGTATCCCTCCACCCCGCCTGCCCCCCCAGCTCCCCTCAGGCACTATTCCCTCCCCCCCGGTATCCCTCCGCCCCGCCTGCCCCCCCAGCTCCCCTCAGGGACCATTCCCTCCCCCCCCGGTATCCCTCCGCCCCGCCTGCCCCCCCAGCTCCCCTCAGGGACCATTCCCTCCCCCCTGGTATCCCTCCGCCCCGCCTGCCCCCCCAGCTCCCCTCAGGCACTATTCCCTACCCCCGGTATCCCTCCGCCCCGCCTGCCCCCCCAGCTCCCCTCAGGCACTATTCCCTACCCCCGGTATCCCTCCGCCCCGCCTGCCCCCCCAGCTCCCCTCAGGGACCATTCCCTCCCCCCCGGTATCCCTCCGCCCCGCCTGCCCCCCCAGCTCCCCTCAGGGACCATTCCCTCCCCCCCGGTATCCCTCCGCCCCGCCTGCCCCCCCAGCTCCCCTCAGGCACTATTCCCTCCCTCCCGGTATCCCTCCGCCCCGCCTGCCCCCCCAGCTCCCCTCAGGCACTATTCCCTCCCCCCCGGTATCCTCCGCCCCGCCTGCCCCCCCAGCTCCCCTCAGGGACTATTGGCTCCCCTCAGGGACTATTCCCTCCCCCCGGTATCCCTCCGCCCTGCCTGCCCCCCCAGCTCCCCTCAGGGACTATTGGCTCCCCTCAGGGACTATTGGCTCCCCCTGGTATCCCTCCGTCCCGCCTGCCCCCACCAGCTCCCCTCAGGCACTATTCCCTCCCCCCCGGTATCCCTCCGCCCCGCCTGCCCCCCCAGCTCCCCTCAGGGACCATTCCCTCCCCCCCGGTATCCCTCCGCCCCGCCTGCCCCCCCAGCTCCCCTCAGGCACGATTCCCTCCCCCCCGGTATCCCTCCGCCCCGCCTGCCCCCCCAGCTCCCCTCAGGGACCATTCCCTCCCCCCCGGTATCCCTCCGCCCCGCCTGCCCCCCCAGCTCCCCTCAGGGACCATTCCCTACCCCCCGGTATCCCTCCGCCCCGCCTGCCCCCAGCCAGCTCCCCTCAGGCACTATTCCCTCCCCCCCGGTATCCCTCCGCCCCGCCTGCCCCCCCAGCTCCCCTCAGGCACTATTCCCTACCCCCGGTATCCCTCCGCCCCGCCTGCCCCCCCAGCTCCCCTCAGGGACCATTCCCTCCCCCCCGGTATCCCTCCGCCCCGCCTGCCCCCCCAGCTCCCCTCAGGCACTATTCCCTACCCCCGGTATCCCTCCGCCCCGCCTGCCCCCCCAGCTCCCCTCAGGCACTATTCCCTCCCTCCCGGTATCCCTCCGCCCCGCCTGCCCCCCCAGCTCCCCTCAGGCACTATTCCCTCCCCCCCGGTATCCCTCCGCCCCGCCTGCCCCCCCAGCTCCCCTCAGGGACTATTGGCTCCCCTCAGGGACTATTCCCTCCCCCCGGTATCCCTCCGCCCTGCCTGCCCCCCCAGCTCCCCTCAGGGACTATTGGCTCCCCTCAGGGACTATTGGCTCCCCCCGGTATCCCTCCGTCCCGCCTGCCCCCACCAGCTCCCCTCAGGCACTATTCCCTCCCCCCCCGGTATCCCTCCGCCCCGCCTGCCCCCCCAGCTCCCCTCAGGGACCATTCCCTCCCCCCTGGTATCCCTCCGCCCCGCCTGCCCCCCCAGCTCCCCTCAGGCACTATTCCCTACCCCCGGTATCCCTCCGCCCCGCCTGCCCCCCCAGCTCCCCTCAGGCACTATTCCCTACCCCCGGTATCCCTCCGCCCCGCCTGCCCCCCCAGCTCCCCTCAGGGACCATTCCCTCCCCCCCGGTATCCCTCCGCCCCGCCTGCCCCCCCAGCTCCCCTCAGGGACCATTCCCTCCCCCCCGGTATCCCTCCGCCCCGCCTGCCCCCCCAGCTCCCCTCAGGCACTATTCCCTACCCCCGGTATCCCTCCGCCCCGCCTGCCCCCCCAGCTCCCCTCAGGCACTATTCCCTCCCTCCCGGTATCCCTCCGCCCCGCCTGCCCCCCCAGCTCCCCTCAGGCACTATTCCCTCCCCCCCGGTATCCCTCCGCCCCGCCTGCCCCCCCACCTCCCCTCAGGGACTATTGGCTCCCCTCAGGGACTATTCCCTACCCCCGGTATCCCTCCGCCCTGCCTGCCCCCCCAGCTCCCCTCAGGGACTATTGGCTCCCCTCAGGGACTATTGGCTCCCCCTGGTATCCCTCCGTCCCGCCTGCCCCCACCAGCTCCCCTCAGGCACTATTCCCTCCCCCCTGGTATCCCTCCGCCCCGCCTGCCCCCCCAGCTCCCCTCAGGGACCATTCCCTCCCCCCCGGTATCCCTCCGCCCCGCCTGCCCCCGGCCAGCTCCCCTCAGGCACTATTCCCTCCCCCCCGGTATCCCTCCGCCCCGCCTGCCCCCCCAGCTCCCCTCAGGGACCATTCCCTCCCCCCCGGTATCCCTCCGCCCCGCCTGCCCCCCCAGCTCCCCTCAGGCACTATTCCCTCCCCCCCGGTATCCCCCCGCCCCGCCTGCCCCCACCAGCTCCCCTCAGGCACTATTCCCTCCCCCCCGGTATCCCTCCGCCCCGCCTGCCCCCCCAGCTCCCTCAGGGACTATTTTGCACCCGCTGTGCCCCACTGGCCCTACCGGTGAACTCCTTGCGGCACTGGTCGCCCACGCTGACCTCCAGGTTCTCCAGCTGCACCAGGACCTTCTTGTAGTCCCGCACGGCCTGCTTGCTCTTCCGCCTGTGGGCGCCAGCTTGTCAGCCCCACGCCGGGGTCTGGGGACAGGGTGTGGGGGAGGGGAGCCAGGTACCCGGGGTGGTACCCCTCCACCGCCGGCCGCTGCCCCCCCCCGCCCAGCGGCTGGCGGTGAGCCGCCCACACCTGTACATGAGGATGAGGAGCAGGACGATGAAGGCCAGCAGGGCAGCGCCCACCCCCAGCCCAAGCTGGGCCTCGGGAGGGACGCGGGGGCTCAGCTCCGTGTCGTAGCGAATGTGGCCCAGCTCCAGACGCAGGTTCCCCATGTGCACCTGGGGGCAGAGACGGGGGAGGGGGCCGTCAGGGAGCAGAGCGCCCCCCCTCCAGGGCTCCACCTGCCCCACTTCCCTCGCTCCCCCTTCTCAACCCCAGGGGGGGCCCCGGCCCCGGCCCCCGCCCTCCCCCCGCCCCAGCGTGCCCCACTCACGATGAACTCGGGCAGGCCGGCGGAGGCGTTGAGCGGCCGTGGGGGACGCAGGGGGGGCTCGCAGTACAGGTGGGTGCGGGTCAGAGTCTTCACGGCGCACAGCCCGGCCCCCACCTGCACCACCACCTCTTCCTTCGAGATGCCCAGGGTCAGCCCCTCCCCCTGCCGGACAGACGGACGCTCAGGGCTGGGGCCAGCGCTCCCAGGGCTGGGAGAGGACGGCGCCGCCAGCTGACTCCCCCGCCCCGCCCCGCCCCGCCCCGTCCCACCGCCGCCAGCTGACTCCCCCGCCCCGCCCCGCCCCGTCCCACCGCCGCCAGCTGACTCCCCCGCCCCGCCCCGCCCCGTCCCACCGCCGCCAGCTGACTCCCCCCCCGCCCCGTCCCACCGCCGCCAGCTGACTCCCCCGCCCCGCCCCGTCCCACCGCCGCCAGCTGACTCCCCCGCCCCGCCCCGTCCCACCGCCGCCAGCTGACTCCCCCCCCCGCCCCGTCCCACCGCCGCCAGCTGACTCCCCCGCCCCACCTCGCCCCGTCCCACCGCCGCCAGCTGACTCCCCCCCCGCCCCGTCCCACCGCCGCCAGCTGACTCCCCCGCCCCGCCCCGTCCCACCGCCGCCAGCTGACTCCCCCGCCCCGCCCCGTCCCACCGCCGCCAGCTGACTCCCCCCCCCGCCCCGTCCCACCGCCGCCAGCTGACTCCCCCGCCCCGCCCCGCCCCGTCCCACCGCCGCCAGCTGACTCCCCCCCCGCCCCGTCCCACCGCCGCCAGCTGACTCCCCCGCCCCGCCCCGTCCCACCGCCGCCAGCTGACTCCCCCGCCCCGCCCCGTCCCACCGCCGCCAGCTGACTCCCCCCCCGCCCCGTCCCACCGCCGCCAGCTGACTCCCCCCCCCGCCCCGTCCCACCGCCGCCAGCTGACTCCCCCGCCCCGCCTCGCCCCGTCCCACCGCCGCCAGCTGACTCCCCCGCCCCGCCCCGTCCCACCGCCGCCAGCTGACTCCCCCCCCCGCCCCGTCCCACCGCCGCCAGCTGACTCCCCCGCCCCGCCTCGCCCCGTCCCACCGCCGCCAGCTGACTCCCCCGCCCCGCCCCGTCCCACCGCCGCCAGCTGACTCCCCCGCCCCACCCCGCCCCGTCCCACCGCCGCCAGCTGACTCCCCCGCCCCGCCCCGCCCCGTCCCACCGCCGCCAGCTGACTCCCCCCCCGCCCCGTCCCACCGCCGCCAGCTGACTCCCCCCCCCGCCCCGTCCCACCGCCGCCAGCTGACTCCCCCGCCCCGCCCCGCCCCGTCCCACCGCCGCCAGCTGACTCCCCCCCCCGCCCCGTCCCACCGCCGCCAGCTGACTCCCCCGCCCCGCCCCGCCCCGTCCCACCGCCGCCAGCTGACTCCCCCGCCCCGCCCCGCCCCGTCCCACCGCCGCCAGCTGACTCCCCCCCCGCCCCGTCCCACCGCCGCCAGCTGACTCCCCCGCCCCGCCCCGCCCCGTCCCACCGCCGCCAGCTGACTCCCCCGCCCCGCCCCGCCCCGTCCCACCGCCGCCAGCTGACTCCCCCCCCCGCCCCGTCCCACCGCCGCCAGCTGACTCCCCCGCCCCGCCCCGCCCCGTCCCACCGCCGCCAGCTGACTCCCCCGCCCCGCCCCGCCCCGTCCCACCGCCACCAGCTGACTCCCCCCCCGCCCCGTCCCACCGCCGCCAGCTGACTCCCCCGCCCCGCCCCGTCCCACCGCCGCCAGCTGACTCCCCCGCCCCACCCCGCCCCGTCCCACCGCCGCCAGCTGACTCCCCCGCCCCGCCCCGCCCCGTCCCACCGCCGCCAGCTGACTCCCCCGCCCCGCCCCGTCCCACCGCCGCCAGCTGACTCCCCCGCCCCGCCCCGCCCCGCCCCGTCCCACCGCCGCCAGCTGACTCCCCCGCCCCGCCCCGCCCCGCCCCGTCCCACCGCCGCCAGCTGACTCCCCCCCCCGCCCCGTCCCACCGCCGCCAGCTGACTCCCCCGCCCCGCCCCGCCCCGTCCCACCGCTGCCAGCTGACCCCCCCGCCCCCACCCTGCCCTGCCCCGCAGCCGCTAGCTAACCCCCTCCCCGCCCCCACCTTGCTCCACAGCTGCTAGCTAACCCCCCCCCGGCCAGCCCCCTCCTTCAGTCCCAGCATAGCCCCCTCCTACCACCTCTCACTCTGCCCAAGTGCCCTGGCCAGCCGCAGCCTCACCTCCACGTGTAGCAGGTTGCCCGGCTTGAGGCTGTAGGGGGTGCCGGGGGCCCCACGGCCCAGCCAGCGCAGCTGGGGGTCAGGGGCGTAGGCGAAGGGGCGCCCCCCGCTGGCTGCCATGAAGCTGAACTGCAGCCCGTCCAGCACGAAGAGCAGGTCCTGCAGGGGCGCGCCGGGGGGCACAGCGGGCGTGGGGCACAGCATCAGCGCCGAGGAGTTGGGGCAGCAGGACTCCCAGCACTGGGGGGCAGGGGAGAGCCATGGGGCAGCAGCAGGCTCCCTACGGCCTATCATTGGCACCCCATCCCAAGCCCCACTCCTGCCTGCCAGGTTCCCCCTTTCCCTTCCCAGCTCACCTCCAGTAGGCCCCCCACCAGGGAGCAGGGCCGCGGGGCCCCCCCGGACCCCCTCTTCTTCCTCCGGCCACCAGCCCGGCCCTCTGGGGCCAGCAGGGCCTTGATGAGCGGTTGCTGCACCACGTCCAGGTTGGAGCCCTCCACGCGAATGGACCGGCCCCCCCTGCAAGCCAGGAGCCAAGTAAGTCCAGGGAACGGGGCAGGGCTGGGATCTGCTTCCAGCCGCAGGGAAGCTGGCGGTGCCGTGGGGGACCCCCCGCCTGGGGGCGCTGCTGGGGGAAGCGCGTGGTGCCGTGGGGGACCCCCCGCCTGGGGGCGCCGCTGGGGGAAGCACATGATGCCGTGGGGAACCCCCTGCCTGGGGGCGCCGCTGGGGGAAGCTAGCAGTGCCATAGGGGACCCCGTGCCTAGGGGCACTGCTGGGGGAAGTGCGTGGCGCCGTGGGGGACCCCTCCGCCTGGGGGCACCGCTGGGGGAAGTGCATGGCGCCATGGGGGACCCCCCGCCTGGGGGCGCTGCTGGGGGAAGCAGACAGCACCGTGGTGGACCCCGTGCCTGGGGGCGCTGCTGGGGGAAGCGCATGGTGCCGTGGGGAACCCCCCGCCTGGGGTGCCGCTGGGGGAAGCTGGCAGTGCCATGGGGGACCCCGTGCCTGGGGGCGCTGCTGGGGGAAGTGCGTGGCGCCGTGGGGACCCCCCGCCTGGGGGCGCCACTGGGGGAGGCCCGCAGTTCACATGCCCTCCCCACATCCCTTACCCCCGAAAGCTGGTGGCCGGCTCCGCCCCGGTGATGTTGGGGTTGGGGGTGTAGCGGAAGGTGCCCCCCTGCAGGCGACGCTCCGTCAGTCCGTACAGCACCCGTACCGCCGCCTCCTGCGGCTCCGGGCTGGGGCTGGTCACGCAGATGATGGCTGTGGGCTCTGCCGGGGCTGCTCTGTGTAGGGGTCAGAGGGGTGAGCCGTGGGGCAGAGCCAGGGGAGGCAGAGGCCGAGCCGTGGGGCGGGGACACTCACATGGCACAGGGCAGCTCCCCTATGAAGGCTGCAATGTGGTCGCCTGTCAGCAGCTCCTCCCCCAGGATGGTGAGCCGGGTGCCCCCCGCCATGGGGCCGAAGCGGGGGTGCAGCTCCTGCAGGGTGGGGTCCTGGGGGCAGAGAGCCCATGAGAGGAGACAGGCCGTGACAGCGTCGGGGAGCCCCGCCCCCGCCCCCCATCCGCAGCCAGACCGACTCCGCCGGCCGCAGGCAGAAGGGCTGTTGGCTCCCAGGGGCCATGGGGCCAGGAGCCGGGGCAGAGCCTTAGTCCTCTGGGGGGAGGGGCTCACAGGCCTGAGCCCCCCGTCTGGGCTTGGTCTGCTCCCTTCATGCTTCCCCCAGCCAAGACTGACCCTTCTCCCACCCGCCGGTCACCCCCCCAGCAGCCTCCCCCCACCTTTGTTCCCACCCCTTCCCCTGGCCAGGTGAGGAGCGGCCGGGCCACTGTCTAGAGTCTTGGCTCAGGGGCCCCCACCCCCCCCGGGCCCTGCACACACACAGACACCCCGAGTCCCTGCAGAGCAGCCTAGGACCACAAAGGCAGACAGCCCCCCCACCACGTCACACAGGCCCAGGGGGGCCATGGCTGTGAAACTGCTGGGGGGAAGGTTCGCAGCATTGGCATAGAGCTGTCGGGGAGCACTGCCGCGGGGAAGCTCACAGCGCTGGGACAGATCCACGGGGGGCACTGCCACGGGGAAGCTCACAGCGCTGGGACAGCCCCATAGGGGGGCACTGCTGCGGGGAAGCTCACAGCAGTGGCAGAAGAGAGAGGGTTGCCAAGGAGTGCCCACCGCGCACTTCAGGAACCCAGCCCCCGGCTCCCCTCTCCGGCCTCGGGCCCCACTGACCTGGTAGGTGAAGTGGTCAGCAGAGACGCCGGGAGGCCGGTCCCCCACGGTGACCTCAACTGGGCCGGAGACACCCCTCTGCCCCGGAGCCACCCGGCACACGATCCTGGGAGGAGAAGGGGCACTGCTGGGGGGAAGCTCGCAGCGCTGGGATAGCCCTGGCTGGGAGCACTGCTGGGGGGAAGCTCGCAATGATAGGAACACCTGGCTGGAGTCACAGGCAGGGACACTCGCAGCAGGGGATGGGCAGCGGGGCAGGGCACTGCAGGGACGCTCACAGCAGAGATGGGCAGCGGGGCAGGGCACTGCAGGGACGCTCGCAGCAGGGATGGGCAGCGGGGCAGAGCACTGCAGGGACGCTCGCAGCAGGGATGGGCAGCGGGGCAGAGCACTGCAGGGACGCTCGCAGCGGGGGATGGGCAGCGGGGCAGAGCACTGCAGGGACGCTCGCAGCAGGGATGGGCAGCGGGGCAGAGCACTGCAGGGACACTCGCAGCAGGGGATGGGCAGCGGGGCAGGGCACTGCAGGGACGCTCACAGCAGAGATGGGCAGCGGGGCAGGGCACTGCAGGGACGCTCGCAGCAGGGATGGGCAGCGGGGCAGAGCACTGCAGGGACGCTCGCAGCAGGGGATGGGCAGCGGGGCAGGGCACTGCAGGGACGCTCACAGCAGAGATGGGCAGCGGGGCAGGGCACTGCAGGGACGCTCGCAGCAGGGATGGGCAGCGGGGCAGAGCACTGCAGGGACGCTCGCAGCGGGGGATGGGCAGCGGGGCAGAGCACTGCAGGGACGCTCGCAGCAGGGATGGGCAGCGGGGCAGAGCACTGCAGGGACGCTCGCAGCAGGGATGGGCAGCGGGGCAGGGCACTGCAGGGACGCTCGCAGCGGGGGATGGGCAGCGGGGCAGGGCACTGCAGGGACGCTCGCAGCAGGGATGGGCAGCGGGGCAGAGCACTGCAGGGACGCTCGCAGCGGGGGATGGGCAGCGGGGCAGAGCACTGCAGGGACGCTCACAGCGGGGGATGGGCAGCGGGGCAGGGCACTGCCAGGGACGCTCACAGCGGGGGATGGGCAGCGGGGCAGGGCACTGCAGGGACGCTCGCAGCAGGGATGGGCAGCGGGGCAGGGCACTGCCAGGGACGCTCGCAGCGGGGGATGGGCAGCGGGGCAGGGCACTGCAGGGACGCTCGCAGCGGGGGATGGGCAGAGGGGCAGAGCACTGCAGGGACGCTCGCAGCGGGGGATGGGCAGAGGGGCAGAGCACTGCAGGGACGCTCGCAGCGGGGGATGGGCAGCGGGGCAGGGCACTGCAGGGACGCTCACAGCGGGGGATGGGCAGCGGGGCAGAGCACTGCAGGGACGCTCACAGCAGAGATGGGCAGCGGGGCAGGGCACTGCAGGGACGCTCACAGCGGGGGATGGGCAGCGGGGCAGGGCACTGCCAGGGACGCTCACAGCGGGGGATGGGCAGCGGGGCAGGGCACTGCAGGGACGCTCACAGCGGGGGATGGGCAGCGGGGCAGGGCACTGCCAGGGACGCTCGCAGCGGGGGATGGGCAGCGGGGCAGGGCACTGCAGGGACGCTCGCAGCGGGGGATGGGCAGAGGGGCAGAGCACTGCAGGGACGCTCGCAGCGGGGGATGGGCAGAGGGGCAGAGCACTGCAGGGACGCTCGCAGCGGGGGATGGGCAGCGGGGCAGGGCACTGCAGGGACGCTCACAGCGGGGGATGGGCAGCGGGGCAGGGCACTGCCAGGGACGCTCACAGCGGGGGATGGGCAGCGGGGCAGGGCACTGCAGGGACGCTCACAGCGGGGGATGGGCAGCGGGGCAGGGCACTGCCAGGGACGCTCGCAGCGGGGGATGGGCAGCGGGGCAGGGCACTGCAGGGACGCTCACAGCGGGGGATGGGCAGCGGGGCAGGGCACTGCCAGGGACGCTCGCAGCGGGGGATGGGCAGCGGGGCAGGGCACTGCAGGGACGCTCGCAGCGGGGGATGGGCAGAGGGGCAGAGCACTGCAGGGACGCTCGCAGCGGGGGATGGGCAGAGGGGCAGAGCACTGCAGGGACGCTCGCAGCGGGGGATGGGCAGCGGGGCAGGGCACTGCAGGGACGCTCACAGCGGGGGATGGGCAGCGGGGCAGGGCACTGCCAGGGACGCTCACAGCGGGGGATGGGCAGCGGGGCAGGGCACTGCAGGGACGCTCGCAGCAGGGATGGGCAGCGGGGCAGGGCACTGCCAGGGACGCTCACAGCGTGGGTAGCACCCCCCTTACCGCGTGGAGACGAGGTAGAGGGCGGGATCGGGGGCGCAGGGCCGACCGGCCACCCGCACAGAGCCCAGCACATCCGCCAGGCGCTGGCCCAGGTCGGAGCCCGTGATGGTGAGGGACATGCCCCCCTCCAGGGGGCCGCTGTGGGGCTGGATCTGGGGGGGGAGGAAGAGTTACCCCAGCCTGGCCTGTGTCCCCACCACCCTGAGCCAGGCCTGGCCCCCTCAGTGTGTCCCCCCCTCAGCGCCTCCCCCATGGAACCCGCAGCCCCCCCTGCGCCTCCCCCAGCATCTCCCCCATGGAACCCCTGGCCACCCCCCACCCTGACGCCCATGTACCCCCCACAAACTCCAGCCTAGTCCGGTGTCCCCCATTGTACCCTCTGCCCAACAGCCCAGCCTGCCCCCCAGTCCCATCTCACCGCCTGGATAAGGGGCGTGGGGCAGAGGGGCGCAGCAGCATCGGGCGGGCAGAGGTCCCGGTAGCGGCAGCCGGGGCCCCCCCCGGCCACACACCAGACGCAGCCCAGCTCAGGGGAGGCGGCCAGGCAGCGGCTGCAGTCGGCCCGCCCCACGGAGCAGTTGTAGAGGGTGACTGCAGAGAGGGGGCAGGGCAGAGATCAGCCCTGTTCCACCCCATCCTTAAGCCCTGCCCCGTGCCCCCAGGGCACGGCCGCAGGGCAACTCGCAGCCCCCCGCCCGTCCCCCCAGGGCACGGCCGCAGGGCAACTCGCAGCCCCCCGCCCCGTCCCCCCAGGGCACGGCCGCAGGGCAACTCGCAGCCCCCCGCCCCGTCCCCCCAGGGCACGGCCGCAGGGCAACTCGCAGCCCCCCGCCCCGTCCCCCCAGGGCACGGCCGCAGGGCAACTCGCAGCCCCCCGCCCGTCCCCCCAGGGCACGGCCGCAGGGCAACTCGCAGCCCCCCGCCCCGTCCCCCCAGGGCACGGCCGCAGGGCAACTCGCAGCCCCCCGCCCCGTCCCCCCAGGGCACGGCCGCAGGGCAACTCGCAGCCCCCCGCCCGTCCCCCCAGGGCACGGCCGCAGGGCAACTCGCAGCGCCGTCACTCACCGAGCAGTTCCCCCCGGCTGTCCAGGTGCCCCAGCCCCCCCAGGGTGACGTAGAGGGGGGCTGGGAGCTGGGCTTGGGGCAGGGAATAGCTGTAGGCATAGGGGCTGCACCGGATCCGCTGGGCCCCCCCTTCCTCGTCCAGCCAGGCCTCCAGCGACACAGGCGACCCCCCCGCAGCCACCACGCAGCGAAACCGCGGCAACGGGGCCTACAATCGCGCAGGGAGCCAGAGCACGATTGGTCCCGTCCTCCCCTCCCCCGACCTGCCCCCCCACCGTCCCCATCCTCCCCTCCCCCGACACCACCCTGCCCCCCCGTCCCCGTCCTCCCCCCCACCGTCCCCGTCCTCCCCTCCCCCGATGCCGCCCTGCCCCCCCATCCCCGTCCTCCCCCCCTACCGTCCCCGTCCTCCCCTCCCCCGACACCACCCTGCCCCCCCGTCCCCGTCCTCCCCCCCACCGTCCCCGTCCTCCCCTCCCCCGACGCCACCCTGCCCCCCCCGTCCCCGTCCTCCCCCCCACCGTCCCCGTCCTCCCCTCCCCCGATGCCGCCCTGCCCCCCACCGTCCCCGTTCTCCCCTCCCCCGACACCACCCTGCCCCCCGTCCCCGTCCTCCCCCCCGACTCCGCCCTGCCCCCCACCGTCCCCGTCCTCCCCTCCCCCGACGCCACCCTGCCCCCCCGTCCCCGTCCTCCCCTCCCCCGACGCCACCCTGCCCCCCCGTCCCCGTCCTCCCCCCCACCGTCCCCATCCTCCCCTCCCCCAATGCCGCCCTGCCCTCCACCGTCCCCGTCCTCCCCTCCCCAACGCCACCCCCTGTCCCCCATCACTCCTCTTTGCTCCCTGCACCCAACTCACCCCCAGCAGCTGCAGGTTGTGGGCCACCAGGGTGAGGGGCACAGCCACCCCCACAGGCACCAGGGGGGACCCTTCAATGGGCCCTAGGCCGGGGCAGGCGTCCGGGCCCCAGGGCCCCCCCTCTGGAACCTGAGGGCCACGGTGTTAGACTGGGGAAGCAAACGAGCCCACTCCTGCCCCCCCCGCCTCCAGATACCGCCCCGGACGCCTGGGTCCCTGCCCCCTCCTGCCCCCCCCACCCCGAGATACCGCCCCGGACGCCTGGGTCCCTGCCCCCTCCTGCCCCCCCCGCCCCGAGATACCGCCCCGGACGCCTGGGTCCCTGCCCCCTCCCCCACCCTGGAATACTGCCCCGGACGCCTGGGTCCCTGCCCCCTCCTGGCCCCCCCGCCCCGAGATACCGCCCCGGACGCCTGGGTCCCGGACGCCTCCCCCACCCTGGGATACTGCCCCGGACGCCTGGGTCCCTGCCCCCTCCCCCATCCTGGGATACCGCCCCGGACGCCTGGGTCCCTGCCCCCTCCTGCCCCCCCCGCCCCGAGATACCGCCCCGGATGCCTGGGTCCCTGCCCCCTCCTGCCCCCCCCGCCCCGAGATACCGCCCCGGACGCCTGGGTCCCTGCCCCCTCCTGCCCCCCCCGCCCCGAGATACCGCCCCGGACGCCTGGGTCCCTGCCCCCTCCTGCCCCCCCCACCCCGAGATACCGCCCCGGACGCCTGGGTCCCTGCCCCCTCCTGCCCCCCCCGCCCCGAGATACCGCCCCGGACGCCTGGGTCCCTGCCCCCTCCCCCACCCTGGAATACTGCCCCGGACGCCTGGGTCCCTGCCCCCTCCTGGCCCCCCCGCCCCGAGATACCGCCCCGGACGCCTGGGTCCCGGACGCCTCCCCCACCCTGGGATACTGCCCCGGACGCCTGGGTCCCTGCCCCCTCCCCCATCCTGGGATACCGCCCCGGACGCCTGGGTCCCTGCCCCCTCCTGCCCCCCCCGCCCCGAGATACCGCCCCGGATGCCTGGGTCCCTGCCCCCTCCTGCCCCCCCCGCCCCGAGATACCGCCCCGGACGCCTGGGTCCCTGCCCCCTCCTGCCCCCCCCGCCCCGAGATACCGCCCCGGACGCCTGGGTCCCTGCCCCCTCCCCCACCCTGGAATACTGCCCCGGACGCCTGGGTCCCTGCCCCCTCCTGGCCCCCCCGCCCCGAGATACCGCCCCGGACGCCTGGGTCCCGGACGCCTCCCCCACCCTGGGATACTGCCCCGGACGCCTGGGTCCCTGCCCCCTCCCCCATCCTGGGATACCGCCCCGGACGCCTGGGTCCCTGCCCCCTCCTGCCCCCCCCGCCCCGAGATACCGCCCCGGATGCCTGGGTCCCTGCCCCCTCCTGCCCCCCCCGCCCCGAGATACCGCCCCGGACGCCTGGGTCCCTGCCCCCTCCTGCCCCCCCCGCCCCGAGATACCGCCCCGGACGCCTGGGTCCCTGCCCCCTCCCCCATCCTGGGATACCGCCCCGGACGCCTGGGTCCCGGACGCCTCCCCCACCCCGGGATACTGCCCCGGACGCCTGGGTCCCTGCCCCCTCCCCCATCCTGGGATACCGCCCCGGACGCCTGGGTCCCTGCCCCCTCCTGCCCCCCCCGCCCCGAGATACCGCCCCGGACGCCTGGGTCCCTGCCCCCTCCTGCCCCCCCCGCCCCGAGATACCGCCCCGGACGCCTGGGTCCCTGCCCCCTCCTGCCCCCCCCGCCCCGAGATACCGCCCCGGACGCCTGGGTCCCTGCCCCCTCCTGCCCCCCCCGCCCCGAGATACCGCCCCGGACGCCTGGGTCCCTGCCCCCTCCTGCCCCCCCCGCCCCGAGATACCGCCCCGGATGCCTGGGTCCCTGCCCCCTCCTGCCCCCCCCGCCCCGAGATACCGCCCCGGACGCCTGGGTCCCTGCCCCCTCCTGCCCCCCCCGCCCCGAGATACCGCCCCGGACGCCTGGGTCCCTGCCCCCTCCCCCACCCTGGGATACTGCCCCGGACGCCTGGGTCCCTGCCCCCTCCCCCATCCTGGGATACCGCCCCGGACGCCTGGGTCCCTGCCCCCTCCTGCCCCCCCCGCCCCGAGATACCGCCCCGGATGCCTGGGTCCCTGCCCCCTCCTGCCCCCCCCGCCCCGAGATACCGCCCCGGACGCCTGGGTCCCTGCCCCCTCCTGCCCCCCCCACCCCGAGATACCGCCCCGGACGCCTGGGTCCCTGCCCCCTCCTGCCCCCCCCGCCCCGAGATACCGCCCCGGACGCCTGGGTCCCTGCCCCCTCCCCCACCCTGGAATACTGCCCCGGACGCCTGGGTCCCTGCCCCCTCCTGGCCCCCCCGCCCCGAGATACCGCCCCGGACGCCTGGGTCCCGGACGCCTCCCCCACCCTGGGATACTGCCCCGGACGCCTGGGTCCCTGCCCCCTCCCCCATCCTGGGATACCGCCCCGGACGCCTGGGTCCCTGCCCCCTCCTGCCCCCCCCGCCCCGAGATACCGCCCCGGATGCCTGGGTCCCTGCCCCCTCCTGCCCCCCCCGCCCCGAGATACCGCCCCGGACGCCTGGGTCCCTGCCCCCTCCTGCCCCCCCCGCCCCGAGATACCGCCCCGGACGCCTGGGTCCCTGCCCCCTCCCCCACCCTGGAATACTGCCCCGGACGCCTGGGTCCCTGCCCCCTCCTGGCCCCCCCGCCCCGAGATACCGCCCCGGACGCCTGGGTCCCGGACGCCTCCCCCACCCTGGGATACTGCCCCGGACGCCTGGGTCCCTGCCCCCTCCCCCATCCTGGGATACCGCCCCGGACGCCTGGGTCCCTGCCCCCTCCTGCCCCCCCCGCCCCGAGATACCGCCCCGGATGCCTGGGTCCCTGCCCCCTCCTGCCCCCCCCGCCCCGAGATACCGCCCCGGACGCCTGGGTCCCTGCCCCCTCCTGCCCCCCCCGCCCCGAGATACCGCCCCGGACGCCTGGGTCCCTGCCCCCTCCCCCATCCTGGGATACCGCCCCGGACGCCTGGGTCCCGGACGCCTCCCCCACCCCGGGATACTGCCCCGGACGCCTGGGTCCCTGCCCCCTCCCCCATCCTGGGATACCGCCCCGGACGCCTGGGTCCCTGCCCCCTCCTGCCCCCCCGCCCCGAGATACCGCCCCGGACGCCTGGGTCCCTGCCCCCTCCTGCCCCCCCCGCCCCGAGATACCGCCCCGGACGCCTGGGTCCCTGCCCCCTCCTGCCCCCCCCGCCCCGAGATACCGCCCCGGACGCCTGGGTCCCTGCCCCCTCCTGCCCCCCCCGCCCCGAGATACCGCCCCGGACGCCTGGGTCCCTGCCCCCTCCTGCCCCCCCCGCCCCGAGATACCGCCCCGGACGCCTGGGTCCCTGCCCCCTCCTGCCCCCCCCGCCCCGAGATACCGCCCCGGACGCCTGGGTCCCTGCCCCCAGAGGCGAGTCCCTCACATTCTGGTTGTAGATGGTCCCTTCGCCGTCGGGGCAGGACGCGCCCGAGAGGCAGCGGTGAGTCCTCGGGCACCAGTCACAGGGCCAGGAGCTGCTCACGCACCCGCCGCACCTGGGGCAGGGCCGCCAGTTTGGGGTCAGTACAGGGCCAGTGCCCCCTCCCCCAGACTCTGCCCCCCCAGCCCTGCCAGTGCCCCCTCCCGCTGGTGCCCCCACCCCCAGCCTCTGCCCCCCCAGCCCTGCCGGTGCCCCCACTCCCGCCGCGGTGGCTCACGGGGAGGATGGTGCCAGACGGGCCGCGGCGTCGCAGTCATAGAAGACAAATTCGGCTGCAGCCACCAACACGTCCTCAAACATGAGGGACAGCGGCACCGTGACGTGATCTGGGGGGCAGAGATTGTACTGGCCACCTCCTCCACTGGCGGGGCCTTAGTGCCCCCCCGGCCCTGTGCAAGGGGGGCCCCTCCCCCATTGGTGCCCCCCCGGCCCTGTGCAAGGGGGCCCTTCCGCCACTGGTGCCCCCCCAGCCCTGTGCAAGGGGGCCCTTCCGCCACTGGTGCCCCCCCGGCCCTGTGCAAGGGGGGCCCCTCCCCCATTGGTGCCCCCCCGGCCCTGTGCAAGGGGGCCCTTCCGCCACTGGTGCCCCCCCGGCCCTGTGCAAGGGGGGCCCCTCCCCCATTGGTGCCCCCCCGGCCCTGTGCAAGGGGGCCCTTCCGCCACTGGTGCCCCCCCGGCCCTGTGCAAGGGGGGCCCCTCCCCCATTGGTGCCCCCCCGGCCCTGTGCAAGGGGGCCCTTCCGCCACTGGTGCCCCCCCGGCCCTGTGCAAGGGGGGCCCCTCCCCCATTGGTGCCCCCCCGGCCCTGTGCAAGGGGGCCCTTCCGCCACTGGTGCCCCCCCAGCCCTGTGCAAGGGGGGCCCCTCCCCCATTGGTGTCCCCCCCCGGCCCTGTGCAAGAGGGGCCCCTCCCCCATTGGTGCCCCCCCGGCCCTGTGCAAGGGGGCCCTTCCGCCACTGGTGCCCCCCCAGCCCTGTGCAAGGGGGGCCCCTCCCCCATTGGTGCCCCCCCGGCCCTGTGCAAGGGGGCCCTTCCGCCACTGGTGCCCCCCCAGCCCTGTGCAAGGGGGGCCCCTCCCCCATTGGTGTCCCCCCCCGGCCCTGTGCAAGAGGGGCCCCTCCCCCATTGGTGCCCCCCCGGCCCTGTGCAAGGGGGCCCTTCCGCCACTGGTGCCCCCCCAGCCCTGTGCAAGGGGGGCCCCTCCCCCATTGGTGTCCCCCCCGGCCCCGTTTAAGGGGGCCTCTCCCCCATTGGCCTTCCCACACCTGTGCAAGGGGGCCCCCTCCTCCATTGGCCCCCCGAGCCCTGTTTAAGGGGGCCCCTCCCCCAATGGTCCCCCCAGACCTGGGCAAGGGGACCCTTCCCCCATTGGTGTTCCCCCCCAGCCCTGAGCAAAGGGGCCCCTCCCCCATTGATGTCCCCCCCTGGGCCTGTGCAAGGGGGCCCTTCCCCCATTGGTGTCCCCCCCAGCCCTGAGCAAGGGGGTCCCTCTCCCATTGGTGCCCCCCCCCCCGGCTCCTTGCGCCACTCTCAATCCCGGTGCATGCTGGGTATGGGGGAGGCAGACCCTTCCCCTCACTGCCCCCTGCCTGCCTGTGCCCATCCCTCCCGCTGACCTTTGCCCTCCTGGCTGGGCGGCAGCTGGGCAGGGGGGGGCGAGGGGCAGCGGACCCAGGCATCCTGCAGCAGGGCGGGGCTGTCCTGCTCCCCGAAGGCGCAGTGGTAGCGCTCGCCCTCGGCCAGGGGGGGCAGTCGGGGCACCCACAGTGAGACCTGGGGGGAAGAAACACGGGGGGGGGGTCACAGATACAAAGGGGTGAGCCCCCCCGAAAGGCTCCTCCTCCGCCCTGCCCCCAACTCCCAGCCCCGCCCACAACCCGCCCCTCCCTCTGCAGCTCACCTCCCCGGGCTTCTCGCGACTCTGATTGGCCGGCGCCACGCTCTCGACACGCAGGCATTGGCTGCCAGCCCCGTAGCTCCACAGCCATTGGCCAGCTGCCTCGGCGCGCTCACACTCCAGCTTGCGCGTGCACCTGCCAACCGGCCAATCGGGTGAGGAGAGGGGAGGGGGCAGCCCCCCCGTCACCCCAGGCTGCCAGCCCCCGCCTTTCAGCGTAGGCCCTACGTAAACGCCAGCACCTGGGCCGCTTTGCATTTGGGTGTGTGATGCCGGGGGGCACCGTGCTGGGCGCTAGGCTGGGCTGCTCACAGACAGGGCCAGCGGGGGCCAGACACCGCCCTGACCGGTCTGACGGGGGGGGAAGGACGTGGGGGCAGGGAGAGTGAGTCTGGGGCTGGAAACATGATGGAGACAGCCTGGGGGGGCTCGGAGACTAGGGCCTCAGGCACCCGCCTTACGGGGTCCGGGGCACCCTACCCCCTCCTATTGTGGAAAACCACTAAACCCCTCTCTGCTCTGCCGGCCGGGGGAGACTGCTCTGGCTGCTCCGGGGGGCAGGATCGGGGGCCCCGACGCGCCGTCACAGGGGGTCCTGCGCCGAGAAGACTCACCCGCCCTGCAGGACGCACCAGCCGCAGAAAGGGTCGCGGGCGCGGAGGCAGGCGGTGCAGCCCTGGAAGCGCGGGCACTCGGAGAGCGGCAGCCGGGTGACCTGCGGGACAGAGAGTGAGGGGGCAGGGCCGGGCTGGGCCCCACGGCAGGCAGCCCCCACCAGCCCCCCCGGGGCGCACCTGGGACTCCGTCATGGCGTAGAGGTGGGTCCCGGCGCCGTCCAGCAGGAGGTCGGGGCTGACGGGGGAGCGCTGGCCCAGGCGCACAGTGCTGTACACCTGCCCCCCGGAGGAGGCGTTGAGGTACACCTGTGCGGGGGAGGGGAGAGCGTCAGCCATGGGGGGGGAGCTGCAGCCTCCGCTGGGCAGGGCGCCCCCCCACCCCGCTGACCTTGTGCAGCTGCCCCAGCGCGTCGCCAAGGAAGACGATGGTGTGTCCGGCCTCCACCGTGGCCAGCACGGCCGTGAGCGTCGGCAGCCCGGCCAGCAGCACGCTGGCCCCCACGGCCAGGCGCCCAGCAATGGGGCTGGGCGTGTGCTCATCCCCACAGGGGTACGCCTCCGGGGACTCCTGCGGGGAGACAGGGAGCCATGGGCCCGGTGCGGGGGCCAGCTGGTTAGAGGGGCCCTCGCACTCGGCTCCTCCGGGGGCTCGGGGTTGGGGGCCCCTCGCACTCGGCTCCTCCGGGGGCTCGGGGTTGGGGGCCCCTCGCACTCGGCTCCTCCGGGGGGTCGGGGTTGGGGGGCCCCTCGCACTCGGCTCCTCCGGGGGCTCGGGGTTGGGGGCCCCTCGCACTCGGCTCCTCCGGGGGCTCGGGGTTGGGGGCCCCTCGCACTCGGCTCCTCCGGGGGGTCGGGGTTGGGGGCCCCTCGCACTCGGCTCCTCCGGGGGGTCGGGGTTGGGGGGCCCCTCGCACTCGGCTCCTCCGGGCGGGTCGGGGTTGGGGGGCCCTCGCACTCGGCTCCTCCGGGCGGTCGGGGTTGGGGGCCCCTCGCACTCGGCTCCTCCGGGGGGTCGGGGTTGGGGGGCCCCTCGCACTCGGCTCCTCCGGGCGGTCGGGGTTGGGGGCCCCTCGCACTCGGCTCCTCCGGGGGCTCGGGGTTGGGGGCCCCTCGCACTCGGCTCCTCCGGGGGCTCGGGGTTGGGGGCCCCTCGCACTCGGCTCCTCCGGGCGGTCGGGGTTGGGGGCCCCTCGCACTCGGCTCCTCCGGGCGGTCGGGGTTGGGGGCCCCTCGCACTCGGCTCCTCCGGGGGGTCGGGGTTGGGGGCCCCTCGCACTCGGCTCCTCCGGGGGGTCGGGGTTGGGGGGCCCCTCGCACTCGGCTCCTCCGGGCGGGTCGGGGTTGGGGGGCCCTCGCACTCGGCTCCTCCGGGCGGTCGGGGTTGGGGGCCCCTCGCACTCGGCTCCTCCGGGGGGTCGGGGTTGGGGGCCCCTCGCACTCGGCTCCTCCGGGGGGTCGGGGTTGGGGGCCCCTCGCACTCGGCTCCTCCGGGGGGTCGGGGTTGGGGGCCCTCGCACTCGGCTCCTCCGGGGGGTCGGGGTTGGGGGCCCCTCGCACTCGGCTCCTCCGGGGGGTCGGGGTTGGGGGCCCTCGCACTCGGCTCCTCCGGGGGGTCGGGGTTGGGGGCCCTCGCACTCGGCTCCTCCGGGGGGTCGGGGTTGGGGGCCCCTCGCACTCGGCTCCTCCGGGCGGGTCGGGGTTGGGGGGCCCTCGCACTCGGCTCCTCCGGGCGGGTCGGGGTTGGGGGGCCCTCGCCCAGCGCCGGCCCCACCTACCTTGGGCAGCTCGGCGCAGCGGGACGTGACCCCGTACGCGATGGCAGCCTCCTCCTGGCCCTCAGGCCCCCTGCCGGCCGTGGTGTAGCACGCCCGCCGGGCCCTCTCCACCGCCGCATCCAGCCAGGCCAGCGGGAAGGCACACAGGGCCGTGAGCGGGCCAGGGGCGGCCGTGGCCCCCTGCCCCACGGCCGCCACCACAAAGAGGGTGTTGCCCTGGCCGGGGCCCAGGCGGGCCAGCTGCCCGGCACGCGCCAGATCGTAGCGGCGCCCAGCGGCGTCCCGGCACTCCAGCGGCACCTCGGCGTAGGAGTAGAGGTGGGGGTCGCGGGCGCAGGCGCGGGCCAGGTAGGGCCGGTACTCGGGGCGGGCCCGGGCACCACGCCGGGAGAAGAGGAAGTAGACGTGCCCGCCGGCCGCGTAGGCCCCCGCGTAGCTGCTGTTGTAGTGGGAGAAGTCGCCCACCACCAGCTTGCCCATGGCCTCGCTGGAGAAGGCGGCGGGCCCCGCCAGGGGCCGTATGGTGAGGGGCGGGGTCCCGGCAGAGAGCCCGCCCGTCAGCCCGCGCCCCACGAAGAGCAGGTCCCGCCCGGCGTGCCGCCCGATCACGCCCACCGTGGAGGCCCGGGCCTCATTGGCGGCCACGAACTGGCTGTCGCCTGGCTCCTCGGGGCGGTAGAGCAGCCGGCCAACGTCAGCCAGTGCCCGCTTCTCGCACAGCCCCTGCGCCAGCTGCCCGCACACCACCAGCTCGCCGGCCGGCACGTTGGGCAGCAGCAGCTTGTTGGCGTTGGGCGTGGGCCGGGCTTGGGGGCAGTCCCGGGGGTCCCGGAAGGGCAGGCACTCGGGGCTGTCCAGCTCTGGCCCGGTGCGCACCCAGTGCGCCAGCCCCAGCTCCGGCGTCAGCTGGTAGAGGGCGTCCACGGCTCCCACGAAGAGGGCGCCCGAGTCGCTGGCGCGTGCCAGGTGGTTGAAGGTGGTGTTGGGAGCGGAGAAGGAGGGATGGGGGCCACAGGAGCAGGGCAGGGCCAGGAGGAGGAGGAGGGGGGCCAGGAGGAGGGGCATGTCCGATGCCTGGGGAGAGAGGGGGGGGGCAGGGCTAGAGTCGCCAGCTCCGAACCCAGGTGTCCGGGCCCCGCCCCCAGCTGCAGAGGGATTTGTGAAGATTAATTCCACACACACACACACACACACACACACACGCCTCCCCCCCTTAATCCCTCCCCCAGCCACGGGGTGGAGCCCCCCAGGCACAGGCAGCGCCGGCCCCCTCTGTGGGGGGGCGCAGGGTGAGAAACGCCCCCCCCACAACTGGCACGACCCATGCCACACTCCTGCCCCAGTTTCCAGCCCCCTGCCCAGCTCTAACCCACGAGCCCCACTGCCCTCCCAGAGCTGGGGAGAACCCAGGTGTCCAGGCTCCGCCCTGACCTGTTGAGCTGGCTGGGGGAGGGGCGCAGCCAGGCGTGGGGGGTGGGGTGGGGATCAGGTGTCCCGCAGGTCCCAACACGTCTGCCCCCCAGGCCCCATGGGAGGCGGGGGAGGGAGAAGTACACAATGGGCAGGGTGGGGCAGGCAGCAGACACAAAGGAGCTGTGAAAAAGGCTCCAACATCCCCCCTCCTCCCCAGCCAAGCAGAACCCAGGTGTGTGGGCCGCCCCCCGCCAGCCAGAGGAGAAACCAGGCGTCCGGGCCGCCCCTCCCCGCCCCCCCCAGCCGGGCAGAACCCAGGTGTCCGGGCCGCCCCTCCTTCCCCCCCAGCTGAGGGAGAACTCAGGCGTCCGGGCTGTCCCCCACTCACCAGTTGGCTCCGGGGGCTTGGCTCACACCCCTGGGCTGCAGGCTCCAGCTTCTCAGCTCATTCTCCTGCAGGGGGAGCAGAGGGTGAGTGGGGGGGGCTGGGGCTATTCATGGCTGAATGAGCCCCCTGTTCTCCCCCGCGCCAGCCCAGCCTGGCACCAAGCGCCATAGGGCCCATTGTCCCACGGGCACTCCCCCGCCAGGGTCTGGCACGGGGCTGCGGTCGGGGGGGCCCACGCCTGGCACGGGGGGGGGGAGGCAAAATGCAGACTCCCTCTCCTCTAGTGCTTAATCATTGACATGTGGCAAATAACCAGGCGCCCCCCCAGCCCTGCCAGTGCCCCTCACTCCCACCCCACAGTCCCTGCTCCCCCAGCCCTCCCGGTGCCCCCCACTCCCACCCCTAGGCCTGCCCCCCCGCCCTGCCGGTGTCCCTCACTCCCACCCGCAGCGCTGTCAATGCCATTAACACCCCATCGATCTGCCACTGCTCCAGGCTGCAGAGCGATGTGGGTCGCTGGGCTCCACTTGGGCCAGACAGCAGCTGGGGGGCTGGGGGCGCTAAGAGGTGGGAGCCAGACACCCGGTTCCTGGTGACACTCTCTGGCCGGGCTCCCCCCATCTGCCCCACAGCACCCCTGCTAGGAGGGGCCCGACAGGCTCTGCGCAATTCTGCCTTGGCCCTCAGCCCAGCCACCCCCACAGCGGGAGGGGGACGGTGCCCATCAAATGCCAGACTTTGTCCCGGCCTGGGGGGCGGATGGGGGCACAGCCTGGGCCTGATAACAGAAAGGCTGGGAACAAAAGAGTCTTTGGCTCCCAGGGCCCCCCAGAGTTAACCCCACAGATGCCAGCCCAGCCCCTAGCCTCCAGCACCTCTCACTCCTGGCCCCCAGCCCCTGCCCCCAGCCCTGCCGGTGCACCTCACCCCTACCCCGCAGCCCCTGCCCCCAGCCCTGCCAGCGCCCCTCACTCCTGCCCCGCAGCCCCTGCCCCCAGCCCTGCCGGCGCCCCTCACTCCTGCCCCGCAGCCCCTGCCCCCAGCCCTGCCAGCGCCCCTCACTCCTGCCCCGCAGCCCCTGCCCCCAGCCCTGCCGGCGCCCCTCACTCCCAACCCGCAGCCCCTGCCCCCAGCCCTGCCGGCGCCCCTCACTCCTGCCCCGCAGCCCCTGCCCCCAGCCCTGCCAGCGCCCCTCACTCCTGCCCCGCAGCCCCTGCCCCCAGCCCTGCCAGCGCCCCTCACTCCCAACCCGCAGGCTCCCCACACCAAGCCAGATTCCCCGAGAGTAGTTGTGGGGGGCAAGGGAGGAGTGGGGCAGGGCGCGGGGAGGTTGGGGGGTTGCTTCGAGGCCCGGCAAGGTGGGGGGGGGGGTGAGCGCTGCTCGGGGAACTGGACGCGGATTCAGAAACACCCGCGTCCACAAAGGAGCCGTCAGCCCCGTTCAGACCGTGACGGTCGTGGGGGGGGCAGCGAGGGAGGGGCAGGAACTTCCAACCTGCCCCGCCTCATGGTCATGCCACTACCGGGGCCTCGCGCCCCCCAACTACTGCCGGGGCCCCTAACTGCCCCCCCCCAGCCCTGCCGGGGGCCCTAACCCCTCCCCACCACCCCTACCGGGGCCCCTAACTGCCCCGCACAGCCCTGCCGGGGGCCCTAACCCCTCCCCACCACCCCTGCCGGGGCCCCTCACTCCCGCCCCGCAGCCCGGGCGCCCCGCACACCTGCCAGCGCCCGCCGCCCTACGCTGGGGCTCCCCGCACGCTCTTTCGGCAGCCAGGGAGCGGGCGCCCCGGGGTTCCCGAACAGCCGGGGTGTGGGGGCGGGTCTGTTTAATCCTCCTGGATCTGGAGCAGCCGAGGCGGCATCAGAAGCTGAGCTGGGGGGCGGACGTGAACTAGGGGAGCCCAGGGCCGGGCTGGCAGGGCGGGAGGGAGGGGCAGCCGGAGGGAGGGGGAGCTCAGGGCTGGGGGGGGGGGTCAATCCGCCCACAGCCCCGGGGGAGCTAATCTCTCTGTTTGTCGCTAATCCGGGCGGCTCGAAGGGATTTGCAGACACTGCCCCCCCGGATTAGCGCGCCCGGCCCTGCGCGCGGCGAGGGGGGGGGGGAGAGAGAGATATGAAGCCCTGCTCCGCTGCCGGGTCGGGGCTCAGGTGTGGGGCGGGGAAGGGCGCTGAGGCAGGGCCGGGGAGACGCACTGGGGGGGGGTCTCCCTACAGCTGGGGCTCGTAGATTCGGGGCCACAGGGGTTAGGGGGCCGATCTGGGGTCTCCCCAAACAATTCCCAGCCCCCCATTCGCGAGGCGCTAAGGGAGGCCCCCCCCGATTAGAGGGGCGGAGCAGTGCCCCAAGGAGCGAGCAGGCGCTGAGGGAAACTGAGGCAGCACCGGGCGGGAACCCAGGGTGCGTGGAGATGGCTTTGGGGGCACCTGCTGGCCCCGTTTTCCCTGCGTGCCCCCTTCCAGGTGCCCCCCTCCCCGACTGCCAATCCCGGCTCGGCCCAGACTGGCCAGGCACGGCTTGTACCAGCGTCCCCCCCCCAATGCACCGCTGCTAGCCAGCCCCGCCGGGACACTGGCGCCCCTGCTGGCCACGGCCGGGCACTCAGTCCCGTGCCAGACGCCCGGGCACACCCCTCACCTGGCGGTGGCGGGGACCCCCCGAGTGGGGAATGAGCCCCCGGCGGGGAGACGGGGCAGGTCCATGGGGGCTACGAGGGACCCCCGCTGCCGCAGAGACAGGGCCTCAGGGCCCTTGGAAGCAACCCCCCTCAGGCCAGGAGCAGGGTCGGGGTCTGCGGGGGATTTGGCTGGCTCGGGAGCTGGACCCCTTGGTGGAAGAAGCGGTTGAGTGTAACCCGACTGGCCTGTAAGCGGAATTAAGAGCATGCACAGGGGGTTAAACCAGTTTAATCAAACCAGCTGCTCACCCCAGGGCAGCGGGGCCAGCTGGGGCTCCAACCAGGTGCACCTTGCAGTGAATTTGGCACGTCCACACGGGGATTTCAACCGGGTCTGAAACCAAATTCCGCCCCAGCGGACAGGCCCCAGCCTGGGCGTCGTGGGAAACATTGGGCGGGTGGCAGAGGCCTGTGGGAGCAGCAGGGCCGCCCGGGGGGGGGGGGGCCGGGCAGCAGCATAGGCAGCTCTTTGGGGCATGGCCAGGGACGGGGCGTGAACCCCACTTCTCCCAGGGCAGGGGGCAGGAAAGAGGCAGGAAGTGCACTACAAGGGGGGCTGCTAGAGCCCCTGAAATACTTAGACAGGGTGAGGGGGAGCCCAGCCTTCAGTCACCAGGGGCCACCCCTCCTGGCCTGTGGGGCAGGGCAGCAGGGCCAGGCAGCTCAGAGTGAGCCGGGGGGGCCTGGTCCCCCAGGATTTGGCAGAGCTCAGCCAGGCGGCACTGGACGCGGGGCACCCCGGCCAGCTGCGACTCCAGACGCTGCTTCTCCTCCATCAGCGAGAGCCGGGCGGCCGCATCCAGGCTCTCCAGCCGCCAGCCCCCCTGCCCGTCGAACTGCAGCACATGGGTGTGGTACTTCCTGCGGGGGGGGCAGGGTCAGCCGGTGCCCTCCACCTGCAGCCCCCCACTGCCCACCCCCAGCCCCCACCCTTCAGCTCTGCCGTGCCCCCCCCGCCCACCCCCAGCCCCTGCCAGCGGCCCTCCCGCCCCGCAGCCCCCCCCCCGGCCGGTGCCCGGGTTCTGGACACAAAGGGCCATTGACTGGCCGGCCGTGCCTTGCGCCCACGCAGGTTCCTGCTAAGGGCTGGGGCTGGCTGCTGGGAGAGCAGCCAGGGGCAGGGACACACATGGGGGGCTGGGAGAAGTGGGTGAAAGGGGCAGGGGGCAGAGAATCAGGGGGCTGCAGCAGGTGCACTCTGGGGCAACTGCCAGGGTAACGGGTGGGTGCAGGCAGGCCAGGGGAGCCACCTCCAGGCGGGGGAGCAGGTGTGCATGGGGGCCATGTGTGGGGCAGGGCAGGTGGGTGATGGGAGAGGGGCCATACGTGCAGGGGCAGGGTTGGTGGGTGATGTGGGGGGGCAGGGGAGGGGGCAGGGCGGGTGATGGGGGAGGGGCGATACATAAAAGGGCAGGGGAGGGGGCAGGGCGGGTGATGGGGGAGGGGCGATACATAAAAGGGCAGGGGAGGGGGCAGGGCGGGTGATGGGCGATACATGCGGGGGGCAGGGCAGGTGATGGGGGAGGGGCGATACCTGAAAGGGCAGGGTTGGTGGGTGATGTGGGGGGCAGGGCAGGTGATGGGGGAGGGGCGATACGTGAAAGGGCAGGGTTGGTGGGTGATGTGGGGGGCAGGGGAGGGGGCAGGGCGGGTGATGGGGGAGGGGCGATACATAAAAGGGCAGGGGAGGGGGCAGGGCGGGTGATGGGGGAGGGGCGATACATGCGGGGGGCAGGGCAGGTGATGGGGGAGGGGCGATACGTGAAAGGGCAGGGTTGGTGGGTGATGTGGGGGGCAGGGGAGGGGGCAGGGCGGGTGATGGGGGAGGGGCGATACGTGAAAGGGCAGGGTTGGTGGGTGATGTGGGGGGCAGGGGAGGGGGCAGGGCGGGTGATGGGGGAGGGGCGATACGTGAAAGGGCAGGGTTGGTGGGTGATGTGGGGGGCAGGGGAGGGGGCAGGGCGGGTGATGGGGGAGGGCGATACATGCAGGGGGCAGGGCGGGTGATGGGGGAGGGGCGATACGTGAAAGGGCAGGGTTGGTGGGTGATGTGGGGGGCAGGGGAGGGGGCAGGGCGGGTGATGGGGGAGGGCGATACATGCAGGGGGCAGGGCGGGTGATGGGGGAGGGGCGATACGTGAAAGGGCAGGGTTGGTGGGTGATGGGGGGGCAGGGGAGGGGGCAGGGCGGGTGATGGGGGAGGGGCGATACGTGCGGGGGCGGGGCAGGGAATACTCCTCCCCAGCTGCAATCTGGCTCAGTGCCCTGTCCCCCCAGTGCTGGGTTGCCCCCATTAGGGTCACAGAATGGAAGGGGGGCTCCACAGAAAGGGAAAGGAACATGGGGGAACAAACCATGGTGAGTGTCTGGGGGGAGGGTTGTACCATACTGTGTATAGGGGAGTGGGATGTACCACAGAGTGTGAGTGAGTGCGTGGGGGAGAATGGAATATACCATAGGAAGTATCGGGGGTGAGATGGGATGCATCCTAGTGTGAGGGAGGGAGAATGGAATGTACCATACATAGCAGGGAAGGGATGGGACAGACTATAAGAGTGTGTGGGGGGGGAGATGGGAGGTACCATTGTGGAAGGGGGGGGATAGGATGTACCATAGGGAGGGCCGGTGGGTGATGGAGAGCAGTGAGATCCCAGCATCCTTTGCAGCCTGGAAGATGTGCCCCTCCACATCGATGCTCACAGCACTGGTGCACTCATCCAGCAGGGCATACTGCGGCCTGGGGGGGGGGGGGGAGGGGGACATGACGATGGGGGAAGCACAGCCACCCCCCCACATCCCCCCTGCCTCCCCCCCACCTGTCGGGGCTCAGTGCTGGGGAAAATCAGACCCCCCAGGGTAGGGGGCAGGGGGTGCTGTCCTGGGGGGGGTCCACTGACCTGTGATAGAACATCCGGGCCATCCCCATTCGCTGCTTCTCACCCCCTGACAGGACGTCCTGCCAATCGCTGATGGCCTCCCAGCCTGGCCCCGGCCCCGCCGGGAAAAGGAGATGCCTCATTGGTCACTGGCTTGCAGGGTGATAGCTCCCCCACTCTGCCCCATCACCCCCTACCACCCACTCTGCCCCATTACCCCCGGCCCCCCACCCCACTCCCATCCATCGCCTCCTGCCCCCCATCCCTCCCCACCCACATCCATCACCTCCTGCCCCATCACCCTGACCCTCCAACCTTCCAGGCCCCCCATCCGTGACTCTCCCTCTGCCCTCCCGGCCCCACCTCCCTCCCGCTGCACAAGGTAGGTGAGGCTGACGATGTCGAGGATTCGCTCCAGGTCGGGGTCCGACAGGCCCTTGCGCAGCATCTGCTGCTGGGTGTCCGGGTAGATCACTTGGTCCCGCAGGGAGCCCAGCGCCATGTAGGGCCTGCAGGAACCACGCCGGGAAGGGAGTGAAGCCCCTGCCCGGCTCTGGCCCAGCAGCCTCCCTGCCCCGCAGAGCCAGGGGAACCCTGGTGTCCGGGCTCCCAGCCCTGCCCCCACTCTGACCCGCCACCAGCCCCTTTCCCCAAGCCAGGGGAACCCTGGTGTCCGGGCTCCCAGCCCTGCCCCCACTCTGACCGGCCGCCAGCCCCTTTCCCCAAGCCAGGGGGAACCTCGGCATCCGGGCTCCTGGCCCCCCCCACTCTGACCCGCCACCAGCCCCTTTCCCCAAGCCAGGGGGAACCTCGGCATCCGGGCTCCTGGCCCCCCCCCCCCACTCTGACCCGCCAGGCCCTCCTCAGAGCTCCCTGCTCTGACCAGCACCCAGGGAGAGAACCCAGGCATCCGGGCCCACACCTCTGGGGGACGTAGAACATGCGCTGGGGGGGCGGTTTGTAGAGGACCCCCCTGTAAACCGGCCAGAGCCCCCCGAGGATCCGGAACAGGGAGCTCTTCCCACAGCCATTGGGGCCCGTGATGAGCAGGTGCATGTCCCGGTCCACCTGCAGGAACGGAGAGCGGTGACAGCCCCCCCCCAGGGAAACCTGCCCCTGCCCAGCAGCTGGGAGCCAGCCCCTTCCCCGGCTTTCCCTACTCCCTCCAGGCTCCTCCCCAGCTCCTGTTATGCCCCCCGCCCCCCAGCCCACCCCGTGCCCCTCACTCCCACCCCACAGCCCCCACGCTGGTGCCTCTCAGTCCTGACCTGCAGCCCCTGTCCCGCAATCCTGCCAGTGCCCCTCACTCCTGCCCCCCAGCCCTGCCAGGGCCCCTCACTCTAACCCATAGCCCACCCCCCCCCCCGACCCTGGGCTCCTTTTACCCTGAGGTTCAGGCTGGCTACTACCACATCCCCAGTGGGGGTGATAATTGGGATGTTTTCACAGATAATTCCACTTTCCACATCCACGACCTGACCTGGGAGCAAACGAAAGCAAATGGGGGAAGGGAGAAAGAGGGAATTACTGGCAGGGCCCAGCGTTGCCAGCGGGGGCAGCTGGGGACACACCCAGCACCAGCGGGACACACACCCGGTGCAGGGCCCCGCGCTGCCAGCCGGGGACACGCCCGGCGCCAGCGGGACACACACCCGGTGCAGGGCCCCGCGCTGCCAGCCGGGGACACGCCCGGCGCCAGCGGGACACACACCCGGTGCAGGGCCCCGCGCTGCCAGCCGGGGACACGCCCGGCGCCAGCGGGACACACACCCGGTGCAGGGCCCAGCGCTGCCAGCCGGGGACACGCCCGGCGCCAGCGGGACACACACCCGGTGCAGGGCCCCGCGCTGCCAGCGGGGGCAGCCGGGGACACGCCCAGAACCAGCGGGAGACACACCCAGTGCAGGGCCCAGCACTGCCAACGGGGGCAGCTGGGGACACACACACGTGTGCTGGGAAGATGCATTTCATCAAGACCCACAAAAATGGCTGCTGCACTTTGCCCCAGGACTCACCACAAATGCGGAGGGGCCGCTCCATGCGCACCCCAGGCCTCATCACAGTCATGCCCGGATCCTGGCCCTCGTGCACCTCGCCAGGGTGGCTCAAGCGCCCACGCTGCACATCTTCAAATACATGGAACATCTCATAGACCCGGGCGGTGTAACCGGCCAGCTCCGTCACCTGCCAAGAGCGGGAGTGAGAACCCAGGCATCCAGGCTCCCAGCCCCGCCCCCTCCCGCAAGCCAGGCGTCTGGGCCCCTCACCTCCTTGTAGGAGGCAATGACACGCTCAACAGCATCGGCGGCTGCGGTCAATAGATTCCTGGCCGTGGTAAAGGCCTCGGTTCTCTCGCTGACCCGCTCCTCCTCCGCCCGCTCCAGCGCCGCCCGCTTCACCTCTGCCGAGTCTGGGGGGCAGCAGGAATGAGGGGGCAGGTCTCCCCCCAGTGCTACCCCAAAAAGGCTCTGCCTCTGCCCACACCCCTCCTGCCCCAGCCTTCCACAGGGCAGGCCCCTACCCCTGCAGCCTCTGGCTTCTTCCTGCCCTACGTCTAGCTGGGGGGCAGCTGCTGGGCACTGAGCTCCAAGCCAGGCCACCCATCCCAGCCTGGGGTGCCGGGGAAGCGCCAGCCATGCCCCCTGGAGCCACGCCAAGCCACGCTCACCAGCAGCCCTGGGAGCAGGGATCCCTTGGCGGGCAGGGCCGGGGGGACGTTCCCAGCACAGCTCCGAGCACCCAGCGGAGAACCCGACTGCCCGGCACACAGCTCATGAGATGCTGGGGCAGGGGGCACCACGTCCAGCACCAGCGGGACACACACCCGGTGCAGGGCCCAGCGCTGCCAGCCGGGAACACGCCCGGCACCAGCGGGACACACACCCACGGCTAAGCAGCGCTGGGACTGTCCCAACCGGGGCTGCAGGTCCAGGGCAGAGGGGGGAGCTGGACATGACTCCCTCTCAAAGTGCCAGTGGGCCCTGGGGTGTTTGAACCAGGGACACTTGCCTGGAAGCGAGGGGATTTTCCCGCCTCAGCCTGGAGCGTCCTGTGTCCGTGTCCTGTCCCCACAATTCACCTTCCCAGCCAGCCCCACAGTCCCCCCGCCTGCCCCAAGCCCCCCCCAAGATCCCCCATACCCTCAGCCCTCCCCACCCGCCCCAAGTTCCTGTACCCTCAGCCCTCCGCCTGCCCCGAGATCCCCCATACCCTCAGCCTTCTACCCTGAGCCCCCCGCCTGCTCCAAGTTCCCCGTACCCTCAGCACCCTGCCTGAGCCCCCCGCCTGCCCCGAGATTCCCCCATACCCTCAGTTGCCTGCCCCTTCCTACCTGCCCTGAGCCCGCCGCTACCCTCGAGCCCCTGCCCCGGCACCTCCTGCCTGCCTCAAGCCCCCCCCACCAGCTCACCGCTCTCTGAATAGCCCGGGGCTGTGATGATGGGCAGAGCCACCATGACCAGCCCAGCCGCGCTCCACACGTACTTCATGAGGAACTGCTCCAGCATGACAAACCACAGGCGCTGCAGCAGCAGCAGGTTGAGGTGCTCAGCCAGCGCCCCATAGCAGTGCCGCAGCAGGGCCAGCTCTGCCTGCAGGGGGCAACAGAGCGTCAGCCGGGCCAGCTCTGCCCGCAGGGGGCAACAGAGCGTCAGCCGGGCCAGCTCTGCCCGCAGGGGGCAACAGAGCGTCAGCCGGGCCAGCTCTGCCCGCAGGGGGCAACAGAGCGTCAGCCGGGCCAGCTCTGCCCGCAGGGGGCAACAGAGCGTCAGCCGGGCCAGCGGCGCCCACCAGGGGGCGCCAGCGCGCGTCAGCCGGGCCAGCTCTGCCCGCAGGGGGCAACAGAGCGTCAGCCGGGCCAGCTCTGCCCGCAGGGGGCAACAGAGCGTCAGCCGGGCCAGCTCTGCCCGCAGGGGGCGCCAGCGCGCGTCAGCCGGGCCAGCTCTGCCCGCAGGGGGCGCCAGCGCGCGTCAGCCGGGCCAGCTCTGCCCGCAGGGGGCAACAGAGCGTCAGCCGGGCCAGCTCTGCCCGCAGGGGGCAACAGAGCGTCAGCCGGGCCAGCTCTGCCCGCAGGGGGCAACAGAGCGTCAGCCGGGCCAGCTCTGCCCGCAGGGGGCAACAGAGCGTCAGCCAGGCCAGCGGCGCCCACCAGGGGGCAACAGAGCGTCAGCCAGGCCAGCGGCGCCCACCAGGGGGCAACAGAGCGCGTCAGCCAGGCCAGCTCTGCCCGCAGGGGGCAACAGAGCGTCAGCCAGGCCAGCGGCGCCCACCAGGGGGCAACAGAGCGTCAGCCGGGCCAGCTCTGCCTGCAGGGGGCGCCAGCGCGCGTCAGCCGGGCCAGCTCTGCCCGCAGGGGGCAACAGAGCGTCAGCCGGGCCAGCTCTGCCCGCAGGGGGCGCCAGCGCGCGTCAGCCGGGCCAGCTCTGCCCGCGGGGGGCAACAGCGCGTCAGCCGGGCCAGCGGCGCCCACCATGGTGTGTCCGCCAGGGAGGTGCGAGGGAGGGACAGACCGCTGGGCCATCTGGTACCTATGGCGGGAGGGACCATGCAGTCCCCTGGCTGGGGGCAGTGGGGGCGCTCGTGGTCTGGAGAGTGCCAGCTGGAAGCTCTTGCACCCAGGTGCCAGTTGGGTGGATGCACGACCCCAGGCAGGGAAGGAGAAGAGCGGGAAGGGAGCGGGGCGGGGGCAGAACCCACTCCCGTGGCACCTTGTGCCCGCCGTAGAAGGCGATCTCCTCGGCATTGGCCACCACGCGGGTGTGCACGTAGCGCAGCTCCCCCCGGCGCCGGGCCTCCTCCGCCACCAGCTCCCCGAAGCGGGGCGAGCAGGCGCGCAGCACCTGGGCTGTGGCGCCCACCACCAGGCCGGCGATGGCGGCGGGCCAGGCCGTGCCCGCCCCCTTGGCCCGGGCGGCGCGCAGCAGGGCGTAGGCGGTCACGGCCACGTCCAGCACCGGCTTGGTCAGGTTGGAGTACAGGCGGGCCACGGAGGCGGCGAAGGCCGCCAGGTCCTCGGTGAGCGCCTGCTCGGGGGCCCGCAGGCGCCCGTCCATGGCGCTGACGCGGTAGTAGGTCTGCGCCCCGAAGTACAGCCCGTAGGCCTCGGCCGCCAGGCGGGCGCGCAGCGCCAGGGCCAGGCGCCCCTCCAGGTAGCGGAGGGCGCTGTTGACGAAGGTGGCGGGCAGCGCCAGCAGCAGCCAGAGCAGCAGGTGGCGGGCGAAGCGCCGGGGACGGCGGCGCACGATGCAGCGGGCCAGGCGCCCCTCCAGCCGCGCCACGCACAGCGACAGGCCGGTGCGGCTCGCCAGGGCGGCCGAGAGCAGCGCCAGCAGCGCGGCCGGCGGGCCCAGCGCGCGCGGGAAAAGCAGCCGCAGCAGCCGCCGCAGCCGCCGCACGAAGGCCCCGTTCACGCCGGGCGCGGCCGCCTCCTCCGGCCAGCGCGGCCCGGGCCCCGCGTCGGTGTCGGTGTCCGCGTCCATGTCCGTGTCCGTCCGGCCCCGCCCCAGGCCCGCCCCCGGCCCCGCCCATGTGCGCTCCCGCCCCGGCCCCGCCCCAGGCCCGCCCCCAGCCCCGCCCGTGGCCGCGTCCGTGTCCGTCCGGCCCCGCCCATGGCCGTGTCCGCTCCCGTCCGGCCCCCGCCCCCGCCCCGCCCCAGGCCCGCTCCCGCCCCGCCCCCGGCCCCGCCCGTGGCCGCGTCCGTGTCCGTCCGGCCCCGCCCAAGGCCCGCCCCCGGCCCCGCCCATGGCCGTGTCCGCTCCCGTCCGGCCCCCGGCCCCGCCCCCGCCCCAGGCCCGCCCCCAGCCCCGCCCGTGGCCGCGTCCGTGTCCGTCCGGCCCCGCCCAAGGCCCGCCCCC
Organism: Pelochelys cantorii; assembly: GCA_032595735.1. Taxonomy (NCBI): domain Eukaryota; kingdom Metazoa; phylum Chordata; order Testudines; family Trionychidae; genus Pelochelys; species Pelochelys cantorii. The sequence continues at coordinate 12,815,370 of CM064358.1, read as the reverse complement.
GGCCCCGCCCATGGCCGTGTCCGCTCCCGTCCGGCCCCCGGCCCCGCCCCCGCCCCAGGCCCGCCCCCAGCCCCGCCCATGTGCGCTCCCGCCCCGCCCCAGGCCCGCTCCCGCCCCGCCCCCGGCCCCGCCCGTGGCCGCGTCCGTCCGGCCCCGCCCCGCCCCGCCCCAGGCCCGCCCCCAGCCCCGCCCATGGCCGTGTCCGCTCCCGTCCGGCCCCGCCCATGTGCGCTCCCGCCCCGGCCCCGCCCAAGGCCCGCCCCCGGCCCCGCCCATGGCCGTGTCCGCTCCCGTCCGGCCCCCGGCCCCGCCCCGCCCCAGGCCCGCCCCCAGCCCCGCCCGTGGCCGCGTCCGTGTCCGTCCGGCCCCGCCCAAGGCCCGCCCCCGGCCCCGCCCATGGCCGTGTCCGCTCCCGTCCGGCCCCCGGCCCCGCCCCCGCCCCCGCCCCAGGCCCGCCCCCAGCCCCGCCCATGTGCGCTCCCGCCCCGCCCCAGGCCCGCTCCCGCCCCGCCCCCGGCCCCGCCCGTGGCCGCGTCCGTCCGGCCCCGCCCCAGGCCCGCCCCCAGCCCCGCCCATGGCCGTGTCCGCTCCCGTCCGGCCCCGCCCATGTGCGCTCCCGCCCCGGCCCCGCCCCAGGCCCGCCCCCGGCCCCGCCCATGTGCGCTCCCGCCCCGCCCCCGGCCCCGCCCCAGGCCCGCCCCCAGCCCCGCCCGTGGCCGCGTCCGTGTCCGTCCGGCCCCGCCCAAGGCCCGCCCCCGGCCCCGCCCATGGCCGTGTCCGCTCCCGTCCGGCCCCCGGCCCGCCCCCGCCCCCGCCCCAGGCCCGCCCCCAGCCCCGCCCATGTGCGCTCCCGCCCCGCCCCAGGCCCGCTCCCGCCCCGCCCCCGGCCCCGCCCGTGGCCGCGTCCGTCCGGCCCCGCCCCCGGCCCCGCCCCAGGCCCGCTCCCGCCCCGCCCCCAGCCCCGCCCATGGCCGTGTCCGCTCCCGTCCGGCCCCGCCCATGTGCGCTCCCGCCCCGGCCCCGCCCCAGGCCCGCTCCCGCCCCGCCCCCGGCCCCGCCCATGGCCGTGTCCGCTCCCGTCCGGCCCCGCCCATGTGCGCTCCCGCCCCGCCCCCGGCCCCGCCCCTCGAGGCTGGTTCCGCGCGCTCTTCGCAGCCCCCTAGGCAGCCGCCTCCCTCCGGCCACAGCGCCCCTTTGCTCTGCCCGAGAGGGAAACTGAGGCACGGAAGGGCTGTTTCATCAGCCGGGGGGGGAGAGTTCCCTGTCCCCCATGGAGCAGCCCCGCCCCTTAGGCCCAATTAGGGACGCGGCACTTCCGCCTCGTTACCCGCCATGGTGGCACTTCCGGCACTCTATGATGTCATTTCCGTAAGGCCCTTCCGATCGAAACTGGCCGATGCTTCCGCCTCGTTTGGCGTCATACCGGCAGTTCCGGTCTCCCGGACAACCACTTCCGCTGACAGGCGGTGTCAAAGGTCATTTCCGGTGTTGTGCTTTGCTGACTTCCGTCAAGGAAGCCCTGCTCTCATTGGCGGGACGCTCCTGCTTGGGGCGGGACTTCCTGTTCAGCTCCTATTTCCGGTTGGGGACGGGACTCGTGGGGGTCGGGTAGAACCAGCCGGAAAAGCCTCAGTCTGGTGCGGGGCTGCCGGATAGGGACCGGGGGGGGGGCCGGGTTACTGGGTAGGGACCGGGAGGGGGGGCTGGGACGGGGGGGTGGGGTTACTGGGTAGGGATGGGGGGGCTGGGATGGGGGGGTGGGGTTACTGGGTAGGGACCGGGGGGGGGTTACTGGGTAGGGACCGGGGGGGCGGGGCTGGGACGGGGGGGTGGGGTTACTGGGTAGGGACGGGGGGGGGCTGGGACGGGGGGGTGGGGTTACTGGGTAGGGACGGGGGGGGGTTACTGGGTAGGGACCGGGGGGGGGGCTGGGACGGGGGGTGGGGTTACTGGGTAGGGACCGGGGGGGGGGGGCTGGGACCGGGGGTGGGGTTACTGGGTAGGGACCGGGGGTGGGGTTACTGGGTAGGGACCAGGGGGGGGGCTGGGATGGGGGTGGGGTTACTGGGTAGGGACCCGGGGGGGGCTGGGACCGGAGGGGGGTTACTGGGTAGGGACCCGGGGGGGGGCTGGGACCGGAGGGGGGTTACTGGGTAGGGACCGGGGGGGGGGCTGGGACGGGGGGGGTTACTGGGTAGGGACCGGGGGGGGGGCTGGGACGGGGGGGGGTTACTGGGTAGGGACCGGGGGGGGGGCTGGGACGGGGGGGGGTTACTGGGTAGGGACGGGGGGGGTTACTGGGGGGGGCTGGGACGGGGCTGCTGGATAGGGACTGGGGGGGGGCTGGGAGTGGGGCGGGGGGGCTGCTGCATAGGGAGCAGGGACGGGGGGGTTACTGGGTAGGCACCGGGGGGGGGGCTGGGACGGGGGGGGGTTACTGGGTAGGGACCGGGGGGTGGGGTTACGGGGTAGGGACCGGGGGGGGGCTGGGACGGGGGGGTTACTGGGTAGGGACTGGGTGGGGGGACCTGCTGCATAGGGACGGGGGGGGTGTCGCATAGGGGACGGGGGGGGTTACTGGGTAGGGACCGGGGGGGGGGCTGGGACGGGGGGGGGTTACTGGGAGGAGGCTGGGACGGGGCTGCCGGATAGGGACCGGGGGGAGGGGCTGCTGGATACGGACCGGGGGGGGGGGTTGGGACTGGGGGGGGCTGCCGCATAGGGACGGGGGGGGTGGGGCAGGGGGGGCTGCCGCATAGGGACGGGGGGGTTACTGGGTAGGGACCGGGGGGGGGGCTGGGACCGGGGGGGGGGCTGGGACGGGGCTGCTGGATAGGGACTGGGGGGGGGCTGGGAGTGGGGCGGGGGGGCTGCTGCATAGGGAGCAGGGACGGGGGGGTTACTGGGTAGGCACCGGGGGGGGGGCTGGGACGGGGGGGGGTTACTGGGTAGGGACCGGGGGGTGGGGTTACGGGGTAGGGACCGGGGGGGGGCTGGGACGGGGGGGTTACTGGGTAGGGACTGGGTGGGGGGACCTGCTGCATAGGGACGGGGGGGGTGTCGCATAGGGGACGGGGGGGGTTACTGGGTAGGGACCGGGGGGGGGGCTGGGACGGGGGGGGGTTACTGGGAGGAGGCTGGGACGGGGCTGCCGGATAGGGACCGGGGGGAGGGGCTGCTGGATACGGACCGGGGGGGGGGGTTGGGACTGGGGGGGGCTGCCGCATAGGGACGGGGGGGGGTGGGGCAGGGGGGGCTGCCGCATAGGGACGGGGGGGTTACTGGGTAGGGACCGGGGGGGGGGCTGGGACCGGGGGGGGGGCTGGGACGGGGCTGCTGGATAGGGACTGGGGGGGGGCTGGGAGTGGGGCGGGGGGGCTGCTGCATAGGGAGCGGGGACGGGGGGGGGGGTTACTGGGTAGGCACCGGGGGGGGGGGGGGGCTGGGACGGGGCTGCCAGATAGGCACCGGGGGGGGGGGGGGCTGGGACGGGGCTGCCAGATAGGCACCGGGGGGGGGGGGGCTGGGACCGGGGGGGGGCTGGGACTGGGGGGGCTGCCGCATAGGGACGGGGTGGGGTGGGGCGTGGGGGGCTGCTGGATAGTGACGGGGCGGGGCTGTCAGATAGTGATGGGGGGGGCGTAGCCGTGGGGGGAGGCTGCTGGATAGTGATGGGCTAGAGGGGTATGTGGGGCTGCCAGATAGCGATTTGGGGCCCCTGACTAGCGAACACCCCCCCTCCCCCCCCAGGCCTGAGCTGGGCTTCTGCAGCTGAGCTGGGGCGCAGCGCATGAGCTCCGGGCTCCTGGTTCCCTCCCCCTTGGTGCCTCCCGGAGTGGGCGTTCCCTGGGGGGCGCTGAGGTGCAGAGTGCTCTCCCCTGGCGGGGGGGGCTGTGCGGGGTTCATCGTCTCTCCTGTCCCCAGAGCGGCGTGGCCTTGCCCCGTGGCCGCCATGAGTCTGCAGTGGACGGCCGTGGCCATGTTCCTCTACGGCGAGGTCTTTGCCGTGCTGCTGCTCTGCGTGCCCTTCATCTCTGCGCCGAGGTGGGCCCTAGAGGGGGCTGGGGTGCCTCAGAGTCCATGGAGGGGCTGGGCCATGGCAGAGGGGCTGGGGGTTGGGAACCAGGACTCTCCTGGGCTCCAGAGAGCCTGGCCCCCCCGTGTCAGTGCTGTGGGGCTGGTCTGGTGTCTTGGGGGGTTCACAGCAAAGGGGCGATAGAGGAGCTGTCTGAGACCCCATTGGGTACTAGCCAAGTTCGGGGGGGCCCTAGATGCCCCTGGCAAGGGGATTCTCTCTGCCCCCATTCCCCCCAGTTGCTGTGCCCTTTGTCTTCGGAGGGGCTCAGGTCTAAGGCTCCGGCTCTGCTGTGGGGCTCAGTAGTATCCGCTATGGGTGTGGCATGAGGGACCCTGGAGTGCAGCTCTGTCCTGGTACCCCAGCAGGGCTGGGGGCGGGGGCCCTGGCAGGCTGCCCCTGTAATCGGCTCTCCCCGGCAGGTGGCAGAAAATCTTCCGGTCCCGCCTGGTGCGGCTGGTGGTGACCTACGGGAACACTTTCTTCGTGGTGCTCATCGTCATCCTGATCCTCCTACTCCTCGGTGAGGGGGTGGGGGCTCTCCCCGGGGCGGGGGCCTCAGCGATGCTTGCTCCTGCAGCTCCGCTTCCTGGAGGGGGGACCTGGGACCAGGGCTTGTGGGAGGGCTGTGAGAGCTCTGGTGGCTGGAGCAGAGGGCTGGGAGCCAGGACTCCGGGGTTCTCCAGGGGCCGTGCCCTGCTCCGGGTCGGGGCCGGCACGTTAACCCCCCGCTGCCCCCAGACGCGGTGCGTGAGATCCACAAGTACGACGACGTGACGGAGAAGGTCAATCTCCAGAACAACCCGGGTGCGGTGGAGCACTTCCACATGAAGCTGTTCCGGGCACAGCGCAACCTCTACCTGGCTGGCTTCTCCCTGCTGCTGTCCTTGTGAGTGGGCTGGGGGGCTGTCAGCGGGACCCTCGTCTGTTGGTGGGGGGAGGCTGGCTGTGGCCTGGGCCGGGGCGGGGGGGGGCCCTCACCTGCTGGGGGGAGGAGGCTGTCCATGGGCTGGGACTTGGGGGGGGGGGGGGCTGGCAATCCCCCAGCTCTGGCTGTTACCCCAGCCCAAGGTGTGAGAGGGGGCCCCCGTTTGCCCGAGGGGCTGGCTGAGGGGTGCCCAGCTAGCTGGTTCTCTTGCCGTTAACCCTTGGCTGCCTGGCTCCCGCAGCCTCCTGCGCCGCCTGGTGACGCTCCTCTCCCAGCAGGCCACACTGCTGGCCTCCAACGAGGCCTTCAAGAAGCAGGCCGAGGGCGCCAGTGAGGCGGCCAAGCGCTACATGGAGGACAACGAGCGGCTGAAGAAGGTGGGCGGGGGCCGGGGCTGCGGGGGGCCGAGGCGCGCGGGGAAAGCCCGTCGGTGCGGCGGGAAGACGAGAACCCGGGTGCTGTGCCCCTGCAGCTGGCGGGCGAGGAGGCGGCGGAGCGGCCTGGCGAGGGGCCGGGGGCTGCCGAGCAGAACGAGGTGCTGAAGGTGGAGCTGAAGCAGCTGAGGGAGGAGCTGGCCTCTAGCAAGAAGGGTGAGTTGGGGGACCGAATCCCGAGGGCAGCGCTGGCTGGGTCACGACCGGGGCCTGGCTGTTCGAGGGCCCTGGCCTAGCCCAACCCGGGGCAGGGGTCCCCACGGCGGCTGGGAGAACGGGGCTCTGGGACTCGGGGGGGGTCCCTGTGGAGGCTGCCGGGGCGGGGGGCTCTGGGACTCGGGGGGGGTCCCTGTGGAGGCTGGCGGGGCGGGGGGCTCTGGGACTCGGGGGGGGGGGGGGTCCCTGTGGAGGCTGGCGGGGCGGGGGGCTCTGGGACTCGGGGGGGGGGGGGGGGGTCCCTGTGGAGGCTGGCGGGGCGGGGGGCTCTGGGACTCGGGGGGGGTCCCTGTGGAGGCTGCCGGGGCGGGGGGCTCTGGGACTCGGGGGGGGTCCCTGTGGAGGCTGGCGGGGCGGGGGGCTCTGGGACTCGGGGGGGGTCCCTGTGGAGGCTGGCGGGGCGGGGGGCTCTGGGACTCGGGGGGGGGGTCCCTGTGGAGGCTGGCGGGGCGGGGGGCTCTGGGACTCGGGGGGGTCCCTGTGGAGGCTGGCGGGGCGGGGGGCTCTGGGACTCGGGGGGGGGGGTCCCTGTGGAGGCTGGCGGGGCGGGGGGCTCTGGGACTCGGGGGGGGTCCCTGTGGAGGCTGCCGGGGCGGGGGGGCTCTGGGACTCGGGGGGGGTCCCTGTGGAGGCTGCCGGGGCGGGGGGCTCTGGGACTCGGGGGGGGGGGGGGGTCCCTGTGGAGGCTGGAGCAGGTGGGGGGGCCCCGGGACTTGGCAGGGTCCCTGGGGAGGGCAGGTGGGCGGGGCGCTCGGGCTGTACGTGTTACCTACCCTGGGTGGGGGGGCTGCCCTGGTGTAGCTAACCTGGGCTGCCCCCCAGCTGTGGAGAGGGCGGAGCGCGAGGCACTGGCCATGCGGAAGCAGGCACAGGGGCTGACCAAGGAGTATGACCGGCTGCTGGAGGAGCACAGCAAACTGCAGGTGGGGCTGCACATGTGTTTCGGGTGGGGGCAGGGCTGATTTGGCAGATGGGGCCTCCCAGAAGCCCCCCCCTGGTGCCCCGGGGCTCGGCTACAGCCCGTTTGCCACCACAGGGGGGCAGCACTGCCCTGGCCAGCCAGCCTGGTGCTGCTGGGACGGGAGCTGGGAGTGGCTGGCGGCCTTGCAGGGGCCTCTAAAGAACCTGCTGGCAACTGCAGCCCTCGGCGGGCGGGGGCGGGGGCGGGGGCTGCCCCGCCCGGCCTCGTGATGGCTACGTGCAGCCAGGTGCGTGGGGCTGGCTGGGTGGGGCTCAGCTGCTGTTTGGCGCCAGCATTGCCGGGGTAACCCTGGCGGGGGCACTTAGCTTCTGCTAGGGGTGTCCCAATATTTCCAAGGGCACCGGGACCAGGGGCTGGCCCATGGGTGCCAGCAGCATTTTCCTGTTCCTAAGCCCCTCTGTCCGTCTGTCCCCAGATGCTGCAGGAGGGACCCAAGGACAAGAAGGAGGAGTGACAGCCCTGCCCAAGTTGCTGTGTGGGTGGGGCCTTTCTGGGACCATGCCCCCCAGTTGCTTTGTGGGTGGAGCCTAAAGCTTGGGGAGGGCTCTGATTGCTCCCAAACCTGCTGCTGGGGGGGTTGTCTGTGCTGCCCCTGGCTCAATGGGGTTCCTCCCTGGCTAACAGGTCACCCCCTGCCCCTCTTCCACCCTTTCCGGGGGGGTTGGACCCCTGCCTCAGTTTCCCCTTCCCGTGACTTCCCCGCAGCTGTGGCCACAGGAGGTGTGTGCCCCAGTGCTGCGGCTGGACTATGTTTCCTGTGTGCATGGGGCCCAGTCCCTGTGTGGCGCCGCCCCCCCCCCCCCCCCTTACTGCGCCAGGCTGTACTGACCCACACTTGGCCTCCAATAAAGGCTGTGGCAGTATGTGGCTGGCTTCCTCCTTCCCCTGCCTGGTAAACTGAGCCCCAGGGCCCCCCTTCCCTTGCCTGGGCTGTCGGTGACCTGTGGGTGGGGGCACATGGGCAGGGCCTTGTGGGGGGCAGGAGGTGTGGGGTGCCAGCCCATAGGCTCTCCCTGGCCCTTGGGTGGGGGGTCCCAGCCCCCCCCCCCCCCACCTGCTGCCTCAGCCTGCCTGCTGGATCCTGCCCCATGGCCAGCAGCTGTCCTGTGGTGGGCTGCTGGGCAGGGGCTTCCTGTGCTTGGGGGGGCTCCTGCCCTCCCTTTGCTAACCCACCCCCACCCCTTCTCCCTGAGCTGGGGCAAACCCAGCTCCCTGCTGCCACCACCTAGTGTGGCTGTAGAACTGAGTGGTGGGGGGCTGGGGGATGCACCTAGCCCCCCACAGTGGGTGCTGTGGGGGTGGTGGCGGCGCACCCCCCCAGAGAGGCTCAGGAGGCCGGGATATATCGCGTTTATTGCTCTCAGGATGGGAATTAACACTCAGGTGCCAGAGCCTGGGCAGGGGCTCTGGGGGGGGCTGGTTCGACATAAGACACAGTGACGCTCCCACTGTGGAAGACTGATGTGAATAGCACCCGGGGGGAGGAGGGGGCTCACAGGCCAGCTGCCGGGGGGGGCTTCTCCTGACTCCACCCCCCCAAAGCCTGCAGGGATACCCCCAGGCAGCTGGGCATCAGCCAGGCCTGACCCTCCCCTGCTTTTCCTGCAAGTCTCCCCCCACCCCCCCGGCCTTGAGGTTGGGTCGGTAGGTTAATGGTAGTGCACAGAGAAACATTCACCTCCATACCCACAGCTCCGTGCGCTCCCCCCCACACACAGCCCCGTACGCGCTGCCCCCCACCCCCGTACACACAGCTCCGTGCGCTCCCCCCCACACAGCCCTGTACGCGCTGCCCCCCACCCCCTTACACACAGCCCCGTACGCGCTGCCCCCCACACACAGCCCCGTACGTGCTGCCCCCCACCCCCGTACACACAGCTCTGTGCGCTCCCCCCCATACACACAGCCCCGTACGCACTGCCCCCCCCACCCCCGTACGCGCTGCCCCCCACCCCCATACACACAGCTCCGTGCACTCCCCCCCACACAGCCCCGTACGCGCTGCCCCCCACCCCCGTACACACAGCTCCATACGCTCCCCCCCATACAGCCCTGTACGCGCTGCCCCCCACCCCCATACACACAGCTCCGTGCGCTCCCCCCCCACACACAGCCCTGTACGCGCTGCCCCCCACCTCCATACACACAGCCCTGTACGCGCTGCCCCCCACCCCCGTACACACAGCTCCGTGCACTCCCCCCCATACACACAGCCCCGTACGCGCTGCCCCCCACCCCCGTACACACAGCTCCGTGTTCCCCCCACACAGAGCCCCGTACGCACTGCCCCCCCACCCCCATACACACAGCTCTGTGCTCCCCCCCACACAGAGCCCCGTACGCACTGCCCCCCCCGTGCACTCCCCCCCCACAGAGCCCCGTACGCACTGCCCCCCACCCCCGTGCACTCCCCCCCCACAGAACCCCGTACGCACTGCCCCCCACCCCCATACACACAGCTCCGTGCGCTGCCCCCATATACACAGTCCCGTACGCGCTGCCCCCCCACACAGAGCCCCCCACCCCCATACACAGAGCCCCGTACGCGCTCCCCCCACCCCCATACACACAGCTCTGTGCGCTGCCCCCACACAGCCCTGTACGCGCTGCCCCCCACACAACCCTGTACGCGCTGCCCCCACCCCCACCCCCCATACACAGAGCCCCGTACGTTGCCCCCCACACAGCCCTGTACGCGCTGCCCCCACCCCCATACACAGAGCCCGTAGCCCGTCGCCTGCCCCACACAGACGCTGCCCCCACCCCCATACACAAGCCCCGTGCACTCCCCCCACCCTACCCACACAGCCCCCGTGCCCCACCCCCATACACACAGCCCCGTGCACTCCCCCCACACAGCCCCATATGTGCTCCCCACACAGCCCCATACGTGCTCCCCACCCCCATACACACAGCTCCGTGCGCTCCCCCCCACGCAGAGCCCCCACCCCCCCCCACAGAGCCCTGTACGCGCTGCCCCCACCCCCATACACAGAGCCCCGTATGCGCTTCCCCCCCAGAGCCCCCACCCCCATACACAGAGCCCCGTATGCGCTCCCCCCCCCAGAGCCCCCACCCCCATACACACAGCCCCGTGCGCTCCCCGTCACGGAGCCCCATGCACACAGCCCTGTGCGCTCTTCCCCCCCCACACACACACAGAGCCACACCCCCATGCGCTCTCCCCCGACACAGAGCCCTACACAGCACCATGCGCTGTCCCCCCACACCCTCACAGAGCCCCACACCCACCTCCATACACACAGCCCCATGCACTCTCCCCCCCCCAGCCCCACACCCACCCCTATACACAGCCCCATGCGCTCTGCCCGCACACCCTCACACACAGAGCCCACCCCCATACACACAGCCCCATGTGCTCCCCCACACCCTCATCTCCCCCCACTGCCATACACAGCCCTGTACACCCCCCTACATGCACCCCACCTCCCTCCATACAGCCCTGTGTGCACCCCCCACCTCCCTACACACAGCCCCATGCGCACCCCCACCCCTTCACACACACACAGCCACGCACAGCCCCACACCCCTGTAGAGGACACAGTGCCATTGACACACACACACACACACACACACACACACACACACACAGTTCTTTGCACCACACACGGCCGGGTCCCCGCGCGACCCCCAGCCTAAAAGCTGCAGCTCGTTAGCGCTTTGTACAGGCCCCGCAATTAAGAAAATTAATGTTCTCTGCCCCTCCCCCCACCACTCCTGTATAGCTATGGATAGAGCTCTCTATAGAAAATGTGCAAAATAGACTCCGCTGGGGGGCCGGCTCCCCCGGGCCCCGGGCCCCGCCCCACTGAGGACGCTGGGGTGGGGGTCGGGGCCATGCCCCCCTGACAGCTGCATTGGGTGAGTGGCACATGGCACGGTGAGAAAGGAGGCCCCGGGCAGGGGGCGGGGCTAGCGGGGGGAGGAGCTTCAGGTCACATGACGCTCTCCAGGATGACGACTTTGGCCATGTCCTCAGGGCTGGGGCTCAGGGTGGTCAGCGCCCCCAGCTCCGCCTCGGGCAGCTTGTACTCCAGGTGGTGTAGCCCCCACACAGGCTGGGTCAGGCGCTGCCAGCGCTGGGGGCCGGCAGAGAGAGGGTTAACAGCGCCCCTCCCCCGGCCGGGAACCCAGGGCCCCGCCCCCCGGCCCGGGGACCCAGGGCCCCGCCCCCCGGCCCGGGAACCCAGGGCCCCGCCCCCCTGGCGCCCTCCCCTCCCCTCCCCCCCGGCCCGGGAACCCAGGGCCCCGCCCCCCTGGCGCCCTCCCCTCCCCTCCCCCCCGGCCCGGGAACCCAGGGCCCCGCCCCCCTGGCGCCCTCCCCTCCCCTCCCCCCCCGGCCGGGAACCCAGGACCCCGCCCCCCTGGCGCCCTCCCCTCCCCCCCGGCCGGGAACCCAGGGCCCCGCCCCCCTGGCGCCCTCCCCTCCCCTCCCCCCCGGCCGGGAACCCAGGGCCCCGCCCCCCCGGCCCCGCCACCCGGCCGGGAACCCAGGGCGGCGCCCTCCTGCCCCGGCCGGGCCAGGAACCCAGGGCCCCGCCCCCCGGCCCGGGAACCCAGGGCCCCGCCCCCCTGGCGCCCTCCCCTCCCCCCCGGCCCGGGAACCCAGGGCCCCGCCCCCCGGCCCGGGGACCCAGGGCCCCTCCCCCGGCCGGGAACCCAGGGCCCCGCCCCCCTGGCGCCCTCCCCCCCCCGGCCGGGAACCCAGGCCCCGCCCCGGCCGGGAACCCAGGGCCCCGCCCCCCTGGCGCCCTCCCCTCCCCCCCGGCCGGGAACCCAGGGCCCGCCCCCGGCGCCCCCCCCCCCGGCCCAGGAACCCAGGGCCCCGCCCCCGGCCGGGAACCCAGGGCCCCCCCCCCTGGCGCCCTCCCCCCCCCCGGCCGGGAACCCAGGGCCCCGCCCCCCGGCCCGGGAACCCAGGGCCCCGCCCCCCCGGCCCCGCCACCCGGCCGGGAACCCAGGGCCCCGCCGCCCCGGCCCCGCCCCCGGCCGGAACCCAGGGCCCCGCCCCCCTGGCGCCCCCCCCCTCTCCCGGCCGGGAACCCAGGGCCCCGCCCCCCCGGCCCCGCCACCCGGCCAGGAACCCAGGGCCCCGCCCCCCCGGCGCCCTCCCCCCCCCGGCCAGGAACCCGGGCCCCCCGGCCCCCTCCCCGGCTCACCTGGGCCAGCGTGCCCTTGGCGCGGATCAGCTTGGCCAGGGCGGCGAGGGGCAGGCAGAGCATGGAGCTGAGCGCGAAGACCCAGCCGATGGCCTCGCCCCACCAGGGGTACACGTAGCTCTTGTTGTAGATCAGCGGCTCGTGGTACGCCAGGTTGAAGAGGAAAATGCCCTGGGGGGGCGGGAGAGGCAGTGAGAGACCCGGACACGGCGTCCCGCGGCCGGCGCTAGCCCCTAGGCCCCGCTACCCTCCCCGCCAGCGCGCCCCCACCCCGGCGCTAGCCCCTAGGCCCGGCTGCCCTGCCCGCCAGCGCGCCCCCACCCCGGCGCTAGCCCCTAGGCCCCGCTGCCCTGCCCGCCAGCGCGCCCCCACCCCGGCGCTAGCCCCTAGGCCCCGCTGCCCTGCCCGCCAGCGCGCCCCCACCCCGGCGCTAGCCCCTAGGCCCCGCTGCCCTCCCCGCCAGCGCGCCCCCACCCCGGCGCTAGCCCCTAGGCCCCGCTGCCCTCCCCGCCAGCGCGCCCCCACCCCGGCGCTAGCCCCTAGGCCCCGCTGCCCTCCCCGCCAGCGCGCCCCCCACCCCGGCGCTAGCCCCTAGGCCCCGCTGCCCTGCCCGCCAGCGCGCCCCCCACCCCGGCGCTAGCCCCTAGGCCCCGCTGCCCTGCCCGCCAGCGCGCCCCCACCCCGGCGCTAGCCCCTAGGCCCCGCTGCCCTGCCCGCCAGCGCGCCCCCACCCCGGCGCTAGCCCCTAGGCCCCGCTGCCCTCCCCGCCAGCGCGCCCCCACCCCCGGCGCTAGCCCCTAGGCCCCGCTGCCCTGCCCGCCAGCGCCCCCCACCCCCCCGGCGCTAGCCCCTAGGCCCCGCTGCCCTCCCCGCCAGCGCGCCCCCACCCCCGGCGCTAGCCCCTAGGCCCCGCTGCCCTGCCCGCCAGCGCGCCCCCCCCCCCGGCGCTAGCCCCTAGGCCCCGCTGCCCTCCCCGCCAGCGCGCCCCCACCCCCCGGCGCTAGCCCCTAGGCCCCGCTGCCCTCCCCGCCAGCGCACCCCCCCCCCCGCGCTAGCCCCTAGGCCCCGCTGCCCTCCCCGCCAGCGCGCCCCCCCCCCGGCGCTAGCCCCTAGGCCCCGCTGCCCTCCCCGCCAGCGCACCCCCCCCCCCGGCGCTAGCCCCTAGGCCCCGCTGCCCTCCCCGCCAGCACGCCCCCACCCCCCCGGCACTAGCCCCTAGGCCCCGCTGCCCTCCCCGCCAGCGCACCCCCCCCCCCGGCGTAGCCCCTAGGCCCCCTGCCCTCCCCGCCAGCCGCCCCCCCCCCGCGCTAGCCCCTAGGCCCCGCTGCCCTCCCCGCCAGCGCCCCCCCCCCCGGCGCTAGCCCCTAGGCCCCGCTGCCCTCCCGCCAGCGCGCCCCCCCCCGGCGCTAGCCCCTAGGCCCCGCTGCCCTCCCCGCCAGCCGCCGCCCCCCCCCCCGGCGCTAGCCCCTAGGCCCCGCTGCCCTCCCCGCCAGCGCGCCCCACCCCCCCCGGCCTAGCCCCTAGGCCCCGCTGCCCTCCCCGCCAGCGCGCCCCCACCCCCCCGGCGCTAGCCCCTAGGCCCCGCTGCCCTCCCCGCCAGCGCGCCCCCCCCCGGCGCTAGCCCCTAGGCCCCGCTGCCCTGCCCGCCAGCGCGCCCCCACCCCCGCGCTAGCCCCTAGGCCCCGCTGCCCTGCCCGCCAGCGCGCCCCCACCCCCGCGCTAGCCCCTAGGCCCCGCTGCCCTGCCCGCCAGCGCGCCCCCCGGCGCTAGCCCCTAGGCCCCGCTGCCCTGCCCGCCAGCGCGCCCCCACCCCCGCGCTAGCCCCTAGGCCCCGCTGCCCTGCCCGCCAGCGCGCCCCCACCCCCGGCGCTAGCCCCTAGGCCCCGCTGCCCTGCCCGCCAGCGCGCCCCCCACCCCCGGCGCTAGCCCCTAGGCCCCGCTGCCCTCCCCGCCAGCGCGCCCCCACCCCCGGCGCTAGCCCCTAGGCCCCGCTGCCCTCCCCGCCAGCGCCCCCCCCCCCCCGGCGCTAGCCCCTAGGCCCCGCTGCCCTGCCCGCCAGCGCGCCCCCCACCCCCGCGCTAGCCCCTAGGCCCCGCTGCCCTGCCCGCCAGCGCGCCCCCACCCCCGGCGCTAGCCCCTAGGCCCCGCTGCCCTCCCGCCAGCGCGCCCCCACACCCCGGCGCTAGCCCCTAGGCCCCGCTGCCCTCCCCGCCAGCGCGCCCCCACCCCCGGCGCTAGCCCCTAGGCCCCGCTGCCCTCCCCGCCAGCGCCCCCCCCCCCGCCCCCCGGCCGCTGCCCCCCCCAGCCCCCCCCCCCCGGCGCTAGCCCCTAGGCCCCGCTGCCCTCCCCGCCAGCGCCCCCCCCCCCCGGCGCTAGCCCCTAGGCCCCGCTGCCCTCCCCGCCAGCGCGCCCCCCCCCCGGCGCTAGCCCCTAGGCCCCGCTGCCCTCCCCGCCAGCGCGCCCCCGGCGCTAGCCCCTAGGCCCCGCTGCCCTCCCCGCCAGCGCGCCCCCCCCCCCGCGCTAGCCCCTAAGCCCCACGGCCCTCCCCGCCAGCGCGCCCCCCCCCCCCGGCGCTAGCCCCTAGGCCCCGCTGCCCTCCCCGCCAGCGCGCCCCCCCCCCCGCGCTAGCCCCTAAGCCCCACGGCCCTCCCCGCCAGCGCGCCCCCCCCCCCGGCGCTAGCCCCTAAGCCCCGCTGCCCCCCCACACCCAGCGCCCCCCCCCCCCCCGGCCCGGTGCTAGCCCCTACGCCCCACAGCCCGCCCAGCCCATACCAGGCAGATGAGGGGCGTGAAGACCATCCAGCACCATTTCATCCAGGGGAAGGGCCGGTAGCCGATCATACAGGCCACATCGTCGAGGAACCGGTCCGCCCCTGCGGGGAGGGGGGTGAGAGCCGCACACACCCAGGCCCTGCCCTGCCCCCCCCCACGCCCTCCCACCTCACAGGCCCAGCCTGCTGACTGCATCGGTGCCCCCCAGTCCAACCCCACAGCCCCTGCCAGGGCCCCCTGCTTCGACCCTCCCGCCTCCCCTGGCCGTACCATACACCCAGGCGATCACGACGCATTCCCAGAACGCCTGCCAGAGCAGGGTGGTGCCGCTGGCGGAGTAGTAGTCGAAGAGCTGGAAGACGTACATGCCTCCCTAGGGCAGGAGAGAGGCGTATGGGCCTGGCCCCACAGCCCTGGGCCACCCACATGCCCCCCACAGCCCTGCCCCCCATGCCGCCCCCCGAGCCCTCCGACCAAGGCCCCCTCCCGCCCCCCCACAGCCCTCCGACCAACGCCCCCTCCGCCCCAGGGCGCCCCCCCCACAGCCCTCCCACCAACGCCCCCCCCCACAGCCCTCCGACCAACGCCCCTCCCGCCCCAGGGCGCCCCCCCCACAGCCCTGCCCCCCATGCCGCCCCCCGAGCCCTCCGACCAAGGCCCCCTCCCGCCCCAGGGCGCCCCCCCCACAGCCCTCCGACCAACGCCCCCCCCGCCCCAGGGCGCCCCCCCCACACCATGGCCCCACGGCCCCCCCGTACCTCGGTGACCATGGAGAGGTCGAGGAGAAAGCAGAGGGTGCAGCTGAGCGCGACAGTCACCTCCCGCTGGAACCGGAACGAGTAGCTCGCTGGCAGCAGGTCCAGGATCCCTGTGATGAAACCCTCCACCCCCACGAACTGGGGCGGGGGGAGCGTGACGCTGGCTCTGAGGCCCCCCCAGAGCCGGGAGATCCCAGGCGTCCGGGCTCCCCCCACGCCTCCTCCAGAGCCGGGAGATCCCAGGCGTCCGGGCTCCCCCCACGCCCCCCCCCAGAGCCGGGAGATCCCAGGCATCCGGGCTCCCCCCCACAGCCGGGAGATCCCAGGCGTCCGGGCTCCCCCCCACAGCCGGGAGATCCCAGGCGTCCGGGCTCCCCCCACGCCCCCCTCCAGAGCCGGGAGATCCCAGGCGTCCGGGCTCCCCCCACGCCCCCCCAGAGCCAGGAGATCCCAGGCGTCCGGGCTCCTGGCCCCACCTGGCCCCACCTGGCTGTCCAGCCCCAGCAGCAGGAGCATGATGAAGAAGAGGGCAGCCCAGAGGGGCGCGACGGGCATCAGGGTGACGGCTCGGGGATAAGCGATGAACGCCAGACCGGGCCCTGCGCAGGGAGACCAGGTGAGAACCCAGGCGTCCGGGCTCCAGCCCCTCCCCCGCAGCCCCCCCAGGCGTCCGGGCTCCAGCCCTCCCCCCGCAGCCCCCCCCAGGCTCCAGCTCCAGCCCCGCCCCCCCACCGTCCGGGCAGACTCACCCGACTCAGCCACCTTGGAGATGTCCACTCCCTGCTCCATGGCCATGAAGCCCAGGATGGAGAAGACGACGAAGCCGGCGAAGAAGCTCGTCCCGCTGTTGATCAGGGCGAGGATCACGGCATCTCTGGGGGCAGAGGGGGCAGACTGGGGGGAGCCTGGCTGGGTGGGGCCAGCGGGGGAGGGGATCGGCATGCCCAGCCTGGGGGTGGCCTCAGCCAACCTGGCCTCAAATCTTTGCCTCGTGCGGAATAATTCTGTTCTGTGCACGCCCACCCAGCCTGAGCTGGGACCCTGCTGGCCCGTGGGGTGGCCCCGGGCTCTCCCCAGCACCCTGCCCACACCCCCGGACCTGGGCTCACTTGTAGCAATCGTTGTTGAAGCGGTTGTAGCTGCCCAGCGCGGTCAGCGCACCCAGGCCGATGGCGTAAGAGAAAAAGATCTGAGTCCCCGCGTCGATCCACACCTGCTCGGAGAGAAAGGGCGAGAACCCAGCGTCCCGGCTCCGAGCCCCTCCGGCTCTAACCTCCAGGCCCCGCGGCCCCGCCGGGCGGGCGAGAACCCAGCGTCCCGGCTCCCAGCCCCTCCGGCTCTAACCACCAGGCCCCGCGGCCCCGCCGGGCGGGCGAGAACCCAGCGTCCCGGCTCCCAGCCCCTCCGGCTCTAACCTCCAGGCCCCGCGGCCCCGCCGGGCGGGCGAGAACCCAGCGTCCCGGCTCCCAGCCCCTCCGGCTCTAACCTCCAGGCCCCGCGGCCCCGCCGGGCGGGCGAGAACCCAGCGTCCCGGCTCCCAGCCCCTCCGGCTCTAACCTCCAGGCCCCGCGGCCCCGCCGGGCGGGCGAGAACCCAGCGTCCCGGCTCCCAGCCCCTCCGGCTCTAACCTCCAGGCCCCGCGGCCCCGCCGGGCGGGCGAGAACCCAGCGTCCCGGCTCCCAGCCCCTCCGGCTCTAACCTCCAGGCCCCGCGGCCCCGCCGGGCGGGCGAGAACCCAGCGTCCCGGCTCCCAGCCCCTCCGGCTCTAACCACCAGGCCCCGCGGCCCCGCCGGGCGGGCGAGAACCCAGCGTCCCGGCTCCCAGCCCCTCCGGCTCTAATCACCAGGCCCCGCGGCCCCGCCGGGCGGGCGAGAACCCAGCGTCCCGGCTCCCAGCCCCTCCGGCTCTAACCACCAGGCCCCGCGGCCCCGCCGGGCGGGCGAGAACCCAGCGTCCCGGCTCCCAGCCCCTCCGGCTCTAACCACCAGGCCCCGCGGCCCCGCCGGGCGGGCGAGAACCCAGCGTCCCGGCTCCCAGCCCCTCCGGCTCTAACCACCAGGCCCCGCGGCCCCGCCGGGCGGGCGAGAACCCAGCGTCCCGGCTCCCAGCCCCTCCGGCTCTAACCTCCAGGCCCCGCGGCCCCGCCGGGCGGGCGAGAACCCAGCGTCCCGGCTCCCAGCCCCTCCGGCTCTAACCTCCAGGCCCCGCGGCCCCGCCGGGCGGGCGAGAACCCAGCGTCCCGGCTCCCAGCCCCTCCGGCTCTAACCACCAGGCCCCGCTGCCCCGCCGGGCGGGTTACCTGCGGTGAGGCCAGCTTGGCCCAGTCAGGCTGCAGATAGTAGAGGATCCCGGCGCCGGCACCGGGCAGCAGCACCCCCCGGATCAGAAGCACGATCAGCACCACGTAGGGGAATGTAGCCGTGACATAGACGATCTGGGGCGGGGAGGGGAGCATGAGGGCCCTTCTCCGCAGCCCCGCCCCCCACCTCTCCCCCAGCCCCCACCCCCCAGAGCTGCCTCCCCCTCCCACCCCCACCTCTCCCCCAGCCCCCCGCCCCCCAGAGCTGCCTCCCCCTCTCGCCCCCACCTCTCCCCCAGCCCCCTGCCCCCCAGAGCTGCCTCCCCCTCGCCCCCACCTCTCCCCCAGCCCCCCGCCCCCCAGAGCTACCTCCCCCTCTCGCCCCCACCTCTCCCCCAGGCCCCCGCCCCCCAGAGCTACCTCCCCCTCTCGCCCCCACCTCTCCCCCAGGCCCCCGCCCCCCCAGAGCTGCCTCCCCCTCCCACCCCCCACCTCTCCCCCAGGCCCCCGCCCCCCAGAGCTGCCTCCCCCTCCCACCCCCACCTCTCCCCCAGCCCCCCGCCCCCCAGAGCTGCCTCCCCCTCCCGCACCTTGCCGGTGGACTTGACACCCTTCCAGACACAGAAGTAGACGAGTAGCCAGCAGACCAGCAGGCAAAGCGTCACCTCCCAGTTGAGGGCCCCTGGCACCTCCAGGCCCCCCGACAGGCGCAGCACCCGGTTCCTGCAACCCAGGCCGTGAGCGTGCGGCAGGGGCAGGGGCACCGGGGCGCTACCGGGGGCAGGGCTGCCTGGGGACACACAGAGGGAGGCCGGTGGGGAGCGGCGCGAAGGGCTGAGGTGGGGCCCGGGTTCGCCCCATGCTGGCCCCTGGGGGTCACCCCCCGTGCCAGGCTGTGCACGCCCAAGAGACGCGGCCGGTCGCTTGCTCCCGGGGACGGGCTTTGCCGCTGCACGGCAGGGGCACCACGGCTCCTGGGGGCGCGCCTCTTCCGGGCCCCAGTTCAGGGGTGGCGGCCCAGGAAGCACAGCACCCCCGGGCCTGGATGCGGGCGCCACGGGCCCTGCTCGTGCCCCCTTGGGCCTCTCCAAGAACCGCGCCACGGGCAATACCAGCTGCGTGGGCCAGAGCCGGGCTCCATTCCCCTGGGCTGGGGGGGCACAGGGAGCGCTGGGGCGTCTGGGCGGAGGTGGGATATGGGTTATAACCTCTCCCCTGTGTAGGGGGGGCTGGGGGGGGCACAGGGACCGCTGGGGTGTCTGGGCGGAGGTGGGGGATGGGTTATAACCTCTCCCCTGTGTAGGGGGGGCTGGGGGGGCACAGGGAGCACTGGGGGGTCTGAGGGGAGGTGGGGGATGGGTTATAACCTCTCCCCTGTGTAGGTGGGGCTGGGGGGGCACAGGGAGCACTGGGGGGTCTGAGGGGAGGTGGGGGATGGGTTAGAACCTCTCCCCTGTGTAGGGGGGGCTGGGGGGGCACAGGGACTGCTGGGGTGTCTGGGTGGAGGTGGGGGATGGGTTATAACCTCTCCCCTGTGTAGGGGGGGCTGGGGGGGCACAGGGAGCGCTGGGGTGTCTGGGAGGAGGTGGGATGGGTTATAACCTCTCCCCTGTGTAGGGGGGGCTGGGGGGGGCACAGGGACCGCTGGGGTGTCTGGGCGGAGGTGGGGGATGGGTTATAACCTCTCCCCTGTGTAGGGGGGGCTGGGGGAGCACAGGGAGCACTGGGGTGTCTGCGGGGAGGTGGGGGGATTTCCTGGGGAGGTTCCCTGCTGCCCGGGGGGGCGGCTGATGCACTCGGTGGGCTGGTTCGGTGCTGTACCGGGGGGACCCTAGCCCTGGGCTGGGAGTCGCCCTGGCTCTGAGCAATTAACCCTGATTTGACCCGCTCTCTCTCTCCACGGTGACCCCAGACCCCCTGGGATATTACAGGGCCTGAGGGGAAAGAGGGGGTGGGGGCAGGGGGCCCACAGGAAGGGAGGAGTGAGGTGGGGGCCCAGGGGAAAGGGGGGTGGGGGCAGGAGGGCCCGGGGGAGGTGGGGGCCCCAGAGGAAAGAGTGGGGAGGCAGGGGGGCCCAGGAGAAAGGGGGGAGGTGGGGACCGGAGAGGAAAGGGGGGAGTGAGGTGGGGACCGCAGAGGAAAGAGCAGGGGGGCAGGAGGGCCCAGGGGAAAGGGGGGAGGTGGGTGCCCCAGAGGAAAGAGTGGGGGGCAGGGGGGGCCACTCACTCCCAAAACTCGACGACGGGCGGGCGCCCCTCGGGCGGCGGGGGGCAGCTCTGGTTGCCGGGGGGGGCGCAGGCGG
Source organism: Pelochelys cantorii (assembly GCA_032595735.1). Lineage (NCBI taxonomy): Eukaryota > Metazoa > Chordata > Testudines > Trionychidae > Pelochelys > Pelochelys cantorii. The sequence continues at coordinate 12,795,423 of CM064358.1, read as the reverse complement.
GCGGGCGGGCGGGCTCCGCGCACTCGGGCGAGTTCCAGGCGTGGCCGCAGCTGGCCCAGGGCAGCGGGTCGGCAAAGGAGCTGGCCAGGTAGAAGCAGCCCCAGGCCAGGACCATGATGTAGTAGGTGTTGCAGTAAAACACGATCACCATGGAGGCGAAGCCCAGCCCTGTGGGGGGGGGGGAGAAGAGATCAGCGGGGGCTGCGGGCTAGTCGGGGGGGGAGCCGTCCGAGGAGGGGGGCCGCTGACCTTTGAAGAGGGGCGCGATGTTCCACACGTTGATGCTCCCGGCTTTCATGAACTGCCCCAGCGAAATCTCCAGGAAGAAAATGGGAACCCCCCCGAGCACGGCCATGAGGGTGTAGGGGATCAGAAACACACCTGGGGGCAATGGGACACAACCAGGGCGTCAGTCCCGCCCCACAGCCGCTGCCCCCCCAGCCCTGCCAGCACCCCTCACTCCCGCCCCACAGCCGCTGCCCCCCCCAGCCCTGCCAGCGCCCCTCACTCCCGCCCCCCAGCCGCTGCCCCCCCCACCCCTGCCAGCGCCCCTCACTCCCGCCCCCCAGCCGCTGCCCCCCCCAGCCCTGCCAGCGCCCCTCACTCCCGCCCCACAGCCCCTACCCCCCAGCCCTGTCAGCGCCCCTCACTCCCGCCCCACAGCCCCTGCCCCACCCCCCCCACTCCCATGGGCAGGTGTGAGTGACCCTGGACCTCTCTATTTATAGCCCACTTCTCAGGGCCGCCCCCCGGGGGAGTCCCAGCTAAGAGGATTCCCGGGGGGCTGATTGCCAAGGGGATTAGGTGGGGGGACGTCCCATCCCGCGTGCGCATTAATCCCGGCTTGGAGCAGCAGTCAAATGCCCTGGCTGCACGCCACAGCCAGCACGAGGGGCTGACCCAGACCCTGCCCAGGGGCCACGAGGCTGCTGGCAAAACCCGCCCCCGGTCCACGCAGGCCATGGCTGGGGACGGCAAGTGGTGGCCTGGGGCTCTCTGGGCCTAGCAGGACACAGGCCCTTGCCGAAGGCCACCCCTTCTGCTGCCATTGGGCCCCTGCCCCATTGCCTGCCTCCCCGTCATCCCCCCCCGGCAGTTTCACTGGGCTCTGAACCCCCTGCAAACCTGCCCCGCTCGCAAGCAACTCCCAGCCCGGCCGCGGCTCCCCATCCCGCCAGCGGGGCATGGAACTGGCTCCAAGTAGGAAACGCCCTGAAACGCGAAAGGGTCCCGCAAAGGACGCAAGCGAGCCTGGCTCCTCTCCCAGCCCTCAGCTCTCCCGCCACCTCGTGCCAGGGCCACGGGAGAGCGGAGACAGAGGAAGAATCCACCCTGAAGCCCAGCCTGCAAGACACAGGGGTCCACAACGGATTTGTCCCGTAGCCAGCAGCTCTAAGAAGTGAGCAGGGAAACTGTTTGGGGGTCCAAAAAAATGCATCTTTTTCAAAGTTTGGGTGAGTTGAAAGTTGGGCGGAAAAATCATTTGGGTTCCAAAACGGAACTACGAAATGCCGGGCACATGGGAAGGTGACCAAAGTTCTTTGGGGATTCACATGAAATCTTCCATCAGATTAAAAGAGTGAAACAAATTCATTGGAAGGCCGACAATGAAAGTCTGAAAGTTTTTGGGGGTCAAAGGAGAGGGGAGATGGATTCTGGGCTGAAAACAGCACTTGGCGCCCTGTTGGGCAAATTGAAACGTCAAAGACAAATCATTTCAGGTTGAAAATGATACAATTTGCATTTTTGGCGAATTAAAGGCCCCCAAAATTCGTTTTGGGTCCCTAACAAAACCTCATGGAATTTCTAGGGAGTTGAAAGGGGGGGGGGGGATACTATGGGGTTGCAAAAGATGAAAAACACAAACTTTTCAGCAAATAAAAAAAATGTCAGTTCAAATGGAACTTTGCCAACAACTTGGCTGAATCAGAAATGAAAATGAAAGATCTGTTCAGGTTGGACAGCATAAGAGGCTACCACATTTTCTATCAAAGAAATGGAAAAATTGATTTTGCAGAATTTGGAGCGACTCAAAAACCGTTTCTGGCTGAACACGCACCCTCTGGACAGCTCTGGCTAACTGGAAGCAGCCCTGGACCTGAGTCGGTGGGACACTCGGCGCCCGCTGCACCCAAGGAGAAGGTGCGAGAGGCTGAGGGAGGCGCAGACGCGCCAACGGTCACACATCTTGCGACAAAAGGAAGTTTTGAAACACTCTTGCTCAACCCCAGCACATACGGGAATTCTAGTTCTGCCCAAGCCACAAGCACCCCCTCCCCCAAGATACTGATGGGCTCAAAGGAACAAGGTGGCGTCTGCCGGGGGGGGGGGCGGTTCGACATCGGCCAGCGAGGGAAGAGGGACTTGCCCCCCAGAGCGGGAGGGCAGGGGGCTTCTCCCTGGTCCGGGATGGTCCGGGCCGCCGCGGGTGCGGGAAACAGGTCGCTGCCGCTGACTCTCCGCTTTGGGGCAGAACAAACCAACTGCAGCAGAAAAACTGGCCCCCCCAGTAGAGAGGCCCCCAGGGAGCCCAGGCCACGGGCGGGCTCAGAGACCCTAGGGCAGCCAGGGCAGGACAGGCTGGGCCCGGAGCAACCCCTGAGCCCCCGGGGCAGCAGCCACCCCCATCCCAGCAGGGGGTCGCCCCTTCACTGCCAGGCCCAGGACTCAGCTGGCTTCCCTGGGACAGGGGGCGAGGGCGGGTGTGTCACTGCGCTGCAGGGTGACAGGCGGTGAGTCAGTGTCAGCCGCCTGCCAGCACAGCCACCCCCCACACCAGGAATGGGGGCAGGGATGGGGAGAGAGAGACGAATGTGTGGGGAGCAAGGGAGGGATAGATAGATAGAGGGGGTGTGTGGGGGGGATAGATAGATAGAGGGGGTGTGTGGGGATCGATAGATAGATAGAGGGGGTGTGTGGGGATAGATAGATAGAGGGGGTGTGTGGGGGGGGATAGATAGATAGAGGGGGTGTGTGGAGGGGGTGTGTGTGGGGATAGATAGATAGATAGAGGGGGTGTGTGGGGATAGATATATGGGTGTGTGTGGGGGGATAGATAGATAGAGGGGGTGTATGATAGATAGATAGATAGAGGGGGTGTGTGGGGATAGATAGATAGAGGGGGTGTATGAGGATAGATAGATGGGTGTGGGGGGGATAGATAGATAGATAGAGGGCGTGTGTGGGGATAGATAGATAGATAGAGGGGGTGTGCGGGGATCGATAGATAGATAGAGGGGGTGTGCGGGGATGGATAGATCGATAGAGGAGGTGTGGGGATGGATAGATAGATAGAGGGGGTGTATGGGGATAGAGGGGATGTGCGGGAAAAAGATACATAGAGGGGGGTGCGGGGATAGATAGAGGGGTGTGTGGGGATAGATAGATAGATAGATAGAGGGGTGTGTGGGGATAGATAGATAGATAGATAGAGGGGTGTGTGGGGATAGATAGATAGATAGATAGAGGGGTGTGTGGGGATAGATAGAGGGGTGTGTGGGGATAGATAGAGGGGTGTGTGGGGATAGATAGATAGATAGATAGAGGGGTGTGTGGGGATAGATAAATAGATAGAGGGGGTGTGCGGGGATAGAGGGGGTGCGCGGGGATAGATAGATAGAGGGGGTGCGCGGGGATAGATAGATAGATAGAGGGGGTGTGGGGATAGATAGATCGATAGAGGGGGTGTGCGGGGATGGATAGATCGATAGAGGGGGTGCGGGGATGGATCGATAGAGCGGGTGTGGGGATAGATAGATAGATCGATAGAGGGGGTGTGCGGGGATAGATAGATAGATAGAGGGGGTGTGCGGGGATAGATAGATAGAGGGGGTGTGCGGGGATAGATAGATAGATAGAGGGGGTGCGGGGATGGATCGATAGAGCGGGTGTGGGGATAGATAGATAGATCGATAGAGCGGGTGTGGGGATAGATAGATAGATAGATAGAGGGGGTGTGCGGGGATAGATAGATAGATAGAGGGGGTGTGCGGGGATAGATAGATAGAGGGGGGGTGCGGGGATAGATAGATAGATAGATAGAGGGGGTGCGGGGATAGATAGATAGATAGATAGAGGGGGTGCGGGGATAGATAGATAGATAGATAGAGGGGGTGCGGGGATAGATAGATCAATAGAGGGGGTGTGCGGGGATAGATAGATCAATAGAGGGGGTGTGCGGGGATACATAGATAGATAGATAGAGGGGGTGTGCAGGGATACATAGATAGATAGATAGAGGGGGTGTGCAGGGATAGATAGATAGATAGAGGGGGTGTGCGGGGATAGATAGATAGATAGAGGGGGTGCGGGGATAGATAGATAGATAGATCAATAGAGGGGGTGTGCGGGGATAGATAGATCAATAGAGGGGGTGTGCGGGGATACATAGATAGATAGATAGAGGGGGTGTGCAGGGATAGATAGATAGATAGAGGGGGTGTGCGGGGATAGATAGATCAATAGAGGGGGTGTGCGGGGATAGATAGATCGATAGAGGGTGTGCGGGGATAGATAGATCGATAGAGGGGGTGTGGGGATAGATAGATAGAGAGGGGGTGTGCGGGGATAGATAGATAGATAGAGGGGGTGTGCGGGGATAGATAGATAGAGGGAGGTGCGGGGATAGATAGATCGATAGAGGGGGGGTGGGGATAGATAGATAGAGGGGGTGTGTGGGGATAGATAGATCAATAGAGGGGGTGTGCGGGGATACATAGATAGATAGATAGAGGGGGTGTGCAGGGATAGATAGATAGATAGAGGGGGTGCGGGGATAGAGGGGGTGTGCGGGGATAGATAGATAGATAGAGGGGGTGTGCGGGGATAGATAGATAGAGGGAGTGCGGGGATAGATAGATCGATAGAGGGGGTGTGGGGATAGATAGATAGAGGGGGTGTGTGGGGATAGATAGATCAATAGAGGGGGTGTGCGGGGATACATAGATAGATAGATAGAGGGGGTGTGCAGGGATAGATAGATAGATAGAGGGGGTGCGGGGATAGATAGATAGATAGAGGGGGTGTGCGGGGATAGATAGATCGAGGGGGTGCGGGGATAGATAGATCGAGGGGGTGCGGGGATAGATAGATCAATAGAGGGGGTGTGTGGGGATGGATAGATAGATAGACAGAGGGGGTGCGGGGATAGATCGATAGATAGAGGGGGTGTGGGGATAGATAGATCGATAGATAGAGGGGGTGTGCGGGGATAGATAGATAGAGGGGGTGTGCGGGGATAGATAGATCAATAGAGGGGGTGTGTGGGGATGGATAGATAGATAGACAGAGGGGGTGCGGGGATGGATAGATAGATAGACAGAGGGGGTGCGGGGATAGATAGATCGATAGAGGGGGTGTGCGGGGATAGATAGATCGAGGGGGTGCGGGGATAGATAGATCAATAGAGGGGGTGTGTGGGGATGGATAGATAGATAGACAGAGGGGGTGCGGGGATAGATAGATAGATAGAGGGGGGTGTGGGGATAGATAGATCAATAGAGGGGGGTGCGGGGATAGATAGATCGATAGAGGGGGTGTGTGGGGATGGATAGATAGGGGGATAGATAGAGAGGGGGTGTGGGGATAGATAGATCAATAGAGGGGGGTGTGGGGATAGATAGATCGATAGAGGGGGTGTGCGGGGATAGATAGATCGATAGAGGGGGTGTGGGGATAGATAGATCGATAGAGGGGGTGTGCGGGGATAGATAGATCGATAGAGGGGGTGTGCGGGGATAGATAGATAGATAGACAGAGGGGGTGCGGGGATAGATAGATCGATAGAGGGGGTGTGTGGGGATGGATAGATAGATCGATAGAGGGGGGTGTGGGGATAGATAGATCGATAGAGGGGGTGTGTGGGGATGGATAGATAGATAGATAGAGGGGGGTGTGGGGATAGATAGATCAATAGAGGGGGTGTGTGGGGATGGATAGATAGATAGAGGGGGGTGTGGGGATAGATAGATCGATAGAGGGGGTGTGTGGGGATGGATAGATAGATCAATAGAGGGGGTGTGTGGGGATGGATAGATAGATAGAGGGGGGTGTGGGGATAGATAGATCGATAGAGGGGGTGTGTGGGGATGGATAGATAGATAGAGGGGGGTGCGGGGATAGATAGATCGATAGAGGGGGTGTGTGGGGATGGATAGATAGATAGATAGAGGGGGGTGTGGGGATAGATAGATCAATAGAGGGGGGTGTGGGGATAGATAGATCAATAGAGGGGGTGTGTGGGGATGGATAGATAGACAGAGGGGGGTGCGGGGATAGATAGATCGATAGAGGGGGTGTGTGGGGATGGATAGATAGATCGATAGAGGGGGGTGTGGGGATAGATAGATCAATAGAGGGGGGTGTGGGGATAGATAGGGGACGGAGCAGACAGGTGGCGGGTGCCTGGGGGGAAACGCAGCAAACAAAGCCCGAGTGGGGGTGGGGGGAGCCCAGCTCAGGGGCTGTAGGGGCCAGGTGCTGGGGAGAAGTTTGTGGGTGGGGAGGCACCTCCCACACCCATGCTGCCTGCTCCGTGCCCCACCCTGCCCCACCCCACGGCCCTGCCCCACTCCTACAGACTGTACTTTGCCCTGCAGTTACAGAGCTACCCACTGGGGGAGGGGCTGGCAGTGATCAGCCCCCCCCCATGAGGAGTATCTCTCCCTCCCTACTCCTTCCCCACCCCCACCCCGCCCCCTCCCCTAGACAGCACCCCTCGCTCCTTTCCCCACCCGCCCCCGGCCCCAGCCCGCCCCTCACCGCCGCCGTTCTTGTAGCACAGGTAGGGGAAGCGCCAGACGTTGCCGAGCCCCACGGCGAAGCCCACGCAGGACATCATGAAATCCATCTGCCGCGTCCAGGTCTCGCGGGGCGGCGGCGGGGGGGCGGCGGGGGGCAGCGGGGGCGCCGCCAGGGGGCTGCCCCGCTCCCCTTTGCGGGGCGCCCCCAGCCCGCCCTCCTCCTGCTCGTGGCACATGGCGCCCCCCAGCGGCACGCTGTACACTCCGTTGGCTAGCAGCGACCCCTTGCTCATGGGGCCCGCGGGCCGGAGGGGCCCTGCAGTGGGGGGAGCGGGGGGGGCGCTAGGGGCCCGGGGCGCTGCAGTTGGGGGGAGCAGGGGGGCTAGGGGCCGGGAGGGGGCGCTGCAGTGGAGGCCTGGGGGCCGGAGGGGGTAGCGGGAGGGGAGCTCGGGGTCCCGGCGTGGGCGCTCCCCCCAGCGTCAGAATCCGGGTCTCGGCGAGGGGGAAGGGGCGAAAAGGGGCGCAGCTAAAAATCTCTCCCCCCCCTTGCAAAGAGGGGGGCTGGGGAAGGCCGGGGGCCCGGCGGGCGGGGGCAGTTGCGGCGGGGGGGGGGGGGCTCTCAGAAACAATCCACGAAACACTTGAAGGTCAGCCTGAAAAATCTCATGGGGGGGGTCGGGCAGGGGCAGCCCCCCCTGGCCGGGGCGAGGGGGAGGGGCCGGGGCGCTGCGAAGGCTCGGTGTGGTAGGGGGAGGGTCCGCCCGTCCTCGCTCTCGCAGTCCGTCTGTCCGTCTGCCCCCAGCCTCCCCCCGGCCTTTATGTGGAGGGGGCGTGACGTCACGGGCAGCATCACGACTCCGGAGCCGCCCCCCTCTTCCCCCCCGGCCAGGGAGGGGGAGGGGCCGCTATTTCGGGAGCAGCGTGTGACTGGTGGGGGGGGAGGAGAGAGCAGCCCCTCCCCTCAGCTGGGAACAGCGGCCCCCCCCGCCGCCGGAACACCTTTGCCCTCTGGGGCGGCAGATTTCTCTTCCCCCCCCGCCAGGGCTCGGAGCAGCGATGTGAGGACGCCCCCTACTGGCCCCTGCCCATGGCGGCTACTGCCCCACAGCCCCTCCCCCCACCTGCCCCACAGCCCCGCCCCCTATAACCACGTGCCCCCCTGCCCCGGCCCGCCCCATCGGCCCGTCTAGCTCCGTGTCCCGGCTGGTGGCAGCCCCCAGGCAGGGCGGGGGCGGGGGCGGGGGGGGGGTGTCGCGGGTCTTTGCTCCACCGGCCAGTCAGAGAGGGCGGGGTCCCTGCCGGCTGGGGGGAGCCCCGGGGCGGGGGCGGAATCAGGTCCCGTCTCTCTGGTCGGCTTCCAGCGGCGCCGCGTTGCCCTTACAAGGCCGGGGGGGGCCGGAGAAGCGAGGGCTCCGCTCCAGGGGGCAGGTGCCAGGACCAGGCGGGAGCCGGACGCCTGCGGGGGAGATTAAAAAGGGACGGGACAGGGTCTTCCAGGTGCCCCCCAGACTCTGGCTGGGGGGGGTGGATGCGGTGTGTAGGGGGCTGTGTGACTCTGGCTGGGGGGGTGGATGCGGTGTGTAGGGGGCTGTGTGACTCTGGCTGGGGGGGGTGGATGCGGTGTGTAGGGGGGTGGATGTGGTGTGTAGGGGGGTGTGTGACTCTGGCTGGGGGGGTGGATGCGGTGTGTAGGGGGCTGTGTGACTCTGGCTGGGGGGGGTGGATGCGGTGTGTAGGGGGCTGTGTGACTCTGGCTGGGGGGGTGGATGCGGTGTGTAGGGGGCTGTGTGACTCTGGCTGGGGGGGGGGTGGATGCGGTGTGTAGGGGGGTGGATGTGGTGTGTAGGGGGGTGTGTGACTCTGGCTGGGGGGGTGGATGCGGTGTGTAGGGGGGGGTGTGACTCTGGCTGGGGGGGGTGGATGCGGTGTGTAGGGGGGTGGATGTGGTGTGTAGGGGGGTGTGTGACTCTGGCTGGGGGGGTGGATGCGGTGTGTAGGGGGCTGTGTGACTCTGGCTGGGGGGGGTGGATGCGGTGTGTAGGGGGCTGTGTGACTCTGGCTGGGGGGGGTGGATGCGGTGTGTAGGGGGGTGGATGTGGTGTGTAGGGGGGTGTGTGACTCTGGCTGGGGGGGGTGGATGCGGTGTGTAGGGGGGGGTGTGACTCTGGCTGGGGGGGTGGATGCGGTGTGTGGGGGGGGTGTGACTCTGGCTGGGGGGGCTGGATGCGGTGTGTAGGGGGCTGTGTGACTCTGGCTGGGGGGGGTGGATGCGGTGTGTAGGGGGCTGTGTGACTCTGGCTGGGGGGGGTGGATGCGGTGTGTAGGGGGCTGTGTGACTGGCTGGGGGGGTGGATGCGGTGTGTAGGGGGCTGTGTGACTCTGGCTGGGGGGGTGGATGCGGTGTGTAGGGGGCTGTGTGACTCTGACTGGGGGGGTGGATGCGGTGTGTAGGGGGGTGTGTGACTCTGGCTGGGGGGGGTGGATGCGGTGTGTAGGGGGCTGTGTGACTCTGGCTGGGGGGGTGGATGCGGTGTGTAGGGGGCTGTGTGACTCTGGCTGGGGGGGTGTGTGACTCTGGCTGGGGGGGTGGATGCGGTGTGTAGGGGGGTGGATGTGGTGTGTAGGGGGGGTGACTGGCTGGGGGGGTGGATTGCGTGTGTAGGGGGCTGTGTGACTCTGGCTGGGGGGGGTGGATGCGGTGTGTAGGGGGGTGGATGTGGTGTGTAGGGGGGTGTGTGACTCTGGCTGGGGGGGGTGGATTGCGTGTGTAGGGGGCTGTGTGACTCTGGCTGGGGGGGTGGATTGCGTGTGTAGGGGGCTGTGTGACTCTGGCTGGGGGGTGGATGCGGTGTGTAGGGGGCTGTGTGACTGGCTGGGGGTGGATGCGGTGTGTAGGGGGCTGTGTGACTCTGGCTGGGGGGTGGATGCGGTGTGTAGGGGGCTGTGTGACTCTGGCTGGGGGGGGTGGATGCGGTGTGTAGGGGGCTGTGTGACTGGCTGGGGGGGTGGATGCGGTGTGTAGGGGGCTGTGTGACTCTGGCTGGGGGGGTGGATGCGGTGTGTAGGGGGCTGTGTGACTCTGGTTGGGGGGGTGGATGCGGTGTGTAGGGGGGTGGATGCGGTGTGTAGGGGGCTGTGTGACTGGCTGGAGGGGTGGATGCGGTGTGTAGGGGGCTGTGTGACTCTGGCTGGGGGGGTGGATGCTGTGTGTAGGGGGGTGGATGCGGTGTGTAGGGGGCTGTGTGACTGGCTGGAGGGGTGGATGCGGTGTGTAGGGGGCTGTGTGACTCTGGCTGGGGGGGTGGATGCAGTGTGTTGGGGGCTGTGTGACTGGCTGGGGGGGTGGATGCGGTGTGTTGGGGGCTGTGTGACTGGCTGGGGGGGGTGGATGCGGTGTGTAGGGGGCTGTGTGACTCTGGCTGGGGGGGTGGATGCTGTGTGTAGGGGGGTGGATGCGGTGTGTAGGGGGCTGTGTGACTGGCTGGAGGGGTGGATGCGGTGTGTAGGGGGCTGTGTGACTCTGGCTGGGGGGGTGGATGCAGTGTGTTGGGGGCTGTGTGACTGGCTGGGGGGGTGGATGCGGTGTGTTGGGGGCTGTGTGACTGGCTGGGGGGGGTGGATGCGGTGTGTAGGGGGCTGTGTGACTCTGGCTGGGGGGGGTGGATGTGGTGTGTAGGGGGCTGTGTGACTCAGGCTGTCCGGGGGGGATGGATGTGGTGTGTGGGGGGGGCGTTACTCTGGCTGTGGGGTTGGGGCAAGGGTGTGGTTCACAGTGGTGATGGTTGTGTGTTACCGTTGTGTTGTGGGAGGAGACTGCAGGTTGTGATTTGTGGCCTATGTTGCTGCGTGTGAGGCTGGCTGCGTGTTGTGTTGTTGTGTTAGTAGCAGGATGGAGTTACTGGGTGAGGGAGTTGTGTGAATAACTCACCAATGTTGAGCACAGTGGGAGGGAGTTGTGTAGGATGGGTTGGGTCAGCTCTGCCCCCCACAGCCATAGGCCCCGTCCCTCTGTCTAGCGCACCCCTCACACCCATCCGTCTGGCCGTCCCTCCACTTGCCCGTCCATCCCTCCCCACACACCCCCCGTCCATCCCTCTGCCTGCCCGTCCATCCCTCCCCACACACCCGCCCCTCTGTCCATCTCTCTGCCTGCCCGTCCATCCCTCCCCACACACCCCCCGTCCATCCCTCTGCCTGCCCGTCCATCCCTCCCCACACACCCCCCGTCCATCCCTCTGCCTGCCCGTCCATCCCTCCCCACACACCCCCCGTCCATCCCTCTGCCTGCCCGTCCATCCCTCCCCACACACCCGCCCCTCTGTCCGTCTCTCCTCCTGCCCGTCCATCCCTCCCCACACACCCGCCCCTCTGTCCATCTCTCTGCCTGCCTGTCCATCCCTCCCCACACACCTGTCCCTCTGTCCGTCTCTCTGCCTGCCCGTCCATCCCTCCCCATACACCCGCCCATCCATCCCTCTGCCTGCCCGTCCATCCCTCCCCACACACCCGCCCCTCTGTCCATCTCTCCTCCTGCCCGTCCATCCCTCCCCACACACCCGCCCCTCTGTCCATCTCTCCTCCTGCCCGTCCATCCCTCCCCACACACCCGCCCCTCTGTCCATCTCTCTGCCTGCCTGTCCATCCCTCCCCACACACCCGTCCATCTGTCCACCTGCCCGTCCATCTCTCCGCACATGCCCATCCGTCCATCCCTCCCCCCGCCTGTCTGTCCCATCCCACGCACCCGTCCATCTCTCCATCCCTCCCCACACACCCGTTCCTCTGTCTGTCTCTCCGCCTGCCCGTCCATCCCTCCCCACCTGCCCGTCCATCCCTCCGCACATGCCCACCCGTCCATCCCTCCCCCCGCCTGTCTGTCCCATCCCACACACCCGTCCATCTCTCCATCCCTCCCCACACACCCATTCAGCTGCTGGATGACTTTGGGGGGCTGATTCCGGCTGCCGGCAGCTTGTTCTTCTGCATGGGGACGAGGCCCATCCGCGGCCCCCCGTGGTGCAGGCACGGGCCCATGCGCTGCGGTCGCACCAGCCCTTCCACTTCTCTCAGGCTCTGCCCAGAGTCTCCATGGCCGGGCCCACGAGCCCAGCGAGCCTTTCCCGGAAAGCCAGGACGTCCTCCACCCCCGACGCTCCCTCCGGGGAGGTCTCCCCCTCCCATAACTCTCTCAGCAAGCCCAGGGGGCCCCTCCCCCTTCTGCACCCCGGCTTGGTCAGGGGGAACCTGGCAGACCCTCGGGGCGCCTCCCCCCGTGCAGACAGCAGGGAGGCAGGTTCTCGTCCCAGTCCTGCGGGTGCTGGTGCATGAAGGTCTCCAGCATCTGCTTCAGGGTCCCCTGGAACCTGCGCACCAGCCCGCTGGGCCGGGTGCCACACGCTGGGGTCCAGGTGAGCCGGGCCCCGTGCGTCTCCCACAAGCACCGGAGCGGGGCCGACATGAAGGTGGATCCCTGGTCCGTGAGGACCTCCTGGGGGAACCCCACCCTGCTGAAAATGGCCAGCAGCGCGTCTGCCACCGTGTCTGCCTCGCTGGAGGGCAGAGCCGCGGCCTCGGGGCAGTCAGTAGCCAAATCCACGGCTACCAGGACGTATTTGTTCCCCGTCCGGGTCACCTGGCTGACAGGCCCCACTATCTCTATTGCTGCCTTCCGGAACCGCTCCTCTCTGGTGGGCCGGCGCCTCAAGGCACCTTCCCCCCCGGCAGGAGTCGCAGGCCCGGCAGTACCGCTGCACGGCCGCAAATATCCCCGGCCAGCAGAAGTGTTGGAACAGCCTCAGCCGCGTGCGCCGGATCCCCCGGTGTGCCGCAAAGGGGACGTCGTGGGCCAGGTACAGCAGCCTGGGGCGATACTTCTGGGGAACCACCAGCTGCCGCTGGACCCCCCATGCCCTCACCTTCCTGGGGGGAGCCATTCCCGGAACAGGAATCCCCGCTCCCACAGGAATCTCTCCTGGCCACCTCTCCCCAGGGGCTGAGCTGTGCCGAGGCCAGTCCGGTCCCTCAGCCTCTGCAAGGAGGGGTCTGCCTGCCCCGCAGCCTGGGATTCAGCCACTGGGGCAGGGGCAGGGGCAGGGACCTGTTGCCCCCCCCCCTTGCCTGGGTCCAGGGCTCTAGCCCTGCTGGTCCCCGTGTCTGCTGGGATGGGACCCTGAGCCGCCGGCAGGGAGTCCTCCCCGGGGTCAGGGTCGCCAGCCCCTCGCTGGCTCTGGCTGTGGGTGGTGACTAGAGCCCTGTGGGGTCCGTCTGGCCACTCCTCTAGGTCCTCCCCATCAGTACCTCCGTGGGCAACGGCCAGTGCACCCCCATTCCTTGGGGCCCTCCTTGACCCCCCATTTCAGATGCACCTGAGCTACGGGCATCTTAAATGGGGTCCCGTATATGCCCCTCAGGGTCAGCTGAGTGTTAGGTACCATGTGGTCTGGGGCCACGACCTCGGGCCGAGCCAGCATCACCTCCATCCCCGTGTCCCAGTAGCCCGTCACCTTCCTGCCATCCACCTGCAGGGGCACGAGGCACTCGCTCCGCAGGGGCCGCCCTGCCCTCACCCTGTACACGGAGAAATCCGCCCCCCGAGGATCAGACCTCCCAGGGGAGTTGGTCTAAGTGTCCTTCCCCACCTCTGAGCTGAGGTTTGCCTGCCAGCCCCTGCCTCTGGGGCAGCCTGCCCTTCCCCCAGCCCCAGCCAGTTACCCCTGGAAAGTCTCAGGTCCTGGGACCTGCCCTGGTGCCTGGTGCACTGAGCCCTCTTGTGGCCTCTTTACCCGCAGTGATGGCAGGTTAGTTCCGGTGGGCCCCTTCGGGCTGCCTCTGTCCCGACCCTGGCTGGCTGTCTGGGGGGCGGCTGACCGGTCCCTGTCTCCTGGGCTCGCCTCGTAGGTGACCCTCTCCGTTGCTCAGCCAAGAACCAGTCTCTGCGCGATTCCCTTCCTCTCCGGGATTCCCGTTCACACCCGGCCCGGCTCTCCGTGAACTCGTCCGCCAGCATCCCGGCCTCCTGGGGGCTCTCTGGCCTCCGGTCCTTGAGCCACAGCCTCAGGCTGGGCGGGAGGCTTCATAGACCTGCTCCAGCATCATCAGCTTAAGCAGGTCCTGTGCGCTCTGGGCTCCGGCCCCGCACACCCACTTGGGGCAGTATCGCGCCATCTCCCCGCCGAGCCCCGGGGTGCAGACTCGCTGGCCGAGTGCTGCAGCGCCCCACAGCTCCCAGGAATTGCTTTGCTCTGCCTCCTGCACATCTGGCTCTTGCATGCCCCTTCCTTCTACGGCTCCTTGTCACTCACTGCTAGATGCTCCATCCACGGGGTGCAGGGCACCCCACCTCTGACACCACTGAGATAGCACGGCGGGGTCCCCCCGACCCTGCAGCCCCGGAGCAGCCAGAACAGACTCTGCCAGCCAGTAGAACAGGGGGGCTTATTGCTCCTCCGGGACACAGCCCAGCACAGACGTGATGTGGTTTCAGGAGTCAGGGCCAGGCTGCCCCAGACCCCTTGGCTTAGGGGGTCCATCGCCCCCCACCCTCAGCACCCAGCTCAGTCTGTTCCCTTCACATTTCCCAGCCGGGAACTGCCCCCCAGCCAGGTGCCGTCTCCCCCTCCCTCCCTTTGTCTCCCCCCCGGGAAGTGCCTTGTTATCTGCTCAGGCTGGGCCTGGGTGTCTGGGCCAATCCACATGTGGGGGAGTCAGTGGGAATCGCACCTCACAGCGCAGGGGGACCCCGGGTCACAGAGCAGACACCCCCCCATGCAGAGAGTGGGAGGTACACACACACCCCACTACACCACATCTGGGTCCTGTTCCCCCCCCCACAGACACCAGGGTCCCTCCCCATTCCCCCCTGCCCCTCTCTGGACACCTGGGTCCTGCCCCATTCCCCCTCCCCCTTCTCAGATGCCTGGGTCCCAGCCACTGGGGTGTCTCAGGCAGGATTTTCTCTGTGCCCCCCAGCGCGTTCAACACCACGGCCTCCCTGCACCGCACCACCCAAGTGAGGCAGGGTCCTGATCCAGAGGAGGTGCCAGGGGGGCTGTGTGGGGCCTGGTGACCCCAGAGGTGAGTGTGTGCAAAGGGGAGGTGTGGGATTGGTTCTAACCCCACCCCCATGCACCCAGGAGAAGCTCACAATACACCTGGCACATGGCCCTGCCCCCCCCAATATAACCCCACCCACACGGCCCTGCCCCTGGTGGCCCTGCCCTGACAGCCCCGCCCACATGGCCAGGCCATGCCCATCACTGCCTCAGCCAGCCCTGCCCCTATCCTGCCCCCCCCGCCCCCCCCCCCGTCAGGGCCAGAGAGCTGAGAACAAAGAAGGCCCTGGAGCCCCACCGAGGCCCCCCCCCAGGCCTCACCGTCTCCCCCTCTTCTCCCCATAGGTGCCGGCGTCTGCATGAGCCACCCGGGCTGGAGGCGGGGAGCCTGGGCCCACACCCCCTCCCCATGCCGGCCAGGATGTGGGGAACTGCTCCAGACCTGCCCCTCACCCCCCCTCAGCCTGGGGCTACCAGAAAGCTGAGGCCTGGTTGGGAAGGGGTTCAAAGGAAAACCGCCTTTCCCTTCCCCCCACATCACAAACTGCATTGAGACCGGGGGCCCGTGTGCCCCAAAATAGCTGCTCGGGAGTGAGGGGCAGCGGTGGGTGGGGGGGCATTTTCATTTCCCATTTTCTGTCAGTAATAAAACGTGTCAAACTCACTGGGGCGTATCATGGAGTTTTGTGCCCATCCGCCCGCCTGTCCCGGGGTGGGGGGGAGTCCCTGCACCCCCCCCCCCCCGCAGTCAGGCAGGACTCTCAGGCGGCAGGTAGAGGAGGTTTATTGGGTACCAGGGGCACAGCGTAGCCCAGACTTGTCACAGGAGCAGCCAGACGAGGGGGGCGGCCCAGAGCCAGGGCCCTGCCCCCTCCCTGCATCCGCCACCCGCGGAGAATAACACCCACCCCAGCCACTGCCCTCAGCAGGGTGGGTCGGGGGGGGGGGGTAGCAGAGGGCTGGGACAGGCAGCGATTCTGGGACCCGCTAGTCTGGGCTCCGGGCATTCAGAGACAGGCCCAGCCTGGCACCTGACCCACAAGCCTGGACCCCAAACCAAGGCGTGTGTTCCTGCCTCCCTTTGCCACCTCATGTGCTGTGCCTCAGTTTCCCTGGCTCCTCCACTGCCACCCCTCCCATGGTGTCTGCTTGGAAGGGGGGGGTCCATCCCAGTAGCCCACTGGCCACCCCAGTTCACATCCTAGGGCTTGGGTACCCCAGTATCCCCCCATCCCCGAGGCATGGGGGAGTCCCTGGCCCTGCCCCCCGCCCCCAGCCAGGCGTGGGGCTTAGCCAGCCAGAGCACAGTGTGTGTGGGGGGGGGGGCTGAGGCGACAGGGACACAGCAGAGAACAGACTCGGCAGCACTGGCACCAGGAGCAGCCCAGCTTGGGGAGGGGACGCAGAGCCAGGGCCCTGCCCCCCTCCTTGCCCCCCAAGCCAGGCCCCTGCCCCCCAAGCCAGCCCAGCTTGACCCCCCCTCCCAGCTCCTGGTCCCAGCCCCCTGCCCAGCTCCTTCCCCAGTCCCTGACACAAGCACAAGGTGTCACCAGGCCGTCCCCACCACCCACCGACTCAGGATCCGGAGGCCCTGAGCCAGAGTGAATATGCTGGGCTGGGCAGCCTGGAGCAGCCCCCCCCCTTCTCCCCCATTGAGAGTCACACCCCAAACTGCCCCCAGCCACCCATGCACTGCCCAGGGAAACTGAGGCACACACCGTTTTACCACAGGACAGCAGGAATCACATGCAACATGAGAAGTGACCAGGGCAAATATAGTCCCCACTTCATAACACCCCCCCCCCCAGGTTCTCTGGGGTGGTGGGAGTGCAGGGCTGGGAGCCCAGATGCCTGGGTTCTTGGGGGGGGGGGGGCAGCGGGGCCTGGTGGTTAGAGCAGGGCTGGGAGCCCAGATGCCTGGGTTCTTGGGGGGGGGCGGCAGCGGGGCCTGGTGGTTAGAGCAGGGCTGGGTGCCTGGGTTCTCCGGGGGGGGGCAGTGGGGGCCTGGTGGTTAGAGCAGGGCTGGGTGCCTGGGTTCTCGGGGGGGGGCAGTGGGGCCTGGTGGTTAGAGCAGGCCTGGGTTCTCGGGGGGGCAGTGGGGCCTGGTGGTTAGAGCAGGGCTGGGTGCCTGGGTTCTCGGGGGGGGCAGTGGGGCCTGGTGGTTAGAGCAGGGCTGGGTGCCTGGGTTCTCGGGGGGGGGCAGTGGGGCCTGGTGGTTAGAGCAGGGCTGGGTGCCTGGGTTCTCGGGGGGGGGCAGTGGGGCCTGGTGGTTAGAGCAGGGCTGGGTGCCTGGGTTCCCGGGGGGGGGGCAGTGGGGCCTGGTGGTTAGAGCAGGGCTGGGTGCCTGGGTTCCCGGGGGGGGGGGGCAGTGGGGCCTGGTGGTTAGAGCAGGGCTGGGTGCCTGGGTTCTCGGGGGGGGGCAGTGGGGCCTGGTGGTTAGAGCAGGGCTGGGTGCCTGGGTTCCCGGGGGGGGGGGCAGTGGGGCCTGGTGGTTAGAGCAGGGCTGGGTGCCTGGGTTCTCGGGGGGGGGGGCAGTGGGGCCTGGTGGTTAGAGCAGGGCTGGGTGCCTGGGTTCCCGGGGGGGGGCAGTGGGGCCTGGTGGTTAGAGCAGGGCTGGGTGCCTGGGTTCCCGGGGGGGGGGGGGCAGTGGGGCCTGGTGGTTAGAGCAGGGCTGGGTGCCTGGGTTCCCGGGGGGGGGGCAGTGGGGCCTGGTGGTTAGAGCAGGGCTGGGTGCCTGGGTTCCCGGGGGGGGGGGGGGCAGTGGGGCCTGGTGGTTAGAGCAGGGCTGGGTGCCTGGGTTCCCGGGGGGAGGGGGGCAGTGGGGCCTGGTGGTTAGAGCAGGGCTGGGTGCCTGGGTTCCCGGGGGGAGGGGGGCAGTGGGGCCTGGTGGTTAGAGCAGGGCTGGGTGCCTGGGTTCCCGGGGGGGGGGGCAGTGGGGCCTGGTGGTTAGAGCAGGGCTGGGTGCCTGGGTTCCCGGGGGGGGGGGGCAGTGGGGCCTGGTGGTTAGAGCAGGGCTGGGTGCCTGGGTTCCCGGGGGGGGGGGGCAGTGGGGCCTGGTGGTTAGAGCAGGGCTGGGTGCCTGGGTTCCCGGGGGGGGGGGCAGTGGGGCCTGGTGGTTAGAGCAGGGCTGGGTGCCTGGGTTCCCGGGGGGGGGGGGGGCAGTGGGGCCTGGTGGTTAGAGCAGGGCTGGGTGCCTGGGTTCCCGGGGGGGGGGGGCAGTGGGGCCTGGTGGTTAGAGCAGGGCTGGGTGCCTGGGTTCCCGGGGGGGGGGGGGCAGTGGGGCCTGGTGGTTAGAGCAGGGCTGGGTGCCTGGGTTCCCGGGGGGGGGGGGGGCAGTGGGGCCTGGTGGTTAGAGCAGGGCTGGGTGCCTGGGTTCCCGGGGGGGGGGGGGGGCAGTGGGGCCTGGTGGTTAGAGCGGGCGGGGGCTGGATTCTGTCCCTTTGATGCCCCCTGGCGGCCTTTGTGAAGCCGTCTACGAGGCGCATGCGCAGCTGAAGGGGGCTGGGGTGTCGCTCCACGCACAGACCCGTCTCTCGGCTGCCACCTAGCGGCCTCCGAAGGCATCGCAAGGGGCGGGTGCAAACCGGGCGCGCTGGGACCCAGGAGTCCAGGAGCAGGCCCGGCCCTGTACAAGCCACCTGGGCACAGCGATCTGGGGAACTCCCCGCTGCGAGCAACGGCTCAACACAGGGACCTGGAGAGCTCCCTGTTGCGAGCAGTCCCTGGGCACGGGGATCTGGAGTGCTCCCTGCTGCCAGCAGTCCCTGGGCACGGGGATCTGGGTACCTCCTTGCTGCCAGCAGTCCCTGGGCACGGGGATCTGGGTACCTCCTTGCTGCCAGCAGTCCCTGGGCACGGGGATCTGGGTAACTCCTTGCTGCCAGCAGTCCCTGGGCACGGGGATCTGGGTACCTCCTTGCTGCCAGCAGTCCCTGGGCACGGGGATCTGGGTAACTCCTTGCTGCCAGCAGTCCCTGGGCACGGGGATCTGGGTAACTCCTTGCTGCCAGCAGTCCCTGGGCACGGGGACCTGGAGTGCTCCCTGCTGCGAGCAGTCCCTGGGCACGGGGATCTGGGTAACTCCTTGCTGCCAGCAGTCCCTGGGCACGGGGATCTGGGTAACTCCTTGCTGCCAGCAGTCCCTGGGCACGGGGATCTGGGTAACTCCTTGCTGCCAGCAGCCCCTGGGCACGGGGACCTGGGCAAGGATCCAGGCGTGGCTCTCCAGGCAGGGCTTGGAGCACCCGTGGTGGAGCTAGGCCCCTCGGCGGTGCTGGGAGGTGCTGGCGGGGGATGAAAGCCAGGCCGCCGAGGCAGCTGATGCTGGGAACAAAGCCCAGAGGCGCCAGGGCAGGTCTGGGCGCTCAGCCAGTCCCAAAGCAGCTGGGCACATCGCCCACAGCCCTCAGTGAGGCGGGGTCTCCCCACCACCCCTCGCAGGGGGCTGGGGCCGTGACAGCTCCCGCTGGCTGCCAGGATTCCCGTAGGCCCTGCGCCCGTAGCCAGGGGCCCAGGTCAGCGGGAAACGGGGGCTCCCTGGGGCTGGGGAAGGAGAAGCCAGCGCCCGGCCCACACTGCATGTCACTGCGTGGCCGGCCTCCCCTGCATCTTTAATCCAAGTGGTTCCATGGGGCGTGTGCTGCCCCCAGGCCTCCGCCGCGCTAGCACCCCGGGCCAGCCCCGTCAATCCACCAGGGCCCTGCGCCAGCCCGGCTCATGGACACGTTGGGGCCAGGCCACTTGGGACGCCTCCCATGCCAGCCTCGTGTGCAGTGTTTCACGGCCTCGTGTGAGGTGTTTCACAGGGTTGGAAACTTCCTGCCAGGCCGGTCCCCGTGGGGGCGGGGACATCACTGTGCTGACTGAACAGAGGTGAGGGGGAGGAGAGCAGGCAGGCATAGGGTGGGCATGACAGGCTGAGAGGCACTGCCCTTGGGGCACCCCCAATTGGCTCAGCGCCTCCCTGGGTGGGTGGGGCCCCGCGCCCCAGGCCATGGCTGGCCTCATTGGAGCGGAGCCCGGGGGCCCCACGTGGGAGACACAGGCGGCTGCCTGGCAAACCCAGACGCTGGGGGCTCAGGAGGCTGACTCGGGGCCCCTGCACTAGCCCCCCCCCCATGTCAGATACAGGCAGGGGGGGCTGAGAAAGTGGGTCCCGGAGGGCTGGGGGGCTGCAGGTGGGGGGGCACTGGCAGGGCTGGGGGGCCGTAGGTCTCCTCCATTCCCTTCCAATCCCCCAGCCTCCCCCCCACTTTAAGCCTGGGAGCCGGCTCTGGCAGCAGCAGCGTGCAAACGGGGAACTGGCCAAGGCCAGAATGGGCCCCCCGCGTTCCCCGGCTCTGCCCTCAGGGGCCACAGAGCTGGGCTGGCTGCTCCGCGGCCCCAGGAGATGGTGCGTGGGAAGGACACAGGGGGCTTCGCTCCGGGGTCCCCACTGGAATGTCAAACAAGCCTGTCCACCCACTGGGGCCGAGCCCCTCACCCCTCACCCCGGCCTCAGGTCTCAGTTCCGTGGGGGGGGGTGCCGAGGCAGATGTGGCGGTGGAGTCTTGTGCTGCGCCCCCTGGCCGGCTCCAGGGCGGGACTGGCGGGCGCTGCGGGGCTGGCTGGCGGGGCCTCCGGGGCGTGGGCAGACGGGGGGCGGGGAGCCCCCCAGCAGGCCCCGGGGCAGGATGCGCAGCAGCAGCCGGCGCAGCGGGCGCCTGTACCCATTCTCAGTGCCCACACACTGGTACCGGCCCCCGTCGGATGGAGCCACCGGGCCCCACAGAACTCCCTGCGGCGTCTGCAGGAGAACCCGCTCCCGGGGCAGCTGGGGGCAGAGAGAGAGAGAGAGAGAGAGAGATGGGGGTGAGTTCCGGCCCCCTCCCTGATCATTCCAGCCCCCACCCATGAGGGAACCTCTCCCATCCCCCCTTGGGGTAGCTAGGGTTGGGGGGTCACTCACCGGGCGTGGGGCACCGCCCTCCAGCTGCACCAGCCACCTGACCTGGGTGTGGGGGGAGGGGGGCTGGCACTCCAGGAAGACACTGCCCCCCTCCACACCGAACTGCACCTGCTCCACCAGCCGCTGCTCTGCAGGGGGGCACATTAGCAGGCTCAGAGCCCCCCCGAGTGGGCAGAGAGCCCAGGCTCCCAGAACCCCCCCCCCCAAGCCGGGAGATCCCAGGCGTCCTGCCCCCGCCCCGAGCCAAGAGAACCCAGGCATCCGGGCCCCCCCAGAGCCAGGAGATCCCAGGCATCCTGCTCCCCCCCCCGAGCCGAGAGAACCCAGGTGTCCAGGCCCCCCCAGAGCCAGGAGATCCCAGGCGTCCTGCCCTCCCCCCCCCCGAGCCGAGAGAACCCAGGCATCCGGGCCCTGCTCACCAGCGAAGCCCTGGCACTGCCGCAGGGGGTCTCCGTGTTTGATGTCCTGGCGCCGGACCCGCCTGGGGGGAGACAACATCAGTCCCTGGCAGCCGCAGCCCTTCCCCCGCCCCCCCCCGGGCGCGGGCCCCTCACCTGGGTGTGCCGGGGCGGAGGGGGGCGCAGCGGCGCCCGTCCCAGGCGCAGTAGGGGTCCCGGGCCAGGCAGCAGTCGGCGCAGGCCGGGCCGTAGGCGGCGCAGCGGTGGAGGGTCACCTGGGCCAGACCCACGTCCGAGGAGACATACAGCTGGTGCTGGGGACAGACGGACAGCTGAGGCCCAGACACACAGACAGGCCCCCGGAGTCTGCCCCTCCCAGGAAAGGAGAGACCCCTGGTGCCAGGCCCCCAGCCCCCCTCCCCTCCCCACCCAGGGCAGGAGGGACCCCAGGAGCACAGACTCAGACCTACCCGCTTCGACGAAATCCAGAGGCTCTTCACAGGGGCCGGGCTCTGTGGGGACAGGGGCTGGTGAGAAGGGGGGCAGGGCAGGGCAGGGCATCAGCTGGAGGGGGGCGGGGCCTGGCAGAGGGAGGCGGGGCCAACTGGGAGGGCTAGTGCTAGGGGCAAGCGGGAGCTAAAAAGGGGTGGAGCTCAGACAAGGGGCGGGGTCTCTCACCTTGAACACCTCCACCTCCTCCAGGATCAGCTCCTCCAGGGCGCCGGAGCCCTTGGGCAGCACCACGACCTTCTGCACCGTGCCTCTGTCTGGGGGGCAGAGCCTGTGATGGGGCAGCCTCCGCCCCTCCCCCGCCCGGGCCCCCAGGCAGCCTCCGCCCCTCCCCCGCCCGGGCCCCCAGGCAGCCTCCGCCCCTCCCCCGCCCCGCGTACCCGTGCCAAGGAAGAGTGCCTCGTAGTGCCCGTCGGTGGCCTGCACCAGGTCGACGGCCAGTGTGGTGAAGCTGTAGGGCACGTTGGCGCGGACCAGCAGGGGGCGCCGCGGCGCCGGGTACACGGGCTCGTACATCAGCGGGTGCGAGCGCACGAACGCCACCAGCTCGTCCGGGAAGTCCCGCGTGGAGCGCAGCCCCGGCGTGAAGGTGCCGCCCGGGCACTGTGGGACAGCGCCAGAGAAGGCAGGCGTCCGGCCCCCCCCAGAGAACCCAGGCGTCCCGCCCCACCGAGAACCCCGGCGTCCGGCCCCCCCCAGAGAACCCCGGCGTCCCGCCCCACCGAGAACCCCGGCGTCCGGCCCCCCCCAGAGAACCCCGGCGTCCCGCTCCCACCGAGAACCCCGGCGTCCCGCCCCCCCCAGAGAACCCCGGCGTCCCGCCCCACCGAGAACCCCGGCGTCCGACCCCCCAGAGAACCCAGGCGTCCCGCCCCACCGAGAACCCCGGCGTCCCGCCCCCCCGAGAACCCCGGCGTCCGGCCCCCCCCCAGAGAACCCCGGCGTCCGGCCCCCGCCAGAGAACCCCGGCGTCCCGCCCCCCCCAGAGAACCCAGGCGTCCCGCCCCACCGAGAACCCCGGCGTCCGGCCCCCCCCAGAGAACCCAGGCGTCCCGCCCCACCGAGAACCCCGGCGTCCCGCCCCCCCCAGAGAACCCAGACGTCCCGCCCCACCGAGAACCCCGGCGTCCGGCCCCCCCCAGAGAACCCAGGCGTCCCACCCCCCCCCACAGAAGGCAGGTGTCCGGGCCCCCCCAGAGAACTCAGGCGTCTGGGCCCCTGCCCATACTCACGGCTCCGGGGCGGGGGTAGGGCACCCGGCCCGTGTAGGGCACCCACTGGGAGCTGTGCCCCTCCTTGTGGGCGAAGGGGCCGTTGAAGACACTGCGGATGGCGCTCAGGGGGTACGCGCAGACGGCCGAGCCCCGGAACACCGACCTGGGGGGACGGGGGAGTTACAGACCTGGGTGACCACTCGGCCCCCCCAGGATCACCCTGCCCCCTCCTAGAACCCACCCCCACTCCCCAGCACCCCCTCTGCTCCCCAAACCCCCAGCATCACTCCCTGCCACCCCGCATGTCCCCCACTCACCCCAGGGTGGAGAACAACCCGTACACCCTGGGGTTCTTCTCATCCCGAGTTGGCAACAGGAAAACGTCTCCTGGAAAGGGGGAGAATCACAGATAGAGCCCAGACATCCTGCCCCCCCCCCACATTCACCCCACTGCCCCCTTGGAGAATGTCGACACTGCTACAGCCCCATTCTGTGCCACGTGGGCCTCACCGGGTTTGGTCTGAAAGCTCATAACCCGCTGAACATCATTGTCCCAGGGCAATGGGCGTGGTGCCGGTGCTGAGAGGGCTAGAGGTTCCCTTCCTGCAAACATGGCAGGAGCCGGCGAGCACCGAGCCAGGGGCACCTCGTCACAGCAGGGACGGGTCGGACCTCCCGCCCCAACTCTGCAGCCCCCGCCGCTGGCGGCTCTGGCCCACTCCCTGCTGATGCAACGACAGACGTTTGAGGCTCTGAGCCACGTGGTCTTGGGGGTGCAGGGCCGGCGAATGTCCCTCCCCACACCCGACCCGCCAGGCTCACGCAGCTCGTCGAAGAAGGTCTCCACCCCATCCTCCGCCATCACGGAGCAAACCAGCCGGGCCTTCAGGAACGTCGTCCACTTCCTGACCAGCGCCCGCTGCCCACCGTCGTCGTTCTGGGAGAGAATGATACAGGCAGCGGCTCAGCCTGTGCCGACGTGCAGCCACCCCTGGGGCAGGCGGGGGGAGCAGCCACGTAGAACGCTGCCGGGGGACGGCTCGGTGCAGCCACCCCTGGGGCAGGCGGGGGGAGCAGCCACGTAGAACGCTGCCGGGGGAGGGCTCGGTGCAGCCACCCCTGGGGCAGGCGGGGGGAGCAGCCACGTAGAACGCTGCCGGGGGAGGGCTCGGTGCAGCCACCCCTGGGGCAGGCGGGGGGAGCAGCCACGTAGAACGCTGCCGGGGGAGGGCTCGGTGCAGCCACCCCTGGGGCAGGCGGGGGGAGCAGCCACGTAGAACGCTGCCGGGGGAGGGCTCGGTGCAGCCACCCCTGGGGCAGGCGGGGGGAGCAGCCACGTAGAACGCTGCCGGGGGACGGCTCGGTGCAGCCACCCCTGGGGCAGGCGGGGGGAGCAGCCACGTAGAACGCTGCCGGGGGACGGCTCGGTGCAGCCACCCCTGGGGCAGGCGGGGGGAGCAGCCACGTAGAACGCTGCCGGGGGACGGCTCGGTGCAGCCACCCCTGGGGCAGGCGGGGGGAGCAGCCACGTAGAACGCTGCCGGGGGACGGCTCGGTGCAGCCACCCCTGGGGCAGGCGGGGGGAGCAGCCACGTAGAACGCTGCCGGGGGACGGCTCGGTGCAGCCACCCCTGGGGCAGGCGGGGGGAGCAGCCACGTAGAACGCTGCCGGGGGACGGCTCGGTGCAGCCACCCCTGGGGCAGGCGGGGGGAGCAGCCACGTAGAACGCTGCCGGGGGACGGCTCGGTGCAGCCACCCCTGGGGCAGGCGGGGGGAGCAGCCACGTAGAACGCTGCCGGGGGAGGGCTCGGTGCAGCCACCCCTGGGGCAGGCGGGGGGAGCAGCCACGTAGAACGCTGCCGGGGGACGGCTCGGTGCAGCCACCCCTGGGGCAGGCGGGGGGAGCAGCCACGTAGAACGCTGCCGGGGGAGGGCTCGGTGCAGCCACCCCTGGGGCAGGCGGGGGGAGCAGCCACGTAGAACGCTGCCGGGGGACGGCTCGGTGCAGCCACCCCTGGGGCAGGCGGGGGGAGCAGCCACGTAGAACGCTGCCGGGGGAGGGCTCGGTGCAGCCACCCCTGGGGCAGGCGGGGGGAGCAGCCACGTAGAACGCTGCCTGGGGACGGCTCGGTGCAGCCACCCCTGGGGCAGGCGGGGGGAGCAGCCACGTAGAACGCTGCCGGGGGAGGGCTCGGTGCAGCCACCCCTGGGGCAGGCGGGGGGAGCAGCCACGTAGAACGCTGCCTGGGGACGGCTCGGTGCAGCCACCCCTGGGGCAGGCGGGGGAGCAGCCACGTAGAACGCTGCCGGGGGACGGCTCGGTGCAGCCACCCCTGGGGCAGGCGGGGGAGCAGCCACGTAGAACGCTGCCTGGGGACGGCTCGGTGCAGCCACCTCTGGGGCAGGCGGGGGGAGCAGCCACGTAGAACGCTGCCTGGGGACGGCTCGGTGCAGCCACCCCTGGGGCAGGCGGGGGGAGCAGCCACGTAGAACGCTGCCGGGGGACGGCTCGGTGCAGCCACCCCTGGGGCAGGCGGGGGGAGCAGCCACGTAGAACGCTGCCGGGGGACGGCTCGGTGCAGCCACCCCTGGGGCAGGCGGGGGGAGCAGCCACGTAGAACGCTGCCGGGGGACGGCTCGGTGCAGCCACCCCTGGGGCAGGCGGGGGGAGCAGCCACGTAGAACGCTGCCGGGGGAGGGCTCGGTGCAGCCACCCCTGGGGCAGGCGGGGGGAGCAGCCACGTAGAACGCTGCCTGGGGACGGCTCGGTGCAGCCACCCCTGGGGCAGGCGGGGGGAGCAGCCACGTAGAACGCTGCCGGGGGAGGGCTCGGTGCAGCCACCCCTGGGGCAGGCGGGGGGAGCAGCCACGTAGAACGCTGCCTGGGGACGGCTCGGTGCAGCCACCCCTGGGGCAGGCGGGGGAGCAGCCACGTAGAACGCTGCCGGGGGACGGCTCGGTGCAGCCACCCCTGGGGCAGGCGGGGGGAGCAGCCACGTAGAACGCTGCCGGGGGACGGCTCGGTGCAGCCACCCCTGGGGCAGGCGGGGGGAGCAGCCACGTAGAACGCTGCCGGGGGACGGCTCGGTGCAGCCACCTCTGGGGCAGGCGGGGGGAGCAGCCACGTAGAACGCTGCCGGGGGAGGGCTCGGTGCAGCCACCTCTGGGTGGGGACAGCAGGGGAGCAGTTTGAGACAGGAAGTGAAGGCGGCGCCTATTTTGGACTCAAACTGGTGTGGAATTGGGCTGGGAGTCGCAGCGGGCGGGTGTCAGGGTCCAACCTCTGAAGTTCGGGGGAGAAAGGGAGGCGAAGGGTGTTAGTCCCAACCCCACTGGGCAGCAGAGACCCCTCCCTGCCCCACTCTGCCCCCACTCACCAGACAGACCCGGCCCACCCGGGCCAGCACGGCAGGCCCCACGGCGCCCTCCAGTGCCTTCTCGCGGAAGAAGAAATAGAGTTTGTCGTCGCTGCGCTCGGAGCTGTCCGGCACGACATGGGCGCGGAGGAAAACAGGCTCTGGGGGGGGGGGGAGCCAGGGTGAGTGTGATGCAGGCAGCCACCCCCCGGGTGCGCGGCCCCCCCCGGCAACCCCCCATACCGTACAGCCAGCGGGAGTCGTGCTGCTCCGTGCGGACGGACGGACGGGTGCCCATGGTGCGGAAGAGGGCCGCGTCGGTGCCCATGAAATCCACGTGCATCCCAGCGTAGAGCGTCCCATCTGGGGGGGCAGCGGGTCAGTGGAGGGGCCCTGCACCAAGCAGGGTTCTCCCTGCACGGGGAGGGACAGACAGACGCCCGCCCCCACTTACTGACGAGTGCGGCCAGGCTGCTCTGCCGGGGGTCGTAGGGGCACTTGCCCTGCCCCGGCTCCAGCGACTGCGGCACCATGCGGAAGAGGTACTCCTGGGGGGCAGAGCGCTTACACCCCGCCCGGGGGACCCCCGCCCTAACCGCACCCCCCGCTGGCCCGGGCCAGGACCCAGGCGTCCCGGCTCCCCCCGCCCTAACAGCTCCCCCCCGCTGCCCCGGCCCAGGGCAGAACCCAGGCGTCCCGGCTCCCCCCGCCCTAACAGCTCCCCCCCGCTGCCCCGGGCCAGGCCAGAACCCAGGCGTCCCGGCTCCCTCCCGCCCTAACCGCTCCCCCCCGCTGCCCCGGCCCAGGGCAGAACCCAGGCGTCCCGGCTCCCCCCCGCCCTAACCGCTCCCCCCCGCTGCCCCGGCCCAGGGCAGAACCCAGGCGTCCCGGCTCCCCCCCGCCCTAACCGCTCCCCCCCGCTGCCCCGGCCCAGGGCAGAACCCAGGCGTCCCGGCTCCCCCCGCCCTAACCGCTCCCCCCCACTGCCCCGGCCCAGGGCAGAACCCAGGCGTCCCGGCTCCCTCCCGCTCTAACCGCTCCCCCCCCACTGCCCCGGCCCAGGGCAGAACCCAGGTGTCCCGGCTCCCTCCCGCCCTAACCGCTCCCCCCCACTGCCCCGGCCCAGGGCAGAACCCAGGCGTCCCGGCTCCCCCCCGCCCTAACCGCTCCCCCCCACTCCCCCCAGGCCAGGGCAGAACCCAGGCGTCCCGGCTCCCCCCCGCCCTAACCGCTCCCCCCCACTGCCCCCAGGCCAGGGCAGAACCCAGGCGTCCCGGCTCCGCCCCGCCCTAACCGCTCCCCCCCACTCCCCCCAGGACAGGGCAGAACCCAGGCGTCCCGGCTCCCCCCCGCCCTAACCGCTCCCCCCCACTCCCCCCAGGCCAGGGCAGAACCCAGGCGTCCCGGCTCCGCCCCGCCCTAACCGCTCCCCCCCACTGCCCCGGCCCAGGGCAGAACCCAGGCGTCCCGGCTCCCTCCCGCTCTAACCGCTCCCCCCCACTGCCCCAGCCCAGGGCAGAACCCAGGCGTCCCGGCTCCCCCCGCCCTAACCGCTCCCCCCCACTCCTCCCAGGCCAGGGCAGAACCCAGGCGTCCCGGCTCCCTCCCGCTCTAACCACTCCCCCCCACTGCCCCGGCCCAGGGCAGAACCCAGGCGTCCCGGCTCCCCCCCGCTCTAACCGCTCCCCCCGCTGCCCCGGCCCAGGGCAGAACTCAGGCGTCCCGGCTCCCCCCCGCTCTAACCGCTC
The DNA here is from genome assembly GCA_032595735.1 of Pelochelys cantorii. NCBI lineage: Eukaryota > Metazoa > Chordata > Testudines > Trionychidae > Pelochelys > Pelochelys cantorii. Next base: position 12,767,458 of record CM064358.1, on the reverse strand, counting down.
CCCCCGCTGCCCCGGCCCAGGGCAGAACCCAGGCGTCCCGGCTCCCCCCGCCCTAACCGCTCCCCCCCACTGCCCCGGCCCAGGGCAGAACCCAGGCGTCCCGGCTCCCTCCCGCCCTAACCGCTCCCCCCCACTGCCCCGGCCCAGGGCAGAACCCAGGCGTCCCGGCTCCCTCCCGCCCTAACCGCTCCCCCCCACTGCCCCGGCCCAGGGCAGAACCCAGGCGTCCCGGCTCCCCCCCGCCCTAACCGCTCCCCCCCACTCCCCCCAGGCCAGGGCAGAACCCAGGCGTCCCGGCTCCCCCCCGCTCTAACCGCTCCCCCCGCTGCCCCCGGCCCAGGGCAGAACCCAGGCGTCCCGGCTCCCCCCCGCTCTAACCGCTCCACCCTGCTGCCCCAGCCCAGGGCAGAACCCAGGCGTCCTGGCTCCCCCCCGCTGCCCCGGCCCAGGGCAGAACCCAGGCGTCCCGGCTCCCCCCGCCCTAACCACTCCCCCCGCTGCCCCGGCCCAGGGCAGAACCCAGGCGTCCCGGCTCCCCCCGCCCTAACCACTCCCCCCCGCTGCCCCGGCCCAGGGCAGAACCCAGGCGTCCCGGCTCCCCCCCGCTCTAACCGCTCCCCCCCGCTGCCCCGGCCCAGGGCAGAACCCAGGCGTCCCGGCTCCCCCCCTACGCTCCCCCCCTCCCGCCAGGAACCCGGCTCCGCCCCCCCCGCTGCCCCGGCCCAGGGCAGAACCCAGGCGTCCCGGCTCCCCCCGCCCTAACCACTCCCCCCGCTGCCCCGGCCCAGGGCAGAACCCAGGCGTCCCGGCTCCCCCCGCCCTAACCACTCCCCCCCGCTGCCCCGGCCCAGGGCAGAACCCAGGCGTCCTGGCTCCCCCCGCCCTAACCACTCCCCCCCGCTGCCCCGGCCCAGGGCAGAACCCAGGCGTCCCGGCTCCCCCCGCCCTAACCCTCCCCCCCGCTGCCCCGGCCCAGGGCAGAACCCAGGCGTCCCGGCTCCCCCCCGCTCTAACCGCTCCCCCCCGCTGCCCCGGGCCAGGCCAGAACCCGGACGTCCCGGCTCCCTCCCGCTCTAACCGCTCCCCCCCACTCCCCCCAGGCCAGGGCAGAACCCAGGCGTCCCGGCTCCCCCCCGCTCTAACCGCTCCCCCCGCTGCCCCGGCCCAGGGCAGAACCCAGGCGTCCTGGCTCCCCCCCGCTGCCCCGGCCCAGGGCAGAACCCAGGCGTCCCGGCTCCCCCCGCCCTAACCACTCCCCCCGCTGCCCCGGCCCAGGGCAGAACCCAGGCGTCCCGGCTCCCCCCGCCCTAACCACTCCCCCCCGCTGCCCCGGCCCAGGGCAGAACCCAGGCGTCCCGGCTCCCCCCTGCTCTAACCGCTCCCCCCCGCTGCCCCGGGCCAGGCCAGAACCCGGACGTCCCGGCTCCCCCCTGCTCTAACCGCTCCCCCCCGCTGCCCCGGCCCAGGGCAGAACCCAGGCGTCCCGGCTCCCCCCGCCCTAACCACTCCCCCCCGCTGCCCCGGCCCAGGGCAGAACCCAGGCGTCCCGGCTCCCCCCTGCTCTAACCGCTCCCCCCCGCTGCCCCGGGCCAGGCCAGAACCCGGACGTCCCGGCTCCCCCCTGCTCTAACCGCTCCCCCCCGCTGCCCCGGCCCAGGGCAGAACCCAGGCGTCCCGGCTCCCCCCGCCCTAACCGCTCCCCCCCGCTGCCCCGGCCCAGGGCACAACCCAGGCGTCCCGGCTCCCCCCTGCTCTAACCGCTCCCCCCCGCTGCCCCGGGCCAGGCCAGAACCCGGACGTCCCGGCTCCCCCCTGCTCTAACCGCTACACCCTGCTGCCCCCCAGGCATCCCGCCCCCTGGAACGTGGCTCACCTGGGACCTCCAGCCGCGGTGCACCAGGGCGCAGACGGGGTGGCAGGCCCCCGTCCCGCAGACGTAGAGGTGGGTGCGGTTCAGGGGCTCGGCCAGGCGGACGTAGTTGAAACACTCGCCCTGGGCGGGGGGGCAGACGGGATGAGTTGGGGCAGGTCCCTCCCAGCCCTGAACCCGGGACCCACATGGGGGGAGGGGAATGGCCCCAGGACCGGGGGTAGAGACAAAGGGGTTCACAGGGGGGTTGTGGGGGGCCTGGGAGCTGATCCCCAGGGACAGAGGGGCTATGGGGGGCCCTGCAGGTGACAGTGGGGGTAGGTCCTGGGCAGGGCTGGGGGAGGGGACCAGGGGGGTCTCACCAGCTGCCCCTTCCCCGCCATGCGGCACTCGGCCTGGTGACTCTGGGATGCCGGCCAGTGGATCTAGGGAGAGGAGAGAGCGAGTGAGAGATGGGGACGCCAGAGCCAGCGGGGGGCCCAGGTACCCACCCCCAGCCCTGCCAGCGGGGCCCAGGTACCCACCCCCAGCTCTGCCAGCGGGGGGCCAGGTATCCACCCCCGCCCCTGCCAGCGGGGGGGGGCCAGGTAGCCACCCCCGGCCCTGCCAGCGGGGCCAGGTACCCAGCCCCGCCCCTGCCAGCGGGGCCCAGGTACCCACCCCCGCCCCTGCCAGCGGGGCCCAGGTACCCACCCCCGCCCCTGCCAGCGGGGCCCAGGTACCCACCCCCGCCCCTGCCAGCGGGGCCCAGGTACCCACCCCCGCCCCTGCTAGCGGGGGGGCCAGGTACCCACCCCCGGCCCTGCTAGCGGGGGGGCCAGGTACCCACCCCCGCCCCTGCCAGCGGGGCCAGGTACCCACCCCCGGCCCTGCCAGCGGGGGGGCCAGGTACCCACCCCCGCCCCTGCCAGCGGGCGGACCAGGTACCCACCCCCGCCCCTGCTAGCGGGGGGGCCAGGTACCCACCCCCGCCCCTGCCAGCGGGGGGCCAGGTACCCACCCCCGGCCCTGCCAGCGGGGCCAGGTACCCACCCCCGGCCCTGCCAGCGGGGGGGCCAGGTACCCACCCCCGCCCCTGCCAGCGGGGGGGGGCCAGGTAGCCACCCCCGGCCCTGCCAGCGGGGCCAGGTACCCACCCCCGCCCCTGCTAGCGGGGGGGCCAGGTACCCACCCCCGGCCCTGCCAGCGGGGGGCCAGGTATCCACCCCCGGCCCTGCCAGCGGGGGGCCAGGTATCCACCCCCGGCCCTGCCAGCGGGGGGGGGGCCAGGTAGCCACCCCCGGCCCTGCCAGCGGGGCCAGGTACCCACCCCCGCCCCTGCCAGCGGGTCCCAGGTACCCACCCCCGGCCCTGCCAGCGGGGGGCCAGGTACCCACCCCCGGCCCTGCCAGCGGGGGGCCAGGTACCCACCCCCGGCCCTGCCAGCGGGGGGCCAGGTACCCACCCCCGGCCCTGCCAGCGGGGGGCCAGGTACCCACCCCCGCCCCTGCCAGCGGGGCCAGGTACCCACCCCCGGCCCTGCCAGCGGGGCCAGGTACCCACCCCCGGCCCTGCCAGCGGGCGGACCAGGTACCCACCCCCGCCCCTGCCAGCGGGGGGGCCAGGTACCCACCCCCGGCCCTGCCAGCGGGGGGGCCAGGTATCCACCCCCGGCCCTGCCAGCGGGGGACCCCGACGTCTGCCCCCCGCACCCCTGACCCAGCGGGGGACCCCGACGTCTGCCCCCCGCACCCCTGACCCAGCGGGGGACCCAGGTATCCACGCCCGGCCCAGTGGGGGACCCCGACATCCGCCCCCCGCAGCCCCGGCCCAGTGGGGGGCCCAGGTATCCACCCCCGGCCCAGCGGGGGGCCAGGTATCCACGCCCAGCCCAGCGGAGGGCCCCGACGTCCGCCCCCCACACGCCCGGCCCAGCGGGGGACCCAGGTATCCTCTCCAAGCCCAGCAAGGGACCCAGACATCTGGCCCCCACACCTCCAGCCCAATGGGGGACCCAGACGTCCGCCCCCCGCACCCCTGCCAGCGGGGAGCCCAGACGTCCGCCCCCCACACCTCCAGCCCAATGGGGTACCCAGGCGTTTGCCCCCCGCACCTCCGGCCCAGCGGGGGACCCAGGTATCCACTCCCAGCCCAGCAGGGGACCCAGACGTCCGTCCCCCGCACCCCTGGGCCAGCGGGGGCCCCGACGTCCGCCCCCCGCACCCTCAGCCCAGCGGGGGGCCCAGGTATCCATTCCCAGCCCAGCGGGGCACCCAGACGTCCGCCCCCTGCACCTCCGGCCCAGCGGGGGACCCAGACATCTGCCCCCCACACGCCCGGCCCAGCGGGGGACCCAGGTATCCACTCCCAGCCCAGCGGGGGACCCAGACCTCTGCCCCCCACACGCTCGGCCCAGCGGGGGATCCAGACGTCCGCCCCCCGCACCTCTGGCCCAGCGGGGGACCCAGACGTCCGCCCCCCACACGCCCGGCCCAGCGGGGGACCCAGGTATCCACTCCCAGCCCAGCGGGGGACCCAGACGTCCGCCCCCCACACCCCGGGCCCAGCGGGGGACCCAGGTATCCACTCCCAGCCCAGCAGGGGACCCAGACGTCTGCCCCCACACCCCTGGGCCAGCGGGGGACCCAGACGTCCGCCCCCCGCACCTCCGGCCCAGCGGGGGACCCAGGTATCCACTCCCAGCCCAGTGGGGGACCCAGACGTCCGCCCCCCACACGCTCGGCCCAGCGGGGGACCCAGACGTCCGCCCCCCGCACCTCCGGCCCAGCGGGGGACCCAGACGTCCGCCCCCCGCACCTCCGGCCCAGCGGGGGACCCAGACATCAGCCCCCCACACGCCCAGCCCAGCGGGGGACCCAGGTATCCACTCCCAGCCCAGCAGGGGACCCAGATGTCTGCCCCCCACACCCCTGGCCCAGCGGGGGACCCAGACGTCCGCCCCCCGCACCTCCGGCCCAGCAGGAGACCCAGGTATCCACTCCCAGCCCAGCGGGGGACCCAGACGTCTGCCCCCCACACGCTCGGCCCAGCGGGGGACCCAGACGTCCGCCCCCCACACGCTCGGCCCAGCGGGGGACCCAGACGTCCGCCCCCCACACCTCCGGCCCAGCGGGGGACCCAGACCTCTGCCCCCCGCACCTCCGGCCCAGCGGGGGACCCAGACGTCCGCCCCCCGCACCTCCGGCCCAGCGGGGGACCCAGACGTCCGCCCCCCGCACCTCCGGCCCAGCGGGGGACCCAGACGTCCGCCCCCCACACGCCCGGCCCAGCGGGGGACCCAGGTATCCACTCCCAGCCCAGCGGGGGACCCAGACCTCTGCCCCCCGCACCTCCGGCCCAGCGGGGGACCCAGACGTCCGCCCCCCGCACCTCCGGCCCAGCGGGGGACCCAGACGTCCGCCCCCCGCACCTCCGGCCCAGCGGGGGACCCAGACGTCCGCCCCCCGCACCTCCGGCCCAGCGGGGGACCCAGACATCAGCCCCCCACACGCCCGGCCCAGCGGGGGACCCAGGTATCCACTCCCAGCCCAGCGGGGGACCCAGACGTCCGCCCCCCACACGCTCGGCCCAGCGGGGGACCCAGACGTCCGCCCCCCGCACCTCCGGCCCAGCGGGGGACCCAGACGTCCGCCCCCCGCACCTCCGGCCCAGCGGGGGACCCAGACGTCAGCCCCCCACACGCCCGGCCCAGCGGGGGACCCAGGTATCCACTCCCAGCCCAGCGGGGGACCCAGACCTCTGCCCCCCACACGCTCGGCCCAGCGGGGGCCCCAGGCACCCCCCCCCCACACACACACTCCAGACCCAGCGGAGGCCCCAGGCGCACAATGAGCGGCTCCCTGTTGACGTTGTGTAGGTCCAGGGCTAGCAGGTAGTCCCGGGCGCCCAGGTAGAGCCGGGCCTGGTCCTGGTCAGGCAGCAGGATCCGATAGTCGCTGGTGTTGAAGGCGAAGGCGAGGGGCCGGGCTGAGCGGGTCTGCAGCAGCTCTGGGGGGGGGGGGAGATGGAGCTGGGGGACCCAGGCGTCCCGGCTCCCAGCCCCCCCCCCACGACTCCCAGAGGAGCCAGGAGCCCCCGCGGGGCAGCAGCTGGAGCGGCCCCTCCTTGCTCTGAGCGCAGGGGTATTTTGGGGGCACGGCAAAGCACAGAGCTAATCCCTGAAATCCCCCGGCCACATACCAGCCCCGTGCCAGGCTGCACTGCCAGCTTCCTACCTGCAGTGACCTTGGGCCAGTCACCCCCCAGCCCCCCACCCTGCCCAGCTCTGCCAGCCCAAGGGGTCACCTCCAGCAGGCTCGGCCTGAAACAATGGGGCCTGCCCCCTCCCTGCCCCTCTGCATTGCACGGCTGGCTGGCGTGTCGCACGGCTGGCTGGCGTGGCAGACCGGTCCCATGACACGTGCAGCACTGCGGTGGGGGGGGTTGGGGGACAGACGCCATGTAGAGGGGAGAAGGCAGTGGGGGGCATTGGGAGCCGCCAGGGAAGGGGCCCACGGGGAGCTAAGCCCTGCTCGGCATTCTGGGTATTTTAAGCTCCCTGCAACGGGAAACCAGATCCCGGAGTTCCCAGCATGGGGGGGGGCACTGCGGGCACCCCGGCTGCCACCCCCACGTGCCTGGCATGAGGCCTGGACCACACGTCTGCATGTGTGCTCGCACAACTACGCCTGTGCACCAGCGTCCTGGAGCACGCTTATTCCCATGCGTGTGTGAACCTGGACACAAGTCGGCATGACTGTGCACAGACCACACCTGGCTGTTTCTCGAAAGTGCCTATCACCGTTCACACACGCTTCGCACGCACCTGGCCGTTTCCCGAACGTGCCTATCACCGTTCACACACACTTTGCACGCACCTGGCCATTTTCTGAACATGCCTATCACCATTCACACACGCTTTGCACGCACCTGGCCATTTCACCATTCACACACACTTTGCACACACCTGGCCATTTCCCGAACGTGCCTATCACCATTCACACACGCTTTGCACACACCTGGCCATTTCCCAAACGTGCCTATCACCGTTCACACACGCTTCGCACACGCCTGGCCATTTTCCGAACATGCCTATCACCATTCACAGATGCTTTGCACGCACCTGGCCATTTCACCATTCACACACGCTTCGCACACGCCTGGCCGTTTCCCGAACGTGCCTATCACCATTCACACACGCTTTGCACGCACCTGGCCATTTCACCATTCACACACGCTTTGCACGCACCTGGCCATTTCACCATTCACACACGCTTTGCACACACCTGGCCATTTCCCAAACGTGCCTATCACCATTCACACACGCTTTGCACGCACCCGGCCATTTCCCGAACGTGCCTATCACTGTTCACACATGCTCTGCATGCGCCTGGCCATTTCCCGAACGTGCCTATCACCGTTCACACACGCTTTGCACGCACCCGGCCATTTCCCGAACGTGCCTATCACCATTCACACACGCTTTGCACGCACCCGGCCATTTCCCGAACATGCCTATCACTGTTCACACATGCTCTGCATGCGCCTGGCCATTTCCCGAACGTGCCCATCTCTGTGCACACACACCTGCCTGCAGCCCACATGTGCACAACTGCTGACTGGTAGCCTGGCCCCACAGTTCACTCCCTGCTACTGGGGGCCCTGCCCCTCCCTCACCTTTGTAGGACAGGTAGAGGCGGGGGCCCCTGGGGGGGCTGGGCCAGGTGCAGGGCAGGAGCAGCACCAGCAAGGTGACAGGGCCTGGGGGGGCCATGGTGGGGGCAGGCAGCACCTGAGAGAGAAGAGATAGACAGGAGGGGGGGGCGCTGGGCAGGGGGAACCCACACGGGGGCTGCCCCCGGAGCCCCCTGCTGCGGGAGGGACCGGGACTCCCCAGGTAAAGTGGCAGGACAAGGTGCCAGCTCCTCCCCCACACCCCAGCCCCTCGGGCAACCTGCAGCCCCACCCTCCAGGTGCAGCCAGGTGCACGCTGGGATGCACCCCCCCCAGCCTGCAGGGCAGGTGAGAGGATCTTTCACTTACTGTCCCAAAGCAGGGGGCTGCCCCTCAGCCCCGTAGGGGCTTGCACAGGGCTGCAGGTCGGGGGTGGGGAGCAGTGGCCGGGGGGGGCTGCAGGGCGGGGGGGCTGCAGGGTGGGGGTGGGGAGCAGTGGCCGGGGGGGGCTGCAGGGCGGGGGGGCACCGGCCGGGGGGGGCTGCAGGTCGGGGGTGGGGAGCAGTGGCCGGGGGGGGCTGCAGGGCGGGGGGGCACCGGCCGGGGGGGGCTGCAGGGCAGGGGTAGGGAGCAGTGGCCGGGGGGGGGGCTGCTGGTCGGGGGGGGGAAGCAGTGGCCGGGGGGGGCTGCAGGGCGGGGGTGGGGAGCAGTGGCCGGGGGGGGCTGCAGGGCGGGGGGGCAGCGGCCGGGGGGGGGCTGCAGGGCGGGGGTGGGGAGCAGTGGCCGGGGGGGGGGTTGCTGGTCGGGGGGGGAAGCAGTGGCCGGGGGTGGGGAGCAGTGGGCGGGGGGGGCTGCAGGGGGGGGCTGCAGGTCGGGGGGGGGAGCAGTGGCCGGGGGGGGCTGCAGGGCGGGGGGGCACCGGCCGGGGGGCTGCAGGTCGGGGGTGGGGAGCAGTGGCCGGGGGGGCTACAGGTCGGGGGGGGGAGCAGTGACCGGGAGGGGGGCTGCAGGGCGGGGGGGCACCGGCCAGGGGGGGCTGCAGGTCGGGGGTAGGGAGCAGTGGCCGGGGGGGGGGCACCGGCCGGGGGGGGGGGCACGGGCGAGTCCTTACCCGAGTCCGTCCCAGGCTCGCAGCCGCCTCTGTGCCAGGCTCGGCGTGTATGTGTGTGGGGGGGGGCTATAGGGAGACCCCGCCCCCCCGCTGGCAGGTTGCCAGGGTGGGAGGGGCCGATCCCCCGCCAATCCCTCGCGGCCCAACAGCTGAGGGGCCCCCCCGCCCCCGCGGTTAACCACTCCCGCCCCACTGCTGCCCCCTTGCCTGGCCAGGTCTGCAAGTGGGGGCCAGAGCTGCCTCCCCCAGGCCTAGGCCGGGAGGGAGAATGGGCTGGGAGAGGAGGTGTGGAGGGGGGGCTCCAGGGGGCAGGTCCCCCCCAGGAGGGGAGGTGTGGAGTGGGCTCCAGGGGGCAGGTCCCCCCCAGGAGGGGAGGGGGAGTGGGGGGGGTTCCAGGGGGCAGATCCCCCCCAGGAGGGGAGGTGTGGAGGGGGTTCCAGGGGGCAGGTGCCCCCCCAGGAGGGGAGGGGGAGGGTGGGGTGTTCCAGGGGGCAGGTCCTCCTGAGGAGGGGAGGTGTGTGGGGGTGTTCCAGGGGGCAGGTCCCCCCCAGGAGGGGAGGGGGAGTTCCAGGGGGCAGGTCCCCCCCCAGGAGGGGAGGGGGAGTTCCAGGGGGCAGGTCCCCCCCAGGAGGGGAGGGGGAGTGTGGGGGTTCCAGGGGGCAGGTCTGACAAGGGGAGGGAGGCCAAGGAGAGGAAGTGGGGAGCAGCAATGGCGAAGGGATCACATGGATGACTTGGGGAGCCCCCCCCCCTTAGGCACAGGTAGCTCACCCCACAGCAGTGCATGCTGGGAACCCTGGCATTTCTCCCCCCCTGCCCCCCCATCAATCCCCTGAAGCAGACTCTGAGCCTGCACACCAGTGTGAAAAGTGGGGGGTTGGGAGCCAGGCCTGAATTCTCTCCCCAGCTGTGTGTGGGGGGCGGGGGGGGGAGCCAGGACCAGCGCGGTCTAAAATTGTCCCTGGCCCCTTTGCTCACCCAGAGCTGGCCAGAGGGGGCCCAATGGCGGGCTCGAGGCGCCCCGGGGGGGAAGGGGAGGAGAAGACGGGGACAAGGAGGCGCCCCGGGGGGGAAGGGGAGGAGAAGACGGGGACAAGGAGGCGCCCCGGGGGGGAAGGGGAGGAGAAGACGGGGGACAAGGAGGCGCCCCGGGGGGGAAGGGGAAGACGGGGGACAAGGAGGCGCCCCGGGGGGGAAGGGGAAGACGGGGGACAAGGAGGCGCCCCGGGGGAAGGGGAAGACGGGGACAAGGAGGCGCCCGGGGGGAAGGGGAAGACGGGGACAAGGAGGCGCCCCGGGGGGGAAGGGGAAGACGGGGGACAAGGAGGCGCCCGGGGGGGGCGCAGCGCAGCAAGGAGGACGCGGGCAGGTGAAACGTCTCCGTATATTAAGTGCTTTGTTTCCCCCAGCCAGCAGGAGCCGCGGGCCGCGTACAGCCCCCCCACGTCAGTAGCATTGCACAGGGCAGCCCCGGGGGTCCAGTCAGCCCAGCACCTCGAGTCACAGCTCCGTCAGCATCCTTACAGAAGGCTAGCAAGGGGGCCAGCCCCCGCCCTGCCCCCCACCGCTGCGCAGCCAACAAGCAGAATCCCTCGCTACTCTGGGGGTGGGGAAGGGTTTTAAACACCCCTGTGGGGGGGAGCAGCATGCCTGGCCCCAGAGGCTGATGGGATTGCAATGGTGGGGCAGCCTGTGGGAAGCAGTGGGGCGCCCACAACTGAACCCCATTCATGGAATGAGAGACCCTGAGCTGCACAGAAAAGGCCACTGGGGGCAAAGCGCCCCGGCCACTGGGGGGGGGGGGGTATTTACCCAAAATGCCCCAGTGCCCTGGGCAGGCCCACAGCCCCCTGGCCAGCCCCCCAGCCAGCGCTGCCCCAGTGGTGAGGCTGGGCGCTGCGGGGCCCCAATAACTTCAGGGGAAAACTGCTCCAAGCCCCAGCCCCCCATGCCAGGGCACTGCCCGGCTCAGTCCCAGAGTCCAGCCCCAAAAGGGCGCCATGGGGCAGATCTGGGTCCGTCTTCGGCTGGCGGGATGGGGGGTTCATCCGTCGTCCTCCAGCGCTGAGTCCCGGCCACCTGGTGCCTCCGGCAGCTCCTCCGCCGCGCCGCCTGGGGGGCGACAGACGCAGCAGTGGCCCGACCCCCATTCCTCCAGCGCCCCACATTCTGCCAGCACCCCCGCTGCTGCCCCGCAGCGCCCCCCCTCCCATGATGTAGTGGGGGCCTGTACCCTCTTGTGGCCCTGGGCCCACTCCGGTTGGGCAGTCGGTGACCCCTACTGGCCTGTGTCTGAGCGCTGCCCAGCGGGGGGGTCCCTGGGGGCAGGCACGTAGGCCATAGCCTAGCCACTTCCCACCTGGCCAGGGGAAGGGGCGTACCTGGGGGGGTGAGTGGCCCGGGGCTGGAAGAGGGGGGCAGTCTGGGTTGGGCAAACATGGAGAAGGGACTAAATCGGGTCATGGGGGGTCAGGGGCCTGTAGACCCTGCCCCAAGGGGGCTAAGCTGCCGGCCCCCTACTCCGATGTCCCCATGGAGCCTGGGCCGCACTGTACCTCCGAGAAGCAATAAACCCTCCCTACTCTGCTGCCTGGCAGAGTCACAGCTGGCTGCGGACGGGGGTGCAGGGTCAGGGGTCCCCGACGCGCCATCACACCTCCCAGGGCGCCAGCACCCCTCGCCGACCCGCAGCGCCCCCCCATTCCGCCAGCGCCCCGCCGCCGACCCGCAGCCCCATGAGCCCAGCCCTGCAGCCCTACTCTGTGAGGTGGGGCTCGGGGTGGTTTCAGGGCCCTGGCGGGAACCCTCCAGAACTCACCTTCCTCCCAGTCCTCTTCCTCATCCACAATTTCCTGCACCTCCTCGTCCTCATCATCCACAATCACCACACAGTCATCCCCGTTCTCCGTCCCGCTGCGGGCAACACCGGCGTGAGGGGCAAGTGTGGGGCTCCCCCACCGACCGGGCCCCCGGGGCTCCCCCACTGCTCCTGGCACCAGCCTCCCTTGGGCTCTGAGCCCTGGGGCTCCCCACTGTGCTGCACACCCTGTTGAGCCATGTTCCCCTCGCCCTGCTCCGCCCAGCTCACCTGTCCTCCCCAGGGCCCCCGTTCTCGCCCATCCGGTAGTACTGCAGCGGGTTCGGCCACAGGTCCTCCTTGATGATCTGTGGGGATGCAGCACAGTTGGGGAGACGCTCGCGGGGGGCACAGCCCCAGAGGGCAGAGAGGGGCAGCGCGCCCTGGGCAGAGAGAGGGCGCCATGGGGGGTCAGGGTGGGGGGCAGCAGGCCAGGGGCAGAAAAAGGGGGGCCAGGCAGGGGCAGGGCAGAGAGAGCGGACCATGGGGGGGCAGGGCAAGGAGGGGGAGGGGAGCGGGGGCTAAGGCGGGGGCAGGGCAGAGAGAGTGTCACAGTGCGGTGGGGGTCCCCGCCCCTGCACCCCACCTGCAGCCAGAGGGGACTCTCTGCTGGCAGACAGAACAGAAGGTTTATTGGTGTAGCATCAGGTCGACCCAGGCAGGCAGCCTCATTCCTCCGGGGGGAAGGCCCCCCGGCCCCCTCACCCCCTTCCTGCTCTCCCCCTCCTCACTCCTCCTAGCCAGCCCAGACTGACCCTCCCCCCGCTCTTTGTGCCTGGCCGGGGGTTGTGATCTCGGTGTCTGGCCCAACACACACCTGGGGTGAGTAGCACTCAGCCTCTCCCCCCTGCAGAGAGTGCTGTGTGTGGGGGGAGGAAACATCGCCCCACCGTGGCACAGCGAGGAGGGCTCACCTCGGCAATGCGGTCCCCGGCCGGGAAGCTGTGGTCCCCAAACCAGGCGAAGAAGCTGCGGGCTGTCTCGGGGCTCTTGGTGCTGTGGGCCCGGGGATCCTGGCCCCGCCACCAGCGGATGGGGGTGGAGTGGGACACCAGCCTGCCTGGGGGCAGAGGTGGGGTGAGGGTGCGGCCACGGGCAGCTCCCCGGCACCCCCCACGCAGGCCTGTCCCGTACCGGAGGAGGCCGCCTGGAACTCCTTGACGATCACCTCGTTCTGGAAGTAGGGGTTCCCACAGAAGTAGAACTTGATCTTGCAGCCCGGCTTGGCGTGCGGGAGGTCCTCCACCTGCAGGAGAAGGGACCCAGGAGTCCGGGACAGGCCCCCCCAGTCCAGAGCGGGGGATGGACCCAGGCGCCCGGCCCCGCCCCCGATCTACACACACCCGCCCCCCCCCAGCCAGGGACGGACCCAGGCGCCCGGCCCCGCCCCTGATCTACACACACACACACCCACCCCACCCCCAGCCAGGGATGGACCCAGGCGCCCGGCCCCACCCCTGATCTACACACACCCGCCCCCCCCCCAGCCAGGGATGGACCCAGGCGCCCGGCCCCGCCCCTGATCTACACACACCCCCCCCCAGCCAGGGATGGACCCAGGCGCCCGGCCCCGCCCCTGATCTACACACACCCCCCCCCAGCCAGGGATGGACCCAGGCGCCCGGCCCCGCCCCTGATCTACACACACCCCCCCCCAGCCAGGGATGGACCCAGGCGCCCGGCCCCGCCCCTGATCTAACACCCCATGAACCCAGGCACCTGGCCCGCCCGCACCTGCAGGCTGGTCATGTAGCTCAGGGTGTCCTCGTCCCGGTCGCTGATCATGGCCGACAGCTGGGGATGGTTGAGAAACTGGCCAGCCCGAGTCAAGGAAAACACAGCAAGAGCTCGGATGCCTGGATACCCCCCACCCCCTCCTTGGGGGGAGCCCCCCGCCCTCCCGCCTGTTGGGGGGAGCACCCTCGTCCCGCCTGCCAGGGTACGGCGCTGACCCAGAACCCGGGGATGTTCTGGATGATGGCGTTGCGGCGCTCGAGGTGGGGCCGGCGCACTTGGCTGAACTTGGCCTTGAGGCAGCGGAAGGCGCGGCCGGCCTGCTCATTCACCGCCTCCAGCTCCAGCTGCACCGCCTCCAGCGCCTCCAGGTACTGCTCCGCCCTGGGGGCCAGCCGGGCCCCCTCTTCCTCCTCCTCCTCCTCCTCTTCCCCCACCGAGATGATGGAGCACTCCTCCTCTGCCCTCCTCTTCCTCCGACCCTCGGCAGCTTCCAGGCCACCCTGCTCTTCAGCCACTGGATCAAGCCTCCCTGTCTTTGCAGCGGCAGTGTCGAGGACCCCCGTCTCCTCACTGAGGGCAGTGTCAAGCCTCCCCGTCTTTGTGGCGGCGGTTTCCAGGACCCCCTTCTCCTCAGTGAGGGCGGTGTCTAGCCTCCCCGTCTTTGTGGCAGGGGTTTCCAGGGCCCCCTTCTCCTCAGTGAGGGCAGTGTCTAGCCTCCCTGTCTTTGTGGCAGGGGTTTCCAGGGCCCCCTTCTCCTCAGTGAGGGCGGTGTCTAGCCTCCCTGTCTTTGCGGCGGCGGTTTCCAGGACCCCCTTCTCCTCAGTGAGGGCGGTGTCTAGCCTCCCCGTCTTTGTGGCAGGGGTTTCCAGGGCCCCCTTCTCCTCAGTGAGGGCGGTGTCTAGCCTCCCTGTCTTTGCGGCGGCGGTTTCCAGGGCCCCCTTCTCCTCAGTGAGGGCGGTGTCAAGCCTCCCCGTCTTTGCGGCGGCGGTTTCCAGGACCCCCTTCTCCTCAGTGAGGGCGGTGTCAAGCCTCCCTGTCTTTGCGGTGGCGGTCTCCAGGGCCCCCTTCTCCTCAGTGAGGGCGGTGTCAAGCCTCCCCGTCTTTGCGGCGGCGGTTTCCAGGGCCCCCTTCTCCTCAGCTGCAGGAGTTTTGAGGCTTCCTCGCTCAGGGGCAGCTCTGGCAGCCCCCTGGGGGCTCCTCTCTCCTTCAGGGATTTCTTGGGCCCCAGTGGTGTCCAGGCTGCCCCCAGCGTGGGTGGTCGTTTCCAGACCCCCCTCGGCCGTGGGCGCCACCTGCCACCCGGCGGTTTCCAGGCCTCCCCAGGTCGTCAGCTGGGTCAGCGCCTGGGCGGCCTCGGTCTCCTTCAGCAGCGGGCCCGGGCGGCGGCGCTTGGCGGCCGGAGAGAGTGGTGGGGTCCGGGGGTCCCCCCCGTCCCCGCTCATGGTTCCGTCCGCTCAGGCCCACCCCTCTCGTTTTCAAACGGCCGCGGCGCGAGTGGAGCAACTGCCACCGCCAACTGCCAAACTCGAGCGCCTCGCGCGCCCCTCCCTCCCCCTCCGCTCGCGCGCCCCTCCCTCCCCCTCCGCTCGCGCGCCCCTTCCCGCGCTGATTGGCCAACGGCAGTGCGCCCCGCCAACGGCAGGGGGAGGGCCAAAGCCCTACGCCCCACGTGGGCATCGAACTGGCCGGCGATTGGCTAGCGGGGCCAGTAGTCCGCTGTGCTTCCGCCTCTGTCCCGCCCCCCACGTGGGGGAGCCGGACGCTGATAGGGCGGCTCTTGCTCAGCAACGGCCAATGGGCTGGAGGCGGAACCAGGCTCGGTTGATTCGCTCGCGTCAGGGAAGGAGGGAGGGGGCGCCTCAAAAGGAGACTGCGCGGAACGCATGCGCGTTGACAGGATCTTCCCCGGTACATGCGCAGTAAGGCCGCACGCGACGCATGCGCCCTGGGCAGTGCAGGGTACGCGCAAGCGCGCACCCGCCCACGACCGGAACAAATGCACGTGGCGCGCGATTGCACGTTGCACGGAGCTTCGGGAGCAACGGTGCCTTGCACACGAGGGTGCGTTGCAAGCACTGGTGTGTCGTATAATAGTGTGTCGCACAAGCCCGTGCCTAGCAAATGAGCACCTCGCAGATAATGGTGCATTGCACGAGTGTGCTGCAAGCACTGGTGTGTCGTATAATAGTGCGTCGCACAAGCCCGTGCCTAGCAAATGAGCACCTCGCAGATAATGGTGCATTGCACGAGTGTGCTGCAAGCACTGGTGTGTCGTATAATAGTGCATCGCACGAGCCCGTGCCTAGCAAATGAGCATCTCACAGATAATGGTGCATTGCACGAGTGTGCTGCAAGCACTGGTGCATTGCAGAAGCCTCTGCCCAGCGAACAAGAGAGCCTTATAAGTAAAGCTTCAGGGGGGGGGCCGAGTTCGTCTGTCGCTGGAGAGCCCTGAAGGACGAGGGATAGTGTGGCAGCACCTTGAGCCTAACGAAAAGTGCCACGGGCCCCGGCGCGGTCGGGTCCGGTGACGAAGTGGCTGGCGTGGAGGCGTGGGCAGGCCGGGGCGGGTGCCTGCGCGAGCGTGAGGGAGGCGGCTGCTGGACAGAATGTGTTCGAGGTTGGGGGTGTCTGTAGGCGAGGATGGGCCCGAGAGTGACGTCGGGGGCTCATTCACCTGCATGCACTGCTGCGCTCTGTGCCAGGCTCTGCAGGAAAGGACGGACGGACACAAATCAGATCTCCGAAAGGCCGCGCACAGAAGGTGGCTGGAGACACTTCACCCTGCCCGGGCGCGGGGTCGTGCATCTCCAAGTCACCACGTTGTCAGGCCAATTCCACAAGCCCAGTACGCAGCGACGGGCTGGAACGCTACATCATTTACAGGGTTGGGACCCATCACCCAGGTATGAATAGACATCACCTGGCTAGCACACGACCTTCC
This sequence comes from Pelochelys cantorii, assembly GCA_032595735.1. Classification (NCBI taxonomy): domain Eukaryota; kingdom Metazoa; phylum Chordata; order Testudines; family Trionychidae; genus Pelochelys; species Pelochelys cantorii. The sequence continues at coordinate 12,751,287 of CM064358.1, read as the reverse complement.
ACGTCCTCGTGGCTTCACCAGCCAACCAGCGGGTGCTTACAAACACTTGCACCTCCTCTGTCAGCTTCTTGTAACGCTCACGCTCACCATTTTTTCCCTTCCTTTCCCCCCTCCCATCTCCTCTTTAGTTTTGGATCTGGACTTTTAATACTTCATTCATCTGAAGAGGTGGGTCGTATCCTGTGACACGGGGGCGACTGCGTTGGGTCCTATAGTCCCTGTGTTCACTCCAAAGTGTATTCACTCAGTTGCCTTTGTTGTGCTCTGTGTGATCCTACTGTCCTGGGCTGCCCCTGAGTGACTCTGTGTGTGCCTCAGTTTCCCTGGGCCCTGCAGCGCACTCTGCATGAGGAGGAGGCCAGGCGCAACTCGCTGGGGAAGTATGTTCAGTCTCTCATGTCGTGAGCTGGGAGCGATGGAGCCCCACAACTAATGGTGCCCCCTGGACACTGGTGCCTTGCACACGAGAGTGCGCTGCGAACAATGGTGCATGGCACACGGCAGAGCAAAGACGAACAGTACTGCTCACAGCTGTGTGTGCTGGGTAACAAAAGGCACAACCATCCATTGGAGAGAGCACAAGGAAAGTTGGGGTTGGGGGGGCTTGCATGGGAGCTGCTGTATCTCTGAGTCCCCACTGAGTGGCACTGCAACCCCAAATCTGGGGGGAGCCATTTACAAAGGGTAGGGGAGGGCAGCCAGGGACAGGACTAACTCCTCTAGCAGGGCTGTTTCCTCCCTAAAACTCAGGGCCTGACCCCAGGCCCCTTTGCCCTCTCCACATTTCCACTCAGGCTGCTGTCAGAAGCAAGCGACTGCTTCACTCTGTCCCCCAGCTGCCCCGTCCCCGAGCCCTCCCTTCCACTTGGCACCGGACAAGCCCTCCCTGCGCGGCCTTCTGTGCGGCCGTACCCCTGCTGCCCCGCCCCAGAGGTGGCCGCATCTCGCTGCTAGGCATGGCCTCTTCATACGGCTGCTCCACCCCAGACGTGGCCGCATGGCTCCCCCCCTCGCCCCAGATCTTACCCTGCTGGCTGTTTTCGAAGAAAGGGAAATGTGTGACCTTTGAATCGAAATTTCGGGGGCAGGGTTGGCCCCAGAGACAGGAAACCAGCACACAGATGGATGTTTCGGTTCAGACGCCGGGGAGCCAGCGCCGCACCCCTGGCTGCGTCCGTGCTGTGCTCGCGTCACCCAGCTCCACAATGGCCACAGGTCGGGCATTGAACCCAGGCATCCCAGCCCCCCCTGCTCTAACCGCGACACCCCACTCTCCTCCCAGAGCCGGGAGAGAACCCAGGTGTCCGGGCAGGCTCTGTGCATCCATGGCTCCAAGAAAACACCTCTGGGCGGGCTTGTTCCATTCCGTTGGTTTTTATATAAAAAAGAAAAGAAACACGAACGGTCCCAGCTCCCCGAAAAAGGGGGGGGAGGGGCTGAACAAGAACCAAAGATCCAAGCAAACCCCCACGTTGGCCCCCGCTTCCCCTGCCCCCCCAAAGCCCTCCCTCCCTGACAGCGTAGTCCACCGCTGGGGGTCTGTGTGGGGCCATCCCAGCCCCTCCCCGAGCCCCACATTAGCGAGGGGACTTTAGTTCTGTACAAAAACATTGATTTTCTTCCTGTGTCTTTTTCTTCAATTTGTTTTCCTTGCCAAAAAAATCCCCCACCCCCAAAAAACCCCAAACAAAAGCAGCACGGGAAATGTTCTGCACCCCGCAGCTCCGCTGGGGCCCAGCCCATGGCTGGAAACGGAGGGCGAAGGTCCTCCCCTTCACCTGCCCGTTTTGGCAGGCCTGGCTCAGGCCCCCTGCTCTAACCGCTAGCCCCCACGCCCCTTGAAGAGCTGGGGCTGGAACCCAGATGTCCCCAGCCCCAGGTGCCGGATCCCAATCTCATTCTGTGGGCGTCAATCCGGAGTCACTCCACCCCCAGCCAGGAGCCTGGCCCCGTCACCTCCCGCCCTCCTGCGTACGCTCCTGTGGGGATGCGCACAGCTCTGGGGAGCAGCAAAGGGGCTGGCGAGCCAATGCGCTGCGTGGGTCCTCCTGCCACTCCCACATGCGGCGGTGCTCCTGCCTGGAGCTCTAGCACTCCGCCTGCTACCCCAGCACTGCTGCCCGTTACCGCAGGTGGTACCCCAGCATCGGTGCCTGGTGCTCTAGCAGACTGCCTGTCCCTCCGCCTGTTACCCCAGCACTGTTGCCCGTTACCGCAGGTGGTACCCCAGCGTCGGTGCCTGGTGCTCTAGCAGACTGCCTGTCCCTCCGCCTGCTACCCCAGCACTGCTGCCTGTTACCGGAGGTGGTACCCCAGCGTCGGTGCCTGGTGCTCTAGCAGACTGCCTGTCCCTCCGCCTGTTACCCCAGCACTGTTGCCCGTTACCGCAGGTGGTACCCCAGCGTCGGTGCCTGGTGCTCTAGCAGACTGCCTGTCCCTCCGCCTGTTACCCCAGCACTGCTGCCCGTTACCGCAGGTGGTACCCCAGCGTCGGTGCCTGGTGCTCTAGCAGACTGCCTGTCCCTCCGCCTGCTACCCCAGCACTGCTGCCCGTTACCGCAGGTGGTACCCCAGCGTCGGTGCCTGGTGCTCTAGCAGATTGCCTGTCCCTCCGCCTGTTACCCCAGCACTGCTGCCCGTTACCGCAGGTGGTACCCCAGCGTCGGTGCCTGGTGCTCTAGCAGACTGCCTGTCCCTCCGCCTGTTACCCCAGCACTGCTGCCCGTTACCGCAGGTGGTACCTCAGCGTCGGTGCCTGGTGCTCTAGCAGACTGCCTGTCCCTCCGCCTGTTACACCAGCACTGCTGCCCGTTACCGCAGGTGGTACCTCAGCGTCGGTGCCTGGTACTCTAGCAGACTGCCTGTCCCTCCGCCTGTTACCCCAGCACTGCTGCCTGTTACCGCAGGTGGTACCCCAGCATCGGTGCCTGGTGCTCTAGCAGACTGCCTGTCCCTCCGCCTGTTACCCCAGCACTGCTGCCCGTTAATGCAGGTGGTACCCGAGTGTCGGTGCCTGGTACTCCAGCACTGCTACCTGTTACTGCAGGTGGTAACCATGTGTCAGTACTCTAGCATTCTGCCTGTTATGCTGCCTGTTCCGGCACAGGGGACCCTCACCTCAGGGCGTGTGTTCCCCTACCTGCCACTCTCGCATGGCTGCAAGTTTCTGCAGCTGTTACTGAGGAACTGCTCCCTGTAACTCCCCACGTGGTTACTCCATCCATTCCTCTTGCATGAGTGCACGTTCCTCACCTCTCCCCTGGCAACTGCTCCAATGGTACCCTCGACTCCAGCCTCAGTGCGCAGCCTCGCACCCTCACTTTGGGGCCGACAGTCCAGCAACGCAGCCTCCACTCACGCATCACTGCCACGTCGCTGCCTGTTTCGTGAGGCCTGCCTCTTACTGCTCCTGTCACCCTGACATCGCTGCCTGTCACCAGCATTGCCACCCATCCTGCCGCCTGTCACCCTGACATCATTGCTCATCCTGCTGCCTGTCCCCCTGCCTGTCTCCCTGCTGTTGCCACCTGTCCCCCAGTGTTGCTGCCTGTCACCCCAGCATCACTGCCTGTCACCCCCAGAGTCACTGCCTGTCCTCCCAGCATCACCACCTGTCCTGCTGCATGTCCCACTTGGTGTTGCCCCCAGTCCCACCACCTGCCCCCACAGGATCACCGCCTGTCCCCCCAGCGTCACCACTTGTCCCACTACCTGTTCCCTCCAGCATTACCACCTGTCCTGATGCCTATCCTCCCCAGCGTCGCCCCCAGCGTTGCTGCCTGTCCCCCCAGTGTCATGCCTGTCCCACTGCCTGTCACCCCAGCATCACTGCTTGTCCCCCAGTGTCACCGCCTGTCCCACTGCCTGTCCCACTGCTTGTCCCCCAGTGTCACCGCCTGCCACCCCAGCGTAAACGCCTGTTCACCCCAGTGTCACCGCCTGTCCCCCCAGTGTCACCGCCTGTCCCACTGCCTGTCAGTCCAGTGTCACCGCCTGTCACCCCAGCATAAATGCCTGTTCACCCCAGTGTCTCCGCCTGTCACCCCAGTGTCATGCCTGTCCCACTGCCTGTCAGTCCAGTGTCACTGCCTGCCACCCCAGCATAAACGCCTGTTCACCCCAGTATCACCGCCTGTCACCCAGTGTCACGCCTGTGCCACCGCCTGTCACCCCAGCATCACTGGTTGTCCCCCAGTGTCACTGCCTGTCCCACTGCCTGTCACTCCAGTGTCACCGCCTGTCATCCCAGCATAAACACCTGTTCCCCCAGCATCACCGCCTGTCACCCCAGTGTCACACCTGTCCCACTGCCTGTCACCCCAGCATCACTGCTTGTCCCCCAGTGTCACCGCCTGTCCCCGTCTGTCACTCCAGCATCACCATCCGTCCTCCCGCCTGTCCCCCCCAGTGTCACCGCCTGTCCCACCACCTGTCACCCCAACGTCATCGCCTGCTAACCTGCCAGTCCCTGCAGCCTTTGGCCCTTACTCCCGCCCCCACTGGCATCTCAGCAGCTTCTTTCCCTCCCCCACTTCCCAGTTTCCACAGGAGCCCCTCCCTCCAGATCCCCGCGGAGTGCAGGGTGGGGACAGCCCCCCCCCCCGCATCCTGGTTGCATTGTTCCAGGATGACATGGTCTGGTGGGCTGCCATTGGCTGTCGCCATGGAGACCGGGGAGTGTCCCTGGTTACTGACTGACAGGAGGCAGTGTTGCTGGGCTGGACCCCTCCCCTGATCTCCCCATGACACCCCTGCTTCCCCCTTTTCCCATGCCCCCGTCATGGGGCAGGACCCTGGCAACCTCCCAACAGGCCTGGGTGTGCAGGCGGATTACCCCGCCCCACCTGCGGAGCGCCCGCCGGGGGGGCGAGATCGGAACCCTGCAACGGGGAGTGACTCGGGGTGACTGGAGCCCAGCCCGGCCCGGCCCGCCCCTCACATGACGCAGTAGGGCTCCCGTGGGAGGGGGGGCTCTGTCCTGAGGCAGGGCACGTGGGCCGCCAGCCCCTTCTTCAGCTCCTTGTTGAGCAGGAAGCAGACGATGGGGTTGACGGCGGCCTGGGCGAAGCTCAGCCAGACGGCGGTGGCCAGGTAGCGGGGCGGGATGCTGCAGGCCTTGACGAAGACCCGCCAGTAGCAGGCCACGATGTAGGGGGACCAGAGGAGGAGGAAGAGGACGGTGATGACGTAGAACATTTTCCCCAGCCGCTTCTCCGCCTTGAACTCCTCCACGCCCAGCAGGCGGCGGCTGGCGGCGTGGCCGTTCTGCCGCACGCCCAGCAGCGTGGGCGGCATGGGGCCCCGGCCGAAGCCGGCGATCCAATTGGCGGCCGCCTGGCCGGTGGCGCCCGGCCCGTGGAACGTCCAGTTCTGGCTGATGGCCGGCACCATCTGCACTGGCTTCATCTTGCGGTGCCGGTACTCGAAGCACAGCAGCTTGCCGTACACGGCGTGGGTGGCGCCCAGCAGCACGGCCAGCATGAGCATGAAGCCCAGCGTGTCGTTGGCCTTGACGTAGCGGTGCTCGAAGATGCACTGCTCCTCCTCCCGGATGAACTTGTAGGTGCCCACGTCGAAGACGGGCGGGAAGGCCATGGCCACCGAGAGGGTCCACACCATGCAGATGACGGCCACGCACGTCCACAGTGTCATGCGCTTGGCGTAGAAGCGGTGGTGGGCCACGGCCATGTACCGCGTCACGCTGATGCAGAAGAGCAGGAAGGCGGCGTGGAAGCAGAAGAGGACGGCCAGGAAGGCCACCACCTTGCAGCTGAGCGGGCTGTGCGTCCAGGCCGAGCCGTGGCGGATGGAGACCAGGACGAAGGGGAAGCAGACGGCCGCCCGCACCGCATCGGCCAGGCACAGGTCCAGCAGGAAGTAGTAGGGCGCCCGGTGCAGGCCGCGCTCCTTCAGCACCAGCAGGGCCAGTGCCAGATTCCCCGCCAGGCTCACGCAGATGATCAACCCCAGCAGCAGCAGCTTGGCGTAGGTGGAGGCCGCCGGGGGACCCGGCAGGCCCGGCTCATCCGCCTCGCTGGCATTAGCCATCTCCGCCCGGCGGGGCTGCTGGGGTTAGCGGGGACAGCCCATGGCCTCGGGCCAGCTGCGGGAGAGAGACGGGATCGTCGGGGGAGACTGGCCCTGCTGCCGTGCCCCCCGGCCCCCCTGCTCGGGGCTGGCTGCTGACTGCAAGCCCCCGCCTTGCCTGGGAATCGCAGGGCCCCATCTCCCGACCCCCACCCTGGGGCCCCCTGGAGGGGGCGGCACGGTCCTTGCGGCCACACGGAGGCCGATGCGGTTATGCCCGCTCGCTGTCACAGCCGCCCTCTTGCTCACACACATACACGGTCATGCCCACGCCATTCTGCCAACCGCCATGACACTGACACACACACACATTCATCCTGCCAATCGCCCTGACACTGTCACACTCACACCCAGTCATTCTGTCAACCGACCTGACACCGACACACTCACACATTCATCCTGTCAGCCGCCCTGACACTGTCACGCTCACATCCAGTCCTTCTGTCAACTGATCTGACGCTGACACACTCATGCACAGTCATCCTGTCAACCGCCCTGATGCTCACACACACACACACACACTAGTCCTGTCAACTGTCCTGATGCTGTCACACACACACACAGTCATTCTGTCAACCGCCATGACGCTGACACACACACACATTCGTCCTGCCAGTCGCCCTGACACTGTCACACTCACACCCAGTCATTCTGTCAACTGACCTGATGCCAACACACTCACACATTCGTCCTGTCAACCACCCTGACACTGTCACGCTCACATCCAGTCCTTCTGTCAACTGCCCTGATGCTGACATGCCCACATCCAGTCTTTCTGTCAATCGCCCTGATGCTGACACACACACACATTTGTCCTGTCAACCGCCCTGACACTGTCACGCTCACATCCAGTCCTTCTGTCAACTGATCTGACGCTGACAAGCTCATGCACAGTCATCCTGTCAACCGCCCTAATGCTGACACACACACACACACACACACACTAGTCCTGTCAACTGTCCTGATGCTGTCACACTCACATCCAGTCATCCTGTCAACCATGGTGATACTGTCACGCTAACACCCAGTTATTCTGTCAACCTCCCTGACGCTGACACACACACACATTCGTCCTGCCAGTCACCCTGACACTGTCACACTCACACCCAGTCATTCTGTCAACTGACCTGATGCCAACACACTCACACATTCGTCCTGCCAATCGCCCTGACACTGTCACGCTCACACCCAGTCCTTCTGTCAACTGCCCTGAGACTGACACACACACACACACACACACACACACACACTCATCCTGTCAACTGCAGTGATACTACCACGCTCACACCCAGTCATTCTGTAAACCGCCCTGATGCTGACACACTCACGCAGAGTCATCCTGTCAACTGCCCTGACACTGATATGCTCACATCCAGTCATTCTGTCAGCTGCTCTGATGCTGACATTCACGAGCAGTCATCCTGTCAACAGCCCTGACACTGTCATGCTCACACCTAGTCATTCTGTCAACTACCCTGACGCTTACACACGTATATTCATCCTGTCAACTGCCCTGATGCTGACACACTCACACACATTCATCCAGTCAACCGCCTTGACACTGTCATGGTCACACCCAGTCATTCTGTCAACTGCCCTGACACACTCACACACATTCCTCCTGTCAACTGCCCTGGTGCTGACATGCTCACACACATTTGTTGTGTCAATGTCCCTGATGCTGACATGCTCATGCACAGTCATTGTCACAACTGCACCAATGTGGACACACTCACACAGTCATCCCATCAACTGTCCTGACACTGACACGCTCATGCCCAGTTGGTGTCACACCCACGCACGCTGACACACCGACACCCAGCCGTTGTCACACCCGCACACATGGACGTACTCACTCCCCATCATCACAGCTCCACCAATGTGATCATGCTCATGCACAGTCGTCCTGTCAGCTGCCCTGCTGATGACATGTTCATGCACAGTTGTCACAGCAGCACATGCAGACACACTCTGCGCCAACGTGGTCACGCTCACGCACAGGCACCCTCCCAGCCGCTGGGCACTGACACAGTCGCCCAGTCCCATGTCCACTGACCCTCACAGGGAGATCCTCACAGACCTGCCGCCACACTCATGACCCCTCCGCCCCTGCGGACTGAGCCGCGCACAAGCGCCCGCTGAGCCCCGTCCGGTCACACTCTGCTGCCCTCACACCTTGGGGGGCTAAACAGTCCGGCCACCAGGCCCCTTCCGCCCACCCCCGGTGCTTTGAAAGGGTCCCTTGCACACGCTTGTGCACACAACCCCTGCCACGCCGGGCTCGGCCCTCTCAGCGGAGCCACAGGGCCACACCGGGCTGAGTCACGTGCGTACCCCCCGCCCAGAGCGGGGCTGACTCTGCTCTTGTGCAGCCACCACAAAGGAGAGCGACCCTGCCCCCCTGCTTAGGCCAGGGGAGTCACCCCGAGACCTGTGCCCCTGAGCACCAGTGTGGCCCCCTCGCTCGCTGGGCTCTGCTGCCACCTCCCAACTGCTCCCAGACAAAGGCTGCTCCCCCCAGTGCACGGGGCGCACGCCACGCGCACGGCCACAGCCCCACACAAAGCACCACAGGATGGGCACGCATGCACTGCTCACGCATGGTACGCTCGCACTGCTCACAGGGTACGCGCGCACTGCTCACACGGTACGCTCGCACTGCTCACAGGGTACGCTCGCACTGCTCACACGGTACGCTCGCACTGCTCACACGGTACGCGCACACACGCACTGCTCACATGGTACACACGCACTGCTCACACGGTACGCGCACACACGCACTGCTCACACGGTACACTCGCACTGCTCACACGGTACGCGCACACACACACTGCTCACACGGTACACACGCACTGCTCACATGGTACACTCGCACTGCTCACACGGTACGCGCACACACGCACTGCTCACACGGTACACACGCACTGCTCACATGGTACACTCGCACTGCTCACACTGTACGCGCACACACGCACTGCTCACACGCTACACACACACACGCACTGCTCACATGGTACACACGCACTGCTCACACGGTACACTCGCACTGCTCACACTGTACGCGCACACACGCACTGCTCACATGGTACACACGCACTGCTCACACGGTACACTCGCACTGCTCACACTGTACACGCACACACGCACTGCTCACACGGTACGCACGCACTGCTCACATGGTACACTCGCACTGCTCACACTGTACGCGCACACACGCACTGCTCACACTGTACACGCACACACGCACTGCTCACATGGTACACACGCACTGCTCACACGGTACACTCGCACTGCTCACACTGTACGCGCACACACGCACTGCTCACATGGTACACACGCACTGCTCACACGGTACACTCGCACTGCTCACACTGTACACGCACACACGCACTGCTCACATGGTACACACGCACTGCTCACATGGTACACTCGCACTGCTCACACGGTACGCGCACACACGCACTGCTCACATGGTACACACGCACTGCTCACACGGTACACTCGCACTGCTCACACTGTACGCGCACACACGCACTGCTCACACTGTACACGCACACACGCACTGCTCACACGGTACGCACGCACTGCTCACATGGTACACTCGCACTGCTCACACTGTACGCGCACACACGCACTGCTCACACGGTACACGCACACACGCACTGCTCACATGGTACACACGCACTGCTCACACGGTACACTCGCACTGCTCACACTGTACGCGCACACACGCACTGCTCACATGGTACACACGCACTGCTCACACGGTACACTCGCACTGCTCACACTGTACACGCACACACGCACTGCTCACATGGTACACACGCACTGCTCACATGGTACACTCGCACTGCTCACACGGTACGCGCACACACGCACTGCTCACATGGTACACACGCACTGCTCACACGGTACACTCGCACTGCTCACACTGTACGCGCACACACGCACTGCTCACACGGTACACGCACACACGCACTGCTCACATGGTACACTCGCACTGCTCACACGGTACGCGCACACACGCACTGCTCACATGGTACACACGCACTGCTCACAGTACACGCACACATGCACTGCTCACACGGTACACGTACACACGCACTGCTCACACATGGTACACACACACTGCTCACATAATACACGCACACACGCACACTGCTCACACGTGGTACACAAACACATGCACATTGCTCATACGTGGTACACGCACACTGCTCACACGGTACACACATACTCGCACTGCTCACACAGTACATGCACACTCGCACTGCTCACACGTGGTACATGCACACACGCACTGCTCACATGGTACACACTCACACTCACTGCTCACATATGGCATGCACTGCTCACACATGGTACACTCGCACTGCTCACACGGTACATGCACACTCGCACTGCTCACACAGTACATGTACACTTGCACTGCTCACATGGTACACGTACACACGCACTGCTCACACATGGTACACACACACTGCTCACATAGTACATGCACACACACACACTGCTCACACATGGTACATGCACACACACTGCTCACACATGGTACACAAACACATGCACATTGCTCATACGTGGTACATGCACACCGCTCACATGGTACACACATACTTGCACTGCTCACACGGTACATGCACACTTGCACTGCTCACATGGTACAAGTACACACGCACTGCTCACACATGGCACACACACACTGCTCACATAGTACATGCACACACGCACACTGCTCACACATGGTACACGCACACACACTGATCACACGTGGTACACAAACACATGCACATTGCTCATACGTGGTACACGCACACTGCTCACACGGTACACACATACTCGCACTGCTCACACAGTACATGCACACTCGCACTGCTCACACGTGGTACACGCACACACGCACTGCTCACATGGTACACACTCACACTCACTGCTCACATATGGCATGCACTGCTCACACATGGTACACTCGCACTGCTCACACGGTACACGCACACACGCACTGCTCACATGGTACACTCGCACTGCTCACACAGTACATGTACACTCGCACTGCTCACATTGTACACGTACACACGCACTACTCACACATGGTATACACACACTGCTCACATAGTACATGCACACACACACACTGCTCACACGGTACATGCACACACACTGCTCACACGTGGTACACAAACACATGCACATTGCTCATACGTGGTACATGCACACCGCTCACATGGTACACACATACTTGCACTGCTCACACGGTACATGCACACTCGCACTGCTCACACATGGTACACGCACACACGCACTGCTCACATGGTACACTCTCACACTCACATATGGCATGCACTGCTCACACATGGTACACTCGCACTGCTCACACAGTACATGCACACTCGCACTGCTCACACATGGTACACGCACACACGCACTGCTCACATGGTACACACTCACACTCACATATGGCATGCACTGCTCACACATGGTACACTCGCACGGCTCACATGGTACACGCACACACGCACTACTCACACATGGTACACGCACATGCACTGCTCACACGTGGTACACAAACACATGCACTGCTCACACATGGTACACTCGCACGGCTCACACGGTACACGCACACACGCACACTGGTCACACATGGCACGCACACACATGTACACCCCCCTTAGAATACATCTTCACACACATGGCAGTGCACAGCGTGGACACTCCCCACTGCACACCCAGACCCAGCCACACTGGCAGGGCGCAGGGACCCGGGAAGGGACACGCCCGCTCCCCAGGACTGAATGCCCCCAGCAGGCCGGGCCCCGGCTCGGGGGTGTGGGGGGACAGACACACCCCTCCAGTGCTGGGGCCGGAGGGGAGGGGAGGGTGGGGCGGGGGGCTGACGTGGGCTGCTGAGGGCCAGGGGACTGGAGTGGGGGCCTGGGGGTGCAGGGACCTGCAGGAGAGTGGGGGGCAGAGGGGACAGGTGGGTGGAGGGGTGTATAGGCCGGGGGGGGACTGGAAGCTTAGGGTCCGGGGGGGTCACAGGAGTGTGTGGAGGGGGGCCAGAGAGATGTATAGGCCCATGGGGGCAGGGTGGGGGGATCAGAGGGGGACGGGAGGGATGGGGGCAGAGGGTGGCATAGGCCCGTTGGGGGCTGTCGGGCGGAGGGCAGAGAGATGTAAAGGCCCGGGGGGCTAGAGGGCGGGGGAGGGGCGGAGGGATGGGGGGGTGTAAAGGCCCGGGGGGGCCGCAGAGGGGCCGGGAGCTATCCGGCCCGGCCCGGCCCGGCCCACCCCGCTCACCTCGGTGCCGCTGCTCCCCGCCGCGGGGCGAGCCCCCCAGCTCCCGAGCCGCTGGTGCGGGGAGAGGCCCTGCCCCCCTCAGCCCCTCCGGACGGCGGCGGGTCCCTGAGCCCCGGCGCCCCCCATTGCGCTGCCGGGGCTCGGCCCGACGCCTCCTTCCCGAGCGATCCGAGGCCGATCCGGAGCGACTCCGGATTCTCCGCCGCCCGATCGGAGCCGGGCGGCTAAACCCAGGCCGGGGCCGCCCCCCCGATGCCGGCTCGCCCCATCGGCCGGATCCGGACCCCGGCGGGGGGAGCAGGGCGCGGCGGCTCCGGAGTCACGCCGGGTTCCTGCCGGGAGCGGGGCTCGGACTCGGCTCCCCACAAAGGCGCCGGGAACCCACCGCCTTCCCGGCACCCCCGGCGGGAGCTGGGCGACGGGGGGCGGGATCTGGGGGGCGCAGATGGACGTGGGGGGCGGAGCCGAGGAGGGAGGGGGGAGAGATTCGGGCATCAAGGCAACATCTGGACCAGAGGGGGGGCCGGACGCCTGGTTCCCCCCCCTCCAGCGCTGCTGCCCCACAACTGCAGGGGAAGGGCGGCACCGAACCTCCAGAACCCCCTCGGCAGGCCCCGACCTCCGGGCAGGGAGTGGGGCAGCCCCTCGGCAGGGATTGGCTGGCTATGGGGCAGGGAATGGGGCAGGGGCGGGCTGGCTCGGGGGGGTGGGTAGGGAATGGGGCAGAGGCTGGCTGGCTCTGGGGGGCAGGGAATGGGGCAGAGGCTGGCTGGCTCCGGGGGGCAGGGAATGGGGCAGAGGCTGGCTGGCTATGGGGCTGGGGCGGGCTGGCTCCCGGGGGGGTGTAGGAAATGGGGCAGGGCCTCTCCCCTCTAGGGGGCACCGACTCCCTCTGGATCTGGGGCTCCAGGCCAGGCCAGGCCAGTCTGGCTTCTGGGATCCCCCCCAGCGTCACGAGGCCAGACCCCCCACAGCGCCACGAGGCCGGACCCCCCCACCCAGCACCATGAGGCCGGACCCCACCCCCCCAGCGCCACGAGGCCGGACCCCGCCCCCCAGTGCCACAAGGCCGGACCTCCCCAGCGCCACGAGGCTGGACCCCGCCAAGGGCCACGAGGCCGGAGCCCCCAGCGCCACAAGGCCCCCCAAACGGATGTCAAGGCAGTGGCTGGGAAGATTTTTATTTAGCGCTTCCAACAGCTCCGCGGAGTCACCGTGTTGGCCCCTCATTCAGGCCCCCCAGTGCCCCAGGCCAGCCTGAGACCCGCCTCTCCTGGAGACAGACAGCCCCCCAGCCAATCTCCTTCCTGGCCACCAGCGGCCCCTGGTTCGCAGCCGGAGCCCGGTGCCAGCTGGGCCGAGCAGCCCGTCCGTAAGCCTGGCCCCTGGCGCGGCGTGTGGAGCCTGGACCCCCGGGCGTGCAGTGGCCTCAGGGGTCCCATCCTTGGCTCCTCCACCGCAGCAGGGGCAGGGCCGGCTTCCTCCCTCCGTCCATCCGGAGTCACCCCCGACCGCAGCAGGGGCAGGGCCGGCTTCCTCCCTCCGTCCATCCGGAATCACCCCCGACCGCAGCAGGGGCAGGGCCGGCTTCCTCCCTCCGTCCATCCGGAGTCACCCCCGACTGCAGCAGGGGCAGGGCCGGCTTCCTCCCTCCGTCCATCCGGAGTCACCCCCGACCGCAGCAGGGGCAGGGCCGGCTTCCTCCCTCCGTCCATCCGGAGTCACCCCCGACTGCAGCAGGGGCAGGGCCGGCTTCCTCCCTCCGTCCATCCGGAATCACCCCCGACCGCAGCAGGGGCAGGGCCGGCTTCCTCCCTCCGTCCATCCGGAGTCACCCCCGACCGCAGCAGGGGCAGGGCCGGCTTCCTCCCTCCGTCCATCCGGAGTCACCCCCGACCGCAGCAGGGGCAGGGCCGGCTTCCTCCCTCCGTCCATCCGGAGTCACCCCCGACTGCAGCAGGGGCAGGGCCGGCTTCCTCCCTCCGTCCATCCGGAGTCACCCCCGACCGCAGCAGGGGCAGGGCCGGCTTGCGGACGGGTCGAACTGCAAGGGGCCGATTCTGCTGGGTGCTGGCTGCCCCCCATCCCGCCGAGCGCCTCACTGCTTCCCGGGGGCCTGGCAAGGTGGCTGCTTGGCCCTGCCCCGCCATGCTGGGCTCAGGGGCACATGGCAGGGAGGGCTGGGAGCCCCTGACAGCGGCCAAGCCGCCTCGGCAGGAGCCTCGCGCTGCGACCGACCAAGCTGGGGGCACGAACTGACCCTCCTCCGTAGCACCAACTCCTCACAGAGCCTGGGAGAAGCAAAGCGGGATGATGGGTCGCTGCGAGGGGGACCTGTGGGGCAGGGGGGAGAGCAGACGGCGGACTGGGAGCTCACTCCCGGCTCTGGGGCCACTGGGGGCAGAGCAGGGGCTGGAGCCAGGCCACGGGGTCCACCCGGCTCTGGGAAGGTAGCAGGGGCTAGTGGTGGGGGCAGGGGGCCGGAGCCGGGCCACAGGGTCCACCTGGCTCTGGGAAGGTAGCAGGGGCTAGTGGTGGGGGCAGGGGGCCGGAGCCGGGCCACAGGGTCCACCCGGCTCTGGGAAGGTAGCAGGGGCTAGTGGTGGGGGCAGGGGGCCAGAGCCGGGCCACAGGGTCCACCCGGCTCTGGAAGGGAGCAGGGGCTAGTGGTCGGGGCAGGGGCCCGGAGCCAGGCTACGGGGTCCACCCGGCTCTGGGAAGGGAGCAGGGGCTAGTGGTCGGGGCAGGGGCTGGAGCCAGGCTACGGGGTCCACCCGGCTCTGGGAAGGGAGCAGGGGCTAGTGGTCGGGACAGGGGCTGGAGCCAGGCTACGGGGTCCACCCAGCTCTGGAAGGGAGCAGGGGCTAGTGGTGGGGGCAGGGGGCTGGAGCCAGGCCACGGGGTCCACCCGGCTCTGGGAAGGTAGCAGGGGCTAGTGGTGGGGGCAGGGGGCCGGAGCCGGGCCACAGGGTCCACCCGGCTCTGGGAACGTAGCAGGGGCTAGTGGTGGGGGCAGGGGGCCGGAGCCGGGCCACAGGGTCCACCCGGCTCTGGAAGGGAGCAGGGGCTAGTGGTGGGGGCAGGGGGCTGGAGCCGGGCCACAGGGTCCACCCGGCTCTGGGAAGGGAGCAGGGGCTAGTGGTGGGGGCAGGGGGCCGGAGCCGGGCCACAGGGTCCACCCGGCTCTGGGAAGGGAGCAGGGGCTAGTGGTGGGGGCAGGGGCTGGAGCCAGGCCACAGGGTCCACCCGGCTCTGGGAACGTAGCAGGGGCTAGTGGTGGGGGCAGGGGGCCGGAGCCGGGCCACAGGGTCCACCCGGCTCTGGAAGGGAGCAGGGGCTAGTGGTGGGGGCAGGGGGCTGGAGCCGGGCCACAGGGTCCACCCGGCTCTGGGAAGGGAGCAGGGGCTAGTGGTCGGGGCAGGGGCTGGAGCCAGGCTACGGGGTCCACCCGGCTCTGGGAAGGTAGCAGGGGCTAGTGGTGGGGGCAGGGGGACGGAGCCGGGCCACAGGGTCCACCCGGCTCTGGGAAGGGAGCAGGGGCTAGTGGTGGGGGCCGGGGGCCGGAGCCGGGCCACAGGGTCCACCCAGCTCTGGGAAGGTAGCAGGGGCTAGTGGTGGGGGCAGGGGGCCGGAGCCGGGCCACAAGGTCCACCCGGCTCTGGGAAGGGAGCAGGGGCTAGTGGTGGGGGCAGGGGCTGGAGCCAGGCCACGGGGTCCACCCGGCTCTGGGAAGGTAGCAGGGGCTAGTGGTGGGGGCAGGGGGCCGGAGCCGGGCCACGGGGTCCACCCGGCTCTGGAAGGGAGCAGGGGCTAGTGGTCGGGGCAGGGGCTGGAGCCAGGCCACGGGGTCCACCCGGCTCTGGGAAGGTAGCAGGGGCTAGTGGTGGGGGCAGGGGGCCGGAGCCGGGCCACGGGGTCCACCCGGCTCTGGAAGGGAGCAGGGGCTAGTGGTGGGGGCAGGGGCTGGAGCCAGGCTACGGGGTCCACCCGGCTCTGGGAAGGTAGCAGGGGCTAGTGGTGGGGGCAGGGGGCCGGAGCCGGGCCACAGGGTCCACCCGGCTCTGGGAAGGTAGCAGGGGCTAGTGGTGGGGGCAGGGGGCCGGAGCCGGGCCACGGAGTCCACCCGGCTCTGGAAGGGAGCAGGGGCTAGTGGTCGGGGCAGGGGCTGGAGCCAGGCTACGGGGTCCACCCGGCTCTGGAAGGGAGCAGGGGCTAGTGGTCGGGGCAGGGGCTGGAGCCAGGCCACGGGGTCCACCCGGCTCTGGGAAGGTAGCAGGGGCTAGTGGTGGGGGCAGGGGGCCGGAGCCGGGCCACGGGGTCCACCCGGCTCTGGAAGGGAGCAGGGGCTAGTGGTCGGGGCAGGGGCTGGAGCCAGGCCACGGGGTCCACCCGGCTCTGGGAAGGTAGCAGGGGCTAGTGGTGGGGGCAGGGGGCCGGAGCCGGGCCACGGGGTCCACCCGGCTCTGGAAGGGAGCAGGGGCTAGTGGTCGGAGCCGGAGCCAGGCCGTGGGGTTCTAGGTTGCCGGCCGCCACGTGAGAACCATGTAGGGGGTGAGGGCTGCGGCCGGTAGGCCACCGCTGAGGACCACGGGCAGGACAATGACAAGGCCCAGCACAAGGAGGGACCGGGTCAGGGCCTACCCCAGCCGCGTGGGGCCACCAGGTGCCTCCTCCCGGGGCCGCTCTGGGCCTGCCCAGTGGCCACTGGTGCCCCCCAAGGCCCCGGGCCCTGCCCCACGGGTGCCGGCAGCCAGGCTGGGACCAGCGCGGCGCCGGGCGGCAGGAGCCCCTCCAGCAGCTCCGGGGGGCTGTCCCGGCCTGCGAGCCGGGCGCCCGGGCTGGCGTAGCGCAGGGCCATCTCCTCGGCCAGGCCGCTGTTGAGCGCCCGCTCCGGCCCGGCCCAGCGCCCCACCGGGTCCTGCTCGCTCAGGGCGGGCAGCGAGGCCGGGGGGGAGCCGGCCGCCTCTGTGCCCCCGGCCCCCCCCAACTCTTGTGCCTGCAGCCGGCTGAGGTGGGAGAGGTACAGCTGCTCCAGCTCCCAGTCCACAGCCTCCTCCTCCGCCCACCAGAGCCCAGCCGGCTCGGCGCAGGCCACAGGGCGCTCCCCAGCAGGCAGCTCCTCCGTCAGCTCCGGGACCTGCAGGAGAGGACAAGGCTGGGGGACGCTGGGGGTTGAGGCCCCGCTTGGCAGCTCCCCGAGGGGCTGGGGGTGTGGAGCTGGGTGGGACGTTGGGCCGGGGGTGCCTGGGGCCAGGGGGTGTGTGGAGCTGGGGGGCACATGGGGCTGGGGGGGACTTGAGGCTGGGCCGTGGGAGGCGCATGGGGCTGGGGGACATGGGGCTGGGGGGAGACATGGGGTTGGTGGACTTGGGGACGAGCCGTAGGGGGCTTGGGGACATGGGGCTGGGGGTGTGGAGCTGGGGGGGGACTTGAGGCCGGGCCGTGGGAGGCGCATGGGGCCAGGGGACGTGGGGCTGTGGAGCTGGGTGGGACGTGGGGCCAGGGGGCGCGTGGGGCTGGGCGGTGCGTGGAGCCAGGGGGCGCTGGGGGGCACATGGGGCCGGGGGACGTGTGGAGCTGGGGGGCGCGTGGGCGGTGGCCATGGGGCGGGGCTCTCCCCACACTTCCGACCTGTCCCGCGGGAGCTGAGGCCGATTCTCTTCGCGTCTCCCTCTCCGGTGTCCCTTCTGGAGACAGAGCCACAATAGTGTTCCCCGAATAATCGGCGGCACTGCTGGGGGGAAGCTCGCGGCGCTGGGAGAGACCGTCCGGCGGCACTGCTGGGGGGAAGCTCGCGGCGCTGGGAGAGACCGTCCGGCGGCACTGCTGGGGGAAGCTCGCGGCGCTGGGAGAGACCGTCCGGCGGCACTGCTGGGGGAAGCTCGCGGCGCTGGGAGAGACCGTCCGGCGGCACTGCTGGGGGAAGCTCGCGGCGCTGGGAGAGACCGTCCGGCGGCACTGCTGGGGGAAGCTCGCGGCGCTGGGAGAGACCGTCCGGCGGCACTGCTGGGGGAAGCTCGCGGCGCTGGGAGAGACCGTCCGGCGGCACTGCTGGGGGGAAGCTCGCGGTGCTGGGAGAGACCGTCCGGCGGCACTGCTGGGGGGAAGCTCGCGGTGCTGGGAGAGACCGTCCGGCGGCACTGCTGGGGGAAGCTCGCGGCGCTGGGACGGACCGTCCGGCGGCACTGCTGGGGGGAAGCTCGCGGCGCTGGGACGGACCGTCCGGCGGCACTGCTGGGGGGAAGCTCGCGGCGCTGGGAGAGACCGTCCGGCGGCACTGCTGGGGGGAAGCTCGCGGCGCTGGGAGAGACCGTCCGGCAGCACTGCTGGGGGAAGCTCGCGGCGCTGGGAGAGACCGTCCGGCGGCACTGCTGGGGGAAGCTCGCGGCGCTGGGACGGACCGTCCGGCGGCACTGCTGGGGGGAAGCTCGCGGCGCTGGGAGAGACCGTCCGGCGGCACTGCTGGGGGAAGCTCGCAGCGCTGGGAGAGACCGTCCGGCGGCACTGCTGGGGGGAAGCTCGCGGCGCTGGGAGAGACCGTCCGGCGGCACTGCTGGGGGAAGCTCGCGGCGCTGGGACGGACCGTCCGGCGGCACTGCTGGGGGAAGCTCGCGGCGCTGGGAGAGACCGTCCGGTGGCACTGCTGGGGGAAGCTCGCAGCACCTACCTTCTTTGCCCACTGGATTTGCTGTCTCGTCATCACTGGTCTCTGCATGGCCTGGCCTGTGGGGGGAGGGTCAGTCACTGCCTGGGGACAGGTGGGGCCTTGCAAAGAACCCAGCCCCCCTCTAACCACTGAACCAAACTCCCTTTGCAGAGCCCAGGGAACCCAGCTGTGCAGCCCCACTGTACTGGGCAGGGCAGTACCCAAGCTCAACTTCCAGCTCTGCCACCTGTGCCCAGTTCAGCTACACTCGCTGTGTGCCTCAGTTTCCCTTTGCTGCACGTGTCTAGGGTCCAGGTCTGGGCGGTGCCCAGCCCGACATGGCCCTGATCTCGGCCGGGTCTGGGCGGGGCCCGACAGGGCCGGGTCCAGGTCTCCCCATGACCAAGGCCCGGCGTGTCGGGGTCCCCCCGACCCTGCACCCCCGGAGCAGCCAGAACAGACTCTGCCAGCCAGTAGAACAGGGGGGCTTATTGCTCCTCTGGGACACAGCCCAGGACAGACGTGACATGGCTACAGGAGTCAGGGCCAGGCTGCCCCAGACCCCTTGGCTTAGGGGGTCCATCGCCCCCCACCCTCAGCACCCAGCTCAGTCTGTTCCCTTCACGTTTCCCAGCCAGGAACTGCCCCCCAGCCAGGTGCCGTCTCCCCCTCCCTCCCTTTGTCTCCCCCCCGGGAAGTGCCTTGTTATCTGCTCAGGCTGGGCCTGGGTGTCTGGGCCAATGCACATGTGGGGGAGTCAGTGGGAATCGCACAGCCCAGCGCAGGGGGACCCCGGGTCACAGAGCAGACACCCCCCCACTACGGCACAGGCAGACTCCTGGGTTCTCCTTCTGCTGGGGTTGGTGCTGGGGAGCCAGGCCCTGCCTTGTGGGGCCGCAAGGGGGTGGGAGCAGAGAAAGCGCCAAGCCGTCTGCCCTGGGCCCAGCCACCCCACAGACCAGGGCGGGGCTGGTCAAGCCAGAGTGGGGACCCCAGGCTACGTGGGGGGCAGCGGGGGTGGGGGGAGTTGGCCGGTCTGCCCGGGTGTCTGGCGCAGTGGGAAGCACCAGGGGTGCGCTGGGGGCTGTAGCTCAGGGAAAAGGAAACTCTGTGAGGCAACGGAGAAACCTTTCTACCAGGAGAGCACGCAGGCATCCAGGCTCCCAGCCCCCCCCCCGCTCTGACCACTAGACCCCACTCCCCTCCCCGAGCCTGGGATTGGACTCAGGGGCTGGGCTCCTACCCCCCGCCTCCCGCTCTGACCACTAGACCCCACTCCCCTCCCCGAGCCTGGGATTGGACTCAGGGGCCGGGCTCCTACCCCCCCCCGCTCTGACCACTAGACCCCACTCCCCTCCCCGAGCCTGGGATTGGACACAGGGGCTGGGCTCCTACCCCCCCCCGCTCTGACCACTAGACCCCACTCCCCTGCCCGAGCCTGGGATTGGACTCAGGCGTCCGGGCTCCTAGCCCCCCTCCCCCCCCCCGCTCTGACCACTAGACCCCACTCCCCTGCCCGAGCCTGGGATTGGACTCAGGCGTCCGGGCTCCTAGCCCCCCTCCCCCCCCCCCCGCTCTGACCACTAGACCCCACTCCCCTGCCCGAGCCTGGGATTGGACTCAGGGGCCGGGCTCCTACCCCCCCCCCGCTCTGACCACTAGACCCCACTCCCCTCCCCGAGCCTGGGACTGGACTCAGGGGCCGGGCTCCTACCCCCCCCCCCGCTCTGACCACTAGACCCCACTCCCCTGCCCGAGCTGGGATTGGACTCAGGGGCCGGGCTCCTACCCCCCCCCCCCCGCTCTGACCACTAGACCCCACTCCCCTCCCCGAGCCTGGGACTGGACTCAGGCGTCCGGGCTCCTAGCCCCCCTCCCCCCCCCCCGCTCTGACCACTAGACCCCACTCCCCTCCCCGAGCCTGGGATTGGACTCAGGGGCCGGGCTCCTACCCCCCGCCTCCCGCTCTGACCACTAGACCCCACTCCCCTCCCCGAGCCTGGGATTGGACTCAGGGGCCGGGCTCCTACCCCCCCCCCCGCTCTGACCACTAGACCCCACTCCCCTCCCCGAGCCTGGGATTGGACTCAGGGGCCGGGCTCCTACCCCCCGCCTCCCGCTCTGACCACTAGACCCCACTCCCCTCCCCGAGCCTGGGATTGGACTCAGGGGCTGGGCTCCTACCCCCCCCCCCCGCTCTGACCACTAGACCCCACTCCCCTGCCCGAGCCTGGGATTGGACTCAGGGGCCGGGCTCCTACCCCCCGCCTCCCGCTCTGACCACTAGACCCCACTCCCCTCCCCGAGCCTGGGATTGGACTCAGGGGCCGGGCTCCTACCCCCCGCCTCCCGCTCTGACCACTAGACCCCACTCCCCTCCCCGAGCCTGGGATTGGACTCAGGGGCTGGGCTCCTACCCCCCCCCCCGCTCTGACCACTAGACCCCACTCCCCTCCCCGAGCCTGGGATTGGACCTAGGGACCGGGCTCCTATCCCCCGCCTCCCGCTCTGACCACTAGACCCCACTCCCCTCCCCGAGCCTGGGATTGGACTCAGGGGCCGGGCTCCTACCCCCCCCCCCGCTCTGACCACTAGACCCCACTCCCCTGCCCGAGCCTGGGATTGGACTCAGGGGCCGGGCTCCTACCCCCCGCCTCCCGCTCTGACCACTAGACCCCACTCCCCTCCCCGAGCCTGGGATTGGACTCAGGGGCCGGGCTCCTGCCCCCCCCCCCCGCTCTGACCACTAGACCCCACTCCCCTCCCCGAGCCTGGGATTGGACTCAGGGGCCGGGCTCCTACCCCCCGCCTCCCGCTCTGACCACTAGACCCCACTCCCCTCCCCGAGCCTGGGATTGGACCTAGGGACCGGGCTCCCGGCTGACCGCTGTGTAACCCGGGGGGAACATTCCTGGTGCCCTCCCCAGATCTGAGCAAGCTGCAGAGAATAAAAGACTAAAAGTGCTCCCCGGCCTTGGCCCCCCGCACTCGGCTGCGCCCGCCGCTGCCAGCCCCCCAGGGGCACAAGGTCCTGCCCTCCCATCCCTCACTCCCCGCACGACAGATGGGCCCCGAGGCAGTGCCAGGGCTTGGACGCAGGCCTATGCCGGGGTCCCCCAGACCTCTAACTAAGCTCCAGGCCGGGGACCAGAAGCTCCCCCCCCCCCAACTTTCATTAGTGGAACGAGGAGGGGCTGGACTGCGGGGGCAGGAGAAACCAATCAGCTGCACAGGGCCCCAGGCCGGCTGTGCCGTAGTGGGGGGCTGTTACATTCACTCTTTGCTGTACTGGCCTGTGTGTGTACCTCAGCTCCCCCCCAGCACACTCTGCGCGGGGGGGGGGGCTGAGCAGGACTCACCCCAGGTGTGTGTGTGTGTGTGTGTGTGTGCCTCAGCTCCCCCCGAGCACTCTCTGTGCGGGGAGGGGGGGGAAGGCTGAGCGGGACTCACCCCAGGTGTGTGTGTGTGTGTGTGTGTGTGTGCCTCAGCTCCCCCCCAGCACACTCTGCGCGGGGGGGGGGGGCTGAGCAGGACTCACCCCAGGTGTGTGTGTGTGTGT
Source organism: Pelochelys cantorii (assembly GCA_032595735.1). Lineage (NCBI taxonomy): Eukaryota > Metazoa > Chordata > Testudines > Trionychidae > Pelochelys > Pelochelys cantorii. The sequence goes on along the minus strand of CM064358.1, from coordinate 12,728,698 downwards.
ACCTCAGCTCCCCCCCAGCACACTCTGCGTGGGGGGGGGGGCTGAGCAGGACTCACCCCAGTGTGTGTGTGTGTGTGTGTGCCTCAGCTCCCCCCCAGCACTCTCTGTGCGGGAGGGGGGGGAAGGCTGAGTGGGACTCACCCCAGGTGTGCGTGTGTGTGTGTGTGTGTGTGTGCCTCAGCTCCCCCCCAGCACTCTCTGTGCGGGGAGGCGGGGGGCTGAGCAGGACTCACCCCAGGTGTGTGTGTGTGTGCCTCAGCTCCCCCCCAGCACTCTCTGCGCGGGGGGGGAAGGCTGAGTGGGACTCACCCCAGGTGTGTGTGTGTGTGTGTGTGTGTGTGTGTGTGCCTCAGCTCCCCCCCAGCACTCTCTGTGCGGGGAGGCGGGGGCTGAGCAGGACTCACCCCAGGTGTGTGTGTGTGTGCCTCAGCTCCCCCCCAGCACTCTCTGCGCGGGGGGGGAAGGCTGAGTGGGACTCACCCCAGGTGTGTGTGTGTGTGTGTGTGTGTGTGTGTGCCTCAGCTCCCCCCCAGCACTCTCTGTGCGGGGAGGCGGGGGGCTGAGCAGGACTCACCCCAGGTGTGTGTGTGTGTGTGTGTGTGTGTGTGTGTGCCTCAGCTCCCCCCCAGCACTCTCTGCGCGGGGGGGGAAGGCTGAGTGGGACTCACCCCAGGTGTGTGTGTGTGTGTGTGTGTGTGTGTGTGTGCCTCAGCTCCCCCCCAGCACACTCTGCGCGGGGGGGGGAAGGCTGAGGGGACTCACCCCAGGTGTGTGTGTGTGTGTGTGTGTGTACCTCAGCTCCCCCCCAGCACACTCTGCGTGGGGGGGGGGCTGAGCAGGACTCACCCCAGGTGTGTGTGTGTGTGTGTGCCTCAGCTCCCCCCCAGCACTCTCTGTGCGGGGAGGGGGGGGAAGGCTGAGTGGGACTCACCCCAGGTGTGTGTGTGTGTGTATGTGTGTGTCTCAGCTCCCCCCCAGCACACTCTGCGTGGGGGGGGGCTGAGCAGGACTCACCCCAGGTGTGTGTGTGTGTGTGCGCCTCAGCTCCCCCCCAGCACTCTCTGCGCGGGGGGGGGGGGGCTGAGCAGGACTCACCCCAGGTGTGTGTGTGTGTGTGTGTGTGTGTGTGTCCTCAGCTCCCCCCCAGCACTCTCTGCGCGGGGAGGGGGGGGGGCTGAGCAGGACTCACCCCAGGTGTGTGTGTGTGTGTGTGTGTGTGCCTCAGCTCCCCCCCAGCACACTCTGCGCGGGGGGGGGGGCTGAGCAGGACTCACCCCAGTGTGTGTGTGTGTGTGTGTGTGTGTGTGTGTACCTCAGCTCCCCCCCAGCACACTCTGCGCGGGGGGGGGGGCTGAGCAGGACTCACCCCAGGTGTGTGTGTGTGTGTGTGTGTGTGTGTGTGTGCCTCAGCTCCCCCCCAGCACTCTCTGCGTGGGGGGGGGGCTGAGCAGGACTCACCCCAGGTGTGTGTGTGTGTGTGTGCCTCAGCTCCCCCCCAGCACTCTCTGTGCGTGGAGGGGGGGGAAGGCTGAGTGGGACTCACCCCAGGTGTGTGTGTGTGTGTTGTGTGCTCAGCTCCCCCCCAGCACACTCTGCGCGGGGGGGGGAGGCTGAGTGGGACTCACCCCAGGTGTGTGTGTGTGTGTGTGTGTGTGTGTGTGCCTCAGCTCCCCCCCAGCACTCTCTGCGCGGGGGGGGGGGCTGAGTGGGACTCACCCCAGGTGTGTGTGTGTGTGTGTGTGTGTGTGTGTGTGTGTGTACCTCAGCTCCCCCCCAGCACACTCTGCGCGGGGGGGGGGGGGCTGAGCAGGACTCACCCCAGGTGTGTGTGTGTGTGTGTGTGTGCCTCAGCTCCCCCCGAGCACTCTCTGCGCGGGGGGGGGAAGGCTGAGTGGGACTCACCCCAGGTGTGTGTGTGTGTGTGCCTCAACTCCCCCCCAGCACTCTCTGCGCGGGGGGGGGGAAGGCTGAGTGGGATTCACCCCAGGTGTGTGTGTGTGTGTGTGTGCCTCAGCTCCCCCCCAGCACTCTCTGCGCGGGGGGGGGGGAAGGCTGAGTGGGACTCACCCCAGGTGTGTGTGTGTGTGTGTGTGTGCCTCAGCTCCCCCCCAGCACTCTCTGCACGGGGGGGGGAGGCTGAGCAGGACTCACCCCAGGTGTGTGTTGGGCTGGACACTGGAGATCACAACCCCTGGCCAGGCACAAAGAGCAGGCGGGGGGGGCGCCCTGGCTGGGGGGAGGGTCAGTCTGGGCTGGCTAGGAGGAGTGAGGAGGGGGAGAGCAGGAAGGGGGTGAGGGGCCCGGGGGCCCTTCCCCCCAGAGGAATGAGGCTGCCTGCCCTGGGTCCCTGTGCCGACATGGATCCGATGCTGCGCCGTGTCCCTGGGACCCAAAAAACCTTCTGTTCCACCTGCCGCCGGAGAATCCCCTCTGGCTGCGGGTGGGGTGCAGGGGAGGGGCCCCCCCGAACACCGGGACGCCGGGCGCCTTCCCCCAGACCCCGGCTGAGATCAGGGCCCCATCAGCCCGGGTGCTGCCAGACCCCAGCCTAGTTCAGGGCCCGTTGGGCCAGGCGCCGCCCAGACACTGCCCGAGAACAGGGCCCTGTCACGCTGGGCTCTGGCCAGATCCTACCTGAGGCTGGGGTGCGCGGGCGCCCGTATTTAGCACTTTTATCCATCCATCTACCCACTTGAAATGAGATCTCTGAGCAAACCAGCCAACCGCAGAACGCTTGCTCTCCCCGCTTGTCTGGGCTGGAAATGAACTCTGCTTCCTGCCTGCTTTGGAAACCACTTTTTCTGCCCGAGTTTCAGAGAAAACACCCCGCTGAAGTGATTTTGCCTTCTCGCCGCAGCCCTCGGTTTCGGGTTCGGCAGAACAAGTAACTGGCTGCGCTGCCCTCCTCCATTTCCCCTGCAGCTTGTTTTGCACTGCGCAGAAGTGGCCCGCTGGCGTGAGATTTCACTGCGCCTGGACTGTCTTCCTCACCCCGCCTTGGGTAGTGGAGTTTAATGGCACGGGCCGAGGCCGGTCCAGGAGGCAGCTCTCGGTCCTACGAAGCCGGGCAGATTTGCACGGTAGGGGTCACTCTTGTCAGAGCACACATTAGTGAAAAGCAGGTGTGAAAATCCTTCATCATGACTGCGCCATGAAGGCTGGTTTGGGACCACTGCACACTCACTGTGCCCCAGTGCGAACATTCACATGACGGAGCTGGGCAAACTGGGATTTGGGAGTGTTTCACACCCACGTTTCTCTAGCGCAAATGGTGCACAAGGGACCAGGGTGAATGCTGGTTTGGGACCATTGCACTTTCTTTGCGCTAGTGCTAATGCATGCACCCGATCTGGCATGATTGCACACTTACTTTGCACAAGTGCTCAGACCATCAATGCTACCTCTCCGTGCCCACATTAACCCTTTCCCCTCTCACTTGCTGATCCTCTGTCGACAGTACGAACCCACAGCCATATCCTGGGACCTACAACATCTCCTCCCCCCGCTCTATGCCCTGGGGGGCAGGGACCATCTCAGGAGGGTAGGGCAAAGGCAGAGTAATTGAGAGCGGGGACTGGGCTGCCTTGCCATAGGGCCCATGTCCCCAGAAAGGGGAGGGATTCAGGGCTCAGAGTCACAAGGATCAGAAGATTCGGGGGTATCAGGTGACTTGGGGACTCAGAGTCACGGAGGGATGATCCGAGTCACCGGGTGATTATTGGGGGGGTTCACAGTCATGTGGATCAGGACATGGGGGCTCAGAGTCACGGGGGCAGGGAGACTCAGGGGCTCGGGTGATTCTGGGGGGGACGCTGAGTCACGGGGATGCGGGGACTCGAAGGGCTCAGAGACATGATGGGGCTTGGGGCAATTCGGGGGGGCTCTCTTAAGGGGGATTCTGTGGGAAGACTTTGGGGTCCCTGGGGATAGAGGAATGTAGGATTTTACCTCATCCCTCTCGGCCTCATACAGCTCTTCAGCTGGCGGCCCGCGCCGTCCCTGCCAGCAGCCCTGGCGCGTGCCAGGGGGGCACCAGGCCCTTCATCACCACGCTGTGGTTCTTGCCCTGGTTATTGGCCCAGTAGACGCCCTCATCGGTCTGGTACCGGATCACGAAATCCAGCCGAGCTTCCTCGTCTTCCTCCTCCTCCTCCTCCTGCTGCTCCTCCTCCTGGCTGGGCCCAAAGGGCAGGCTGAAGGCGAAGCGGTGGCTCCAGCCGCCGTCGGGTGAGCCCCCCGGCACGTAGCAGGCGGGGTGGTCGCGGTAGGTGCGCCAGCGGTCCCGGCTGGCCCGCACGTGCACGGCTTTGCTGTAGGCCACGTTCAGCACCCGCACGGTGCCCCGCAGAAGCCACAGCTCACCAGGGCCCGGCGCCAGCACCTCCTCCAGCTCCACCTTGGCCCGGCGCAGCCGCGCCAGCCGCTCCGGCTCGCCCTGCCCGAGTGGGGGCAGCACAAAGGCGGGGAGCAGGGAGGGGGCCGGCAGTGGCCGGCTGCTGGGGGGCAGCACCTCGGGGGGCAACTCGGGCGAGGGGGGCGGGCAGGGCTGGTAACGCCGCAGGCGGGTTAAGGGCAACCCCAGGGCGTCAGCAAACAGCACCCGGCGCACCCCCAGGGCCTGCTGGGAGAGCCCCCCTTCTCCGTGCCCCAGGGCCTGCTGGGAGAGCCCCCCTTCTCCGTGCCCCAGGGCCTGCTCAGAGAGCCCCCCTTCTCCGTGCCCCCAGGGCCTGCTGGGAGAGCCCCCCTTCTCCGTGCCCCAGGGCCTGCTGGGAGAGCCCCCCTTCTCCGTGCCCCAGGGCCTGCTCGGCGAGCCCCCCTTCTCCCGTGCCCCAGGGCCTGCTGGGAGAGCCCCCCCTTCTCCGTGCCCCAGGGCCTGCTGGGAGAGCCCCCCTTCTCCGTGCCCCAGGGCCTGCTCGGCGAGCCCCCCTTCTCCGTGCCCCAGGGCCTGCTCGGCGAGCCCCCCTTCTCCGTGCCCCATGGCCTGCTGGGAGAGCCCCCCTTCTCCGTGCCCCATGGCCTGCTGGGAGAGCCCCCCTTCTCCGTGCCCCAGGGCCTGCTGGGAGAGCCCCCCTTCTCCGTGCCCCAGGGCCTGCTCGGCGAGCCCCCCTTCTCCGTGCCCCAGGGCCTGCTCGGAGAGCCCCCCTTCTCCGTGCCCCAGGGCCTGCTGGGAGAGCCCCCCTTCTCCGTGCCCCAGGGCCTGCTCGGCGAGCCCCCCCTTCTCCGTGCCCCATGGCCTGCTGGGAGAGCCCCCCTTCTCCGTGCCCCCAGGGCCTGCTCGGAGAGCCCCCCTTCTCCGTGCCCCAGGGCCTGCTGGGAGAGCCCCCCTTCTCCGTGCCCCAGGGCCTGCTTGGAGAGCCCCCCTTCTCCGTGCCCCAGGACCTGCTGGGAGAGCCCCCCTTCTCCGTGCCCCACGGCCTGCTGGGAGAGCCCCCCTTCTCTGTGCCCCAGGGCCTGCTGGGAGTGTGGTTCCCCCAGGGCCTGCCGGGAGAGCCCCCCTTCTCCGTGCCCCAAGGCCTGCTGGGAGTGTGGTTCCCCCACGGCCTGCTGGGAGAGCCCCCCTTCTCTGGGCCCCAGGGCCTACCGGGAGAGCCCCCATCTCCGTGCCCCACGGCCTGCCGGGAGAGCCCCCATCTCCGTGCCCCAAGGCCTGCCGGGAGAGCCCCCCTTCTCCGTGCCCCAGCGCCTACCGGGAGAGCCCCCCTTCTCCGTGCCCCACGGCCTGCCGGGAGAGCCCCCCTTCTCCGTGCCCCAGGGCCTGCCGGGAGAGCCCCCCTTCTCCGTGCCCCAGGGCCTGCTGGGAGAGCCCCCCTTCTCCGTGCCCCAGGGCCTGCTCGGCGAGCCCCCCTTCTCCGTGCCCCAGGGCCTGCTGGGAGAGCCCCACTTCTCCGTGCCCCAGGGCCTGCTCGGAGAGCCCCCCTTCTCCGTGCCCCAGGGCCTGCTCGGCGAGCCCCCCTTCTCCGTGCCCCAGGGCCTGCTCGGAGAGCCCCGCTTCTCCGTGCCCCAGGGCCTGCTCGGCGAGCCCCCCTTCTCGGTGCCCCATGGCCTGCTGGGAGAGCCCCCCTTCTCCGTGCCCCATGGCCTGCTCGGAGAGCCCCGCTTCTCCGTGCCCCAGGGCCTGCTCGGCGAGCCCCCCTTCTCCGTGCCCCATGGCCTGCTCGGCGAGCCCCCCTTCTCCGTGCCCCATGGCCTGCTGGGAGAGCCCCCCTTCTCCGTGCCCCCAGGGCCTGCTCGGAGAGCCCCCCTTCTCCGTGCCCCAGGGCCTGCTGGGAGAGCCCCCCCTTCTCCGTGCCCCAGGGCCTGCTTGGAGAGCCCCCCTTCTCCGGGCCCCAGGGCCTGCTGGGAGAGCCCCCCTTCTCCGTGCCCCACGGCCTGCTGGGAGAGCCCCCCCTTCTCTGTGCCCCAGGGCCTGCTGGGAGTGTGGTTCCCCCAGGGCCTGCCGGGAGAGCCCCCCTTCTCCGTGCCCCAAGGCCTGCTGGGAGTGTGGTTCCCCAGGGCCTGCCAGGAGAGCCCCCCTTCTCTGGGCCCCAGGGCCTGCCGGGAGAGCCCCCATCTCCGTGCCCCACGGCCTGCCGGGAGAGCCCCCCATCTCCGTGCCCCAAGGCCTGCCGGGAGAGCCCCCCTTCTCCGTGCCCCAGCGCCTACCGGGAGAGCCACCCTTCTCCGTGCCCCAGGGCCTGCCGGGAGAGCCCCCCATCTCCGTGCCCCAGGGCCTGCCGGGAGAGCCCCCCTTCTCCGTGCCCCAGGGCCTGCCGGGAGAGCCCCCCATCTCCGTGCCCCAAGGCCTGCCGGGAGAGCCCCCCTTCTCCGTGCCCCAGGGCCTGCCGGGAGTGCCCCCCTTCTCCGTGCCCCAGGGCCTGCCGGGAGAGCCCCCCTTCTCCGTGCCCCAGGGCCTGCCGGGAGAGCCCCCCATCTCCGTGCCCCATGGCCTGCCGGGAGAGCCCCCCTTCTCCGTGCCCCATGGCCTGCCGGGAGAGCCCCCCTTCTCTGTGCCCCAGGGCCTGCTGGGAGAGCCCCCCCTTCTCCGTGCCCCAGGGCCTGCTTGGAGAGCCCCCCTTCTCCGTGCCCCAGGACCTGCTGGGAGAGCCCCCCTTCTCCGTGCCCCACGGCCTGCTGGGAGAGCCCCCCTTCTCTGTGCCCCAGGGCCTGCTGGGAGTGTGGTTCCCCCAGGGCCTGCCGGGAGAGCCCCCCTTCTCCGTGCCCCAAGGCCTGCTGGGAGTGTGGTTCCCCCAGGGCCTGCCAGGAGAGCCCCCCTTCTCTGGGCCCCAGGGCCTGCCGGGAGAGCCCCCATCTCCGTGCCCCACGGCCTGCCGGGAGAGCCCCCCATCTCCGTGCCCCAAGGCCTGCCGGGAGAGCCCCCCTTCTCCGTGCCCCAGCGCCTACCGGGAGAGCCACCCTTCTCCGTGCCCCAGGGCCTGCCGGGAGAGCCCCCCATCTCCGTGCCCCATGGGCCTGCCGGGAGAGCCCCCCTTCTCCGTGCCCCAGGGCCTGCCGGGAGAGCCCCCCATCTCCGTGCCCCAAGGCCTGCCGGGAGAGCCCCCCTTCTCCGTGCCCCAGGGCCTGCCGGGAGTGCCCCCCTTCTCCGTGCCCCAGGGCCTGCCGGGAGAGCCCCCCTTCTCCGTGCCCCAGGGCCTGCCGGGAGAGCCCCCCATCTCCGTGCCCCATGGCCTGCCGGGAGAGCCCCCCTTCTCCGTGCCCCATGGCCTGCCGGGAGAGCCCCCCTTCTCTGTGCCCCAGGGCCTGCTGGGAGTGTGGTTCCCCCAGGGCCTGCCGGGAGAGCCCCCCTTCTCCGTGCCCCAGGGCCTGCCGGGAGAGCCCCCCTTCTCCGTGCCCCCAGGGCCTGCCGGGAGAGCCCCCCTTCTCCGTGCCCCAGGGCCTGCTGGGAGAGCCCCCCCTTCTCCGTGCCCCAGGGCCTGCGCGGCGAGCCCCCCTTCTCCGTGCCCCCAGGGCCTGCCAGGAGAGCCCCCCATCTCCGTGCCCCAGGGCCTGCCGGGAGAGCCCCCCTTCTCCGTGCCCCAGGGCCTGCTGGGAGAGCCCCCCCTTCTCCGTGCCCCAGGGCCTGCGCGGCGAGCCCCCCTTCTCCGTGCCCCCAGGGCCTGCCAGGAGAGCTCCCCATCTCCGTGCCCCAGGGCCTGCCGGGAGAGCCCCCCTTCTCCGTGCCCCAGGGCCTGCTGGGAGTGTGGTTCCCCCAGGGCCTGCTGGGAGAGCCCCCCTTCTCCGTGCCCCAGGTCCTGCTGGGAGAGCCCCCCCTTCTCCGTGCCCCAGGGCCTGCGCGGCGAGCCCCCCTTCTCCGTGCCCCAAGGCCTGCTGGGAGAGCCCCCCATCTCCGTGCCCCAGGGCCTGCCGGGAGAGCCCCCCCTTCTCCGTGCCCCAGGGTCTGCGCGGCGAGCCCCCCTTCTCCGTGCCCCCAGGGCCTGCCAGGAGAGCCCCCCATCTCCGTGCCCCAGGGCCTGCCGGGAGAGCCCCCCATCTCCGTGCCCCAGGGCCTGCCGGGAGAGCCCCCCTTCTCCGTGCCCCAGGGCCTGCCGGGAGAGCCCCCCTTCTCCGTGCCCCATGGCCTGCCGGGAGAGCCCCCCTTCTCTGTGCCCCAGGGCCTGCTGGGAGTGTGGTTCCCCCAGGGCCTGCCGGGAGAGCCCCCCTTCTCCGTGCCCCCAGGGCCTGCCGGGAGAGCCCCCCCATCTTCGTGCCCCATGGCCTGCCGGGAGAGCCCCCCTTCTCCGTGCCCCAAGGCCTGCCGGGAGAGCCCCCCATCTCCGTGCCCCAGGGCCTGCTGGGAGAGCCCCCCTTCTCCGTGCCCCCAGGGCCTGCCAGGAGAGCCGCCCATCTCCGTGCCCCAGGGCCTGCTGGGAGAGCCCCCCTTCTCCGTGCCCCAGGGCCTGCGCGGCGAGCCCCCCTTCTCCGTGCCCCCAGGGCCTGCCAGGAGAGCCCCCCATCTCCGTGCCCCAGGGCCTGCTGGGAGAGCCCCCCATCTCCGTGCCCCAGGGCCTGCCGGGAGAGCCCCCCTTCTCCGTGCCCCAGGGCCTGCTGGGAGTGTGGTTCCCCCAGGGCCTGCCGGGAGAGCCCCCCTTCTCCGTGCCCCCAGGGCCTGCCGGGAGAGCCCCCCCATCTCCGTGCCCCATGGCCTGCCGGGAGAGCCCCCCTTCTCCGTGCCCCATGGCCTGCCGGGAGAGCCCCCCTTCTCTGTGCCCCAAGGCCTGCTGGGAGAGCCCCCCTTCTCCGTGCCCCCAGGGCCTGCTGGGAGAGCCCCCTTCTCAGTGCCCCAGGGCCTGCCGGGAGAGCCCCCCTTCTCCGTGCCCCCAGGGCCTGCCAGGAGAGCCCCCTATCTCCGTGCCCCATGGCCTGCCGGGAGAGCCCCCCTTCTCCGTGCCCCCAGGGCCTGCTGGGAGAGCCCCCCTTCTCCGTGCCCCCAGGGCCTGCTGGGAGAGCCCCCCCTTCTCCGTGCCCCCAGGGCCTGCCGGGAGAGCCCCCTATCTCCGTGCCCCATGGCCTGCCGGGAGAGCCCCCCTTCTCCGTGCCCCCAGGGCCTGCTGGGAGAGCCCCCCTTCTCCGTGCCCCAAGGCCTGCTGGGAGAGCCCCCCTTCTCCGTGCCCCAGGGCCTGCTGGGAGTGTGGTTCCCCCAGGGCCTGCCGGGAGAGCCCCCCTTCTCCGTGCCCCAGGGCCTGCTGGGAGAGCCCCCCTTCTCCGTGCCCCCAGGGCCTGCCAGGAGAGCCCCCTATCTCCGTGCCCCATGGCCTGCCGGGAGAGCCCCCCTTCTCCGTGCTCCAGGGCCTGCCGGGAGAGCCCCCCATGTCCGTGCCCCAAGGCCTGCTGGGAGAGCCCCCCTTCTCCGTGCCCCCAGGGCCTGCTGGGAGAGCCCCCCCTTCTCCGTGCCCCAAGGCCTGCTGGGAGAGCCCCCCTTCTCCGTGCCCCAAGGCCTGCCGGGAGAGCCCCCCCTTCTCCGTGCCCCAAGGCCTGCCGGGAGAGCCCCCCTTCTCCGTGCCCCAAGGCCTGCCGGGAGAGCCCCCCTTCTCCGTGCCCCCGGGGCCTGCTGGGAGAGCCCCCCTTCTCCGTGCCCCAGGGCCTGCCGGGAGAGCCCCCCTTCTCCGTGCCCCAAGGCCTGCCGGGAGAGCCCCCCTTCTCCGTGCCCCAAGGCCTGCCGGGAGAGCCCCCCTTCTCCGTGCCCCCAGGGCCTGCCGGGAGAGCCCCCCTTCTCCGTGCCCCAAGGCCTGCCGGGAGAGCCCCCCTTCTCCGTGCCCCATGGCCTGCCGGGAGAGCCCCCCTTCTCCGTGCTCCAGGGCCTGCCGGGAGAGCCCCCCATCTCCGTGCCCCAGGGCCTGCTCTGAGAGCCCCCCTTCTCCGTGCCCCATGGCCTGCTGGGAGAGTCCCCCTTTCTCTGTGCCCCAGGGCCTGCTGGGAGTGTGGTTCCCCCAGGGCCTGCCGGGAGAGCCCCCCATCTCCGTGCCCCAGGGCTTGCCCGGCGAGCCCCCCTTCTCCGTCCCCCCAGGGCCTGCCGGGAGAGCCCCCCTTCTCCGTGCCCCAAGGCCTGCTGGGAGTGTGGTTCCCCCAGGGCCTGCTGGGAGAGCCCCCCTTCTCCGTGCCCCAGGGCCTGCCCGGCGAGCCCCCCTTCTCCGTGCCCCCAGGGCCTGCTGGGAGAGCCCCCCCTTCTCTGTGCCCCAAGGCCTGCTGGGAGAGCCCCCCTTCTCCGTGCCCCAAGGCCTTCCGGGAGAGCCCCCCTTCTCCGTGCCCTCGGGGCCTGCCGGGAGAGCCCCCCTTCTCCGTGCCCCCGGGGCCTGCTGGGAGAGCCCCCCTTCTCCGTGCCCCAAGGCCTGCTGGGAGAGCCCCCCTTCTCCGTGCCCCACGGCCTGCTGGGAGAGCCCCCCTTCTCCGTGCCCCCAGAGCCTGCCGGGAGAGCCCCCCTTCTCCGTGCCCCCAGGGCCTGCCGGGAGAGCCCCCCTTCTCCGTGCCCCAGGGCCTGCCCGGTGAGCCCCCCTTCTCCGTGCCCCCAGGGCCTGCTGGGAGAGCCCCCCCTTCTCCGTGCCCCAAGGCCTGCTGGGAGAGCCCCCCTTCTCCGTGCCCCAAGGCCTGCCGGGAGAGCCCCCCTTCTCCGTGCCCCGGGCCTGCTGGGAGAGCCCCCCTTCTCCGTGCCCCACGGGCCTGCCGGGAGAGCCCCCCTTCTCCGTGCCCCAAGGCCTGCTAGGAGAGCCCCCCTTCTCCGTGCCCCCGGGGCCTGCTGGGAGAGCCCCCCTTCTCCGTGCCCCAAGGCCTGCCGGGAGAGCCCCCCTTCTCCGTGCCCCAGGGCCTGCTCGGCGAGCCCCCCTTCTCCGTGCCCCCGGGGCCTGCTGGGAGAGCCCCCCTTCTCCGTGCCCCAAGGCCTGCCGGGAGAGCCCCCCTTCTCCGTGCCCCAAGGCCTGCCGGGAGAGCCCCCCTTCTCCGTGCCCCAGGGCCTGCTCGGCGAGCCCCCCTTCTCCGTGCCCCCAGGGCCTGCCGGGAGTGCCCCCCTTCTCCGTGCCCCAGGGCATGCTGGAGAGCCCCCCTTCTCCGTGCCCCAAGGCCTGCCGGGAGAGCCCCCCTTCTCCGTGCCCCCAGGGCCTGCCGGGAGAGCCCCCCTTCTCCGTGCCCCAGGGCCTGCCGGGAGAGCCCCCCTTCTCCGTGCCCCCAGGGCCTGCCGGGAGTGCGGTTCCCCCAGGGCCCCCTGGGAGAGCCTCAGGGGGCTGGGCTGCGGGGCATGCTGGGAAGGGGCCCCGTGGCCATGGCCCGCAGGATGCGGGGAGGGGGCTGCCACGGGGCATGCTGGGGTCGGGGCGTCCCGGGCTCCCCTCGGCACCCGCGGGGGGGGCCGTCCAGGCCATGGCAGCTGCAGGGGGGGAGCCAGGCACGGTGGCAGCGGCGGCGGCGTGGGGGAGGGCCGGGGGGGTATCGTTCCCTGCCCCCCGCCCCTTCTTCGCCCCCCCGGCCCCCGCAGCGCCCCGCCCCCCCACAGTGCCCCTGGGCCTCCCAACCTCCCGCTCCTGCCCCCCCCCAGTGCCGCCCCAGCTCCCGCAATGCCCCACGCAGCCCCTCCGCCCCCCAGCGCCCCACCCCCCACAATACCCCCCGCGCCCCCACCCACCGCAATGCCCCCGGGCCTCCCAACCTCCCGCTCCTGCCCCCCTAGCGCCCCCACCCCTGCAGTCCCTCCCTCCCAAGCCCCCACCCCCCAGCTGCCCCTGGGTCAACACCCCCCCCCCGGACCCCACATTTTCTGGGTCTCCACCCCCCCCAGGCTCCTGCCCCACACACTCCCTGCCCCGGGGCCTAGGCCCCTGAGATCCCTGCACCCAAAGGCTCTCCCCGCTGCTGCCCCACAGCCAGGGGCGCCCGTGGCTGGAGCCCTGGGGTGGGGTCTCAGGGAGGGGCACTGCGAAGGGACGTTACAAAGACGGGGGCGTCTCTGCGTGGGAAAGAGGAGACGCGGGGTGGGAGCGGGGCCTGTGCAGTCATGACGTGTGCGGAGAAAGCGACTAAGGAAAAGTGATCGACTTGTTCCCACAATATAAGAACCAGGGGTCACCACAGGAAGTGAACAGGCAGCACGTTTAAAGCAAACCAAAGCAAGTTTTTCACGCAGCGCACCGTGAACCTGTGGAACTCCTCGCCAGAGGATGTTCAGAAGACCAAAACTGTAACAGGGTTCAAAAAAGAGCTAGATAGATTCATGGAGTTAGGTCCTGTGACGTGGTCGGGGGGGCTGTCTACTTTTGTAATCCTGTGTTCACTGTGGTGTTGCATTCACTGTTTGTCTTATGTGATCCTACTGTCCTATGTGGCTCTGTAGTGACGCTGTGTGTGTGTGTGTGTGTGTGTGTGTGTGTGTGCGCGTGCGCACACGCACGTGCTTGCGCCTCAGTTTCCCCAGGCCCTGCAGCAGTAGCTGCACGAGGAGGGGGAGGCTGGGTGACTCGCTGGGGAAGGATGTTCAGTCTCTCTCACGTGGGGGCCCAGGTGACAGCAGATAGCACCTTGGGCCTGGAAGGAGGAGGGTAGAGGAGGCAGGGCTGCCTGGGGCGAGTGAGCAGTGGCTGTGGGGGAGGCCGTCTCAGCTGGGCTAGGGGGAGCGAGGAGGTTTTAGACCAAGGAAGGGAGTGAAGCCCCTTCCCCCCGAGAGGAATAAGCTGCCTGCTCTCGGTGCCTGTGCTAGGCCGTGTCCCTAGGAACCAATAAACCTTCTGGTCCCCCGGCCGCCTGAGAGTCGCGTCTGGCTGCGGACTGGGGGCAGGGTCGGTCGGGGACCCCCTGACGCGCCATCACAGGTGCATCTGTGGCAATTAGCCAGGGTGGGTAGGGATGTGTCCCTGGCCTCTGTTTCCCTGGAGGTGGGCGACGGGAGGGATCACGTGAGGATTCCCTGTTCTGTTCCCTCCCTCTGGGGCCCCTGGCACTGGCCGCTGTCGGCCGACAGGGCCCTGGGCTGGATGGACCCTGGCTCTGACCCAGTATGGCCGCTCTGATGTAATCCCTCACCCCCCACAACCCATGGATTCTTCCCACGGCCCAGACAGGGAGTCGTGGTCTGGGCGGGGGGGGACGGCGAGGGAGTCGTGGCCCGGGCAGGGTGGGACGGTGCCGGCCCCGGCGAGGGAGTCGTGGCCCCGGCAGTGTGGGACTCTGCAGGCCCCGGCGAGGGAGTCGTGGCCCCGGCGGGGTGGGATGGCGCCAGCTCCGGCGAGGGAGTCGTGGCCCCGGCAGTGTGGGACTCTGCAGGCCCCGGCGAGGGAGTCGTGGCCCCGGGCAGGGTGGGACTCTGCAGGCCCCGGCGAGGGAGTCGTGGCCCCGGGCAGGGTGGGACTCTGCAGGCCCCGGCGAGGGAGTCGTGGCCCCGGCGGGGTGGGACAGCGCCAGCCCCGGCGAGGGAGTCGTGGCCCCGGCGGTGTGGGACAGCGCCGGCCCCGGCGAGGGAGTCGTGGCCCTGGGCGGGGTGAGACTCTGCAGGCCCCGGCGAGGGAGTCGTGGCCCCGGGCGGGGTGGGACTCTGCAGGCCCCGGCGAGGGAGTCGTGGCCCCGGCGGTGTGGGACGGCGCCGGCCCCGGCGAGGGAGTCGTGGCCCCGGGCGGGGTGGGACTCTGCAGGCCCCGGCGAGGGAGTCGTGGCCCCGGGCGGGGTGGGACTCTGCAGGCCCCGGCGAGGGAGTCGTGGCCCCAGCGGGGTGGGATGGCGCCAGCTCCAGCGAGGGAGTCATGGCCCAGGTGGTGTGGGACTCTGCAGGCCCCGGCGAGGGAGTCATGGCCCCGGGCAGGGTGGGACGGCGCCAGCCCCGGCGAGGGAGTCGTGGCCCGGGCGGGGTGGGATGGCGCCAGCCCCGGCGAGGGAGTCGTGGCCCCGGCAGTGTGGGACTCTGCAGGCCCCGGCGAGGGAGTCGTGGCCCCGGGCGGGGTGGGACGGCGCCAGCCCCGGTGAGGGAGTCGTGGCCGGGACGGTGTGGGACTCTGCAGGCCCCGGTGAGGGAGTCATGGCCCCGGCGGTGTGGGACTCTGCAGGCCCCAGCGAGGGAGTCATGGCCCCGGGCAGGGTGGGACGGCGCCAGCCCCGGCGAGGGAGTCGTGGCCCGGGCGGGGTGGGATGGCGCCAGCCCCGGCGAGGGAGTCGTGGCCCGGGTGGTGTGGGACTCTGCAGGCCCTGGCGAGGGAGTCGTGGACCCAGGCGGGGTGGGACGGCGCCAGCCCCGGCGAGGGAGTCGTGGCCCGGGTGGTGTGGGACTCTGCAGGCCCCGGCGAGGGAGTCGTGGCCCCGGGCGGAGTGGGACGGCGCCAGCTCCGGCGAGGGAGTCGTGGACCCAGGCGGGGTGGGACGGCGCCAGCCCCGGCGAGGGAGTCGTGGCCCGGGTGGTGTGGGACTCTGCAGGCCCCGGCGAGGGAATCGTGGACCCAGGCGGGGTGGGACGGCGCCAGCCCCGGCGAGGGAGTCGTGGCCCGGGTGGTGTGGGACTCTGCAGGCCCCGGCGAGGGAGTCGTGGCCCCGGGCGGGGTGGGACGGCGCCAGCTCCGGCGAGGGAGTCGTGGCCCGGGCGGTGTGGGACTCTGCAGGCCCCGGTGAGGGAGTCATGGCCCCGGCGGGGTGGGACTCTGCAGGCCCCGGCGAGGGAGTCGTGGCCCCGGGCGGGGTGGGACGGCGCCAGCCCCGGCGAGGGAGTCGTGGCCCGGGCGGGGTGGGATGGCGCCAGCCCCGGCGAGGGAGTCGTGGCCGGGGCAGTGTGGGACTCTGCAGGCCCTGGTGAGGGAGTCATGGCCCCGGCGGTGTGGGACGGCGCCGGCCCTGGCGAGGGAGTCGTGGCCCCGGGCAGGGTGGGACTCTGCAGGCCCCGGCGAGGGAGTCATGGCCCCGGGCGGTGTGGGACTCTGCAGGCCCCGGTGAGGGACTCGTGGTCCCGGGCGGGGTGGGACAGCGCCAGCCCCGGCGAGGGGGTCGTGGCCCCGGCGGGGTGGGATGGCGCGTGCCCCGGCGAGGGAGTCGTGGCCCCAGTGGGGTGGGGTGGCGCCGGCCCTGGTGAGGGAGTCGTGGCCTGGTCGGGGTGGAACGGTGCCAGAGAAGCGTGTGGGGGAGCCACCTGGTGAGTCTGCAGGCCCCGGCAGTGGACGTGGTGTGCCCCAGCCCCGGGGAGCTGTGTCCTGTCCCCAAGGCGCCCGGCAGGGCCAGGGCGGGGAGTGAGCTGGGTGGCCCCGGCGGGAGCTGCAGGAGGGGCCGTTCGTCCCGTCTCGGGGCAGCTTGCGGGTTGCTCTGTGGCGCGGTGAAAGTTGGCTGAGCCCCGACCCAACCCTGGAGTTCCCCTGAAAATTCCCCGCCCGTCTGGGGGGGGGCCTCGGGGCAGCAGAAGCCAGTGACACGGGGGGCAGGAGGTGGGTCCGGGGGGCGGAGGCTTTGACGTCATGGTGGGAGGAGGCTGGCCTGCCCATATAACCGGGGGACACGGGGGGGCCCAGAACCGTCTGAGACCTCCGGTGCCCCGAGCCAGGCCATGGGGCCGCCGGGGGGGCCAGGGTGGCTGGAGCCCTCCAAGGTGAGAGGGGGCTGGAGGGGGGCTACGCTTCTGCGGGGGGATCCAGGGTGAGGGGGATAGAGGGTTGTGGGGCCAGGTGTGCGAGTATGCACACACGCAGCGCTGCACAACCACACACACACACACACACACACACAGAGCGCTGCACAACTACACACACACAACACACAGCGCTGCACAACCACATGGTCACACACACACAGTGCTGCACAACCACACACACACACACACACAGAGCGCTGCACAACCACACGGTCACCCACACACACAGAGCGCTGCACAACTGCACACACAAACACACAGCGCTACACAACCATACGGTCACACACACACAGAGCACTGCACAACTACACACACAAACACACAGCACTGCACAACCACATGGTCTCACACACACACACAGCACTGCACAACCGCACACAGACACACAGCGCTGCACAAACACCCAGTGCACAACCACATAGACACACACAGCGCATGTGGCCACTCTGTGCAACACAACCAGATGAATATGTAGCACTGCACAACTGCAAGGACATGTACTGCACTGTGCGGTCACACAGAGACACTGCTGCACAACCACACACAGACATATAGTGCTACATAATAACATGGACACATACAGTGTTACAGTCGCACACTGAAACCTAGGGCACATCTAAACAGACCTACAGCACTGCACAAACACGCATAGTATTGCATGGTCACGCACGGAGACCTAAACAACCAAATGGACACACAGCGCTACACAATCTCACTGACACCTCTGCTTTACAGCCGCACACAATCTCACTGACACCCCCGCTGTACAGCCGCATGCACTCTGGTACACACTCGCTCTCAGACGCACACCTCTACAGTCACACTCAGAACAGCACTACCCAGAAACACAGCCTTCCCCACACACGCAATTTGAGGCCCAGAGGCCAGGGTTGGTGGCCAGCCCCATGCTTGACTGCGCCATCAACCGGTCCTTGCCCCAGCAAGCTGACAGACCAAGGCAGGGCTGTTTTCACAAGGAAACTGAGGCACGGAACAAGGGACATTCAACTCACAGCTGCTGGCTCCCCCCACCCCCAGCGCTTTGCCCACAGTCTACCTCCATGTCCTTCCTGGGAGCCAGCTGGGGACTCTCCCCGGCTCTGGGCGGGCAGTGTGGCCTGCTGGTTAGAGCGGGGGGGGGGCCAGGACGCCTGGGTTCTCCCCCGGCTCTGGGCGGGCAGTGTGGCCTGCTGGTAAGAGCGGGGGGGCCAGGACGCCTGGGTTCTCCCCCGGCTCTGGGCGGGCAGTGTGGCCTGCTGGTTAGAGCGGGGGGGCCAGGACGCCTGGGTTCTCCCCCGGCTCTGGGCGGGCAGTGTGGCCTGCTGGTTAGAGCGGGGGGGGCCAGGACGCCTGGGTTCTCCCCCGGCTCTGGGCGGGCAGTGTGGCCTGCTGGTTAGAGCGGGGGGGGCCAGGACGCCTGGGTTCTCCCCCGGCTCTGGGCGGGCAGTGTGGCCTGCTGGTTAGAGCGGGGGGGCCAGGACGCCTGGGTTCTCCCCCGGCTCTGGGCGGGCAGTGTGGCCTGCTGGTTAGAGCGGGGGGGGCCAGGACGCCTGGGTTCTCCCCCGGCTCTGGGCGGGCAGTGTGGCCTGCTGGTTAGAGCGAGGGGGGCCAGGACGCCTGGGTTCTCCCCCGGCTCTGGGCGGGCAGTGTGGCCTGCTGGTTAGAGCGAGGGGGGCCAGGACGCCTGGGTTCTCCCCCGGCTCTGGGCGGGCAGTGTGGCCTGCTGGTTAGAGCGAGGGGGGGGCCAGGACGCCTGGGTTCTCCCCCGGCTCTGGGCGGGCAGTGTGGCCTGCTGGTTAGAGCGAGGGGGGGGCCAGGACGCCTGGGTTCTCCCCCGGCTCTGGGCGGGCAGTGTGGCCTGCTGGTTAGAGCGAGGGGGGGGCCAGGACGCCTGGGTTCTCCCCCGGCTCTGGGCGGGCAGTGTGGCCTGCTGGTTAGAGCGGGGGGGGCCAGGACGCCTGGGTTCTCCCCCGGCTCTGGGCGGGCAGTGTGGCCTGCTGGTTAGAGCGGGGGGGGGGCCAGGACGCCTGGGTTCTCCCCCGGCTCTGGGCGGGCAGTGTGGCCTGCTGGTTAGAGCGGGGGGGGCCAGGACGCCTGGGTTCTCCCCCGGCTCTGGGCGGGCAGTGTGGCCTGCTGGTTAGAGCGGGGGGGGGCCAGGACGCCTGGGTTCTCCCCCGGCTCTGGGCGGGCAGTGTGGCCTGCTGGTTAGAGCGGGGGGGCCAGGACGCCTGGGTTCTCCCCCGGCTCTGGGCGGGCAGTATGGCCTGCTGGTTAGAGCGGGGGGGGCCAGGACGCCTGGGTTCTCCCCCGGCTCTGGGCGGGCAGTGTGGCCTGCTGGTTAGAGCGGGGGGGGCCAGGACGCCTGGGTTCTCCCCCGGCTCTGGGCGGGCAGTGTGGCCTGCTGGTTAGAGCGGGGGGGGGCCAGGACGCCTGGGTTCTCCCCCGGCTCTGGGCGGGCAGTGTGGCCTGCTGGTTAGAGCGGGGGGGGGCCAGGACGCCTGGGTTCTCCCCCGGCTCTGGGCGGGCAGTGTGGCCTGCTGGTTAGAGCGGGGGGGGGCCAGGACGCCTGGGTTCTCCCATGGCTTGCACACACCAGGCCTGCCTGCTCCTCGCCCTGCTTGCAGCGCCTCATGCTCCGAGGAAGGCCGGTGAGCTGTTTCCTCTGGGCTGGCTTCCCTCCGGCAGGGCGTGTGCACGAGGGCAGGCAGGCACGCGCGTGTCTCTCGTGCGCTGTGGTTTCTTCCCCTCGCACACTGAGAGTTTGTGGTGGTTTCTCGTTGCTCCAAACCCTCGGGGGCCGGGTCGCCGAAAACCCCGGCCGCGCAGATGGGTATTTTCGAGTTGCAAACCCCCAAAGGGCACAGCTCACTGCTTCCACTGAGTCACCGGCAGGCAGCGCCCTCCGGGCGCTCGGCCGCGCCAGGCGCTGCTCCTATAAGTACCCGGGCGGGCACCTTTCGCACCGGCTGCCCCGCTGGCCCAGATACCGAAGCCTGCCGTGCGGTGAGTGGGGAGGCCGGGCTGGGGCAGGTCGGGGGGCGCCCCGGCGGGGCAGAGATCAATGCAGGCCCCGCGGGGACTCGGGAAGTCAGTCGGCTGCGAGTGCAGGTGTCGGGCTGTTTACACGTACGCCCCTGGCTCAATCTGGAGTCACCCCCGACTGCAGCGGAGAGAGAGCTGGGTTCCGCGCTCCGCTCCCCTGCAGGGAATCTGGTCACTCCTGATTGCACTGGGGGCCCTGCTCTGCGCTGCCCCGGGCCCATCCAGCCAAATCCAGGAGGACTTTCAGAAAGAGACTCGCCCGCAAACCCAGCCCCAGCCTCCCCGGCTGTCGAGGGCACGCTCCCTGCGCCCAGCCCGTGTGGCCGGGAGCCAGGCTGAGCCAATTCACCTCCTCTTCCTAACTGGGGAGTGGCCTGCAGGGGCCAGGAAGCGCCCGAGGCAGAACGTGGGAGCCGGAGCCGGAGCCGGAGCCGGAGCGCCTGGCTGGATGCGGCGGGAAGAGAGCAGCCAACGTGGGGTCTCTGGGGGCCAGGAGCGGAGGGCGTCTGTCTCCCCAGGGTGGCATTTCTGGGCCTAGTGCAGTTTGACCTTTGTGGGGGAGCAGATATTTGGCCTCCCGAGACCCGGGGGAGCGGGAGGGGGCTTAGGGTCCCCAGGCTGCCCCCCCAAGCTCTGCGCCTGCTGAGCCTGGGGGCCACCCCAGAGTTAACCCGGCAGGTGACGTGTCCCATGCCGCTGACGTGGCCGGGTTCCGTGACGTCCGGGAAGCGGGGGCCGTGGCGAGGAATCGGGGGGGGGGAGGAGAGCAGGACGTGACCCCGATTCTCGGAACCCAGCCCCCGCCCCCTCTGCCGGGAAGCGGCTCGGAACAGTCCCTGCCCTTGGGGGGAGCGGAGTTCAGGGGTTAAAGCGGGCGGGGGCTGGGAGCCAGGACACCTGAGCTCTCTCCTGGCTGGGGCGATGGGGTGTGGTGATGTGGGGCAGCAGGGGCTGGGGGACATAGTTGCGGGTCAGGCAGTGGGGGGAAGGTGGGCCGGGAGTTGCACCCCCAGGAGCTGGGGGTCTGCTCTCACCAGCCCAGGGCTGCCCATGCAGCTGTGTGTCTGGGCGTGTGCACAGTAACACGGGAGCGGGCCCCACAGCATGGAGGCCACGCTCGTGCGAGGGGTTTGCGCACGGGCCGTGCGACCTGGCGTCCCGGCGTCCCAGAAGCTGGAGCTGAGGCGCCCAGGCAGCCGGGCAGGCCGCCAGCGCGTTGGGGAGCGGCCGCAGGGCTGGGGCGGCGGCTGGTCCCCGTTAGCGGGCGCTGCGTCCAGGTCGGGCCCCGCTACGGAAGGGCCGTAGGCGCAGGGAGAGGGGCCCGCGGGGCCGCCTGACTGAGCGGAGGCTGCAGGCGGCGGAGGGCCGGGGGCTGGCTCGGGCTGCCGGAGAGCAGAGCGAGGGGGCGGAGGGTTCCCGACAGGCTGGGCTCAGGGGTGGGGAGCGAGGGGCTCCCCTTGCCCTGGGGGCTCGGCTGGAGATGGGGACAAATGGGTCCCCGGGGGCTGGACTCTCCGTCCCTAGAGGGTTCGAGGCCCGGCTGAGCTGGGCCCGGGCCTGGTGCCTCCTGAGGGCCCTGCCTGCCCTGTGGCTCTGGGACTCAGCCTGTGGATCATGTCGGCTCACACGTGGCACAAGGCCGCAGGGCCTCTTCTACCCCAGGCCATGGTGGGGGCAAAGCCATGGCTCCCACATGGCCACGTGCGTCCCCCGGGCGTCCCTCTGTCCACCGTCCCAGCCCCCTCTGTCTGTCTCTGCTAGGAACATCAGAGCCGCCAGACGGGGTCAGAGCAAGGGTCCATCCAGCCCAGGGTCCCTGTGCCCCAGCGGGAGGGAAGAGACCAGGGAATTCTCACGTGATCCCTCCCCCGTCACTCCAGGGAGATCGCCATTGATAGACCTAACCCCGTGGATCTCGCTAGCTCTTTTTAAAACCCTGTTATAGTTCTAGCCTTCACCGCGTCCTCTGGCGAGGAGTTCCACAGGTTGACTGTGTGCTGAGTGAAGAAAAACGTCCTTTGGTTTTAAACCTGCTGCCTATTCATTTCGTGTGGTGGCCCCTAGTTCTTATGTTGTGGGAACAAGTCGAT
Source organism: Pelochelys cantorii (assembly GCA_032595735.1). Lineage (NCBI taxonomy): Eukaryota > Metazoa > Chordata > Testudines > Trionychidae > Pelochelys > Pelochelys cantorii. Next base: position 12,707,518 of record CM064358.1, on the reverse strand, counting down.
CACTTTTCCTTATTCGCTTTCTCCGCACCCGTCATGATTTCATAGACCTGTGTCACAGCCCCCTTAGTCTCCTCTTTTCTACGCTGCAAAGTCCCCGTCTCCGGAATCCCTCTTCATCCGGGCCCGTTCCAACCCGCAGCATGTCCGCTGCCCTTCTCGGAGCCCGGGAGATCTCGGCTGAGACGAGGCGGCCACATCTGGACGCAGGATTCCAGCTGTGGGTGTCCCGCGGATTTAGAAAGAGGCAATAAGAGATTGTCTGTCTTATTCGCTGTCCCGTTTCCTCACCCCCGTCCGTCCAGCCCCCGCCCCTCTGTGTGTCCATGCAGCCCCGCCTCCCGTCCGTCCAGCCCCGGTCCCTCTGTCTGTCCATGCAGCCCCGCCTCCCGTCCGTCCAGCCCCGGTCCCTCTGTGTGTCCATGCAGCCCCGCCTCCCGTCCGTCCAGCCCCCGCCCCTCTGTGTGTCCATGCAGCCCCGCCTCCCGTCCGTCCAGCCCCGGTCCCTCTGTGTGTCCATGCAGCCCCGCCTCCCGTCCGTCCAGCCCCGGTCCCTCTGTCTGTCCATGCAGCCCCGCCTCCCGTCCGTCCAGCCCCGGTCCCTCTGTCTGTCCATGCAGCCCCGCCTCCCGTCCGTCCAGCCCCGGTCCCTCTGTGTGTCCATGCAGCCCCGCCTCCCGTCCGTCCAGCCCCGGTCCCTCTGTGTGTCCATGCAGCCCCGCCTCCCGTCCGTCCAGCCCCGGTCCCTCTGTCTGTCCATGCAGCCCCGCCTCCCGTCCGTCCAGCCCCGGTCCCTCTGTCTGTCCATGCAGCCCCGCCTCCCGTCCGTCCAGCCCCGGTCCCTCTGTCTGTCCATGCAGCCCCGCCTCCCGTCCGTCCAGCCCCGGTCCCTCTGTGTGTCCATGCAGCCCCGCCTCCCGTCCGTCCAGCCCCGGTCCCTCTGTCTGTCCATGCAGCCCCGCCTCCCGTCCGTCCAGCCCCGGTCCCTCTGTCTGTCCATGCAGCCCCGCCTCCCGTCCGTCCAGCCCCGGTCCCTCTGTCTGTCCATGCAGCCCCGCCTCCCGTCCGTCCAGCCCCGGTCCCTCTGTGTGTCCATGCAGCCCCGCCTCCCGTCCGTCCAGCCCCGGTCCCTCTGTGTGTCCATGCAGCCCCGCCTCCCGTCCGTCCAGCCCCGGTCCCTCTGTCTGTCCATGCAGCCCCGCCTCCCGTCCGTCCAGCCCCGGTCCCTCTGTCTGTCCATGCAGCCCCGCCTCCCGTCCGTCCAGCCCCGGTCCCTCTGTCTGTCCATGCAGCCCCGCCTCCCGTCCGTCCAGCCCCGGTCCCTCTGTGTGTCCATGCAGCCCCGCCTCCCGTCCGTCCAGCCCCGGTCCCTCTGTCTGTCCATGCAGCCCCGCCTCCCGTCCGTCCAGCCCTGGTCCCTCTGTGTGTCCATGCAGCCCCGCCTCCCGTCCGTCCAGCCCTGGTCCCTCTGTCTGTCCATGCAGCCCCGCCTCCCGTCCGTCCAGCCCCGGTCCCTCTGTGTGTCCATGCAGCCCCGCCTCCCGTCCGTCCAGCCCCGGTCCCTCTGTGTGTCCATGCAGCCCCGCCTCCCGTCCGTCCAGCCCCGGTCCCTCTGTCTGTCCATGCAGCCCCGCCTCCCGTCCGTCCAGCCCCGGTCCCTCTGTCTGTCCATGCAGCCCCGCCTCCCGTCCGTCCAGCCCCGGTCCCTCTGTCTGTCCATGCAGCCCCGCCTCCCGTCCGTCCAGCCCCGGTCCCTCTGTCTGTCCATGCAGCCCCGCCTCCCGTCCGTCCAGCCCTGGTCCCTCTGTCTGTCCATGCAGCCCCGCCTCCCGTCCGTCCAGCCCCGGTCCCTCTGTCTGTCCATGCAGCCCCGCCTCCCGTCCGTCCAGCCCCGGTCCCTCTGTCTGTCCATGCAGCCCCGCCTCCCGTCCGTCCAGCCCCGGTCCCTCTGTCTGTCCATGCAGCCCCGCCTCCCGTCCGTCCAGCCCCGTCCCTCTGTCTGTCCATGCAGCCCCGCCTCCCGTCCGTCCAGCCCCGGTCCCTCTGTCTGTCCATGCAGCCCCGCCTCCCGTCCGTCCAGCCCCGGTCCCTCTGTCTGTCCATGCAGCCCCGCCTCCCGTCCGTCCAGCCCCGGTCCCTCTGTCTGTCCATGCAGCCCCGCCTCCCGTCCGTCCAGCCCCGGTCCCTCTGTCTGTCCATGCAGCCCCGCCTCCCGTCCGTCCAGCCCCCGGTCCCTCTGTCTGTCCATGCAGCCCCGCCTCCCGTCCGTCCAGCCCCGGTCCCTCTGTCTGTCCATGCAGCCCCGCCTCCCGTCCGTCCAGCCCCGGTCCCTCTGTCTGTCCATGCAGCCCCGCCTCCCGTCCGTCCAGCCCCGGTCCCTCTGTCGTGTCCATGCAGCCCCGCCTCCCGTCCGTCCAGCCCCGGTCCCTCTGTCTGTCCATGCACGCCCCCGCCTCCCGTCCGTCCAGCCCCGGTCCCTCTGTCTGTCCATGCAGCCCCGCCTCCCGTCCGTCCAGCCCCGGTCCCTCTGTCTGTCCATGCAGCCCCGCCTCCCGTCCGTCCAGCCCCGTCCGTCCGTCCAGCCCCGCCCTCTGTCTGTCCATGCAGCCCCGCCTCCCGTCCGTCCAGCCCCCGCCCCTCTGTCTGTCCATGCAGCCCCGCCTCCCGTCCGTCCAGCCCTGGTCCCTCTGTCTGTCCATGCAGCCCCGCCTCCCATCCGTCCAGCCCTGGTCCCTCTGTCTGTCCATGCAGCCCCGCCTCCCGTCCGTCCAGCCCTGGTCCCTCTGTCTGTCCATGCAGCCCCGCCTCCCGTCCGTCCAGCCCCCGCCCCTCTGTCTGTCCATGCAGCCCCGCCTCCCGTCCGTCCAGCCCTGGTCCCTCTGTGTGTCCAGCCCTGGTCCCTCTGTCTGTCCAGCCCTGCCCCCGCCTCCCGTCCGTCCAGCCCTGGTCCCTCTGTGTGTCCAGCCCTGCCCCCGCCTCCCGTCCGTCCAGCCCTGGTCCCTCTGTCTGTCCAGCCCTGCCCCCGCCTCCCGTCCGTCCAGCCCTGGTCCCTCTGTCTGTCCAGCCCTGCCCCCGCCTCCCGTCCGTCCAGCCCTGGTCCCTCTGTGTGTCCAGCCCTGGTCCCTCTGTCTGTCCATGCAGCCCCGCCTCCCGTCCGTCCAGCCCTGGTCCCTCTGTCTGTCCATGCAGCCCCGCCTCCCGTCCGTCCAGCCCTGGTCCCTCTGTCTGTCCATGCAGCCCTGCCTCCCGTCCGTCCAGCCCCGGTCCCTCTGTCTGTCCATGCAGCCCCCGCCTCCCGTCCGTCCAGCCCTGCGTCCCCTCTGTCTGTCCAGCCCTGCCCCCGCCTCCCGTCCGTCCAGCCCTGGTCCCTCTGTCTGTCCAGCCCTGCCCCCGCCTCCCGTCCGTCCAGCCCTGGTCCCTCTGTCTGTCCAGCGCCCCGCCTCCCGTCCGTCCAGCCCCGCCCTCTGTCTGTCCATGCAGCCCCGCCTCCCGTCCGTCCAGCCCCTGGTCCCTCTGTCTGTCCAGCCCTGCCCCCGCCTCCCGTCCGTCCAGCCCTGGTCCCTCTGTCTGTCCATGCAGCCCCGCCTCCCGTCCGTCCAGCCCTGGTCCCTCTGTCTGTCCAGCCCTGCCCCCGCCTCCCGTCCGTCCAGCCCTGGTCCCTCTGTCTGTCCATGCAGCCCCGCCTCCCATCCGTCCAGCCCTGGCCCCTCTGTCTGTCCAGCCCTGCCCCCGCCTCCCGTCCGTCCAGCCCTGGTCCCTCTGACTAGCTGCCTTGCCTCTGCTCCGCCCAGACAGCCATGGAGGCCCGTGCCCCAGCCGGGTGCCAAAGGGCCCCCACCCGCCAGGGTGGAGGAGCAGCAGCTGGCACCCAAGGCCCATTGGTTGCACCACGTGCCTCACACCCACGCATCAATGCACACGGGCAGCTGTTCACACGTGTGTGCTCCCCGTGCCGCTCTATGGGACGTGTTGCCCGGATGGCACATGCACACGCCCCCCCCCCTCAGCAGCCCTGTCTCCCCACAGCTGGCGCCTGGCCCCAATGCCCAGCCCCATGGCGTCCCGACTGCCCCAGAGCGACACCCTGCCTGGCAGGGCCCAGGACCGCCCCACGGTGCTGACCCACGGAACCAGCACTCCCTCCAGGAAGCAGCAGGTGGGTCCCCACAGGGCTGGGGGCACAGACGGGGCAGCCCCTCTCCCCAGCACTGACAGCCTCCCCCTCTGCCTGCCCCCAGGTGCCGCTGTACCCCGTGGGGGTGGGGGACCCCCACACCAGCCCCCACCTGCAGGCCTTGCTCCAGGACAGCCAGCGCCAGGCCCTGCTAATGCAACAGGTACTGCGGCCCGGGTGGGCGCCCCCCAGCCAAGGGCAAGGCGGCGGAGCCTGCGGGAAGGTGACCGGATGCCCCCTCCAGGTGCCAGGCTCCAGGCTCCCAGTGGCCCGGCAGCGCCGGGTGACAATGGATCAGCCCCCTCGGCATCGCTGGCTGCCCGCCCCTCAGTGCCTTGTGGCAGCTGGAGCCCGAGCTTTGCGGGCCCCCGCGGGAGGGAAACTGAGGCACAGCTCAGCCACCCCCCGCCGGCCTGAGATAGCAGCAGGGCCTGCGCCAGCCAGCTCCCCAGCTAGGCCCCACGGATACCTGGGTTCTCCCCTGGCCTGGGGCGGGGCCGGGGGCTGGACGCCTGGGTTCTCCTCCATTCACCCCCTTTCCTCCTCCCACAGATCTCTCCGGAACCCAGCGCCCGCCCCCCCATCCTGCACCTACAGCCCCCAGGGGTCCTGGTGGTGAGGTCCCGCCCCGCCTTGGCACACGGTAACGCGGGGGGATGCTCGTCGGGGGGGGGGGGGCAATCTGGCCTGGTGCCCCAGCCCATGCCCTCTTCCCCCCCCCTCTCCCTAGGGATTAGCCTGGCCGACATGGAGTGGTTCGCGAGGGACCCACCCGCCCCCCTGCACTGCCCCAGCCCCGAGGCCACAGGGGGCAAAGCAAGAGGTGAGTGGGGAAGGGGGTAAGCCAAGATGCCTGGGCCCCACCTGGCTGGGGGGCTGGCCGTTGCGGGGGATGATAAGGGGGGGCTGGTGATTACAGGGGTGCAGCAAAGGGGGCTGGCGGTCAGGAGGGGGGTCTGGGGGCAGGTTTGAGCTGTCTGTCTTGGCAGCCCTCCCAAGCAGGACCCGCCGCAGACGCAGGACAGAGCAGCCAGGTGCCGACGGCAGAGGGAGCTGGTTCAACACCTGGAGCAGCAGGTGGGGGGGGCATATGGCTGGTCCAACACCTGGAGCAGCGGGGGGGAGGGCACGGGTGGCTGGTCCAACACCTGGAGCAGCAGATGGGGGGGCATATGGCTGGTCCAACACCTGGAGCAGCAGATAGGGGGGGCATATGGCTGGTCCAACACCTGGAGCAGCAGGGGGGGGGCACGTGTGGCTGGTCCAACACCTGGAGCAGCGGGGGGGGGGGGGCGTGTGGCTGTCCAACACCTAGAGCAGCGGGGGGCGTGTGGCTGGTCCAACACCTGGAGCAGCGGGGGGGGGGCGTGTGGCTGGTCCAACACCTGGAGCAGCGGGGGGGAGGGCACGTGTGGCTGGTCCAACACCTGGAGCAGCAGGTGGGGGGGGCATATGGCTGGTCCAACACCTGGAGCAGCGGGGGGGGGGCACGTGTGGCTGGTCCAACACCTGGAGCAGCGGGGGGGGGCACGTGTGGCTGGTCCAACACCTGGAGCAGCAGATGGGGGGGGGCATATGGCTGGTCCAACACCTGGAGCAGCGGGGGGGGGCGGCGTGTGGCTGGTCCAACACCTGGAGCGGCGGGGGGGGGGGGCGTGTGGTGGGTCCAACACCTGGAGCGGCGGGGGGGGGGCGTGTGGATACCCCATGGAAGGGCAGGGGGGAAATGGCAGCTGGGTGCTGCCTTGCAGGACCCAGACATTGGCTAGTGGGGGGGGCTTAGGCCTGGGGGCTCCCCCATCTCAGGCATCTCCCTGGGGATTTGGGGTCTTGGACCCCCCAGAGCCCTGGCTGGTGTTGTGGGGAGCAGGGGCTGGGAGCCCATGTTCTGATGTCCGGGGGGGGGGGGGGATCTGCCCTATGCACCCATGCTCAGCAGCCCAGCGGGAGCTGGCAAAGGACGATCCCAGAATGCCTTGGGAGGGGCCAGCCCCCTCACCTCTTGTTCCCCCCCAGCTGGTGCGGGAGCGGGAGCGCCTGGCCGCCATGCAGGCCCAGCTCGCTGGGACAGACTCCGAGGACAGAGCCCTGGACCCAGTAAGAGCCAGGGGTGGGGCCTGAGGCCTTGGGGGCGGGGCATAAAGCCCAGAGGGCGGAGTCAGAATCCACAGGGTGGGGATGTAAAATCCTGCTTCCTTGGGTAACACGGGGGGGGGGGGGGAGCTCCAGCCCCTCCCCCTGTAAACCCTTCACTGCCCGAGAGGGGGTTCAAAGGGGGGGCCAAAATCCTTTCCCCCCCCCATCACTTACCTGTCCCTGTCCCCCCCAGGCAACATCAGCCAAGGGCCATCAGGGCCCCTCCTGGCCCCCCACTCCCTTGGGCTGGGGCCGCTTGGAAGCCTCCGGCAAGGGGGAGGTGCAGATGGCCCCCCATGCCCACCCCTGGGCCAGCCACGGCGTGGGCGTCCTCTCAGGTAAGCGGGCAGGATGCCTGGGGGGGGGGCTGGCTCTGGGCTGGGCAGGGCAGGTTGAGTGCAAAGGGCCAGTGGGGGCAGGGGGAGCAGGGGGGTGGTACCCCCCCCCTGACTGACAGCCCTGTTCTCCCCAAGACCTGGGTCCCAGCCTGGAGTTCTACCGGCTCAGCACGGCCCGGCCGCCCTTCACCTACGCCATGCTGATCCGCTGGGTGAGCCCCCGCCCCACTTCCCCCTGCCCCCTAGGGCACCCCTGCAGCCCCAGCGCCCAAGGGGGCTGCCCCCGGCCTGGAGCCCTGACCGCCCCTTGCCCCACAGGCCATCCTGGAATCCCCCGACCGGCAGCTGACTCTGAACGAGATTTATCGCTGGTTCAGCCGCATGTTCGGCTACTTCCGCCACAACTCCGCCACCTGGAAGGTGAGGGGCTAGGGGGCAGGGGGTGAGGGGCCCCAGCAGGACTGGGGGGCAGAGGCTGTGGGACAGGAGCGAGGGGCCGCGGCCCGGCTGGGTGGGTGGGTGGGGGGGCATGCAGGGAGCGAGGGGCCCTGGCAGGGCTGGGTGGGGGGGGCACGCAGGGAGCAGGGGGGCGCGGCCCGGTCGGGTGGAGGGGGGCACGTGCAGGGAGCGAGGGGCCGCGGCCCGGCCGGGTGGAGGGGGGCACGTGCAGGGAGCGAGGGGCCGCGGCCCGGCCGGGTGGAGGGGGGCACGTGCAGGGAGCGGGGGGGGCGCGGCCCGGCTGGGCGGGGGGGGCGGGTGCGCAGGGAGCGAGGGGCCGCAGCCCGGCTGCATGGGGGGGGACCGCGCAGGGAGCAAGGGGCCGCGGCCCGGCTGGGTGGGTGGGGGGGGCGCGCAGGGAGCGAGGGGCCGCGGCCCGGCTGGGTGGGTGGGGGGGGGCGTGCAGGGAGCGAGGAGCCGCGGCCCGGCTGGGTGGGGGGGCATGCAGGGAGCGAGGGGCCCTGGCAGGGCTGGGTGGGGGGGGGCGCGCAGGGAGCGGGGGGGCGCGGCCCGGCCGGGTGGAGGGGGGGCACGTGCAGGGAGCGAGGGGCCGCGGTCCGGCCGGGTGGAGGGGGGCACGTGCAGGGAGCGGGGGGCGCGGCCCGGCTGGGCGGGGGGGGCGGGTGCGCAGGGAGCGAGGGCCGCGGCCCGGCTGCATGGGGGGGGGACGGCGCAGGGAGCAAGGGCCGTGGCCCGGCTGGGTGGGTGGGGGGGCGCGGAGGGAGCGAGGGGCCCTGGCAGGGCCGGGTGGGGGGGGGTGCGCAGGGAGCGAGGGGCCACGGCCCGGCCGGTGTGGGGGGGGCCGCGCAGGGAGCGAGGGGCCGCAGCCCGGCTGGGTGGGTGGGGGGCGCGCAGGGAGCGAGGGGCCGCGGCCCGGCTGGGTGGGGGGGCATGCAGGGAGCGAGGGGCCCTGGCAGGGCTGGGTGGGGGGGGCGCGCAGGGAGCGGGGGGGCGCGGCCCGGCTGGGCGGGGGGGGCGGGTGCGCAGGGAGCGAGGGGCCGCGACCGCGCAGGGAGCGAGGGGGCCGCGGCCCGGCTGGGTGGGTGGGGGGGCGCGCAGGGAGCGAGGGGCCCTGGCAGGGCTGGGTGGGGGGGGGCGCGCAGGGAGCGAGGGGCCGCGGCCCGGCCGGGTGGGGGGGGCCGCGCAGGGAGCGAGGGGCCGTGGCCCGGCCGGGTGGGGGGGGCCGCGCAGGGAGCGAGGGGCCGCCGCCCGGCCGGGTGGGGGAGAGGCAGGGAGCGAGGGGCCGCAGCCCGGCCGGGTGGGGGGGGCGCGTGCAGGGAGCGAGGGGCCATGGCAGGGCTGGGGGTGCCTGAGCCGCCTGCCCCTCCCTTCCCAGAATGCCGTGCGACACAACCTGAGCCTGCACAAGTGCTTCGTGCGGGTGGAGCACGTGAAAGGCGCCGTGTGGACGGTGGACGAGGCCGAGTTCCAGAAGAAGCGGAGCCCGCGCTTCCCCCCCTGCGGCGCCCTGGGGGTGGGGCTCCCACTGCTGGGCCACGCCCCCAGGGGGGCAGGGCCGGCCCGGAGGTAGCCCCCCCACAGAGGAACTCGCCCCAGACAGCAGCGCCGTGCAGGAGCGGGACTTTATTCGGGGGGGGGGGGGAGGAGAAATAAAGGCAGCGACTGTGGCCCCCGCCTAAGCGGCTCCTTGGGGGGGCGGCGTCTCAGGGCTCCCGGCTCCTCCCCAGCAGCGCCGCATTCTCCTGCCGCAGGGCCCGGAAGTCGCTCAGGATCCGCTCCAGGTTGGCCGGCGTCTTCTTGGCCCCCTCGCTCTCGATCTGGGGGCGGGGAGCAGATTAGCCCCCAGGCCAGAGGCCCCGCCCCCGCCCCGCGCCCGCGCCAGCGCCCCGGGCTCACCTGCTCCTCCAGGTCCCGGATCTCCCGCTGGATGGCCCCTGCTTCCTCGATCGTCTGGATCAGCTGGCTGCAGTTCTGGGGGCGCAGGGCATTGGGGGGTGAATGACCCGCAGCCCCCCCCACCTGCGCGAGGGCAGCTGCCCCCACGTCCCTCTCCCCAGCTCCTGAGCGCTCCCGTCCCCCCAGGCTCCAAGCACGGCGCCCCCCATTCTCCCCCCCGCCCCCCCTACTCCTGTCCCCCCAGCCCGAGCAAACCCCCACACCCGCCCCCCCAGCCTCTGAGCACTGCCCCCCACCTCATGCAGAGCCGCCAGGTACTTATAAGCCTTCCGGACGGACTCGTCCCGCTTGGCATCCTGGGGAAGGGCAGAGACAAGGGGTTAGAACCCTGCCCCCAACACCCCCCTCGCGCCAGCCTCTCTCCCAGGCCCCCCCCCACACTCCCCCCTCCCAGCACCCGTGAATTCCCGGCCCGGCCCGGCCCCCACCTTGAACACCAGCTCGTCCGTGACGGCGAAGGTCCGGTCCAGCTTCCCCGCCAGCCCGTTGATCTCCTTCTGCAGGGCCCGCGTGGCGGCCAGGATCTGGGGGGACAGGAGGAGCGGCCGCCCCGGCGGGGGGTGTGGGGCTGAGCAAGGCTGCTCCGGCAGAGGTGGGGCGGGGTGTGTGCACGCACGCGCGTGTGAGTGAGCACAGCAGCCGAGGGCGTGCGCGTGTGAGCGCGCAGCTGCCCCAGCGGAGGGGGCGGACTCAGCTATGGAGATCCCCACGACCTGGGCAGAGGGGGCTAAAAGGCCAGTGCCCGTCGCCGGAGGGGCGCCCCCTCAGCTCTGCCCCGGGCAGGAGGAAGGGCTGCTGCAAAGGGAGACCCCCCCGCCTTGGGGGGCCCTGGCAGGCCAGAGAAGGCCGGGGGGGGGGGTACCTTGCCGATCTCCTCTTTCTGCTTGCGGATGTTGCCCACGATCTCCAGGATGCGCTGGGTGTAAGCCGCCCGCGACACGTCCCTGGGCAGCGCCTCCAGCTCCGCCACCTGGGGGCGAAGGGGTCAGCGCCGGCCCGGACCCCCCGCAGCCCCCAACTCTCCAGCTAAGGACCGGGGGGGGGGCTGCCCCATTGCCCCGCCCCCTCCCGTGCCCCACCCCCACGCCCTGCCCACCAGCTGCCGGCACAGGTCCTCCTTGCGCCGGGCCTCGGCGGCTGCGCGGCGGCCTCGCTCGTGCAGGGCCTGGACCTCCGAGAGGCGCTGGGTCGACTCCAGCTGCAGGGTGGGGGAAGGAGGGTCAGTGCGGAGGCGGGGCCAGGGCGGAGCCCCGCCCCACTAAGCCCCACCCCCTGCTCACCTGGCGGGAGTGGCGGGCGGCGCGGAGGTGGCGATACTGGTCCAGGAGCGGCCCCCGGCGCGTCTCCCACTGCGCGGCCAGGTGCACCAGGCGCTGGGCGCTGCTCTCCACCAGCAGCTGGGGGGCGGGGGGGGTCAGCCGGCCCCTCAAACCCCCCTGGCCGCCCCCGTGGCCTCCCGTCCCCCTGCGGCCCCCCAGCCGGCCCCTCGAACCCCCCCAGCCGCCCCCATGGCCTCCTGTTCCCCCACCCCCCGTGGCCCCCCAGCCGGCCCCTCAAACCCCCCCAGCCGCCCCCATGGCCTCCTGTTCCCCCACCCCCCGCGGCCCCCCAGCCGGCCCCTCGAACCCCCCAGCCGCCCCCATGGCCTCCTGTTCCCCCACCCCAACCGCCCCGTGGCCCCCCAGCCAGCCCCTCGAACCCCCCCAGCCGCCCCCATGGCCTCCTGTTCCCCCACCCCCCGCGGCCCCCCAGCCGGCCCCTCGAACCCCCCAGCCGCCCCCATGGCCTCCTGTTCCCCCACCCCCCGTGGCCCTCCAGCCGGCCCCTCGAACCCCCCAGCCGCCCCCATGGCCTCCTGTTCCCCCACCCCCCGTGGCCCCCCAGCCGGCCCCTCGAACCCCCCAGCTGCCCCCATGGCCTCCTGTTCCCCCACCCCCACCCCCCGTGGCCCCCCAGCCGGCCCCTCGAACCCCCCCGGCCGCCCCTGTGGCCTCCCGTTCCCCTGCCCGCACCCGGCCCCTCGTACCCCCCCGGCCGCCCCCATGGCCTCCCGTCCCCACCCCCCGTGGCCTCTCGTCTCCCCCACCCCAACCGCCCCGTGGCCCCCCAGCCGGCCCCTCGAACCCCCCCGGCCGCCCCTGTGGCCTCCCGTTCCCCTGCCCGCACCCGGCCCCTCGTACCCTCCCGTTCCCCCGTGGCCCCCAGCCGGCCCTTCGTACCCCCCTGGCCACCCCCATGGCCTCCCGTCCCCACCCCCCGTGGCCTCTCGTCTCCCCCACCCCAACCGCCCCGTGGCCCCCTGCTGGTCCCTCGTAGCCTCCTGGCCACCCCCGCGGCCTCCCGTCCCCCTGCCCTGACCGCCCCCTGTGGCCCCCAGCCAGACCCTCATACCTCCACCCCGGCCACCCCGCACGGCCCCCAGCTGGCCCCTCGTAGCTCCGCCCTGGCCACCCCCATGGCCTCCCGTCCCCCTAGCCGGCCCCTCATACCCTCGCCCCGACCACCCCCCAGCTGACCCCTCATCCTCCCCAACCTCCCACCATTGCCCCCCAGCCAGTCCCTCTGCCCCCCATCTCCCTCCACCCCAGCCCTCCAATCTCCCCCCTGCAGCTCCTCATGGTCCTGCCCCCATCCTCCTGTGGCGCTACTCTCCAGCCCCTCCGACAGCCCCCCCCCAGCCCCCCAGCCCCGGTACCTGCAGCTTGGCCAGGTTGTTCTCAGCCTGGGGCAACAGCTCCAGGGCCCGGCTCTTCACCCGCAGGGTCTGTTCGCGCCCCCCTAGAGCCAGCTGCTGCTGTCGCAGCGTCGCCTCCGCCTGCGGGCAGAGATCGGGGCGCCCGCCCCCCCGTTACGCCCCCGCCTGCGGGCAGAGATCGGGGCGCCCGCCCCCCCCCGTTACGCCCCCGCCTGCGGGCAGAGATCGGGGCGCCCGCCCCCCCCGTTACGCCCCCGCCTGTGGGCAGAGATCGGGGCGCCCGCCCCCCCCGTTACGCCCCCGCCTGCGGGCAGAGATCGGGGCGCCCGCCCCCCCCGTTACGCCCCCGCCTGCGGGCAGAGATCGGGGCGCCCGCCCCCCCGTTACGCCCCCGCCTGCGGGCAGAGATCGGGGCGCCCGCCCCCCCCGTTACGCCCCCGCCTGTGGGCAGAGATCGGGGCGCCCGCCCCCCCGTTACCCCTTCCCCGGTGGGCAGACATTGGGGCACCCGGCACCCCCCGTTACCCTCTCCGGCGGGCAGAGTTGGGGTGCCCGCCCCCCCATTACCTCCTTGCCGGTGGGCAGGGCTCGGGGCACCCGCCCTCCCGAGTTCCCACCCAGATTGGGGTGCATGGCCCCCAGTAACCCCCCCGGGCAAGCAAAGAGACCTGGGTTCATAGCCCCCCAGGGCCCCCAGGCAGAGAACAGGGCGTGCATGTGCCCCAGACCCGCCTTACACCACCCAAGGCCCCCCCCCCGACTCTCACCTGGCTCAGGTTCAGCTCCAGCACCTTCACCTCCCCTGTCACAGCGTCCACCTGGGCCCCCAGGCACTGCAGCGCCCCCCGCAGGCCGGCCAGCTCCTCCTCCTGCCGCGCCTGCGCCTCCTGGGGGGGAGGGGTCTCAAGGCCAGCAGCACCCTGGGACCAACCCTCCCCCACCCGCTGACAGAGCCCGGCCAGGGACCCCTGGGGTGACCCGCCATCGTTAGGGGCCAGAGTTAACGCCAGGCGGCTGGACACAGCTCCCAGCTATTTCGGGGTCTGGATCCTCTGCGGGGGCAATAATATTCCTGGGGGGCCACCCCATGATTTTCGGAAAGTTACCTGGAAGGGGGCAGGGCCCAGACAGAAAGGGCGGGGCTTGGGCGTGTGGGGCACAGCTGCTGGTGCGGAGACAGGGGCAGGAGGCCACCCCGACTTCACCCCCCAGCAGGGGGGCGCGCTCTGGGCCCCCCCGAGCCTGCGTCAGGATCCCCCCCGCCCTGCAGCCAGGGCCCCCCGTTACCTGCTCCGAGGTGCTGGCGGGCGGGCGGCTTTCTGCCAGTGCCGACATCTGCCCCAGCAGCTCCGGGGCGTCCTGGGGGAGCACAGGGGCAGGTCACGGGGGCTCTCCCCAACCCCCCCATCCACCCAGGTGCCACGTTCTCAGCCCTCCCCCCCGTACCTGTCCATGTGCCAGGCGCTGGGCGCGGCTGAAGCGTGAGCCCCTAGGCAGGGCGCCCCCGGCCGCCCTCGCACTCAGGCACCCCAGCAGCTGGGCCAGATCTGGCGCCCCTGGCTGGGGGGGCCCAGCAGCGGCGTGGGGGGGGGCCGCCTGACGCAGCTGGTCCAGCAGGCGGCGCCGGAGCCGCTGGCGCTTCCACTGCACGTATTCCTGGGGGCGGACAAGGGGGTCAGTGTGATGGGGGCCCCCACCCCAGCCCCCCCTTGCTCCCCTCCAGGCAGGAGCTCCCTCACCTTGGGGGGCAGGCGAGACGCCAGCCCCTGGCTCTGCCACTCACACTCCCAGTCGTGCTGTGCCCCAAGGTCTGCGGCGTGACGCTCCAGCAGGGAGGGGGCCATGGCACCAGGCCGGGGGGGCTGGGCCGGCACTGGGGGCAGGAACTCCCCGAAAAACTCCCGGCGCTCTGGGGGGGGAGGGGAGACTTGGAGGTCAGAGGCCCGTGTGCCCATCCCGCCCCCCACGCTTCTTGTCACCTACCGACTGGGCCCGAATCCCGGGGCAGGACCAAGGAGTGGGCGTGAAACGGCTTCAGCAGACCAGTGCCCTGTGGGGAGAGACCAAGGGTGTTAACCTGTGGAACTGCCTGCCACTGGACGCTTTTGAGACAGGAAAGGGGACACCCACGGGGGTGAATCCCACCTGGGGGAGGAGGAATATGGGGTGGCAGCCCCTCCCGGAAAGACCTTTGACTCAACAGCCCTGCCTGCAGAACTACTTCCTGAGGGGAGGGCCGGGCCCCGGCACAGCTGCCCGCAGCGGGGCATCTGAGGACGGGGCAGCGTGCCGCACTGGCTGGCCCGGACACACGGCTTCCAGCAGCCGCCTCGATCCTTGTGAGCCACGCCGGGCCCAGGCCACGACGGAGCAGTACGTGTGAACGGCCTGGGGCCCAGCCCGTGCAACGTACCGCACGGCGTGCGAGTGGCACGACTGATACGCCGCCTTTCACTGCACTGAGCGGGGCCAGGGCGCGGGTTCGGCTGCAGGGTACGGCCCCTACCAAACCCCTGCCCCCCACACGCGAGGCCGCTCTGCACCGCAGGCCCAGGTCACCCGCACGTGAGCAGGGCTGCCTGGGAGAGACCTCGACGTGAGCACAGCTCACGGGCCCCCGCCACCCAACCCAGCTGGCACCGGGGCGGGAAGGGAAGCAAAGCTCACGCTGCAGCCGGGATACCGGGGCAGAGGGGCCCGTGGATTTAGTCTGGCTCGCATGGGGGGCTGGAGGCTCACATGGCTCTGACCTGGGGGCAGGCAGGGAGCAGACCCACCTGCAGCAGCTGCAGCCGAGGGGTGCGGCACGCGGGGGGCACCCAGGGCGTCCCCAGCTGCTCCTTGATCGCGGCTGCAACGGCGCGGAGCAGCCCAGCCGCCTTCCCTGCAAGGGGGGCAAAGGTCACAGCCAGCCCCCTGGCCCAGCCCCGCCCCCCCGCAGACCTTCTGCCCGCCCTGTCCCCCCCCACGGGTCCCCCCACAGACCTTCCACCCGCCCTGCCCCCCCACGGGTCCCCCCACAGACCTTCCACCCGCCCTGTCCCCCCCCACGGGTCCCCCCCGCAGACCTTCCACCCGCCCTGTCCCCCCCCACGGGTCCCCCCGCAGACCTTCCACCCGCCCTGTCCCCCCCCACGGGCCCCCCCGCAGACCTTCCGCCCGCCCTGCCCCCCCACGGGTCCCCCCCGCAGACCTTCCGCCCGCCCTGTCCCCCCCCACGGGTCCCCCCCCGCAGACCTTCCGCCCGCCCTGTCCCCCCCCACGGGTCCCCCCCGCAGACCTTCCACCCGCCCTGTCCCCCCCCACGGGCCCCCCCGCAGACCTTCCGCCCGCCCTGCCCCCCCACGGGTCCCCCCCGCAGACCTTCCGCCCGCCCTGTCCCCCCCCACGGGTCCCCCCCCGCAGACCTTCCACCCGCCCTGCCCCCCCACGGGTTCCCCCCACAGAGCTCCCCGCCCGGGTACCGGTTGGCTGTCCAGCATCCTCGGCCTCGTCCCTCGGCAGCTTCTCCACCAGGAAGAGCAGCAGGCGCCGGATCTCGGGCTCGCTGCCGTACAGGAAGGTCTGGTACCCGACCTCGCCCTGGTAGCCCAGCTCCTGGGGAGCGGGGGGCAGCGTCAGTCCCGGCCGGCCGGGGACGGGGGGGGAGGCGGGGGGGGGCGCTCACCTGGCAGGCCTGGGCCAGGCTGGAGCTGAGGCGGAACCGGGCCGACATGCCGGGCGGCAGCGCGGGGCTCAAGCCGGCGCCCAGCGGCGGGTCGATCACGCGGAGGCAGCGCACCACAGACTCCACCACCAGCTCCGTGGGGAACTCGCGCACGCCCTGCACCGCCGCCGGGACCTGCCTGGGGGCCGCACCGCACGGTCACACGGGCAGCCGCGGCCCCCCCGTCTCCCCCCCGCGCTCGGACCCGCCCGTCTCCCTCCCGCGCCCCCCCGCGCTCGGACTCCCCCCCCCGTCTCCCTCCCGCGCCCCCCCGCGCTCGGACCCGCCTGTCTCCCTCCCGCGCCCCCCCGCGCTCGGACTCCCCCCCCCCGTCTCCCTCCCGCGCCCCCCCCCGCGCTCGGACCCCCCCCCGTCTCCCTCCCGCGCCCGCCCCCCCCGCCCCTCCGCGCTCGGACCCCCCCCGTCTCCCTCCCGCGCTCGGACCCCGCCCCTCCCCCCCACCACCTCGGACCCCCCCCTCCCCCCCCGCTCCCCCCCCCCTCCCTCCCCCCCCCCGCGCCCGGACCCCCCCGTCTCCTCTCCCGCCCCCCCCGCTCGGACCCCCCCCATCTCCCCCCCGCCTCGGACCCCCCCCGTCTCCCTCCCACGCCCCCCCGCGCCCGGACCCCCCCCCGTCTCCCTCCGCCCCCCCACGCTCGGACCCCCCCCCTCCCCCCCCGCGCACTCGGACCCCGCCCGTCTCCCTCCCACGCCCCCCCGCGCTCGGACCCCCCCCGTCTCCCTCCCCCCGCCCCGCGCCCCCCCGCGCTCGGACCCCCCCCCGTCTCCCTCCCCCCCCCGCGCTCGGACCCCCCCCGTCTCCCTCCCGCGCCCCCCCGCGCCCGGACCCCCCCGTCTCCCTCCCGCGCCCGGACCCCCCCGTCTCCCTCCCGCGCTCGGACCCCCCCCGTCTCCCTCCCGCGCCCCCCCCCGCGCTCGGACCCCCCCGTCTCCCTCCCGCGCCCCCCCACACTCGGACCCCCCCGTCTCCTCCCCCCGCGCTCGGACCCCCCCCGTCTCCCCCCCGCGCTCGGACCCCCCCGTCTCTCTCCCCCCCCCCGCACTCGGACCCCCCCGTCTCCTCCCGCGCCCCCCGCGCTCGGACCCCCCCATCTCCCCCCCGCGCCCGGACCCCCCCCCGTCTCCCTCCACGCTCGGACCCCCCCCTCTCCCCCCCCAGCGCACTCGGACCCGCCCGTCTCCCTCCCGCGCCCCCCCGCGCTCGGACCCCCCCCGTCTCCCTCCCCCCCGCGCTCGGACCCCCCCGTCTCCGCGCCCCCCCCGCGCTCGGACCCCCCCGTCCCCCCCCCACTCACGTCCCGCAAAGGCGCAGCGAGCGGATGAGGATTTTGTCCACTTCTTCCATGGCCGGACCGAGGGGCGGGGCCAGGCGGGGGGGCGGGGCCTAGCGGGGGGCGGGGCTCAGACCTCGCGCTCGCGGCTCCCGCTTCGCACTTCTGAGGGACCCGGAGACACCGGAGCCGCCGCAAGGGCCGCCGGGAAATGCAGCCCCGCGCGGGGCATGCTGGGAGCTGCGGTCGGGCAGCGCGCGGGGCATGCTGGGAGCCGCAGACCTGGGAGGGCGACTGGCATGCTGGGAGCTGTAGTCCGGGGGGGGTGTGGAGCGGTCCCCGCGCGGTGCATGCTGGGAGAGGTAGCACGGCGGGGGGGGGGCACGGTGCATGCTGGGAGCCGCAGTCCTGGGAGGGCACGTGGCACGCTGGGAGGTGTAGTCCGGGGGTGTGTGGAGGTGTCCCCGCGCGGTGCATGCTGGGAGAGGTAGCACGGCGGGGGGGGGGGGGCCCGCACGGCGCATGCTGGGAGCCGCAGTCCTGGGAGGGCGCGTGGCACGCTGGGAGGTGTAGTCCGGGGGGTGTGTGTGGCGGTGTCCCCGCGCGGCGCATGCTGGGAGAGGTAGCACGGGGGGGGGGGGTGTGAGGGTCCGCACGGCGGTGCATGCTGGGAGAGAGCACGGCGGGAGGGCGGGCCGCCGGCGATGCTGGGAGCTGTAGTCCTGGGAGGGCGCGTGGCATGCTGGGAGCTGTAGTCCTGGGAGGGCGCGTGGCATGCTGGGAGCTGTAGTCCGGGGGGGGGGTGTGGAGGTGTCTCCGCGCGGTGCATGCTGGGAGAGGTAGCACGGCGTGGGGGGGGGGGGGCCGCACGGCGCATGCTGGGAGCCGCAGTCCTGGGAGGGCGCGTGGCATGCTGGGAGCTGTAGTCCGGGGGGGGGGGTGTGGAGGTGTCCCCGCGCGGTGCATGCTGGGAGAGGTAGCACGGCGGGGGGGGGGGCCCGCACGGCGCATGCTGGGAGCCGCAGTCCTGGGAGGGCGCGTGGCATGCTGGGAGCTGTAGTCCTGGGAGGGCGCGTGGCATGCTGGGAGGTGTAGTCCGGGGGGGGGGGTGTGGAGGTGTCCCCACGCGGTGCATGCTGGGAGAAGGTAGCACGGCGGGGGGGGGGGCCCGCACGGTGCATGCTGGGAGCCGCAGTCCTGGGAGGGCGCGTGGCATGCTGGGAGCTGTAGTCCTGGGAGGGCGCGTGGCATGCTGGGAGGTGTAGTCCGGGGGGGGGGTGTGGAGGTGTCCCCGCGCGGTGCATGCTGGGAGAGGTAGCACGGCGGGGGGGGGGCCCGCACGGCGCATGCTGGGAGCTGTAGTCCTGGGAGGGCGCGTGGCATACTGGGAGCTGTAGTGTCCTCCCCCTCGCCGCGTGATGCATGCTGGGAGCAGGGGGCTCCAAGAGGCAGAGGGGCTGAGCCCCTGGGGGGGTCCCTGCCCGGGTCCCTGCCCCCCCACCTGTGTAGAACAGACTTGTCAGCACCCGGACCAGGAGCAGCCAGCGCAGCCCAGAGCCAGGGCCCTGCCCCCTCCCTGCGCCCCAGCCAGTTCAGCCTGACCCCGTCCCAGCTACTGGTCCCAGCCCCCTGCCTGGCCTTTGTCCTGCTCCTTGGGCAGAAGATGCCACCGGGCCGCCCCCCTCCTGGGCGTGGTGCTGCCCCATGAATTGAGAGGGGATAGCAGCTGGGGGCCTGATCCCATTTGTCCCCGGGCTTCCCATAGAGTTCTTTGGGGGGCTCCCAGAATGCCCTGGGGCAAGGGGCAGGCGGGGGCCTTTGTGCCCACCAGGGATCTCACCGTCCCCTCCCCCGCCGCACGCCCCCTCGGTGCCCCAGGGCCTGGCCCCCCGCCCCGCTCTGACGCTAATCCCCCTTAATCCGGGCCGAGCAGGGACGCGCCGCCCGGAGACAGGGAGAGCGGGAGAGAAAAGGGCACCAGGGGCTGGGCAGGACCGGCTCCTCATGAGAGGTGGAGGGCCGGTGGGGGGCCAGCAGGGAGGGGGAGGCTTTGCCCGAGGACCCCCCATCTCCGCCATCAGAGGTCAGCTGGGCTCAGGCTGACCAGCCCCCGCCCGAGATGTCGGAGTCGGAGGAGTACGGGAGGGGTGAGTGACCCCGCAAGGGGCAGGAGACCTGGCAGGGGGTAGACTGGCGTCTGGGGGGCGCCAAGGGGCGGCACATACAGTGACTCCCCCTCCAGGGCCCAGCCCACCCAGGCAGCGCTGATTGGGGGGTCGGGGTGATGGAAGGGGCAGGCCCCCAGGGACAGGGCTGGGGTCTCCGAAGGGGGGTGGTGTCCCCCTGGGGGAGGGGGCTCCGTGGGGTGCACACCCTGACCCCTCTCCTCTCTCTCCCGCAGTGGCTGGCGCTCCTGAGAGCCCGGGCTGGGGGGCAGAGTCTGGGGGACCTGGCACAGAGGCTGGCAGCCCCCCACCCGCCCCCCGCCGGCGCCTGGCCCCCACCAAGCACAAGGCACAGGGCAGCCCCACGGTGCCGCGCTCCCCCCGGGCCCTGTTCTGCCTCCGCCTGAGCCACCCCCTGCGCAGGGCCGCCATCAGCGTGGTCGAATGGAAGCATCCTCCCGCCAGGGCTGGGGGGTGGGGAGATCCAGGGCTTGTGGGGCCCATGGGGGCCGAGGCGTGGGGCACTGGGGAAGGGGCAGGAGGAGTGTGGGGCCCATGTAGGCCGAGGCGTGGGGCACTGGGGGAGAGGTAGGGGGTGGGGCTAATGCGGACCGAGGGGTGGGACAAGGGGGAGGGGATAATACGGGCTGCGGGGGGCACTCCCTCGGTTTGGCTCCTTAGCCCCCCCCCAGACCCTTCGACATCCTCATCCTCATGACCATCTTCGCCAACTGCGTGGCGCTCGGCGTCTACATCCCCTTCCCTGAGGATGACTCCAACACCGCCAACCACAACCTGGTGAGCGCCCACCCGGCTCCGCCCCCCGCCCTTCGGACCCCTCCCCGCCCGGCTCCGCCCCCCGCCCCCAGATCCCCTCCCCTCCCTACCTGGCTCCGCCCCCTGCCCTCAGACCCCTCCCCTCCCTGCCTGGCTCTGCCCCCTGCCCTTCAGACCCCTCCCCGCCCGGCTCCGCCCCCAGACCCCAGATCCCTCCCCTCCCCGCCCGGCTCCGCCCCCCGCCCTTCAGACCACTCCCCGCCTGGCTCCGCCCCTGCCCCGAGACTCCCCCCCACCTGGCTCCTCCCCCTGCCCTTCAGATCCCTCCCCGCCTGGCTTCGTCCCCGCCCCCAGACCCCTCCCCTCCCTGCCTGGCTCCGCCCCCTGCACTTCAGACCCCTCCCCGCCCGGCTCCGCCCCCAGACCCCTCCCCTCCCTGCCTGGCTCCGCCCCCTGCCCTTCAGACCCCTCCCTGCCCGGCTCCGCCCCCCGCCCCCAGACCCCTCCCCTCCCTGCCTGGCTCCGCCCCCTGCCCTCAGACCCCTCCCCTCCCTGCCTGGCTCCGCCCCCTGCCCTTCAGACCCCTCCCCGCCCGGCTCCGCCCCCAGACCCCTCCCCTCCCTGCCCGGCTCTGCCCCCTGCCCTTCAGACCCCTCCCCCCGCCGGCTCCGCCCCCCGCCCTTCAGACCCTCCCCGCCTGGCTCCGCCCCGCCCCTGCCCCGAGACTCCCCCCCACCTGGCTCCTCCCCCTGCCCTTCAGATCCCTCCCCGCCCGGCTTCGTCCCCGCCCCCAGACCCCTCCCCTCCCTGCCTGGCTCCGCCCCCTGCACTTCAGACCCCCCCCACCCAGCTCCGCCCCTGCCCCGAGACCCCCCCCCCGCCTGGCTCCTCCCCCCGCCCTTCAGACCCCTCCCCGCCCGGCTTCGTCCCTGCCCCTGAGACCCCTCCCCTCCCTGCCTGGCTCCTCCCCCTGCCCCTCAGACTCCTCCCCTTCCCTTCCAGAGCCTCTTGCCTGGCATGGAGCTAGGCAGGGGTGGGTTTAGCCTTATTAAGAGCTCAGAGGTAATGAGTGGCCTTAACGAGCTGCAGAGGAGGGCAGAAGTCAGGGAGGCCTGGGAGGGACTTGGCTTCAGGCGGGGGTGGGGGGACCTGGACTCCTGGGATCTCTGTCTCTGTGTGTCCTGGCAGCTCTCAGCTATTGCCTGGGGGTGGTTACTGGCTGTCATGGGGCGTGGGGAGCCCCTGGCCTGGCCCCCCTCCCCCCGCAGCCAGGGGGACTCTCAGGCGGCAGGTAGAGGAGAAGGTCTGTCGGGTCCCAGGGACACAGCGTAGCCCAGACTTGTGGTCACAGGAGCCAGGAGCAGCCTGGGGGGCGCGGGGGGGGCGGAGCCAGGGTCCTGCCCGGCCCCCCCCAGGCCAGCGAGGCTCCTTCTCCCCCAGCCGGCCCAAAACTAACTCCCGCCCCAGGCCGCCCGCCCCCGGCGTTGTCCTGCTCCCAGGTGTGATCTGCCGTCCCCTGGGCCCCAGGACTGAAAGACTGAACCTACGTCCCCAGCGAGTCGCGCCCGGCCTCCCCCTCCTCACGCAGCGAGCGCGGCAGGGCAGGGGAAACTGAGGCACGCGCAGAGTTACTGAGGAACAGCCCAGGACAGCAGGGATCACACACAGCGAATGTACCCACCGAGCGAACACAGGGCACCCCGAGAGTGGGCAACACCCCCGCGACCTCACACGGGCGCCGGGCCCGGCCATCCTGCAGGCCCCCCCCCCAGACTCCTGGGTTCCTTCCCCGCGGGGGTGACACCTGGCCCTGGCTGCGGGCTCCAGGCAGTGGCTGGGGGTGGGGACTGGTGCCGCCCGGATGCCTGGGTTCAATCCCCCTCCCCCTCCCCCGCCCCGGCAGGAGCAGGTGGAATATGTCTTCCTCGTCATCTTCACGGTGGAGACCTTCCTGAAGATCGTGGCGTACGGCTTGGTGCTGCACCCCAGCGCCTACATCCGCAACGGCTGGAACCTGCTGGACTTCGTCATCGTGGTGGTGGGGTATGCCCCGGGCCTGCCGGGTCCCCCCGCCGGGCCCCCCTGCTTCCCGCCGGGCCCCCTCCTGGCCCCCCGGGCCCCCCTTCTCCCCGCCGGGCCCCCCCTGTTCCCTGCTGGGCCCTCTCCTGGGCCCCCGGACCGCCCTTCTCCCCGCCGGGCCCCCCTGCTCCCCGCCGGGCCCCCTCCTGGCCCCCTGGACCTCCCTTCTCCCCGCCGGGCCCCCCCTGCTCCCCGCCGGGCCCCCTCCTGGCCCCCTGGACCTCCCTTCTCCCCGCCGGGCCCCCCCTGCTCCCCGCCGGGCCCCCCTGCTCCCCGCCGGGCCCTCTCCTGGCCCCCCGGGCCCCCCTTCTCCCCGCTGGGCCCCCCCTGTTCCCTGCTGGGCCCTCTCCTGGGCCCCCGGACCGCCCTTCTCCCCGCCGGGCCCCCCTGTTCCCCACCGGGCTCCCTCCTGGCCCCCCGGACCCCTCTTCTCCCCGCCGGGCCCCCCTGCTCCCCGCCGGGCCCCCTCCTGGCCCCCTGGACTTCCCTTCTCCCGCCGGGCCCCCCCTGCTCCCCGCCGGGCCCTCTCCTGGACCCCCGGACCCCCCTTCTCCCTGCCGGGCCCCCCTGTTCCCCGCCGGGCCCCCTCCTGGCCCCCTGGACCTCCCTTCTCCCCGCCGGGCCCCCCTGTTCCCCGCCGGGCTCCCTCCTGGCCCCCCGGACCCCTCTTCTCCCGCCGGGCCCCCCTGCTTCCCCGCCGGGCCCCCTCCTGGCCCCCTGGACCTCCCTTCTCCCGCCGGGCCCCCCCTGCTCCCCGCCGGGCCCCCTCCTGGCCCCCGGGCCCCCCTTCTCCCCGCTGGGCTCCCCCTGTTCCCCGCCGGGCCCCCTCCTGGCCCCCTGGACCTCCCTTCTCCCCGCCGGGCCCCCCTGCTCCCCGCCGGGCCCCCTCCTGGCCCCCCGGACCTCCCTTCTCCCCGCCGGGCCCCCCCTGCTCCCCGCCGGGCCCTCTCCTGGCCCCCCGGGCCCCCCTTCTCCCGCTGGGCCCCCCTGTTCCCTGCTGGGCCCTCTCCTGGCCCCCGGACCGCCCTTCTCCCCGCCGGGCCCCCCTGTTCCCCACCGGGCTCCCTCCTGGCCCCCCGGACCCCTCTTCTCCCCGCCGGGCCCCCCCTGCTCCCCGCCGGGCCCTCTCCTGGACCCCCGGGCCCCCCTGTTCCCTGCCGGGCCCCCCTGTTCCCTGCCGGGCCCCTGTTCCCCGCCGGGCCCCCCTGCTCCCCGCCGGGCCCTCTCCTGGCCCCCGGACCCCCCTTCTCCCTGCCGGGCCCCCTGTTCCCCGCCGGGCCCTCTCCTGGCCCCCCCAGGTCCCGCCACCCTGCCCAGCCCCCGCCGGGCCCTCTCCTGGCCCTCCGGGTCCTGCTGCCCTGCCAGGCCCCGCCAGACCCCCTTTCTCCCCACCAGGCCCCCTTCTCCCTGCCGGGCCCCCCTGCTCCCCACCGGGTCCTCTCCTGGCCACCCCTTCTCCCCGCCAGGCCCCCCTTCTCCCCGCCGGGCCCCCTGCTCCCCACCAGGCCCTCTCCTGGTCCCCCAGTACCCTCCCAGCTCCCTGCTGGGTTTCCTCCAGGCCCCCGGGCTATGCCGGGCCCCTGCTGAGCTGCCCACTGCCCCATGTTGGCCCCCGTTGCCATGCAGTCCCCTCCGCCCCACTGGGGTCCCCACTGAGCCCCCAACACCCCACAGGGCTCCCCTCCCTGGGGCTGGGTGGGTGTTGCCCCCCCTCACCTGCCCCCTCCCCCACAGGCTGTTCAGCGTGGCCCTGGAGCAGGCATCGCACAAGCCCGGGGAGGCACACCACATGAGCGGCAAGCCGGGCGGCTTTGACGTCAAAGCCCTGAGGGCCTTCCGCGTCCTCCGGCCCCTGCGCCTCGTCTCCGGCGTCCCCAGTAAGGAGCAGGGCCCGGCGGGGGCACCCTGGGCGAGTGCACTGCACCACGGCGCCTTGCAGGGCGTGCTGTGCAGTGGCACCAGTGCAGAACTCCAGTGAGTGCAGTGCGGGTGGGCTCACTGCACGGCGCGGCGCTGTGTGCCGTGGCGCGGTGCAGTGATGGGTGTCTTGGTGTGCTCCTGGAGATTATGCTGCCCCATGGCACATTGCACTGCATGCCATCTGCGTGCATTGCTCCATTGCACTGCACCCCTAGTTACACTGCAAGCAGTGTGAGGTCACACTACACCATGGAGCAGTGCACTGCACACCTTGTGAGGTTCCCCTGCACCGTGGCACGCTGCATGCTGTATGAAGTCGCACTGCCCCATGGTGCCTCATACTGCACGCCATCTGAAGTCACAGTACACCATGGTACACCACACTGCACGCCACCTGAGGCCACCCTGCACCATGGTGCACTGCACTGCATGCCACCTGAGGCCGCACTGCACAATGGTGCACCGCACTGCATGCCACCTGAAGTCACAGTACACCATAGTACACCACACTGCATGCCACCTGAAGTCACAGTACACCATAGTACACCGCACTGCATGCCACCTGAAGTCACAGTACACCATAGTACACCACACTGCACGCCACCTGAGGCCACCCTGCACCATGGTGCACTGCACTGCATGCCACCTGAGACCACACTGCACCATGCTGCACTGCACTGCGGGCTGTGTGCAATTGCACTGCGTTGCAGTGTACTGCACTGCCGGCGCCGCACTGCTCCTTTGCATTGCACCCTCTCTTGCTGCACTGTGCCCCCTCACACTGCGCACTGCAAGCCTCTGCCCCGTCCCCCAGGCCTGCACATCGTGCTCAACTCCATCATGAAGGCCATGGTGCCGTTGCTGCACATCGCGCTGCTCGTGCTCTTCGTCATCATCATCTACGCCATCATCGGCCTGGAGCTCTTCATCGGCCGCATGCACAAGACCTGCTTCTTCGTGGGCTCAGGTAGGGCCGCCGGCCGGGCGGGCTGTCGGGGGAGGGGCAGGCCAGGAGGGGGGCTGGGGCCGGGGGCAGGCTGGGAGGGGGGATGGGGCAAGGTGCAGGCCAGGAGGGGGGCTGGGGCGCAGGTGGGGGGCAGGCCGAGGCACCCATCTGACCCCCCTCCGGCAGACCTGGAGGTGGAGGAAGACCCCTCGCCCTGCGCCTTCTCTGGGCACGGCCGGGCCTGCACCCTGAACAACACCGAGTGCCGGGGCCGCTGGGAGGGGCCCAACGGGGGCATCACCAACTTCGACAACTTCTTCTTCGCCATGCTCACCGTCTTCCAGTGCATCACCATGGAGGGCTGGACCGACGTGCTGTACTGGGTGAGGCCCCCCCCGGGGCCCCACATGCAACCTTCTGGGACATGGCGGGGACTGTATTCATTCTGCTTGCCTGGTCGTATGTGATTCTGCTCTCCTGCGCTGTGAGAGAGAGAGTGTGTGTGTGTGTGTGTGTCTGTGTGCGTGCCTCAGTTTCCCCTGCCCTGCCGCGCTCGCTGCGTGAGGAGGGGGAGGCCGGGCGCGACTCGCTGGGGACGTAGGTTCAGTCTCTCAGTCCTGGGGCCCAGGGAGCAGGACAACGCCGGGGGCGGGCGGCCTGGGGCGGGAGTTAGTTTTGGGCCGGCTGGGGGAGAAGGAGCCTGGCTGGCCTGGGGGGCCGGGCAGGGCCCTGGCTCCGCCCCCCCCCCAGGCTGCTCCTGGCTCCTGTGACCACAAGTCTGGGCTACGCTGTGTCCCTGGGACCCGACAGACCTTCTCCTCTACCTGCCGCCTGAGAGTCCCCCTGGCTGTGGGGGGGAGGGGACCCAGGGACACCCCCACACTCTGGGACACCCTCCTAGGCCCCCACAGCCCCGCCCCTCCTTTGTTCAGCTTCCTGGGCAAGGTGCCCCCCTGGTCGCCCCCCCTGAGCTGTGGTTGTGGGCAGCCCCTCTCTGTAAGAGCCCCCCCCAGCATTCCCATCCCCCGCCAGGGACCGGTGCAGTACCCGGGGAAACTGAGGCACGCGGTGCGGCCCCCTGTGTCACAGCCCTTCTGCGGTCTCTGCCCCACAGATGCAGGACGCCATGGGGCATGAGCTCCCCTGGGTTTACTTCGTCAGCCTGGTGATCTTCGGTTCCTTCTTCGTCCTCAACCTGGTGCTGGGGGTGCTGAGTGGGTAAGGGGGAGCCAAGGGGCCGTGGAGCAGACCGGGCCCTAGTGGGGACTGTGGCTGGGGGAGCAGGTGCGTGGGGAGGCAGTTCCCAGCATGTCAGGACGAGCCAGTGGATGTCAGTGACGTGGGTGGCTCCCAATCCCTTCCTGGGCGTGTGCAGGGAATGCCGGGGGCATGCGGGGCCGGGGCGTGCACAGGGCATGCGAGGTGCGTGCGAGGCCAGAGCACGTGGGGCCGTGGCATGTGGGGCGCGTGGGGGGGACGTGCGAGGCACATGTGGGGCCGGGGTGTGCAGAGGGCAAGCGAGGTGCATGTGGGGTGGGCGCGTGTGGGGTTGGGGTGTGTGCGGGGCTGGGGTATGCGGGGGGCATACGGGGCCGGGTCACATGCAGGGGGTGTGCAAGGTATGTGTGGGGCTGGGGGGCGTGCAAGGCACGTGTAGGGCCGGGGCGCATGTAGGGTGCATGCGAGGCGGGTGTGGGGCCGGGGCACATGCAGGGGGCGTGCGAGGTGCATGCGGGGCCAGGGTGGGTGCGAGGCTGTGCGGGGCCGGGGCGTGCAAGGCGCATGCGGGGCCGGGTCACATGCAGGGGGCGTGCGAGGCGCGTGCGGGGCCGGGGCGCATGTAGGGTGCATGCGAGGCACGTGTGGGGCCGGAGCACATGCAGGGGCTGTGCAAGGTATGTGTGGGGCTGGGGGGCGTGCAAGGCACGTGTAGGGCCGGGGCGCATGTAGGGTGCATGCGAGGCACGTGTGGGGCCGGGGCACATGCAGGGGCTGTGCAAGGTATGTGTGGGGCTGGGGGGCGTGCAAGGCACGTGTAGGGCCGGGGCGCATGTAGGGTGCATGCGAGGCGGGTGTGGGGCCGGGGCACATGCAGGGGGCGTGCGAGGTGCATGCGGGGCCAGGGTGGGTGCGAGGCTGTGCGGGGCCGGGGCGTGCAAGGCGCATGCGGGGCCGGGTCACATGCAGGGGGCGTGCGAGGCGCGTGCGGGGCCGGGGCACATGCAGGGGGCGTGCGAGGCGCGTGCGGGGACGGGGCACATGCAGGGGGCGTGCGAGGCGCGTGCGGGGACGGGGCACATGCAGGGGGCGTGCGAGGCGCGTGCGGGGCCGGGGCACATGCAGGGGGCGTGCGAGGCGCGTGCGGGGCCGGGGCACATGCAGGGGGCGTGCGAGGTGCGTGCGGGGCCGGGGCACATGCAGGGGGTGTGCGAGGTGCGTGTGGGGCCAGGGTGGGTGCGAGGCGCGTGCGGGGCCGGGGCGTGCGAGGCGCGTGCGGGGCCGGGGTGGGTGCGAGGCCGTGCGGGGCCGGGGTGGGTGCGAGGCCGTGCGGGGCCGGGGCACATGCAGGGGGCGTGCGAGGTGCGTGCGGGGCCGGGGCACATGCAGGGGGCGTGCGAGGTGCGTGTGGGGCCAGGGTGGGTGCGAGGCCGTGCGGGGCCGGGGCGTGCAAGGCGCATGTGGGGCCGGGGCACATGCAGGGGGCGTGCGAGGTGCGTGCGGGGCCAGGGTGGGTGCGAGGCGCGTGCGGGGCCGGGGTGGGTGCGAGGCGCGTGCGGGGCCGGGGCGTGTGAGGCGCGTGCGGGGCCGGGGTGGGTGCGAGGCGCGTGCGGGGCCGGGGTGGGTGCGAGGCGCGTGCGGGGCCGGGGTGGGTGCGAGGCGCGTGCGGGGCCGGGGCGTGCGAGGCGCGTGCGGGGCCGGGGTGGGTGCGAGGCCGTGCAGGGCCGGGGCGTGCGAGGCGCGTGCGGGGCCGGGGTGGGTGCGAGGCCGTGCGGGGCCGGGGCGTGCGAGGCGCGTGCGGGCCCAGGGTGGGTGCGAGGCCGTGCGGGGCCGGGGCGTGCGAGGCGCGTGCGGGGCCGGGGTGGGTGCGAGGCCGTGCGGGGCCGGGGCGTGCGAGGCGCGTGCGGGGCCGGGGCGTGCGAGGCGCGTGCGGGGCCGGGCGGGCTAACCCCTCGCTGCCCGCAGGGAGTTCTCCAAGGAGCGGGAGAAGGCCAAGGCCCGCGGCGACTTCCAGAAGCTGCGGGAGAAGCAGCAGCTGGAGGAGGATCTCCGGGGCTACCTGGACTGGCTCTCGCAGGCCGAGGACATCGACCCCGAGGACGAGGCGGGGGGCCCAGAGGGCAAGCGCGCCCGTGAGCCCCGCCCGCTCGCGGCCCCGGGGGGGCAGGCAGGGCCGTGCTAGCGCGGTGGGCGTGGTTCCGGGGGACGAGCGGCAGCGAAATGAGATTTTCTGGCCTGGGGATTAGCCGGCGCCGGAGTAAATGACCGAGGGGGGGGCTGGATTCCTGGTCCATTTTCCGGAGCAGGGCAGGGGCTGGGGATGCAGCAGAGGTTGTGCTCTTCCCTCCAGCAGTGCCATGGGGGCAGTTAGCGCCTGCCTCACACCAGGTGTTCTTCCCTGGGCGGGGGCAGCCGAAGTGAGTCCCTGCCCCTGGTTTTCTCCCCCCCCCCCCCCCCCGAGTTAATTAGCTCGTCGGGGCCTCGTTAGCGTGCTTGGCTCAGGGACGCTGGGTCTTTCGGACGCTCCGCCCCCACCGCCTGCTGCCCCGGGGGGGCTGTATCAAGGGACGGGTGTATCTGCGCCGGGCCCGCCCCGAGCCGCAATGGCCAGGGGGGGTGTCACATCCCTGCGCTGCCACGGTGCTCACGTCTGCGCGTCTTGTTTGCCCCCCCATGTCTGTCCATCCCCCCTCCTGCCTGTCCGTCTATCCGTCTGTCCCCACACGCCCCATCCGTCCCCCCCCTCCTGCCTGTCCATCTATCCGTCTGTCCCCACACGCCCCATCCGTTCCCCCCTCCTGCCTGTCCATCTATCCGTCTGTCCCCCCCGCCCCGTCTGTCCCCCCCTCCTGCCTGTCCGTCCCTCCGTCCCTCGCCCCACGCCCGTCCGTCCCCCCCCTCCTGCCTCTCCGTCCCTCCCCCCACGCCCGTCCGTCCCCCCCCCTGCCTGTCCATCTATCCGTCTGTCCCCACACACCCCATCCGTCCCCCCCTCCTGCCTGTCCGTCCCTCCCCCCACGCCCGTCCGTCCCCCCCTGCCTGTCCGTCCCTCCGTCCCTCCCCCCACGCCCGTCCGTCCCCCCCTCCTGCCTGTCCGTCCCTCCGTCCCTCCCCCCACGTCCGTCCGTCCGTCCCCCCCTCCTGCCTGTCCATCTATCTGTCTGTCCCCACATGCCCCGTCCGTCCCCCCTCCTGCCTGTCCGTCCCTCTGTCCATCCCCATTCCCCGTCCATCCCCATCCACGCGCCTGTCCGTCCCTCCATCCCTCCCCCCATGCCCGTCCGTCCCCCCCTCCTGCCTGTCCGTCCCTCCGTCCATCCCCATTCCCCGTCCATCCCCATCCACGCACCTGTCCGTCCCTCTGTCCATCCCCATCCCCTGTCCGTCCCCCCCCTTGCCTGTCTGTCCCTCTGTCTATCCCCATCCCCTGTCCGTCCCCCCCTCCTGCCTGTCTGTCCCTCTGTCTATCCCCATTCCCCGTCCATCCCCATCCACGCACCTGTCCGTCCCTCTGTCCATCCCCATCCCCTGTCCGTCCCCCCCTTGCCTGTCTGTCCCTCTGTCTATCCCCATCCCCTGTCCGTCCCCCCCCTCCTGCCTGTCTGTCCCTCTGTCTATCCCCATCCCCTGTCCGTCCCCCCCCCTCCTGCCTGTCTGTCCCTCTGTGTATCCCCATCCCGTGTCCGTCCCCCCCTCCTGCCTGTCTGTCCCTCTGTCTATCCCCATCCCCTGTCCGTCCCCCGCCTCCTGCCTGTCTGTCCCTCTGTCTATCCCCATCCCCTGTCCGTCCCCCCCTCCTGCCTGTCTGTCCCTCTGTCCATCCCCATCCCCTGTCCGTCCCCCCCTCCTGCCTGTCTGTCCCTCTGTCTATCCCCATCCCCTGTCCGTCCCCCCCCTCCTGCCTGTCTGTCCCTCTGTCTATCCCCATCCCTTGTCCGTCCCCCCCTCCTGCCTGTCCGTCCCTCTGTCTATCCCCATCCCCTGTCCGTCCCCCCCTCCTGCCTGTCTGTCCCTCTGTCTATCCCCATCCCCTGTCCGTCCCCCCCCTCTTGCCTGTCTGTTCCTCTGTCCATCCCCGTCCCCCGTCTGTCCATCCCCATCCACGCGCCTGTCCGTCCATCCCCATCCCCCGTCCATCCCCATCCACGCGCCTGTCTGTCCATCCCCATCCACGCGCCTGTCCGTCCCTCCGTCCATCCCTCCGTCCCCACACACCCATCCCCATCCCCTGTCCATCCCCCCCGCCTGCCTGTCTGTCCCTCTGTCTATCCCCATCCCCTGTCCGTCCCCCCCTCCTGCCTGTCTGTCCCTCTGTCTATCCCCATCCCCTGTCCGTCCCCCCCCTCTTGCCTGTCTGTTCCTCTGTCCATCCCCATCCCTGTCCGTCCCTCCGTCCATCCCCGTCCCCCGTCTGTCCATCCCCATCCACGCGCCTGTCCGTCCCTCCGTCCATCCCTCCGTCCCCACACACCCATCCCCATCCCCATCCCCTGTCCATCCCCCCCTCCTGCCTGTCTGTCCCTCCCTCCGTCCCCATCCCCTGTCCATCCCCATCCACGCGCCTGTCCGTCCCTCCGTCCATCCCCATTCCCCGTCCATCCCTCCGTCCCCACACACCCATACCCATCCCCTGTCCGTCCCCCCACATGCCTGTCCGTCCCTCCATCCATCCCCACACGCCCCGTCTGTCCATCCCCATCCACGCGCCTGTCCGTCCCTCCGTCCATCCCTCCGTCCCCACACACCCATCCCCATCCCCTGTCCGTCCCCCCGTCCTGCCTGTCCGTCCCTCCCTCCATCCCCACACGCCCCGTCTATCCGTTCCTCCGTCCCCACACACCCATACCCATCCCTTGTCCGTCCCCTCCACCTGCCTGTCTGTCTATCCGTCTGTCCCCACACGCCCTTGTCTGTCCATTCCTCCATCCCCATCCACCTGCCTGTCCATCCCTCTGTACAACCGCCCCCATCCGTCCATCCCCACACGCCTTGTCCCTCCGTCCATCCCCATCCACCCGCCTGTCCGTCTACCCGTCCCTCCTCCACCCGTCCCTCTGTCCCCACACGCCTGTGCCCATCCCTCGCCCGCTGGCCCCCGGAAGGCGTGACGGTGGCAGAGCTGACGGAGAAGAAGAGGGGCCGACTCGGATGGCTTCACCACTCCAGCCATTCGACCGACACCCACAGTAATGCTGCATCTCCATCCGTCCGTCCGTCCGTCCGTCCGTCCGTGCCCGAGGGGCTGGGCGGGGCTGGGGGCGGGCCCTGGGGTTGCAGCCGGAGCCTGGCGGATGGGTCATACCAGGCTGCCCCCGTCAGTCCAGAGTCGCTCCCCACGGCAGTGGGGGCAGGGCCGGATGCTGGTCCCTGGGGTCGGGTCGGGTCCCACGGGCCCTGGGGGAGCTCACCCGCCCGCCTCTCTCCAGCCAGCCTCCCCGCCAGCGAGACCACCTCCGTCACCACGGAGACCGCGGCTGACGAGGAGCATCCCGCCGGCTGCTGTGACGCCTACCTGTGAGTGCCGGGGGCGGGGCTCTGCTGGGGGGGTTATGCCAGGGGGAGGCGGGGCAGGCAGGGCTACGCTGGGGGGAGGCGGGGCGGGTGGGGGGCTTATGCTGGGGGGAGGCGGGGCGGGTGGGGGGGCTATGCTGGGAGGGTGGCGGGGCAGAGAGGGGTTATGCCGGGGGGAGGCGGAGCGGGCGGGGGGGCTATGCCGGGGGGAGGCGGGGCAGGCGGGGCTACGCTGGGGGGAGGCGGGGCGGGTGGGGGGGTTATGCTGGGAGGGTGGCGGGGCAGAGAGGGGTTATGCTGGGGGGAGGCGGAGCGGGCGGGGGGGCTATGCCGGGGGGGAGGCGGGGCAGAGAGGGGCTCTGCTGGGGGGGTTATGCTGGGGGGAGGCGGGGCGGGTGGGGGGGCTATGCTGGGAGGGTGGCGGGGCAGAGAGGGGTTACGCTGGGGGGAGGCGGAGCGGGCGGGGGGGCTATGCCGGGGGGGAGGCGGGGCAGAGAGGGGCTCTGCTGGGGGGGTTATGCTGGAGGGAGGCGGGGCGGGTGGGGGGGCTATGCTGGGAGGGTGGCGGGGCAGAGAGGGGTTATGCCGGGGGGAGGCCGGGCGGGGTGTTAACAGGCTGGGCCCTGCCCCAGAGGTGGCTGCATTTCACGTCTCCCTTCTCTCCACTCCCAGGGGCAGACTCTCCAGGACGCGGCTCTGGTGAGCGGGGGGGTTCAGCCTGTGGGGGGCGTTTTCCCCACCCAGGGGGGCCGACCTGCCTGACCCCCCCCCCTTTGCCCCCAGCCGCCGGAGCCGGCGCCTGAACCGGCTGCTGCGGAAGCGCTGCCGCCGGGCCGTGAAATCCGTCGCCTTCTACTGGGCGGTTCTCATCCTCGTCTTCCTCAACACGCTGACCATCGCCTCCGAGCACCACGGCCAGCCCGCCTGGCTCAGCCAGATCCAGGGTAGGGGGCAGCGGGGCCTGCTGGTTAGAGCGGGCTCTCGGCCGGCCTGGGAGGCAGGGAAGCTCCTTGCAGCTGCTCTCCCGCGTGCCCCCTGGGCCCGACCCCTCCCCAACCTGTCAGCCGAGCCCAGGACCCCAGCCAGGCCGCGCCACCCCGAGCCCATCACACACCCCAACGAAACGCTTGTCCACCAGCCGCTGCCACCTCGGTGCCGGGCAGTGCCAGCCCAAGGCCCCCCTTACGGAGCCCCCAGCCTGCAGCCACCAGCCCCCCGCCCCGCGGCACCGGCCCGATTCGCCCCCAGCCCTCCCAGCTCCCCCGACCCACGGCGCTGGCCCGATTCGCCCCCAGCCTGGAGCCAACAGCCCCTCCACCCCGCGGCGCCATCCCGATTCACCCCCAGCCCCCCCAGCTCCCCCGCCCTGCGGCGCCGGCCTGATTCACCCCCAGCCCCCCCCAGCCTCCGCCCCGCAGTGCCGGCCCAATTCGCCCTCAGCCGCCAACCCCCCCCCCCCCCCGTCTGTCTGTCTTCTAGGAACATCAGAGCGGCCAGACTGGGTCAGAGCCAGGGTCCATCCAGCCCAGGGCCCTGTCGGCCGACAGTGGCCAGTGCCAGGGGCCCCAGAGGGAGGGAACAGAACAGGGAATCCTCACGTGATCCCTCCCGTCGCCCACCTCCAGGGAAACAGAGGCCAGGGACACATCCCTACCCACCCTGGCTAATGGCCACGGATGGACCTAACCTCCCTGAATCCATCGAGCTCTGTTTTGAACCCTGTTAAAATTCTTGCCTTCACCGCGTCCTCTGGCGAGGAGTTCCACAGGTTGTGCGCTGAGTGAAGAAAAACTTTCTTTGGTTTTAAACCTGCTGCCTATTAGTTTCATTTGGTGACCCCTAGTTCTTTTACTGTGGGAATAAGTAAATAACTTTTCCTTATTTGCTATTTCCACACCAGTCATGATTTTATAGACCTCTATCATATCCCCCTTAGTCTCCTCTTTTTTTAAGCTGAAAAGTCCAAGTCTCTTTAATCTCTCTTTATATGGGACCAGTCCCAAACCCCTCATCATTTTTGTTGCCCTTTTCTGAACCTATTCCAATGCCAATATCTCTTTTTTGAGATGAGACGGCCACATCTGCATGCAGTATTCAAGATGTGGGCGTCCTGTGGTTTTATAGAGAGGCAAGAAGAGATTTTCTGTCTTCTTCTCTATCCCTTTTTTAATGAGTCCTGACATTGTATTTGCTTTTCTGACTGCCGCTGCGCGCTTGAGTGGATGTTTTCAGAGAACTGTCCACAGGGACTCCAAGATCTTTCTCTTGAGTAGTTGTAGCCAAATTAGTCCCCACCCTATTATATATCTAGTTGGGATTATTTTCTCCAATGTGCGTTACTTTACGTTTATCAGCATTCCATTCCATTTGCCGTTTTGTTGCCCACTCGCTTAGTGTGGCGAGATCTTTTGGAAGCTCTTCCCAGGCTGCTTTGGTCTGAACTCCCTTGAGCAGTTTGGTCTCATCTGCAAATTTTGCCCCCTCCCTGTTTACCCCTCTCTCCAGAGTCTAGATCATTTATAAATAGCTTGAATAGGGGTGTCATGGCTTGCAGGAGGTGCCCACGCTCGGCCCGTCCGTCCCCGGGCGGATCCCCCCTCCAGTGCGGCACCCCCTTCTCGGGGGGGGGGCCCCTTCCAGCCCAGCGGCAGTGAGACAGCCCTTTCCCAGGGAGCCACTCCAGTGCACTGACCCTCTCTTGGGGGGCCCACTCTCACCTCGGGGGTCCGCCCCTCCCCTTCTGGAACGGCGTCTCTCAGGGCCTCCAGCCGCCTGCCTCTGCCGTGAGCCCCTCGGGGGTCCCCTCCCTCCGGCCCCCCGGGGCCTCCCCTCCCAGCGGGAATAGCCCAGCCCTGTTCTCCAGCCCAGAGCGACTCCCAGCCAGCACCCAGCAGGAGGGTTATGGAGCTGTGAACAGCAACGGATCTGCCAGGCCAGTCGGCCTGGGCCCCTCCAGCCCTGCCTGTCTGAGTCTCCCCTGCAGCCGGCTGAGTCCTGCCTGCCCTGCTCTGTCCCCCCAAGAGCAGCCCCCGTCTCCCAGCAGAGCCTCCAATGCCCCCAGCAACAGCCCCTCCCCCGCCATTGTCTTCTCCCCAGGTAAGAGGGTCGCCCGGGCCCCTCTTCTCCCCTCCCCCCCATCCAACGTTCTCCCCTCGCTGGGACCTGCTGGGCCGGTTGCTGGGGTCCCCCCTGCAGCCCCTCGTCTGGCGTCTGGCCGGAGCCGGCCGTGTCCTCTGAGCAGGGTCGGGGGCACCAGGGCACCAGACCCCGGGCTCCAGTTCTGGGCTGTTTTCTGAAATAACAAACTCCCCCCTTGTCACATTGAACCAGTAACATCCAGCCCTGAGCCCCCCTGTGTGCAACACCCCCTCTGAACCCCCAAAACTCGACTACAGGGTTTTTTCGAAAAAAGTGGCCTTTTTTCAAAGAAACCTGTACCTGCGTTTAGACTGCCGCCGCGTTCTGTCGGCAGTAAATTGAATGAATGCGGCGGTACACCTCATTCTACGAGGAAGAACGCCTTTTGTCGAAAGTCATCTTTCGGAAAAAGGCGCTACTGCATGAAAACAGGGATTTTTCAAAAGAGAGCCACTTTTTCGAAAAATCTTCTTGTGGTCTAGACGCTGTTTTTTGAAAGAGGCTGGCAGTCTAGACCTAGCCACTATATCCACAGACACAGTGTTTCTCAATCTTTTTTTTTTTTTATAAAGCGTCCCTTTTAACAAACGTGAGACGTCCCCCCAGTAGCTACAAGTTGCAGACGCACACAATTTTTTTCTACCTTTGCAACGTGTTTGTTTCAACAACTTCATCGTAGCCAGATGGGCAATGATATTTTTGAGCGTACAACGTACAAAAATGATAAAGCGCCGTAAAACTTAAAACAAAAGTTCTGTTTTCTCCACATTTCAGTTTTGACGTACCCTCCCCCCAACTTCTCTCCAGTACCCCTGAGGGTCCTCGTACCACTGGTTGAGAAACACTGCACTAGATTCCCCTTCTCCACATGTTTGTTGACCCCTTGAAGAACTCTAGCGGATTAGTGAGGCAGGATTTCCCTTTGCAGAAACCACGTTGATTTTCCCCCAACAAATTCTCTTCACCCACGAGTCTGACAATTCTCGTCTTGACTAGAGTTTCGACTAATTTGCCCGGTACTGACATTAGACTTACTGGTCTGTAATTGCCGGGGTCGCCTCTAGAGCCCTTTTTAAATATTGGCCTCACGTTAGCTATCTTCCAGTCAGTAGGTACGGGAGCCGATGTAAAGGCTAGGTTACAAACCACAGTTGGCAGTTCCGCAGTGCCCCATTGGAGCGCTGTGCGAACTCTCGGGTGGATGCCATCCAGTCCCAGGGACTTGTTATGGTTAGTTGACCCGTTTGGTCCAAGCCCTCCTCTAATGACGGGCCGCCCACAAAGAAGGGCTCGGGGGGGATCCCCCTGACAGCCGAGGCCAGGGAGGCTGGAGCAAAGGGTCCCAGTTGCTTCCCCACAGTGGCCTTGAGGGTCCTTTAGCCCCTTGAGCGCCGGGGCCCCTGGCCACTCCGCCGTTGGGGGGGGGGGGGGCCGGCCGGCGCCTGGCTCCCTGCAGCTGCTGCCCACCCAGCCTGGCCCCGCCTGACACTCGCCCAGCCCCGCCCCGCCCCGCCTGATGCCCGCCTGACATCCTCCCGGCCCCACCCCGCCTGACGCCCACCTGATGCCTGCCTGGCCCCGCCCCGCCTGACGCCCGCCCAGCCCCACCCCGCCTGACACCCACCTGACATCCTCCCGGCCCCACCCCGCCTGACGCCCGCCTGATGCCTGCCTGGCCCCGCCCCGCCTGACGCCCGCCTGGCCCCGCCCCGCCTGACACCCGCCTGACATCCTCCCGGCCCCACCCCGCCTGACGCCCGCCTGATGCCTGCCCGGCCCCGCCCCACCCGACGCCCGCCCGGCCCCGCCCCGCCTGATGCCCGCCTGACACCCGCCCGGCCTGGCCCCGCCCCGCCTGATGCCCGCCTTGCCCGCAGCCTGCGCCAACAAGGGGCTGCTCTCGCTCTTCACGCTGGAGATGCTGCTGAAGCTGTACAGCCTGGGCGGGCAGGCCTACGCCGCCAGCTTCTTCAACCGCTTTGACTGCTTCGTGGTCTGCGGCGGCATCCTGGAGACGGCCCTCGTGGAGCTGCAGGTGATGGAGCCGCTGGGCATCTCCGTGCTGCGCTGCGTCCGCCTCCTGCGCATCTTCAAGGTCACCAGGTCAGGGGCCGCCGGGCGCTGCCGTGGGGCCTTACACCGTGCTCGGGGGCCTGGGCACAGCGGTCTGCACGTGGGCGGCTGCACGTGGGCGGGTGGGCGGCTGCGGGTGGGGGGCTGCTGGGGGGGCCGGTACCAGCCGTGGGTCTCTCCCCCAGGCACTGGGCCTCGCTGAGTAACCTGGTGGCCTCGCTGCTGAACTCCATGAAATCCATCGCGTCCCTGCTGCTCCTGCTCTTCCTCTTCATCATCATCTTCTCCCTGCTGGGCATGCAGCTCTTCGGGGGGAAGTTCAACTTCGACGAGACCCAGACCAAGCGCAGCACCTTCGACACCTTCCCCCAGGCCCTGCTCACCGTCTTCCAGGTGCCCCCCTGCCGCCCCCCCGCGGAGCCCCCCTAGCGCCCCCCTCCACCTTCGACACCTTCCCCCAGGCCCTGCTCACCGTCTTCCAGGTGCCCCCCTGCCGCTCCCCTGCGGAGCCCCCCCTAGTGCCCCCCTCCACCTTCGACACCTTCCCCCAGGCCCTGCTCACCGTCTTCCAGGTGCCCCCCTGCCGCCCCCCCGCGGAACCCCCCTAGCGCCCCTCTCCACCTTCGACACCCTCTTCCAGGTGCCCCCCTGCCGCCCCCCCGTGGAGCCCCCCTAGTGCCCCCCTCCACCTTCGACACCTTCCCCCAGGCCCTGCTCACCCTCTTCCAGGTGCCCCCCTGCTGCCCCCCCACAGGACCCCTTGCTGCCCCTCATGGTCTCACAGGTCCTGCCCAGGCTTACCCCTTGGTCCCTGGAACACTCTAGGGATGGAGATTCCCCCCCTCCCAGCGCTTCCCCACCCGCCTCGGGCAATCGTTTTCCTAATCTCCTCCCTAGAGCTCCCCGCGCAAGGGGAGCCCGTCGCTCCTCCCTAGAGCTCCCCGCGCAAGGGGAGCCCGTCGCTCCTCCCTAGAGCTCCCCGCGCAAGGGGAGCCCGTCGCTCCTCCCTAGAGCTCCCCGCGCAAGGGGAGCCCGTCGCTCCTCCCTAGAGCTCCCCGCGCAAGGGGAGCCCGTCGCTCCTCCATCCGCCCCCACTGAGACCAGCCTCTCGCCAGCCTCTTTGGACCCGCTGCAGGGAGGCAGGCTGCTCTCAGATCCCCCCTCGCTCTGCTCTTCTGCAGGCTGAACAGGCCCCAATCCCTCAGCCTCCCCTCGGAGGCCATGTGCTCCAGCCCTCCGCTGGCCCCTCTCCAATGCGCCCACGTCCCTTCTGCAGTGGGGGGCCCAGAACCGGACACAACGCTCCAGATGTGGCCTCCCCAGAGCCGAATAAAGGGGACTAATCACTTCTCTGGATCCGCTGGCAACACTCCCCGCACACTAATGCGCCCCAATATGCCATTAGCCCTCTTGGCTACAAGGCACCCTGTTGATCATCTCCAGCTTCTCACCCACCGTAACCCCCAGGGCCTCTTCTGCAGAACTGCTGCTTAGCCAGTGGGTCCCCAGCCTGTACCAATGCTTGGGATTCTTCTGTCCCAAGTGCAGGACTCTGCACTGCTCCTTGTTGAACCTCATCAGATTTCTTGTGGCCCAATCCTCTCATCTGTCCAGGTCACTCTGGACCCTCTCCCTGCCCTGCAGCGTATCTACCTCTCTCCCTAGCTTAGTGTCATCCGCAAACTTGTCTGTGGCCAGGTAACAGGGTCGCCTGGGCCCCTCTTCTCCCCTCCCCTCCCTCCCCTTTGCCCTCCTGGCAGGGCCCCGGGGGCCTCTCGCCGCAGCCCCTGGGCCCCCACTGGCCAGACCTAGCCGTGCTGCTGAGCTGGGCCTGCCGGGCCCCAGGCACTGGGGTCTTCCCTCTCCCACCACCGGCCGTGGTCCCTGCAACAGCAGCGCCCTTCCCCTCCCCTCGTGATACCAGGGCCCCAGGGACACTGACCCCCCCCGGTGTGAACCCCCCCTTTGAACCCTGGCCCCCTGGCACCCCTAGATCCTGACGGGCGAGGACTGGAACGCCGTGATGTACGATGGGATCATGGCCTACGGGGGGCCCCACTTCCCCGGCATGCTGGTCTGCGTCTACTTCATCATCCTCTTCATCTGCGGCAACTGTACCCGCCGCTGGCCGGGGGGCAGTGGGCGGCGGCTCGGGAGCGGGGTGGGACCCCCTGGGGCTGGGTGCCGGCAGCCTGTGTGTGCCTGGTGCCCATCCACGCACCTCAGTGCACAGAACAATAGTTATTCCGCACACAGATGGCAAATGAGAGGGAACATGGGTCTGCAGTGGGGGCGCAGCCGGGACTGGGGTGGGCAGTGGCATGGGGGGCAGCAGGGTGAGTGGGTTTGGGGTGCGGCTCAGGCGGTGCCCCCATACCCCGTTTTCCTGAGCCCCGCCCCCCAGATATCCTGCTCAACGTGTTCCTGGCCATTGCCGTGGACAACTTGGCCGACGGAGACAATATTGACACGTCCAAGGAGAAGGAGAGGAAAAAGTGAGGGGCCCGGATGCCTGGGGCCCCTCCTGGGCTCTGGGACGGGCTGGGGGGGCCCGGATGCCTGGGGCCCCTCCTGGGCTCTGGGACGGGCTGGGGGGGCCCGGATGCCTGGGGCCCCTCCTGGGCTCTGGGACGGGCTGGGGGGGCCCGGATGCCTGGGGCCCCTCCTGGGCTCTGGGAAGGGCGGGGGGGCCCGGATGCCTGGGGCCCCTCCTGGGCTCTGGGACGGGCTGGGGGGGCCCGGATGCCTGGGGCCCCTCCTGGGCTCTGGGACGGGCTGGGGGGGCCCGGATGCCTGGGGCCCCTCCTGGGCTCTGGGACGGGCTGGGGGGGCCCGGATGCCTGGGGCCCCTCCTGGGCTCTGGGACGGGCTGGGGGGGCCCGGATGCCTGGGGCCCCTCCTGGGCTCTGGGACGGGCTGGGGGGGCCCGGATGCCTGGGGCCCCTCCTGGGCTCTGGGAAGGGTGGGGGGGCCCGGATGCCTGGGGCCCCTCCTGGGCTCTGGGAGGGGTGGGGGGGCCCGGATGCCTGGGGCCCCTCCTGGGCTCTGGGAGTGGAGGCGGGTGGCTGGGGCTGGACGGGGTGCCTGGGTTCGTGGGTTCTCTCCCCGTCTCTGCTCTGAACCCGCCCCCCGTTCTCCGCAGGCAGGAGGTGGCAGAAGGATCCCAAGGCAGCGGCAGAGTGACGGTAAGAAGGGCCCTGGGGGTGGGGCAGCCCGGCCCCCACATGCCCTCCCCAGTGTCCCTGCTCTGTCCTATATCGGGGCCCCCCTCTCCTGCTCTCTGCCCCCTCCCCCGCTTGCCGCTGTTCGGGGTCCTGGCTGCTAGGCCCCATGTAACAACACGAGGGAAATTGAGGCAGACTGTGCTGGGCTGCTCCGGGCGCTGCCTCTCTTGGCGGCAGGGCAGGGGCTCCCCGGCTCTGAGCCCCCAGCGGCCCCAGCCCTCTTCCCCGGCCTCTGTCCTGCTTCCCAGCTAAAGGTGACCCCGGTTGCAGCCCCCCCTGGGACTCAGGGGGTGCTGGGCATCAGGCAGTGCACGTGGGCAGGCAGCCTCCCTGCCCCCCCGGCCCTCAGCCAAGTCACAGCCCCAGCCAGGCCTTGGGCAGCCCCCAGGGAAACTGAGGCACAGCCAGCGTGCGTATGGGACAGCGAGACTCCCATGCAACGCCCCCCAGGGAGTAGCCCCCGGAAACACGCCCAGCCCGGAGCCCAGGGTCCCCACTGGCTTCCTGTGGCGGGTCGGCCCTGGGGCCACTAGGCGTTAGGAGCCACAAGGCTGGGCCATTGGCCCTCGGGCCCCTGTGGGGCATGGGGGGGGCCCAGACACCTGGGCCAGGTCACGGCGGATCTCTGCAGAGAGCCAACCAGGCAACATGCTGGGGAAACCGAGGCACGAGCATTCCTCCCCCAAAGGTTTCCCCGCAAGTCCCCCTCCATCCCACGGGCTTTGGCTCAGGCTGGCCGGGGGCAGTGGACACGCGCTCGCTCTCTCCCCAGGTGCCCTGTGGGGGGCAGGAGGAGGAGGAGGAGGGCAGCGAAGAAGGAGGTAGGTAGGACAGGCCTGACTCTCCCGGGTGGGGGACGCTGGGTTGCAGGGAGTGGGGCAGGGCATGGGGGGCAGGGTCGGGGGGCTGGGCATTGGGGGCAGGGTCAGGGGGCTCCCCAACACGTCGTCTCTCCCGGCTCGGGGAGGGCAGTGTGGGCTAGTGGTTAGAGGGGGCTGGCGGCCCGAAGGCTTGGGTTTTCTACTGGCTTGGGGAGGGCAGTGCGGGCTAGTGGTTAGAGGGGGCTGGCGGCCCGAAGGCCTGGGTTTTCTACTGGCTCGGGGAGGGCAGTGCGGGCTAGTGGTTAGAGGGGCTGGCGGCCCGAAGGCCTGGGTTTTCTACTGGCTCGGGGAGGGCAGTGCGGGCTAGTGGTTAGAGGGGGGCTGGCGGCCCGAAGGCCTGGGTTTTCTACTGGCTCGGGGAGGGCAGTGCGGGCTAGTGGTTAGAGGGGGCTGGCGGCCCGAAGGCCTGGGTTTTCTACTGGCTCGGGGAGGGCAGTGCGGGCTAGTGGTTAGAGGGGGCTGGCGGCCCGAAGGCCTGGGTTTTCTACTGGCTCGGGGAGGGCAGTGCGGGCTAGTGGTTAGAGGGGGCTGGCGGCCCGAAGGCCTGGGTTTTCTACTGGCTCGGGGAGGGCAGTGCGGGCTAGTGGTTAGAGGGGCTGGCGGCCCGAAGGCCTGGGTTTTCTACTGGCTCGGGGAGGGCAGTGCGGGCTAGTGGTTAGAGGGGGGCTGGCGGCCCGAAGGCCTGGGTTTTCTACTGGCTCGGGGAGGGCAGTGCGGGCTAGTGGTTAGAGGGGGCTGGCGGCCCGAAGGCCTGGGTTTTCTACTGGCTCGGGGAGGGCAGTGCGGGCTAGTGGTTAGAGGGGGCTGGCGGCCCGAAGGCCTGGGTTTTCTACTGGCTCGGGGAGGGCAGTGCGGGCTAGTGGTTAGAGGGGGCTGGCGGCCCGAAGGCCTGGGTTTTCTACTGGCTCGGGGAGGGCAGTGCAGGCTAGTGGTTAGAGGGGGCTGGCGGCCCGAAGGCCTGGGTTTTCTACTGGCTTGGGGAGGGCAGTGCGGGCTAGTGGTTAGAAGGGGCTAGCGGCCTGGACGCCCGGGGTCTCTCCTGGCTCGGGGGGGCTGGCTGAGCCTGGGGGGACCCTGGCCCTGCCCCCCACCCCTGTGCGTGTCCCCGCAGGGGAGGGCGGTGACCAGGAGAGCCTGGCGGAGTTGCCCCCAGAGCAGCCGGCGGAGACGCCGAAGGAGAAGGTCCTGCCCATCCCGGCCGGCAGCGCCTTCTTCCTGCTCAGCAGCACCAACCCGTGAGTGGCTGGGGGGGGGCTGCCAGGGATGCCCAGGTCCTGCCCACACTAGGGCCCCCCCCCGGGGCCCAGACCCTTCTCGGGGGTCACACTCTGCCAGGGCTCAGCCCTTCCGCCCCCTGGGACCGCCCCTCTCTGCACCCCCAGCCACCTGGCTCTGCCGGGGCCCCTCGGGGAGCCCCCTCGCTCTGGCCACAGGGGGGTTCATTGAGCTTTGAACCCAGCCCAGGATCTCTCAGGCCTGTGGGCCTGGCCCCCCCCCCAGCGCAGCCCCCCGAGTCTACCCCACGGCCGGGGGGCTCCCCCTGTCCCACGCCCCATCCCGCAGCCCTCCCAGCCCAGCCCCTCTGAGTCTGCCCCACAGCCAGGTGGGCTCCCCCCGCCCCGTCCCACAGCCCCCTCCTCCTCCCAGCCCAGCCTCCCATCTCCCCCCCCCAGCAGCGCCTCCCCTGCGCTGTGTCTGTGGCCAGGTAACGGAGTCGCCTGGGCCCCTCTCCCCCCCGTGCCCCCCCAGCTGGGACCCACTGGGCAGGGCCCCGGAGGCCTCTCTCTGCAGCCCCTGGGCCCCCACTGGCCCGAGCTGGGCCTGCCGGTCCCCAGGCGCTGGGGTCTCCCCTCTCCCGCCACCGGCCGGGGCCCGGGGCCACTGACCCCCCGTGTGACCCTGCCTCACAGTGGGGCAGGGAGCGGCTGGCTGGGGCGGGTCTGAGCCCGTCTCTCTCCTCCCCCGCAGGCTCCGGGTGGGGTGCCATGCCCTGATCCACCACCACATCTTCACCAACCTCATCCTCGTCTTCATCATCCTCAGCAGCATCTCCCTGGCCGCCGAGGACCCCATCCGGGCCCATTCCTTCCGCAACATCGTGAGCGCCGGCCCAGGGGAGGGGCGCCGGGAGCAGAGAAATGGGGGGCTGGGCAGGGGGGTGGGGGTCTCTCTCACAAGGGCCGTTGACTCTCCCCCACCCAGGGCAGCGGCTCAGGGCGAGTTGCTCAGACTCGGGGCTCCTTGCAGCCCCGGACCGGGGCCCTTCCGAACGGGCCACACGCCAGTCGCACTGAGCGCTCCAGCTGCCAGCCTGGCCGGCCAGAGACCTCCCGAGCAAAACCCCTCCGACACCCCAGCTCCCCCGTGCCCCAGTCAGCCCCGGGCCTCACACAGGTGAGGGTTAGAGACCCCAATCTCACCCCCCCGAGCGGCCCCAAGGAACCAGCCACAGGTCCCAGGTCAATGTACACTCTGGATCTTACCCGCAGGGCCACGCTGGGCCGGGCCTTGAGAATCTAAACTCTAAAGGTTTATGACTAAAAGAAGGAAAAGCAGGAGAGCGAGGTTGTTAAGGAGGGTCCGTTACATGCACCGAATCACCCAGTTCTCCATACCGGCTCTCAGCAGAGGTGTTAGAACTGCTGGCTTAAAGGTCTCTGGTGCCCATCCTGTGTCAGGATGGGCCCACGGTTCTTCCCGGCTCGCTGTTCCCTGCAAGGCTGCCTCTGGGCTCAGGAGCTGAACTCAAGACCAGATGGAGTCTGCCACATGGCATTTTATGTCCATCCCTGGTCTCCCAAGCTGGAGTGGGTCACGTGGCCCAGGGACCTGTTGTGTCCCAAGCCAGCAGCCATTATTCTGGATGGTCTGCAGGTAGCCAGCTTCATTCCTCGGGGTGCATCCTTGCCACTGAGAGATCTGTTGTCCCTGGAGCCTCGCTAATTAGCAGAGCCATTGAACGAGCATTCCTGGCCCATTGCTCTGCGTCCAACAGAGAATCTTCTAGCATCCACCCAGAGTCTCTGTTTATACCTCCACGCACAGAGACTGTACAAGCACAAGACTAGCACACACAGAATCAGTAGAACAGACGCTTTCATGGGACACCTCACACGGCCCCCTTTGTACCGACTTTTGGGGCAAACACCCCCCCCCCGGGTGCAGCGGTGATCTTTAGAATCCAATAAGGTGACAGCCCCAACGCAAAGTCGGCGCAGGAAGTGATGCCAGTAACATCACTGAGGGCAGCACAGGCCTCCCCATGTTTTGGCTCGGTGCTATTACACGTTCTAATCCAATGTTAGAAACCACAGTACGGAGCTGGACGAGTGTGTCTGAAAACCAAATTTGCCTACAATAGGCTTCCTCATCGCAAGGTCTGTCCTCGCGACAGCCATGTCCTCGCACTGTTTCACCAACCCATGGGAAAACTTGGTAAAAACCACAGCTAAGTGGATCTGCTCTTGTAGCATGAGCCCCACGTGTGTCGTGATCTTGCCCAGAGCTAAGGAAAACAGTGAAGTTATCCAGGCCAGCTCTGGCAACCTGAAATCCAATTAACAGTGCATCAATGTATGTATTTGTGATGGCGCGTCGGGGTTCCCCCGCCTCCTGCACCCCCGTAGTGGCCCGAACAGACTCCACCA
This sequence comes from Pelochelys cantorii, assembly GCA_032595735.1. Classification (NCBI taxonomy): domain Eukaryota; kingdom Metazoa; phylum Chordata; order Testudines; family Trionychidae; genus Pelochelys; species Pelochelys cantorii. Next base: position 12,663,186 of record CM064358.1, on the reverse strand, counting down.
GCCAATAGAATAGAGGGAGTTTATTGTTTCTCCAGGGTACAGCGCAGCACAGATGTCATCTGGTTACAGGGCCAGGCCTAGGATGCCTCTGGGCCCCTAAATCCCAGCCCCCTTGCTCAGGCTGCCTCCTCCATGATTCCAGACAGAAACTAAAAACTCTCTTGCAGCCAGGTGCTGGTCTCCGCCCTCCTCCCTTTGTCTCTCCCTGGGGCCTGAGCCTGGGTGTCTGGGTTAATCCACATTTGGGAGAGTCAGTGAGAATATCCCATCGCAGCGCAGGGGGACCCCAGGTCACAGAGCAGACAGCCCCCCCACTACACCACATTATTCTCATCCCACATAGCATAGGCATCTTTGCACTTAGCCACAAAAACAAAATGGTGGTGTGCCTCAGTTTCCCTTTCCACACAGCACCTTATGGCTGGAGCCTTCTTTGTCCTGTAAGAAGTTCCAAGATCAGTTACAGGCATTAACCATGATATACCAATATCACCTTGCCCTTGTCTCGCCCCCATGCTCAGATCCTGGGCTACTTTGACTACGCCTTCACCTCCATCTTCACCGTGGAAATCCTGCTCAAGGTACGGCTGGGCTGGGGAGGGGCAGGCAGGAGCGAGGGTTCATGCCAGGCTCAGGGAAGGGAGTGGGGCCCAGTGGTCAGCACAGGTCTGGACTGACCCTTCCCCTGCAGATGATGGCCTACGGCGCCTTCCTCCACAAAGGCTCCTTCTGCAGGAACTGGTTCAACCTCCTGGATCTGCTGGTCGTGAGCGTCTCCCTCATCTCCTTCGGGATCCAGTGAGCGGGGCAGAGGGGCAGCGGATTAGTGGATGGGGTGGGATATGCTGGCATGGGAAGGGTTGGTGGATGCGGTGGGATATGCTGGCGTGGGAAGGATGGGTGGATTAGGTGGGATATGTTGTTGTGGGAAGTATTGGTGGATGCAGTGGGATATGCTGGCGTGGGAAGGGTTGGTGGATGCGGTGGGATATGCTGGCGTGGGAAGCATTGGTGGACGTGGTGGGATATGCTGGCGAGGGAAGGATTGGTGGATTAGGTGGGATATGTTGTTGTGGGAAGTATTGGTGGATGCAGTGGGATATGCTGGCGTGGGAAGGGTTGGTGGATGCAGTGGGATATGCTGGCAGGGGACGGATTGGTGGACGTGGTGGGATATGCTGGCTGCAGGAAGTATTAGTGCATGAATGGGCATGGGGAACTGGGGGGAATCAGTGGGGGAGGGGTTAGCAGGGGTGCAGGACAGGGAGTTAAGAACGTAAGAACGGCCGCACTGGGTCAGACCAAAGGTCCATCTAGCCCAGTAGCCTGTCTGCCGACAGTGGCCAGCGCCAGGTGCCCCAGAGGGGGTGGACCGAAGACAATGATCAAGCGCTTTGTCTCCTGCCATCCCTCTCCAGCCTGACAAACAGAGGCCAAGGACACCATTTGATCCCCTGGCTAATAGCCTTTTATGGACCTAACCTCCATGAAATTATCTAGCTTCTCTTTAAACTCTGGTCTAGTCCTAGCCTTCACACTCCCCCTAAAGTCTCTGTTCCCCCGCTCCCTCTTCCCAGCTCCAGCGCCATCTCTGTGGTGAAGATTTTGCGGGTGCTGCGGGTGCTCCGGCCCCTCCGAGCCATCAACCGGGCTAAGGGGCTGAAGGTGAGGGTGGATGCTGAGGGGGGCCATGTCACCAAGGTGTGGGGAGCCCCTGGGCCCAGCCCCGCCCCTCCTCCCACAGCCAGGCGGGACTCTCAGGCGGCAGGTAGAGGAGAAAGTCTATGGGGTCCCAGGGACATAGTGTAGCCCAGACTTGTTGTCACAGGAGCCAGGAGCAGCCTGGGGAGAGGGGGGGCCCAGATCCAGGGCGCTGCCCGGCCCCCCCAGGCCAGCGAGGCTCCTTCTCCCCCAGCCGGCCCAAAACTAACTCCCACCCCCAGCCACACACACAGAACACTGCACGCACTGCACTGCACACACAGAGAGCACTGCACACGTTGCGCGCATGCAAACAGCACTGCACTGAATACACAGCACTACACACACACACACACACACACAGAGAAAGCACTGCACACACTGCGCACACACAGGCAGAGCACTGCACACACACAGAGCACTGCACGCACACAGCACTGCACACAAAGAGCACTGCATGCACGCACACATACAGAGCACTGCATCCAGACAGCATTGCGCGCACACAGAGCACTGCACACACTGCGCACACACAGGCAGAGCACTGCACACCCACGCACGCGTGCGCGCACACACACGGTCTCACAGAGCAGTAGGACTCCCACGAAGCGAGCAGAGGCACCCGCGCTCGGGACGCAGTGCTGGGGAGTCCCCGGGCCATGGGCACCGGGGTCTCACTGCCCCACTCTCCCCCAGCACGTGGTGCAGTGCGTCTTCGTGGCCATTCGCACCATTGGCAACATCATGATCGTCACCACGCTGCTGCAGTTCATGTTCGCCTGCATTGGCGTCCAGCTCTTCAAGGTGAGGCCCTGCTGGCCCCTCCCCCAGGGCCCCCCCCGACCCCTGGGCCCTGCCCCCCACAGCTCCCAGCCCAGCTTTCAGGGTCCTGTCCCTGCTGACCCCCCCAGCCTGACCTCTGGGCCCCACCATGTCCCCATGCCCCACTGTGCCGCACCCCAGGCGCTGGTGACCCTGCATCCGCCCATCCCTGGCCCCCAGGAACCGCCCCGATGCTCCACAAGCGATCCCTGGTGGGAGAGCAGAGTGCGAGGGGTTGGGGACAGGTGGGGGAAGGGAAGGGGCCAGGGCACAGGGCATGTGGGGCAGGCAGGGGGAAGGGGAGCAGTGGGCTGGGGCATGGGGTAGGCAGGGAGCACAGAACCCTAGAACGGGAAGGGACCTTGCGAGTCCAGTCCCCGGCCCTCGTGGCAGGACCAGGCACCGTCTAGCCCATCCCTGGCAGGCGTGTGTCCGACCGGCTTTTCAATATCTCCTGGGAAGGAGATCCCACAACCCCCCAGGCAACGTATCCCAGTGTTTCACCCCCCCGACAGGCAGGAAGTTTTTCCTAAGTCCAGCCCAGACCTCCCTGGCTGCAGTTTCAGCCCATTGCCGCTTGGCCTGTCCTCAGAGGCCAAGGGGAACAATGTTTCTCCCTCCTCCTTGTGACACCCTTTTAGATACCTGTCCCCTCGGGTCTGCTCCTTTCCAACTGAACCAGCCCAGTTCCTTCAGTCTGCTCCCCAGCTCCTGTTCTCTAGGCCTTGCATCCTGCTTGTTGCTCTTTTCATGAGGTGGGGTGTGGCAGGTAGGAGATGTGTGGGGCAGACAAGGGGGTATGTGGAGTGGGGGATGGTGCAGGCAAGGGGCAGCCAGGCCTGAACCCAGCTCCCCTGGCTCTCCCCAGGGCAAGTTCTACAGCTGCACAGATGAGGCCAAGCACACGCCGGAGGAATGCAAGTACGACCCCCCCGCCTGCTCCCCAGTGCCACCGGCTGCAGCGTCGGGGGCTGGGATGGGGGTCGGAGGGCCTGGGCCAGGAGACAAGGCCGGGGCTTGGGCTGCTGGGGGGAGCTGGGGACATTGGGGAGCAGGGGCAGGCCATCAGGGGGCTCTGGGGGAGCCACTGGGGGCCGGGCCGGGCCATCTGAGGGGGCAGGGGGAACTGCTGTGGGGTGGGGCCAGGCAATGGGGGGGTCCCCAGGAGCCTGGGGGGGCAGGGCCAGGCCTTTGGGGGCTGTGGCAGGGGCTCTGGGGGCCTTGGGAGGCCACTCCAGGGTTGGTGTATCCGGCTGCCCCCCAGGGGCACGTTCATCGTGTACAAGGACGGCGATGTGGGGCACCCCATGGTGCGCGAGCGGGTCTGGCACAACAGCAACTTCAACTTCGACAACGTCCTGTCCGGCATGATGGCCCTGTTCACCGTCTCCACCTTCGAGGGCTGGCCCAGGTGCGGGGCCGGGGGGGCAGCAGATGGGGTGGGAGGGCGGGGCTGACAGAGATGGGGACAGTGGGAAGTGGGGGACACTGGGGGGGACCCTGTGGCACTACAGCGGAGCTGGGGGTCGCTGGGGGAAGGCCCGTGGCACGGGATGGACCGGGGGTTTGCTGGGGGAGGCACGGGGATTGCGGAGGGAGGAGTGGCGGGTCACCGGGGTCATGGAGGAGGCCCGTGGCACGGGGGCGGAGCGGGGGGTCACCGGGGCAGGACCGTGGCACAGGGGCAGAGCGGGGGGTCGCTGGGGCAAGACCGTGGCAGGGGGGCGGAGCGGGGGGTCGCGGGGGGCAGGACCGTGGCACAGGGGCGGAGCGGGGGGTCGCCGGGGCAAGACCGTGGCACAGGGGCGGAGCGGGGGGTCGCCGGGGGCAGGACCGTGGCACGGGGGCAGAGCGGGGGGGCGCGGGGGCAGACCCGTGGCAAGGGGTCACGGGGGGAGGACCGTGGCACGGGGGCAGAGCGGGGGGTCGCGGATCCCAGGCTCACGGCCCCGCCCCCCAGCCTGCTGTACAAGGCGATCGACGCCAACGGAGAGAACCGGGGCCCCATCTACAACTATCGGGTGGAGATTTCCGTCTTCTTCATCGTCTACATCATCATCATCGCCTTCTTCATGATGAACATCTTCGTGGGCTTCGTCATCATCACCTTCCGCGCCCAGGGCGAACAGGAGTACCGCAACTGCGAGCTGGACAAGAACCAGGTACCGCCCCACGGCCCGCCCTAGCGCCACTGCGCGGAGGGGAGCTCAGTGAGCCTGGGCGGGGGGCCAGGCAGGGGAGTGGGGCTCAGTGGGGACAGGCAGCGGGAGGGGACAGGATCTGTGGGGCCAGGCTCAGTGGGGCCGGGCAGGTGGGGATGGGCTCTGTGGGGCCGGGCAGGGGGCTGGGCGGGTGGGGATGGGCTCTGTGGGGCCGGGCAGGGGGCTGAGCGGGGGGCCAGGCTCAGTGGGGCCAGGCAGGGGGGCGGGATCTGTGGGGCTGGGCAAGGGGGCTGGGCGGGGGGGCAGGATCTTTGGGGCCAGGCTCAGGGCCCTGCCCCGCCCCGCAGCGCCAGTGCGTGGAATACGCGCTGAAGGCCCAGCCGCTGCGGCGCTACATCCCCAAGAACCGGCACCAGCACCGGGTGTGGGCGGCCGTGAACTGCTCGGCCTTCGAGTACGGCATGTTCCTGCTCATCCTGCTCAACACCATCGCCCTGGCCGTGCAGGTGCGCCCGCCGGGCCTCGCGTGCTGGGGGTGGAGCCTGGGGGGCCTGTCCGGGCTTGGGCGGGGCCTATCCGCACTGGGGGTGGAGCCTGGGGCCGGGCGGGGCCTGTCCGGGGTTGGGCGGGGCCTATCCACCCTGGGGGTGGAGCCTGGGGGGGCCTGTCCGGGCTTGGGCGGGGCCTATCCGCACTGGGGGTGGAGCCTGGGGCCGGGCGGGGCCTGTCCGGGGTTGGGCGGGGCCTAGCCGCGCTGGGGCTGGAGCCTGGGGCCAGGCGGGGCCTGTCCGGGCTTGGGCGGGGCCTATCCGCGCTGGGGGTGGAGCCTGGGGCCGGGCGGGGCCTGTCCGGGCTTGGGCGGGGCCTAGCCGCGCTGGGGCTGGAGCCTGGGGCCAGGCGGGGCCTGTCCGGGCTTGGGCGGGGCCTATCCGCGCTGGGGGTGGAGCCTGGGGCCGGGCGGGGCCTGTCCGCGCTGGGCAGGGCCTATCTGCTGCAGGGCCAGGCAGGGGGCAGGGCCATGCAGGGAGTGCCCTGTCTGTGTGGGGGTGGAGCCTGGGGCAGGGGCGGGGCCTGTCTGTGGGGTGGAGCCTGGGGAGGGATCCATGGGGGAAGGGGCGTGTCTCTTGGACCCTCACCCCGCGTCCCCCCCAGCACTACGAGCAGTCGCAGCCGTTCAACTACGTCATGGACCTGCTCAACATGGTCTTCACCGGCCTCTTCACCGTGGAGATGGTGCTGAAAATCATCGCCTTCAAGCCCCGGGTACGCCGCCCGCCTGCGCACCACGGGGCGGGGCCATGCAGGGTGGGGGAGGGGCAGGCAGAACAGGGGCGGGGCCCTACAGGATGGGGCGGGGCCGGGCAGGATGGGGGTGGAGGTGGGCACATGGGGGGCGTGCAGAATGGGGCGGGGCCGGGCAGGACGGGGCGGGGCCAGGCAGGGTGGGGGAGGGGCAGGCAGAACAGGGGCGGGGCCCTACAGGATGGGGCGGGGCCGGGCAGGATGGGGGTGGAGGTGGGCACATGGGGGGCGTGCAGAATGGGGCGGGGCCGGGCAGGACGGGGCGGGGCCGGGCAGGACGGGGCGGGGCCAGGCAGAACGTGGGCGGGGCCGGGCAGGACGGGGCGGGGGCAGGCGTGCTGGGGAGGCCCCCCCCCCGGCTGACAGCACCCCCATTGGCAGCACTACTTCTGCGACGCCTGGAACACCTTCGACGCACTGATCGTGGTGGGCAGCGTGGTGGACATCGCCGTCACCGAGGTCAACGTAAGTGCCCCCCGGCCCCCAGATTCAGGGCGGGGCCCTCGCCTCTGGGCCACACCCAACTCTGGAGATCCTGCCCCGGAGGTCCCCGTGCAAACAGCCCCCATGCCCTGCCTCAGAGGTCCCGGTGCAAACAGCCCCCGTGCCCTGCCCCGGGGTTCTCCGTGCAAACAGCCCCCATGCCCCGCCCCGGAGGTCCCCGTGCACTGCCCCGGAGGTCCCCGTGCAAACAGCCCCCGTGCCCTGCCCCGGGGTTCTCCGTGCAAACAGCCCCCGTGCCCTGCCCCGGAGGTCCCCGAGCAAACAGCCCCCATGCCCTGCCTCAGAGGTCCCGGTGCAAACAGCCCCCGTGCCCTGCCCCGGGGTTCTCCGTGCAAACAGCCCCCATGCCCTGCCCCGGAGGTCCCCGTGCAAACAGCCCCCATGCCCTGCCCTGGAGGTCCCCGTGCAAACAGCCCCCGTGCCCTGTCCCGGAGGTCCCCGAGCAAACGGCCCCCGTGCCCTGCCTCGGAGGTCCCCGTGCAAACGGCCCCCGTGCCCTGCCCCGGGGTTCTCCGTGCAAATAGCCCCCATGCCCTGCCACAGAGGTCCCCATGCAAACAGCCCCCGTGCCCTGCCCCGGAGGTCCCCGAGCAAACGGCCCCCGTGCCCTGCCTCAGAGGTCCCGGTGCAAACAGCCCCCGTGCCCTGCCCCACCCCGGGGTTCTCCGTGCAAACAGCCCCCATGCCCTGCCCCGGAGGTCCCCGTGCAAACAGCCCCCGTGCCCTGTCCCGGAGGTCCCCGTGCAAACAGCCCCCGTGCCCTGTCCCGGAGGTCCCCGTGCAAACGGCCCCCGTGCCCTGCCCCGGGGTTCTCCGTGCAAATGGCCCCCGTGCCCTGCCACAGAGGTCCCCATGCAAACGGCCCCCGTGCCCTGCCCCGGAGGTCCCCGAGCAAACGGCCCCCGTGCCCTGCCCCGGAGGTCCCCGAGCAAACGGCCCCCGTGCCCTGCCCCGGAGGTCCCCGTGCCCTGTGTCACAGAGTGTGGGGGAGCCCCCGGGCCCAACCCCCCGCAGCCAGGGGGACTCTCAGGCGGCAGGTAGAGGAGAAGGTCTGTCGGGTCCCAGGGACACAGCGTAGCCCAGACTTGTGGTCACAGGAGCCAGGAGCAGCCTGGGGGGGCGGGGGGGGCGGAGCCAGGGTCCTGCCCGGCCCCCCAGGCCAGCCAGGCTCCTTCTCCCCCAGCCGGCCCAAAACTAACTCCCGCCCCAGGCCGCCCGCCCCCGGCGTTGTCCTGCTCCCTGGGCCCCAGGACTGAGAGACTGAACCTACGTCCCCAGCGAGTCGCGCCCGGCCTCCCCCTCCTCACGCAGCGAGCGCGGCAGGGCAGGGGAAACTGAGGCACGCGCACACAGAGTCACTCCGGGACAGTAGAATCACACAGAGCACAACAAAGGCAACCAAGTGAATACACATTGGAGTGAACACAGGGACTATAGGACCCAACACAGTCCCCCCGCGTCACCCCCCCGCCCGCCCCCACACAGCCCATGACAGCAAAGAGCGCATGTAACAACAGAGTGAACAAAGGACTACAAGAGTGGACAACACCCCCACTACGCTGCACCATCCATCCCCACACCCGCCGTCCGTCCATCCCCACACCCGCCGTCCGTCCATCCCCACACCCGCCGTCCGTCCATCCCCACACCCGCCGTCCGTCCATCCATCCATCCCCACACCCACCAACCATCCATCCCCACACCCGCCGTCCATCCATCCGTCCCCCCCCACACCCGCCGTCCGTCCATCCATCCATCCCCACACCTACCATCCATCCATCCCCACACCCGCCATCCATCCATCCATCCATCCCCACACCCGCCATCCATCCATCCATCCATCCCCACACCCGCCATCCATCCATCCATCTGTCCCTATACCTACCGTCCATCAATCCATACCCACACCCACCATCCATCCGTCCATCCACACACTTTCCATCTGTCTGTCCCACCCCTGTCAGTTCATCCCCGCAAGCCGTCCGTCCATCTGTCTGTGAGGCCATCGCCCATGTCGGTGTCTGTCTCTCATCTCTCCCACGGTTGGTGTTTCCTGGCGGCTTTGGGGTCTCTTGGCGTCCTGGTGCTGGCTCCGTGTCCCGCTCTAGAACGGCGGCCACGTCGGAGAGGTAACCCTGGCCTGCCCTGGTGCCCAGGGATGTGCGGGGAGGTGTTTCGCGGGGGCAGCGGCAGGGACTGGCTCTGAGCGACGCGGGGCTCGGTGGCCCCCCACACATGTGGTGACCCGGCCCTGCCCCACAGAGCTCGGAGGACAGCTCCCGCATCTCCATCACCTTCTTCCGCCTCTTCCGCGTCATGCGCCTGGTCAAGCTGCTGAGCAAAGGGGAAGGGATCCGCACCCTGCTCTGGACCTTCATCAAATCCTTCCAGGTGGGCCGGGCCAGGGGCTGCGCCCCGAGCGCAATGGGAGGGAACCCCGGGCCTGGGGATCTAGCCCGCCCTGGCTTCCCAAAGGAGTGGGGCTGCAGTGGGGAGAGGCCCAGGGCCCTCTTCCCCCTACCAGGTGCCTGCGGAACACAGGAGAAACTGAGGCACACAGGGAGGGGTGCACCTCCAGGGCCATGGGGGTTCACTTGGGGGAGTGAGGGGGCCCCCTATGGGGAGATGGGGTGTGCACCGAGGGGGCTGGATACACACGAGGGGTTTGGAGGCACGCCCTATGGGAGGGGCCGTGACCAACCTGCCCTCGTGTGCGGAATAATTCTGCTCTGGGCACCACCTGTGCACATAGCCCGAGCCGGGGGCTCTGCTGAGCAGTTGGGTGGCCCTGGGCGGCTGCCCAGTGCCCAGCTCACCGGGCACCCTGCCCACGCCCCCTAGACCCTGACCCCTGCCTGTGTCCCTGCCCAGGCCCTGCCCTATGTCGCCCTCCTGATTGCCATGATCTTCTTCATCTACGCTGTCATCGGCATGCAGGTGAGCGTGCGCTGCGCCCATCCTAGTGCCCACCTGCGGGGGCTCGGAGACGCGCCCGAGCAGGAGCTGCGGCAGGTGTGCACGACCCCAATTGTGCAACTCATGCCTCATCTTGCATCACACGCGTGCTGCTGAGTGTGCAACGCGCAGCAGAGCATGCATGGCGCAGTCGTGCAAGTCAAGCACCAAGCAAGACATTGCAGACTTGCGCACTCTCCCCGCCCCAAGCATGCGTCGCACAATTGTCTGTGGCTATGATTGTGCAACGTGCAAACCTCTGGCACGTGCACATCATGCAGTGTCAGCCTCAGGTGGGAAGCTTGAGCGTGTGTCGCACGTCCAAAGTTCTGGGACACACTAGTGTCTACCATGTGCGCACCCATGGGTGCTTGTGCGCAAGCCCCACACAGCCATAAGTGTGCAATGCACACCTGTCACCCCTGAATGTACAACACATGCACTTGTGCAACACACACACGTTTGTATCTCCACACGCACCTGGGGCTCCAGGCATTCATGGCACTCGTGTCTGCCTGGCACGCGGGGGCAGGAGCTCAGGGGAGCGATGCTGTGGGACAGCCGGGAGCTGGGGTGCCGGGGGGAGTCCTCTAGGGGTGCCCTGCCCCCGTGATGTCCTGGCGTGTTCCAGACCTTTGGCAAAGTGGCACTGCAGGACGGGACGCAGATCAACCGCAACAACAACTTCCAGACCTTCCCCCAGGCCGTGCTGCTGCTCTTCAGGTACCGCGCCGCCCCGGGCCCCTGTCACCCGCTTGCCCGGGCCCTTGTCCACCCCTCCCCTATCCCGGGACCCTGCCCCTCTCCTCCCTGCCCCGGGCCCCTGTTGCCCCCAACCCCACGCCAGGGCTGGGCCAGGTGCCAGAAAACACCATGTGGTGGGGGCTGAGTTGGGCTTCATGGGGCAGGTACTGTGGGGGGCTGGGCTGGGCACTGGGGGCTGCGGGGCGGGCGGGGCACTGAGGGTTGCACTGAGGGGTGGGGGCCAGGTGGGGGGCTGAGGACTGGGCCAAGGGGCTGCGTGGCGGGGGGCGAGGGGGAAGGCCAAGCTGTGGGGAGGGCTGGGGGCTGAGGGCCGGGCTGCAGGGGAGGAAGAGGGAGCTGTGGGGCAGGGGCTTGGCTGTGGGGCAGGGGCTGTGGGGCAGAGGACGGGGGGGGCTGCAGGCGGGGGCGGGGCTGGGGCAGACGGGGGCTGCGGGGCGGGGCGGGGGAGACTGCGGGGCAGCGGCCGGGGGGGGGACTGCAGGTGGGGGTGGGGCTGGCCACGGGCAGTAAGGGCCGGCCCCGCCCCAGGTGTGCCACGGGGGAGGCGTGGCAGGAGATCATGCTGGCCAGCCTGCCCGGCAAGCGCTGCGACCCTGAGTCGGACGTGGCGCCGGGCGAGGAATTCACCTGCGGCAGCAACTTCGCCATCGTCTACTTCATCAGCTTCTTCATGCTCTGCGCCTTCCTGGTGAGCCCCCCGCCGGGCCACGGCCCCCCACGCCCACCGACGCCCCCGCCGGGCCACGGCCCCCCACGCCCACCACCCCCCCGCCGGGCCACGGCCCCCCACGCCCACCGACGCCCCCGCCGGGCCACGGCCCCCCACGCCCACCGACGCCCCCGCCGGGCCACGGCCCCCCACGCCCACCGACGCCCCCGCCGGGCCACGGCCCCCCCATGCTCACTCACCTCGTGGGCCCCCCCGCTGCCCACCAGCCCCCCACGCCCAGTCACCACTGGGCCCCCCGGCTCTGCTCCACCCCCTTGCTGGGGGGTGGCTTGTCCCCCCAGTAGGGTCTATGCAGCACGGGCAGGGTCCCCCCCCAGGGCCCTGCCCCCCTCTTCCCCGTGTGACCTGGGACCCCCCTCCACTCCAGATCATTAACCTCTTCGTGGCCGTGATCATGGACAACTTTGACTACCTGACCCGGGACTGGTCCATCCTCGGGCCCCACCACCTGGACGAGTTCAAACGCATCTGGTCCGAGTACGACCCCACCGCCAAGTGAGCACCCAGCCTCTGACTTCCCCGGCCCCTGATGGAGCGGGGATGGGACTCCCTGCTTGCTTTGTGGTGCTGTGTGTGGTTCTGCTGCCCTGTGCTGCTGTGCACTAACGTGTGTGCGCATGTCTGTGTGGGTGCACGTGTGTGCGCGCACGCATGTGTGGGTGCGCGCGTGTGTGTGCACGCATGCGTGTGTGGGCGTGTGTGTGCGTGCACATGGGCATGTGTGCGTGTGTGTGCGCGTGGGCCTGTGCACGTGGGCGTGTGCATGTGCGCGTGTGTGTGTGCGTGGGCGTGTGCATGTGCGCATGTGCGTGCGCGTGCGGGTGTGGGTGCGTGTGTGTGCGCATGTCTGTGTGGGTGTGTGTGCATGTGCATGTGCATGTGGCGTGTGTGTGGGCGTGTGTGCATGTGTGCATGTCTGTGTGGGTGTGTGTGCATGTGCATGTGTGCATGTCTGTGTGGGAGTGTGTGCATGTGCGCGTGTGTGTGTGCGTGTGCGTGCGTGTGCGCATGTCTGTGTGGGTGTGTGTGCATGTGCACGTATGCATGTGTGTGCGTATGTGAGCGTGTGCGCGTGTGTGCATGTGCACGTGTGTGTGTGCGTGTGCATGCACACGCCTCAGTTCCCCTGGGCCCTGCTGCGCTGTGTAGGCAGGAGGGGCGGGCTGGGCAGACTCTCTGGAGCCGTGCGCACCAGACAGCACCCTGCTAGAGAGGGCCCGCGGGCCGGCCCCAGGCGGGGGACGAGGGCCCGGGGGGGTGGGTGGTCTCCGGGTTTAGGATGAGAGAGGGGGGCCTGGAGCAGGTGAGGGAACCGGGCCCAGGCCCCCCCCCCCCCCAGGCTGCTCCTGGCTCCTGTGACAAGTCTGGGCTACGCTGTGTCCCTGGGACCCGACAGACCTTCTCCTCTACCTGCCGCCTGAGAGTCCCCTGGCTGGGGGGGGCGGGGGCTGGGCTCGGGGACTCCCCCATGCTCCAAGGCAGCCCCCAACTCCCCAGGTCCCTACCCCCCGGATTCCTCAGGGCCCCTGAGCCCTCCCTGTATCCTAAGCCAGCCTAGATTCCCTCACACTCAGCCAGGGTGTCAGCCCCTCCTTGGTCCTGCTTCCCTTGGTCGCCCCCCTCGCCCCAGGCTCAGAGTATGAAGTGCCTGGGCCAGCCCCCCCCCAGTGAGAGTCACCCCCCAGACGCCTGTGCAGTGCCCAGTGAATGCAATCCCCACGACGTCACCCCCCCGGGCTCAGCCCCCTGGGACCGCCCCTCTCCGCGCCCCCAGCCCCCTCGCTCTGGCCCGAGGGAATCGTGCGGCCCTGAGCTCCAGGCTCACATGGGGCTTCATTGAGCTTTGGACCCAGCCCAGGATCTCTCAGGTCTGTGGGCCTGGCCCCCCCCCCAGCCCAGCCCCCCGAGTCTGCCCCACGGCCAGGTGGGCTCGCCCTGCCCCCTCCCGCAGCCCCCCCCCAGCCCAGCCCCCCTGTGTCTGCCCCACGGCCAGGTGGGCTCGCCCTGCCCCCTCCCGCAGCCCCCCCCAGCCCAGCCCCCCTGTGTCTGCTCCACGGCCAGGTGGGCTCGCCCTGCCCCCTCCTGCAGCCCCCCCAGCCCAGCCCCCCTCCTGTCTGCCCCACAGCCAGGTGGGCTCGCCCTGCCCCCTCCTGCAGCCCCCCCCAGCCCAGCCCCCCTCCTGTGTCTGCCCCACGGCCAGGTGGGCTCGCCCTGCCCCCTCCCGCAGCCCCCCCCAGCCCAGCCCCCCTGTGTCTGCTCCACGGCCAGGTGGGCTCGCCCTGCCCCCTCCTGCAGCCCCCCCAGCCCAGCCCCCCTCCTGTCTGCCCCACAGCCAGGTGGGCTCGCCCTGCCCCCTCCTGCAGCCCCCCCCAGCCCAGCCCCCCTCCTGTGTCTGCCCCACGGCCAGGTGGGCTCGCCCTGCCCCCTCCCGCAGCCCCCCCCCCAGCCAAGCCCCCCTGTGTCTGCCCCACAGCCAGGTGGGCTCGCCCTGCCCCCTCCTGCAGCCCCCCCCAGCCCAGCCCCCCTCCTGTCTGCCCCACAGCCAGGTGGGCTCACCCTGCCCCCTCCCGCAGCCCCCCCCAGCCCAGCCCCCCTCCTGTGTCTGCCCCACGGCCAGGTGGGCTCGCCCTGCCCCCTCCCGCAGCCCCCCCCAGCCAAGCCCCCCTGTGTCTGCCCCACAGCCAGGTGGGCTCGCCCTGCCCCCTCCCGCAGCCCCCCCCAGCCAAGCCCCCCTCCTGTGTCTGCCCCACGGCCAGGTGGGCTCGCCCTGCCCCCTCCCGCAGCCCCCTGTGACATGTCGGGGTCCCCCCGATCCTGCACCCCCGAGCAGCCAGAACAGACTCTGCCAGCCAGTAGAACAGGGGACACAGCCCAGCACAGACGTGACGTGGCTACAGGAGTCAGGGCCAGGCTGCCCCAGACCCCTTGGGTAGGGGGTCAAGCCCCCTCGATCTCCAGCCCCCTGTTTAGGCTGACTCCTTCGTGTTCCCCAGCCAGCCACTGCCGCTTCCCCCCAGGCCTCCTGTTGGTCTCCTCCTCCCATCCCCTGTCATCTGCTCAGGCGGGGCCCGGGTGTCTGGGCCAATCCACACGTGGGGGAGTCAGTGGGAATCGCACAGCCCTGCCCCCCCCACGCCACACCCCCTCCTCCACTCCCATCCCCCCGTGAGCTTGGCAGGGCCCCCTTTGGTGTCTCACTCTCGGGGGCTCCCTGCCCGTCCCCAGGTCCCTTAGCACTGCTCATTCCATTCAGCCTCAGGCCCCAGGGCTGCTTCCACCCCCGGGCAAGCCGCTGCCCCCCCAGCGGAGCCCACTCGCACTAGCGCAGCAGTCACTAGAGGACACAGCGGAGTTTGGGGGGCAGCCGGCGGCAGCGCCCCCAGGGCCAGTGCCCAGCCTGAGACGCCCAGGGAGAAGCTGCAGCCCTTAGGCCGGTCGTTCCACAGGGCCCCGCTGCGCACCACCCCGTGTCTGACAGCCTGGCTACCCTGTGCCCTTGTGCTCCCCCCCCAGCTCCTGCTGGCTCCTGCCCCCCACACGTCCCCTGCGCTGCCCGCTACTGGCCCCTGACCGCTCCCCCCGCCACACCCCACCAGCCCCCCAAAATCTGGCCTGGACCCCCCGCCCCTCCCTGCTCACGGGCCTGGCTCTAGCCCCCCCAGGAGCCATGGAGCCCCATGTGCCCACAGAGCCCTCTCTGCCCCGCTTCCCTCCCCAGGGGCCGCATTAAGCACTTGGACGTGGTGACCCTGCTGCGCCGCATCCAGCCGCCCCTTGGCTTCGGCAAGCTCTGCCCCCATCGCGTGGCCTGCAAGGTCAGTGCACCGGGTACCCTCCGGGGGGGGGCGCCTGGGTTCTCCCCTGGGCCGGGGGGGGCACCTGGGTTCTCTCCTGGGGGCGGACGCCTGGGTTCTCTCCTGGGCCGGGGGGGCGGGCGCCTGGGTCCTCTCCCGGGCCGGGGGGGGCGGGCGCCTGGCTTCTCTCCCGGGCCGGGGGGGGCGGGCGCCTGGCTTCTCTCCTGGGCCGGGGGGGGGGGGGGGGCGCCTGGCTTCTCTCCTGGGCCGGGGGGGCGGGCGCCTGGGTCCTCTCCCGGGCCGGGGGGGGGGGCGGGTGCCTGGGTTCTCTCCCGGGCCGGGGGGGGGGGGCGGGCGCCTGGGTTCTCTCCCGGGCCGGGGGGGGGGGGGCGGGTGCCTGGGTTCTCTCCCGGGCCGGGGGGGGGGGGGGGGCGGACGCCTGGCTTCTCTCCCGGGCCGGGGGGGGGGCGGGCGCCTGGGTTCTCTCCCGGGCCGGGGGGGGGGGCGGGCGCCTGGGTTCTCTCCCGGGCCGGGGGGGGGGGCGGGCGCCTGGGTTCTCTCCCGGGCCGGGGGGGGGGGGCGGGCGCCTGGGTTCTCTCCCGGGCCGGGGGGGGGGGCGGACGCCTGCGTTCTCTCCCGGGCCGGGGGGGGGGCGGGCGCCTGGGTTCTCTCCCGGGCCGGGGGGGGGGGGCGGGCGCCTGGGTTCTCTCCCGGGCCGGGGGGGGGGCGGGCGCCTGGGTTCTCTCCCGGGCCGGGGGGGGGGGGGGCGGGCGCCTGGGTTCTCTCCCGGGCCGGGGGGGGGGGCGGGCGCCTGGCTTCTCTCCCGGGCCGGGGGGGGCGGGCGCCTGGGTCCTCTCCCGGGCCGGGGGGGGGGGCGGACGCCTGGCTTCTCTCCTGGGCCGGGGGGGGGGGGCGGACGCCTGGCTTCTCTCCTGGGCCGGGGGGGCGGGCGCCTGGCTTCTCTCCTGGGCCGGGGGGGGGGGCGGACGCCTGGCTTCTCTCCTGGGCTGGGGGGGCGGGCGCCTGGCTTCTCTCCTGGGCCGGGGGGGGGGCGGGCGCCTGGCTTCTCTCCTGGGCCGGGCGGGCGGGCGCCTGGCTTCTCTCCTGGGCCGGGGGGGCGGGCGCCTGGCTTCTCTCCTGGGCCGGGGGGGGGGGGCGGACGCCTGGCTTCTCTCCTGGGCCGGGGGGGCGGGCGCCTGGGTCCTCTCCTGGGCCGGGGGGGGGCGGACGCCTGGCTTCTCTCCTGGGCTGGGGGGGCGGGCGCCTGGGTCCTCTCCTGGGCCGGGGGGGGGGCGGACGCCTGGCTTCTCTCCTGGGCCGGGGGGGGGGCGGACGCCTGGCTTCTCTCCTGGGCTGGGGGGGCGGGCGCCTGGCTTCTCTCCTGGGCCGGGGGGGGGGCGGGCGCCTGGCTTCTCTCCTGGGCCGGGCGGGCGGGCGCCTGGCTTCTCTCCTGGGCCGGGGGGGCGGGCGCCTGGCTTCTCTCCTGGGCCGGGGGGGGGCGGACGCCTGGCTTCTCTCCTGGGCCGGGGGGGGGGCGGGCGCCTGGCTTCTCTCCTGGGCTGGGGGGGCGGGCGCCTGGCTTCTCTCCTGGGCCGGGGGGGCGGGCCCCTGGGTCCTCTCCTGGGTTCTCTGTGGGGGGCGGAGCCTGGACACCTGGGTTCTCTGTGGGGCTGGGGGGCAGACCCTGGGTTCCAGCTCTCTCTCCGCAGCGGCTGGTGGCCATGAACATGCCCCTGAACGCCGACGGCACCGTCACCTTTAACGCCACCCTCTTCGCCCTGGTCCGCACCTCGCTCAAGATCAAGACGGAGGGTGAGCCCAGGGCGGGGGGCGTCTCTGGCCCGGCCCCTCGGCTTGGCCTGGTGCCGTGGGGTGGCTCACAGACCCTGGAGTCTCTGGGTCCCTCCCCAACAGGAGTCGCTGGGGCTGGATGTGCTGGGACCCCCCAAATCCTTGGGAAAGAGCCGGTGAGCAAGGAAATGCTACGCATGAGCATCATGGGAGTTGTAGTCCAACTGCCTCCTTGTCGCCTTCTCCTGCATGGTCTGGGAGGTCTGGAGGAACTACACCCTCCATGATGCTCCACAGCTGTCTCACTTGCAGGGCATCATGGGAGTTGTAGTTCCAGGGGCTTGCTGGTTGTGTCTGAGTAAGGGTCCATGGACTACAGCTCCCATCATGCACCATGGTGTGAGCTACTGCAGGGCATCATGGGAGCTGCAGCTGTGGGGTCTCATGAGAGCTGTAGTTCGGTGCCTCTCACGCCCTGTTGGTGAATGGGTTGGGCTGCCCAGCCGGACTACCTGTGCCATGATGCACTGCCTGTAGCCTCTGGGAGAGTCTTTGCAAGGTATCATGGGAGTGGTAGTTCAGAGACATTGTGGGAATTGTAGTTCTTTACTTCATGCCAACCGCTCCGCCCTATTCCCCTGACCCAGCTCCCCTCTTCGTCTGGGTGGGGGGGGTCCTGCCATGGCGGTCGTGAGCTTGCCGTGCATCTTGGGAGTCCCGCCCAGGGGCCCGCCCCACAGGGGCCCCTGAACCCCGCCTTGTTGCTCATGGTGCCCTGTCGCCCCCCCCCCCCCCCAGGCAACTTGGACCAGGCCAACAAGGAGCTCCGGGCCGTCATCAAGAAGATCTGGAAGAGAACGAAGCCCAAACTCCTGGACGAGGTGATCCCGCCCCCCGAAGGTGAGAAACGGCCCCACCCCCAGACAGCCTGGGGCCCGCCCCATATCCCTGCCAGTCACTCTGGGCCCTCCCAGGGTGCAGGGTACCCCTCCACACAGCCCCCCCATTCCCAGGGTGCAGAGTACCTCTCCGCACAGCCCCCCCGTTCCCAGGGCACAGGGTACCCCTCCATACAGACCCCACATTCGTGAGGTGCTGCCCCTCTCTGAACCCCCAAAGGTTGCCCCTTCTTCCCAGCTGGGCACAGGGGGGTTGGGCAGCTCAACTCCTGGGGCCACGTCCGGGAGTTGCTTCCCCAGGAGCTTCCTTGGGGCCCCAGCGTGTAGGGTGCCCCCTGGGTCCGGCGTCGCCCCCGACCTCCCCACTCACCCATGTGCTGGGGGCCAATGGGCCATGTTGCGAGCAGAGAGGGACCTGGGAAAGGGGGACCCAGCGAGGGGGGACTCCAGGAGTCTCTCCTCAGCCACTAGACCTAGGCATCCGGGCTCCCAGCCCCCCTCGCTCCGCCCACTAGCCCCCACTGCCCCGGGCGTACAGGGGCCCCAGGCATCCGGGCTCCCAGCCCCCCTCGCTCCGCCCACTAGCCCCCACTGCCCCACGCATGCAGGGGACCCGGGCATCCGGGCTCTCAGTCCCCTTCGCTCCGCCCACTAGCCCCCACTGCCCTGGGCATGCAGGGGACCTGGGCATCCGGGCTCTCAGCCCCCCTCGCTCCGCCCACTAGCCCCCACTGCCCTGGGCATGCAGGGGACCTGGGCATCCGGGCTCCCAGCCCCCCTCGCTCCGCCCACTAGCCCCCACTGCCCTGGGCATGCAGGGGACCCGGGCATCCGGGCTCTCAGTCCCCTTCGCTCCGCCCACTAGCCCCCACTGCCCTGGGCATGCAGGGGACCCGGGCATCCGGGCTCTCAGCCCCCCTCGCTCCGCCCACTAGCCCCCACTGCCCTGGGCATGCAGGGGACCTGGGCATCCGGGCTCCCAGCCCCCCTCGCTCCGCCCACTAGCCCCCACTGCCCTGGGCATGCAGGGGACCTGGGCATCCGGGCTCCCAGCCCCCCTCGCTCCGCCCACTAGCCCCCACTGCCCTGGGCATGCAGGGGACCTGGGCATCCGGGCTCCCAGCCCCCCTCGCTCCGCCCACTAGCCCCCACTGCCCTGGGCATGCAGGGGACCTGGGCATCCGGGCTCCCAGCCCCCCTCGCTCCGCCCACTAGCCCCCACTGCCCTGGGCATGCAGGGGACCCGGGCATCCGGGCTCTCAGCCCCCCTCGCTCCACCCACTAGTCCCCACTGCCCCGGGCATACAGGGGCCTGGGCGCGCTGACCCCTCTCACCCCACAGAGGAGGAGGTCACAGTGGGGAAGTTTTATGCCACGTTCCTGATCCAGGATTATTTCCGCAAGTTCCGGAAGCGGAAGGAAAAGGGGCTTCTGGGGCCGGACGCCTCCCCCAGCAACTCCTCCGCCCTGCAGGTGCGAGCGCAGCCGGCGGGGGCGGGGAGGACACCAGGCCACAGGGGAGCGGGTGGGGCAGGGCAGGGGAGGGGGCCTGAGGCAGGGCGGTGGCAGTACGGGGGTGGGGCCCCGGCGGTGACAGTAGGGGAGCGGGGAGGGGGCCCGGGGCAGGGCGCTCGGGGCAGGGCGGTGGCAGTAGGGGGGCAGTGACAGTAGGTGGGCGGGGCGAGGAGGGGGCCTGGGGCAGGGCGGTGGCAGTAGGGGAGCGGGGGCAGTAGGGTGGGCAGGGGCAGGGCCCGGGCGGTGACAGTAGGGCGGCGGGGCGGGGAGGGGGCCCAGGGCAGGGCGGTGGCAGTAGGGGAGCAGTGACAGTAGGGGGGCGGGGCGAGGAGGGGGCCTGGGGCAGGGCAGTGACAGTAGGGCGGCGGGGCGGGGAGGGGGCCCAGGGCAGGGCGGTGGCAATAGGGGAGCGGGGGCAGTAGGGTGGGCAGGGGCAGGGCCCGGGCGGTGACAGTAGGGCGGCGGGGCGGGGAGGGGGCCCAGGGCAGGGCGGTGGCAGTAGGGGAGCAGTGACAGTAGGGGGGCGGGGCGAGGAGGGGGCCTGGGGCAGGGCAGTGACAGTAGGGCGGCGGGCGGGGAGGGGGCCCAGGGCAGGGCGGTGGCAATAGGGGAGCGGGGGCAGTAGGGTGGGCAGGGGCAGGGCCCGGGCGGTGACAGTAGGGCGGCGGGGCGGGGAGGGGGCCCAGGGCAGGGCGGTGGCAGTAGGGGAGCAGTGACAGTAGGGGGCGGGGCGAGGAGGGGGCCTGGGGCAGGGCAGTGACAGTAGGGCGGCGGGGCGGGGAGGGGGCCCGGGGCAGGGCGGTGGCAGTAGGGGGGCGGGGGCAGTAGGGTGGGCAGGGGCAGGGCCCCGGCGGTGACAGTAGGGGGGCGGGGCAGGGAGGGGGCCCGGGGCAGGGCGGTGGCAATAGGGGAGCGGGGGCAGTAGGGTGGGCAGGGGCAGGGCCCCGGCGGTGACAGTAAGGGGGCGGGGCGGGGAGGGGGCCCGGGGCAGGGCGGTGGCAGTAGGGGGGCGGGCATAGGGTGGGAGGGGCAGGCCCGGGCGGTGAAGGGGCGGCGGGGCGGGGAGGGGGCCCAGGGCAGGGCGGTGGCATAGGGGGGCGGGGGCAGTAGGGTGGGCAGGGGCAGGGCCCCGGCGGTGACAGTACGGGCGGCAGGGCAGGGGAGGGGGCCCGGGCAGGGCGGTGGCAAGTAGGGGAGGCGGGGGCAGTAGGGCTGGGCAGGGGCCCAGGGCCCCGGCGGTGACAGTAGGGGGCGCGGGGCGGGCGGGGGGCCCGGGGCAGGGCGGTGGCAATAGGGGGCAGGGGGCAGTAGGGTGGGCAGGGGCAGGGCCCGGGCGGTGACAGTAGGGGGCGGGGCGGGGAGGGGGCCCAGGGCAGGGCGGTGGCATAGGGGGCAGGGGGCATAGGGTGGGCAGGGGCAGGGCCCGGGCGGTGACAGTAGGGGGCGGGGCGGGGAGGGGGCCCGGGGCAGGGCGGTGGCAGTAGGGGAGCAGGGGCAGTAGGGTGGGCAGGGGCAGGGCCCGGCGGTGACAGTAGGGGGCGGGGCGAGGAGGGGGCCCGGGGCAGGGCGGTGGCAGTAGGGGGGCGGGGGCAGGGAGGGGGGCCAGGGGCAGGCCGGCGGTGACAGTAGGGGGCGGGGCGGGGAGGGGGCCCGGGGCAGGGCGGTGGCAGTAGGGGAGCGGGGGCAGTAGGGTGGGCAGGGGCAGGGCCCCGGCGGTGACAGTAGGGGGCGGGGCGGGGAGGGGGCCCGGGGCAGGGCGGTGGCATAGGGGGGCAGTGACGTAGGGGCGGCGGGGCGGGGAGGGGGCCCGGGCAGGGCGGTGGCAATAGGGGAGCAGGGGGCAGTAGGGTGGGCAGGGGCAGGGCCCCGGCGGTGACAGTAGGGGGGCGGGGCAGGGAGGGGGCCCGGGGCAGGGCGGTGGCAATAGGGGAGGCGGGGGCAGTAGGGTGGGCAGGGGCAGGGCCCCGGGCGGTGACAGTAGGGCGGCGGGGCGGGGAGGGGGCCCAGGGCAGGGCGGTGGCAGTAGGGGGGCGGGGGCAATAGGGTGGGCAGGGGCAGGGCCCGGGCGGTGACAGTAGGGCGGCGGGGCGGGGAGGGGGCCCAGGGCAGGGCGGTGGCAGTAGGGGAGCGGGGGCAGTAGGGTGGGCAGGGGCAGGGCCCCGGCGGTGACAGTAGGGGGGCGGGGCGGGGAGGGGGCCCGGGGCAGGGCGGTGGCAGTAGGGGAGGGGGGCAGTGGGGAGGGCAGGCCCGGTGAGAGGGGGCGGGGCGGGAGGGGGCCCGGGCAGGGCGGTGGCAGTAGGGGGGCGGGGGCAATAGGGTGGGCAGGGGCAGGGCCCGGGCGGTGACAGTAGGGGGCGGGGCGGGGAGGGGGCCCGGGGCAGGGCGGTGGCAGTAGGGGAGCGGGGGCAGTAGGGTGGGCAGGGGCAGGGCCCCGGCGGTGACAGTAGGGGGGCGGGGCAGGGAGGGGGCCCGGGGCAGGGCGGTGGCAATAGGGGAGCGGGGGCAGTAGGGTGGGCAGGGGCAGGGCCCCGGCGGTGACAGTAAGGGGGCGGGGCGGGGAGGGGGCCCGGGGCAGGGCGGTGGCAGTAGGGGGGCGGGGGCAGTAGGGTGGGCAGGGGCAGGGCCCCGGCGGTGACAGTAGGGGGGCGGGGCAGGGAGGGGGCCCGGGGCAGGGCGGTGGCAATAGGGGAGCAGGGGCAGTAGGGTGGGCAGGGGCAGGGCCCCGGCGGTGACAGTAAGGGGGCGGGGCGGGGAGGGGGCCCGGGGCAGGGCGGTGGCAGAGGGGGGGTAGAGGGGGGGGGGGGAGGGGGCGGGGGGCGGATGGGGGGGGTAGGGTGGGCAGGGGCAGGGCCCCGGCGGTGACAGTAGGGGGGCGGGGCAGGGAGGGGGCCCGGGGCAGGGCGGTGGCATAGGGGGGGGCAGTGGGGGAGGGCAGGGGGCGGCGGGGGGCGGGGAGGGGGGGGCCCAGGGCGGGCGGGGCAGTAGGGGGGCGGGGGAAGGGTGGGCAGGGGCAGGGCCCGGGCGGTGACAGTAGGGGGCGGGGCAGGGAGGGGGCCCGGGGCAGGGCGGTGGCAATAGGGGAGCGGGGGCAGTAGGGTGGGCAGGGGCAGGGCCCCGGCGGTGACAGTAGGGGGGCGGGGCAGGGAGGGGGCCCGGGGCAGGGCGGTGGCATAGGGGAGCAGGGGGCAGTAGGGTGGGCAGGGGCAGGGCCCCGGGCGGTGACAGTAGGGGGCGGGGCGGGGAGGGGGCCCGGGGCAGGGCGGTGGCAGTAGGGGGGCGGGGGCAGTAGGGTGGGCAGGGGCAGGGCCCGGGCGGTGACAGTAGGGGGCGGGGCGGGGAGGGGGCCCGGGGCAGGGCGGTGGCATAGGGGAGCAGGGGCAGTAGGGTGGGCAGGGGCAGGGCCCCGGGCGGTGACAGTAGGGGGCGGGGCGGGGAGGGGGCCCGGGGCAGGGCGGTGGCAGTAGGGGGGCGGGGGCAGTAGGGTGGGCAGGGGCAGGGCCCCGGGCGGTGACAGTAGGGGGCGGGGCGGGGAGGGGGCCCGGGGCAGGGCGGTGGCAATAGGGGAGCGGGGGCAGTAGGGTGGGCAGGGGCAGGGCCCCGGCGGTGACAGTACGGAGGCGGGGCAGGGAGGGGGCCCGGGGCAGGGCGGTGGCAATAGGGGAGCGGGGGCAGTAGGGTGGGCAGGGGCAGGGCCCCGGCGGTGACAGTAGGGGGGCGGGGCAGGGAGGGGGCCCGGGGCAGGGCGGTGGCAGTAGGGGGGCAGGGGGGCGGGGGGGGAGGGGCCAGGGGTGAGGGGGGGGGGATGGGGGCAGGGGCAGGGCCCGGGCGGTGACAGTAGGGCGGCGGGGCGGGGAGGGGGCCCAGGGCAGGGCGGTGGCAGTAGGGGGGCGGGGGCAATAGGGTGGGCAGGGGCAGGGCCCGGGCGGTGACAGTAGGGCGGCGGGGCGGGGAGGGGGCCCAGGGCAGGGCGGTGGCAGTAGGGGGGCAGTGACAGTAGGGCGCGGCAGGGGCGGGGAGGGCCGGGGCGGGCGGCATGGGGCAGGGGCAGTGAGGCAGTGAGGGCCCGGCGGGGGGGGGGGGGGGGGGGGGGGCCCGGGGCAGGGCGGTGGCAGTAGGGGAGCAGGGGCAGTAGGGTGGGCAGGGGCAGGGCCCCGGCGGTGACAGTAGGGGGCGGGGCGGGGAGGGGGCCCGGGGCAGGGCGGTGGCATAGGGGGGCGGGGGCAGTAGGGTGGGCAGGGGCAGGGCCCCGGCGGTGACAGTAGGGGGGCGGGGCAGGGAGGGGGCCCGGGGCAGGGCGGTGGCAATAGGGGAGCAGGGGCAGTAGGGTGGGCAGGGGCAGGGCCCCGGCGGTGACAGTAAGGGGGCGGGGCAGGGAGGGGGCCCGGGGCAGGGCGGTGGCAGTAGGGGGGCGGGGGCAGTAGGGTGGGCAGGGGCAGGGCCCCGGCGGTGACAGTAGGGCGGCGGGGCGGGGAGGGGGCCCAGGGCAGGGCGGTGGCAGTAGGGGGGCGGGGCAATAGGGTGGGCAGGGGCAGGGCCCGGGCGGTGACAGTAGGGCGGCGGGGCGGGGAGGGGGCCCAGGGCAGGGCGGTGGCAATAGGGGAGCGGGGGCAGTAGGGTGGGCAGGGGCAGGGCCCCGGCGGTGACAGTAGGGGGCGGGGCAGGGAGGGGGCCCGGGGCAGGGCGGTGGCAGTAGGGGAGCGGGGGCAGTAGGGTGGGCAGGGGCAGGGCCCCGGGCGGTGACAGTAGGGGGGCGGGGCGGGGAGGGGGCCCGGGGCAGGGCGGTGGCAGTAGGGGGGGGGCAGGTGGAGGGCAGGGCCGGCGGCGGGGGGGGGGGGGGGGGGCCCAGGGCAGGGCGGTGGCAATAGGGGAGCAGGGGCAGTAGGGGGGCAGGGGCAGGGCCCCGGGCGGTGACAGTAGGGCGGCGGGGCGGGGAGGGGGCCCGGGGCAGGGCGGTGGCAGTAGGGGAGCGGGGGCAGTAGGGTGGGCAGGGGCAGGGCCCCGGCGGTGACAGTAAGGGGGCGGGGCGGGGAGGGGGCCCGGGGCAGGGCGGTGGCAGTAGGGGGGCGGGGGCAGGGGGCGGGCGGCCCCGGCGGTGACAGTAGGGCGGGCGGGGCGGGAGGGGGCCCAGGGCAGGGCGGTGGCATAGGGGAGCAGGGGCAGTAGGGTGGGCAGGGGCAGGGCCCCGGCGGTGACAGTAGGCGGGGGGGGGGTGGGGGCCGGGGGCAGGGCGGTGGCAGTAGGGGAGCGGGGGCAGTAGGGTGGGCAGGGGCAGGGCCCCGGCGGTGACAGTAGGGGGCGGGGCAGGGAGGGGGCCCGGGGCAGGGCGGTGGCAGTAGGGGGGCGGGGGCAATAGGGTGGGCAGGGGCAGGGCCCGGGCGGTGACAGTAGGGCGGCGGGGCGGGGAGGGGGCCCAGGGCAGGGCGGTGGCAGTAGGGGGGGGGCAGGGGGGGGGCGGGGGGGGCCAGGAGGGTGAGGGGGGGTGGGGGCAGGGGCAGGGCCCCGGCGGTGACAGTAGGGCGGCGGGGCGGGGAGGGGGCCCAGGGCAGGGCGGTGGCAGTAGGGGGGCAGTGACAGTAGGGGGGCGGGGCGAGGAGGGGGCCCGGGCAGGGCGTGACAGTAAGGGCGGCGGGGCGGGGAGGGGGCCCGGGGCAGGGCGGTGGCAGTAGGGGAGCGGGGGCAGTAGGGTGGGCAGGGGCAGGGCCCCGGCGGTGACAGTAGGGGGCGGGGCGGGGAGGGGGCCCGGGGCAGGGCGGTGGCAGTAGGGGGCGGGGGCATAGGGTGGGCAGGGGCAGGGCCCGGCGGTGACAGTAGGGCGGCGGGGCGGGGAGGGGGCCCAGGGCAGGGCGGTGGCAATAGGGGAGCGGGGGCAGTAGGGTGGGCAGGGGCAGGGCCCCGGCGGTGACAGTAGGGGGGCGGGGCAGGGAGGGGGCCCGGGGCAGGGCGGTGGCAGTAGGGGGGCGGGGGCAATAGGGTGGGCAGGGGCAGGGCCCGGGCGGTGACAGTAGGGCGGCGGGGCGGGGAGGGGGCCCAGGGCAGGGCGGTGGCAGTAGGGGGGCGGGGGCAATAGGGTGGGCAGGGGCAGGGCCCCGGCGGTGACAGTAGGGCGGCGGGGCGGGGAGGGGGCCCAGGGCAGGGCGGTGGCAGTAGGGGGGCGGGGGCAATAGGGTGGGCAGGGGCAGGGCCCGGGCGGTGACAGTAGGGCGGCGGGGCGGGGAGGGGGCCCAGGGCAGGGCGGTGGCAATAGGGGAGCAGGGGCAGTAGGGTGGGCAGGGGCAGGGGCCCGGCGGGACAGTAGGGGGGCGGGGCGGGAGGGGGCCCGGGGCAGGGCGGTGGCAGGGGGGGTAGGGGGGCAGGGGGCCGGTGACAGTAGGGGGCGGGGCGGGAGGGGGCCCAGGGCAGGGCGGTGGCAATAGGGGAGCAGGGGCAGTAGGGTGGGCAGGGGCAGGGCCCCGGCGGTGACAGTAGGGGGGCGGGGCGGGGAGGGGGCCCGGGGCAGGGCGGTGGCAGTAGGGGGGCGGGGGCAATAGGGTGGGCAGGGGCAGGGCCCCGGCGGTGACAGTAGGGGGCGGGGCAGGGGAGGGGGCCCAGGGCAGGGCGGTGGCAATAGGGGAGCAGGGGCAGTAGGGTGGGCAGGGGCAGGGCCCCGGCGGTGACAGTAAGGGGGCGGGGCGGGGAGGGGGCCCAGGGCAGGGCGGTGGCATAGGGGGCGGGGCATAGGGTGGGCAGGGGCAGGGCCCGGCGGTGACAGTAGGGGGGCAGGGGCGGGAGGGGGCCCGGGGCGGGCGGTGGCAGTAGGGGGGCGTGACAGTAGGGCGGGGGGCAGGGAGGGGGCCCAGGGCAGGGCGGTGGCAATAGGGGAGCGGGGGCAGTAGGGTGGGCAGGGGCAGGGCCCCGGCGGTGACAGTAGGGGGGCGGGGCGGGGAGGGGGCCCGGGGCAGGGCGGTGGCAGTAGGGGGGCGGGGGGCGGGGGGAGGGGCCAGGAGGGGGTGGCAAGGGGCAGGGGCGGGGCGGGGCGGGCCCCGGGTGACAGTAGGGGGGCGGGCGGGGCGGGGAGGGGGCCCAGGGCAGGGCGGTGGCAATAGGGGGGCGGGGGCAGTAGGGTGGGCAGGGGCAGGGCCCCGGCGGTGACAGTAGGGGGGCGGGGCGGGGAGGGGGCCCGGGGCAGGGCGGTGGCAAGGGGGGTAGGGGGGCAGGGGGGGGCCCGGTGACAGTAAGGGGGCGGGGCGGGGAGGGGGCCCAGGGCAGGGCGGTGGCAATAGGGGAGCGGGGCAGTAGGGTGGGCAGGGGCAGGGCCCCGGCGGTGACAGTAGGGGGGCGGGGCGGGGAGGGGGCCCGGGGCAGGGCGGTGGCAGTAGGGGGGAGGCAGGGGCAGTGGGAGGGGGGGCCGGGGGTGGAGGGCAGGGGCAGGGGGGCAGGGGCGGCCCCGGCGGTGACAGTAAGGGGGCGGGGCGGGGAGGGGGCCCGGGGCAGGGCGGTGGCAGTAGGGGGGCGGGGGCAGTAGGGTGGGCAGGGGCAGGGCCCGGGCGGTGACAGTAGGGGGCGGGGCGGGGAGGGGGCCCAGGGCAGGGCGGTGGCAATAGGGGGGCGGGGGCAGTAGGGTGGGCAGGGGCAGGGCCCGGGCGGTGACAGTAGGGGGGCGGGGCGGGGAGGGGGCCCAGGGCAGGGCGGTGGCAAGGGGGGTGAGGGGGGCGGGGGGGGGGGCCCAGGGGGTGAAGGGGCGGGGGCAGTAGGGTGGGCAGGGGCAGGGCCCCGGCGGTGACAGTAGGGGGGCGGGGCGGGGAGGGGGCCCAGGGCAGGGCGGTGGCAGTAGGGGAGCGGGGGCAGTAGGGTGGGCAGGGGCAGGGGCAGGGCCCCGGCGGTGACAGTAAGGGGGCGGGGCGGGGAGGGGGCCCAGGGCAGGGCGGTGGCAGTAGGGGGGCGGGGGCAGTAGGGTGGGCAGGGGCAGGGGCGGCCCCGGCGGTGACAGTAAGGGGGCGGGGCGGGGAGGGGGCCCAGGGCAGGGCGGTGGCATAGGGGGGCGGGGGCAGTAGGGTGGGCAGGGGCAGGGCCCCGGCGGTGACAGTAGGGGGGCGGGGCGGGGAGGGGGCCCAGGGCAGGGCGGTGGCAATAGGGGAGCGGGGGCAGTAGGGTGGGCAGGGGCAGGGCCCGGGCGGCGGCAGTAGGGCGGCGGGGCGGGGAGGGGGCCCAGGGCAGGGCGGTGGCAATAGGGGAGCGGGGGCAGTAGGGTGGGCAGGGGCAGGGGCGGCCCCGGCGGTGACAGTAAGGGGGGCGGGGCAGGGAGGGGGCCCGGGGCAGGGCGGTGGCAGTAGGGGGGCGGGGGCAGTAGGGTGGGCAGGGGCAGGGGCAGGGCCCCGGCGGTGACAGTAAGGGGGCGGGGCGGGGAGGGGGCCCGGGGCAGGGCGGTGGCAGTAGGGGGGCGGGGGCAGTAGGGTGGGCAAGGGCAGGGCCCCGGCGGTGACAGTAAGGGGGCGGGGCGGGGAGGGGGCCCGGGGCAGGGCGGTGGCAGTAGGGGGGCGGGGGCAGTAGGGTGGGCAGGGGCAGGGCCCCGGGCGGTGACAGTAGGGGGGCGGGGCAGGGAGGGGGCCCGGGGCAGGGCGGTGGCAGTAGGGGGGCGGGGGCAGTAGGGTGGGCAGGGGCAGGGGCAGGGCCCCGGCGGTGACAGTAAGGGGGGCGGGGCGGGGAGGGGGCCCGGGGCAGGGCGGTGGCAGTAGGGGGGCGGGGGCAGTAGGGTGGGCAGGGGCAGGGGCGGCCCCGGCGGTGACAGTAAGGGGGCGGGGCGGGGAGGGGGCCCGGGGCAGGGCGGTGGCAGTAGGGGGGCGGGGGCAGTAGGGTGGGCAGGGGCAGGGCCCCGGCGGTGACAGTAAGGGGGGCGGGGCGGGGAGGGGGCCCGGGGCAGGGCGGTGGCAGTAGGGGGGCGGGGAGTGAGGGCAGTGAGGGCCCGGCGGGGGGGGGGCGGGGAGGGGGGCCCAGGGCAGGGCGGTGGCAATAGGGGAGGCAGGGGCAGTAGGGTGGGCAGGGGCAGGGGCAGGGGCAGGGCCCCGGCGGTGACAGTAAGGGGGCGGGGCGGGGAGGGGGCCCAGGGCAGGGCGGTGGCAATAGGGGAGCAGGGGCAGTAGGGTGGGCAGGGGCAGGGCCCCGGCGGTGACAGTAGGGGGGCGGGGCAGGGAGGGGGCCCGGGGCAGGGCGGTGGCAGTAGGGCGGCGGGGCGGGGAGGGGGCCCAGGGCAGGGCGGTGGCAATAGGGGAGCGGGGGCAGTAGGGTGGGCAGGGGCAGGGCCCCGGCGGGGGGTGACAGTAGGGGGCGGGGCAGGGAGGGGGCCCGGGGCAGGGCGGTGGCAGTAGGGGGGCGGGGGCAGTAGGGTGGGCAGGGGCAGGGGCAGGGGCGGCCCGGCGGTGACAGTAAGGGGGCGGGGCGGGGAGGGGGCCCGGGGCAGGGCGGTGGCAATAGGGGAGCAGGGGCAGTAGGGTGGGCAGGGGCAGGGCCCGGCGAGGGGGGGGGCGGGGGGCCCGGGCGGGGTGACAGTAAGGGGGCGGGGCGGGGAGGGGGCCCGGGGCAGGGCGGTGGCAATAGGGGAGCAGGGGCAGTAGGGTGGGCAGGGGCAGGGGCAGGGCCCCGGCGGTGACAGTAAGGGGGCGGGGCGGGGAGGGGGCCCGGGGCAAGGCGGTGGCAGTAGGGGGGCGGGGGCAGTAGGGTGGGCAGGGGCAGGGGCGGCCCCGGCGGTGACAGTAAGGGGGCGGGGCAGGGAGGGGGCCCGGGGCAGGGCGGTGGCAAGGGGGGTAGGGGGGCAGGGGGGGGCCCGGTGACAGTAAGGGCGGCGGGGCGGGGAGGGGGCCCAGGGCAGGGCGGTGGCAATAGGGGAGCAGGGGCAGTAGGGTGGGCAGGGGCAGGGGCAGGGCCCCGGCGGTGACAGTAAGGGGGCGGGGCGGGGAGGGGGCCCAGGGCAGGGCGGTGGCAATAGGGGAGCAGGGGCAGTAGGGTGGGCAGGGGCAGGGCCCGGGCGGTGACAGTAGGGGGGGAGGGGGGGCCCGGGGCGGGGGGCGGGGGGGAGGGGGGCGCGGGCGGGAGGGGCCAGGGCGGGGTGGCAATAGGGGAGCGGGGGCAGTAGGGTGGGCAGGGGCAGGGGCAGGGCCCCGGCGGTGACAGTAGGGGGGCGGGGCAGGGAGGGGGCCCGGGGCAGGGCGGTGGCAGTAGGGGGGCGGGGGCAGTAGGGTGGGCAGGGGCAGGGGCAGGGCCCCGGCGGTGACAGTAAGGGGGCGGGGCGGGGAGGGGGCCCGGGGCAGGGCGGTGGCAGTAGGGGGGCGGGGGCAGTAGGGTGGGCAGGGGCAGGGGCGGCCCCGGCGGTGACAGTAAGGGGGCGGGGCGGGGAGGGGGCCCAGGGCAGGGCGGTGGCAATAGGGGAGCAGGGGCAGTAGGGTGGGCAGGGGCAGGGGCGGCCCCGGCGGTGACAGTAGGGGGGCGGGGGCAGGGAGGGGGCCCAGGGCAGGGCGGTGGCAATAGGGGAGGCGGGGGCAGTAGGGTGGGCAGGGGCAGGGCCCCGGCGGTGACAGTAAGGGGGGCGGGGCGGGGAGGGGGCCCGGGGCAGGGCGGTGGCAGTAGGGGAGCAGGGGCAGTAGGGTGGGCAGGGGCAGGGGCAGGGCCCCGGCGGTGACAGTAAGGGGGCGGGGCGGGGAGGGGGCCCGGGGCAGGGCGGTGGCAATAGGGGAGCGGGGGCAGTAGGGTGGGCAGGGGCAGGGCCCGGGCGGTGACAGTAGGGGGGCGGGGCGGGGAGGGGGCCCAGGGCAGGGCGGTGGCAATAGGGGAGCGGG
Organism: Pelochelys cantorii; assembly: GCA_032595735.1. NCBI lineage: Eukaryota > Metazoa > Chordata > Testudines > Trionychidae > Pelochelys > Pelochelys cantorii. The sequence continues at coordinate 12,633,441 of CM064358.1, read as the reverse complement.
GGCAGTAGGGTGGGCAGGGGCAGGGGCGGCCCCGGCGGTGACAGTAGGGGGGTGGGGCAGGGGAGGGGGCCCGGGGCAGGGCGGTGGCAGTAGGGGGGCGGGGGCAGTAGGGTGGGCAGGGGCAGGGGCAGGGCCCCGGCGGTGACAGTAAGGGGGCGGGGCGGGGAGGGGGCCCGGGGCAGGGCGGTGGCAGTAGGGGGGCGGGGGCAGTAGGGTGGGCAGGGGCAGGGCCCCGGCGGTGACAGTAGGGGGGCGGGGCGGGAGGGGGCCCGGGGCAGGGCGGTGGCAGTAGTGGGGCGGGGGCAGTAGGGTGGGCAGGGGCAGGGGCGGCCCCGGCGGCGGCAGTAGGGGGGCGGGGCGGGGAGGGGGCCCGGGGCAGGGCGGTGGCAGTAGGGGGGCGGGGGCAGTAGGGTGGGCAGGGGCAGGGCCCGGGCGGCGGCAGTAGGGGCGGCGGGGCGGGGAGGGGGCCCAGGGCAGGGCGGTGGCAGTAGGGGGGCGGGGGCAGTAGGGTGGGCAGGGGCAGGGCCCCGGCGGTGACAGTAAGGGGGCGGGGCGGGGAGGGGGCCCGGGGCAGGGCGGTGGCAGTAGGGGGGCGGGGGCAGTAGGGTGGGCAGGGGCAGGGGCAGGGCCCCGGCGGTGACAGTAAGGGGGCGGGGCGGGGAGGGGGCCCGGGGCAGGGCGGTGGCAGTAGGGGGGCGGGGGCAGTAGGGTGGGCAGGGGCAGGGGCAGGGCCCCGGCGGCGGCAGTAGGGGGGCGGGGCGGGGAGGGGGCCCGGGGCAGGGCGGTGGCAGTAGGGGGGCGGGGGCAGTAGGGTGGGCAGGGGCAGGGGCGGCCCCGGCGGTGGCAGTAGGGGGGCGGGGCAGGGAGGGGGCCCGGGGCAGGGCGGTGGCAGTAGGGGGGCGGGGGCAGTAGGGTGGGCAGGGGCAGGGGCAGGGCCCCGGCGGTGACAGTAAGGGGGCGGGGCGGGGAGGGGGCCCGGGGCAGGGCGGTGGCAGTAGGGGGGCGGGGGCAGTAGGGTGGGCAGGGGCAGGGCCCCGGCGGTGACAGTAGGGGGGCGGGGCAGGGAGGGGGCCCGGGGCAGGGCGGTGGCACTAGGGGAGCAGGGGCAGTAGGGTGGGCAGGGGCAGGGAGCCCCGGCGGTGACAGTAGGGGGGCGGGGCGGGGAGGGGGCCCGGGGCAGGGCGGTGGCAGTAGGGGGGCGGGGAGTGGGGAGGGCAGGCCGGTAGGGGGGGCGGGGCGGGGAGGGGGCCCAGGGCAGGGCGGTGGCAATAGGGGAGCAGGGGCAGTAGGGTGGGCAGGGGCAGGGCCCCGGCGGTGACAGTAGGGGGGCGGGGCGGGGAGGGGGCCCGGGGCAGGGCGGTGGCAGTAGGGGGGCAGTGACAGTAGGGCGGCGGGGCGGGGAGGGGGCCCAGGGCAGGGCGGTGGCAATAGGGGAGCAGGGGCAGTAGGGTGGGCAGGGGCAGGCCCCGGCAGGGGGGCAGGGGGGAGGGGGCCCGGGCGGGCGGTGACAGTAAGGGGGCGGGGGCGGGGAGGGGGGAGGGGGCCGGGCAGGGGGGGAAGGGGCGGGGAGGGGGGGCGGGGCAGGGGAGGGAGGGCCGGCGGGGGGGGGGGGGGGGGGGGGGGGGCCCAGGGCAGGGCGGTGGCAATAGGGGAGCAGGGGCAGTAGGGTGGGCAGGGGCAGGGCCCCGGCGGTGACAGTAAGGGGGCGGGGCGGGGAGGGGGCCCGGGGCAGGGCGGTGGCAGTAGGGGGGCGGGGGCAATAGGGTGGGCAGGGGCAGGGCCCGGGCGGTGACAGTAGGGCGGCGGGGCGGGGAGGGGGCCCAGGGCAGGGCGGTGGCAGTAGGGGGGCGGGGGCAATAGGGTGGGCAGGGGCAGGGCCCGGGCGGTGACAGTAGGGCGGCGGGGCGGGGAGGGGGCCCAGGGCAGGGCGGTGGCAATAGGGGAGCGGGGGCAGTAGGGTGGGCAGGGGCAGGGCCCCGGCGGTGACAGTAGGGGGGCGGGGCGGGGAGGGGGCCCGGGGCAGGGCGGTGGCAGTAGGGGGGCAGTGACAGTAGGGCGGCGGGGCGGGGAGGGGGCCCAGGGCAGGGCGGTGGCAGTAGGGGGGCGGGGGCAATAGGGTGGGCAGGGGCAGGGCCCGGGCGGTGACAGTAGGGCGGCGGGGCGGGGAGGGGGCCCAGGGCAGGGCGGTGGCAATAGGGGAGCGGGGGCAGTAGGGTGGGCAGGGGCAGGGCCCCGGCGGTGACAGTAGGGGGGCGGGGCGGGGAGGGGGCCCGGGGCAGGGCGGTGGCAGTAGGGGGGCAGTGACAGTAGGGCGGCGGGGCGGGGAGGGGGCCCAGGGCAGGGCGGTGGCAGTAGGGGAGCGGGGGCAGTAGGGTGGGCAGGGGCAGGGCCCCGGCGGTGACAGTAAGGGGGCGGGGCGGGGAGGGGGCCCAGGGCAGGGCGGTGGCAATAGGGGAGCGGGGGCAGTAGGGTGGGCAGGGGCAGGGCCCCGGCGGTGACAGTAGGGGGGCGGGGCGGGGAGGGGGCCCGGGGCAGGGCGGTGGCAGTAGGGGGGCAGTGACAGTAGGGCGGCGGGGCGGGGAGGGGGCCCAGGGCAGGGCGGTGGCAATAGGGGAGCAGGGGCAGTAGGGTGGGCAGGGGCAGGGCCCCGGCGGTGACAGTAGGGGGGCGGGGGCAGGGAGGGGGCCCGGGGCAGGGCGGTGGCAATAGGGGAGCAGGGGCAGTAGGGTGGGCAGGGGCAGGACCCCGGCGGTGACAGTAGGGGGGCGGGGCGGGGAGGGGGCCCGGGGCAGGGCGGTGGCAGTAGGGGGGCAGTGACAGTAGGGGGGCGGGGCGGGGAGGGGGCCCAGGGCAGGGCGGTGGCAATAGGGGAGCAGGGGCAGTAGGGTGGGCAGGGGCAGGGCCCCGGCGGGGACAGTAGGGGGGCGGGGCGGGGAGGGGGCCCGGGGCAGGGCGGTGGCAGTAGGGGGGCAGTGACAGTAGGGCGGCGGGGCGGGGAGGGGGCCCAGGGCAGGGCGGTGGCAATAGGGGAGCAGGGGCAGTAGGGTGGGCAGGGGCAGGGGCAGGGCCCCGGCGGTGACAGTAGGGGGGCGGGGCGGGGAGGGGGCCCAGGGCAGGGCGGTGGCAATAGGGGAGCAGGGGCAGTAGGGTGGGCAGGGGCAGGGGCAGGGCCCCGGCGGTGACAGTAAGGGGGCGGGGCGGGGAGGGGGCCCGGGGCAGGGCGGTGGCAGTAGGGGGCGGGGGCAGTAGGGTGGGCAGGGGCAGGGCCCCGGCGGTGACAGTAGGGGGGCGGGGCGGGGAGGGGGCCCAGGGCAGGGCGGTGGCAATAGGGGAGCAGGGGCAGTAGGGTGGGCAGGGGCAGGGCCCCGGCGGCGGCAGTAGGGGGGCGGGGCGGGGAGGGGGCCCAGGGCAGGGCGGTGGCAATAGGGGAGCAGGGGCAGTAGGGTGGGCAGGGGCAGGGGCAGGGCCCCGGCGGCGGCAGTAGGGGGGCGGGGCAGGGAGGGGGCCCGGGGCAGGGCGGTGGCAGTAGGGGGGCGGGGGCTGTGGGGTGGGCCGGGGCAGGGGCAGGGCCCCGGCGGTGACAGTAAGGGGGCGGGGCGGGGAGGGGTCCCAGGGCAGGGCGGTGGCAGTAGGGGGGCGGGGGCAGTAGGGTGGGCAGGGGCAGGGGCAGGGCCCCGGCGGTGACAGTAAGGGGGCGGGGCGGGGAGGGGGCCCGGGGCAGGGCGGTGGCAATAGGGGAGCAGGGGCAGTAGGGTGGGCAGGGGCAGGGGCAGGGCCCCGGCGGTGACAGTAAGGGGGCGGGGCGGGGAGGGGGCCCGGGGCAGGGCGGTGGCAGTAGGGGGGCGGGGGCAGTAGGGTGGGCAGGGGCAGGGCCCCGGCGGTGACAGTAGGGGGCGGGGCAGGGAGGGGGCCCAGGGCAGGGCGGTGGCAATAGGGGAGCAGGGGCAGTAGGGTGGGCAGGGGCAGGGGCAGGGCCCCGGCGGTGACAGTAAGGGGGCGGGGCGGGGAGGGGGCCCGGGGCAGGGCGGTGGCAGTAGGGGGGCGGGGGCAGTAGGGTGGGCAGGGGCAGGGCCCCGGCGGTGACAGTAGGGGGCGGGGCAGGGAGGGGGCCCGGGGCAGGGCGGTGGCAGTAGGGGGCGGGGCGGGCCGGTTCCGGGGATCCCGCAGCCACCCCATGGTCGGGCGCCCCCAGGCCGGGCTGCAGACGCTGCAGGACCTGGGCCCCGAGATGCGGCGGGCGCTGTCTTGCGACCTGCAGGAGGAAGCTGGACAGACCCTGTGTGAGGAGCAGCAGGTGACGTGCCAGGTGAGACCCCCGAAGGCCCTTCCCCTGCGTGTCCCCGGCGCCCCCCCGGCCCACGCTCACCCCTCCCTGCCTGTGTCCCTGCAGAGCCCGGAGGGGCTGGCCGGCAGCGCCCCCGACCATTGCGCCTTGGTGCCCGACCCCCCCCCGGCGGAGGGGAGTGAGGTGCCCCAGGCCAACGGGCTGCTGGGGTCCCGGTGCCCCTCCTCTGTCGGTCAGGACTGGACCCCCAATGGGGCCCCCAGCTCTGAGGAGAATGATGGGGGGCCGCGGGAGCTCCCCCACGTCACCAGCCGGCGCCGCACGAACAGGTACCCGATGCCTGAGCTCTGTCCTGGCTCTGGGGGAGGCAGCGGGGGCTAGTGGTTAGAGTGGGGGGGTGGGAGCCAGGACGCCTGGGTTCTCTCCTGGCCCCGGGGTGGGGGCAAGCAGAGGCTGGTGGTTAGAGCAGGGGGGCTGGGAGTCAGGCTGCCTGGCTGTCCTGGAGTGTGGGGGAGCCCCCGGGCCCGGCCCCCCCCCCCCCAGCTAGGGGGACTCTCAGGCGGCAGGTAGAGGAGAAGGTCTGTCCGGTCCCAGGGACACAGCGTAGCCCAGACTTGTCACAGGAGCCAGGAGCAGCCTGGGGGGGGGGCGGGGGGGGCAGAGCCAGGGCCCTGCCCGGCCCCCCAGGCCAGCGAGGCTCCTTCTCCCCCAGCCGGCCCAAAGCTAACTCCCGCCTTAGCCACTGCGCCCACCCCCAGGCCGCCCTTCAGGCTTTGTTCAGATTCCCGGGCCAAGTGCCCCCCCCGCCCCCCAGCTCAGGTCTCAGCGACACCCCAAGCTGCTGTTGTGGGCATGCTAAGATGGGGCAGGCTCCCCTCAGTGAGAGCCACCCCCGGCATCCCCAGGAAAACTGAGGCACGCACACACAGTCACAACAGAGCAGCACAGGACAGTAGGACCCACACGCGGCCTGACAAGTGACCAGCATGGACACAGTTTCTGCTGCATCACTCCGGGTGCGTCATGGGCGCGTGTGTGTCCAGGCGCAGCTCCAACGGGACAGCAGCCCCCCCCGCGGTGCGCGAAGAGCCCACCCCGGCCGAGGAGACCGCTGGGGAGCAAGGCTACAGTAGCCGAGAAGACGACTCAGAGAGCCTGGCCTACCAAGAAAGGTGAGAAGCTGAGATGCAGCCACCTCTGGGCCGGGGCCACGGGGGAACAGCCGCATAGAACGCCGCCCGGGGAGGGCTTGCCCGGCACTAAGATGCAGCCACCTCTGGGCCGGGGCCACGGGGGAACAGCCGCATAGAACGCCGCCCGGGGAGGGCTCGCCCAGCACTAAGATGCAGCCACCTCTGGGGCGGGGCCGCGGGGGAACAGCCGCATAGAACGCCGCCCGGGGAGGGCTCGCCCAGCACTAAGATGCAGCCACCTCTGGGCCGGGGCCGCGGGGGAACAGCCGCACAGAACGCCGCCCGGGGAGGGCTCGCCCAGCGCTGAGATGTGGGGCGGCGGGGGAACAGCCGCGCGGGGAGGGCTATCCCAAACTGGGATTCAGCCTGGATGCCTGGGTTCATGGCCTGGTCATTGGGGGTCAGAGCTAGAGTGGGGCTCTGGCCCCCCAGCATCTCTTCCTTCCCTCCTCCTTTGATTGGTTTTCTCTAACTACTACTTCTCTCTTCTCATCTCCCCTCCCCCCCCCGCTTCTCTCCCGCCTTCCGCCGCCTCTGCGCCCGGACGGCCCCTCTCCTGCCGCCTCTGCACCCGCCTGGCCCTTCCGCCGCCTCTGCGCCCGGCTGGCCCCTCTCCTGCCGCCTCTGCACCCGGCCGGCCCTTCTGCCGCCTCTGCGCCCGGCCGGCCCCTCTCCTGCCGCCTCTGCGCCTGCCCGGCCCCTCTTCCGCTGCCTCTGCGTCCGCCTTCCACTGCCTCTGCACCCGGCCGGCCCCTCCCGCCTTCCACTGCCTCTGCACCCGGCCGGCCCCTCCCGCCTTCCGCCGCCTCTGCACCCGGCCGGCCCCTCCCGCCTTCCGCCGCCTCTGCACCCGGCCGGCCCCTCCCGCCTTCCGCCGCCTCTGCACCCGGCCGGCCCCTCCCGCCTTCCGCCGCCTCTGCACCCGGCCGGCCCCTCCCGCCTTCCGCCGCCTCTGCACCCGGCCGGCCCCTCCCGCCTTCCGCCGCCTCTGCACCCGGCCGGCCCCTCTCCCGCCTCTTCCCCTCGGGCCTGGGCTGGTCCTGGGTCCCCACCCGGCACAGGGAGCCCTGTTTGGGACGCTCCGGGCTCTACCGGCGCCGCTGGGACAACGGGTACGGGGGGTCCCTGCCTCTGCCCCCCCGATGCCTCGCCCGTGCCCCCCCTGACGGGGGATTAGGAGGGAGGCAGACCAAGCGGCGACGCCTCCTGCCCCCCACGCCTGCAGGTAGGGGGTGTGGCTGGGGAGGGGTGGGGCCGGAATTGGCCAAGGGGCAGGGCTCAGGGGCTGGTCCGGGAGGGGCAAAGGTCTGGAAGCCATGTTGGGGCAGGGCAAGAGGACGGGGCTAGTGTCACAGGCAAAACGGGGGAGGGGCTGGCAGGAATGTTGGGGGGGCAAGGGCTGGGTGTGGCTTGGGTTGGGGGTGGGGCTTATGAGGGCTGGGGTCACTCCCCCTTTTGTCCCGCAGGCCGGAAGCCGCCCTTCCTCATGCAGTGTTTGCAGCGCCAGGGCAGCTGCGAGGACACCCCCATTCCGGGCACCTACCACCAGAACGTCCCGACCCAGCGCCTCCGCTCCCAGGTAGCAGAGGTGGGCTAGCGGGGGGAGACGCCCCAGCCTGCTTCTCCCTCGCACGGCCCCTTGCACGGCGCAGCACGCCCCTTGCACCACAGAGACCCCCATGGCACCGAGGGTCCCCCCCCCAGCCAGGTGTGGGGCTCAGCTGGCGGGAGCACAGCGGGGGGCTGGGGCAACAGGGACACAGGGGAGAACAGACTCGGCAGCACCGGCACCAGGACCCACCAGGACAGCCCAGGCCAGGGCCCTGCCCCCTAAGCCAGCCCCCACTCTCACTCCCAGCCCCGTGGGGGGGTGGCAGTGCATGTGCGCCCTCTAACCCCCCCCACCCCCTGTGTCCCCAGGACTACAGCAGCGCCGCCTCCTGGCACAGCACCAGCCGCCCCCCCGGGGCCTCTTCGCAGGCCTGGGCTGCGCCCCCCAAGCGGGGCCGCCTGCTCTACGCCCCGCTGCTGCTGGTGGAGGAGGACGGGCTGACGGTTGGGGGCTGGGCCGAGAAGAGCAGCAGCCGCAGCCTCCCTGCCCCGTCCCGCGCCCGCTGGGGGACCCCCGAGCCGGCCCTGCCCTGGCCCCCCTACGCCCATCTCCGCATGCCCGGGCCCGGCTACCGCGACCAGCGGGGCAGCGCTGACAGCCTGGTGGAAGCCGTGAGTCGGGGGCCACCGCCGGGGGGGGGGGATGTGGGGGGTAGGGCGTGGGGGGAGTGCCTGGGAAGGCCCCTCCCCCTCTGAGCCCCGGTGCCCGCAGGTGCTGATCTCGGAGGGGCTGGGGCTCTACGCCCGGGATCCCAAGTTCGTGGCCTTCGCCAAGCGGGAGATCGCCGACGCCTGCCACATGACCATCGCCGAGATGGAGCACGCCGCCTCTGACCTGCTGGGCCGCGGGCGGGGCCCCGGGGGCAGTGACGGGGAGGGCGGCCCCCCCTACAGCGACGAGGAGCCACTGCACTCGCGGGCCGAGGACGAGCTGGCTGACGAGATGGTCTGCGTGCGCGCGTGCTGAGCCCCCGCTGCCGCCTGGGGGGCAGGAGCAGGCACGCGGGGGGGGCTGCCCCCGTAGCCGCCCCCCATGGGCTGAGGTGCCCCTGCCGGGCTCTGCAGTGGGGATGGGGGTAGGACTAGGACAGTCAAATAAAGTCTCTTTGGAAGGAGCAGCTCTGTGGTCTCTGGCTGGGCCGTGGGGTGGGGGTGGCCCAGGGAGAAGCCCCCCCAGCACAGGACACTGGGAGAATCGCCTGTAGCTGCACCCCCCCCATGTCCCTGGCCTCTGCCCCCCCACGCTGGGGAGAGGGAGGTGGAGCCGGAGGACGGGTTGTCGCCCCCCAGGATGCGGGGAGCTCAGAGATGGAGAAACTCAGTGAGAGCACGAGGCAGTTCCAGCCCCCCTCCCCACCCCAGTCTGGAAGGAGGTCAGAGCCCACGGGCCCTGGGCCCTGCACCTCTGCCCCCATCAGGCTTACGAGTCCACCCAACCTGTACCTCCCCCCCCTTGTCAGGCTCAGACCCACAGACCCAGTGTCCTGCGTGTCCCACCCCTCCCCAATCCATGGGCCCTGCCAGCCTGGTCGCTGGCCCCTAGAACAGACCCCTGGACTCAGCTCCCCTGTCCCCTTTCCAGCGTGTAGCCGGGGGGTGGGGGCGGAGGAGTGCAGCCAAGGCAGACAGATGGACAATTGGGTCAGACGGATACTTATCTTGTCACTGCTCAGTGGGTGTGGGGGAGAAGAGGATTAGGGGGGGGGGTGTACTTCCTGGACACAGTTAACCCTCTATAAATACTCACAGTTCCTCTCTGATCCAGCCCCTCACCTGCACTGGGCCAGAGGAATCCAGGCAGACGTACACCTGTAGGGGGAGGGGACATGCCCTCCCCCAGTTGCAGCCACCTCTGGGGCAGCTGGGGAACAGCTGGGTATAACAAGGTGTGAGAGACTCACCTGGCACGGAGATGCAGCTGCCTCTGGGGCAGGGGAGCCTGGGAACACTCACACATAAGGCTGCAGAGTTTAACTCTCCTGCACATCAGATCTGGATGCCAGGGGGTTAAGTGACAAGGAGGGGGCAGATCACACTGAAATAATGAGGGCTGAGCCCGCTGGCTCATGCCTGGAGCACATGGGCCGGGAAGCCCAAGCGCCCAAACCCTCCGTTGCAACCAGGCCCGAGCGGAGGGCCCAGCTGACCCCTGGGGTCCCGCTCTCCCTCCTGGCCTGGCCTGGCCACTGAGCCACTGGCTGCTGGCCCTGCCGCTTCGCCCCTGCGAGTCCGGCCGGCCAGAGCGCTGCTGCCCGAGAGCTGGTGGGTTTCAGCCAGTCCTTCTGCACCCCGCTCGTCCCGCCGTGGGCCGCTGCGGGGAGCCTACTCTGCCCCCAAAGCGGCTGCGGGTAACCCCAGGCAAAACACAGAGGGGAAACTGAGTCACACCTAAGGATTGTCCGGACGTTACGGGAAATCCCCACTCGGTCACATCCCTGCTTCCCGGCCTCCGAACCCTCCCCAGCGCCAGCCCTGCCGGGTCCGGTCCTGTCCCGTCCCGTCCCGTCCTGGACGTCTGCGCGGCCCGGCTGCCGGCCAAGGTGTCTTGGCGGCCAGTGACTTGCCCAGTGGGGCGTTAGCACTGCTAATTAACTAATTAGTGCTGTAGTTAACTGGGCAACCCCCCGGATGGCCGCTGGTCAGTACCAGTCTCCTTAATTAGCCCTGGAATTAATTGGTCAGCCCACACCCCAGGCCGTGTTAATTAGCCTGGGGGTTAATTGGCCATTCCATGGGCTGGCTGCTTGTTAGTGCTGCAGCCTCAGCAATTAGCAACCTCAATTTGCTTGACCTGGGTCGTTAATTGGTTCTGGCTTCGCCCCAGGAGCCCTTGTGCCGAGCCCTGGGGCCTCGCTAATCAGGGGTAATTAGCTAATTGGGGCTAATCAGTGCTAATTAAGGGGCCCCGGGACTGGGTGGATGTAAGAGGGCGCCAGCGAGCTCCCCCCCCCCCCACGCCATGTCACTAATTACTAGCTAATTATGCTAATCGAGGGCTGGCGCTAATTGGGGGCTAGGGGGCGCTGGAGGTCGCTTGGAGGACCAAAGAGGGCGACGCTCCCCTTCCTGCATCTCTATGATCCCTGCACTTCCGGGCCCACGACGGGACGCTCTGCCCGCGGGTGGCGCCCTAATCTCTATAGTGGGCCCTTCCGGTGCTCCGGCCCGCGCCCACGGCTTCCGGGTTGGCTTGCGACGCTCTGCCGCGCCGGCGGGTGCTCGATGGTCGCTACTTCCGGCGCCAACCTCCGCGTCTCGCTGGTCCCCGCTTCCTGCTTCCGGCCGACGCTCTGGCCCGGCCTGGGCGCCTCGATGCTCCGCCCCTCGAGTCCCGGCGGGCGGGGGCGGGATCATGGCGCAGGCCCTGTCGGCGGAGGAATTCCAGCGGCTGCAGGTGGGGCCGGGACCCCCCCCTCGGCCCTCCCGGGCTGACCCCCCCCCCCCGGCTCCACCCCCTGGGCTGACCCCCCCCCGCCGTGCTCCACCCCCCGCTCTGACCCCCCCTGGGCTGACCCCCCCCCCGCTCCGCCCCCCTGGGCTGACCCCCCCCCCGCCGTGCTCCACCCCCCGATCTGACCCCCCCCGGGCTCCTCCCCTCCCGCTCCGCCCCCCCCCCGGGCTGAGCCCCCCGCCGTGCTCCCCCCCCCGGGCTGACCCCCCCCCCCGGGCTCCTCCCCCCCCCGGGCTGACCCCCCCCCCTGCTCCGCCCCCCTGGGCTGACCCCCCCCCACCGTGCTCCACCCCCCGATCTGACCCCCCCCGGGCTCCTCCCCTCCCGCTCCGCCCCCCCCCCGGGCTGAGCCCCCCGCCGTGCTCCACCCCCCGGGCTGACCCCCCCCCGGGCTCCTCCCCCCCCCGGGCTGACCCCCCCCCTGCTCCGCCCCCCTGGGCTGACCCCCCCCCACCGTGCTCCACCCCCCGATCTGACCCCCCCGGGCTCCTCCCCTCCCGCTCTGCCCCCCCCCGGGCTGACACCCCCCGGGCTCCTCCCCCCGCTCTGACCCCCCTCCCGGGCTCCTCCCCCCCGGGCTGACCCCCCCCGCCGTGCTCCACCCCCCGATCTGACACCCCCCCGCCGTGCTCCCCCCCCCGGCTCCTCCCCCCCGCTCTGCCCCCCCCGGGCTGACCCCGCCCCCCCCCGCCGTGCTCCACCCCTGCTCTGACCCCCCCGGCTCCTCCTCCCCGCTCCGCCCCCCCCGGGCTGACCCCCCCCCGTGCTCCACCCCTGCTCTGGCCCCCCCCCGGCTCCTCCCTCTGCCGTGCATCCCCCCCCGTTCCAAACCCCCGTGGATCTCCTTGAACCCCCCCTTCCCCCGCCGCGCCCCCTCCTAGTGTCCTGCCCCCCCCCCCGCTCTGACCCTCGCTCTGTGCGCAGGCGCAGCTGCTGGAGCTCCGCACCCACAACTACCAGCTGTCGGACGAGCTGCGGAAAAGCAGCACCGGTAACGCGGGGGGGCCTGTTGTGACGTCATTTCCCCACCCGCTGGGGGGGCTGCCCCCCAAACCTGTCCTAGCCCTTGTGCTGCGTCCCGGGCACAAGGTGCCCTCCCCCCCACAGCTTGGGGTCTGAAGGGCCTGGGCCCATAGTGGGGGGGAGATTGTCCTGAAATCCCCATCCCCGGGCAGGGATCGGTGCAGTGCCCAGGGAAACTGAGGCGCACCCGGGGTCACTGCAGGTCAGCAGAGCCCCCATGTTGCACAGCCAGGGGCCTACAGCCCCCACTTGGCTACGCTGGGGCCATTCAGCAGCAGGGGCCATGTCCTCCGGAGGGGACAGGCTTCTGCCCTAGTCCCCCTCCCCGCCCGCCCCCCTCCGGGGCAGACGTACCCCTGCAGCAGGGCCCTGACCCTTGGGTTTGACCAGCTCTCTCTCCCCACAGAACTGACTGGGCTCCGGCACCGTGTGGCCATCCTGGACAAGGAGCTGGTCAAGGCACAGAAGGTGCCAGCCTTGCCCCCGCGGGGGGAACGGATGGGCCTGTGGCAGCGCGTCCCCAGTCCCGCTCCCGAGCACTTGCAGCAGGGCCTGCTTGCCCGGAGGACGCAGGGACAGGGCGGCTGGGGAGCAGCCGTGTATAACGCCGCACAAGGCTGGCTCGCTGGCGCTGCAGTGCAGCCGCCTCTGGGGCGGGGCGGGGCGGGGCGGCTGGGGAACAGCCCTGTATAACGCCGCACAGGGCTGGCTCGCTGGCGCTGCAGTGCAGCCGCCTCTGGGGCGGGGCGGGGCGGCTGGGGAACAGCCCTGTATAACGCCGCACAAGGCTGGCTCGCTGGCGCTGCAGTGCAGCCGCCTCTGGGGCGGGGCGGGGCGGGGCGGCTGGGGAACAGCCCTGTATAACGCCGCACGGGGCTGGCTCGCTGGCGCTGCAGTGCGGCCACCTCTGGGGCTGGAAGGGAAGCTGTGACTTGGCAGCATTGTTAGGTCCTGACTCCCTGCTCTCTCCCCAGGCTCTGAGTAAAAGCAAGAAGGCTCAGGTGAGGCTGGCCCGTCGCTGGGGCGGGACGGGTTCGGGGGCAGGGTCGTTCTGTCACCGCGGCGTCTGGGCACTTCATGGTCTGTACGCACATTGGTCTTGGCTAGAGGCCCGTGTGTCAATCACTGTTCCAGACAGGGAAAGCGAGGCCCAGCTAAGTGAGCTGAGTATGGAGGCAGCGGGCTCCCAGCCCCTCTGCTCCAATCACTGGTCCCCACTGCCCTCCCAGAGCTGTGGGAGAACCCAGGCGCCCTGCCTCCCAACCCCCTGCTCTAACCACTAGCCCCTACTCCCCTCCCAGTCTGGTGAGGTGTCCTGAGCCCCAGGCAGGCACCTGGCTGCTCAGCCGTTCTGCCCCATGGCCCCTGCTGTGATGGGGGGGCGGGGGGGGTGGCTGACTCTGGCCCGGAGCGAAGGGGGGAGGGGTCTGTGCTGGCAGCCCCTGCCCTGCCCCTCGTCCCGCAGGAGGTGGAGGCCCTGCTGAGCGAGAACCAGATGCTGCAGGGCAAACTGCACAGCCAGGAGGAGGACTTCCGCCTGCAGAACAGCACCCTCATGCAGGAGCTGTCCAAGGTACCGCGCCGGCGCTGGGGCTCTCCAGCCGGGGGGCCGGGGGTCCAAGGTACCGGGGGGCCCAGGGCTTTCCTGCAGCCGGGGGGCCGGGGGTCCAAGGTACCGGGGGGCCCAGGGCTTTCCTGCAGCCGGGGGGCCGGGGGTCCAAGGTACCGGGGGGCCCAGGGCTTTCCTGCAGCTGGGGGTCCAAGGCATCGGGGGGCATTCAGGGCTCTCCTGCAACAACGGGGGGCCAGGCACTGCAAAGAAGAACCCCAGCTCCCGTCTAGTGACCGGGGCGGGGGGGGGGGGCGGGCGGGCGCCTGTGTTGTTAACCTTTGATCCCTTCCTCTGCCTCCCCACCCCCAGCTCTGCTCCCAGATCGAGCAGCTGGAGACGGACAATAAGCAGCTGCAGGGGGAGGGGCCCGCGCCAGCCGGACCCCCGGGCCCCCTGGACGGGGCGTTGCTGCGGCTCCAGGCTGAGAACACGGCGCTGCAAAAGAATGTGGCAGGTAACTCGGGGTGGGGGCGCCGTGCTGCGGGGGGGGCTGGCAGGCACTGGGTGGGGGCTGGGGGTGTGGGCAGTGGGGCAGGGGGCCGTGGGGGTGCGGTTCAGAGCAGTAACGGGGGCCTGCAGCCCTGCAGGAGCGCTTGGAGAAGGGGGGGGTCCGGCGGGCACTGGGCAGGTGGGGGTGGGGGGTCGTGGGGGTGCGGTTCAGAGCAGTAACGGGGGCCTGCAGCCCTGCAGGAGCGCTTGGAGAAGGGGGGGGTCCGGCGGGCACTGGGCAGGTGGGGGTGGCGTGGGGGTGCGGTTCAGAGCAGTAACGGGGGCCCGCAGCCCTGCAGGAGCGCTTGGAGAAGGGGGGGTCCGGCGGGCACTGGGTGGGTGGGGGTGGGGGACCGTGGGAGCGCGGTTCAGAGCAGTAACGGGGGCCCGCAGCCCTGCAGGAGCACTTGGAGAAGGGGGGGGCCCGGCGGGCACTTTGCAGGTGGGGGTGGCGTGGGGGTGCGGTTCAGAGCAGTAACGGGGGCCCGCAGCCCTGCAGGAGCGCTTGGAGAAGGGGGGGGCCCGGCGGGCACTGGGTGGGTGGGGGTGGGGGACCGTGGGAGCGCGGTTCAGAGCAGTAACGGGGGCCCGCAGCCCTGCAGGAGCACTTGGAGAAGGGGGGGGCCCGGCGGGCACTTTGCAGGTGGGGGTGGCGTGGGGGTGCGGTTCAGAGCAGTAACGGGGGCCCGCAGCCCTGCAGGAGCGCTTGGAGAAGGGGGGGGCCCGGCGGGCACTGGGTGGGTGGGGGTGGGGGACCGTGGGAGCGCGGTTCAGAGCAGTAACGGGGGCCTGCAGCCCTGCAGGAGCACTTGGAGAAGGGGGGGGCCTGGCGGGCACTGGGCAGGTGGGGGTGGCGTGGGGGTGCGGTTCAGAGCAGTAACGGGGGCCCGCAGCCCTGCAGGAGCGCTTGGAGAAGGAGGGGGCCCGGCAGGCGGAGGGGCAGGGGGACGCCCCCCAGGCCGCGGGCCCCGCTGGGGAGGCCGTGACCGGGCAACTGCCGGACGCCCACCCCTGCCAGCCGCGGCCTGCGGAGCTGGAGCTGAAGTGGGAGACGGAGCGCGAGGAGAAGCGCCTGCTGAGGGACCAGCTGCAGCGCCTGGAGGTCAGGGGGGCCCGGGCGGGGGGGGGGGGGGCAGGCTGGGCTTGCCACGTCTCATCCCCTCTCTCTCCCTAGGCAGCAAAGCAGGCCGAGGAGTCCCGGCTGCAGGCTGAGCTGAGCAAGGTGGGTGGGGCCCAGGACTTGGGGGGGGGGGGGGGGGGGTCGGAGACCCCGAGTGACCCTGTCTCCTTTCTCTGCAGCTTGCCGACAAACTGAAGAAAAAGCAAGAGAGGTAGGAGCCCGGACGCCTGGGTCCTCTGGCTTGGGGAGAGAGTGGGGCCTAGTGGTGAGAGCGGGGGGGGGGGGCGAGGCCTAGTGGTGAGAGCGGGGGGGGTCTAATGGAGGGGCGGGGCTCCTGGTTCTCCGTGCCCCGGGAGGGAGCGGGGCCTAGCGGTGAAAGCGGGGGGAGGGGGGGCGGGGTGCCCGGTTCTCCAGGGCCCGGGGAGGGAGCGGGGCCTAGAGGTGGGGGGGTGCCCGGTTCTCCAGGGCCCGGGGAGGGAGCGGGGCCTAGAGGTGGGGGGGTGCCCGGTTCTCCAGGGCCCGGGGAGGGAGCGGGGCCTAGAGGTGGGGGGGGTGCCCGGTTCTCCAGGGCCCGGGGAGGGAGCGGGGCCAAGAGGTGGGGGGGGGTGCCCGGTTCTCCAGGGCCCGGGGAGGGAGCGGGGCCTAGAGGTGGGGGGGGTGCCCGGTTCTGCAGGGCCCGGGGAGGGAGCGGGGCCTAGAGGTGGGGGGGGTGCCCGGTTCTCCAGGGCCCGGGGAGGGAGCGGGGCCTAGAGGTGGGGGGGGTGCCCGGTTCTCCAGGGCCCGGGGAGGGAGCGGGGCCAAGAGGTGGGGGGGGTGCCCGGTTCTCCAGGGCCCGGGGAGGGAGCGGGGCCAAGAGGTGGGGGGGGTGCCCGGTTCTCCAGGGCCCGGGGAGGGAGCGGGGCCTAGAGGTGGGGGGGGTGCCCGGTTCTCCAGGGCCCGGGGAGGGAGCGGGGCCTAGAGGTGGGGGGGGTGCCCGGTTCTCCAGGGCCCGGGGAGGGAGCGGGGCCTAGAGGTGGGGGGGGTGCCCGGTTCTCCAGGGCCCGGGGAGGGAGCGGGGCCAAGAGGTGGGGGGGGGTGCCCGGTTCTCCAGGGCCCGGGGAAGGAGCGGGGCCTAGAGGTGGGGGGGGTGCCCGGTTCTCCAGGGCCCGGGGAGGGAGCGGGGCCAAGAGGTGGGGGGGGGTGCCCGGTTCTCCAGGGCCCGGGGAGGGAGCGGGGCCAAGAGGTGGGGGGGGGTGCCCGGTTCTCCAGGGCCCGGGGAGGGAGCGGGGCCTAGAGGTGGGGGGGGGTGCCCGGTTCTCCAGGGCCCGGGGAGGGAGCGGGGCCTAGAGGTGGGGGGGGTGCCCGGTTCTCCAGGGCCCGGGGAGGGAGCGGGGCCTAGAGGTGGGGGGGGTGCCCGGTTCTCCAGGGCCCGGGGAGGGAGCGGGGCCAAGAGGTGGGGGGGGGTGCCCGGTTCTCCAGGGCCCGGGGAGGGAGCGGGGCCTAGAGGTGGGGGGGGTGCCCGGTTCTCCAGGGCCCGGGGAGGGAGCGGGGCCTAGAGGTGGGGGGGGGTGCCCGGTTCTCCAGGGCCCGGGGAGGGAGCGGGGCCAAGAGGTGGGGGGGGTGCCCGGTTCTCCAGGGCCCGGGGAGGGAGCGGGGCCTAGAGGTGGGGGGGGTGCCCGGTTCTCCAGGGCCCGGGGAGGGAGCGGGGCCAAGAGGTGGGGGGGGGTGCCCGGTTCTCCAGGGCCCGGGGAGGGAGCGGGGCCTAGAGGTGGGGGGGGTGCCCGGTTCTCCAGGGCCCGGGGAGGGAGCGGGGCCAAGAGGTGGGGGGGGTGCCCGGTTCTCCAGGGCCCGGGGAGGGAGCGGGGCCAAGAGGTGGGGGGGGGTGCCCGGTTCTCCAGGGCCCGGGGAGGGAGCGGGGCCTAGAGGTGGGGGGGGTGCCCGGTTCTCCAGGGCCCGGGGAGGGAGCGGGGCCAAGAGGTGGGGGGGGGTGCCCGGTTCTCCAGGGCCCGGGGAGGGAGCGGGGCCTAGAGGTGGGGGGGGTGCCCGGTTCTCCAGGGCCCGGGGAGGGAGCGGGGCCAAGAGGTGGGGGGGGGTGCCCGGTTCTCCAGGGCCCGGGGAGGGAGCGGGGCCAAGAGGTGGGGGGGGGTGCCCGGTTCTCCAGGGCCCGGGGAGGGAGCGGGGCCTAGAGGTGGGGGGGGTGCCCGGTTCTCCAGGGCCCGGGGAGGGAGCGGGGCCAAGAGGTGGGGGGGGTGCCCGGTTCTCCAGGGCCCGGGGAGGGAGCGGGGCCAAGAGGTGGGGGGGGGTGCCCGGTTCTCCAGGGCCCGGGGAGGGAGCGGGGCCTAGAGGTGGGGGGGGTACCCGGTTCTCCAGGGCCCGGGGAGGGAGCGGGGCCTAGAGGTGGGGGGGTGCCCGGTTCTCCAGGGCCCGGGGAGGGAGCGGGGCCTAGAGGTGGGGGGGGGTGCCCGGTTCTCCAGGGCCCGGGGAGGGAGCGGGGCCTAGAGGTGGGGGGGGTGCCCGGTTCTCCAGGGCCCGGGGAGGGAGCGGGGCCTAGAGGTGGGGGGGGTGCCCGGTTCTCCAGGGCCCGGGGAGGGAGCGGGGCCTAGAGGTGGGGGGGCCCCCTGTGCCCGCTGGCAGTGACTGGGTTTGTCTCCTAGCTTCCTGCGGCTGCAGACGGAGAAGGAGGCGCTGTACAACGACAGCAGGTGGGCAGGGCTGCCTGTGGCTGAGGCGGGCGCTGGCCCAGCCCCTCTGGGCCGGGGCTCCGGGCCGTGGGCCAGTCCCGGGGAAGGCGCCGGGGCGAATGAGCCGCCCGCGTGGGGCTGAGGCGGCTCCGTCGCGCGGGCGGTGGGGCAGACCCGGACCCACCTCAGTCTCAGCTCAGGGCCCACCTGTGGCCCCGGGCGTGGAACCCCTGTGCAGGAGGCCGGGTGTCCCCAGCCCTGCGGCCTGGCCCGGGGCGGTGCTGGAGGACGTGCCGGCGGAGGGGCCCCGAGGCCTGGGGCGCTGGCGCTGGAGACAGGCCGTGACGGCGTCGGGGAGCCCCGCCCCCGTCCCCAGCCAGACCGACTCCGCCGGCCGCAGGCAGAAGGGCTGTTGGCTCCCAGGGGCCATGGGGCCAGGAGCCGGGGCAGAGCCTTAGTCCTCTGGGGGGAGGGGCTCACCCCCTCCCTTGGTCCAAAGCAGCCCCCCTCCCCCCAGCCCAGCCAGACTGCCCCAGCTCCCAGCCCCCCCCTTTGCGTCTCTGCCACCTTATCTGCTCCTGCTGGGCCAATACAGGTGTGGGGAGAATCAGACACCAGGGCAGGAGGGAGCAGTGGGTTACAGCCCCCCCAGGGCCCGGCCACAGCCACGCAGCTCTTGAGAGATTTGTCAGTGTCGCTGGTGCCTCCCCCCGGGCTCCCGCCCCTCCCCCCGGGCTCCCCCCCCTCCGGGCTCCCAGCTCCCACCCCTCCCTCCGGGCTCCCGGCTCCCCCCCTCCGGGCTCCCGCCCCTCCCTCCGGGCTCCGGGCTCCCGCCCCTCCCTCCGGGCTCCGGGCTCCCGCCCCTCCCTCCGGGCTCCGGGCTCCCGCCCCTCCCTCCGGGCTCCGGGCTCCCGCCCCTCCCTCCGGGCTCCGGGCTCCCGCCCCTCCCTCCGGGCTCCGGGCTCCCGCCCCTCCCTCCGGGCTCCGGGCTCCCGCCCCTCCCTCCGGGCTCCGGGCTCCCGCCCCTCCCTCCGGGCTCCGGGCTCCCGCCCCTCCCTCCGGGCGCCCGGCTCCCGCCCCTCCCTCCGGGCGCCCGGCTCCCGCCCCTCCCTCCGGGCGCCCGGCTCCCGCCCCTCCCTCCGGGCGCCCGGCTCCCGCCCCTCCCTCCAGGCTCCCAGCTCCCCCTCTCCGGGCTCCCGCCCCTCCCTCCAGGCTCCCAGCTCCCCCTCTCCGGGCTCCCGCCCCTCCCTCCAGGCTCCCAGCTCCCCCCCCGGCTCCCGCCCCTCCCTCCAGGCTCCCGGCTCCCCCCCGCCTCCCCCCGGCTCCCGCCCCTCCCTCCAGGCTCCCAGCTCCCGCCCCTCCCTCCAGGCTCCCGGCTCCCCCCCCCCCCCCCCCGGCTCCCGCCCCTCCCTCCAGGCTCCCGGCTCCCCCCGGCTCCCGCCCTTCCTGGCCCCGCAGGGCACCAAGAAAATGGCCAAAAGTCTCTCTCCACCCTCTCATCTCGCACGCCTGGGTTCTCCCCGCCCTGAGGGGAGCAGGGGCTGGTGGGTAGAGCCAGGAGGGAGGCAGGCCGTAGGTAGCAGGCGGTCTCTGCTGCCCCAGGGCGAAGGTGGAGGAGGTCCAGCACCGCCAGGAGGAGGAGCTGAAATCCCTACAGGCTCACAATCAAAAGCTGCAGCAGGAGCTGCAGGCGGCAGAACAGGTGAGGGGTGGACAGGGAGGCGCGGGGCTCGGTTTGGGGGGGCTGGAGGTTTGGGGGGGGCTGGGAGGCCGGGCAGGGGGCTTGGGGGGCCAGGGGTTTGGGGGGGCCGAGCGGGGGGATTGGGTGTCGGGGGGGGACAGGCGGGGGGTTTGGAGTGTCCGACGGGCTGGGCAGAGGGTTTGGGGGGCTGGGGGCTTGGGGTGTCCAGGGGGTGGGGTGTCCAGGGGCCCGGGCGCAGGGTTCGGGGTGCCTGGGTGGCCGGCAATTCAGGGTGTGTGGGGGGCCGGGCAGGGAGGTTCAGGAGGGCCGGGCGGTTCGTTCGGGGTGTCGGGGGGGGGGGGGCCAGGCGGGGGGGTTCAGGGTGTCTGGGGGGCTGGGTGGGGAGGTTTGGGGTATCCGGGGGGGCCAGGAGGGGAGGTTCAGGGTGTCTGGGGGGCCGGGTGGGGAGGTTTGGGGGCCTGGGCGGTTTGTTCGGGCTGTCTGGGGGCTGGGCGGTTCATTCAGGGGGCCAGGCGGGGGGGTTCAGGGTGTCGGGGGGGCCTGGGCGGTTCGTTCAGGGTGTCGGGGCTGGGCGGTTTGCTTGGGTGGCCAGATGGGAGGGTTTGGGGGGCCGGGGGGGGCGGGCGGAGGGGTTCGGGGGGGCCGGGCGGTTCGTTCGGGGTGTCGGGGTGCCAGGCGGCGGGCTTTGGGGGGGCTGGGCGCTTCGTTCGGGGGGCCAGGCGGGGGGGTTCGGGGGCTGGGGGGGCCAGGCGGAGGGGTTCAGGGGGCCGGGCGTGCGGAGGGACCGGTGCCCATGGGCCTGTCCCCCCCCCAGAGAGCGGCGGAGGTGCAGGAGCAGCTGCAGAGCCGGCAGAGGGAACACGCAGACGCCCTTCACGCCCTGCAGGACCAGGCGAGGCCCCTGGGGCCTAGGAGGGGGAGGAGCCCCCCGGGCCAGGGTGGCAGAGCGGGCCCCTCCCAGTCTCCCTTCTGGGCCCTGCCCCCCACTGCCCCATCCGGCCCCCAGGATGTCGGCCGCTTGCGTGTCACGCCCCCGGCGGTGTCCGGAGACACGGGGGGGCTGCATGGGGCCATGCTGGGACCGGGGGGGCTGGGGCCTGCGCGGGGGGGACGGTGTCCGGAGACGCGGGGGGGCCGGGGCCTGCGCGGGGGGGGGGGGACGGTGTCCGGAGACGCGGGGGGGCCGGGGCC
The DNA here is from genome assembly GCA_032595735.1 of Pelochelys cantorii. Taxonomy (NCBI): domain Eukaryota; kingdom Metazoa; phylum Chordata; order Testudines; family Trionychidae; genus Pelochelys; species Pelochelys cantorii. The sequence continues at coordinate 12,613,104 of CM064358.1, read as the reverse complement.
TGCGCGGGGGGGGGGGGACGGTGTCCGGAGACGCGGGGGGGCCGGGGCCTGCGCGGGGGGGGGGGGGGGGGGACGGTGTCCGGAGACGCGGGGGGGCCGGGGCCTGCGCGGGGGGGGGGGACGGTGTCCGGAGACGCGGGGGGGCCGGGGCCTGCGCGGGGGGGGGGGGGGGGGACGGTGTCCGGAGACGCGGGGGGGCCGGGGGGGGCCTGCGCGGGGGGGGGGGGGGGGACGGTGTCCGGAGACGCGGGGGGGCCGGGGCCTGCGCGGGGGGGGGGGGGGACGGTGTCCGGAGACGCGGGGGGGCCGGGGCCTGCGCGGGGGGGGGGGGGGGGGACGGTGTCCGGAGACGCGGGGGGGCCGGGGCCTGCGCGGGGGGGGGGGGGGACGGTGTCCGGAGACGCGGGGGGGGGCCGGGGGCCTGCGCGGGGGGGGGGGGACGGTGTCCGGAGACGCGGGGGGGCCGGGGCCTGCGCGGGGGGGGGGGGGGGGACGGTGTCCGGAGACGCGGGGGGGGCCGGGGGCCTGCGCGGGGGGGGGGGGCGGTGTCCGGAGACGCGGGGGGGCCGGGGCCTGCGCGGGGGGGGACGGTGTCCGGAGACGCGGGGGGGGCCGGGGCCTGCGCGGGGGGGGGGGGGACGGTGTCCGGAGACACGGGGGGGCTGCATGGGGCCATGCTGGGACCGGGGGGGCCGGGGCCTGCGCGGGGGGGGGGGACGGTGTCCGGAGACGCGGGGGGGCCAGGGCCTGCGCGGGGGGGGGGGACGGTGTCCGGAGACACGGGGGGGCCGGGGCCTGCGCGGGGGGGGACGGTGTCCGGAGACACGGGGGGGCCGGGGCCTGCGCGGGGGGGGGGGACGGTGTCCGGAGACGCGGGGGGGCCGGGGCCTGCGCGGGGGGGGGGGGACGGTGTCCGGAGACGCGGGGGGGCCGGGGCCTGCGCGGGGGGGGGGGGGATGGTGTCCGGAGACGCGGGGGGGCCGGGGCCTGCGCGGGGGGGGGGGACGGTGTCCGGAGACGCGGGGGGGCCGGGGCCTGCGCGGGGGGGGGGGACGGTGTCCGGAGACGCGGGGGGGCCGGGGCCTGCGCGGGGGGGGGGGGACGGTGTCCGGAGACGCGGGGGGGCCGGGGCCTGCGCGGGGGGGGGGGGACGGTGTCCGGAGACGCGGGGGGGCCGGGGCCTGCGCGGGGGGGGGGGACGGTGTCCGGAGACGCGGGGGGGCCGGGGCCTGCGCGGGGGGGGGGGACGGTGTCCGGAGACGCGGGGGGGCCGGGGCCTGCGCGGGGGGGGGGGGGACGGTGTCCGGAGACGCGGGGGGGCCGGGGCCTGCGCGGGGGGGGGGGGACGGTGTCCGGAGACGCGGGGGGGCCGGGGCCTGCGCGGGGGGGACGGTGCCCGGAGACACGGGGGGGCCGGGGCCTGCGCGGGGGGGGGGGACGGTGTCCGGAGACGCGGGGGGGGCCGGGGCCTGCGCGGGGGAGGGGACGGTGTCCGGAGACGCGGGGGGGCCGGGGCCTGCGCGGGGGGGGGGGACGGTGTCCGGAGACGCGGGGGGGCCGGGGCCTGCGCGGGGGAGGGGACGGTGTCCGGAGACGCGGGGGGGGCCGGGGCCTGCGCGGGGGGGGGGGGGGACGGTGTCCGGAGACACGGGGGGGGCCGGGGCCCGTGCCGCTGGGGGGGAGGGCCCACGCCGGGCTGTTCCTTGCTTTCCCTCTGTAGCCGCCATGTGGTTCCCCACAGCCCCGGTCGTGGCTGGGCAGCGCCCGGCGTTGGCCCAGCAGCGGTTCCCATCTGCCCGGCGTTAACCCCTGCCCTGTGCCCGGTAGGCGGCCTGCCGGAGCGCGCAGAGCCAGCAGCAAGTGGAGACGGTCCTGTCGGAGAACGACGCCCTGCGGAGCAGCCTGGCCGCCCTGGAGCAGGTACCCGGGTGGGGGGCGGGGCCTGTCATCAGCCCCCCGGGGTGCTGGCTGAGGCTCTGGGTTGCACACAGCCGTTGCCCTGCCCCAGAGGTGGCTGCATCTCGGCACAGAGAGCCATCCCCGTTGGCCAGGCACCCCTCTGGATTCCTCCCTCCGCTGGCTCTGGGTGGTGCCATCGGCTTCTCTGTCCCCCGCTCGTCACTGCCCAGCCCAGGGGGGCGTATCGTCCCCCTCCAGCAGTGCCCTGTACTGGGGGCGCTCCTGAGCCAGCCCCCCCGGGCTGCATTTGAGGGGGGAGGGATTTGGGGGCAGGCGGGAAGTTCCGCCGGGCTGGGGCCGGGTGGGCGGTTGGTTCAGGGGGCAGGCGGTTATGGGGGGCAGGTACAGGGGGTGGGTAGGTCTGGGCGCTGGGTTCGGGGGCAGGTGGGTTCGAGGGGTGGCCGGTTCCCCAGGGCAGCCTTTGCGGGTGGGCGGGTCTGGGGTCTGAATTCAGGAGGGGGTGGGTCCGGTGGGTGGGTTCAGGGGCAGGGTCCGGGGGGGGTGGGCAGGTCTGGGGGGGTGGGCAGGCCCAGGGGCCAAGTTCAGGGGCAGGTGGGTTTGGGGGCCGGGTTCAGGGGTGGGTGGGTCTGGGGGAGTGCAGGTGGGCCCGGGGGCTGAGTTCAGGGGCAGGCGGGCCCGGGGGCGCGTTCGGGGGCCACGTTCAGGGGCGGGCGGGTGGACCCGGGGGCCGAGTTCAGGGGCAGGCGGGTTTGGGGGCCGGGTTCAGGGGTGGGTGGGTCTGGGGGAGTGCAGGTGGGCCCGGGGGCTGAGTTCAGGGGCAGGCGGGCCCGGGGGCGCGTTCGGGGGCTGAGTTCAGGGGCAGGCGGGCCCGGGGGCGCGTTCGGGGGCCACGTTCAGGGGCGGGCGGGTGGACCCGGGGGCTGAGTTCGGGGGCAAGCCCGGGGGCCGAGTTCAGGGGCAGGCGGGTTTGGGGGCCGGGTTCGGGGGCCGGGTTCAGGGGTGGGCGGGTCTGGGGGGGCAGACGGGCCCGGGGGCCGAGTTCAGGGGCAGGCAGGTTCGGGGGCCATGTTCAGGGTCCGGGGAGGCGGGCGGGCCCGGGGGCCGCGTTCGGGGGCAAGCCTGGGGGCCGAGTTCAGGAGCAGGCAGGTTCGGGGGCCATGTTCAGGGGCGGGCGGGTCGGGGGAGGCGGGCGGGCCCGGGGGCCGCGTTCGGGGGCGGTCCGCCCCCCCCCCCCCCCCCCGCCCCGCGGCTGAAGCCGGCTCCTCTCCAGATCCAGACCTCGAGGACGGAGGAGCTGGGCCTGCTGCGGGAGCAGAGCGCGGCGCTGAGCCGGGAGCTGCAGCAGCGGCAGAGCGAGGAGGCGGCGCTGGCGGGGCAGCGGGACGATCTGCGCACGCAGCTGCAGGTGGGCTGGGGTCCCTGCTGTCCTGGGGCGCAGGCCGGCTGTGGCGGCGCGTCGGGGACCCTGTCTCCAGCAAGAGACACTCCGCCAGCCAGTGGAACGGGGGTTTATTGCTGCTCGGGGATACAGCCCAGCACCGGCGCAATGTGGACAGAGGAGTCCGGGCTGGCAGCCCCTCGGGGCAGGGGTCCCCGGGCCCCTCCACCCCCAGTACTCGGCTCAGTCTGTTCCCTTCACGTTTCCCAGCCAGGTGTCCGTCGTCCCCCCCCCCCCCACCCGAATCCCCTGTTATCTGCTAGGCTGGGCCTAGGTGCCTGGGCCAATCCACATGTGGGGGAGTCAGTGGCAATCGCACAGTCCAGCGCACGGGGACCCCGGGTCACAGAGCAGACACCCCCCCACTACGGCACACTTGCCAACGGCGGCGTCCTGCTCTGCCCCCCTGAGGAGCTGGGCACGATGGGGGGAGGAGGCCAGGCGCTTTGTGCTGCGATGCCCCAGCAGAGGGTCGTCCCACAGAAGCAGTGTGATTTAATACCCATGGGAGGCCATTCACCTGCGGAACTCCTTGCTGCAGGAGGCTGGGCTAGCCAGAGGGGCAGTGGGTGGCATTCCTAGAGTCAGAACGGCCCAGGGGCCCCCTAAATCTGAGTGCTGGCAGGCAGCGCCCCCTGGGCTCGCTGGAACGTGGTCCTGGCCCTGGCCTCAGCTACAGGGGCAGCAGGTTCACCCAGCCATGGCTTGTTTACCCCAGGAATTGACCCGAGCCAATGGCCGCCTGCTGGAGCAGCTGCAGGAGCTGGGCCAGGAGAGGGAGAAGCTGCTGCTGGAGCTGGAAGAGGCCAGGAAGGTGGGAGCCTTGGGGGGCTCAACTAGCAAGGGGCACTGGTAGCTGGGGGGGGGGGGGGGGCCGGGGGCCGGGCGTGGACTTGGAGGCAGGGGGCCATGTGGGGGAGGCTCAGGCCTGGGTGCAGGGCCAGGCAGGTGGGGAGCTGGGCGGGGCCACACTCTCGGGGGGCGGGGGGGGCAGCGGGGGACCAGGCAGGCGGGGGGCTGGGGACTCAGGCGGGGGGTTCAGGGGGCTCGGGGCCGGCGGGGCTCAGGCGGCTGTCCTGCAGAGCGCGGAGCGGCGCAAGGCGCTGCTGGACACCATGGCGGTGGAGCTGCAGCAGGAGCGGGCGCGGCAGGCCGAGGCGCTGGGGGCCCTGCGGGTGCAGCAGGAGCGAGAGGTGCTGGCCGTGCGGGCGCGCTACGAGCGGGAGCTGCGGGAGCTGCACGAGGAGAAGAAGCGCCACGAGGAGGAGCTGCGGGCGCAGCTCAAGGAGGAGAAGGTGCGGGGGAGGGGGGCTCGGGTTCCGAGTTTTCTCTCCTCGCCTGTCCCAAAGGGCTGTTCCCCCCCCCCCACGCCCTGCCCCAGAGGCGGCTGCATCTCAGCAGTGGGGAGCCTGTCCCCTGCGGTGTTATGTGTGACTGTCGTCCCCCCCCCCCCGCCCCCGCCCCCGAGGCGGCTGCCTCCCAGCCAGCCAGGGCCCTGCCGCTCTGAAGCCCCTTGTGCCGGGGCCCGAGGGGCTGGCAGTGAGGAGCCTGGCCCCCACAGGCCCGGAGCCGGGAGCTGGAGGGCGCCCAGCAGACGGTGGAGGAGCTCCGCCTGCAGATCCAGGCCATGGACGGGGCCAAGGGCTGGTTCGAGCGGCGGCTCAAGGAAGCGGAGGTGAGAGGCCCGGGCCCCGTTCCTGGCGGGAGCCGGCCCTGGAGGGGGAAGGCCCCAGAGCCCCCCCCCAGGTCCCCCCGCCGGCCATTCTCACCCGAGTCTCCCTCGCACTGCAGGAATCGATCGAGAAGCACCAGCGGGAGCACGAAGAGGCGCTTGGCCTGTGCAAGGAGCAGCATGCTGCAGAGCTGCAGGTACGACGGGCAGCTACCCTGCCTCCCTGGGCGGCGTTGTACGTGGCTGTCGCCAGCCGCCCCGCACCCTGCGCGCTCTCCCTGGGCGGCGTTGTACGTGGCTGTCCCCAGCCGCCCCGCCCCAGAGCTGGCTGCATCCCTCACCCTGCGCGCTCTCCCTGGGCGGCGTTGTACATGGCTGTCCCCAGCCGCCCCGCCCCAGAGCTGGCTGCATCCCTCACCCTGCACGCTCTCCCTGGGCAGCGTTGTACGTGGCTGTCCCCAGCCGCCCCGCACCCTGCGCGCTCTCCCTGGGCGGCGTTGTACGTGGCTGTCCCCAGCCGCCCCGCACCCTGCGCGCTCTCCCTGGGCGGCGTTGTACGTGGCTGTCCCCAGCCGCCCCGCACCCTGCGCGCTCTCCCTGGGCAGCGTTGTACGTGGCTGTCCCCAGCCGCCCCGCACCCTGCGCGCTCTCCCTGGGCGGCGTTGTACGTGGCTGTCCCCAGCCGCCCCGCACCCTGCGCGCTCTCCCTGGGCGGCGTTGTACGTGGCTGTCCCCAGCCGCCCCGCACCCTGCGCGCTCTCCCTGGGCGGCGTTGTACGTGGCTGTCCCCAGCCGCCCCGCCCCAGAGCTGGCTGCATCCCTCACCCTGCGCGCTCTCCCTGGGCGGCGTTGTACACGGCTGTCCCCAGCCGCCCCGCCCCAGAGCTGGCTGCATCCCTCGCCCTGCGCGCTCTCCCTGGGCGGCGTTGTACGTGGCTGTCCCCAGCCGCCCCGCCCCAGAGCTGGCTGCATCCCTCGCCCTGCACGCTCTCCCTGGGCGGCGTTGTACGTGGCTGTCCCCAGCCGCCCCGCACCCTGCGCGCTCTCCCTGGGCGGCGTTGTACGTGGCTGTCCCCAGCCGCCCCGTCACCCTGCGCGCTCTCCCTGGGCGGCGTTGTACGTGGCTGTCCCCAGCCGCCCCGCCCCAGACCGGCGTGGGCTGCCCATCCCCCGCACCCTGCGCGCTCTCCCTGGGCGGCGTTGTACGTGGCTGTCCCCAGCCGCCCCCCCCAGAGCTGGCTGCATCCTCACCCTGCGCGCTCTCCCTGGGCGGCGTTGTACACGGCTGTCCCCAGCCGCCCTGCCCCAGAGCTGGCTGCATCCCGCGCCCTGCGCGCTCTCCCTGGGCGGCGTTGTACGTGGCTGTTGCCAGCCGCCCCGCCCCAGAGCTGGCTGCATCCCTCACCCTGCGCGCTCTCCCTGGGCGGCGTTGTACGTGGCTGTCCCCAGCCGCCCCGCCCCAGAGCTGGCTGCATCCTCACCCTGCGCGCTCTCCCTGGGCGGCGTTGTACGTGGCTGTCCCCAGCCGCCCCGCACCCTGCGCGCTCTCCCTGGGCGGCGGCGTACGTGGCTGTCCCCAGCCGCCCTGCCCCAGAGCTGGCTGCATCCCGCACCCTGCGCACTCTCCCTGGGCGGCGTTGTACGTGGCTGTTGCCAGCCGCCCCACCCCAGAGCTGGCTGCATCCTGCACCCTGCGCGCTCTCCCTGGGCGGCGTTGTACACGGCTGTCCCCAGCCGCCCTGCCCCAGAGTTGGCTGCATCCCTCGCCCTGCGCGCTCTCCCTGGGCGGCGTTGTACGTGGCTGTTGCCAGCCGCCCCGCCCCAGAGCTGGCTGCATCCCTCACCCTGCGCGCTCTCCCTGGGCGGCGTTGTACGTGGCTGTCCCCAGCCGCCCCGCCCCAGAGCTGGCTGCATCCCTCACCCTGCGCGCTCTCCCTGGGCGGCGTTGTACGTGGCTGTCCCCAGCCGCCCCGCACCCTGCGCGCTCTCCCTGGGCGGCGGCGTACGTGGCTGTCCCCAGCCGCCCTGCCCCAGAGCTGGCTGCATCCCGCACCCTGCGCACTCTCCCTGGGCGGCGTTGTACGTGGCTGTTGCCAGCCGCCCCACCCCAGAGCTGGCTGCATCCTGCACCCTGCGCGCTCTCCCTGGGCGGCGTTGTACGTGGCTGTCCCCAGCCGCCCTGCCCCAGAGTTGGCTGCATCCCTCGCCCTGCGCGCTCTCCCTGGGCGGCGTTGTACGTGGCTGTCCCCAGCCGCCCCGCCCCAGAGCTGGCTGCATCCCTCACCCTGCGCGCTCTCCCTGGGCGGCGTTGTACGTGGCTGTCCCCAGCCGCCCCGCCCCAGAGCTGGCTGCATCCCTCACCCTGCGCGCTCTCCCTGGGCGGCGTTGTACGTGGCTGTCCCCAGCCGCCCCGCCCCAGAGCTGGCTGCATCCCTCACCCTGCGCGCTCTCCCTGGGCGGCGTTGTACGTGGCTGTTCCCAGCTGCCCCGCACCCTGCGCGCTCTCCCTGGGCTGCGTTGTACGTGGCTGTTGCCAGCCGCCCCACCCCAGAGCTGGCTGCATCCTGCACCCTGCGCGCTCTCCCTGGGCGGCGTTGTACATGGCTGTCCCCAGCCGCCCCGCCCCAGAGCTGGCTGCATCACTGGTTTCTGTGTGACGGTGCCCCTGCACTAACCCTGTCCCCTCTCCTCAGCTGAAGGACCAGGCGGTGGAGGCTGCGAGAGAGGAGCTGCGGGCAGCCGAGAGCTTGAGGGACAGCCACCTGGCCACCATCAGCCAGCTCCGGCAGGTGAGGGGGCGTCACGCCTGCCAGGGGCTTCCTGGGCCCCGGTGGGCTCTGCACGGGCCGGCCTGAGCCCCGGACTCGGAGCCGTGGGCTCCCTCCAGCCTGGCGCCCCCAGGGCCGCACGGGGGGAGGCTGAGACGGGCTTGTCTCTTTCAGGAAGTGAAGGACACGGTGGATGGGCAGCGCATCCTGGAGAAGAAAGGCAGCGCCACCGTGAGCTGCTCTTCCCCCGGACCCCGCTAACCACTAGACCCCGCTGCTCTGCCAGGCCCTGCAGTTGGGGGGGGGGCGGGGCTGGCGCCTCCCTGGCCACCGCTGCAGAGGCATTAATGCTCTGGCTTCCTGCCCAGCCCCCCCCAGGGCACGCCCCCCCTCCCCACAGCCCTGGCCCTGCCCCCCTCTCAGCCCTGCCCCCACAACACAGCCCCCCCACAGCACAGCCCCACCCCTGTGCCTGCCTCCCAGCTCCGCAGCCCTGCCCCCACCCCTGGCCCCAGAACACAGCCCCACCCCTCCCCCCCGCAGCCCTGTGGGGGGCCCCCCCAGCTCCGCAGCCCTGACCCCACCTCTCCCCCCACAATACAACCCCCTAGCTCCCAGCCCTGCCCCCTCTCCCCGCAGCCCTGCCCCTGCGCAGCGCCCCCCAGCACCCAGCCGGGCTGACTCCTCCGGCCTCCCTCCCGCAGCTCAAAGACCTGAGACGGCAGCTGCACCTGGAGCGGAAGCGGGCGGACAAGCTGCAGGAGCGGCTGCAGGAGATCCTGACCAACAGCAAGACCCGGACGGGTGAGCAGGGCCGGGGCGGGGCCCCCAGCCTCCTCCGCGGGCCCAGGGGGTGACGGCGCGCCAGAGGGAACTCCCCGTCGGCCGCTGGGGTAGGAGGGTTTATTGCCTGGCGCAGCACCGGCCCGAGAGCAGGCAGCCTTAGTCCTCTCTGGGGGGCTCCGGGGCCCTGAACCCCCCTTCCGTGGTCTCAAACATCCTCACTCGCCTTTGGCCCAGCCCAGACGGCCTGCCCCCCAGGTGGCCCCTGCCTCTCCTCCTTGGTCCCCCCCACCCCTCCGCCAGTGGGAATCACACAGCACAGCGCGGAGAGCACACGGGGTTACAAGACAGACAGCCCCCCACAACGTCACAGGGTTCAGAGCCCCCAGAGCGCCTTTTCACAGATACGGCGTGGGGACAGCTCGCCCGGCGCTGGGCTGCAGCCACCTCTGGGGCGGGGCAGCCGGGGAACAGCCGCACAGAACGCTGCCTGGGGACGGCTCGCCCGGCGCTGGGCTGCAGCCACCTCTGGGGCGGGGCAGCCGGGGAACAGCCGCACAGAACGCTGCGTGGGGACGGCTCGCCCGGCGCTGGGCTGCAGCCACCTCTGGGGCGGGGCAGCCGGGGAACAGCCGCACAGAACGCTGCGTGGGGACGGCTCGCCCGGCGCTGGGCTGCAGCCACCTCTGGGGCGGGGCAGCCGGGGAACAGCCGCACAGAACGCTGCGTGGGGACGGCTCGCCCGGCGCTGGGCTGCAGCCACCTCTGGGGCGGGGCAGCCGGGGAACAGCCGCACAGAACGCTGCGTGGGGACGGCTCGCCCGGCGCTGGGCTGCAGCCACCTCTGGGGCGGGGCAGCCGGGGAACAGCCGCACAGAACGCTGCGTGGGGACGGCTCGCCCGGCGCTGGGCTGCAGCCACCTCTGGGGCGGGGCAGCCGGGGAACAGCCGCACAGAACGCTGCGTGGGGACGGCTCGCCCGGCGCTGGGCTGCAGCCACCTCTGGGGCGGGGCAGCCGGGGAACAGCCACCCAGCAAATCTGTGGGGTGATATGAGCACAGCCAGGGTGCTGTTCCCACCGTAGGGGGCAGCCCCATGATTCACCAGTCGCTGAGGAGGGCCTTGGTCCAAGCCCTGCTCCCTCCACGCCAGGGTCTCATTGCTCTGAATCTGCAGCACCCCCCAGCGCCCGGGAGAGCCCTTGGCTGGGAGCATTCGGGGGGCGTCTCTTCCTCCCGGCCCTCCCTCCGCCCCTGAACCGTGGCTCCTATCTGGGGCCGCCTGGGAGGGAGGAGCCTGCGGAACTCCTCGCCACATGAGGCAAGCGTGGCAGGCTTTCGGACTGCAGACTCCCGGGGGAAGCCCGTTTCTGCCGGCCCGCTGCAATGCGGGGCCAAGGGCTTGGCTTGTCACGAGGGAGGAGCGCCGGGAGCCGGGCGGGAAATACCGATTGCGGGGAGAGCCCCGCGCCCTTAGAGCACGGTGACGGTCGTCCGTCCTGGTCCAGGGGGGCACAGGGGGCTGGGCTGGGATGGCAGCGCCCGGGCTTGGGCCGCTTCCCACAGCCGTGTCCGGGGATCGGTGCCCGTGCCGGCACCCCCCGCTGCCGTGCCACCCCCGGGAGTGGGAGGGGACGGCGCACTGGGTCCGCCGCATGCCGTGGGGCGCCGGCGCTGGGCAAGCAGCCCCCTGCTGCGTTCTGTGCGGCTGTGCCCCGGCGGCCCCGCCCCAGAGGCGGCCACATCCCAGCCCCTGGCAGAAATCCGCCCCTTGCTGGCAGGAGACATTCCCAGGGAGTTTGTGGCAGTGGGGGTTGGGCTAGGGGGGCCCTGCTGGGCCATTCCAAACAGATGGATGGGGGGGCAGCCCCGACTCCTGGGGTCTCTGCCTGGCTCGGGGGGTGAGGGAGACCGGGGGGGCAGCCCTGACTCCTGGGGTCTCTGCCTGGCTCCGGGAGGCCAGAGGGGGCGGGGGAGACCGGGGGGGCAGCCCCGACTCCTGGGGTCTCTGCCTGGCTCGGGGGGTGAGGGAGACCGGGGGGGGCAGCCCCGACTCCTGGGGTCTCTGCCTGGCTCCGGGAGGCCAGAGGGGGCGGGGAGACCGGGGGGGCAGCCCCGACTCCTGGGGTCTCTGCCTGGCTCGGGGCGTGAGGGAGACCGGGGGGGCAGCCCTGACTCCTGGGGTCTCTGCCTGGCTCGGGGCGTGAGGGAGACCGGGGGGGCAGCCCCGACTCCTGGGGTCTCTGCCTGGCTCGGGGCGTGAGGGAGACCGGGGGGGCAGCCCCGACTCCTGGGGTCTCTGCCTGGCTCGGGGGGTGAGGGAGACCGGGGGGGCAGCCCCGACTCCTGGGGTCTCTGCCTGGCTCCGGAGGCCAGAGGGGGGGGGGAGACCGGGGGGGCAGCCCCGACTCCTGGGGTCTCTGCCTGGCTCGGGGGGTGAGGGAGACCGGGGGGGGCAGCCCCGACTCCTGGGGTCTCTGCCTGGCTCCGGGAGGCCAGAGGGGGCGGGGGAGACCGGGGGGGCAGCCCCGACTCCTGGGGTCTCTGCCTGGCTCGGGGCGTGAGGGAGACCGGGGGGGCAGCCCTGACTCCTGGGGTCTCTGCCTGGCTCGGGGGCGTGAGGGAGACCGGGGGGGCAGCCCCGACTCCTGGGGTCTCTGCCTGGCTCCGGGAGGCCAGAGGGGGGGGGGAGACCGGGGGGGGCAGCCCCGACTCCTGGGGTCTCTCCCCGGCTCGGGGGGTGAGGGAGACCGGGGGGGGCAGCCCCGACTCCTGGGGTCTCTGCCCGGCTCGGGGGGTGAGGGAGACCGGGGGGGCAGCCCCGACTCCTGGGGTCTCTGCCTGGCTCCGGGAGGCCAGAGGGGGCGGGGGAGACCGGGGGGGCAGCCCTGACTCCTGGGGTCTCTGCCTGGCTCGGGGCGTGAGGGAGACCGGGGGGGCAGCCCCGACTCCTGGGGTCTCTGCCTGGCTCCGGGAGGCCAGAGGGGGCGGGGGAGACCGGGGGGGCAGCCCCGACTCCTGGGGTCTCTCCCCGGCTCGGGGGGTGAGGGAGACCGGGGGGGGGCAGCCCCGACTCCTGGGGTCTCTGCCCGGCTCGGGGGGTGAGGGAGACCGGGGGGGCAGCCCCGACTCCTGGGGTCTCTGCCCGGCTCGGGGGGTGAGGGAGACCGGGGGGGCAGCCCCGACTCCTGGGGTCTCTGCCCGGCTCGGGGGGTGAGGGAGACCGGGGGGGCAGCCCTGACTCCTGGGGTCTCTGCCCGGCTCGGGGGGGGGGAGACCGGGGGGGCAGCCCCGACTCCTGGGGTCTCTCCCCGGCTCGGGGGGTGAGGGGAGACCGGGGGGGCAGCCCCGACTGCTGGGGTCTCTCCCCGGCTCGGGGGGTGAGGGAGACCGGGGGGGCAGCCCCGACTCCTGGGGTCTCTCCCCGGCGTTGGGGGGTGAGGGAGACCGGGGGGGCAGCCCCGACTCCTGGGGTCTCTCCCCGGCTCGGGGGGTGAGGGAGACCGGGGGGGCAGCCCCGACTCCTGGGGTCTCTCCCCGGCTCGGGGGGTGAGGGAGACCGGGGGGGCAGCCCCGACTCCTGGGGTCTCTCCCCGGCTCGGGGGGTGAGGGAGACCGGGGGGGCAGCCCCGACTCCTGGGGTCTCTCCCTGGCTCGGGGGGCGGAGGGAGACCGGGGGGGGCAGCCCCGACTCCTGGGGTCTCTCCCCGGCTCGGGGGGTGAGGGAGACCGGGGGGGCAGCCCTGACTCCTGGGGTCTCTGCCTGGCTCGGGGGGCGGGGGAGACCGGGGGGGCAGCCCCGACTCCTGGGGTCTCTCCCCGGCTCGGGGGGTGAGGGAGACCGGGGGGGGGCAGCCCCGACTCCTGGGGTCTCTGCCTGGCTCGGGGCGGGGCGGGGGGAGACCGGGGGGGCAGCCCGACTCCTGGGGTCTCTCCCCGGCTCGGGGGGTGAGGGGAGACCGGGGGGGCAGCCCTGACTCCTGGGGTCTCTCCGGCTCGGGGGGCGGGGGAGACCGGGGGGGGCAGCCCCGACTCCTGGGGTCTCTCCCCGGCTCGGGGGGCGGGGGAGACCGGGGGGGGAGCCCCGACTCCTGGGGTCTCTCCGGCTTCGGGGGGCGGGGGAGACCGGGGGGGCAGCCCGACTCCTGGGGTCTCTCCCGGCTCGGGGGGCGGGGGAGAGCGGGGGGGGGGCAGCCCCGACTCCTGGGGTCTCTCCCGGCTCGGGGGGCGGGGGAGAGGCGGGGGGGGCAGCCCCGACTCCTGGGGTCTCTCCCCGGCTCGGGGGGCGGGGGAGACCGGGGGGGCAGCCCCGACTCCTGGGGTCTCTCCCCGGCTCGGGGGGCGGGGGAGAGCGGGGGGGCAGCCCCGACTCCTGGGGTCTCTGCCGGCTCGGGGGGCGGGGGAGACGGGGGGGGGGCAGCCCCGACTCCTGGGGTCTCTCCGGCTCGGGGGGGGGGAGACGGGGGGGGGCAGCCCCGACTCCTGGGGTCTCTCCCCGGCTCGGGGGGCGGGGGAGACCGGGGGGGCAGCCCCGACTCCTGGGGTCTCTCCCGGCTCGGGGGGCGGGGGAGAGCGGGGGGGGGGCAGCCCCGACTCCTGGGGTCTCTCCCGGCTCGGGGGGGGGGAGACCGGGGGGGGTAGCCCCGACTCCTGGGGTCTCTCCCCGGCTCGGGGGGTGAGGGAGACCGGGGGGGCAGCCCCGACTCCTGGGGTCTCTCCCTGGCTCGGGGGGTGAGGGAGACCGGGGGGGGGCAGCCCCGACTCCTGGGGTCTCTCCCCGGCTCGGGGGGCGGGGGAGACCGGGGGGGGCAGCCCCGACTCCTGGGGTCTCTGCCTGCCTCGGGGGGTGAGGGAGACCGGGGGGGCAGCCCTGACTCCTGGGGTCTCTCCCCGGCTCGGGGAGCGGGGGAGAGCGGGGGGGGGCAGCCCTGACTCCTGGGGTCTCTCCCCGGCTCGGGGGGCGGGGGGGGGGGCAGCCCCGACTCCTGGGGTCTCTGCCTGGCTCGGGGGGCGGGGGAGACCGGGGGGGCAGCCCCGACTCCTGGGGTCTCTCCCCGGCTCGGGGGGCGGGGGAGAGCGGGGGGGCAGCCCCGACTCCTGGGGTCTCTGCCAGGCTCGGGGGGCGGGGGAGAGCGGGGGGGGGGGCAGCCCCGACTCCTGGGGTCTCTCCCCGGCTCGGGGGGCGGGGGAGACCGGGGGGGCAGCCCTGACTCCTGGGGTCTCTCCCCGGCTCGGGGGGCGCGGGAGAGCGGGGGGGGGGGCAGCCCCGACTCCTGGGGTCTCTCCCCGGCTCGGGGGGTGAGGGAGACCGGGGGGGGGCAGCCCCGACTCCTGGGGTCTCTCCCCGGCTCGGGGGGCGCGGGAGAGCGGGGGGGGGGGCAGCCCCGACTCCTGGGGTCTCTCCCCGGCTCGGGGGGTGAGGGAGACCGGGGGGGGTAGCCCCGACTCCTGGGGTCTCTCCCCGGCTCGGGGGGCGAGGGAGACCGGGGGGGCAGCCCCGACTCCTGGGGTCTCTCCCCGGCTCGGGGGGCGGGGGAGACCGGGGGGGCAGCCCCGACTCCTGGGGTCTCTCCCCTCTCCGCAGGGATGGAGGAGCTGGTCCTGGCCGAGCTCAGCTCCCCCAGCCGGGGGCAGACGGGCGACAGCAGCAGCGTCTCCTCCTTCAGCTACCGGGAGATCATGAAGGAGGGCTCTGGGCCAGGCAGCAGCAAGGTGAGGGGCGGGGCCTCCTGTGTGGGGGCGGGGCCTTGTGTCTGTCAGGTCCCGCCCCCAGGCTCAGCTCTCTAAGGGGGCGGGACCTTTTGTGGGGCAGCCCTCTGCACTTTCCTAGTCCCCTCTGCCCAGGGGCGTGGCCTCTGCTGCTAGCCACGCCCCTGACACCTAGGCTCCTCCCCACTCCCTCTGCCAGGCTCCTGGACACCACTGTGGGCCCCGCCCCCCCAGCCAGCCCCGCCCCCAGCCTGCTCATTGTGCGGACCCCCTCCTGTGAGGTTCAGCCCTCGCTCAGGGCAGCCTCTTGCCCCCCTCCCCCCAGTCCCACACGGGCAGCCCCCAGTGCCAGCGCCCCGCGGACCTGTCGGACGAGGAGATCTCGGAGCTGTTCCAGCGCCTGGCGGAGACGCAGCAGGAGAAGTGGCTGCTGGAGGAAAAGGTACCAGGCCCCCCGCGGGGGCGCCATGGAGGGAGGGGAGCCCGGGGGCGGGGGCGCGGGGCACCGGCAGGGCTGGGGGGCACCAGTGGGGCCGGGGGGCGGGGTTGGGGGGCACTGGCGGGGGCGGGGCCCAGGCTGAGCCTTGCCGGGCCCCGCAGGTGAAGCACCTGGAGGTCAGCAGCGCTTCGCTGGCGGAGGATCTGTGCCGGAAAAGCGCCATCATCGAGACCTACGTCATGGACAGCCGCATCGGTGAGGGCCCCGCGTCCGGGGCAGTGGGGTGTAGCGGTTAGAGCCGGGGGGTTGGGCGTCCCCGGCAGCGCTGCGGGCTTCTCTCTGGCCGGAGGGTCGGATTCGGCGCCAGCCTCGGCTGCGCGGCATGCTGGGAAACCTGCCCCACTCTTCCCCCGGGCAAGGGGAGGGGCTGTGGGGGCCACACGGGCGTCAGCGGTTGGGCGCCGTGGCTGGGGGGGCAAGGGCTGCAGCCTCGCCAGGCAGTAACGTGGCTCTGGGCCCCCTGGCATTGTTCATGGCTGCTCCCCGGCGCCCCGCCCCGGAGGCGGCTGCGTCCCAGCCCCACGGGCGCCCCCCCGAGGCGTTGTATTTAGCTGTTGTTTGACCCCGCCCCGGAGGCGGCTGCGTCCCAGCCCCACGGGCGCCCCCCCGAGGCGTTGTATTTAGCTGTTGTTTGACCCCGCCCCGGAGGCGGCTGCGTCCCAGCCCCACGGGCGCCCCCGCACGGGGTTGTATTTAGCTGTTCTTTGACCCCGCCCCGGAGGCGGCTGCATCCCAGCCCCACAGGCACCCCCCCCCCCCCGAGGCGTTGTATTTAGCTGTTCTTTGACCCCGCCCCAGAGGCGGCTGCGTCCCAGCCCCATGGGCGCCCCCCCGAGGCGTTGTATTTAGCTGTTGTTTGACCCCGCCCCGGAGGCGGCTGCGCCCCAGCCCCACAGGCACCCCCCCCCCCCGGGGCGTTGTATTTAGCTGTTGTTTGACCCCGCCCCGGAGGCGGCTGCGTCCCAGCCCCACGACGCCCCCCCGCGGGGTTGTATTTAGCTGTTGTTTGACCCCGCCCCGGAGGCGGCTGCGTCCCAGCCCCACGGGCGCCCCCCCGAGGCGTTGTATTTAGCTGTTCTTTGACCCCGCCCCGGAGGCGGCTGCGTCCCAGCCCCACGGGCGCCCCCCCGAGGCGTTGTATTTAGCTGTTCTTTGACCCCGCCCCACAGGCGGCTGCATCCCAGCCCCACGGGCGCCCCCCCGAGGCGTTGTATTTAGCTGTTGTTTGACCCCGCCCCGCAGGCGGCTGCGTCCCAGCCCCACAGGCACCCCCCCCAAGGCGTTGTATTTAGCTGTTGTTTGACCCCGCCCCGGAGGCGGCTGCGTCCCAGCCCCACGGGCGCCCCCCCGAGGCGTTGTATTTAGCTGTTGTTTGACCCCGCCCCGGAGGCGGCTGCGTCCCAGCCCCACGGGCGCCCCCCCAAGGCGTTGTATTTAGCTGTTCTTTGACCCCGCCCCGGAGGCGGCTGCGTCCCAGCCCCACGGGCGCCCCCCCGAGGCGTTGTATTTAGCTGTTGTTTGACCCCGCCCCGGAGGCGGCTGCTGTCCCGTTACTCCAAGCCGCGTCCCTTGAGCGGGAAGGAAGCGTACCCCTGCGCTGTGAGGGAGGGTGGGCCCGTGTTCCCTTCCCTTCCCCCCGGCCAGCAGCGCCCCGCCCTGGGCCGGATGAGAGCCATGTCCCCAGAGGGGAAAGGCCCCTTGGGCCGGATCCTCGCGCCCTGGGACTGTCCCCTTCCTGCTGCTCCTCAAGGACTGGCGGGCGGGCAGGCCCCCCTCCCCCTCCTCCGCCAGGGTCACCTTGGGCCGGAGACGGCTCCGGGAATCGATCCCAGCCTGGCTGAGACTTGGCGCCACGTCCCCCCTCCACCCCCCGCAAGGCCGGGCAGCCCAGGGGTGGGGGGCTGGGCTGCCACCGCCTTTGCCCGGGGCCCCCAACGCAGAATCGGCCTGGCGGGGCCCCCCTCTGGGGCGGGGCTCCTGCCCTGAATGCTCCCCCCCCCCCCCGCAGACGTCTCGGCGGCCCACGGGCCCCTGGAACGCAGCAGCCTGGGCAGCGTCCTGCGGGACCTGGTGAAGCCGGGCGACGAGAACCTGCGGGAGATGAACAAGAAGCTGCAGAACATGCTGGAGGAGCAGCTCACCAAGAACATGCACCTGCAGAAGGCAAGGGGGCGGGGCCGGGGGCGGAGCCATGAGTCATGCCCAGCCTATGGGGGCTGTGGCAGCAGGGCAGGGGGCGGGGCCCTCTGGCCTTGGGTGGGCGGGGCCTCTCTGCCCCTCACCTCCCCTCTGCTCTCTTCCAGCACCTGGAGGTCCTGTCCCAAGAGATCGTGCGGCTGAGCAAGGAGTGCGCCCCGCCGCCTGCCGCCCCCCCCAGCGGGGCCGCCCCCCCGCGCTGAGCCCCGCCCCCACGACCCCCCTCGCTCCTGCTTGAACCGCTGTGCACGGACGTGAACCCTTCGCTGCCTGCCTCGGCCCCCAGCTCTGGCCGCCCGCCCCTGTGAATTTCATGCCCCTGCGCACCCCGACTTTGTCCTGGGGGGGGGGATGGGCCCTGTGAGAAGCAGGCCGAAGAGCAGTGGTTTTGGGGTGCTGCCTCTGCTGGCGGGAGGGGGAACCGCAGCCAACTTCTGCACGGGAAGTGTGAAAGGGGGGGCCCAGGGCTGGGGGGCAGGGGCTGCAGGGCCTGTTCATTTTTTCTGAGGGTGCCACATCTCCCCTATGGGGCATCATCTCCTTTCCCTGCCCCCCTCCCCTCCCCCCCCGCATGTGTCCCACTTGCTGCTGTACAAATTGGGAGTTATCCAATATCCCCTGTGTATATGGGACTCAAGGGGGGGCAGTGGGTATCGGGCTCGCTGGGGGGGCTGTGGATATCCAGTTGCGGGGGTGTATGATATTCTGACAGCACTGTGCGCCCCGGCTGGGGGGGGCTATTTAATGTGTCTGTGACGCGTACCGCCAGGCATTTCTGTGACAATAAAGAACTGGACTCTACAGTGGCTGGTCGGCTCTGTGTCGGAGGGAGGGCACGGCTGGGGGGTACCCGGGGGGGTTGCTGAGGAATGGGGAGTCCCCAGGCCCGGCCCCCCACCTGCAGCCACATGGGACTGTGACATGGGGGGGCTGTACCCTCGTGTGGCCCGGGGCCCCACTGTGGGGGGCAGTCACCGGTTGCCGTGTGCTGGGTGTCACCCCTGCTGGTCTGCAGAGACTCTGGGGGGGAGCAGTCCTTGGGGGGGTAGGTAGCCATGGCCCAGCCGCCTGGCACCTGGGCTAGCTGGAGGACCTGAGCAAAGCGAGGGGCGCAGGGCCCAGTGGCTGGGAGCTGGGGCAGTCTGGCTGGGCTGGGGGGAGGGGGGCTGCTTTGGACCAAGGGAGGGGGTGAGCCCCTCCCCCCAGAGGACTAAGGCTCTGCCCCAGCTCCTGGCCCCACGGCCCCTGGGAGCCAACAGCCCTTCTGCCTGCGGAGTCAGTCTGGCTGGGGACGGGGGGACGGGGGCGGGGCTCCCCGACGCTGTCACGGGGACTCTCAGGCGGCAGGTAGAGGAGAAGGTCTGTCCGGTCCCAGGGACACAGCGTAGCCCAGACTTGTCACAGGAGCCAGGAGCAGCCTGGGGGGCCCAGAGTCAGGGCCCTGCCCCCTCCCTGCATCCGCTGCCCCCCAAGAGTAACTCCCACCCCAATCACTGCTCCCAGCCCCCCAAGCAGCCCCACCCCTGGCTTTGTTCAGGTTCCTGGGCCGGGTGTCCCCTGGTCCGCGCCCCCTCCCCCCCCCCGGTCAGGTCACAGCAACACCCCGAGCTGCTGTTGTGGGCATGCTAAGATGGGGCAGGCTCCCCTCAGTGAGAGCCACCCCCGGCATCCCCATCCCCCGCCAGGCACCAGTGCAGTGCCTGGGGAAACTGAGGCACGCAGGCAGGGTTACAGCAGAGGAGCACAGGGCAGGAGGTCAAGGGGCAGGCAGGGACCACGGCCCTCATCTCTTCGTCAACTTTTCTAGCTGGTGCCCCACAGTGGGGGTGTCACGGCTCACCGGTCCTGCCCCCGCTCAGCCCGTCCATCCCCGGGCAGGACCCCCTCCTCAGGGGGCCCCCTCCCTCTAGACCCCCGGGGCCTCTCCTCCCAGTGGGACGAGCCCAGCCCAGAGCGACTCCCAGCCACCACCCAGCAGGAGGGTTGTGGAGCTGTGAACAGCAACGGATCCCTCAGGCCCCCCGGCCCCCACAGCTGAGTGTCCCCTGCAGCCCAGGGGTCTGCTCTGCCCCCGTCCAAACAGCCCCCCCGCCAGTGTGTCTGCAGGTAAGAGGGTCGCCTGGGCCCCTCTTCTCCCCTCCCCCGTCCAATGTTCTGCCCCCGCTGGGACCCCTTGGGCTGGGCGCCGGGGTCCCCTGCAGCCCCTTGTCTGGCCGGAGCCGGCCATGTCCTCCCACCGGGGCTGTGGGCACCAGACGCAGGGTCCCATTCTGGGCTGTTCTGCAACAACAAACCCCCCCTGCCCACCTTGTCACATTGACCCGTAGCAGCCAGGCACTGAGTCACCCCCTGCATGCAGCCCCCCCCAAGCCCACCACTTCCTCACCCCCCCCTGCGTGCAGCCCCCCTGAACCTCCAAAGCACCCCCTTCTCAGCCCCTCTGCACGGAGCCCCCTGAACCCCCAAAGCTCCCCCTTCTCAGCCCCTCTGCATGGAGCCCCCCAAATCCCCCCCATCTCACAGGGGGAACCCAGGTGGGGGGGGTAAATGCCCCCTGCTGCCAGTCCAGCCCCCACGCCGGCGCGAGCCTAGGATCCGCACCTCGGTGCCAGGCCGTGTTCTGTGCTGCTGTTCCCAGCTGCCCTGCCCCAGAGCTGGCTGCATCTTCCTCTCTGCAGCGGGGGCGGCAGAGCTGGGGCTGGGTGGCGGGATGCCTGCTGCAGCTGATTCAAAGTGCTGCCCTGAAGGGATCCCGCCCCCGCGGGCTAAATAAAACTCCTGGCCTCTGAGGAGGGGAAGGAAAACACTGAAATATTAATGTCCGGGCTAGTGACGGCAGCTGCCCCCCCCCCCAGACTCTGCTGCCCCCTTAGCTGTGCCCGTGCCCCTCACGCCCACCCCCAGCTCAGCCCCCCAGCCCTGCCAGAGCCCCTGACTTCCACCCACAGCCCCTGCCCCTCCGGCCCTGCGGGTGCCCCTCACTCCGACCCACAGCCCTTCTCTAGCGTACGTAGACGGATGATGTTTTGTCAGCCAAGTCCCGTGGGCCGGGGCAGGACCTGGAACCCTCCAGCTTCCCGCCAGCCAGGCGCTTGGTCGCTGACGCTGCCCACAGGTCTGAGCCCGTAGGTGGGGGGCAGAGGTGAGCCCATGTGGCTGTTTAGAAGGGGCGGGGGGCAGCCGTTAGGGCCCCGCCAGACCTCTGCTCGGCCCGGCGGGGAGTTGAGAGCAGCGATGATGGGACACGTCCCCCGGGCCGGGGTCCTGCGGAACGACTGGACACTGGGCCGGGGCCGGCGCTGGGCTGGGCGCGGTGCCCACGGAGCCAGGGGCGCGGGCTCTGGCTGGGAAACAGAGCCACAGCCGGGATGGCGGAGCCCCTGGGCCTGTGGGATTAGCCAGAGCCTGGCCTGGGCAAAGTCTGTCACCAAGGAGGCCGGAGGCTGGAGCCCCATGTGGGGCGGGGCGGCCGAGGTGGGGGAGGGAGCCTGTGCGCCACTGGAGGGGGGCTCGGGGCAGAGCCGGGCCCAGGCGCCATGGGGCACAGACTGTTCCTGCCTGCGGGATCGGGGGGACAGGGCGCCTGGGTTCTCGCCAGCTCTGCAGGGGGAGGGGGGCCCGCGGGTTGTTTTTCTGGGGCGCGTCTCGCTGCCACTTGACGTATTGGGGGCGCCGGCGCCACCAGTCACGCGGCAGCAGATGCCGGAGCCGTGGAGTGAGCCCAGCGCTGTGCCTGGGGACAGCAAATGGGCCAAGAGGGCACCTGCTCCCACCCCACCCCAGGGCAGGAGACTGTCAGCTTCAGCGGCCCTGCCCCCCAGCTTTGCTCCCAGCCCTGCCGCTGCCCCTCACTCCTGCCCCCCGGCCCTGCCGCTGCCCCTCACTCCTGGCCCCCCAGCCCTGCCCCCAGCCCTGCCGCTGCCCCTCACTCCTGCCCCCCAACCCTGCCACTGCCCCTCACTCCTGCCCCCCGCCCCACCGCTGCCCCTCACTCCTGCCCCCCAGCCCTGCCGCTGCCCCTCACTCCTGCCCCCCGGCCCTGCCCCCGGCCCTGCCGCTGCCCCTCACTCCTGCCCCCCAGCCCTGCCGCTGCCCCTCACTCCTGCCCCCCGGCCCTGCCCCCAGCCCTGCCGCTGCCCCTCACTCCTGCCCCCCGGCCCTGCCCCAGCCCTGCCACTGCCCCTCACTCCTGCCCCCCGGCCCTGCCCCAGCCCTGCCGCTGCCCCTCACTCCTGCCCCCTGGCCCTGCCCCCGGCCCTGCCGCTGCCCCTCACTCCTGCCCCCCAGCCCTGCCGCTGCCCCTCACTCCTGCCCCCCGGCCCTGCCCCCAGCCCTGCCGCTGCCCCTCACTCCTGCCCCCCGGCCCTGGCCCCGCACTCCTGCCCCCCAGCCCTGCCCCCAGCCCCGCCGCTGCCCCTCACTCCTGCCCCCCAGCCCTGCCACTGCCCCTCACTCCTGCCCCCAGCCCTGCCGCTGCCCCTCACTCCTGCCCCCCGGCCCTGGCCCCGCACTCCTGCCCCCCAGCCCTGCCCCCAGCCCCGCCGCTGCCCCTCACTCCTTCCCCCCAGCCCTGCCGCTGCCCCGCCGCTGCCCCTCACTCCTGCCCCCCAGCCCTGCCCCCAACCCTGCCACTGCCCCTCACTCCTGCCCCCCAGCCCTGCCGCTGCCCCTCACTCCTGCCCCCCAGCCCTGCCCCCAGCCCTGCCACTGCCCCTCACTCCTGCCCCCCAGCCCTGCCACTGCCCCTCACTCCTGCCCCCCGGCCCTGCCCCCACCCCTGCCGCTGCCCCTCACTCCTGCCCCCCGGCCCTGGCCCCGCACTCCTGCCCCCCAGCCCTGCCGCTGCCCCGCCGCTGCCCCTCACTCCTGCCCCCCAGCCCTGCCCCCAACCCTGCCACTGCCCCTCACTCCTGCCCCCCAGCCCTGCCGCTGCCCCTCACTCCTGCCCCCCAGCCCTGCCCCCAGCCCTGCCGCTGCCCCTCACTCCTGCCCCCCAACCCTGCCACTGCCCCTCACTCCTGCCCCCCAGCCCTGGCCCCCGCCCCACCGCTGCCCCTCACTCCTGCCCCCCAGCCCTGCCGCTGCCCCTCACTCCCGCCCCCCGGGCCTGGCGCGCTGCCCATTGAGCGACACTCTCCGCCGCTGAGTATCGATCGCTCTAAGTGCTGCGCGTTTCTCATGTGCTGATTAAGGGTTTGCTCCCACCCTGGCGATGCGGGGGCGGGGGCGGGGGCGGGGGTCCCAGGGAGCCCGGGGCTGCGGGTCGGAGTGAGGGGCACCGGCCGGGTGGGGGCAGGGCTGGGGGGGCGGGAACTGGGGGCCTGGGGGAGTCCAGGGCTGGGGGGGCAGAGCTGGGGGGCAGTGGCTGGGGCGTGGGATCTGGGGGAGTCCAGGGCTGGGGGGCGGGCTCTGCGGGGCGGGAACTCGGGGGGCAGGGCTGGGGGGCGGGAGCTGGGGAAGGCAGAGCGCGGCGGGGGGGGGCGCTGACCCTCTTGCCGCGGACGCTGCTGGGACCCGAGCTGTGGGGCGGGGGAGGGGTCCTGGCTCCCGAGCTGCCCGGGGCTTTTGGGGGGGTCCTGGCTCCCTCCCCCACATGCGCTGCGCCCCCCAATCCTCCCCCGGCCCCGATCCCCTGCGCTCCCCACAAGCCCCCCCCGCCCTATGGCTCCCCCGCCCCCCACGGCTCCGTCCCGGCTCACCCCGCCCCCGCAGCGCACTATAAAGCCGGCCTGGCCCGGCGCCTGCCGCAGGCGGGACCCGCTCGTACCCGGCGGGGACACCCCGGCCCGAGCCCGCGGAGCGATGCGCTTGGGGGGGCCGGGGCAGGGCCCCCGCCCCGAGCCCGGATCGCCGCCCCCGGCCGCCGGACAGAGGTGAGCGCGGCCGGGCGGGGCTCTGCCCCCCGAATTTCCCCCGGGTCCCCTTCCCCCCCGGGTTCAACCCCCCGTTCGCCTGGGGTCCCCCCGGATCCATCCTCCCAGCCCCCTCGGACCCCCCCAGCCCCCTTGAGTTCCCTCCCAATTCCCCCTCACGTCCCCCCGAGTCCTCCCGGATTCACCCCCCCCGAGTTCCCCCGCGTCCCCCCTTGTTCCCTGGGTCCCCCCAGACCCCTCGATCTACCCCCCGATCCCTCGGGCCCCCCGATCCCTCGGATCCAACCCCGAGCCCCCCAGATACACCCCCGAGCACTTCGGATCCCCCCAGTGTCCCGGATCCGTCCTCCTGAACCTCCTCTGGGTCCCCCCAAGGCCTAGATTTGCCCCCCCTAAGCCTCCTGCACCCCCCAGGTCTGTCCAACCTGGGTCTGCTCCCACGCCCTGCCCCTCATCGTCCCCTGGATGTGCCCCCTCCGCTGCCTTGGGGGGGCCCTAAAGCAACGGGAGGGGGACTCTGAGAGCCCCATGTGTGAAGGGAACTCCCACTTCCACCCTGAGGCTGGAGTGCCCCTTCTGCCCCTCCCGTCCCGCATGGAGCAGTCACTGGCCCCGCAGCTGGGGGGGGCTGCAAAAGGGATTTGAGTTAAAATCAACCCCCCCCCCAATTACTGGACTGGAACTGTCCCCCATCTCACTGGCCCCAGGACTCCCAGCTGCCCTCACCACTAGATCCCACTGCCCTCCCAGAGCCAGGACAGAACCCAGGGGTCCTGGCTCCCAGCCCGCCCCAGCTCTAACCACTAGCCCCCACTCCTCTCCCAGAGCCAGGACAGAACCCAGGGGTCCTGGCTCCCAGCCCGCCCCAGCTCTAACCACTAGCCCCCACTCCTCTCCCAGAGCCAGGACAGAACCCAGGGGTCCTGGCTCCCAGCCCGCCCCAGCTCTAACCACTAGCCCCCACTCCTCTCCCAGAGCCAGGACAGAACCCAGGGGTCCTGGCTCCCAGCCCGCCCCAGCTCTAACCACTAGCCCCCACTCCCTTCTCAGAGCCAGGAGAGAACCCAGGGGTCGTGGCTCCCAGCCCGCCCCCCCTCCCCCCCGCTCTAACCACTAGCCCCCACTCCCTTCTCAGAGCCAGGAGAGAACCCAGGGGTCGTGGCTCCCAGCCCGTCCCCCCCTCCCCCCGCTCTAACCGCTAGCCCCCACTGCCCTCTGTGGTGTAGTGTCAGTACCTTGTTGGTTACTATGCTTGGGCTGTGAGGGACCCCCACTGGCGGCTGTCTGTGAGCCCCGCCCAGCGGGGGGTATCCTGCCCCTCCCAGGATGGTAGCAAAACCGGTTACACAAGTTAAGGAAAGAGAGGGACAAAGGACTGGCGGGGTGCGGCGGGGCGGGGCGGGGCGGGGCGGGGGGGGGGAGTTGCTGTCTGGGAAGCAGGGAGAGAACAGGCTAAGCTGGGGGCTAGGGGCGATGGGCCCTAACCCTAGGGCCTGAGCCATCCTGGCCCTGCCCCCGCTAGCCACATCCCCTGTGTGCTGGGCTGTGTTCTGGAAAATCAATAAACCCCCCTATTCTACTGGCTGGGGGAGACTGCTCTGGCTGCTATGGAGGTGCAAGATCGGGGGGACCCCCAACTGCACTGTCACACCCTCCCAGAGCCAGGAGAGAACCCAGGGGTCCTGGCTCCCAGCCCCCCACCCCAGCTCTAACCACTAGCCCCCACTGCCCTCCCAGAGCCAGGAGGGAATCCCAGTGTTCCAGCTGCAGATCTGCCTTTGCTGCCCCCCCGCCCCCCCTCACCTTCCTTCTCTCCTTCCCACAGCACCCTGAGCTGGGCCCTTGGGCCCCTTTGCCGAGAGCGGGAGAAGCCCGTGAACCCACCCATGCCGTGAACAGCCCAGGCCTCAGCTGGGCCAGCCGTGAGCCGGAGCCGGCCCCCAGCGGCGCCCGGGCAGGGGCCTGCCTTTGGGAGAGAGCCGAGCCCAGCCAGGTCCCCCGATCTCCGTGACCTTCTTCCCCGGGCACGTCCGCTGGGAGGCACCCCCTGGCTCCCGGGGCTGCTGCCCGCTCAGCGCTGAGGCCATGGCGGCAGGCGTGGCCACCTGGCTGCCCTTTGCCCGGGCGGCCGCCGTGGGCTGGCTGCCCCTGGCCAAGAAGCCGATGCCCCGGGCACCCAGCGAGAAGCGGCGCGGGGACGAGCTGCTGGTCGTGAACGTGAGCGGGCGGCGGTTCCAGACCTGGCGCAACACGCTGGACCGCTACCCGGCCACACTGCTGGGCAGCGCGGAGAAGGACTTCTTCTACGATGAGGAGCGGCGGGAGTACTTCTTCGACCGCGACCCCGAGATCTTCCGCCATGTGCTCAACTTCTACCGCACCGGGCACCTGCACTGCCCCCGCCACGAGTGCAGCCAGGCCTTCGACGAGGAGCTGAGCTTCTATGGCGTGGAGCCCGAGCTCATGGGCGACTGCTGCCTGGAGGAGTACCGCGACCGCAAGAAGGAGAACGCCGAGCGGCTGGCGGAGGACGAGGAGGCCGAGGGGGCGGCGGAGCCGGCGCTGCCGCCCGACAGCACCGTCCGCCAGCGCCTGTGGCGCGCCTTCGAGAACCCCCACACCAGCACCATGGCCCTGGTCTTCTACTACGTCACCGGCTTCTTCATCGCCGTCTCCGTCATCGCCAACGTGGTGGAGACCATCCCCTGCCGGCCGCCGCCCGGACGCGCCCGCCCCCAGCCCTGCGGCGACCGCTTCCCGCTGGCCTTCTCCTGCATGGACACGGCCTGTGTGCTCATCTTCACCGCCGAGTACCTGCTGCGCCTCTTCGCCGCCCCCCGCCGCGGCCACTTCCTGCGCAGCGTCATGAGCCTCATCGACGTGGTGGCCATCCTGCCCTTCTACGTGGGGCTGGTCATGCCCGAGAACGAGGACGTGAGCGGGGCCTTCGTCACCCTGCGGGTCTTCCGGGTCTTCCGCATCTTCAAGTTCTCCCGCCACTCGCAGGGGCTGCGTATCCTCGGCTACACCCTCAAGAGCTGTGCCTCCGAGCTGGGCTTCCTGCTCTTCTCCCTCACCATGGCCATCATCATCTTCGCCACCGTCATGTTCTACGCTGAGAAGGGCACCCGCAGCACCAACTTCACGAGCATCCCCGCCGCCTTCTGGTACACCATCGTCACCATGACCACGCTGGGGTGAGCGCCGGGGGGGGGCCGTGCACCATCGTCACCATGACCATGCTGGGGTGAGCGTCGGGGGGGGGGGCCGTGCACCATCGTCACCACGACCACGCTGGGGTGAGCGCCGGGGGGGGGGCCGTGCACCATTGTCACCACGACCACTCTGGGGTGAGCTGCTGGAGGGGGGGGGCCGTGCACCATCGTCACCATGACCACGCTGGGGTGAGCGCCGGGGGGGGGCCGTGCACCATCGTCACCACGACCACGCTGGGGTGAGCTGCTGGAGGGGGGGGGGCCGTGCACCATCGTCACCACGACCATGCTGGGGTGAGCACCGGGGGGGGGCCATGCACCATCATCACCACGACCACGCTGGGGTGACCGCCGGGGGGCCATGCACCATCGTCACCATGACCACGCTGGGGTGAGCGCCGGGGGGGCCGTGCACCATCGTCACCATGACCACGCTGGGGTGAGCTGCTGGAGGGGGGGAGGCCGTGCACCATCGTCACCACGACCACGCTGGGGTGAGCGCCAGGGGCGGGGGGCCGTGCACCATCGTCACCACGACCACGCTGGGGTGACCGCCGGGGGGCCATGCACCATCGTCACCATGACCACGCAGGGGTGAGCGCCGGGGGGGGGGGCCGTGCACCATCGTCACCACGACCACGCTGGGGTGAGCTGCTGGGGGGGGGGGCTGTGCACCATCGTCACCACGACCACGCTGGGGTGAGCGCCGGGGGCGGGGGGGGCCATGCACCATCGTCACCATGACCACGCTGGGGTGAGCGCCGGGGGGGGCGTGCACCATCATCACCATGACCACGCTGGGGTGAGCTGCCGGGGGAGGGGCATGCACCATCGTCACCACGATCATGCTGGGGTGAGCCACTGGGCAGGTGGTGGAGCCGGGGTGCCAGGGGCTGGGGGCTCTTGCCAGCAGCTGAGGGGTACACCATGGGGCAGGGGGATTTTACCTGGCAGCCAGGGCCGGGGGCTGCTATGGGGCACTCAGCAGGGAGCTCTCCCAGCCTGGAAACACCACCTTTCCCCACCTGCTGCCAGCCCTGCTTTGTTATTGTAGGGTCTCCAGGGACCTGCCTGCCCACTGGGTGCTGTAGGACAGGGTAAAGTCCCCGGTCTGCCCATAGTGGCCAATCCCTGGGGCCCCAGAGGGAGTGACCAGACCAGGGAACCGCCCAGAGACCCCGCCCCTGTCGCCCATTCCCAGCCTGGCCAACAGCCATCAATGGACCAACCGCCATGAAGCTATCTAGCTCTTTCTTGAACCCTGCTACAGTCCTGCTCTTCACAACCTCCTCTAGCGAGGAGTTCCACAGGTTGGCTGTGCCTAGCAGTTTAAGCAGGGCTGGGGCTGGGGGCTGGGTGCCAGGACACCTGGGTTCTCTCTCGGCTCCGGGCAGGCAGTGGGGCCTAGCGATTTGAGCATGGAGCTGGACGCCAGGACGCCTAGGTTCTTTAGCCCTTTGCAGGCATCTGCATGGGGGGGGGCAGCTCATCTGCTCCAGAGCCTCCCCCTCCAGCGAGTGTGTTTCATGGCAGATCCCCCCCCCCCCCACACACACACATGCACCTGCCAAGCCCCTGTGCTGCCCTCCTTCCCCATCCCCCATTTCTGGGCCCCAGGCTCCGGGCACCTCACAGCCCCCCCTGCGGAGCTGCAGGGAACTCAGGGCCGTCAGCCCTCCGCGCCAGTACCTGGGCACAGGTGAATCTCTCATGCTTTCCCCGTATTCACGCATGGAGCTGGCCCAGACCCGCATGGCTCTCGTCCTGGGCCTGCTCTGAGCCCCTGGGGGCACCACACTGGGGCCACGGGGCAGTGGCTGGGTCAGGGACATTGTCCCGGGGTAGTCAGGGCGGGGCACTGGGGGCCGCCGTGGGGCGCAGGGTCTCACCAGGGGCATCCCAGTGCCCTGGCCATTTCTAATGAGCAGAGCCCTGGCTACATTTCCTTGGCATGTCGATTGCGCAGCAAATGCTTCTTGGTCTGCTAGGCAGCTGTCCCAGCCGCCCCCCAGAAGTGGCTGCATCAGCACCGGGTGAGTTACTCTGGGTTGGCGTTCTATGCGGCTGTCCCCAGCCGCCCCCCAGAGGTGGCTGCATCTTAGCACCGCGTGAGTTACTCTGGCTTGGCGTTCTATGCGGCTGTCCCCAGCCGCCCCCCAGAGGTGGCTGCATCAGCACCGGGTGAGTTACTCTGGCTTGGCGTTCTATGCGGCTGTCCCCAGCCGCCCCCCAGAGGTGGCTGCATCTTAGCACCGTGTGAGTTACTCTGGCTTGGTGTTCTATGCGGCTGTCCCCAGCCGCCCCCCCAGAGGTGGCTGCATCTTAGCACCGCGTGAGTTACTCTGGCTTGGCGTTCTATGCGGCTGTCCCCAGCCGCCCCCCAGAGGTGGCTGCATCTTAGCACCGTGTGAGTTACTCTGGCTTGGTGTTCTATGCGGCTGTCCCCAGCCGCCCCCCCAGAGGTGGCTGCATCTTAGCACCGCGTGAGTTACTCTGGCTTGGCGTTCTATGCGGCTGTCCCCAGCCGCCCCCCAGAGGTGGCTGCATCAGCACCGGGTGAGTTACTCTGGCTTGGCGTTCTATGCGGCTGTCCCCAGCCGCCCCCAGAAGTGGCTGCATCTTAGCACCGGGTGAGTTACTCTGGCTTGGCGTTCTATGCGGCTGTCCCCAGCCGCCCCCCAGAGGTGGCTGCATCTTAGCACCGCGTGAGTTACTCTGGCTTGGCGTTCTATGCGGCTGTTCCCCAGCCGCCCCCCAGAAGTGGCTGCATCAGCACCGGGTGAGTTACTCTGGCTTGGCGTTCTATGCGGCTGTCTCCAGCCGCCCCCCAGAAGTGGCTGCATCAGCACCGGGTGAGTTACTCTGGCTTGGCGTTCTATGCGGCTGTCCCCAGCCGCCCCCCAGAGGTGGCTGCATCTTAGCACCGCGTGAGTTACTCTGGCTTGGCGTTCTATGCGGCTGTTCCCCAGCCGCCCCCCAGAAGTGGCTGCATCAGCACCGGGTGAGTTACTCTGGCTTGGCGTTCTATGCGGCTGTCTCCAGCCGCCCCCCAGAAGTGGCTGCATCAGCACCGGGTGAGTTACTCTGGCTTGGCGTTCTATGCGGCTGTCCCCAGCCGCCCCCCAGAGGTGGCTGCATCTTAGCACCGCGTGAGTTACTCTGGCTTGGCGTTCTATGCGGCTGTTCCCCAGCCGCCCCCCAGAAGTGGCTGCATCAGCACCGGGTGAGTTACTCTGGCTTGGCGTTCTATGCGGCTGTCCCCAGCTGCCCCCCGAGGCGGGTGCATCTCGGTGCCCGTGTTATCTGTAAAGGGGAAGCTGTCGATTCTTGCCGACTCAGATCCGCGCTCTGAGCCTTTCCGCCTCAGCCTGTTCAATAAGTCATGGCCTGTGGAGTGTTTTATTACAGACCAGCGGCTCGGCTGGCAGCGTTTCTGCAGAGGCAAAGTAGCTTTCCCAAACGGTGCATTGCTAATTGCCCTCGACCGCCCCACCTGCCCGCGGCTCAGCCGCCCGCGGCATTACGTGTGGCTGTTCCCAGCCCCCCCACCCCAGAGCTGGCTGCATCTCGGCACCTCCCAGAGCCCCGGGTGTTCCCAGCACAGCGAGCCTCCAGCTGCGGCTCTGGCAGCGCCATGCTGGGGGTTGCCCCCACCCCCGAGGTCAGCTCGTGGCGCATTCCCCCCTGCAGGTACGGCGACATGGTTCCCAGCACCATTGCTGGGAAGATCTTCGGCTCCATCTGCTCGCTGAGCGGGGTGCTGGTCATCGCTCTTCCCGTGCCCGTCATCGTCTCCAACTTCAGCCGCATCTACCACCAGAACCAGCGGGCAGACAAGCGCCGGGCGCAGCAGGTCAGGGACAAGGGGGGGCTGGGGTTTGCATGGGGCACTGGGGGGGCGGGGGGTGCCTGCGTCTCTGACCCTCCCTCTCCCCCTGCAGAAGGTTCGCCTGGCGCGGATCCGGCTGGCCAAGAGCGGCACGACAAACGCCTTCCTGCAATACAAGCGGGATGGGGGCCTTGAGGTACCACACGCATGGTCCCCCTCGTGTACCTCTCCTCTTGCACAAGGGAACACCTGTGTATCTCCCCAGTGGCTCGCCTTGCACGCTCCCCCCCACACTCACCTTACACGCTTCCTCCTCCCCCACACACTCGCTTTCCACACTCGCCCCACACACTCGCCTTGCACCCCCTCACACACTCGCTTTGCACACTGCCCCCTCACCCTGCACACTCACCTTGCACACTCCCACTGCACACTATCTTGCACACTCCCCCACACACTCACCTTGCACATTCTCATTGCACGCTCCCCCTTTGCCCCACACACTCACCTTGCATGCTCCCCCTTGCCCTGCACTCTCGCCTTGCACTCTCCCCCACACACTCACCTTGTATGCTCCCCCCTTGCCCCACACTCGCATTGCACACTCCCCCTTGCCCCGCACTCGGATTGCACACTCCCCCTTGCTCCACACACTTGCCTTGCACCCCCGCACACTCGCCTTGCATGCTCCCCTACCCCATACGCTCCCTCCCACGACACTGACACCCCCGTGCATGACTGCATGCCATGCTCACCCCATCCACAGTGCTGGCAGCAAAGCCCCACACAAACCCTTAGCGCACACGCGCCCCCCCATTGCCAGTTGTACAGACACACGCCCCTGTGCACGCTCAGCCGCCACACGTGCTGCACGCTCACCCCTCGCAGAGTCGCACTAACACCCCCATGCACGGCCACAACACACACGGGCTACTCACGCGCACACACACCGTCACAGTGCACCTGCTTGAGCCCCGCTTACCCTGTCCACACACAGTCCCCCAGACACACACATGCACAACCCCCAACACCCCCATTTGCACGAGCATCCCAGTGCCCCTTGCGTGCCTACCCCGTTGCACTAGTGCTCCCAGCCCTGCACCAGCACCCCAGGGCAGAACCCAGCCCCACTCACTTTTTGCACGCAGCCCCCCGCCGTGCCTGCGTGTGCGTGTGTGTGGGGCTCTGCCTGTCTCTCATCTCCCCCCGCCCCAAGCAGGAGCTGGGCAGCGCAGCTCACACCCTGGCGGTGAGGAACCGTTCGGCCTTTGAGCAGCAGCACCACCACCTGCTGCACTGCCTGGAGAAAACCACGGTGAGTGGGGGGCCGGGGCGGGGGGCGGGGGGGGCGCCGGGGACCCCCTGACCTCTCCCCTCCCCCCGCAGAGCCACGAGTTCGCGGAGGAGCGCTCCTGCAGCGAGGCCGGGCTGGGGGGCTCGGTGGGCGGCCGGAGCAGCCGCAGCACCTCCTTCTCCTCGCAGCAGGGGGGCGCCCCCTCCTGCTGCCCCCGCCGGGGCCCCGCCCGCCGTGCCTTGCGCCCCGCCCCCTCCACCGCCTCCATCAGCCGGGCCAGCGCCCAGGAGCTCAGCACGCTGCACGGGCACAAGGGCCCCGCCGCCCCACAGAGGTACCCGCCCGGCCACGGCCCCCCCTGCTCCCCCCCAGCGGGCACACGCGGCAGAGCGGGGGGGGCCTGGACGCCGGGCGTCTCTCCCCAGATCTGGAAGGGGGCAGGGGTTGGGGGATTGGGGAGCCCGGACGCCGGGGTTCACTCCCCAGATCTGGGAGGGGAGCGGGGCCTGGGAGCTGCGGGGGCGGGGAGCCCGGACGCCTGAGGTCTCTCCCCAGATCTGGGAGGGGGGCTGGGAGCTGGGGGGGGGGCGGGGAGCCTGGACGCCTGGGGTCTCTCCCCAGATCTGGGAGGGGGGCTGGGAGCTGGGGGGGGGCGGGGAGCCCGGATGCCTGGGGTCTCTCCCCAGATCTGGGAGGGGAGCTGGGAGCTGGGGGGGGGGCGGGGAGCCTGGACGCCTGGGGTGTCTCCCCAGATCTGGGAGGGGGGCTGGGAGCTGGGGGGGGGCGGGGAGCCCAGATGCCTGGGGTCTCTCCCCAGATCTGGAAGGGGAGCGGGGGCTGGGAACTGGGGAGGGGGGAGGAGCCCAGATGCCTGGGGTCTCTCCCCAGATCTGGGAGGGGGGCTGGGAGCTCGAGGGGGCGGGGAGCCCGGACGCCTAGGGTCTCTCCCCAGATCTGGGAGGGGGGTGGGGAGCTGGGGGGGGGGCGGGGAGCCCGGACGCCTGGGTTCACTCTTTCTCCCTGCCCCCCCAGCCGCTCCAGCCTGAACGCCAAGGCCCTGGAGAAGACGCTGCTGAGCTACGAGGGCACAGACCTGACAGCTGCTCTCACCAGCATCCCCACCCCCCCCGCCAACACTCCCGAGAGCCGCCCCCCCTCGCCCCGCGCCCTGCCTGCCCCCTACCTGCCCCACTCCATGGTCAAGATCTCCTCCTTGTAAGGGCAGAGCGGCTGGCCCGCCCGGGCCCCTGGCTTCTGCACAGGCCGGGGGCCCGGCTGCCTCTGGGTCCGGATGGGCCAGATGCCTGGGTCCCCCGCTTCGGCGCATGCCTCCACCCGGCAGCCTGGTCCCGCCTGTCCAGGGCCATCGTCTTCCACAAGCGCTGGGGGTGCGTCTGCCGACGGGCCTGGCTTCCCACAGCATGGCCTCGCCTGGACACCTGGCCCCTCTGCTTCGGCGCACGACCTCACCCAGATGCCTGGGTCCCGCCGTCTTCCACAGACACCGAGGGTGCCACCCGCCGAGGGATGTGGCCTTGCTTGGACCCCGGGGTTCTGCCCCCCTCCGCTCCCGACTCGACTCAAAGCCATATCTAGAGGGCAGCTATGCAAGGGGCAAAGGGGACTGCTTCCAGCGCCGGCCGGACGGGGCGGACGGATACACACCCGGCACAATCCTCCCCTCCAGCCCCGCGCCCCTGAACGTGGCCCAAAAACCTCAGTAACCCAAAACCATTGCGTCCTCTGCTGGGGGGGGGGGGGCGGGAGGCAGGGAGCCAGGACGCCCGGGTTCTCTCCATGGCTCCGGGAGGGGAGTGGGGGCTAGTGGTTAGAGTGGAGGGGCTGGGAGCCAGAACGCCTGGGGTTGCTCCCCAGTTCTGGGAGGGGCAGGCCTGGACCACACATCTGGGGAATCAACTGAGCTTCCAACAGGATTCACACCCTCTCCCCCAGCCCCGATCTGGGCCCATGGAGCCCAGTGCCCACCCCCCAACCTGCACTGCTCTCGGTGGAGGGCCGGACTTGCCTTGGACTTGCCTCAGGAGACCCATCCCCCCCACCCCCACGCAGCTTCCAGGGGGCCCACAACCCTCTGCCCCTCCAAATCGCAGCCCGGGGATTATGCATGTGCCTTACACCGCTCGGGGGCGCCATCCATGGCTGCTGCCCGGCCCTGCATGCATCTCTGTTGTAGACACCAGGGACTGAAGCCCCCCCCGGCCCTTCCCCCCACCTCCCCGGACCGTTCCTAGGTACAAGAGCCACGTGGAGCAGACAGCTCGCGAGCCAGTCACTGCCGATAACCTCACACCTGCGCCCATCAACCACTTTGCAGCCTGCCCTGCCGTGCCATTCTAGGACTCTGGGGGCTCAGCTTGGTGGTTAGAGCTGGGAGCCAGGAGTCCTGGGTTTTCTCCCCAGCTCCAGGAAGGGAGTGGTGGCAAGTGGTTAGAGCAGGGGGAGGGGGAGCGGGGACTGAGAACCAGGCTGCCTGGGTGTCTCTGTAGCTCTGGGAGGGCAGTGGGGCCTAGGGAGTCAGGACTCCCGGGTTTTCTCTCTGGCTGGAGGGGTGGGTCTCAGCCCCCTCCCCACACCCTGGAGGGCTGTTGTGGGAGCGCTCCGAAACACCCCTCCCTGAGTGGGGCAAAGGAGGGTGGCAGGCCCGTGCCCCCTAGCACGGAGCAGTGGGGGGCTGCAAGCGCTGAGGCGCTGGGGCCGGGCAAGGTATCTGCACAGCCCGCTGGCTCTGAGGGGGCAAGTGCCCAGCGGTTGAATAGCACAAGGCCAGTTTCCTGCATGGCCACCAGGCAACAGAATCCGCCCAGCTGCAGCCTCCTGGCCATGGTACCCTGTGGCCATGGCCAAGGGGGCTCTGGGTGCCCTAGGAGGGGAGTGGAGTCCAGTGGTTAGAGGGGGGCTGAGAGCCAGGACACTGGGGTCTCCCTGACTCACTGTGTGACCTTGGCCAGGTCACTTCAACTCAGGTTCCATGTTGTGTATAAGACTGAGTGGCTGCAGCTGCGGGGCAGGGCGCTCGCGGTTCAACCCTTCGGGGGCCAGCGGAGGGTTTGAAGTACCTTGCAGGGAGATGAGGGAGGGGGGCTGTCCTGAGGCCTCTGGGGCAGCACCGCTGTGAGTTTGAGCCAATACAAGTGAAACATGTGAAACACAGACCCTGACTCTGCGCTTCCTTGGGGCACCAGGGCACGGGGACCGCCTGGGAATAGACCGTTTGGGGGAGCTGCCAGGCTGGGGGGGGGGAAGGCCAGGGCTGCCTGCGGAGGGGACTATGGCGGGGGGCACAGGACAGGGCCACCTGGGGGAGCAGCTCAGAGGGGTAGGCCAGGCCATGGCTGGCTGGAGGGGGGCATCTTGGGTGGGCTGCCAAGCCAGGGCTGGGGGGACAACCAGTGAGAGGGGGGTGGGCCGCCAGGCCGGGGCCAATGGGAAAGATAACCAGCGGGGGGGCGGGGGGCTGTCAGGCTGGGGCTCGGTGGGGAAGGTAACTAGCAGGGGGGGTGCTGCCAGGCCGGGGCCAGGTGGGGGGGAACCAGTGGGGGGGGGGTTGCCAGGCCGGGGCCAGGTGGGGGGGAACCAGTGGGGGTGGTTGCCAGGCTGGGGCTGGAAACTAGTGGGGGGGGTTGCCAGGCTGGGGGAACCAGTGGGGGGGGGGGTTGCCAGGCCGGGGCCAGGTGGGGGGGAACCAGTGGGGGGGGGGCTGCCAGGCCCGGGCCAGGTGGGGGGGGGGAGAAACCAGTGGGGGGGGGCTGCCAGGCTGGGGTCCGGCAGGGGGCACTGGTGGGGGGATGGGCCACGGCCCCTCTAGGGGGCAAAGCGCCAAGGCCTGGCGGGTGCGGGGGGGGGGGGGACGGGACGACACCTGTGTTCTCTGACTGGCTGGGGGGGGGGGGGGGTGTTAAATAAGTGTGAAAAGGGGCGGGGCTATATTTGAGTGACAGCCAACGCAGTCACTCAGAGCAGCTGCTGGGTCGGTTAACCCCCCCCCCCAGGTTCTGGGTCAGAGCGGCGCGCTAGGGAGGCCTCTGATTGGCTGATGCCTTCCAGCCAATCAGAATGGAGGCTTTCTTGGCCAACCAGCCAGCGGCGCGCTGACCTTCGACCAATCAGACTCGAGGGCTTGCCGTCAGCCAATGATAGGGGAGCTCCTGTCTGACTGTTTCTCCCCCCCCCCGAAGTGTGAGGCCTGTCCAGCAGCCAATCAGAAACGAGGATCTCTGTCTCCTGGCCAATCAGAGATGGCTCCTGTAAATGTCATCCACGCGGAATAGGTACTGTGACCCTCAGCCAATCAGAAATTGTTTCCGCGCTCTCCAGCCAATCAGAAATGAGAGTTTGCCCTCTGAGCCAATCAGACAATTCATTGTTACTAAGGACGGCCCAAGTCCCGCCTCCGCTGTCGTTGCTATGGGCTGTGGGGGGGCATTGGAGTGAGAAAACGGGGAGGGCGGAACCTGTTTTGATTGGCAGAAGAGCCTCGACCAATCAGATAGTTGGTCCGTCGACTTGTAGCCAATGAGCGTGTGGCCGCTAGCGGTAGCCAATGAACGCAGGCCCGTTGCCCAGGCGTGCGGAGCCCCGCCCCCGGCGTTGCCAAGGGGCGTAGCGGCGGAAGTGAGCGCGCGGGGTCAGGGGCCGGCTGTGTTGATGTTGACACTAGGCCGGGGCCGAGCGCGAGGGGCCGCCGCGGAAGCCGGGAAGGGCCAAAAAGCCGCCACGGGGCGGGGGGTTGATTCGTGTGCGTCCGGCCGCCCGAGGCTGCTGTCCCCCGCCCCCTCCCCATGGGGGGGCGCTGAGCGGGTGGGGGAGCGGGAGCCCCCCGGGGACGCCCCCAGCCCCCCCTAGGGGTAGCAGCCCCCCCGTTCCCCCCCTCCGGGTACCCGACCCCCCCCAACCCGCCTTCCGGGTGCTAGCCCCCCCCCCGTTCCCCCCCCTCCACGTACCCGACCCCCCCGTTCCCCCCCTCCGGGTACCCGACCCCCCCGTTCCCCCCTCCGCGTACCCGCCCCCCCAACCCGCCTTCCGGGTGCTAGCCCCCCCCCGTTCCCCCCCCCTCCACGTACCCGACCCCCCCGTTCCCCCCCTCCGCGTACCCGCCCCCCCAACCCGCCTTCCGGGTGCTAGGCCCCCCCCCCGTTCCCCCCCTCCGGGTACCCGACCGCCCCAACCCGCCTTCCGGGTGCTAGCCCCCCCGTCCCCCCCGCTCCGCGTACCCGCCCCCCCAACCCGCCTTCCGGGTGCTAGCCCCCCCCCCCCGTTCCCCCCCTCCGGGTACCCGACCCCCCCAACCCGCCTTCCGGGTGCTAGCCCCCCCCCCCCCCGTTCCCCCCCTCCGGGTACCCGACCCCCCCAACCCGCCTTCCGGGTGCTAGCCCCCCCTCCGGGTACCCGCCCCCCCAACCCGCCTTCCGGGTGCTAGCCCCCCCGTCCCCCCCCCCTCCGGGTACCCGACCGCCCCACTCCTCTTCCGGGCGCTAGCCCCCCGCGGGTACCCGCCCCCGCCCCCGCCATGACGATCCTGCCCAAGAAGAAGCCCTGCCCGGCGGCGGGGGACGGGGAGCGGGACCCGCCGGGCCCCCCCCGCGCCGCGGCCCCGGGGGGGGTGGGCCCGGACCCGCACCCCCACCCTCACCCGCGGGGGGGGCCCGGCCCGGACTCGCACCCGCGGGGGGGGCCCGGGGGCGGCCCAGGGGGCGCCGCCGGCCCCGACCCCCGCGGCGGAGGGGCCCGGTCCCGGGCTTCCCCGCCCCCGCCCCGCTGGGGGGCGCCCCCCGCCGGCTCCCCGCCGCCGCCGGGCCCCGGGGCGGGCGCGGGGGACGCGCTGGCCGGGCTGGACGGGGCCCCGCTGCTGGGCGCGGGCGAGGCGCGGGGCGGGGGCTGCTGCGCGGGGCCCGGGCTCAGCAAGCGGCGGCGCCAGGGGGGGCCCGGCCCGGGCAGCCCCCCCGAGCGCGACGAGGCCGGCGGCGGCGGCGGCTGCAACAGCGAGGACGAGTACGAGACCGCGGCCCGCGGGGAGAGCCTGGACCCGGCCACGGCCGAGCAGGTCCGGCGGGCAGCGGGGCGGGCGGGGCCCCCGGGGAGCATGTAGGTTGGGGGGCCCCCTGGGGGGGGGAGCTGCGGGGACCCCACTTTCTGGGGGAGCTGTGGGACCCCTTCTAGGGAGTAGGGCGGCCGGGGGACCCCCACTTTCCACGGATAACCCTCTTTTGGGGAGTGTGGATCTGGAGGACCCCACTTTCTGGGGCACCCGAGGCCCCCTTCTGGGGAGTGTGGGAGCTGCGGGGACCCCACTTTCTGGGGCAGCTGGGGGACCCCTTCCAGGGAGTAGGGCAGCCGGGGGACCCCCACTTTCCACGGATAACCCTCTTTTGGGGAGTGTGGATCTGGAGGACCCCCACTTTCTGGGGCAGCTGGGGGACCCCTTTTAGGGAGTAGGGCGGCCGGGGGACCCCCATTTTCCGGGGCAGGCGAGGCCCCCTTCTGGGGAGTGTGGGAGCTGCGGGACCCCTTTTAGGGAGTAGGGCGGCCGGGGGACCCCCACTTTCCAGGGGCAGCAGAGGGCCCCTTCTGGGGAGTGTGGGAGCTGTGGGACTCCTTCCAGGGAGTAGGGCGGCCGGGGGACCCCCACTTTCCAGGGGCAGCAGAGGGCCCCTTCTGGGGAGTGTGGGAGCTGTGGGACCCCTCTTTCTGGGGGAGCTGTGGGACCCCTTCTAGGGAGTAGGGCAGCTGGGGGACCCCCACTTTCCAGGGCAGCCGAGGCCCCCTTCTGGGGAGTGTGGGAGCTGTGGGATCCCTCTTTCTGGGGGAGCTGTAGGACCTCTTCTAGGGAGTAGGGTGGCCGGGGGACCCCCACTTTCCAGGGGCAGCAGAGGGCCCCTTCTGGGGAGTGTGGGAACTGTGGGACCCCTTTTAGGGAGTAGGGCGGCCGGGGGACCCCCACTTTCCACGGATAACCTACTTTTGGGGAGTATGGATCTGGAGGACCCCCACTTTCTGGGGCAGCTGTGGGACCCCTTCTAGGGAGTAGGGCGGCCGGGGGACCCCCACTTTCCACGGATAACCCTCTTTTGGGGAGTGTGGATCTGGAGGACCCCCACTTTCCGGGGCACCCGAGGCCCCCTTCTGGGGAGTGTGGGAGCTGTGGGACCCCTTCTAGGGAGTAGGGCGGCCGGGGGACCCCACTTTCCACGGATAACCCTCTTTTGGGGAGTGTGGATCTGGAGGACCCCCACTTTCTGGGGCAGCTGGGGGACCCCTTCCAGGGAGTACGGGGGCTCTTGGCTTTCTGGTGTGAGCCGGGAGGCTCCCGGCTTTCTGGGGGGAGATGAGGGAGCCCCTTCCGGGGAGTGGATGAGCTGGAGGACCCCTATTTCTGCAGGGACCTGAGGGACTCCTAGGAAGTATGTGGGCTGGGAGACCCCCACTTTCCGGAAGGGAGCTGTGGGACCCCCTTCTGGGGAGCATGCAGTCTGAGGGACCACCTTCTGTGGAGTGTGGGAGCTGGGGGATCACTCTTTTGGGGGGGACCCGAGGGACCCCTTCTAGGGAGAATGTGGGCTGGGGACCCCCACTTTCTGGGGGGAGATGGGGGACCCTTTTCTGCAGAGTATGCAGGCTGGGGACCCCCTTCTGGGTAGTATGGGGTCTGAAGGACCTCCACTTTCCAGGTGTAGCTGGGGAACCCTCTTGTGGGGGCTGGGGGACCCCCACTTTCTGGGGGCAGCTGGGGGACTCCTAGGGAATATGTGGGCTGGGGGGTCCCCCTTTTTCTGGGGGCAGCTGGGGGACCCCCTTCTGAGGAGGTTGCAGGCTGGGGGACCCCCCCTTTCCAGGCAGAGCTGGGGGCATCCACTGTGGAGCAGGTATCCTGGGGGAGGGGTTCCTCTCTTTCGGAATGGGGGGATCCCTTCCCTCGGACTGCTGGGGGAGATCCCCACTCTGCCCTGGGGGACAGTAGGGAGGGGAGCGATGTAGCGGTCTGGTGCTGCCCCTTACGTTCCCCAGGCATGGGAAATGGGGGTGTATCCGCTGGGGAGGAAGGAATCGGGGGGGGGAGGGGCTGGTAGAGGACATGGTGGCACCTACCCTGGCAGGAAGTGGGGTGCCCTGAGCTTGAGACACTGCTGTGGGGACATGTGGGGTTTCTTCAGCTCTGCCCCCATCCTGTAGGGTGGGTTCGAAGGGGGCCCCCATAGTGTAACCCCAGTAGCCTAGTATTTAGCTCCCATTTACTGGGGTATGGGTGAAGGTTCCCCCCCCCCCCCGTGCTCATAGTCACCCACTGATCTGCGAACCCGAGTAAGCCATGGCCGCCAGTGCCTGGGATGCAGGGACCCAGGCGTCTGGGCCTGTCTCCCCCTTGGGGGCAGGACTTGGGGGGGCCCAGGGCCTGGCTGTGTCGGTCCCGCCTGCTGCCCCGCTCTCACACTCCCTCCCGCGATGGTCCCTCTCCTTTGGTCCATCCACACGTGGGATGAACATTGTTCCGTGCGCCGAGGCCGTCGGAACACAAGCTGCTGGCGGGGGGCGCTCGCCTACTCGGCTGGGTGGCCTTTGAATCTTTCCCGGGCGCTGCCCGAGCGTGTGGCTCCCAGGGAGCGCCGCCGCGGCTCAGCTTGGCAGAGCATAGCTCCTGTGGCTCTGAGCTCTGGCGGGGCCCTGGGCTGCAGCAGCAGAGTTCAGCGAGGGCGGCCTAGCGCTGGAGCCGACTTGGCGGAAAGGGTCAGCTCTCCCAGCTGTTAGGTGTATTACCCTCTTGCCCCTGTAATGACTCTCTCAGGTGTATTACGGTACTGCCCCAGGTGGGCGGGGGGGTTAGCACCAGGTGCTGTATGACTCTATTAGGTGCATTACGGTACTGCCCTGGGCTGGGGGGGTTTGCATCAGGCTCTGTATGTAATCTCTTAGGTGTATTACGGTACTGCCCTGGGCTGGGGGTAGCACCAGGCACTGTATGACTATTAGGTGCATTATGGTACTGCCCTGGGCTGGGGGGGTTTGCATCAGGCACTGTATGACTATTAGGTGCATTATGGTACTGCCCCGGGCTGGGGGCTCCATGGGAGGGGCTCTATGGGGCCCTGTCCATGGGCGGAGCTGGTGGCTCCATGGGGGGGGGGTCTCTGGGGGGGCCCCGTATCTTGCTGACGCCCTGCCCCCTTCTCTCCAGCAGGAGCACAGGTTCGAGAAGTCGCTGCGGGAGAAAAAAGGTTTCATCATCAAGCAGATGAAGGAGGACGGGGCTTGTTTGTTTCGGGCTGTGGGTAAGTCGGGGGGACCTGCCCCCTTCCAGCTCCTCTAGTAAGTTGGGGGCCACACCTTTGTAACCAAGGAGGAGGAGATGTGGCCCTCCCCTTCACTGGCTCCAGGGGGAGCCCCCTTTCCCTGGGTCTCTGGGGGCTTGCTGACGATGTGAGGGCACTGCAGGGGTTGGGCATGGGAGGGTGGGGGGAGGCTGTTGGGAATGGAGCAGAGGAGGGGCCAAGGCTGGGGAGGGTTTTGGGGCAGGGCCGTGGTGCACTTCGGAGGGGGGGGCAGAGGAGTGGGCTGCTGGGTCAGTGTAGGGCGCCAGGGACGGGGCAGTGGAGAGTCCGGTTTGGAGACTGGGCCCCTGGAACGGGAGGAGCCGGGCTCTGAGGGGGCGTGTGAGGTGGGGTTGGCCGGGGCCTGAGACGGGAGGAGCTGGGCTCTGTGGGGCGTGGTTGGATGTGACCGGGGTCTGGGATGGGAGGAGCCGAGCTTCATGGGGCATGTAGGGTGGGGGTGGATGTGGCTGGGCCCCTGGGATGGGAGGAGCCGGGCTCTGTGGGGCATGTGGGCCGGGGGTGGACATGGCCGGGGCCCTGGGACAAGAGGAGCTGGGCTCTGTGGGGTGTGGGGCAGTGTGGGGCAGGGCACTGTCGAGCAGGCCCTACTGGGGGGGTGCTCCCCACGCTGGGGGGGCTGTCCCTGTTACACATGGCTGCTCCACCCCAGAGGTGGCTGCATCTCCGCCTTGTGAGCATGTCACTGCCTTTCCCTGGCTGCCCAGCAGGGGGCAGCGCAGGCCTGGCAGTGCCTCTGCCTGCAGCCCCGCCCCCTTCCACCCAGATAAAGAGCTGCCCCGCCCACTCCTGGCCAGCCCCACCTTTCCTGGAGCAGCGCAATCAGCACCCAGCCTGTCACGTGTGGGGCGGGGGCGCCTGTGTGGGGGGTAGATTGAGGCAGGTGCAGAGAAAACCCAGGCATCCAGACTCCCCACCCCCTGCTCTAACTGCCAGGCCCCGCTCCCTCCCCGAGCCGGAGAGGACCCAGGCTTCTGAGCTCCCAGCCCCCTGCTCTAACCACCAGGCCCCGCTGCCCTGCCCGAGCCGGAGAGGACGCAGGCGTCCCCTGCTGTAACCACCAGGCCCCGCTCCCTCCCCGAGCCGGAGAGGACCCAGGCTTCTGAGCTCCCAGCCCCCTGCTCTAACCACCAGGCCCCGCTGCCCTGCCCGAGCCGGAGAGGACCCAGGCTTCTGAGCTCCCAGCCCCCTGCTGTAACCACCAGGCCCCGCTCCCTCCCCGAGCCGGAGAGGACCCAGGCTTCTGAGCTCCCAGCCCCCTGCTGTAACCACCAGGCCCCGCTCCCTCCCTGAGCGAGAGAGGGTCCGGGCGCCCCGCCCCCTGCTCTAACACGCTGGCACTGGGTTGGTGGGGGGGCCCAGCCTGGCTGCTGAGCCAGGCCAGTTTTGCTGACTCAGAGGAGGTTTTTCAGTGTCATGTTTTGCGCCTGCTCTTCCCGGGCCTGGCAAGCCCTTGTCAGTGCTGGCTGCTCCCCAGACTCAGCTGCCCACGGGGCCTCTGAACTAGAGCGAGGGGCCTTCCCTCACCACAGCTGGCGTGTGCCTGCAGTCGCATGGCCCTGGGGATGGAATCCCAGCCCC
Organism: Pelochelys cantorii; assembly: GCA_032595735.1. NCBI lineage: Eukaryota > Metazoa > Chordata > Testudines > Trionychidae > Pelochelys > Pelochelys cantorii. Next base: position 12,570,986 of record CM064358.1, on the reverse strand, counting down.
CCCCCCCCAACCACTAGCCCCCACTGCCCTCCCAGAGCTGGGCACAGAACCCAGGTGACCTGGCTCCCAGCCCCCCCGGTCTAACCACTAGCCCCCACTGCCCTCCCAGAGCCAGGGATGGAACCCGGAGTCCAGACTCCCAGCCTCCCTGCTCTAACCATTAAAGACACTCCCCCTCCAACCAAGTCCGCCCCCACCTCTTAGATGAAAGGCAGGCCTTGCCTCTCGTCAATTGCAGGTTGGTTTCTCCAGCAGCGCGTCAGTTTCCTTCCTCAGGGGTTTCCACACCCCCCTCCTCCCCCCCCCGTGGAATGTTCCTGCCCCAGGCATCAGCACCTTCCCCCGGGTAGCGGGGCGGGGAGCCCGGACTCCTGGGCTCTGTCCGAGGCTGGGGGAGGGGCTGTCGTGAGCCCACACAGGCCACCCCCCTGTTTTGATAGAAACTGAAAGGTGTGGCCCACCTTGGCACCTGGCCATCCCTTGGGCAGGTCGGGGCGCCGGGGCTCGTGAGGAACAGCCTGAATTGCCCGGGGTCCGGCTCCCGGTGCCCCCTGCACCCCTGCTCTAGCGCTGTGGACTCTCGGGGTGCTAGCCAGTCCTTGGCTAGCCCAGTGGAGCTTCGATGACTCCCCCCCTTCCCCCCCTCGGCCTCTGTGTGATGCCCTGGCGGGGGCCAGTAGCCAGCCTAAAAGCTGGTCCCCCCAGCACTGTCTATCGGGGGGGGGGGGGGGAGGCGGCGGCTGCTCCTGGCATCTCTGCCAAGCGGCCCTTGTCGGCTACACAATTAGCCAGAGAACCGCAATTTCACATCCGCCTCAGGTTCCGCTCAGCGCCAGGACCAGCCCCCGGAGCCCTGCCTCCCAGGCCCCCTCTCCAACATACCCGGGCCGGACAAAGGGCCCCCCAGCTTTCCCTGCTGCAGCTGGACCCCTAGTGCTTTCCTGGGATGCGGGGGAGCCAGGGAGCGGCCGCGCCACAGGGGGTTGTCCCCTCCGTGCTGGGGCAGAAGTGTTGCGTTCCATTGGCCTGCCCTCGCCTCGCTGACTTTCCTCTTCCCCGGTCCCGGGGGGCAATTGGCTGCTAAGAATAGTCGGCGCTTTACATACGCAGGTGCTGCAGCTAACCCCCCTCCCCACTCTAACCACTAGGCACCACTGCTCCCCCCAAGCTGGCGAGAGAGCCCAGGGGTCCTGGCTCTCGCCGTGTCCCACTTCTCCCAAGAGTGTTGTCTTGGGAGGTAGAACTGGTGCCCAGCTGCCCTGCTCCAAAGCTAGCTGCGTCTCACTGCCAGGAGAGCCAGCCCGATGTGCCGTTCTGTGCGGCAGTTCCTCAGCTGCTCCGCCCCAGAGGTGGCCGCATTAACCTCTGCGATCCTTTTGGGTGTCCCCTCCCTGTTTGCTGCGGCCCTGGGAGCATTTGTATATTCCACGCTTGCCCGCCTGGGCTCTGCAGGCCTGAGCGGCCAGGGGTGGAAATAAATCCGTGCGGTGATTGTTGCTGACGTCGTGGGGGCCATCGTGAATTTCGGGAGGGGGAATTTAAAGTTGCTCAACAGGGCTAGGAGCTGAGAATTGAAATATGAGAGGGAGACCGTGTTTTGATTGGCGTGGCAGGATCAGGTGACGTGGTGACATCACCAGCCCTCAGATGCCTGGGTTCTATTCCCAGACCAGCTGGGAGGCCGAGGGCAAACCGCTGCCCTGCCCTCGGTGCCGCCATTTCTGCTCCCGGCCTGTGTGTGTCGCCCGGAAAGTCTGCAGGGCCAGGGCTTCCCTCTGTGTGTCTGCGCAGCGCCCCTGTGCCTGGCGGGGCAGGGCTCCACGCAGTGCCCTGATCCCACCTGTCCAGCGCTGCAGCGAGAGCGAGGCCTCAGGTGGGAGATGGGCAGAGCGTGTGTGACACCAGCACGATGGGGGCCCTGATCTCGGTCCGGGAGCCCCCCATTGCAGCTGGCACTTGTCGAAGCCCCGGGGCCAGAAGGCACGTCGGCCGTGGCTGGTCTCAGCAGTGCCAAGCGCTGCCCATGGTCTGTTCAGTGCGATACAGCAGAATCCAGTTCTGCTGGATACTGGTGGTGGCGGGCGCTGTGCGGGGTCTATTAGGCGCGTTACGGTAGCGCTCGGGCACGCTGGGTCAGTGGTGGTGGGTGCCATCAGGGTCTATTAGGTGTGTTACAGTAGCGCCCGGGCTGCTGGGTCCAGGTAGTAGCAGGCGCCGTGCGGGGTATATTAGGCACGTTATGGTAGCGCCAGTCTGGGTGGTGGCGGGTGCCGTGCGGGGTCTATTAGGCGCGTTACGGTAGCGCTCGGGCACGCTGGGTCAGTGGTGGTGGGTGCCATCAGGGTCTATTAGGTGTGTTACAGTAGCGCCCGGGCTGCTGGGTCCAGGTAGTAGCAGGCGCCGTGCGGGGTATATTAGGCACATTATGGTAGCGCCGGTCCGGGTGGTGGCGGGCGCCGTGCGGGCTCTATTGGGCACGTTACGGTAGCGCCGGTCCGGGTGGTGGCGGGCGCCGTGCGGGCTCTATTGGGCACGTTACGGTAGCGCCGGTCCGGGTGGTGGCGGGCGCCGTGCGGGCTCTATTGGGCACGTTACGGTAGCGCCGGTCCGGGTGGTGGCGGGCGCCGTGCGGGCTCTATTGGGCACGTTACGGTAGCGCCTGTCCGGGTGGTGGCTGGCGCCGTGCGGGCTCTATTGGGCACGTTACGGTAGCGCCGGTCCGGGTGGTGGCGGGCGCCGTGCGGGCTCTATTGGGCACGTTACGGTAGCGCCGGTCCGGGTGGTGGCGGGCGCCGTGCGGGCTCTATTGGGCACGTTACGGTAGCGCCGGTCCGGGTGGTGGCTGGCGCCGTGCGGGCTCTATTGGGCACGTTACGGTAGCGCCGGTCCGGGTGGTGGCGGGCGCCGTGCGGGCTCTATTGGGCACGTTACGGTAGCGCCGGTCCGGGTGGTGGCGGGCGCCGTGCGGGCTCTATTGGGCACGTTACGGTAGCGCCGGTCCGGGTGGTGGCGGGCGCCGTGCGGGCTCTATTGGGCACGTTACGGTAGCGCCGGTCCGGGTGGTGGCGGGCGCCGTGCGGGCTCTATTGGGCACGTTACGGTAGCGCCGGTCCGGGTGGTGGCGGGCGCCGTGCGGGCTCTATTGGGCACGTTACGGTAGCGCCGGTCCGGGTGGTGGCGGGCGCCGTGCGGGCTCTATTGGGCACGTTACGGTAGCGCCGGTCCGGGTGGTGGCGGGCGCCGTGCGGGCTCTATTGGGCACGTTACGGTAGCGCCGGTCCGGGTGGTGGCGGGCGCCGTGCGGGCTCTATTGGGCACGTTACGGTAGCGCCGGTCCGGGTGGTGGCTGGCGCCGTGCGGGCTCTATTGGGCACGTTACGGTAGCGCCGGTCCGGGTGGTGGCGGGCGCCGTGCGGGCTCTATTGGGCACGTTACGGTAGCGCCGGTCCGGGTGGTGGCGGGCGCCGTGCGGGCTCTATTGGGCACGTTACGGTAGCGCCGGTCCGGGTGGTGGCGGGCGCCGTGCGGGCTCTATTGGGCACGTTACGGTAGGCCCCAGGCCGGTCTGTGCTGTCACCTGCGCCCGGGGCCCCGAGCCGGCCTGGGGAGCCGTTGGGGAGGCCTTGCCGGGGCTTTGGTGCGACTCGCGTTCCCCCTCGGGGCAGGGGCCTGTGGGCGGGGCTGGCAGAGGGCCGGGCTGGCCCGGGCGGGGCCCAGAGGCTGCGGGGGGTGTCCTCGCTTCTCCCGTGGGCCTGGGCATTTCCAGAGCCTGGCGTGGGCAGAGCTTGGACACCCCCTTGCTCAAAGCCCCATCAGAGAGTCCTGGCCCCCAGGCTCCTGCTCTAACCGCTACACCCCACTCCCCCCAGAGCCAGGGATGGCCCCTGGCCCCTGCCCTTCCGGACGGGAGGGGTGTCATGCATCGGGTGGGGAGCCGGGAGCCCAGACTCCTGAGTCCTGCTCTTGGCTTCCCTCTCCCGTCTGGCGGCTGTTTGCCTCAGTTGCCCTTAGCTCTGGCCCCGCCCCCAGTCGGGGGGGCAGCGTGTGCATGGGGGGAACGGCTGTGGTCTGTTGCTTCCTGTTTTCTTCTGCCCCTTCGCACCCAGCCGCACGGGTTTGTGCTGAGCGGGGGTATAAATAGCGGCCCGGCCGACCGCAGCGCAGGCTTCTGGGAACCCCCGCAGCACCTCACGTGACTGACGGGAGCTGCTGGCCGGGCCCCCCCCCCCCCCAAAACCCACATCCTTGTTTACATTGAATTGGGGTGAGTCACTCGCTCCCTTGATGCAGCACCCAGTGCGTCAAGGCGCTAGGCCTCATTGAGCACCCATGGGCCTGTTGGATCCAGGACAGGCCTGGACCCAGGAGCCCTGGGCCTCAGCCCCCCGCGCTCTAACCACTGTACCCCTCTTCTCCCAGAGGCCGGGAGAGAGCCCAGGAGACCCCATCCCAGACCCCGGTCACATCCAACCCACTGGGGGGTGTGATCTAGTGGAAGGTGGGGGGACTGGAGTCTGCCTGCCTGCATTGCCAGTCGGGGTGTGTGGCCCCCCGAGGGGGGCAGTGCCAGGGCGAGGCAGGGGCTGGGGTAGGTGGCGAGGGGTGAAGCCGGCCAAGCCACGGCCCGGGTGCGGTTCGGAGTCGCCATGCCCAGGGGCAGGTCCCAGCGGCACACCCTCCCTCGGGACCTCGGCGGGCGTCACGTGCCAGGGCCTGCTGGGAAAGAGGGGCGCGAGCTCGCTGCTGCCCTGCCCCCGGCGCCCGGCGCTTAGAAATGGGAAAGGGGCACAGGGGAGAGGGGAGGTGGCTGGGAAGCCCTGAGCAGGTGGCCGGGCCAAGGGGCAGTGGCATGCCCCCTGGCATGTAGCCGAGGAGATGGCCGGGCAGCGGGAAGGGTTTCTTCACCTGGGGAACTCTCTGCTGAGGGATGCTGGGCAAGCCAGACCCATAACTGGGTTGCAAACGGAGGGGGGTGGGTCCATCCATGGCTCTTAGCCAGGGCGGGCAGGGACGCGGTCCCCGCGCCAAGCATCTGCCGGGCCTGGGTCGCTCCCTCGGCCCGGCCCGTTCGCTCCTGGCCGCCGTCGGTAGGCAGGGCGCAGGGCAGAGGGGCCCCGGGCCTGCCCCGGCCCCGCGTGGCTATTCCTACGTCTCCCAGCGTTTGCGGCCCCCTCTCCCGACACCCCGCTCCTCTCTCACAGCCGACCAGGTGTACGGAGACCAGGACATGCACGAAGTGGTCCGGAAGCACTGTATGGACTACCTGGTGAGCGGGGCGGGGGGTGGAGCTCACGGGGGCGGGGGGCTGGCCCCCTGGACTGCCCCTGGGCTGGACGGAGGAGCCAGCTCCTGGCATCACTGCTCTGCGGGCAGGGGTCTGGCCTGTGGGGTGCAGGCCCCGGCCTCATTACTGCCCCCCCGAGGCAGCCGGGTGGGAGCCCGCGCCCCCTGGAGGGGTGGCCCCCCCGCCAGCCCCCGCCTGCGTGACGTCTCTCCCTGGCAGATGAAGAACGCCGATTACTTCTCCAACTACGTGACGGAAGATTTCACCACCTACATCAACCGGAAGCGGAAAAACAATTGCCATGGCAACCACATTGAGATGCAGGCTATGGCCGAGATGTACAACCGGCCCGTGGAGGTCTACCAGTACGGCACAGGTAGGGGCGGGCGCTCCCTGGAGTCCCAGCTGCACAGGAGCAGCGCGCCTCAGTTTACCAGCCGCGCGCAGCACTCGCAAGCAGAGTAGCCCCCTGGCTTTACAGGAACCAGCACCCATGCAAATACCCCTGCGTGCCTCAGTTTCCCTCAAGCTCGGTGTTCTGGTCTCCGTTCAGAGGCCGGGCGAGGCTCCGACTGTCCCTCCTTCCCCTCTGAGAGTGGGTCTGGGCAGGCTGGCAGGGTTGTGTCTGTTCCTGCCTCACGGGGTCCTAGCGCCAGTCCGCCACCCGCGCCATGTGCAGACAGTGCACAGCGCCCAGGGGGCAGGGCAGTCCCCTACGCCCACACCCGGCTTCTCTCCCCGGCTCTGGGAGGGGGCTGGGGGCCCGGACGCCTGGGTTCTCTCCCGGCTCTGGGAGGGGGGCTGGGGGCCTGGACGCCTGGGTTCTCTCCCGGCTCTGGGAGGGGGGCTGGGGGCCCGGACGCCTGGGTTCTCTCCCGGCTCTGGTAGGGGACTGGGGGCCTGGACACCTGGGTTCTCCTGTAACAAGGCCACGCCTGTGCCTGGCAGAGCCCATCAACACCTTCCACAGCATCCAGCAGAGCGAGGACGAGCCGATCCGGGTCTCCTACCACCGCAGCATCCACTACAACTCCGTGGTGAACCCCAACAAGGCCACCATTGGCGTGGGGCTGGGACTGCCCTCCTTCAAGCCAGGGGTGAGGGGCCTGCCAGCCAGGGGGCTCGCAGGGAGGCGGGGTGGGGCCGAGGGCAGCCGGGGCCCAGGGTGGGATCGGGGGCGGGGCATTGCAGGGATGGGGTGGGGCACAGGGCAGGCAGGTGGCGGGACTGGGGATGGGATTGGGGCGGTACAGGAATGGGGTGCAGGCTGTGGGCGGGGCTCTGAGCGGGTGTGGCACTGGGCTGTGGGCAGGGCATGGCAGGCAGGAGGTGGGATGGGGCAGTGCAGGATGGGGGTGGGGCTCTAGGGGGCGGGGCACTGGGCTGTGCGCGGGGCCCAGGGCAGGCAGGAGGTGGGATGGGGGCGGGGCTCTGGGCTGGGGGCGGGCCCCAGGGCAGGCAGGAGGTGGGATGGGGGCGGGGCACTGGGCTGGGGGGGGGCCCCAGGGCAGGCAGGAGGTGGGATGGGGATGGGGCTCTAGGGGGCGAGGCACTGGGCTGTGGGCGGGGCCCAGGGCAGGCAGGAGGTGGGATGGGGGCGGGGCTGTGGGCTGGGGGCGGGCCCCAGGGCAGGCAGGAGGTGGGATGGGGGCGGGGCACTGGGCTGGGGGTGGGCCCCAGGGCAGGCAGGAGGTGGGATGGGGGTGGGGCTCTAGGGGGCGAGGCACTGGGCTGCGGGCGGGGCCCAGGGCAGGCAGGAGGTGGGATGGGGGCGGGGCACTGGGCTGGGGGCGGGCCCCAGGGCAGGCAGGAGGTGGGATGGGGGTGGGGCTCTAGGGGGCGAGGCACTGGGCTGTGGGCGGGCCCCAGGGCAGGCAGGAAGTGGGATGGGGGCGGGGCTCTAGGGGGCAGGACACTGGGCTGGGGGCGGGCCCCAGGGCAGGCAGGAGGTGGGATGGGGGCGGGGCTCTAGGGGGCGAGGCACTGGGCTGTGGGCGGGCCCCAGGGCAGGCAGGAGGTGGGCTGGGGGCGGGGCTCTGGGCTGGGGGCGGGCCCCAGGGCAGGCAGGAGGTGGGCTGGGGCGCTGGCGGGGCTCCCTGACCCCTGCCCCCGGCAGTACGCGGAGCAGTCGCTGATGAAGAGCGCCATCAAGACGTCGGAGGAGTCGTGGATCGAGCAGCAGATGCTGGAGGACAAGAAGCGGGCGACCGACTGGGAGGCCACGAACGAGGCCATCGAGGAGCAGGTGGCGCGTGAGTCCTACCTGCAGTGGCTGCGGGACCAGGAGAAACAAGCCAGGCAGGTGAGAGCTGTGCCGGCCCCGCCCCCGCCCCCGCGGCCGCCGGCCCCGCCCCCGCTAACCCCTCGTCTCCCCCAGCCCCGCAAAGCCAGCGCCACCTGCAGCTCGGCCACGGCGGCGGCGGCCAGCGGGCTGGAGGACTGGAGCAGCCGCTCCCCACGCCAGCGCAGCTCGGCCCCGTCCCCCGAGCACCCCGAGGAGATCCTCGCCGCCAAGCCGCCCTCGCCCGGCGCCGCCCTCGCGCCCCCCAAGCCCCCGTCGCCCTGCGCCCCAGGTGAGTGCCGCGGGGCGGGGGCGGGGGCGGGGGGGCGGAGTGCACGGGCTGGGTTCTGCCGTGGCTTCCCTGGGCTATCCAGGGATCCCGTGGGGTCGGCTCAGGGACAGTCGTGAAGTGGCGGCCGCGTCCCCGCCCGGCAGCCCCTGCCCCAGAGGGGCTGCCCGTCTGGCCGAGGAGCATCCACGCCCCCGCTAAGCCCCCACGTCTGCCCCCCAGGCACAAGCAGTCAGTTAGCGGCCGGAGGCGGCCGAGCGACCCCGCCCCTAGTGTCCCTGTACCCTGCCCTGGAGTGCCGCGCCATCATGCAGCAGATGTCGCCCACGGCCTTTGGTGAGTGCCCCATGCCCCTCCCTGCGCCTCACCAGAGATCCCAGGGGCCTGGCTCCCAGCCCCCCAACCACCAGATGACAGATAGGAGCGCTTGGACCCTTCCTTCCGCCCACTCCCGGGAGGGCGCGGGTGGGAGGGTCCCGGGGAGGGCGTGGGCGGGAGGGCACGGGCGGAAGGAAGGGTCCTGGGGAGGCCGGGGGCGGGAGGCCCCAGAGAGGCCGGGGGCGGGAGGGTGCAGACAGAAGGGCCCTGGGGAGGCCAGGGGGCGGGAGGGTGGGGGGGGCTTGGGTCCCAGGGAGGGCGCAGATGGGAGGGTCCCGGGGAGGCTGGGGGCGGGAGGGCCCAGAGAGGCTGGGGGCGGGGAGGCGCGGGGGGGCTCGGTCCCGGGGGCGGGCGGCCCCCGGGGAGGGCGCGGGCGGGAGGCCCCAGAGAGGCTGGGGGCGGGGAGGCGCGGGGGGGCGCAGACGCGGGGGCGGGAGGGGGCGCGGGCGGGAGGCCCCAGAGAGGCTGGGGGCGGGGAGGTGCGGGGGGGCTCGGTCCCGGGGGCGGGAGGGGGCGCGGGCGGGAGGCCCCAGAGAGGCTGGGGGCGGGGAGGTACGGGAGGGGCACGGCCCTGGGGGCGGGAGGGGGCGCGGGCGGGAGGCCCCAGAGAGGCTGGGGGCGGGGAGGCGCGGGGGGGCGCGGCCCCGGGGGCGGGAGGGGGTGCGGGCGGGAGGCCCCCGGGGAGGGCGCGGGCGGGAGGCCCCAGAGAGGCTGGGGGTGGGGGGGGGCGGGGAGGGCGCGGGCGGGAGGCCCCAGAGAGGCTGGGGGTGGGGAGGTGCAGGGGGGCGCGGCCCCGGGGGCGGGAGGGGGCGCGGGCGGGAGGCCCCCGGGGAGGGCGTGGGCGGGAGGCCCCAGAGAGGCTGGGGGTAGGGAGGTGGGGGGGGGGGGGCGCGGCCCCGGGGGCGGGAGGGGGCGCGGGCGGGAGGCCCCTGGGGAGGGCGCGGGCGGGAGGCCCCAGAGAGGCTGGGGGCGGGAGGGGGCGCAGGCAGGAGGCCCCCGGGGAGGGCACGGGCGGGAGGCCCCAGAGAGGCTGGGGGCGGGGAGGTGTGGGGGGGCTCGGGTCCCGGGGGTGGGAGGGGGCGGGGGCGGGGAGGTGTGGGGGGGCTCGGGTCCCGGGGGTGGGAGGGGGTGGGGGCGGGAGGCCCCAGAGAGGCTGGGGGCGGGGAGGCGCGGGGGGGTGCGGCCCCGGGGGCGGGAGGGGACATGGGCGGGAGGCCCCCGGGGAGGGCGCGGGCGGGAGGCCCCAGAGAGGCCGGGGGCGGGAGGCCCCCGGGGAGGGCGCGAGGCCCCCGGGGAGGGCGCGGGCGGGAGGCCCCAGAGAGGCCGGGGGCGGGAGGGGGCGCGGGCGGGAGGCCCCCGGGGAGGGCGCGGGCGCGGCCGGCGCCCCCGCCCTAACGCCGCGCCCCGCCCCGCAGGCCTGAACGACTGGGAGGACGACGAGATCCTGGCGTCGGTGCTGGCGGCCTCGCAGGAGGAGTACCTGGAGAGCATGAAGAAGGGCTCCGTGCGCCGGGACAGCGCCGCCGACAAGAGCTGATAGGACTGGGCCTCTCCCGCCAGCCGGGGCCAGGCCAGGGACCCTCCTTAGCGCACGGCTGGAAGGAAAAGAAAACGTCCCCAACCCGCCTCGTGTGGTGTCTCCCTTCTCGCACGCCCCCCGGCCCGGGGCCCGGGGCCCGCCTGCCTGCCTCTGCCTGGGCGGGGCCGCGGCCGCGGGCAGGGTGGAGGGAGGGTCTGCGCCGGGGGCAGCCGCCTCCCCCCTTGGGGGCCGGGGTGGGGCGTTTTGGGCCGCCAGCTGGGGGTGGCTCAGGGCGCTCGGCCCGCAAGCGCTGAACAGGGGGGTGTCCCGCGGTGTGCACTGCCTCCGCCCCCCCTTCCCCCCCCCCCGGTGTACAGCGCCTGAGTCCTGTTTCTCCCCCCCCCCCGCCCCGGTGTACCCAGCCTGAGTCCTGTCCCCCTCCCATGTACACTGCCTGCGTCCTGCCCCCCCCCCCGTACACTGCCTGCGTCCTGCCCCCCCCCCCGTACACTGCCTGCGTCTTGCCCCCGCCAGCCCCTGTGCACCCCTGGCTGTCCGCTGAGCCCTCCGCTGGGCAAGCGCAGCCGAATGGGGGCAGGCTGGGCCCCTGGCTGAGGGCCCAGGGCACTGGGCTTCAGTCTCCCCCCCCCCCCCCCCCCGCTCTGCAGGCCCCACCAGCCTGAGTAGCAGCGTAGGCCCCCCCCCCCAGGCCCAGCACTGTGTGGATACCTCCGCCTGGCCTCTATGCACCCCTGCCCTCCGGCTGGGTCGAGGCCTAGCCCCTGCCTCTCTCCCCCCCCGCCCCCCAAGCAGGGACAGGGCCCAGCCCCCCTACCCACATACACTGTGGCAGGGATGGGGGGCCCCCCTCCACACCCACCCAGCAGGGATAGGGCCCAGCCTCCACCCACCCCCTTGTCCCTCCACCTGTGACAGGGCCCAACCCCCACACGCACTCTGGCGGGACAGGGGCCTGGCCTCCACGTACCTCCCCCCCCCAGCTGAGAGAGGGGCCCCCCCCACACACATACACACCCCGGCAGGGATGGGGCCTGGACACCCCCCCACACTCACACGCACCCCTAGCAGGGACAAGGCCTGGCCTCCATCTACCTTCCCCGCCCCCCCAGGTAGGGACAGGCCCAGCCTCCACCTACTCCCCTCCACCCTGGTAGGGGCAGGGCTCGGTCTCCATCCATGCCCCCACACCCCCACCTTCTCCAGCAGGGTCGGGGCCAGCCCCCAAACACCCAGCTGGGCCAGGACCCAGGCCCCACACACACACACACCCTGGCTGAGATGAGGCCCTGGTCCAGACCCACACAAAAGCTCTGGTTCACGTGAGCCCTGTCCCAGCAACACCACCCCACCCTGGGCTGAGAGGGGGCCTTGACCCACACACACACCCACCCACGCCCCCCCACACCCCCCCCCCGCGGCTAGGATGGGGCCCTAGCAGACACACAGCTGGGATGGGGTCCTGGCCTAGATACCCTCCCACCTGGCTGAGATGAGGGCCCTGGGGTGCATGCACACACGCACCCACACCTGCCTGAGAGGGGGCCCTGGCCTAGACACACACACACACCGGCTGAGATGGGGCTCTCGCCCAGACACCACCACCCCCCGCCTGAGACAGGGCCCGGCCCAGCCCAGGCCCTGGGAGAGACACACACACACACACACACACACACACCAGCTAAGACGGGGGCCCAGCCCAGATACACACACCCTAGGGGAGATGGGGCCCAGCCCAGACACACACCCTCCCCCTGCAGCTGAGAAGGGGCCCTGTCTGGACACACAACCCTGGACTGAAAGGGCTGGCCTTGCCTGGACACCCCCCCCTCCCCCCCCAGGGTCCAGGCCTGGCACCAAACAGCTGCCCCGTGAAAGAATTTGCAGTGGGTTGTCTTGGGGGGAGGGGGCTGGATTCCCCTCTCAGCTGTGGGAGGGGAGTGGGGCCTAGTGGTTAGAGCTGGGAGGTCGGGGGCGCCAGGATTCCTGGGGGCTGTCAAGGGGGCTAGATCGAGGTGCTAGACCCCCCCAGCTCACCGTGACTGTTCACACCTCCCCGGGCCTGCCCCTTCGCTCCATACTCAGCCGAGCCCTGGCCCTGGGTGTGCTTTGGTAGGACCTAGGCAAACACCCACAGCCCTGGGGGGGGGAACAGCTGACGTGGGTTTCTTTGCCCTAAAGGGGCCCAGAGAACAAGGACCCCAGTTCCTGCCCCTCCAAGGGCTGCCCCACGCCCACCCGGAGCTGGGACAGAGCCAGCCACCCCGCTGCGCTCCCAGCCCCTGCCAGGCCCGCACAACCGCCAGCGTGTTACAGCAGGGCTACTTCAGTGCAGGAGGGGGCTGTGGGCATAGTGGGGGGGGGCGCTGGCAGGGCTGGGGGGAGGGGCTGCAGGCAGAGTGGGGGCCCTGACTCCCTCCTGCCCCTGGAGGCTGGGCACACGAAGAGGAACTGGGGTTTTGCCCTGCACTTCCCTCAGGGCAGCCTGGGGGGGGGGGCAGTTGCCCCGGCTCGCCCTCCAGGGCTTTTCCCGCTGCCTCGTGTGACCAGCGTAGTGGCCAGGGCCAGGGGGTGGCTCTGCCCGGGGCCGAGATGCAAACAGGCTCCTCCGGGCTTTAGGAGATGGACAGTGGAAGGACCAGCATGGTGCCCCCAGCAGCCAGAACTCCTGGAGTCTCTCCCCAGGTCTGGGAGGGCAGTGGGGTGTATGGGGTAGATCCTGGGGGGGGCTGGGAGCCAGGACTCCAAGGTCCTCTCCCCAGCTCTGGGAGGGCAGTGGGGTCTATGGGGTAGATCCTGGGGGGAGGGAGGGCTGGGAGCCAGGATTCCTGGGTCCTCTCCCCAGCTCTGGGAGGGCAGTGGGGTTTATGGGGTAGATCCTGGGGGGGCTGGGAGCCAGGACTCCAAGGTCCTCTCCCCAGCTCTGGGAGGGCAGTGGGGTCTATGGGGTAGATCCTGGGGGGGCTGGGAGCCAGGATTCCTGGGTCCTCTCCCCAGCTCTGGGAGGGCAGTGGGGTCTATGGGGTAGATCCTGGGGGAGGGAGGGCTGGGAGCCAGGATTCCTGGGTCCTCTCCCCAGCTCTGGGAGGGCAGTGGGGTCTATGGGGTAGATCCTGGGGGAAGGGGGGGCTGGGAGCTAGGATTCCTGGGTCCTCTCCCCAGCTCTGGGAGGGCAGTGGGGTCTATGGGGTAGATCCTGGGGGCGGGGCTGGGAGCCAGGACTCCAAGGTCCTCTCCCCAGCTCTGGGAGGGCAGTGGGGTCTATGGGGTAGATCCTGGGGGAGGGAGGGCTGGGAGCCAGGATTCCTGGGTCCTCTCCCCAGCTCTGGGAGGGCAGTGGGGTCTATGGGGTAGATCCTGGGGGAGGGAGGGCTGGGAGCCAGGATTCCTGGGTCCTCTCCCCAGCTCTGGGAGGGCACTGGGGTCTATGGGGTAGATCCTGGGGGCGGGGCTGGGAGCCAGGACCCCAAGGTCCTCTCCCCAGCTCTGGGAGGGCAGTGGGGTCTATGGGGTAGATCCTGGGGGGAGGGAGGGCTGGGAGCTAGGATTCCTGGGTCCTCTCCCCAGCTCTGGGAGGGCAGTGGGGTCTATGGGGTAGATCCTGGGGGAAGGGGGGGCTGGGAGCTAGGATTCCTGGGTCCTCTCCCCAGCTCTGGGAGGGCAGTGGGGTCTATGGGGTAGATCCTGGGGGCGGGGCTGGGAGCCAGGACTCCAAGGTCCTCTCCCCAGCTCTGGGAGGGCAGTGGGGTCTATGGGGTAGATCCTGGGGGGAGGGAGGGCTGGGAGCCAGGATTCCTGGGTCCTCTCCCCACCTCTGGGAGGGCAGTGGGGTTTATGGGGTAGATCCTGGGGGGGCTGGGAGCCAGGACTCCAAGGTCCTCTCCCCAGCTCTGGGAGGGCAGTGGGGTCTATGGGGTAGATCCTGGGGGAGGGAGGGCTGGGAGCCAGGATTCCTGGGTCCTCTCCCCAGCTCTGGGAGGGCAGTGGGGTCTATGGGGTAGATCCTGGGGGAAGGGGGGGCTGGGAGCTAGGATTCCTGGGTCCTCTCCCCAGCTCTGGGAGGGCAGTGGGGTCTATGGGGTAGATCCTGGGGGCGGGGCTGGGAGCCAGGACTCCAAGGTCCTCTCCCCAGCTCTGTGAGGGCAGTGGGGGCTATGGGGTAGATCCTGGGGGCGGGGCTGGGAGCCAGGACTCCAAGGTCCTCTCCCCAGCTCTGGGAGGGCAGTGGGGTCTATGGGGTAGATCCTGGGGGGAGGGAGGGCTGGGAGCCAGGATTCCTGGGTCCTCTCCCCAGCTCTGGGAGGGCAGTGGGGTTTATGGGGTAGATCCTGGGGGGGCTGGGAGCCAGGACTCCAAGGTCCTCTCCCCAGCTCTGGGAGGGCACTGGGGTCTATGGGGTAGATCCTGGGGGAAGGGGGGGCTGGGAGCTAGGATTCCTGGGTCCTCTCCCCAGCTCTGGGAGGGCAGTGGGGTCTATGGGGTAGATCCTGGGGGCGGGGCTGGGAGCCAGGACTCCAAGGTCCTCTCCCCAGCTCTGGGAGGGCAGTGGGGTCTATGGGGTAGATCCTGGGGGGAGGGAGGGCTGGGAGCCAGGATTCCTGGGTCCTCTCCCCAGCTCTGGGAGGGCAGTGGGGTTTATGGGGTAGATCCTGGGGGGGCTGGGAGCCAGGACTCCAAGGTCCTCTCCCCAGCTCTGGGAGGGCAGTGGGGTCTATGGGGTAGATCCTGGGGGAGGGAGGGCTGGGAGCCAGGATTCCTGGGTCCTCTCCCCAGCTCTGGGAGGGCAGTGGGGTCTATGGGGTAGATCCTGGGGGGAGGAGGGGCTGGGAGCTAGGATTCCTGGGTCCTCTCCCCAGCTCTGGGAGGGCAGTGGGGTCTATGGGGTAGGTCCTGGGGGCGGGGCTGGGAGCCAGGACTCCAAGGTCCTCTCCCCAGCTCTGGGAGGGCAGTGGGGTCTATGGGGTAGATCCTGGGGGCGGGGCTGGGAGCCAGGACTCCAAGGTCCTCTCCCCAGCTCTGGGAGGGCAGTGGGGTCTATGGGGTAGATCCTGGGGGGAGGGAGGGCTGGGAGCCAGGATTCCTGGGTCCTCTCCCCAGCTCTGGGAGGGCAGTGGGGTTTATGGGGTAGATCCTGGGGGGGCTGGGAGCCAGGACTCCAAGGTCCTCTCCCCAGCTCTGGGAGGGCAGTGGGGTCTATGGGGTAGATCCTGGGGGAGGGAGGGCTGGGAGCTAGGATTCCTGGGTCCTCTCCCCAGCTCTGGGAGGGCAGTGGGGTCTATGGGGTAGATCCTGGGGGAGGGAGGGCTGGGAGCCAGGATTCCTGGGTCCTCTCCCCAGCTCTGGGAGGGCACTGGGGTCTATGGGGTAGATCCTGGGGGCGGGGCTGGGAGCCAGGACTCCAAGGTCCTCTCCCCAGCTCTGGGAGGGCAGTGGGGTCTATGGGGTAGATCCTGGGGGAGGGAGGGCTGGGAGCCAGGATTCCTGGGTCCTCTCCCCAGCTCTGGGAGGGCAGTGGGGTCTATGGGGTAGGTCCTGGGGGCGGGGCTGGGAGCCAGGACTCCAAGGTCCTCTCCCCAGCTCTGGGAGGGCAGTGGGGTCTATGGGGTAGATCCTGGGGGGAGGGAGGGCTGGGAGCCAGGATTCCTGGGTCCTCTCCCCAGCTCTGGGAGGGCAGTGGGGTCTATGGGGTAGATCCTGGGGGGAGGGAGGGCTAGGAGCCAGGACTCCAAGGTCCTCTCCCCAGCTCTGGGAGGGCAGTGGGGTCTATGGGGTAGATCCTGGGGGAGGGAGGGCTGGGAGCCAGGATTCCTGGGTCCTCTCCCCAGCTCTGGGAGGGCAGTGGGGTCTATGGGGTAGATCCTGGGGGAGGGAGGGCTGGGAGCCAGGATTCCTGGGTCCTCTCCCCAGCTCTGGGAGGGCACTGGGGTCTATGGGGTAGATCCTGGGGGCGGGGCTGGGAGCCAGGACTCCAAGGTCCTCTCCCCAGCTCTGGGAGGGCAGTGGGGTCTATGGGGTAGATCCTGGGGGGAGGGAGGGCTGGGAGCTAGGATTCCTGGGTCCTCTCCCCAGCTCTGGGAGGGCAGTGGGGTCTATGGGGTAGATCCTGGGGGAAGGGGGGGCTGGGAGCTAGGATTCCTGGGTCCTCTCCCCCACTCTGGGAGGGCAGTGGGGTCTATGGGGTAGATCCTGGGGGCGGGGCTGGGAGCCAGGACTCCAAGGTCCTCTCCCCAGCTCTGGGAGGGCAGTGGGGTCTATGGGGTAGATCCTGGGGGGAGGGAGGGCTGGGAGCCAGGATTCCTGGGTCCTCTCCCCACCTCTGGGAGGGCAGTGGGGTTTATGGGGTAGATCCTGGGGGGGCTGGGAGCCAGGACTCCAAGGTCCTCTCTCCAGCTCTGGGAGGGCAGTGGGGTCTATGGGGTAGATCCTGGGGGGGCTGGGAGCTAGGATTCCTGGGTCCTCTCCCCCACTCTGGGAGGGCAGTGGGGTCTATGGGGTAGATCCTGGGGGCGGGGCTGGGAGCCAGGACTCCAAGGTCCTCTCCCCAGCTCTGGGAGGGCAGTGGGGTCTATGGGGTAGATCCTGGGGGAGGGAGGGCTGGGAGCCAGGATTCCTGGGTCCTCTCCCCAGCTCTGGGAGGGCAGTGGGGTCTATGGGGTAGATCCTGGGGGAAGGGGGGGCTGGGAGCTAGGATTCCTGGGTCCTCTCCCCAGCTCTGGGAGGGCAGTGGGGTCTATGGGGTAGATCCTGGGGGCGGGGCTGGGAGCCAGGACTCCAAGGTCCTCTCCCCAGCTCTGGGAGGGCAGTGGGGTCTATGGGGTAGATCCTGGGGGAGGGAGGGCTGGGAGCCAGGATTCCTGGGTCCTCTCCCCAGCTCTGGGAGGGCACTGGGGTCTATGGGGTAGATCCTGGGGGAAGGGGGGGCTGGGAGCTAGGATTCCTGGGTCCTCTCCCCAGCTCTGGGAGGGCAGTGGGGTCTATGGGGTAGATCCTGGGGGCGGGGCTGGGAGCCAGGACTCCAAGGTCCTCTCCCCAGCTCTGGGAGGGCAGTGGGGTCTATGGGGTAGATCCTGGGGGAGGGAGGGCTGGGAGCCAGGATTCCTGGGTCCTCTCCCCAGCTCTGGGAGGGCAGTGGGGTCTATGGGGTAGGTCCTGGGGGCGGGGCTGGGAGCCAGGACTCCAAGGTCCTCTCCCCAGCTCTGGGAGGGCAGTGGGGTCTATGGGGTAGATCCTGGGGGGAGGGAGGGCTGGGAGCCAGGATTCCTGGGTCCTCTCCCCAGCTCTGGGAGGGCAGTGGGGTCTATGGGGTAGATCCTGGGGGGAGGGAGGGCTAGGAGCCAGGACTCCAAGGTCCTCTCCCCAGCTCTGGGAGGGCAGTGGGGTCTATGGGGTAGATCCTGGGGGAGGGAGGGCTGGGAGCCAGGATTCCTGGGTCCTCTCCCCAGCTCTGGGAGGGCAGTGGGGTCTATGGGGTAGATCCTGGGGGAGGGAGGGCTGGGAGCCAGGATTCCTGGGTCCTCTCCCCAGCTCTGGGAGGGCACTGGGGTCTATGGGGTAGATCCTGGGGGCGGGGCTGGGAGCCAGGACTCCAAGGTCCTCTCCCCAGCTCTGGGAGGGCAGTGGGGTCTATGGGGTAGATCCTGGGGGGAGGGAGGGCTGGGAGCTAGGATTCCTGGGTCCTCTCCCCAGCTCTGGGAGGGCAGTGGGGTCTATGGGGTAGATCCTGGGGGAAGGGGGGGCTGGGAGCTAGGATTCCTGGGTCCTCTCCCCCACTCTGGGAGGGCAGTGGGGTCTATGGGGTAGATCCTGGGGGCGGGGCTGGGAGCCAGGACTCCAAGGTCCTCTCCCCAGCTCTGGGAGGGCAGTGGAGTCTATGGGGTATATCCTGGGGGGAGGGAGGGCTGGGAGCCAGGATTCCTGGGTCCTCTCCCCACCTCTGGGAGGGCAGTGGGGTTTATGGGGTAGATCCTGGGGGGGCTGGGAGCCAGGACTCCAAGGTCCTCTCCCCAGCTCTGGGAGGGCAGTGGGGTCTATGGGGTAGATCCTGGGGGGGCTGGGAGCTAGGATTCCTGGGTCCTCTCCCCCACTCTGGGAGGGCAGTGGGGTCTATGGGGTAGATCCTGGGGGCGGGGCTGGGAGCCAGGACTCCAAGGTCCTCTCCCCAGCTCTGGGAGGGCAGTGGGGTCTATGGGGTAGATCCTGGGGGAGGGAGGACTGGGAGCCAGGATTCCTGGGTCCTCTCCCCAGCTCTGGGAGGGCAGTGGGGTCTATGGGGTAGATCCTGGGGGAAGGGGGGGCTGGGAGCTAGGATTCCTGGGTCCTCTCCCCAGCTCTGGGAGGGCAGTGGGGTCTATGGGGTAGATCCTGGGGGCGGGGCTGGGAGCCAGGACTCCAAGGTCCTCTCCCCAGCTCTGTGAGGGCAGTGGGGGCTATGGGGTAGATCCTGGGGGCGGGGCTGGGAGCCAGGACTCCAAGGTCCTCTCCCCAGCTCTGGGAGGGCAGTGGGGTCTATGGGGTAGATCCTGGGGGGAGGGAGGGCTGGGAGCCAGGATTCCTGGGTCCTCTCCCCAGCTCTGGGAGGGCAGTGGGGTTTATGGGGTAGATCCTGGGGGGGCTGGGAGCCAGGACTCCAAGGTCCTCTCCCCAGCTCTGGGAGGGCACTGGGGTCTATGGGGTAGATCCTGGGGGAAGGGGGGGCTGGGAGCTAGGATTCCTGGGTCCTCTCCCCAGCTCTGGGAGGGCAGTGGGGTCTATGGGGTAGATCCTGGGGGCAGGGCTGGGAGCCAGGACTCCAAGGTCCTCTCCCCAGCTCTGGGAGGGCAGTGGGGTCTATGGGGTAGATCCTGGGGGGAGGGAGGGCTGGGAGCCAGGATTCCTGGGTCCTCTCCCCAGCTCTGGGAGGGCAGTGGGGTTTAGGGGGTAGATCCTGGGGGGGCTGGGAGCCAGGACTCCAAGGTCCTCTCCCCAGCTCTGGGAGGGCAGTGGGGTCTATGGGGTAGATCCTGGGGGAGGGAGGGCTGGGAGCCAGGATTCCTGGGTCCTCTCCCCAGCTCTGGGAGGGCAGTGGGGTCTATGGGGTAGATCCTGGGGGGAGGAGGGGCTGGGAGCTAGGATTCCTGGGTCCTCTCCCCAGCTCTGGGAGGGCAGTGGGGTCTATGGGGTAGGTCCTGGGGGCGGGGCTGGGAGCCAGGACTCCAAGGTCCTCTCCCCAGCTCTGGGAGGGCAGTGGGGTCTATGGGGTAGATCCTGGGGGCGGGGCTGGGAGCCAGGACTCCAAGGTCCTCTCCCCAGCTCTGGGAGGGCAGTGGGGTCTATGGGGTAGATCCTGGGGGGAGGGAGGGCTGGGAGCCAGGATTCCTGGGTCCTCTCCCCAGCTCTGGGAGGGCAGTGGGGTCTATGGGGTAGATCCTGGGGGCGGGGGCTGGGAGCCAGGACTCCAAGGTCCTCTCCCCAGCTCTGGGAGGGCAGTGGGGTTTATGGGGTAGATCCTGGGGGGGCTGGGAGCCAGGACTCCAAGGTCCTCTCCCCAGCTCTGGGAGGGCAGTGGGGTCTATGGGGTAGATCCTGGGGGAGGGAGGGCTGGGAGCTAGGATTCCTGGGTCCTCTCCCCAGCTCTGGGAGGGCAGTGGGGTCTATGGGGTAGATCCTGGGGGAGGGAGGGCTGGGAGCCAGGATTCCTGGGTCCTCTCCCCAGCTCTGGGAGGGCAGTGGGGTCTATGGGGTAGATCCTGGGGGCGGGGCTGGGAGCCAGGACTCCAAGGTCCTCTCCCCAGCTCTGGGAGGGCAGTGGGGTCTATGGGGTAGATCCTGGGGGAGGGAGGGCTGGGAGCCAGGATTCCTGGGTCCTCTCCCCAGCTCTGGGAGGGCAGTGGGGTCTATGGGGTAGGTCCTGGGGGGCGGGGCTGGGAGCCAGGACTCCAAGGTCCTCTCCCCAGCTCTGGGAGGGCAGTGGGGTCTATGGGGTAGATCCTGGGGGGAGGGAGGGCTGGGAGCCAGGATTCCTGGGTCCTCTCCCCAGCTCTGGGAGGGCAGTGGGGTCTATGGGGTAGATCCTGGGGGGAGGGAGGGCTAGGAGCCAGGACTCCAAGGTCCTCTCCCCAGCTCTGGGAGGGCAGTGGGGTCTATGGGGTAGATCCTGGGGGGAGGGGGCGCTGGGAGCCAGGACTCCAAGGTCCTCTCCCCAGCTCTGGGAGGGCAGTGGGGGCTATGGGGTAGATCCTGGGGGGAGGGGGGGGCTGGGAGCTAGGATTCCTGGGTCCTCTCCCCAGCTCTGGGAGGACAGTGAGGTCTATGGAGTAGATCCTGGGGGGAGGGAGGGCTGGGAGCCAGGATTCCTGGGTCCTCTCCCCAGCTCTGGGAGGGCAGTGGGGTCTATGGGGTAGATCCTGGGGGGAGGGAGGGCTAGGAGCCAGGACTCCAAGGTCCTCTCCCCAGCTCTGGGAGGGCAGTGGGGTCTATGGGGTAGATCCTGGGGGGAGGGAGGGCTGGGAGCCAGGACTCCAAGGTCCTCTCCCCAGCTCTGGGAGGGCAGTGAGGTCTATGGGGTAGATCCTGAGGGGAGGGGGGGCTGGGAGCCAGGACTCCACGGTCCTCTCCCCAGCTCTGGGAGGGCAGTGGGGTCTATGGGGTAGATCCTGGGGGGAGGGGGCGCTGGGAGCCAGGACTCCAAGGTCCTCTCCCCAGCTCTGGGAGGGCAGTGGGGTCTATGGGGTAGATCCTGGGGGGAGGGGGCGCTGGGAGCCAGGACTCCAAGGTCCTCTCCCCAGCTCTGGGAGGGCAGTGGGGTTTATGGGGTAGATCCTGGGGGGGCTGGGAGCCAGGACTCCAAGGTCCTCTCCCCAGCTCTGGGAGGGCAGTGGGGTCTATGGGGTAGATCCTGGGGGAGGGAGGGCTGGGAGCCAGGATTCCTGGGTCCTCTCCCCAGCTCTGGGAGGGCACTGGGGTCTATGGGGTAGATCCTGGGGGCGGGGCTGGGAGCCAGGACTCCAAGGTCCTCTCCCCAGCTCTGGGAGGGCAGTGGGGTCTATGGGGTAGATCCTGGGGGAGGGAGGGCTGGGAGCCAGGATTCCTGGGTCCTCTCCCCAGCTCTGGGAGGGCAGTGGGGTCTATGGGGTAGGTCCTGGGGGCGGGGCTGGGAGCCAGGACTCCAAGGTCCTCTCCCCAGCTCTGGGAGGGCAGTGGGGTCTATGGGGTAGATCCTGGGGGGAGGGAGGGCTGGGAGCCAGGATTCCTGGGTCCTCTCCCCAGCTCTGGGAGGGCAGTGGGGTCTATGGGGTAGATCCTGGGGGGAGGGAGGGCTAGGAGCCAGGACTCCAAGGTCCTCTCCCCAGCTCTGGGAGGGCAGTGGGGTCTATGGGGTAGATCCTGGGGGGAGGGAGGGCTGGGAGCCAGGACTCCAAGGTCCTCTCCCCAGCTCTGGGAGGGCAGTGAGGTCTATGGGGTAGATCCTGAGGGGAGGGGGGGCTGGGAGCCAGGACTCCAAGGTCCTCTCCCCAGCTCTGGGAGGGCAGTGGGGGCTATGGGGTAGATCCTGGGGGGAGGGGGGCTGGGAGCTAGGATTCCTGGGTCCTCTCCCCAGCTCTGGGAGGACAGTGAGGTCTATGGGGTAGATCCTGGGGGAGGGAGGGCTGGGAGCTAGGATTCCTGGGTCCTCTCCCCAGCTCTGGGAGGGCAGTGGGGTGTATGGGGTAGATCCTGGGGGCGGGGCTGGGAGCCAGGACTCCAAGGTCCTCTCCCCAGCTCTGGGAGGGCAGTGGGGTCTATGGGGTAGATCCTGGGGGAGGGAGGGCTGGGAGCTAGGATTCCTGGGTCCTCTCCCCAGCTCTGGGAGGGCAGTGGGGTCTATGGGGTAGATCCTGGGGGGGCTGGGAGCCAGGACTCCAAGGTCCTCTCCCCAGCTCTGGGAGGGCAGTGGGGTCTATGGGGTAGATCCTGGGGGAGGGAGGGCTGGGAGCCAGGATTCCTGGGTCCTCTCCCCAGCTCTGGGAGGGCAGTGGGGTCTATGGGGTAGATCCTGGGGGAGGGAGGGCTGGGAGCCAGGATTCCTGGGTCCTCTCCCCAGCTCTGGGAGGGCACTGGGGTCTATGGGGTAGATCCTGGGGGCGGGGCTGGGAGCCAGGACTCCAAGGTCCTCTCCCCAGCTCTGGGAGGGCAGTGGGGTCTATGGGGTAGATCCTGGGGGAGGGAGGGCTGGGAGCCAGGATTCCTGGGTCCTCTCCCCAGCTCTGGGAGGGCAGTGGGGTCTATGGGGTAGATCCTGGGGGAGGGAGGGCTGGGAGCTAGGATTCCTGGGTCCTCTCCCCAGCTCTGGGAGGGCAGTGGGGTCTATGGGGTAGATCCTGGGGGGGCTGGGAGTCAGGACTCCAAGGTCCTCTCCCCAGCTCTGGGAGGGCAGTGGGGTCTATGGGGTAGATCCTGGGGGGAGGGGGCGCTGGGAGCCAGGACTCCAAGGTCCTCTCCCCAGCTCTGGGAGGGCAGTGGGGGCTATGGGGTAGATCCTGGGGGGAGGGGGGGCTGGGAGCTAGGATTCCTGGGTCCTCTCCCCAGCTCTGGGAGGACAGTGAGGTCTATGGGGTAGATCCTGGGGGAGGGAGGGCTGGGAGCTAGGATTCCTGGGTCCTCTCCCCAGCTCTGGGAGGGCAGTGGGGTGTATGGGGTAGATCCTGGGGGCGGGGCTGGGAGCCAGGACTCCAAGGTCCTCTCCCCAGCTCTGGGAGGGCAGTGGGGTCTATGGGGTAGATCCTGGGGGAGGGAGGGCTGGGAGCTAGGATTCCTGGGTCCTCTCCCCAGCTCTGGGAGGGCAGTGGGGTCTATGGGGTAGATCCTGGGGGGGCTGGGAGCCAGGACTCCAAGGTCCTCTCCCCAGCTCTGGGAGGGCAGTGGGGTCTATGGGGTAGATCCTGGGGGAGGGAGGGCTGGGAGCCAGGATTCCTGGGTCCTCTCCCCAGCTCTGGGAGGGGAGCATGGCCTAGTGGTTAGAGGAGGGGGGCAGGTGCTGGACGCCTGGGTTCCCTGCCTGGGAGCAGCGGGCCCCACCGAGGGTGACAAAGGTGCGGGGGGGGGATGGTTTCTCCGTGGCCGAGCTCTCCCGCCCCCTCCGATTCCTGGAAATTCACCGCGCCCGCGCCCCACCTTTTCCTGAACTCATTTGCACATTGCAGCCCCACCCCTGGGGCGGGGCGGGACCCCCGGGGCGGGGCGGGGCTATGCAAACGAGGCTGCGCTGGTTGGCTGGCGGCGGGGAGCGGAGCGAGGGAGCAGCAGCGTGGCGGGAGTCCGGCTTGAGCTGCTCTCCGGGCAGCGGCGGCGGCCCGAGGCTGCGGTGAGGGGCAGATGCTGCCCAAGGGCATGGAGGGGCGCCACGGCCCCGGAGGTGAGAGCCGGCCCGGCCCGCGGGCATCCCCCGGACCCCCCTCCCTCCCGGCCGCCGGGACCGACCTTCCCGCCCGTGTGCGGAATGAATTTTGTTGTGCCCCGTGGCGGAGACTGGGCACCACGCGAACGCGTCCCCGTCTGGCTGCGGGCGGGGCAGCAGGAGTCCCGGGCCCCGGCCTGGCTCGGGGCGGGCCGGGGGGGGGGCTACAGCCGGGGGGCGGGGGAGGCCGGACGCCAGGGTCCGGGGTGACTCTGTCCCCTGCCCCAGGGAAGGACAAAGACGCCTTCGACGCCGCGTATCAGAGGGGGCGGCTGCTGGGGAAAGGCGGCTTCGGGACCGTCTATGCGGGGCGCCGGGCAGCGGACGGGCTGCAGGTGAGATCCTGGGGGGGGCTCCACCAGGGGCAGGGTCTGGCTGGGGCGGAGGGAATGGGGCAGGGCTGTCCCCTGGGGGGGGGGGGAGGCTCCACCAGGCCCAGGGGCAGGGTCTGTCTGGGGGGGGGGCGGAATGGGGCAGGGTCTGTCCCCTCCAGGGGGGGCAGGGACTGACGGGGGGGTGGAATGGGGCAGTCTGTCCCCTCCAGGGGGTCAGGGTCTGTCCCCTCCGGGGGGGGGGCGGAATGGTGCAGGGTCTGTCCCCTCCGGGGGGGGCAGGGACTGACGGGGGGGGTGGTATGGGGCAGGGTCTGTCCCCTCTGGGGGGGGGCGGAATGGGGCAGGGTCTGTCCTCACCAGGGGGGGCAGGGACTGACGGGGGGGCGGAATGGGGCAGGGTCTGTCCCCTCCAGGGGGTCAGGGTCTGTCCCCTCCGGGGGGGGGGCGGAATGGTGCAGGGTCTGTCCCCTCTGGGGGGGGGCGGAATGGGGCAGGGTCTGTCCTCACCAGGGGGGGCAGGGACTGACGGGGGGGCGGAATGGGGCAGGGTCTGTCCCCTCCAGGGGGTCAGGGTCTGTCCCCTCCGGGGGGGGGCGGAATGGTGCAGGGTCTGTCCCCTCTGGGGGGGGGCGGAATGGGGCAGGGTCTGTCCTCACCAGGGGGGGCAGGGACTGACGGGGGGCGGAATGGGGCAGGGTCTGTCCCCTCCAGGGGGGGCAGGGACTGACTAGGGGGATGGAACGGGGCCTGATCCGTGTCACTCTTTGCAGGTCGCCATCAAACATGTGTCCAAGCACAAGGTGGCCCGCTGGGCCAAGCTGGTAGGTGTCCCAGGGCAGGGGGCAAGGGGCGTCTGGCCGTGGGGGAGGGGGCCTTAGTTGAGCAGCCAGTGCTCCTTAGGTTGGGGTGCTCTCAAGGGGTCGGTGTTTCCCCCTCGGGAAGTTCCCCCCGTGGCACACGAGGCGTCGGAGTCTGTCCTGGGGGGTCTGGGGCGCTTATTGAGGGGCAGAGCGAAGCAAAATCCCCCCCCCCAGGTCCTCGGAAGGGCGCTTCCGACCTTGGGACCCGGGTATGCAAATGAAACCAGCCTCCTCCTTTCCCATTGGCTCTAAGGAAAGGAGGCGTGTCTATGAGCTGAAGGTGGTTTACCAGAGAAATAGCTGCAACCTCTACTGCCCCCTGCAGCATGCGGCCTGGCCCTGACTGCCAGGACGCCTGGGTTCTCCCCTGGCTCTGGCAGGGCAGTGGGGCGTAGTGGTTAGAGTAGGGCAGCTGGGCGCCAGGACGCCTGGGTTCTCCCCTGGGTTCCGGGGGGAGTGGGGCCTAGTGGTTAGAGTAGGGCAGCTGGGCGCCAGGACGCCTGGGTTCTCCCCTGGGTTCCGGGGGGAGTGGGGCCTAGTGGTTAGAGTAGGGCAGCTGGGCGCCAGGACGCCTGGGTTCTCCCCTGGGTTCCGGGGGAGTGGGGCCTAGTGGTTAGAGTAGGGCAGCTGGGCGCCAGGACGCCTGGGTTCTCCCCTGGGTTCCGGGGGGAGTGGGGCCTAGTGGTTAGAGTAGGGCAGCTGGGCGCCAGGACGCCTGGGTTCTCCCCTGGCTCTGGCAGGGCAGTGGGGTGTAGTGGTTAGAGTGGGGGGACTGGCAGCCCGGATGCCTGGCTTCTGTCCCCGGCTTGGGGAGCGGAGCGGAGCGGAGCCTGGTGGTTAGAGCAGAGGGAGGGGCTGGGTTCTATTTGCCCACCCCCCTGCGTTGTCTCCCCACAGCCCAGCGGCCTGCGGGTGCCCCAGGAGGTGATGCTGATGAAGCGGGTCGGTGCCGGGGGCGGGCATGCGGGCGTGATCCGCCTCCTGGACTGGTACGAGGCCCCCGACGGCTTCCTGCTGGTGCTGGAGCGGCCGGAGCCCTGCCAGGATCTCTTTGACTACGTGACGGAGCGGGGCCCCCTGGCCGAGGGGCAGTGCCGGCACTTCTTCCGCCAGGTGCTGGAGGCTGTGGGGCACTGCCATGCCCGCGGGGTGGCCCACCGGGACCTCAAGGACGAGAACATCCTGGTGGAGCTGCGCAGCGGCCGCCTCAAGCTCATCGACTTCGGCTCCAGCACCCTCCTGCGGGACTCGGCCTGCACGGAGTTCGACGGTGAGGGGCCTGGGGCCTCTCCGGGCTCTGGGAGGGCAGTGGGGGCTAGTGGTTAGAGCAGAGCAGGCTGGGGGCCCGGGGGCCTGGGGCCTCTCCGGGCTCTGTGAGGGCAGTGGGGGCTAGTGGTTAGAGCAGAGCAGGCTGGGGGCCCGGGGGCCTGGGGCCTCTCCGGGCTCTGTGAGGGCAGTGGGGGCTAGTGGTTAGAGCAGAGCAGGCTGGGGGCCCGGGGGCCTGGGGCCTCTCCCCACTCTGGGAGGGCAGTGGGGGCTAGTGGTTAGAGCAGAGCAGGCTGGGGGCCCGGGGGCCTGGGGCCTCTGCCCGCTCTGGGAGGGCAGTGGGGGCTGGTGGTTAGAGCAGGGCGGGCTGGGGGCCCGGGGGCCTGGGGCCTCTCCCCACTCTGGGAGGGCAGTGGGGGCTGGTGGTTAGAGCAGGGCAGGCTGGGGGCCCGGGGGCCTGGGGCCTCTCCCGGCTCTGGGAGGGCAGTGGGGGCTGGTGGTTAGAGCAGGGCAGGCTGGGGGCCTGGGGCCTCTCCCGGCTCTGGGAGGGCAGTGGGGGCTGGTGGTTAGAGCAGGGCGGGCTGGGGACCTGGTTTGCCCTGGGAGGCAGCGCCGCTGACCATTGCCTGCCCTCCAGGCACCCGTGTGTACAGCCCACCGGAGTGGGTCGGTGCCCAACAGTACCACGCGCTGCCGGCTGCCGTCTGGTCCCTGGGCATCCTGCTGTACGACATGGCCTGCGGGGACGTGCCCTTCCAGCGGGACGAGGAGATCCTGGCTGCCCTGCTCAGCTTCCCGGACACCCTGTCGGAGGGTGAGCGCCCCCCGCTGGAGTCCTGCCCCTCCCCCGCCGGGCCGCTGCCCCCCCCAGGGCCCTCCCGGCTGGAGTCCTGCCCCTCCCCTGCCGGGCCGCTGCCCCCCCCAGGGCCCTCCCGGCTGGAGTCCTGCCCCTCCCCTGCCGGGCCGCTGCCCCCCCCAGGGCCCTCCCAGCTGGAGTCCTGCCCCTCCCCCGCCGGGCCGCTGCCCCCCCCAGGGCCCTCCCGGCTGGAGTCCTCCCCTGATGGGGTACTGCTCTCTTTCTGCCCTGCTAGGCCACTGCCCCCATCTGCCTAGCACTGCCCCTCACAGCACCGCCCCCTCACCCCACCCTTTGCCCAGTCGTGCTCCCTCTGCTGGCCCTCTGGGGTACTGCGCCCCGACATGGCCACCCCATTTAATTTGTCTGGGTGTCCAACGTTATTCTCCCCCCCTCAGGCTGCCAGGACGTGATCCGCTGGTGCCTCTCCCCAGAGCCCGCAGAGCGACCCAGCCTGGAGCAGCTTCTCCAGCACCCCTGGCTGCAGCCGGAGCCCCTCTACCAGCTGGAGGGCGACCCGCGGAACCCAGCGCCCCCCAGGGGCACCGCTGGCAACAGCAGCTGCTGAAAGACTTGGCTTGAGCCCGCCTGGGGACGCCCCCATGGGGACCACGTCACCCTCAGGCAGCTGGGCCCACACCCAGCTGAGAGCAGCGTTCGCCTGGTTTTACAGGTCTCTGGGGCTGGGGAGAGAACCCCAGAGCCCCGCCCCCCCGCGAGAGGTTTGGATTCTGGTCCCTTTGGAGGATCAGCCGTGTCTCTGTACGTGTAAATACTTGTGTATTGCCGCTCCCGCTCTGTACCGGCCCAAAGGGTGGGGGTGTGGAGTGGGGGGCTCTAGCCCCCCATTGCCAGCCCCCGCAAGGTGTGGCTTGCTCGGCTGAGACCGGGGGACCCTAGCTAGGCAGGGCCACCGGCGCTCGCGTGTGACTCAGACCAATTCTGTACAGAATTGGGAGGCGGAAAAATCTATTTCAATAAAACAGGCTTTGACCTGGACCCGGAAATCCTGGCAGCCTCAAGGACCTTGCTCGTTCAGGGCCCCGGGCACCCTGCCCATCCCCTCCGCTCCCGGATCCAGCGGTGACACACGCACTTAGCAGCTGTCACCCACGGCAGTCCCCTGTGGACCCGCCTTCCCTGCGCACACCTGCTGCTGGGCCGCGCCCCCAGTCCTGCCAGCGGCTCCTCTGCACCCCCGTCCCCACTTCCCCGCCCTGCTCGGGCACCAGAGCTCACGGGGGCAGAGGCCTGTCCCTCAGAGCACGGGCTCCCACTCAGCACCAGGGCAGTGGCGGGGGCTGGCTGGGAGGGTGGAGGGGGGGCAGTGGCTGGCTGTGGGGCAGGGGAGGGGCTAGCTGGCTGGCTGGGACTGGAGAAGTGTAGGGGGTGGCTGGGGTGGGAGCAGGAAGTGGGGCAGTGGCAGGCTGACTGTGGGGCAGTGCTGAGGACTTGGGGGTGGGGAGTGCAGGGCTGGGGGGGCAGGAGAGCAGGACACGGGGCTCTTTCCCTGGCAGGGCTCCTCCCTGCAGCAGTGACGCCTTGCCCAGGCCAACTCCGAGTTGGGCAGAGAACCAGGAATCCTGGCTCTATGGCCCCGCCCCCCCCCCGCCCGCCACGGGCTCCCCTCTGGCCCGTCACCCCTGCGCTCTATGGTCCCCCACGCGGGCTCCCCTCTGGCCTGTCATCCCTGTGCTCTATGGTCCCCCTCTGCCACGGGCTCCCCTCTAGCCCGTCACCCCTGTGCTCTATGGCCCCGCCCCCCCCCCGCCTGCCACGGGCTCCCCTCTGGCCCGTCACCCCTGCGCTCTATGGTCCCCCCACGCGGGCTCCCCTCTGGCCCGTCACCCCTGCGCTCTATGGTCCCCCCACGCGGGCTCCCCTCTGGCCCGTCATCCCTGTGCTCTATGGTCCCCCCACACAGGCTCCCCTCTGGCCCGTCATCCCTGTGCTCTATGGTCCCCCTCTGCCACGGGCTCCCCTCTGGCCCGTCACCCCTGCGCTCTATGGTCCCCCGCGGGCTCCCCTCTGGCCCGTCACCCCTGCGCTCTATGGTCCCCCCACGCGGGCTCCCCTCTGGCCCGTCACCCCTGCGCTCTATGGTCCCCCCACGCGGGCTCCCCTCTGGCCCGTCACCCCTGCGCTCTGTGGTCCCCCCGCGGGCTCCCCTCTGGCCCGTCACCCCTGCGCTCTGTGGTCCCCACGCGGGCTCCCCTCTGGCCCGTCACCCCTGCGCTCTATGGTCCCCCCGCGGGCTCCCCTCTGGCCCGTCACCCCTGCGCTCTATGGTCCCCCGCGGGCTCCCCTCTGGCCCGTCACCCCTGCGCTCTATGGTCCCCCGCGGGCTCCCCTCTGGCCCGTCACCCCTGCGCTCTATGGTCCCCCCACGCGGGCTCCCCTCTGGCCCGTCATCCCTGTGCTCTATGGTCCCCCTCTGCCACGGGCTCCCCTCTGGCCCGTCACCCCTGCGCTCTATGGTCCCCCCACACAGGCTCCCCTCTGGCCTGTCATCCCTGTGCTCTATGGTCCCCCTCTGCCACGGGCTCCCCTCTAGCCCGTCACCCCTGCGCTCTATGGTCCCCCGCGGGCTCCCCTCTGGCCCGTCACCCCTGCGCTCTATGGTCCCCCCATGCGGGCTCCCCTCTGGCCCGTCACCCCTGCGCTCTATGGTCCCCCCACACAGGCTCCCCTCTGGCCCGTCACCCCTGCGCTCTATGGTCCCCCCACGCGGGCTCCCCTCTGGCCCGTCATCCCTGTGCTCTATGGTCCCCCTCTGCCATGGGCTCCCCTCTAGCCCGTCACCCCTGCGCTCTATGGTCCCCCCGCGGGCTCCCCTCTGGCCCGTCACCCCTGCGCTCTATGGTCCCCCCACACAGGCTCCCCTCTGGCCCGTCATCCCTGTGCTCTATGGTCCCCCTCTGCCACGGGCTCCCCTCTAGCCCGTCACCCCTGCGCTCTATGGTCCCCCCGCGGGCTCCCCTCTGGCCCGTCATCCCTGTGCTCTATGGTCCCCCTCTGCCACGGGCTCCCCTCTAGCCCGTCACCCCTGCGCTCTATGGTCCCCCCGCAGGCTCCCCTCTGGCCCGTCATCCCTGTGCTCTATGGTCCCCCTCTGCCACGGGCTCCCCTCTAGCCCGTCACCCCTGCGCTCTATGGTCCCCCACGGGCTCCCCTCTGGCCCGTCACCCCTGCGCTCTATGGTCCCCCCGCGGGCTCCCCTCTGGCCCGTCACCCCTGCGCTCTATGGTCCCCCACGCGGGCTCCCCTCTGGCCCGTCACCCCTGCGCTCTATGGTCCCCACGCGGGCTCCCCTCTGGCCCGTCACCCCTGCGCTCTATGGTCCCCCACGCGGGCTCCCCTCTGGCCCGTCACCCCTGCGCTCTATGGTCCCCCGCGGGCTCCCCTCTGGCCCGTCACCCCTGCGCTCTATGGTCCCCCCCGCGGGCTCCCCTCTGGCCCGTCACCCCTGCGCTCTATGGTCCCCACGCGGGCTCCCCTCTGGCCCGTCACCCCTGCGCTCTATGGTCCCCCCGCGGGCTCCCCTCTGGCCCGTCACCCCTGCGCTCTATGGTCCCCCGCGGGCTCCCCTCTGGCCCGTCACCCCTGCGCTCTATGGTCCCCCCGCGGGCTCCCCTCTGGCCCGTCACCCCTGCGCTCTGTGGTCCCCCCGCGGGCTCCCCTCTGGCCCGTCACCCCTGCGCTCTATGGTCCCCCCGCGGGCTCCCCTCTGGCCCGTCACCCCTGCGCTCTATGGTCCCCCGCGGGCTCCCCTCTGGCCCGTCACCCCTGCGCTCTATGGTCCCCCGCGGGCTCCCCTCTGGCCCGTCATCCCTGCGCTCTATGGTCCCCCACGCGGGCTCCCCTCTGGCCCGTCACCCCTGCGCTCTATGGTCCCCACGCGGGCTCCCCTCTGGCCCGTCACCCCTGCGCTCTATGGTCCCCCCGCGGGCTCCCCTCTGGCCCGTCACCCCTGCGCTCTATGGTCCCCCGCGGGCTCCCCTCTGGCCCGTCACCCCTGCGCTCTATGGTCCCCCGCGGGCTCCCCTCTGGCCCGTCATCCCTGCGCTCTATGGTCCCCCACGCGGGCTCCCCTCTGGCCCGTCACCCCTGCGCTCTGTGGTCCCCCACGCGGGCTCCCCTCTGGCCCGTCACCCCTGCGCTCTGTGGTCCCCCGCGGGCTCCCCTCTGGCCCGTCACCCCTGCGCTCTATGGTCCCCCGCGGGCTCCCCTCTGGCCCGTCACCCCTGCGCTCTATGGTCCCCCACGCGGGCTCCCCTCTGGCCCGTCACCCCTGCGCTCTATGGTCCCCCGCGGGCTCCCCTCTGGCCCGTCACCCCTGCGCTCTATGGTCCCCCCCGCGGGCTCCCCTCTGGCCCGTCACCCCTGCGCTCTGTGGTCCCCCCGCGGGCTCCCCTCTGGCCCGTCACCCCTGCGCTCTATGGTCCCCCGCGGGCTCCCCTCTGGCCCGTCACCACTGCGCTCTATGGTCCCACGCGGGCTCCCCTCTGGCCCGTCACCCCTGCGCTCTATGGTCCCACGCGGGCTCCCCTCTGGCCCGTCACCCCTGCGCTCTATGGTCCCCCCACGGGCTCCCCTCTGGCCCGTCACCCCTGCGCTCTGTGGTCCCCCCCACGGGCTCCCCTCTGGCCCGTCACCCCTGCGCTCTGTGGTCCCCCCACGGGCTCCCCTCTGGCCCGTCACCCCTGCGCTCTATGGTCCCCCCCGCGGGCTCCCCTCTGGCCCGTCACCCCTGCGCTCTATGGTCCCCCGCGGGCTCCCCTCTGGCCCGTCACCCCTGCGCTCTGTGGTCCCCCCGCGGGCTCCCCTCTGGCCCGTCACCCCTGCGCTCTGTGGTCCCCCCGCGGGCTCCCCTCTGGCCCATCACCCCTGCGCTCTATGGTCCCCCGCGGGCTCCCCTCTGGCCCGTCACCCCTGCGCTCTATGGTCCCACGCGGGCTCCCCTCTGGCCCGTCACCCCTGCGCTCTGTGGTCCCCCCCACGGGCTCCCCTCTGGCCCGTCACCCCTGCGCTCTATGGTCCCACGCGGGCTCCCCTCTGGCCCGTCATCCCTGCGCTCTGTGGTCCCCCCACGGGCTCCCCTCTGGCCCGTCACCCCTGCGCTCTGTGGTCCCCCCACGGGCTCCCCTCTGGCCCGTCACCCCTGCGCTCTATGGTCCCCCCCGCGGGCTCCCCTCTGGCCCGTCACCCCTGCGCTCTATGGTCCCCCGCGGGCTCCCCTCTGGCCCGTCACCCCTGCGCTCTGTGGTCCCCCCGCGGGCTCCCCTCTGGCCCGTCACCCCTGCGCTCTGTGGTCCCCCCGCGGGCTCCCCTCTGGCCCATCACCCCTGCGCTCTATGGTCCCCCGCGGGCTCCCCTCTGGCCCGTCACCCCTGCGCTCTATGGTCCCACGCGGGCTCCCCTCTGGCCCGTCACCCCTGCGCTCTATGGTCCCACGCGGGCTCCCCTCTGGCCCGTCACCCCTGCGCTCTGTGGTCCCCCCCACGGGCTCCCCTCTGGCCCGTCACCCCTGCGCTCTATGGTCCCACGCGGGCTCCCCTCTGGCCCGTCACCCCTGCGCTCTATGGTCCCACGCGGGCTCCCCTCTGGCCCGTCATCCCTGCGCTCTGTGGTCCCCCCACGGGCTCCCCTCTGGCCCGTCACCCCTGCGCTCTGTGGTCCCCCCACGGGCTCCCCTCTGGCCCGTCACCCCTGCGCTCTGTGGTCCCCCACGCGGGCTCCCCTCTGGCCCGTCACCCCTGCGCTCTATGGTCCCCCCACGGGCTCCCCTCTGGCCCGTCACCCCTGCGCTCTATGGTCCCCCCCGCGGGCTCCCCTCTGGCCCGTCACCCCTGCGCTCTATGGTCCCCCCCGCGGGCTCCCCTCTGGCCCGTCACCCCTGCGCTCTATGGTCCCACGCGGGCTCCCCTCTGGCCCGTCACCCCTGCGCTCTATGGTCCCACGCGGGCTCCCCTCTGGCCCGTCACCCCTGCGCTCTATGGTCCCCCCACGGGCTCCCCTCTGGCCCGTCACCCCTGCGCTCTATGGTCCCACGCGGGCTCCCCTCTGGCCCGTCACCCCTGCGCTCTATGGTCCCCCCACGCGGGCTCCCCTCTGGCCCGTCACCCCTGCGCTCTATGGTCCCCCCCGCGGGCTCCCCTCTGGCCCGTCACCCCTGCGCTCTGTGGTCCCCCGCGGGCTCCCCTCTGGCCCGTCACCCCTGCGCTCTATGGTCCCCCCGCGGGCTCCCCTCTGGCCCGTCACCCCTGCGCTCTATGGTCCCCCGCGGGCTCCCCTCTGGCCCGTCACCCCTGCGCTCTATGGTCCCCCCACGCGGGCTCCCCTCTGGCCCGTCACCCCTGCGCTCTATGGTCCCCCCCGCGGGCTCCCCTCTGGCCCGTCACCCCTGCGCTCTGTGGTCCCCCGCGGGCTCCCCTCTGGCCCGTCACCCCTGCGCTCTATGGTCCCCCCGCGGGCTCCCCTCTGGACCGTCACCCCTGCGCTCTATGGTCCCCCCCGCGGGCTCCCCTCTGGCCCGTCACCCCTGCGCTCTGTGGTCCCATGCGGGCTCCCCTCTGGCCCGTCACCCCTGCGCTCTGTGGTCCCATGCGGGCTCCCCTCTGGCCCGTCACCCCTGCGCTCTATGGTCCCCCGCGGGCTCCCCTCTGGCCCGTCACCCCTGCGCTCTGTGGTCCCCCCACGCGGGCTCCCCTCTGGCCCGTCACCCCTGCGCTCTATGGTCCCCCTGCGGGCTCCCCTCTGGCCCGTCACCCCTGCGCTCTATGGTCCCCCCCGCGGGCTCCCCTCTGGCCCGTCACCCCTGCGCTCTATGGTCCCCCGCGGGCTCCCCTCTGGCCCGTCACCCCTGCGCTCTGTGGTCCCCCCACGCGGGCTCCCCTCTGGCCCGTCACCCCTGCGCTCTATGGTCCCCCTGCGGGCTCCCCTCTGGCCCGTCACCCCTGCGCTCTATGGTCCCCCGCGGGCTCCCCTCTGGCCCGTCACCCCTGCGCTCTATGGTCCCCCCACGGGCTCCCCTCTGGCCCGTCATCCCTGTGCTCTATGGTCCCCCTCTGCCACGGGCTCCCCTCTAGCCCGTCACCCCTGCGCTCTATGGTCCCCCCGCGGGCTCCCCTCTGGCCCGTCATCCCTGTGCTCTATGGTCCCCCTCTGCCACGGGCTCCCCTCTAGCCCGTCACCCCTGCGCTCTATGGTCCCCCCGCAGGCTCCCCTCTGGCCCGTCATCCCTGTGCTCTATGGTCCCCCTCTGCCACGGGCTCCCCTCTAGCCCGTCACCCCTGCGCTCTATGGTCCCCCACGGGCTCCCCTCTGGCCCGTCACCCCTGCGCTCTATGGTCCCCCCGCGGGCTCCCCTCTGGCCCGTCACCCCTGCGCTCTATGGTCCCCCACGCGGGCTCCCCTCTGGCCCGTCACCCCTGCGCTCTATGGTCCCCACGCGGGCTCCCCTCTGGCCCGTCACCCCTGCGCTCTATGGTCCCCCACGCGGGCTCCCCTCTGGCCCGTCACCCCTGCGCTCTATGGTCCCCCGCGGGCTCCCCTCTGGCCCGTCACCCCTGCGCTCTATGGTCCCCCCCGCGGGCTCCCCTCTGGCCCGTCACCCCTGCGCTCTATGGTCCCCACGCGGGCTCCCCTCTGGCCCGTCACCCCTGCGCTCTATGGTCCCCCCGCGGGCTCCCCTCTGGCCCGTCACCCCTGCGCTCTATGGTCCCCCGCGGGCTCCCCTCTGGCCCGTCACCCCTGCGCTCTATGGTCCCCCCGCGGGCTCCCCTCTGGCCCGTCACCCCTGCGCTCTGTGGTCCCCCCGCGGGCTCCCCTCTGGCCCGTCACCCCTGCGCTCTATGGTCCCCCCGCGGGCTCCCCTCTGGCCCGTCACCCCTGCGCTCTCTGGTCCCCCGCGGGCTCCCCTCTGGCCCGTCACCCCTGCGCTCTATGGTCCCCCGCGGGCTCCCCTCTGGCCCGTCATCCCTGCGCTCTATGGTCCCCCACGCGGGCTCCCCTCTGGCCCGTCACCCCTGCGCTCTATGGTCCCCACGCGGGCTCCCCTCTGGCCCGTCACCCCTGCGCTCTATGGTCCCCCCGCGGGCTCCCCTCTGGCCCGTCACCCCTGCGCTCTATGGTCCCCCGCGGGCTCCCCTCTGGCCCGTCACCCCTGCGCTCTATGGTCCCCCGCGGGCTCCCCTCTGGCCCGTCATCCCTGCGCTCTATGGTCCCCCACGCGGGCTCCCCTCTGGCCCGTCACCCCTGCGCTCTGTGGTCCCCCACGCGGGCTCCCCTCTGGCCCGTCACCCCTGCGCTCTGTGGTCCCCCGCGGGCTCCCCTCTGGCCCGTCACCCCTGCGCTCTATGGTCCCCCGCGGGCTCCCCTCTGGCCCGTCACCCCTGCGCTCTATGGTCCCCCACGCGGGCTCCCCTCTGGCCCGTCACCCCTGCGCTCTATGGTCCCCCGCGGGCTCCCCTCTGGCCCGTCACCCCTGCGCTCTATGGTCCCCCCCGCGGGCTCCCCTCTGGCCCGTCACCCCTGCGCTCTGTGGTCCCCCCGCGGGCTCCCCTCTGGCCCGTCACCCCTGCGCTCTATGGTCCCCCCGCGGGCTCCCCTCTGGCCCGTCACCACTGCGCTCTATGGTCCCACGCGGGCTCCCCTCTGGCCCGTCACCCCTGCGCTCTATGGTCCCACGCGGGCTCCCCTCTGGCCCGTCACCCCTGCGCTCTATGGTCCCCCCACGGGCTCCCCTCTGGCCCGTCACCCCTGCGCTCTGTGGTCCCCCCCACGGGCTCCCCTCTGGCCCGTCACCCCTGCGCTCTGTGGTCCCCCCACGGGCTCCCCTCTGGCCCGTCACCCCTGCGCTCTATGGTCCCCCCCGCGGGCTCCCCTCTGGCCCGTCACCCCTGCGCTCTATGGTCCCCCGCGGGCTCCCCTCTGGCCCGTCACCCCTGCGCTCTGTGGTCCCCCCGCGGGCTCCCCTCTGGCCCGTCACCCCTGCGCTCTGTGGTCCCCCCGCGGGCTCCCCTCTGGCCCATCACCCCTGCGCTCTATGGTCCCCCGCGGGCTCCCCTCTGGCCCGTCACCCCTGCGCTCTATGGTCCCACGCGGGCTCCCCTCTGGCCCGTCACCCCTGCGCTCTGTGGTCCCCCCCACGGGCTCCCCTCTGGCCCGTCACCCCTGCGCTCTATGGTCCCACGCGGGCTCCCCTCTGGCCCGTCATCCCTGCGCTCTGTGGTCCCCCCACGGGCTCCCCTCTGGCCCGTCACCCCTGCGCTCTGTGGTCCCCCCACGGGCTCCCCTCTGGCCCGTCACCCCTGCGCTCTATGGTCCCCCCCGCGGGCTCCCCTCTGGCCCGTCACCCCTGCGCTCTATGGTCCCCCGCGGGCTCCCCTCTGGCCCGTCACCCCTGCGCTCTGTGGTCCCCCCGCGGGCTCCCCTCTGGCCCGTCACCCCTGCGCTCTGTGGTCCCCCCGCGGGCTCCCCTCTGGCCCATCACCCCTGCGCTCTATGGTCCCCCGCGGGCTCCCCTCTGGCCCGTCACCCCTGCGCTCTATGGTCCCACGCGGGCTCCCCTCTGGCCCGTCACCCCTGCGCTCTATGGTCCCACGCGGGCTCCCCTCTGGCCCGTCACCCCTGCGCTCTGTGGTCCCCCCCACGGGCTCCCCTCTGGCCCGTCACCCCTGCGCTCTATGGTCCCACGCGGGCTCCCCTCTGGCCCGTCACCCCTGCGCTCTATGGTCCCACGCGGGCTCCCCTCTGGCCCGTCATCCCTGCGCTCTGTGGTCCCCCCACGGGCTCCCCTCTGGCCCGTCACCCCTGCGCTCTGTGGTCCCCCCACGGGCTCCCCTCTGGCCCGTCACCCCTGCGCTCTGTGGTCCCCCACGCGGGCTCCCCTCTGGCCCGTCACCCCTGCGCTCTATGGTCCCCCGCGGGCTCCCCTCTGGCCCGTCACCCCTGCGCTCTATGGTCCCCCCACGGGCTCCCCTCTGGCCCGTCACCCCTGCGCTCTATGGTCCCCCCCGCGGGCTCCCCTCTGGCCCGTCACCCCTGCGCTCTATGGTCCCCCCCGCGGGCTCCCCTCTGGCCCGTCACCCCTGCGCTCTATGGTCCCACGCGGGCTCCCCTCTGGCCCGTCACCCCTGCGCTCTATGGTCCCACGCGGGCTCCCCTCTGGCCCGTCACCCCTGCGCTCTATGGTCCCCCCACGGGCTCCCCTCTGGCCCGTCACCCCTGCGCTCTATGGTCCCACGCGGGCTCCCCTCTGGCCCGTCACCCCTGCGCTCTATGGTCCCCCCACGCGGGCTCCCCTCTGGCCCGTCACCCCTGCGCTCTATGGTCCCCCCCGCGGGCTCCCCTCTGGCCCGTCACCCCTGCGCTCTGTGGTCCCCCGCGGGCTCCCCTCTGGCCCGTCACCCCTGCGCTCTATGGTCCCCCCGCGGGCTCCCCTCTGGCCCGTCACCCCTGCGCTCTATGGTCCCCCGCGGGCTCCCCTCTGGCCCGTCACCCCTGCGCTCTATGGTCCCCCCACGCGGGCTCCCCTCTGGCCCGTCACCCCTGCGCTCTATGGTCCCCCCCGCGGGCTCCCCTCTGGCCCGTCACCCCTGCGCTCTGTGGTCCCCCGCGGGCTCCCCTCTGGCCCGTCACCCCTGCGCTCTATGGTCCCCCCGCGGGCTCCCCTCTGGACCGTCACCCCTGCGCTCTATGGTCCCCCCCGCGGGCTCCCCTCTGGCCCGTCACCCCTGCGCTCTGTGGTCCCATGCGGGCTCCCCTCTGGCCCGTCACCCCTGCGCTCTGTGGTCCCCCCCGCGGGCTCCCCTCTGGCCCGTCACCCCTGCGCTCTATGGTCCCCCGCGGGCTCCCCTCTGGCCCGTCACCCCTGCGCTCTGTGGTCCCATGCGGGCTCCCCTCTGGCCCGTCACCCCTGCGCTCTATGGTCCCCCGCGGGCTCCCCTCTGGCCCGTCACCCCTGCGCTCTGTGGTCCCCCCACGCGGGCTCCCCTCTGGCCCGTCACCCCTGCGCTCTATGGTCCCCCTGCGGGCTCCCCTCTGGCCCGTCACCCCTGCGCTCTATGGTCCCCCCCGCGGGCTCCCCTCTGGCCCGTCACCCCTGCGCTCTATGGTCCCCCGCGGGCTCCCCTCTGGCCCGTCACCCCTGCGCTCTATGGTCCCCCCCGCGGGCTCCCCTCTGGCCCGTCACCCCTGCGCTCTATGGTCCCCCGCGGGCTCCCCTCTGGCCCGTCACCCCTGCGCTCTATGGTCCCCCTGCGGGCTCCCCTCTGGCCCGTCACCCCTGCGCTCTATGGTCCCCCGCGGGCTCCCCTCTGGCCCGTCACCCCTGCGCTCTATGGTCCCCCCACGGGCTCCCCTCTGGCCCGTCACCCCTGCGCTCTATGGTCCCCCGCGGGCTCCCCTCTGGCCCGCCTCTCTCTGGCGCGGCCGGAAGCGGAAGTGGGGGATGCGGAAGCGGCGGCGGGGCGGGGCCCGCGGGTTGCCGGGCAGTTGCCACCATGGCAGCGGCGGGGGGGGCCGCAGGCGGCGGGGACCAGGCGGCCGCGGGGGGTGAGACCCGGGGGGCCAGGCGGGAACTGGGGGGGCGGGTTGTGGGGGGGGGTTCGGGGGGCCCAGGCGGGGTGGGGGGGGCCTCCCCCCTGGCCAGGCAGGTCCGTGTCTCCGGGCTGCGGGTCCCTCCTGGGCCCTTCCCAGCGCGCTGGGGCCACATCCCCCCCCGCCCCCCCCGTGCTCCTCCTCAGGGGCAGCCATAGGATTCCCCTTGGGCCCTGTCAGCCCCCCGCCCACGTCCCCTGCTTCCTGCTCAGCCCGGCACAGGCTGCCACTGCACCAGCTCTCACCCTCACACACTCACCCTCTCACTGTCACACTCACCCTTACACACTCACTCTCACACTCACTCTTACACACTCACCCTCTCACTGTCACACTCACTCTTACACACTCACCCTCACACACTCACCCTCTCAGTCACACTCACCCTCACACACTCACCCTCTCACTGTCACACTCACCCTTACACACTCACCCTTTCACTGTCACGCTCACCCTCACACACTCACTCTCACACTCACTCTTACACACTCACCCTCACACTGTCACACTCACCCTCACACACTCACCCTTTCACTGTCACACTCACCCTTACACACTCACTCTCACACTCACTCTTACACACTCACCCTCTCACTGTCACACTCACCCTCACACACTCACCCTCTCAGTCACACTCACCCTCACACACTCACCCTTTCACTGTCACACTCACCCTTACACACTCACCCTTTCACTGTCACGCTCACCCTTACACACTCACTCTCACACTCACTCTTACACACTCACCCTCACACTGTCACACTCACCCTCACACACTCACCATTTCACTGTCACACTCACCCTTACACACTCACCCTTACACACTCGCCCTTTCACTGTCACACTCACCCTTACACACTCACCCTCACACACTCACCCTTTCACTGTCACACTCACCCTTACACACTCACCCTTACACACTCACTCTCATGCTGTCATGCTCACCCTTACACACTCACCTTTTCACTGTCACACTCACTCTTACACACTCACCCTTTCACTGTCACACTCACCCTCACACTGTCACACTCACTCTTACACACTCACCCTTTCACTGTCACACTCACCCTCACACTGTCACACTCACTCTTACACTCTCACCCTCTCACTGTCACACTCACTCTTACACACTCGCCCTCTCACTCTTACACACTCACCCTCTCACTGTCACACTCACTCACTCTCATTCTTACACACTCACTGCCACACTCTCACTCTTACACACTCACAGTCACACTCACACACTCACACTCTCACTGTCACCCACACTCTCAGTATCTCACACTCACACACTCTCACGGTCACACACACTCCTTAACACACTCTCTCACACACACACCCTTCAGCTTGCAGGCCCTGGTATTGCTGCCCAGCGGGTGCCTGCCTTTCGCCCGGGATGCCTGAGTTGTGATTAGCCGGAGCGCATTACCAGCATTGTAGCTGCATGGCGGGTGTCCAGCCTTCGGCCGGAGGGGCCCTTTACCGCTAGGAACCACAGCCCCACAGGGGAGATTGTCTGCCAGCCCAGTAGCTACTGCGCTGAAGGCAGTAGATCTTTGTTGACAGTTTCTGTTATGGTGGGGTCTGCAGTGGCACTTGCACTGCGCTAGGCGCGGGTTATTTCTGTTGCGGTGGGCGAGGAGGTCCACGGTGCTAGGAGCTGGCCAGGCAGAGCGGAAAGCCGTGTCACAGAGCTAAGCTTTGTAGTTGCATCGTAATGACTCCGAGGGGAGAGCTTCTTAGCCACTAACAAGAGGAGACAGGCCTGGGCACCTCGGGAAGCCTGAACTGTGGGGAAAGTCTCTGGGGGTCTCCGGCCGGTAGAGGGACTGTTCGTGCCCTGGGACGGGGGCTCCCCCAGACGCCTGCCTTCTCTTCTGGCCAGCCTGTGCGCAAGAAAGTGGAGTTCAGAGCGGGATGGGCTGTGGGAGTGGGCCCCGCTGAATGACAGCATGGCACAAGATGATACAGAGAGGAACTGGCCAGGCTGAAAACAAGCAGGTTTCAAACTGTCTGTGGGAGGGGGTGAGCCATCCCTCGGCAGCATCGTGTGCGGTGGCTTCCCCACTGCTCCGCCCCAGAGGTGGCTGCACCTTGGCCCTGCGCAGTGTTACAGGCAGCCCTTTCCCCGCTGCCCCTCCCCCCCCGGTGGCGGCTGTTATGGAGTAGAGCAGGTGTGTGAGAGGTTTGTGGATGGCTCGGGGTGGCAAGGCCTGGGCCCGTGCAGTTGCAGGC
The DNA here is from genome assembly GCA_032595735.1 of Pelochelys cantorii. NCBI lineage: Eukaryota > Metazoa > Chordata > Testudines > Trionychidae > Pelochelys > Pelochelys cantorii. The sequence goes on along the minus strand of CM064358.1, from coordinate 12,530,653 downwards.
TCCCACCCCATTTCTGCCTCGCCCGGGCGGAGCTTGCCCCCACATGCACCCCTGCTGTGGCGGGGCCGGGGAGGATTCTGCGTGCTGTTACGGCCGTGTGCGGTGGGGGCTGGGTGCAGTGTCGCAGGCAAGGGGTGTGCGGAAGGCCAGGAGGGGCATGTGCCAGGCTGGGGGTGCCCGGCGGACTGCCCCAGTGGTGAGCTGTGCTCTCCTGGCAGGGAACCGTCGCTTGAAGTACATCAGCCTGGCGGTGCTGGTGGTGCAGAACGCCTCGCTCATCCTGAGCATCCGGTATGTGCGCACCCTGCCCGGCGAGCCCTTCTTTGCCACCACGGCTGTGGTGATGGCCGAGCTCCTCAAGGGGGCCACCTGCCTGCTGCTCATCTTCCTCCAGCAGCGAGGTAGGCGCCAGGCGGGCGGCGGGCACCGTGCCGAAGGGAGCCGGGCAGACCCTGAGCCCCGCCGATCCCACGGGTCGCCCCCGGCACTGAGCCGTGCCCGTCTCTGCCCACAGGCGCCGTGCGCCAGTTCGCCCTGTTCCTGTATGAGGCCGTGGTGCTGCAGTACCTGGACACGCTGAAGCTGGCGGTGCCCTCGCTGATCTACACGCTGCAGAACAACCTCCAGTACGTGGCCATCTCCAACCTGCCGGCAGCCACCTTCCAGGTGGGACCCCAGCCCTGCTGCCGGGCCCGGGGGCTGGGCGGGGGAGCGGCAAGCCAGGCTCCCTCGCCGCGGCCCTGACCCCTCCCCTGCGCCTGCAGGTCACCTACCAGCTGAAGATCCTGACGACGGCCGTCTTCTCGGTGCTGATGCTGCGCAAGAGCCTGTCGCGCCTGCAGTGGCTGTCCCTGCTGCTGCTCTTCGCCGGCGTGGCCATCGTGCAGGTGGAGCAGGGCCAGGGGGGCCGGGCCGGCTCCCCGGGGGCCGCCCCGCAGAGCTACGCCGTAGGCCTGGCCGCCGTGGTGGTCTCCTGCCTCTCCTCCGGCTTTGCTGGCGTCTACTTCGAGAAGATCCTCAAGGGCAGCTCGGCCTCCATCTGGCTGCGCAACGTGCAGCTCGGCCTCTTCGGGACCCTGCTGGGGCTGCTGGGCATGTGGTGGGCCGAGGGGGCGGGTGTGGCCGCCCGGGGCTTCTTCCACGGCTACAGCCCGCTGGTGTGGGGCGTGATCCTCAACCAGGCCTTCGGCGGCCTGCTGGTGGCCGTGGTGGTGAAGTACGCGGACAACATCCTCAAGGGCTTCGCCACCTCGCTCTCCATCGTGGCCTCCACCGTGGCCTCCGTGTACCTCTTCGGCTTCCAGCCGCGCCTGCCCTTCGTGCTGGGGGCCGGGCTGGTCATCGGCGCCGTCTACATGTACAGCCTGCCCAAGGCCGGGGGGCCCCGCCGCCCCCCCGAGGAGCCCGCCGCCCCCCCACCACTCGGCACCGAGCCCGCCGACTCAGGCTTCCTGCCCAAGTCAGTGCTGGTCAAGTGAGGCCTGCAAGGGGGGCGGGGTCTCTCCTGCCGTCTTCTCCGGCTTCCTGGGTCTCCCCCGATCTCACCCCCCTGCCCTCCGGCTCCCTGGGCCCCCCCATCCCACCTCCTCCTGCCCTCCGGCTCCCTGGGCCCCCCCATCCCACCTCCTCCTGCCCTCCGGTTCCCTGGGCCCCCCCATCCCACCTCCTCCGGCTCCCTGGGCCCCCCCATCCCACCTCCTCCGGTTCCCTGGGCCCCCCCCATCCCACCTCCTCTTGCCCTCCGGCTCCCTGGGCCCCCCTAGTCTCCCCCGATCCCACCCACCCCCAGCGCAGTCTCCCGCTCCCCCTCTCACTTCCCTGACAGCCCCCCCATCTGCCTTTGACCCCCCGAATTCTCTGCCCCCTTCTGCCTCTGGCTCCTCCCAGTCTCCCTGGCTGGAGAGGTCTTTATCGGGGAAGCCTGCGCTCCATTTCCGCCCCCTCCAGCCATCCCTCTGCCCCAGTTCCGACACTGCTCCCCTCTCTGAGGCAGGCTGACCCTCCCGCCAGGAGCAGCTTTTAATGACACTACAGGGGGTGAGGTGAGCGGGGCTCACCTCCCCCCAGGGACACAGACTGGCAAACGTGGTGACCCAGAGGCTTATTTTGGGGTGCCCCATGAACTGCTCAGCTGTAGGAAGCTGGTGGGGGAGGGAGGAGACATTACCCCTCTGCAGAGCAATGGTTTGCCCCATGCAGCGGGGGGCAGGGCTGGCCCTTGGATTCCCCCAGCACCCCCTTTTTGGAAGCATTCTCTAGTGCCCGCCCCCTTTCGCTATGGTGTGCATTGGGGCTGGGAACCAGGACTCCTGGCTTTGGGAGGGGAGTGGGGTCTAGTGGTCAGATGGGGGGGTGGGCTGAGAGCCAGGACTTTGTAACTTTCAGCTGAGTCCCTTCCCCCAGCTCTGCGCCTCAGTTTCCCCTGGCTATTCCAGGACTGAGCTGCCCTGGCACTATGTGTCCATAGGTCTTTGGGCCTCGAGGGGGGCAGCGAAAGGCTGACCTGCCAGTAATCACTAATCAGTATCTCCTGGGCAGGATGTGGCTTCTCTGGGTGGGCACATCTGGGGGGCAGTGGGGAGCGGGATGGTGGGAGAGCTGCAGCCAGGGCTTACGGGCATCACCCCCTAACCACTGTGAACCCCTTCTCGCCAGCTGGGTCTGACCTCACCGAATCCAGTGGCGCTATGGGCGATGGAGCCCGGCTGGGGTCTGACTCCAGTGGTGCTACGGGTGACGGAGCCCAGCTGGGGTCTGGCCCCATTGACTCCAGTGGTGCTACGGGCAACGGAGCCTGGCTGGGGTCTGACTCCAGTGGTGCTACGGGTGCTGGAGCCCGGCTGGGGTCTGACTCCAGTGGCTCCAGCCCTCGCATCAGATGGAAGAGGAGCGATATTTTACCTGTCTCTGGCACTGTGGGGGGGGGGGGTGCCTGGGCACCAGGGTTCCTGGGTTCTCTCACTGGGGAGGGGGCTTGGAGTTGGGGCATGTGGCCTCAAGTCCCGTCACTGTCAGTGTCCCCCACTGCACCAAGACAGCCCAGGCCAGGCCCTTTGCTGCACCCACAGACTCATCTCTGGGACAGACCCTGCTGCTTGCCCTTCCCATGGGGCAGCTGGCCGAAGGCCCAGGAACAAGGGGGCAGGGGCTTTCCTCCCGTGAAGGCCCACGGTGCCCACAGGTTAGTTCCTCGCCCCTGGGCTCCAGCTGGCTCAGGGAGGGGCGGGTGCTGGGACCGGGACCCGGGACTCCTGGGTTCTGTCCCTGGCTCAGGGAGGGGCAGGTGGTGGTAGAGGAGAACCAGGCCCCCTGGCTGTGAGACGGGAACGGATCCTAGTGGTTAGAGCAGCAAGGTGTGCGAGCCAGGACTGCCGGGTACATGTCAGCTTCGCTGTGCCAGAGCCAGGGTGCTGCTGTGCAGAGGGCTGGCTGCCATGTTTTGTATGCACTGGGGGTGGGTTTTTACATGCCTGTAACACTGGCCGCCAGCCTGTCGGCGGAGCCGTGCGATGAATAAAGAGCGTATTTATGTAGCTGCAGCACTCGCTGATTGACAGGTGCGTGGCGGGCGCGTTGGGGTCCTGCATGGCCACTAACCCTACTAATGCTGCGGAACAGGGTGTGGGACTTGGCCTCCAAGAGGGCACCAATCCAGCCATGGGGGTGCGCACAGGGTGGCTGGGGGGAGCAGGGCCCTCTCCCCCTGGGGGGACCAGCTGCTGTGAGCAGCCCCCCCCCCACCGCCCCCAGAGCTGGGGGGGAGTAGTCAGCCCACACAGCCTGCATCTGGGTGACCCCACTGCTGGCCCAGTCTCCACAGTGCTGAGCCGAGTCCTGAGGTGGTAAGATTTCCCATCTCTGCGGCTGCCCCCCCCAGCTTTGCAGAGTTCCCCTAGGAACTGCACAGCGCCCCCCACCCCCAACAGGGCCCCCACATTGGGCCAGGCGCTGCCCAGTCCCAAATGAGACTTGCCCAGTTGCCAGTGGCTTCCAGGAGAAATAGGCCACGGGCATGTTGGCAGCAGTAGGGAAACTGAGGCACGGACGCAGACTTTCCCAAAGGTGTGCTGGGAAGCCAGGAGGCCAGAGCCCAAGTGCTTGGTGGCAAGGGGCGGCGGTGGACTAGGGTAGTGCCAGCCCCAGGGCTCCCCCATCTCGGCTATTAGCAATGAGCATGTGGGGGGGTAGCTTAATAGCCCTGAGTCCGGATTGCAGAGGGGGTGGGGCAGGGACCAGCAGGCTACTCAGTGCCCCTTCGGCTATGGGGGGGATTCCCTGCCTCCCCCCCCCCAACTGCACCAAGTGCATTGTAAACCTCTCACCTGCCAGGCTGGGCTAGGGCCGGCCACCTGGGTTCTCCTAGACAGGTGGGAGGGAGGGAGTTTGGGACCCAGCACAGCTGGGGGGGAGGGGTTTTGCTTGCTGTGCCACGCCAATCGCCCCGGCGCAACCCCCCCCCCTTTTCTTTCTTGCAGGCCGGCGTGTAAAGAGAAAGGCTCCTGAGCCCAGCAGCCTCCTGGCACCGGGCCCATCCTCAGCGAGGCGACAGCGGCACCTCCCCGCTGGTGAGCCAGCCCTGGGGCCATCAGGGACCAGCCGGGGGGGCACGTTTACGGGGGGGGGGCTGCCTGGGCTCCTGCCAGTGGCTTCCAGAAATCAGGCAAGGTGGGGCTGGGAGCCAGGACACCTGGGTTCTCTCCCCAGTGGGAGGGGAGTGATGGCTAGTGGTTTGAGCAGGAGTGATCGTGCCAGCTCTACCTCACTGCCCTTCCCGCTTTGCCCTGTCCCAGTTTCCCCTTGTCTGAAAGGCAGGCAGCCAGTCCATTCCTACCTCCCAGAAGGGGGTGCCCCTCCCTTATTGAAGGCCCCCCCGCAGTGCTTGGAGGGGGGGTGCAAGCACAGCACAGCTCAGTATTAATGTCCCCTACCACAGTAGTTAGGGGGCAGCCATGGGGCATGGCCCCTTTTTATCACTCCCTCTGTGGCCTTTTCTATTTATTGTTCAACATGCAACTTGACACCAAGGCTCCTGGGTCCTGTCATCTGTGGGGCTGCAGGACCCCTGGGTTCTCTGCATGGGACAGGTGTAGGGTCTGGGGGTTAAAACCAGGGGGGCAGGGAGCCAGGACTCCTGGGTTCTCCCCATGGGATGGACATGGGATCTGGGGGTCAGAAGAGGGGGGGCAGGGAGTGGGAGCCAGGACTCCTGCGTTTTCTGCATGGGATGGGCATGGAAGCCAGGACTCCTGGTTTTGCTCCCCGCTCCGGCCCATGGCCCCTCGGAAATACAACTTGCAACATCCTCAGTAGAATTTCTGGCGGCGGAGAGAAGAGTTTCAGGGTGTGGAGGGGGAAACTGAGGCAGACGGCTCTCCCTCATGCCCCCATCCACCTCAGAAGGCGCAGCACCCGTAAGTACCCCGCCCCCCAAGCCGCCATGAAGCCGGACACCTGGATCTGCCAGGAGCAACCCCCTGCCCCCCGCAGGAGGGGCTGCAGCCACATACCTGGGAGGACCCCTTGTTTCCATGTAGTTAGGGGAGAACAAGCCCCCCCTTTCCCAGCCCTCACTGCCCGGGGAGAGCAGCCCGTCCCCCAGCAGCCCCCCTAGGGGGCCCACACACCAAGGTCGGTCCCAGGCCCAGTCTCCAGGTTTATTACAGGGGGGGGGGGGTGCTCAGTCCTGCTGCTTGGCACGGGAGGCCTCGGCGTTGGCGCGCAGCACAGCCCCAGGGCTGGGGTACGGGCGCTGCTGGAACAGCGGCCCGGCTGCCGTCGTGTCCGCCCCCGTCTTCGCCTCGTTCCGCTTTGGGAGCCCCGTCGACCATGTGCCCCTGCGGGGAGGAGGCAATGTCAGTGCAACAGCCCCCCAGGCAGGCCCCACCCACTGCAATAGACCCCTCCCCTTCGCCATTCCCACCTCCACACACCCCTCCCCCAAACCTTCCTCCTCCATCCCCGCACCCGGCCACTCCCTCTCCAGCACCCTTCAAGCCTCACCGGGGGGCGTCCGAGTAGGCGCTGGGGTCCATGGGGTCCAGCTCCTCGTCCTTGCGGCTGCCTGGGGAGGGAACGGCAGGGGCTGTATTCAGTGCTCCCCCATCCCCCCCGGCACTAATTCACCCCCTTCCCCTCCCCACTCAACTCACTTTGCCCCCCACCCTGCCAACAGAGATCCAGCTGCGCCCCAGACCCTGCTCCCCTCCCCACGCACTTTTCTTGCTCTTGGGGTAGGGCGCCAGCTCCTCCCGGCGGTGGTAACGCCGCTCCTTCACCTCCACGCGCTCCGGCTTCTCGTAGGGGCGCTCCGGCTTCTCCTCGGCGTCTGGGGAGACACACACACAGCTCCTGGCCTCAGCCTGGTGTCTGCGCCCCCTCACCCGTCCCCAGTCTGAGCCACTAGCCCCCCCACTGTGTCCGCACCTGGACAGGGCAGGAGCCCGCCCAGCCCCCCGTCTTGCTCTAAGCACTAGACCCTACTGCCTTGCCATTACCAAGGCTGTTCTTCAGCTTCTTAGCGGCTTTGGTGATGACGGAGCTGGGGTCATTAGGAGACAGCCAGGAAACCAGGTCGTTCTCGATGTTCCAGTAATAGGGAAGCCCGCTGGAGAGCAGGGAGACACCGAGTTCATTCCCTTCCCACTGAAGCTTGCGCGCTGAGATGCAGCCATCTCGGGGGGGGGGGGGGGGGGGAACACGCCCTCTCTTACCAGATGGGGTCAAACACTTTGTACCAGTTGGGAGGCAAGTTCTCGATTCTGGTGGCCTCGTAATCCACGTGGTCGTCATCATAATCTTCAGCAATGATCTCCTCCTCGGGCTCTGAGGTCAGCGTGAGTCAGAGAATCCCCTGCACAGATTCCTGCCCCACGGCACCCAGCTCCACCTGCCAGAGGAGAGCCCCCCAACGCGCCCCCCTGCCCCACAGCCCCCAGCCCCCTGCCGGAGGAGAGCCCCCCCAACTCGCCCCATGGCACCCAGCTCCACCTGCCAGGGGAGAGCCCCCCAACTCGCCCCACGGCACCCAGCCCCCCTGCCAGGGGAGAGCCCCCCAACTTGCCCCCAGCCCCACGGCACCCAGCCCCCCGCCAGGGGAGAGCCCCCCGCCACACGGCACCCAGCCCCCACTCACCAGGCTCCACGTGCTTGAGGAGGCCCCGCTTGGCCAGGCGAGACTGAAGCGCCACCGGCAGCGGCATCGGGAGCGTCAACCCTGCGGGGCGGGACCGTCAGGGGGAGGAGACCGGCCCCCCCGCCGCGTGTCGTAACGTTACCCCCCGGTCCCTCCGCGCCCCGCCCCCCAGTCTGCCCCCCCGCCCCGGTCCCTCCGCGCCCCGCCCCCCAGTCTGCCCCCCCCCGGTCCCTCTGCGCCCCGCCCCCCAGTCCCTCCGCGCCCCGCCCCCCAGTCTGCCCCCCCGTCCCTCCGCGCCCCGCCCCCCCAGTCTGCCCCCCCCCCGGTCCCTCCGCGCCCCGCCCCCCAGTCTGCCCCCCCGCCCCGGTCCCTCCGCGCCCCGCCCCCCCAGTCTGCCCCCCCCCGGTCCCTCCGCGCCCCGCCCCCCAGTCTGCCCCCCACCAGTCTCGTCCGGCTCCTCCGCTCTCCAGGCGGCACGAAGCCCCTGTCAGTCACGTGACGCCCTAAGAGGGCGGGGCCGGTCCGCGCCCACGTGACAACATCCGACCAATGGGAGGGAGGAAGGCGAAGCTCTCAGCTTTGCTTTTCCGGGAGGCCAATCTGTGCCCTCGTGTCACGTGACATAGCACTGGGCCCCGCCCCATAGGTCAACCAATCAGCGGGAAGACGGAGTCTCTCATGTCACGTGCTGGCAGAAGAGCCAATAGGGAGGCCCTGCCCCCTCCTTGTCATGTGATCGCAGTGCTGGAAAACGGCTTTTTTCGTTGTCACGTGCCTCACTGTGGCCAATCAAAGTAGAGAGTCATCCCGGCCCGGTTTGTGACGCGGGGGGGGGGGGAGACACCACGTGATACCAGTCCAATAGGCGGCCGCGGGGGCGCCTCTTGCTTGTCACGGGGCAGTCGGGTCAAGGGGTGGAGCCTTGTGCTCACGTGACCGGCGCGGCCGCCGTTGGGAGCCATGGAGGAATATGCCCGGGAGCCCTGGTGAGCGGCCCGGTCTCTTTTTCCTCCTCCCCCCCCCCCCCCTTCCGGGAAGCTTGGTCTCCCCCGCCCTGTCTGCGCCTATGGGCGGGCGAGTCCATTGGGGCAGGAAGGGGGGGTTGGCTGGGGGGCGGTGATGGGTTTATTCTAGTGTCTGAGCTGTGGGCTGAGGAATTACTTCCCTTGGGGCGGCTGTGCCTGGTGGGCCCCCAGGATCTGTTCGTGCAAGCTCTCCCCCCCCCGCCCCCGCCCCCGCCCCCCAGGATCTGTTCGTGCAAGCTCTCCCCCCCCGCCCCCGTCCCCGCCCCCCAGGATCTGTTCGTGCAAGCTCTCCCCCCCCCCCGCCACCGCCCCCGCCACCCAGGATCTGTTCGTGCAAGCTCTCCCCCCCCCCCCCCGCCACCGCCCCCGCCACCCAGGATCTGTTCGTGCAAGCTCTCCCCCCCCCCCGCGCCCCCGCCCCCGCCACCCAGGATCTGTTCGTGCAAGCTCTCCCCCCCCCCCGCCACCGCCCCCGCCACCCAGGATCTGTTCGTGCAAGCTCTCTTCCCTTCCCCCCCCAGGATCTGTTCGTGCAAGCTCTCCCCCCCTCCGCCACCGCCCCCCCCCCCCCAGGATCTGTTCGTGCAAGCTCTCTTCCCTCCCCCCCCCGCCACCCAGGATCTGTTCGTGCAAGCTCTCTTCCCTCCCCCCCCCACCCAGGATCTGTTCGTGCAAGCTCTCCCCCCCCCGCCACCGCCCCCGCCACCCAGGATCTGTTCGTGCAAGCTCTCTTCCCTTCCCCCCCCCCCGCCACCCAGGATCTGTTCGTGCAAGCTCTCTCCCCCCGCCCCACCCGGCTCAACCCCCCCCCCGCCACCGCCCCCGCCACCCAGGATCTGTTCGTGCAAGCTTTCTTCCCTCCCCCCCTCTCCGCCACCCAGGATCTGTTCGTGCAAGCTCTCTTCCCTCCCCCCCCCCCACCCAGGATCTGTTCGTGCAAGCTCTCTTCCCCCCCCCCGTCTCTCATCCCCCCCCCCCCACCCCACCGGATCTGTTCGTGCAAGCTCTCTTCCCCCCCCCCCGCCCCCGACTCCAAGCCTCCCCCCCGCCCCCCGCCACCCAGGATCTGTTCGTGCAAGCTCTCTTCCCTCCCCCCCCCCCCGCCACCCAGGATCTGTTCGTGCAAGCTCTCTTTCCTTCTCCCCCCCCCCCCGCACCGGATCTGTTCGTGCAAGCTCTCTTCCCTCCCCCCCCCCCCGCACCAAGGATCTGTTCGTGCAAGCTCTCTTCCCCTCCCCCCCCCCCCCGCCACCCAGGATCTGTTCGTGCAAGCTCTCTTCCCTCCCCCCCCCCGCCACCCAGGATCTGTTCGTGCAAGCTCTCCCCCCGCCACCCCCCCGCCCCCGCCACCCAGGATCTGTTCGTGCAAGCTTCTCCCCCCCCCCCCGCCACCCGCTCCACCCGCCCCCCCCCCACCCAGGATCTGTTCGTGCAAGCTCTCTTCCCTCCCCCCCCCCGCCACCCAGGATCTGTTCGTGCAAGCTCTCTCCCCCCCCGCCCCGCCCCGCCCCGCCACCCAGGATCTGTTCGTGCAAGCTCTCTTCCCTTCCCCCCCCCCCCGCCCACCCAGGATCTGTTCGTGCAAGCTCTCTTCCTCCCCCCCCCCAGGATCTGTTCGTGCAAGCTCTCTCCCCCCCGCCACCGCCACCAGGATCTGTTCGTGCAAGCTCTCTTCCCTCCCCCCCCCCCCGCCACCCAGGATCTGTTCGTGCAAGCTCTCTTCCCTCCCTCCCCCCCCCCCCACCCAGGATCTGTTCGTGCAAGCTCTCTCCCTCCCCCCTCCCCGCCCCGCCACCCAGGATCTGTTCGTGCGAAGCTCTCTTCCCTTCTCCCCCCGCCCCGCCACCCAGGATCTGTTCGTGCAAGCTCTCTTCCCTCCCCCCCCCGCCACCCAGGATCTGTTCGTGCAAGCTCTCCCCCCCCGCCCCCGCCACCCACGGATCTGTTCGTGCAAGCTCTCTTCCCTCCCCCCCCCCCCCCCGCCACCCAGGATCTGTTCGTGCAAGCTCTCTTCCCTCCCCCCCCAGATCTCCACCTCCCCGCCACCGCCCCGCCACCCAGGGTCTGTTCGTGCAAGCTCTCTTCCCTCCCCCGCCGCCACCCAGGATCTGTTCGTGCAAGCTCTCTTCCCTCCCTCCCCCCCCCCCCCGCCACCCAGGGTCTGTTCGTGCAAGCTCTCTTCCCTCCCCCCTCCACCCCCCCCCGCCACCCAGGATCTGTTCGTGCAAGCTCTCTTCCCTTCTCCCCCCCCCCGCCACCCAGGATCTGTTCGTGCAAGCTCTCTTCCCTCCCCCCCCCCCCCCAGGATCTGTTCGTGCAAGCTCTCCCCCCACCGCCACCGCCACCCAGGGTCTGTTCGTGCAAGCTCTCTTCCCTCCCCCCTCCCCCCCCCGCCACCCAGGATCTGTTCGTGCAAGCTCTCTTCCCTCCCTCCCCCCCCCCCCCACCCAGGATCTGTTCGTGCAAGCTCTCTCCCCCCTCCCCCCCCCCCCCCCCCCCGCCACCCAGGATCTGTTCGTGCAAGCTCTCTTCCCTCCTCCCCCCCCCCCCGCCACCCAGGATCTGTTCGTGCAAGCTCTCTTCCCCCCCCCCCCCCCCCCCCCGCCACCCAGGATCTGTTCGTGCAAGCTTCTTCCCTCCCCCCCCCCGCCACCCAGGATCTGTTCGTGCAAGCTCTCTTCCCCCCCCCCCCCCCCCCCCACCCCGGATCTGTTCGTGCAAGCTCTCTTCCCTCCCCCCCCCACCCAGGATCTGTTCGTGCAAGCTCTCCCCCCCCCCCCCGCCCCCCCCCGCCCCCCCACCCAGGATCTGTTCGTGCAAGCTCTCTTCCCTCCCCCCCCCCCCGCCACCCAGGATCTGTTCGTGCAAGCTCTCTTTCCTTCCCCCCCCCCCCCCCCCCACCGGATCTGTTCGTGCAAGCTCTCTTCCCTTCCCCCCCCCCCCCCACCAGGATCTGTTCGTGCAAGCTCTCCCTTCCCCCCCCCCCCCCCCCCCCCCCCCCCCAGCCCCCCCCCCCCCCCCGCCACCCAGGATCTGTTCCTGCAAGCTCTCCTTCCCCCCCCCCCCCACCCAGGATCTGTTCGTGCAAGCTCTCCCCCCCCCCCCCCCCGCCCCGCCACCCAGGATCTGTTCGTGGAAGCTTCTTCCCCCCCCCCCGCCACCGCTCGCACCCTCCCCCCCCCCACCCAGGATCTGTTCGTGCAAGCTCTCTTCCCTCCCCCCCCCCCCACCCAGGATCTGTTCGTGCAAGCTCTCTCCCCCCCCCCCCCCCGCCCCCCCGCCACCCAGGATCTGTTCGTGCAAGCTCTCTTCCCTTCTCCCCCCCCCCCGCCACCCAGGATCTGTTCGTGCAAGCTCTCTTCCCTCCCCCCCCCCCCCCCAGGATCTGTTCGTGCAAGCTCTCCCGCCACCGCCACCCAGGGTCTGTTCGTGCAAGCTCTCTTCCCTCCCCCCTCCCCCCCCCGCCACCCAGGATCTGTTCGTGCAAGCTCTCTTCCCTCCCCCCCCCGCCACCCAGGATCTGTTCGTGCAAGCTCTCTTCCCTTCGATTGGTGTCTCAGCGCAGCTCCATGCACCTCCAGAGAGGGGGTTCCCAAAAGCAGGCCCTTGCTGCTGACCCCCAAGGGATCCACAGGTCCAGTCTTCTCTCAGTGGGCCCACTCCCCAGGCCCGTTCACAGGTTCTTGGCTCTGGCTCCCATCCCCTCTCCGGAGGTGCTGGTCTTCCCGTGTCCAGTCACACCTCATCCGCTGTTCTACCAAGACTCCATGCACAGAGTCTGGGCTCTCGATGGAAAGGCACAAGGGTTCTGTGCGAAAAGACTCGGTACAAAGCTAGATAAATGGACTTGATACAAAGTTAAAAAGTTCAATGAGAAAATGACTAATGCAGAGACTGATGATTAATAGAGAGAAGCCCCCTTCCTCCACCCCAGGTTCATGCGAGCCTGCCAGGTGGGCTTGGTGCTGTGGTGGGGCTGGTCTCTCCTCGGGCTCATGGCGGGGTGGCCGGGCGCCCCGGAAGGGGATGGTTGCGCTAGGGTGTCTGGCTGTTGTGGAGCTGTTACTGGGGGGTGGGAGGGTGCCCTCTTTCTCCCCTCCCCCACTGATGTAGGGTCTTCTGCAGGGTTTGTTTGTTGTAGGGTCTCCCAGCCTGGCTAACCCCCCCTTCTCCGGCAGCCCATGGCGCATTGTGGACGACTGCGGTGGTGCCTTCACCATGGGGATGATCGGCGGAGGGGTCTTCCAGGCCATCAAGGGCTTCCGGAATGCCCCAGTGGTGAGCCCTGCCCAGCCCCAGCCTCCCCTCCATTGCCTGAGGGCTCTCCCCAGCCCCCGACTTCTGGGGGAGCGGGGCGGCATCTCGCCTCACTTCCCCCTCTGCTCTCCTCCCCCAGGGCGTTCGACACCGGTTCAAAGGCAGCGTCAGCGCCATCCGCATCAGAGCGCCCCAGATTGGAGGTGAGGGGCCGGGGTGTGGGGGGGAGGCATGGCTAGGTGGGGTACGGGGCTGAGGTGCAGCTCATCCCTGCTCCCACCTGTCCCCAGGCAGCTTTGCAGTCTGGGGCGGCCTCTTCTCCACCATCGACTGCGGCCTGGTGAAGATGCGGGGAAAGGAAGACCCCTGGAACTCGATCACCAGTGGGGCCCTCACAGGAGCTGTGCTCGCCTCCCGCAGTGAGTGCCAGGGGAGGGCCCCCTGCCCCGCCCCCACAGCCCCACTCTTCTAACTGGTCTCTTGTCCCAGGTGGCCCGTTAGCCATGGTGGGCTCAGCCATGATGGGGGGGATTTTACTGGCCTTGATCGAAGGAGTCGGAATCTTACTCACCAGATACACAGCACAGCAATTCCAGAACGGTAGGCAAGCCTGGGCTGGCAGGGGCCGCGGGGCGGGAGTGAGGGGCACTGACAGGGCAGGGGTTGGGGCGTGGGCGTGAGAGGCACCGGCAGGGCTGTGGGCCGGAGTTGGGGGCACCGGCAGGGCTGCGCGGGGAGCCCTGGACTGGGCTAGGCGGGGCTGTGGACCAGGGTGGAGGGACGCCACAGGGGGCTGCGTTTCAGGCTGTTCTCCGGCTGCCCTGCCCGTGAGGGGGCTGCGCCGTGGGCGTTTTTCACTAGCACTTTTTGCTTTCCTCTGCAGCTAACCCCTTCAGCGAAGACCCCAGTCAGCTGCCCCCGAAGGACGGCCCAGTGCCTCCAGGATATCAGGGCTATGGACAGTATCAATGAAGCTGCTTTCTTTTAGGGTCCCCTTTCTTGTAGGGTGCTGCAGCTAATAATTCAGGGGCCCCCCTTGTTGGAATCATCCTGAACACCAACCACTTGTCCCTCCAGTTCTTGGATTCTCCCCCAGAGACGATGCTGTCAGGGCCTGTTTGCCTGGGAATCCTTCTAAGTTTCCTGCTGCTTTGGGGGGTACGGGGGATATGGCCTACAGCCGTACATGCAGGTGGTGCTGATGGCATGACAAAACCGGGTGTCCCCCATCTTGACTGGCTGTGCCCTCTCAAAAAGTGGGTTAATGCCCATTTACATAACCCCTGAGCCCTGCTGGTCCCCCCTGCCAGCGGGGAAACCGTCTTGGCATATATTCCCCCACCCCACCCCCCAACCGCAGCTGGGACTCTAGGTCCCCAAACTGCCCACTCTGAGCCGCAATCTCGCCTCTTTTCGGATGTTTGTATTTAAAGACGTTTTTAAGAGTGTTGCAGGTTTCGTTTTTCCAGGTGCAAAATAGAGCAAGTACTTTACCATGGGGTCAGCATGGTGATTGGGCGGCCTGCCCCCAGGGGGTGCGGGACAGTGGGGCAGGGTGGGGGGGATGGGACTCTGGGCTCTGTCCCACAGCTGGGAGGGCAGTGGGGGCTGGCAGTGGAAGCAGCACGTGGTGGCAGCTCGGTTAAATGAGCAGAATCCCCTTGAGGGGAAGCGCTAGAGGGGAGCTGACCCACACAGCCTGTCCCGCCCAGCAGCAAGGAAGAGAGGAGACCTCGACTCCAGCAAGAGGCACATGGCCTGCATCAGCCCCCCCCTCGATGTGGGGGCAGCCCCTTACTCTGCTTGACCCACTGGGGCGGGGGGAACAGAGGGTTGAGCCCTGGCATCTTGATACGCCCCCCTGCCCCCCCACTCAGGGGTTAATCTTCCCGCCTGCCTGGGCCCCAGTTCGGGGGCTCAGCCCTGGGCAGCAGGGGGGAATTAGGGGGCCCCCATCGACACTCTGCAGCCATTCCCCTGCCCACCCTGCTCCCCCCCCCCCGCCATTCCCTCCCCGCCTGCCCTATGACCCCCGGCCATTCCCCTCCCGCCACTGACTCCCCCCGGGGCCATGTCCCCCCCACCTGCCCTATGACCCCCGGCCATTCCCCTACCCACCCTACATCTCCCCCCCCCCCGGAGCCATTTCCCCCGCCCGCCCTATGACCCCCGGCCATTCCCCTACCCACCCTACATCCCCCCCCCCCCCCGGGGGCCATTCTCCCCTGCCCGCCCTATGACCCCCGGCCATTCCCCGCCCCCCTACATCTCCCCCCGCCATTCCCCCCCACCCTGCCTATACCCCTCGGCCATTCCCCTGCCCACACTATATCTCCCCCCCCCCCGGGGCCATGTCCCTCGCCCGACCCTATGACCCCCGGCCATTCCCCCCCACCCTACATCCCCCCCCGGGCCATTCCCCCGCCCGCCCTATGACCCCCGGCCATTCCCCCACCCACCCTACATCTCCCCCCCCGGGGCCATTTCCCCTGCCCGCCCTATGACCCCCGGCCATTCCCCTGCCCACCCTACATCTCCCCCCCCCCCCCGGCCATTCCCCCGCCCACCCTACATCTCCCCCCCCCCGCCATTCCCCTGCCCACCCTACATCTCCCCCCCCCCCGGCCATTCCCCTGCCCACCCTACATCTCCCCCCCCCGGCCATTCCCCTGCCCACCCTACATCTCCCCCCCCCCCCCACGCCATTCCCCTGCCCACCCTAATCTCCCCCCCCCCCCGGCCATTCCCCCGCCCACCCTACATCTCCCCCCCCCCCCGGCCATTCCCCTGCCCACCCTACATCTCCCCCCCCCGGCCATTCCCCTGCCCACCCTACATCTCCCCCCCCCCCGGCCATTCCCCCGCCCACCCTACATCTCCCCCCCCCCGGCCATTCCCCTGCCCACCCTACATCTCCCCCCCCCCCCGGCCATTCCCCTGCCCACCCTACATCTCCCCCCCCCCCGGCCATTCCCCTGCCCACCCTACATCTCCCCCCCCCCCGGCCATTCCCCCGCCCACCCTACATCTCCCCCCCCCCCCCGGCCATTCCCCCGCCCACCCTACATCTCCCCCCCCCCCCCTGGCCATTCCCCCGCCCACCCTACATCTCCCCCCCCCCGGCCATTCCCCTCTCCACCCTACATCTCCCCCCCCCCGGCCATTCCCCTGCCCACCCTACATCTCCCCCCCCCCCGGCCATTCCCCTGCCCACCCTACATCTCCCCCCCCCCCGGCCATTCCCCTGCCCACCCTACATCTCCCCCCCCCCCCGGCCATTCCCCCGCCCACCCTACATCTCCCCCCCCCCCCCGCCATTCCCCTCTCCACCCTACATCTCCCCCCCCCCCGGCCATTCCCCTGCCCACCCTACATCTCCCCCCCCCCGGCCATTCCCCCGCCCACCCTACATCTCCCCCCCCCCCGGCCATTCCCCTGCCCACCCTACATCTCCCCCCCCCCGGCCATTCCCCTGCCCACCCTACATCTCCCCCCCCCCCGGCCATTCCCCCGCCCACCCTACATCTCCCCCCCCCCCGGCCATTCCCCTGCCCACCCTACATCTCCCCCCCCCCCGGCCATTCCCCTGCCCACCCTACATCTCCCCCCCCCCCCGGCCATTCCCCTGCCCACCCTACATCTCCCCCCCCCCCGGCCATTCCCCTGCCCACCCTACATCTCCCCCCCCCCGGCCATTCCCCTGCCCACCCTACATCTCCCCCCCCCCGGCCATTCCCCTGCCCACCCTACATCTCCCCCCCCCCCCGGCCATTCCCCCGCCCACCCTACATCTCCCCCCCCCCGGCCATTCCCCTGCCCACCCTACATCTCCCCCCCCCCGGCCATTCCCCTGCCCACCCTACATCTCCCCCCCCCCCGGCCATTCCCCGCCCACCCTACATCTCCCCCCCCCCGGCCATTCCCCGCCCACCCTACATGGCCCCCCCCCGGCCATTCCCTCGCCCAGCCCTACATCTCCGGCCCCCCCGGCCATTCCCCGCCCACCCTACATCTCCCCCCCGGCCATTCCCGCCCACCCTACATCTCCGCCCGCCCGGCCATTCCCCGCCCACCCTACATCTCCCGCCCCGGCCATTCCCCTGCCCACCCTACATCTCCCCCCGGGCCCGGCCATTCCCCTGCCCGACCCTACATCTCCCGGGCCCCCCGGCCATTCCCTGCCCACCCTACATCTCCCGCCCCCGGCAGGGCGAGTCCCTGCCACTCGTGGGGAGGGGCCCGCGCGGGGGCGGGAGTTCGGTGCCGAGGGCCCTGGAATCACGTGGGACGGGGCCCGCGGGGGGCCGATGGTGCACTGCGCCGAGGCCCTGGGGAATTGCACTGGCCGGCAGGGGCCCAGGGCGGCGGGCGGTGCATGTGGGAGGGGCCCTGGGGTGGCCACCCTGGAGGGGAGCGGTGCACTGTGGGGAGGGGGCCCTGGGAGGGGGTGGAGCGGTGCACTGTGGGGAGGGGCCCTGGAGGGGGGATCGGTGCACTGTGGGGAGGGGCCCTGGGAGGGCGGACGGTGCACTGTGGGGAGGGGCCCCTGGTGGGGGGAATGGTGCACTGTGGGGAGGGGGCCCTGGGAGGGGGAATGGTGCACTGTGGGGAGGGGCCCTGGGAGGGGGGGAGCGGTGCACTGTGGGGAGGGGCCCTGGGAGGGGGTGGAGCGGTGCACTGTGGGGAGGGGCCCTGGGAGGGGCGGAATGGTGCACTGTGGGGAGGGGCCCTGGAGGGGGGAATGGTGCACTGTGGGGAGGGGCCCTGGAAGGGGGGAATGGTGCACTGTGGGGAGGGGCCCTGGGAGGGGGCGGAGCGGTGCACTGTGGGGAGGGGCCCTGGGAGGGGGCGGAGCGGTGCACTGTGGGGAGGGGGCCCTGGGAGGGGGCGGAGCGGTGCACTGTGGGGAGGGGGCCCTGGGAGGGGGGAATGGTGCACTGTGGGGAGGGGCCCTGGGAGGGGGGAATGGTGCACTGTGGGGAGGGGCCCTGGGAGGGGGCGGAGCGGTGCACTGTGGGGAGGGGGCCCTGGGAGGGGGGGAATGGTGCACTGTGGGGAGGGGGCCCTGGGAGGGGGTGGAGCGGTGCACTGTGGGGAGGGGGCCCTGGGAGGGGGTGGAGCGGTGCACTGTGGGGAGGGGCCCTGGAAGGGGGGAATGGTGCACTGTGGGGAGGGGCCCTGGGAGGGGGCGGAGCGGTGCACTGTGGGGAGGGGCCCCTGGTGGGGGGAAGGGTGCACTGTGGGGAGGGGGCCCTGGGAGGGGGGAATGGTGCACTGTGGGGAGGGGCCCTGGGAGGGGGTGGAGCGGTGCACTGTGGGGAGGGGCCCTGGGAGGGGGTGGAGCGGTGCACTGTGGGGAGGGGCCCGGGGAGGGGCGGAATGGTGCACTGTGGGGAGGGGCCCTGGAAGGGGGGAATGGTGCACTGTGGGGAGGGGCCCTGGAAGGGGGGAATGGTGCACTGTGGGGAGGGGCCCTGGGAGGGGGCGGAGCGGTGCACTGTGGGGAGGGGCCCTGGGAGGGGGCGGAGCGGTGCACTGTGGGGAGGGGGCCCTGGGAGGGGGCGGAGCGGTGCACTGTGGGGAGGGGGCCCTGGGAGGGGGGAATGGTGCACTGTGGGGAGGGGCCCTGGGAGGGGGGAATGGTGCACTGTGGGGAGGGGCCCTGGGAGGGGGCGGAGCGGTGCACTGTGGGGAGGGGGCCCTGGGAGGGGGGGAATGGTGCACTGTGGGGAGGGGCCCTGGAAGGGGGGAATGTTGCACTGTGGGGAGGGGCCCTGGGAGGGGGCGGAGCGGTGCACTGTGGGGAGGGGCCCGGGGAGGGGGCGGAGCGGTGCACTGTGGGGAGGGGCCCTGGGAGGGGCGGAATGGTGCACTGTGGGGAGGGGCCCTGGAAGGGGGGAATGGTGCACTGTGGGGAGGGGGCCCTGGGAGGGGGGGAATGGTGCACTGTGGGGAGGGGCCCTGGGAGGGGGGGGAGCGGTGCACTGTGGGAAGGGGCCCTGGGAGGGGGCATGGTGCACTGTGGGGAGGGGCCCTGGGAGGGGGGGAGCGGTGCACTGTGGGAAGGGGCCCTGGGAGGGGGGGGAGCGGTGCACTGTGGGGAGGGGGCCCTGGGAGGGGGGAATGATGCACTGTGGGGAGGGGGCCCTGGGAGGGGGGGAGCGGTGCACTGTGGGGAGGGGGCCCTGGGAGGGGGGGAGCGGTGCACTGTGGGGAGGGGGCCCTGGGAGGGGGGGAGCGGTGCCTGTGGGGAGGGGGCCCTGGGAGGGGGGAGCGGTGCACTGTGGGGAGGGGGCCCTGGGAGGGGGGAATGGTGCACTGTGGGGAGGGGGCCCTGGGAGGGGCGGAATGGTGCACTGTGGGGAGGGGCCCCTGGTGGGGGGAATGGTGCACTGTGGGGAGGGGGTCCTGGGAGGGGGGAATGGTGCACTGTGGGGAGGGGCCCTGGAAGGGGGGAATGGTGCACTGTGGGGAGGGGCCCCTGGGATGGGGCAGGAAGCAGTGCATTGTGTGTGTGTGTGAGGGGGGGGTCCCTTCTGCAATAAGAGGGTGGTGCATTCTGAGACTGCCCCCCCTCGCATGCTACAGTTCACTATGGTGCTGTAGCCATGGGCCAGGCCTGGGAGGGGCAGCAGTGCATTGTGGGACGGTGCTCCCCCAATAGCCCACAGTGCACTGTGGGTGCCCAGCACCTGGGGATCCTGCAGTTGATGGGGTGAGGAGCAGGGCACCTCGCCTCCCCCCGCCCCAGTAGCCCACAGCGCCAGCTGCCCCTTGCGGGGGTGGGGGGCTATTGCAGCGAATGCCCAGTGGCGCCAGCCAGCAAGGGGGCGTTAATTGCTCTGCCCGTTCCCAGCTCGAGCCAAGCCCAGCATGGACCAGTACAGCATCCTGGGCCGCATTGGGGAAGGAGCCCACGGCATCGTCTTCAAAGCCAAGCACATCGAAGTGAGAGCGGGCAAGCAGCTCGGATGCTCCTCCAGCGGGGAGCCAGGACCCCTGGCTTCTTCCCCGGCTCTGGGAGGGGAGTGGGGCCTAGTGATTAGGGGGGGGCCAGGAGCCAGGACCCCTGGCTTCTTCCCCGGCTCTGGGAGGGGAGTGGGGCCTAGTGATTGGGGGGGGGGCAGGAGCCAGGACCCCTGGCTTCTTCCCCGGCTCTGGGAGGGGAGTGGGGCCTAGTGATTAGGGGGGGGCCAGGAGCCAGGACCCCTGGCTTCTTCCCCGGCTCTGGGAGGGCAGTGGGGCCTAGTGATTGGGGGGGGGGCAGGAGCCAGGACCTCTGGTTTCTTCCCTGGCTCTGGGAGGGGAGTGGGGCCTAGTGATTGGGGGGGGGGCAGGAGCCAGGACCTCTGGCTTCTTCCCCGGCTCTGGGAGGGGAGTGGGGCCTAGTGATTAGGGGGGGGCCAGGAGCCAGGACCCCTGGCTTCTTCCCCGGCTCTGGGAGGGGAGTGGGGCCTAGTGATTGGGGGGGGGGGCCAGGAGCCAGGACCTCTGGTTTCTTCCCTGGCTCTGGGAGGGGAGTGGGGCCTAGTGATTAGGGGGGGGCAGGAGCCAGGACCTCTGGTTTCTTCCCCGGCTCTGGGAGGGCAGTGGGGCCTAGTGATTGGGGGGGGGGCAGGAGCCAGGACCCCTGGCTTCTTCCCCGGCTCTGGGAGGGGAGTGGGGCCTAGTGATTAGGGGGGGGGCAGGAGCCAGGACCCCTGGCTTCTTCCCCGGCTCTGGGAGGGGAGTGGGGCCTAGTGATTAGGGGGGGGCCAGGAGCCAGGACCCCTGGCTTCTTCCCCGGCTCTGGGAGGGGAGTGGGGCCTAGTGATTGGGGGGGGGCAGGAGCCAGGACCCCTGGCTTCTTCCCCGGCTCTGGGAGGGGAGTGGGGCCTAGTGATTAGGGGGGGGCCAGGAGCCAGGACCCCTGGCTTCTTCCCCGGCTCTGGGAGGGCAGTGGGGCCTAGTGATTGGGGGGGGGGCAGGAGCCAGGACCTCTGGTTTCTTCCCTGGCTCTGGGAGGGGAGTGGGGCCTAGTGATTGGGGGGGGGGCAGGAGCCAGGACCTCTGGCTTCTTCCCCGGCTCTGGGAGGGGAGTGGGGCCTAGTGATTAGGGGGGGGCCAGGAGCCAGGACCCCTGGCTTCTTCCCCGGCTCTGGGAGGGGAGTGGGGCCTAGTGATTGGGGGGGGGGGGCCAGGAGCCAGGACCTCTGGTTTCTTCCCTGGCTCTGGGAGGGGAGTGGGGCCTAGTGATTAGGGGGGGGGCAGGAGCCAGGACCTCTGGTTTCTTCCCCGGCTCTGGGAGGGGAGTGGGGCCTAGTGATTGGGGGGGGGGGCCAGGAGCCAGGACCTCTGGTTTCTTCCCTGGCTCTGGGAGGGGAGTGGGGCCTAGTGATTGGGGGGGGCAGGAGCCAGGACCTCTGGTTTCTTCCCCGGCTCTGGGAGGGCAGTGGGGCCTAGTGATTGGGGGGGGGCAGGAGCCAGGACCTCTGGTTTCTTCCCTGGCTCTGGGAGGGGAGTGGGGCCTAGTGATTAGGGGGGGGGCCAAGAGCCAGGACCCCTGGTTTCTTCCCTGGCTCTGGGAGGGCAGTGGGGCCTAGTGATTGGGGGGGGGGGCCAGGAGCCAGGACCTCTGGTTTCTTCCCCGGCTCTGGGAGGGCAGTGGGGCCTAGTGATTGGGGGGGGGGCCAGCAGCCAGGACCTCTGGTTTCTTCCCCCGGCTCTGGGAGGGGAGTGGGGCCTAGTGATTGGGGGGGGGCAGGAGCCAGGACCTCTGGTTTCTTCCCTGGCTCTGGGAGGGGAGTGGGGCCTAGTGATTAGGGGGGGGCCAGGAGCCAGGACCTCTGGTTTCTTCCCTGGCTCTGGGAGGGCAGTGGGGCCTAGTGATTGGGGGGGGGCCAAGAGCCAGGACCCCTGGCTTCTTCCCCGGCTCTGGGAGGGGAGTGGGGCCTAGTGATTAGGGGGGGGCCAGGAGCCAGGACCTCTGGTTTCTTCCCTGGCTCTGGGAGGGCAGTGGGGCCTAGTGATTGGGGGGGGGCCAAGAGCCAGGACCCCTGGCTTCTTCCCCGGCTCTGGGAGGGGAGTGGGGCCTAGTGATTGGGGGGGGGCCAAGAGCCAGGACCTCTGGTTTCTTCCCCGGCTCTGGGAGGGGAGTGGGGCCTAGTGATTGGGGGGGGGGGCCAGGAGCCAGGACCTCTGGTTTCTTCCCCGGCTCTGGGAGGGCAGTGGGGCCTAGTGATTGGGGGGGGGGCAGGAGCCAGGACCTCTGGTTTCTTCCCTGGCTCTGGGAGGGGAGTGGGGCCTAGTGATTAGGGGGGGGGCCAAGAGCCAGGACCTCTGGTTTCTTCCCCGGCTCTGGGAGGGGAGTGGGGCCTAGTGATTGGGGGGGGGGGGCCAGGAGCCAGGACCTCTGGTTTCTTCCCCGGCTCTGGGAGGGCAGTGGGGCCTAGTGATTGGGGGGGGGGGGCCAGGAGCCAGGACCTCTGGTTTCTTCCCCGGCTCTGGGAGGGCAGTGGGGCCTAGTGATTGGGGGGGGGGCCAGCAGCCAGGACCTCTGGTTTCTTCCCCCGGCTCTGGGAGGGGAGTGGGGCCTAGTGATTGGGGGGGGGGCAGGAGCCAGGACCTCTGGTTTCTTCCCTGGCTCTGGGAGGGGAGTGGGGCCTAGTGATTAGGGGGGGGCCAGGAGCCAGGACCCCTGGTTTCTTCCCTGGCTCTGGGAGGGCAGTGGGGCCTAGTGATTGGGGGGGGGGGGCCAGGAGCCAGGACGTCTGGTTTCTTCCCCGGCTCTGGGAGGGGAGTGGGGCCTAGTGATTGGGGGGGGGGGGGCAGGAGCCAGGACCTCTGGTTTCTTCCCCAGCTCTGGGAGGGGAGTGGGGCCTAGTGATTAGGGGGGGGCCAGGAGCCAGGACCTCTGGTTTCTTCCCCAGCTCTGGGAGGGGAGTGGGGCCTAGTGATTGGGGGGGGGGGGGCCAGGAGCCAGGACCTCTGGTTTCTTCCCCGGCTCTGGGAGGGGAGTGGGGCCTAGTGATTGGGGGGGGGCAGGAGCCAGGACCTCTGGTTTCTTCCCCGGCTCTGGGAGGGGAGTGGGGCCTAGTGATTGGGGGGGGGGGGGCAGGAGCCAGGACCTCTGGTTTCTTCCCCGGCTCTGGGAGGGGAGTGGGGCCTAGTGATTGGGGGGGGGGCCAGGAGCCAGGACCTCTGGTTTCTTCCCTGGCTCTGGGAGGGGAGTGGGGCCTAGTGATTAGGGGGGGGGCCAAGAGCCAGGACCCCTGGTTTCTTCCCCGGCTCTGGGAGGGGAGTGGGGCCTAGTGATTGGGGGGGGGGGCCAGGAGCCAGGACCTCTGGTTTCTTCCCCGGCTCTGGGAGGGCAGTGGGGCCTAGTGATTAGGGGGGGGGCAGGAGCCAGGACCTCTGGTTTCTTCCCCGGCTCTGGGAGGGCAGTGGGGCCTAGTGATTGGGGGGGGGGGCCAGCAGCCAGGACCTCTGGTTTCTTCCCCCGGCTCTGGGAGGGGAGTGGGGCCTAGTGATTGGGGGGGGCAGGAGCCAGGACCTCTGGTTTCTTCCCCGGCTCTGGGAGGGGAGTGGGGCCTAGTGATTGGGGGGGGGGGCCAGGAGCCAGGACCTCTGGTTTCTTCCCCAGCTCTGGGAGGGGAGTGGGGCCTAGTGATTAGGGGGGGGCTAGGAGCCAGGACCTCTGGTTTCTTCCCTGGCTCTGGGAGGGGAGTGGGGCCTAGTGATTAGGGGGGGGCCAGGAGCCAGGACCTCTGGTTTCTTCCCCAGCTCTGGGAGGGGAGTGGGGCCTAGTGATTGGGGGGGGGCAGGAGCCAGGACCTCTGGTTTCTTCCCCGGCTCTGGGAGGGGAGTGGGGCCTAGTGATTAGGGGGGGGGCAGGAGCCAGGACCTCTGGTTTCTTCCCCGGCTCTGGGAGGGGAGTGGGGCCTAGTGATTAGAGGGGGGGGGGGCAGGAGCCAGGACCCCTGGTTTCTTCCCCGGCTCTGGGAGGGGAGTGGGGCCTAGTGATTGGGGTGGGGGGGGGGGCAGGAGCCAGGACCCCTGGTTTCTTCCCCGGCTCTGGGAGGGGAGTGGGGCCTAGTGATTGGCGGGGGGGGCAGGAGCCAGGACCTCTGGTTTCTTCCCCGGCTCTGGGAGGGCAGTGGGGCCTAGTGATTTGGGGGGGGGGCCAGGAGCCAGGACCTCTGGTTTCTTCCCCAGCTCTGGGAGGGCAGTGGGGCCTAGTGATTGGGGGGAGCCAGGAGCCAGGACCTCTGGTTTCTTCCCCAGCTCTGGGAGGGGAGTGGGGCCTAGTGATTAGGGGGGGGCCAGGAGCCAGGACCTCTGGTTTCTTCCCCAGGTCTGGGTGGGGCCTAGTGATTAGAGGGGGGGGGGGGCCAGGAGCCAGGACCTCTGGTTTCTTCCCCGGCTCTGGGAGGGGAGTGTGGCCTAGTGATTGGCGGGGGGGCCAGGAGCCAGGACCTCTGGTTTCTTCCCCGGCTCTGGGAGGGCAGTGTGGCCTAGTGATTGGCGGGGGGGGCAGGAGCCAGGACCTCTGGTTTCTTCCCCGGCTCTGGGAGGGGAGTGGGGCCTAGTGATTGGCGGGGGGGGCAGGAGCCAGGACCTCTGGTTTCTTCCCCAGCTCTGGGAGGGCAGTGGGGCCTAGTGATTGGCGGGGGGGGCAGGAGCCAGGACCTCTGGTTTCTTCCCCGGCTCTGGGAGGGCAGTGGGGCCTAGTGATTAGAGGGGGGTGGGGCTGGGAGCCAGGACTCCTGCGTTCTCTTCCAACTGCATCCCTTCTCGGCAGACGGGGGAGACTGTGGCGCTGAAGAAGGTTGCTCTGCGGAGACTGGAGGACGGGATCCCGAACCAGGCGCTGCGGGAGATCAAAGCCTTACAAGAGATCGAGGAGAATCAGCATGTGAGTGCTGCCTGGGGGTCTGGTGGGTTAGAACAGAGGCCTGGAAGCCAGGACTCCTGGGTTCTCTCCCAGCTCTGGAGGGGTCCTTTTCAGCCCTACAGTGCTGGGGCTTTGTGATGGCAAAGCCACTGTGCTGGGGTCAGAAGGAGGTTGGTGCTATTTCCACACACCCCTTCTGCTGCCTGCCCCACAGCTTCCCTCTTCTGTGTGCGGGCTGCTGCCTCCCCTACTCCTTTCCTCTGCTGTTCTCTCTCGCTGCTCTTTCCCTGCGCTCCTTCGGGCAAAACACACTTCAACAAAGGGCACTTCCGGGCTGTCGGGTTTGGTTGGTTGGTTGTTTTCAGCCTGAAAAACTGGAAAAGTTCAGTTCAGAACTAACCAGTTTTTTTCTTAGGTCATTTGATTCACCCCAAGAACTAAGAAATCAATTAGTCATCCAGTTCTTCCTTTCTTTCTCTGTCCCTTCCTTCCTTCCCTCCCTCCCTCCCCACTGATGCCAGGAAATGAGGGTGGGTGCCTGTCTGGAATTGGTTCAGGGCAGCAGGATACTGGAGTGGGTGGGCTGGTGGCGGGAGGCCAGGCGGGATACCGGGGTAAGTGGGCTCATGGTTTTGCCCTGTCACCTGTCCCAGGTGGTGAAGCTGAAGGCCATGTTCCCCCACGGCGCAGGGTTCGTGCTGGTGTTCGAGTACATGCTGTCGGACCTGGCTGAGGTGATCCGCGGTGCCCAGCAGCCCCTCACGCAGGCCCAGGTGAAAGGATACATGCTCATGCTGCTGCAGGGGGTGGCCTTCTGCCACGCCAATAACATCATGCACCGGGTGAGTCCAGCCCCTTCCCCTGTTCCCGCTCCTCCCCGGCATCCGGCCCCCTCCCCTGACCCCTTCGCTGTATCCAGCAGGATCTGAAACCAGCCAATTTACTCATCAGCTCCACGGGGCAGCTGAAGATTGCAGATTTCGGCCTGGCCAGGGTGTTCTCCAGCGACGGAGGCCGACTCTACAGCCACCAGGTGGCCACCAGGTGAGTGGGCATGGCCGTGCTCTGGGCTGGAGCTGTGGGCCACAGAATCAGGGCTCTGCAGTTGGGCTCCTGGGTTCTCTCCCCAGCTCGGGGGCGGAGTCTAGTGGCTAGCGCTGGCCGCTGGGTATGGAGGTGTCTAACCTGCTCCCTCCCCCGTTAGGTGGTACCGCGCCCCAGAGTTGCTGTATGGTGCTCGGAAGTACGACGAAGGCGTGGATCTGTGGTGAGCGCCTGGGTGCCAGCGCCCCTTCCGGCTCACGCCCCGCGTCAGTCCAGAGCCCATGTGCGGAGCCAGCTTTCGTTCTGCCTCCTGCCTCGCGGAGCTCGGGGGCGTGGCCCTGGTGCCCTCCCTCCTTAATCTTGCAGAGCGGGGCCCGAGGGAGGTCCTGCTGCCACCCAGCCCTCTGCCTCTGGGGGGGCTCCTTCCCATACGCCCAGCAGAGAGGTGACGCGGCAGGGAATTGGCTCAGGCTCTCTGCAGCCTCAGGCACCCAGCGCCTGTTGTGCTTGGCGAGCGATCCGCCCCGCCGGGCAGGCTCCCACAGGAGGCCGGGGCCCCCCAGACTGGGTTGTCGCTCGCGCGTGGGCCCCACCGCGGGGTCCGGGGGGCGCCGATTTGAACCCCGTTAGCCCTGCGGCCCGGTGCTACAGAGAGCTACCTGGGGTCGGCTCCAGTCGTGGATTGCTCCCCTGGTTCTGTGCTAAGGGCTGTGGGCTGCATCTTCGCCGAACTGCTGAACAACTCGCCCCTCTTCCCCGGGGAGAACGACATCGAGCAGCTCTGCTGTGTCCTCCGGGTGCTGGGCACCCCCAATCAGCGCATCTGGCCGGTGAGCAGGGCCTGGGTTCTCCCGGCTCGGGGAGGGGTGGGGGGCTGGCGGCCCGGACGCCTGGGGTCTCCCGGCTCGGGGAGGGGTGGGGGGCTGGCGGCCCGGACGCCTGGGGTCTCCCGGCTCGGGGAGGGCTGGGGGCCCGGTCGCCTGGGGTCTCTAACCGTTCGCCTCTGATGGCAGGAAATCGCGGAGTTGCCCGACTACCACAAGATCTCGTTCAAGGACAACCCGCCCATCCCGCTGGAGGAGGTGCTGCCCGACGCCCCCCCCCAGGCCCTGCAGCTGCTCAGGCGCTTCCTGGTCTACCCCTCCCGGGAGCGTGTGAGGGCAGCCCAGGTAGGGAGTGTCACGGCCTGGCCTGTACAGTCCCTGGGGGCCTCTCTCGGCAGCCCCTGGGCCCCCACTGGCCGAGCTGGGCCTGCCAGTCCCTAGGTTCTAGGGTCTCCCCTCTCCCGCCCCCACCCGGGGCCCTGGTTCTGTGCTGGTCCCTGCAACAACAGCGCTCTCCTCCTCCCCTTGTGACACCAGGGACACTGAGCCCCCCCCCCGGTCACCCCTGCCAGCCCCCCCGCTGCCTCACAGGGATCCCCACTCGCTAGAGCCCCACAGCTGCTGTGGCGAGGGCGTGGGGCTCAGCAGGGGGCGCTGTGCAGTGCCTCCCGCTGCCACCAGGGGGCGCCACCCTCTCGCCTCGCAATGTGGTGTTGGGGGGCTGGTCAGTTTAACCCTTTCTCTTCCTCCCAGGCTTTGCTGCATCCCTATTTCTTCACCCCCCCGCTGCCCGCCCACCACTCGGAGCTTCCCGTCCCCCAGCGGGGCAGCAGGAAGGGACCCCAACACCAGCATGACTTCCGTGCAGAGCGGCCCGTGGAGGAGTCGGTGGTGGACCCCGAACTGGTGGCCCCTTATGTGCTGTGGGGGGTGAAGATGTGACATGGGGCCGGGCCCCAGGCAGGGCCTGGCTGGCTGGGGGGCAGGGAATGGGGGCAGGGCCTGTCCTGCCTGCAGGGGGGCCGGCTCTGAACCAGGCCTGTGGAGGCTGACGATTCCAGTCTCCTGCCCCAACCCAACCCAACACCCCCCTTGGGCTCTCTGGACTCAGGCGTCATTGGGTTTTGTCATTAAAGGGCCCTGGCTTGCTCAGACCTGCCTCCCGGCCCCTTCCCTGGAGCTGTCCTGGCTCCCGGAGTCTCCCCTGGCTCGGGGAGGGGGAGGGTCTGCTGGCTGGGAGCCCAGACTCCTGGGTTCAGTGGCCGGCTCTGCCTCCCTGCCCTGTGCTGCCAGCAGCGACAGCTGGGTGACAGCCGCCCGGCCTGAGCCTGGCGATAGCGTTATCTCTGCCGCCACGCGCCCGCCTGTGCCTTGTGCTGGCAGAGCTGGGGCAGCGGGCCACGGAGCCCTCCTCTTCCTGCCCGGCTAGGCCCGTTCCCTGCTCGCGCGCGTTCCTTCACGCCTCCTTCCCGTTCTTCCTTCCCCTCGCCCGTCTCTCGCGCTCGGCAGCCCTTCCTGTGGCCTCGGCTGCCCCCGCCTCACGCCCTCCTTCCGGCTCTCGGCAGCAGCTTCTCCCGGCCGTGCCCGCACCTTCCGGCTGCAGCGTAGTCCCCCTGCCTGGGGCGGGAGGGGCCACGGGCCGGGTGCGAGGTCTGGGAGTGTTGGGGTGCACCTCCCGGCCCCGGACCGCGCCGTACCGGGCTCTGTACAGTCTCTCTGAGGCATATCACCGCCCCCCCGGGCAGTCCTGGACCCCGCCGCGCCTGGCGCTGTACAGTCTCTATGAGGCATATCACCGCACCCCTGGGCAGCTTTGGACCCCGCCGTGCCGGGCGCTGTACAAACTAGGGGTGTAACGGTGTAGTCGATTAACCGATAAGCAAAAGGGTCTAGGTTAATGCTATCGACCACACGCATTTCCCTCCCCCCGCTCTTGCCAGTACATTTTTTAGCAGGAGGGCAGGCAGCCCGGCTCAGTTCTGGCTCACGCCGGGTCTGGGAGCTCAGACCCCCCGTTAGACAAGGGCTGCTGCCACCCTGCGCTGGATCAGAGGCAGCAGCCCGGTGCCAAGCTGCCAGTCTGCAAGGGGACCTAGTTTTTAAACTGGCTCCCCTCACGGACCAGCTCCCACCTGGCTCCCCACGCTGCTGCCTCTGACGCACTGGCTGCCGGCCCCACCCCCGGGGACTCTAGACTGGCCGATAGGAATTCCTGAGGTTACCTCACTGTTAACCGATGTTAACAGCCCCAGTACGAACCCGCAGCATGAGGACAGGCCCTGCCCCTACACAGCTTCCCAGCTGAGACGAACCCCGTGTGCATCCAGCGCGGGGCATGCAAGGGACGGCTCTGCCTCCGGGGCCTCCCCCTCGCCAGGGTGTTTTTCCGCGGCGTCCTGACGAGAGCGGGGTGTGCGATGACCGGGAGAAGCGTGCGGTGACTGGCCTGCCTGGCGCGAAGGTTACGAATCTCTCGTGACATCTAGACAGACTTCTGCGTCGTGCCGGGGAGGAGCCGGTGGTCGTGGTACCTGGAGGTTCCAGTGCCATAGGGGAGGGCAGGAGAGAGGTTCTGGGGGCCACATTTAGGCTGCCAGGAAGGAGACTGAAATCCAGGACCTCTATGGTGGTGATGTCTGAAACGCGCAGGGCCAGGCAGAGCCGCAGTCTCAGTGCGGGGAGGAGGCGATGGGTGGGGAGGAGGACTTAGATGTATTCGGAACTGGGGAAACATTTGGGAAAGCGGGAGCCTGTACAGCAGCGGTCAACAAGCAGTCGATCGGGATCTACGGGGAGGTCTTGGAGCCTCCGACGGGATCCTCGCTGGTTGGCCAGAGAGCTGTCAAGGGCTGGCACTTCAGTTGCCTCTCCCCCGCTGCCATGCTGCTCCTGCCGTCTGCCTTGGAGCTGCCCCCGCGAGCCTCCTGCTCGGGGTGGGAGGGAGAAGGGGGGGTGATGTCAGGGTGTCCCTCCTCCCCCCACTCCTGTACCCATCTCCACACAGACACGGGGCTGGAGGGAGCTTGGCAATGCAAATCTGTCACTTTCACACACTGTGTGTCTGTCACTCTCGCAAACACACGCTGCCCTTCCCACTTATCTCCCGGCCCACACACACTGGGGGGCTGTTACTGCTCTTACTGCTGGCAGTGGGTCGCCTTGGGTTTGTGACTGGTCTGGACATTTCCTCATTTTCGTCTCTCTCCTGCGTACGTGTCATTCTCTGAGCAGCGTGTTCTACAACGCTGAGCCTGGCGTGACCGGGGCAATTACCCCTGCGGGAGGGGAGCTGCCGCTCCTGGACGTGGCCGGCGTGTCCCTGCGGCCCCTGAGACAGGCTGTCCTGGCCTGCACACGCCCTCCTGCAGCTCCCGTTGGTCAGGGATGGGGAACCGTGGCCAGTAGAAGCCGTGGGCTCAGTGCCTGTGGATGAGGGCAGTGCAAGGGCCATGGTGCCACTGCTGCTCATGCCAGCTGCTTTCAGGAGCAGAGCAGGGCCAGGGCAGGAGTGAGCTGCCTTAACCCCGCTGCTCCAGCCCCCTCTCAGTTAAACGGTGCCCAGCCCGAGCCTGCTCTTCCTGAACCCCTGTCCCAGCCCTGAACCTCCTCCTGCCCCAGACGTGAGTCC
This sequence comes from Pelochelys cantorii, assembly GCA_032595735.1. Taxonomy (NCBI): domain Eukaryota; kingdom Metazoa; phylum Chordata; order Testudines; family Trionychidae; genus Pelochelys; species Pelochelys cantorii. The sequence goes on along the minus strand of CM064358.1, from coordinate 12,500,871 downwards.
GCCTGCACCCAAACTCCTTCCCAGAGCTTGCACCCTGAACCCGCTCCTGGAGCCCAGTCCCCTGCCCTGAGCTAAGCCCGGAGCCCCTCCCACACTCCAGACAGAGCCTGCACCCCAACCCCTTACCCCGGCCTGGTGAGTGAGGATGGGGGGTGGAGTGAGTAGGGGGAGGCCTTGGAGAAGGGGCGGAAAGGATGTGGGGCCAGGGTAGTTGGGTCTGAGGTAGATCTGACATTGCACTTCAATTGTAAAAGTGATCTTGTGATTAAAAAGGTTGGAGACCGCTGCTATACAGGAAGGACGGGCTCCACCTAAACCAGAATGGAACCAGACTGCTGGCACTTAACATTAAAAAGGTCGCAGAGCAGCTTTTAAACTAGGGGCTGAGGAAAGCCGCCGGGTGCGGAGGAGCACATGGATCGGACAGAGACACCTCTTAGGGGAGGGTCTATTAACAGAGATGCTCTATGTTCCAGTCAGGAGGAGAGGATGGAAGTGTGGGTCAGATCAGATGAGACACGATCAAATGAAAAAGTCGAACACATTAGGAATGGCAGACAGATAAATAGGGACACATTATTAAAGTGCTTATACACAAATGCTAGAAGTCTAACTAGTAAAATGGGTGAACTGGAGATTAGAAAGGCTATCAAATTAAAAAACTCGATAATAATGGAGGGATTTCAACTATCCCCGTACTCACTGGGGACACATCACCTCAGGATGGGATGCAGAGATACAATTTCTTGAGACCTTAAATAACTGCTTCTTGGAGCAGCTGAAAATAATCAGCATAACGGCTTTGCGCAAGAGGGTTTTTCTTGCGCAAGACGGGGCAGTGTAGACAGCTCCGTCTTGCGCAAGAGCCTCTTCCGCAAAAATGGCGGCTCATTAGTTATGCAAATGAGGCTCGGCGATATTCCATGCTGAGCCTCATTTGCATAGCTCTGGTGCAAGATCGCGCCAGTCTAGACACAGCCCCAGGGTACATCTCTACTGGAGGTATCCTGGAAGAACTCTGCTGCGTCCAAAGCACGCGTCTGCTCTTCCGAAAATTGTTTTGGAAGAGCAGACAAGTTTTTTTCAGCATCCCTGTAAACCTTGTTTGATGAGGAAGAGGGGATGTTCTGAAAAGGGGCTTTTTTTCTGACATTTGGCCCAGTATAGACGGGCCAAATGTCGGAAAAGCCTGTTCAAAAAAAAGTTAAAAAAGAGACAGTTTGCAATTTGCGTATATTTTTCCGGAAGAGCTGTGTTATCTAGACACAGCCCCAGTGGGGCCCTTGGACAATCGAGATGCTAAAGGAGCAGATAAAGTCATAGCGGAGAAGCTAAATGAATTCTTTGCTTTGGTCTTCACAACTGAGGATATCGGGGAGACTCCCAAACCTGAGCCATTCTTTTTAGGTGACAAATCTGAGCAATTGTCCCAGATTGAGGTGTCATTAGAGGAGGTTTTGGAATTAACTGATAAACGTAGCAGTTAACAAGTCCCCGGGACCGGATGGCATTCACCCAAGAGTTCGCACAGCGCTCCAATGGGAAATTGCGGAACTGCCAACCGTGATTTGTAACCTAGCCTTTACATCGGCTCCCGTACCTACTGACTGGAAGATAGCTAACGTGATGCCAATATTTAAAAAGGGCTCTAGAGGCGACCCCGGCAATTACAGACCAGTAAGTCTAACGTCAGTACCGGGAAAATTAGTCAAAACTCTAGTCAAGACGAGAATTGTCAGACTCGTGGGTGAAGAGGATTTGTTGGGGGAAAGTCAACGTGGTTTCTGCAAAGGGAAATCCTGCCTCACTAATCCGCTGCACTGGGGAGCGTGGCACAGAGAAGGCCCTGTGGCTTACACATGGAGCAGAGCCCATCCTCGCCAGAAAGGGCGTCAGGGCACCCCCCCTCCCCCCAGCCTTTTCCATTACAATCTTACTAAACAAACCCATGTACCTGCTCTGCTTTGTGTAGGTCCTACTGTATTTACCGGTCCGAGGACACTGAGCTCGGCTCGATGCTCAGGGAATTACAGGGCTGGGCGAGTGGGGCTGCAGGTGGGAGTGAGGGGCGCCGGCAGGGCTGGGGGTGGAGTGAGGGTGCTGGGGGGCAGGGGCTGCGGGTGGGAATGAGGGTGCTGGGAGGTAGGTCTGGGGGGCAGGGGCTGCAGGCGGGCATGAGGGGTGCCGGCAGGGCTGGGGGGCAGGGCTGGGGGGTGGAGTGAGGGGGCTTGGGGGCAGGGGCTGCGGGCGGGTGTGAGGGGTGCCGGCAGGGCTGGGGGGCGGAGTGAGGGGGCTGGGGTGCAGGGCTGGGGGGCAGAGTGAGGGGGCTGGGGGGGCAGGGCTGGGGGGCGGAGTGAGGGGGCTGGGGGGCAGGGCTGGGGGGCGGAGTGAGGGGGCTGGGGGGGCAGGGCTGGGGGGCAGGGGCTGTGGGCGGGCGTGAGGGGTGCCGGCAGGGCTGGGGGGCGGAGTGAGGGGGCTGGGGCGCAGGGCTGGGGGGCGGAGTGAGGGGGCGGGGGGGCAGGGCTGGGGGGCAGGGGCTGTGGGCGGGGCGTCAGGGGTGCCGGCAGGGCTGGGGGGCAGGGCTGGGGGGCGGAGTGAGGGGGCTGGGGCGCAGGGCTGGGGGGCGGAGTGAGGGGGCTGGGGGGGCAGGGCTGGGGGGCAGGGGCTGTGGGCGGGCGTGAGGGGTGCCGGCAGGGCTGGGGCGCAGGGCTGGGGGCGGAGTGAGGGGGCTGGGGGGCAGGGCTGGGGGTCGGAGTTAGGGGGCTGGGGCGCAGGGCTGGGGGGCAGAGTGAGGGGGCGGGGGGGCAGGGCTGGGGGGCAGGGGCTGTGGGCGGGCGTGAGGGGTGCTGGCAGGGCTGGGGGGAAGGGCTGGGGGGTGGAGTGAGGGGGCTGGGGGGCGGAGTGAGGGGGCGGGGGGGGCAGGGCTGGGGGGCAGGGGCTGTGGGCGGGCGTGAGGGGTGCCGGCAGGGCTGGGGGGCGGAGTGAGGGGGCTGGGGCGCAGGGCTGGGGGGCGGAGTGAGGGGCGGGGGGGGGCAGGGCTGGGGGGTAGGGGCTGTGGGCGGGCGTGAGGGGTGCCGGCAGGGCTGGGGGGCGGAGTGAGGGGGCGGGGGGGCAGGGCTGGGGGGCGGAGTGAGGGGGCTGGAGGGCAGAGTGACGGGGCTGGGGGGTAGGGGCTGTGGGCGGGCGTGAGGGGTGCTGGCAGGGCTGGGGGGCGGAGTGAGGGGGCTGGGGGCGGAGTGAGGGGGCTGGGGCGCAGGGCTGGGGGGCGGAGTGAAGGGGCTGGGGCGCAGGGCTGGGGGGCGGAGTGAGGGGGCGGGGGCGCAGGGCTGGGGGGCGGAGTGAAGGGGCTGGGGCGCAGGGCTGGGGGGCGGAGTGAGGGGGCGGGGGCGCAGGGCTGGGGGGTGGAGTGAGGGGGCTGGAGGGCAGAGTGAGAGGGCTGGGGGGGCAGGGCTGGGGGGCAGGGGCTGTGGGCGGGCGTGAGGGGTGCCGGCAGGGCTGGGGGGTGGAGTGAGGGGGCTGGGGCGCAGGGCTGGGGGGCAGAGTGAGGGGGTTGGGGGGGCAGGGCTGGGGGGCGGAGTGAGGGGGCTGGGGCGCAGGGCTGGGGGGCGGAGTGAGGGGGCGGGGGCGCAGGGCTGGGGGGTGGAGTGAGGGGGCTGGAGGGCAGAGTGAGGGGGCTGGGGGGGCAGGGCTGGGGGGCAGGGGCTGTGGGCGGGCGTGAGGGGTGCCGGCAGGGCTGGGGGGTGGAGTGAGGGGGCGGGGGCGCAGGGCTGGGGGGCGGAGTGAGGGGGCGGGGGCGCAGGGCTGGGGGGCGGAGTGAGGGGGTTGGGGGGGCAGGGCTGGGGGGCGGAGTGAGGGGGCTGGGGCGCAGGGCTGGGGGGTGGAGTGAGGGGGTGGGGGGGCAGGGCTGGGGGGCAGGGGCTGTGGGCGGGCGTGAGGGGTGCGGGCAGGGCTGGGGGGTGGAGTGAGGGGGCTGGAGGGCAGAGTGAGGGGGCTGGGGGGGCAGGGCTGGGGGGCAGGGGCTGTGGGCGGGCGTGAGGGGTGCCGGCAGGGCTGGTGGGTGGAGTGAGGGGGCGGGGGCGCAGGGCTGGGGGGCGGAGTGAGGGGGCGGGGGCGCAGGGCTGGGGGGTGGAGTGAGGGGGTGGGGGGGCAGGGCTGGGGGGCAGGGGCTGTGGGCGGGCGTGAGGGGTGCGGGCAGGGCTGGGGGGTGGAGTGAGGGGGCTGGGGGGCGGAGTGAGGGGGCGGGGGGGCAGGGCTGGGGGGCAGGGGCTGTGGGCGGGCGTGAGGGGTGCCGGCAGGGCTGGGGGGCGGAGTGAGGGGGCTGGGGCGCAGGGCTGGGGGGCGGAGTGAGGGGGCGGGGGGCAGGGCTGGGGGGCGGAGTGAGGGGGGGCAGGGCTGGGGGGCGCCGGCAGGGCTGGGCTCGGCCTCGTCTCTCCGTCTCGCTCTGCTCCTTCCCCTGACTCTGGCCTGGGAGATAAGCAGGGTGTTTTTCGGAGAAGCGGCCGCTGGCTTCCCCAGAAGTCTGGGCTAGGCCCCCCCCCCCCCCCGCGTGGGGCCGGCCGCTCTGCGCCGTTCCCGACAGATAATCTGCATCAGTGTCTGTCAGCAGAGGACGCCTCCTCCCCAGCCACAGTGGGGTCTAGTGGTTAGAGCGGGGGAGGGGGTCCGGACCGGGACCCCGGCCTTCCCCCCGCCTGTCCCCCTTCCCGCGCGGCTGGGGCGCTCCTTGCCCGTCACTGAGACGCCACCAACCCCAACTGCCGGCTCCGGGCCTGGCATCAGATAAGGGCTTATCGGGGGCTCCCAGTCCTGCTGCCATAACCTCCCCGGCACCCGGCCGTTAGTGGGGCAGGGGCCTGGCCCCCCTGGGGGGCGCTGGCTCCCACCCGGCCCGGGGCAGGGACCAGATGGCTGGGGGGGGCGAATGGGGCAGGGGCCTGGCCCCCCTGGGGGGCGCTGGCTCCCACCCGGCCCGGGGCAGGGACCAGATGGCTGGGGGGGCGAATGGGGCAGGGGCCTGGCCCCCCTGGGGGGCGCTGGCTCCCACCCGGCCCGGGGCAGGGACCAGATCGCTGGGGGGGGCGAATGGGGCAGGGGCCTGGCCCCCCTGGGGGGCGCTGGCTCCCATCTGCCTCTGCCTATGAAATCTCTGCGGATGCCGAGTTGCCGCCCCCAACACTGCCTCCCCCCGACAGGTCCGGGGCTACAGCAGCAGGCCCCCCAATCCCCCACTGCTCCCCCCAGGATTGGCCTGCCCCCTCCCACTGAGCCAGGGAGAGAGGCCGGCGTCCTGCCCCCCAGCCCCCGTCGCCTCCCCAAAGGGAGCCGGGGTCGCTGTCCGTGGGGGATCTCCGCTCCCCGGGGAGGCCAGCGCCCTGTGGCTCTCCCCTCCCCTGGCGGTGCCCCTGGGCGCCCGTCCCGTCTCAGAAGGCGGGACCGCGCCCAACTGGGCTGCTGTGTCATTTTGAGCATCTCCCTCCCCCCCCCTCTTTCCGTCTCTTGGAGCCACCCAGCAAGTTGGGGGCAGACCCACGGCCGCCTGGAACTAGGGGAGCTCCGGGCGCTTCCAACCCCCCCCTCGAAATTTGCTAAGGGGCCACTGGGCTCTGCAGGGGGCACCCCCCAATTCGCCCCCAAGTTCTTGCCCAGCGGTAGGTGAGTGTCCATCCAAGGCAAAGATTTCGGGGGGGCCTGTGAGCAGCTGGGGGGCGAGGGGAGGGAACGGGGTACATGGCGGGCAGAGGGCTGGGGAGGTGGAGGCAGAACCCCCAGGCTGTGGTCAAGACGGGCGCCGGAGCCGAACCGGGAAGGGGCCCGCGGGGAGTGGCTGTCTGGGGGCGGACGGAGGGGAGGGCATGGGGGGCGGGAAGAGGGATTTCTGACCACAAAAAGCCGAGCAGCGGGGCAGGTTACGGAGGCTCATTCGGGGCTCTTGGGTCTGTTCCAGGTTAACGTCGGGGGTCCCCCACCCCCCTGTGAGTGCCCCTTGGCCGGCCGCGGGGGGCGGTTTCCACCCCCCATCGGCCCTTGTCTGGGACCTCCAGTCCTGCGTGTGGGCACAAGGGGGGCCACACCCGTTTGGAGACACTTTTCCAGAGCCCAGCCGACAGGATGGATATTTGACTCCCCTGGCTCCCAGCACCCTGCTCTAACCCCTAGACCCCACTGCCCTCCTAGAGCTGAGGAGAGGACCCAGGCATCCTGGGTCCCAGCCCCCGCCCCCCAAGATCTAGCCCCTGGACCCCCTCTTCTCTGAGTGCTGGGGGGCTAAAAGGAAGAATTCGACACCGCAGAGGAGGAGAAATTTACCTTCCGTTCTCTCCTCTCAGGCTCCCGGGCGCTGGGTCCTTTCGACTGTCGCAAGGTGAATTGGGTGGGGTGGGCTGGGGGTGAAAACGCACCTCGACCCTGCCACCGACCTGTGCAGGGGCAAATCCGTCTCTGCCGTGTGAGCCGCCCGGCCAGGCAGGGGAGATAAAAATTATCTCCCGGCTATTTCTTATCTGGGCCCTGACCCCGATAACGCGGTACAACCTTCGGGCCCCATGAGTCCAACCCCCCCCAGCCCAGCCAGCGCACACGCAGTGCGGAGAGCGGGGGCGCTGTTGTGTGGGAGCTGGGGGTGGGAGGTTGGGGCGCACAGGGAGTCGGGGGGGCTGGGGTGGGGGGGCTGTGGGAGTGACGTTTGGGTTGTGGTGCTGTGTGTGTGTTTGGGTTGTGTGTCTTGAGGGTCTCCTTGGGTTGTGTGTCTGTGAGTTGTGGCGTGTGTGCGTTTGGGTTGTGTGTCTTGAGGGTGTCTCCTTGGGTTGTGTGTCTGTGAGTTGTGGCGTGTGTGCGTTTGGGTTGTGTGCCTTGAAGGTGTCTCCTTGGGATGTGTGTCTGCGAGTTGTGGCGTGTGTGTGTTTGGGTTGTGTGCCTTGAAGGTGTCTCCTTGGGTTGTGTGTCTGTGAGTTGTGGTGTGTGTGCGTTTGGATTGTGTGTCTTGAGGGTGTCTCCTTGGGTTGTGTGTCTGTGAGTTGTGGTGTGTGTGCGTTTGGGTTGTGTGTCTTGGTGGTGGTGTTGAGGGGGGTCCTTTTTTGTGTGACTCTGGGTTGTGGTTTCATAGGGATGAGGTTGTGTGTGTTGTTGGGGCTGTGTGTCTTTGTGTGACTTGGACTGTGGGGGGGGGTGCACACTGTTCACGGGGCAGGCAGCAGTGTCGATGGCTGTGACTTGGTGGGTTGCTGCTGTGTTTGTGTGGGCTGCTGGGTTTCCCTGCAGGTGGTTGTTTGGTGAGTGTGTAGCTCTTAGCTGTGTGTTGGGGGAGGTCTGTGTTGGCTTGTGTGTGTCATGTCCATGGATTAGGAGAGTGTTGTGGTTGTGTGCGTGGGGTGATTGTGAGGCCTTTTCAGAGTGTATTTCTCTGAGTGTAGTATTGGAGGTGTGAGCCTGTTAGGAGTTGCCTTTGTGGGGTGTTTGTGTGTTTTGTCAAGGGTGAGGTATTTTGGAGTATGCTTTTGTGTTGTGTTTGTGTGTGTGTGTGTGTGTGTGTGTGTTTTGTTGCGGGGGTTGTGTGTGTGTGTGTCAGTGAGGAGGTTGTGATTTCTCAGTCTTCCTTGCGCGTGTGTGTGTGTGTCCTTGTGGGCTGGTGTTCTGTGTGTTGTTCGGGACAGGGGTTTGTGCGTGTGTTGATTGTGGCTGGGTGGACCGTGTGTACGTTTGTGAAGCGTGGGCCAGGGGGTGCAGATGTGTGTGTGCGTGTGTGTCCCACCGACAGACCTTTAGGCAGCTGGGGAGAGAACCCAGGAGTCCGGCCCCCCCCCATCGCGCAGCGACACCCCCCCCCCCGCTATCTGCCCCATCTCTGCTGCGTTGGCACAGATGAGGCAAGGGCAGCTTTTGAAATCGGCTTTGAGTGTGTGCCAGCTTCCTCTGCGCCGCCCCCCGCCCGCGCAGCCCGCGCAGCCCGCACGCCAGGCTGCGCTCCTGGGCGCGGGGAGGGCAGTGGGGCCCAGTGCTCAGAGCGGGGGGGGCTCTCTGGGAGGGCAGTGGGGCCCAGTGCTCAGAGCGGGGGGGGCTCTCTGGGAGGGCAGTGGGGCCCAGTGCTTAGAGCGGGGGCGCTCTCTGGGAGGGCAGTGGGGCCCAGTGGTTAGTGTGTGCCAGCTTCCTCTGCGCCGCCCCCCGCCCGCGCAGCCCGCGCAGCCCGCACGCCAGGCTGCGCTCCTGGGCGCGGGGAGGGCAGTGGGGCCCAGTGCTTAGAGTGGGGGGGGGGGCTCTCTGGGAGGGCAGTGGGGCCCAGTGGTTAGTGTGTGCCAGCTTCCTCTGCGCCGCCCCCCGCCCGCGCAGCCCGCGCAGCCCGCGCAGCCCGCACGCCAGGCTGCGCTCCTGGGCACGGGGAGGGCAGTGGGGCCCAGTGCTCAGAGCGGGGGGGGGCTCTCTGGGAGGGCAGTGGGGCCCAGTGCTCAGAGCGGGGGGGGCGCTCTCTAGGAGGGCAGTGGGGCCCAGTGGTTAGTGTGTGCCAGCTTCCTCTGCGCCGCGCCCCGCCCGCGCAGCCCGCGCAGCCCGCACGCCAGGCTGCGCTCCTGGGCGCGGGGAGGGCAGTGGGGCCCAGTGCTTAGAGCGGGGGGGGCTCTCTGGGAGGGCAGTGGGGCCCAGTGGTTAGAGCGGGGGGCGCTCTCTAGGAGGGCAGTGGGGCCCAGTGGTTAGAGCGGGGGGGGGCTCTCTGGGAGGGCAGTGGGGCCCAGTGCTTAGAGCGGGGGGGGCTCTCTGGGAGGGCAGTGGGGCCCAGTGGTTAGAGCGGGGGGGCGCTCTCTAGGAGGGCAGTGGGGCCCAGTGGTTAGAGCGGGGGGGGGCTCTCTGGGAGGGCAGTGGGGCCCAGTGGTTAGAGCGAGGGGGGGCTCTCTGGGAGGGCAGTGGGGCCCAGTGGTTAGAGCGAGGGGGGGCTCTCTGGGAGGGCAGTGGGGCCCAGTGGTTAAAGCGAGGGGGGGCTCTCTGGGAGGGCAGTGGGGCCCAGTGCTTAGAGCGAGGGGGGGCTCTCTGGGAGGGCAGTGGGGCCCAGTGGTTAGAGCGGGGGGGGCGCTCTCTAGGAGGGCAGTGGGGCCCAGTGGTTAGAGCGGGGGGGCCTCTCTGGGAGGGCAGTGGGGCCCAGTGGTTTGAGCGGGGGGGCTCTCTGGGAGGGCAGTGGGGCCCAGTGCTTAGAGCGGGGGGGCTCTCTGTGAGGCAGGGGGCTGCGTGCGAGACGGGGGGTGGCGGGGGCCGGGAGGAAGGGGCCTCCCTGGGCTGGAGGTGGCCGTTCTGAGAAGGCACGTGGAGGGCAGATGCCTGGATTGGGCAGCTGGCAGGGCAGTGCCTTCCGCGGGAGCCCTCCCCGGGCCTGGGGGCAGAGAGCTTCGGAGGGGGATGGGGGGTGCAGGTGTGGGGGAGGGCAGACGGACCAGGCCCAGAGCCCTCAGCCTTCGGCCTCACCCAGCTTCACTGCCCCCATGTCCCGCTTTGGCCCCTCGGGAGGTGGCGGCCGGTCCCCGCCGGGCCTGGCACCAGGGCAGGGCCAATCCGCCCCACATATTCATTCCCAACCCCCTCCAGCGGGTAGCCACTTCAGCAGTCCCAGCAGGGCTGAGAGCCCAGGGAGGGGAAGGGCTGTCGGCTCACGGGGACTGGTGATAATGGTGATCTGAGTGGTGAGTTCACGTGGCACAGTGCCCTTGGGGTGCCACCAACTAACACTTCCTGTGGTTTGCAAAATACACCCAGGAACTCACCATTGGGCAGTAGCCCTCCTGGATCTGCCTAGTCCAGCCATGTTTGCATGCCCCGGCCCTGCGTTTGCACGTCGCAGCCCTGCATTTTTACGACTGCGTTTGCACACCCTGGGCCCTGCGTTTGTACGACTGCGTTTGCACACCCCGGGCCCTGCGTTTGCACGAATGCGTTTGCACTCCCCGACCCTGCGTTTGCATGACTGCGTTTGCACACCCCGGGCTCTGCATTTGCATGACTGCATTTGCACACCCCGGGCCCTGCGTTTGCACAAATGCGTTTGCACTCCCCGACCCTGCATTTGCATGACTGCGTTTGCACACCCCGGGCCCTGCGTTTGCACGAATGCGTTTGCACTCCCTGACCCTGCGTTTGCATGACTGCGTTTGCACACCCCGGGCCCTGCGTTTGCACAAATGCGTTTGCACTCCCCGACCCTGCGTTTGCATGACTGCGTTTGCGCACCCCGGGCCCTGCGTTTGCACGAATGCGTTTGCACTCCCCGACCCTGCATTTGCATGACTGCGTTTGCATAACCCGGGCTCTGCGTTTGCATGACTGCGTTTGCACACCCCAGGCCCTGCGTTTGCACAAATGCGTTTGCACTCCCCGACCCTGCATTTGCATGACTGCGTTTGCACACCCCGGGCCCTGCGTTTGCACGAATGCGTTTGCACTCCCCGACCCTGCATTTGCATTACTACGTTTGCACGCCCGGGCCCTGCGTTTGCACGAATGCATTTGCACTCCCCGACCCTGCATTTGCATGACTGCGTTTGCACACCCGGGCCGTGTGTTTGCACGAATGCGTTTGCACTCCCCGACCCTGCGTTTGCACGAATGCGTTTGCACTCCCCGACCCTGCATTTACATGACTGCGTTTGCACGCCCGGGCCATGTGTTTGCACGAATGTGTTTGCACTCCCCGACCCTGCATTAGCATGATTGCGTTTGTACGCCTGGGCCGTGTGTTTGCACGAATGCGTTTACACTCCCCGACCCTGCATTTGCATGACTGCGTTTGCATAACCCGGGCTCTGCGTTTGCATGACTGCGTTTGCACACCCCGGGCCCTGCGTTTGCACAAATGCGTTTGCACTCCCCGACCCTGCATTTGCATGACTGCGTTTGCACACCCCAGGCCCTGCGTTTGCACAAATGCGTTTGCACTCCCCGACCCTGCATTTGCATGACTGCGTTTGCACACCCCGGGCCCTGCGTTTGCACGAATGCGTTTGCACTCCCCGACCCTGCATTTGCATTACTACGTTTGCACGCCCGGGCCCTGCGTTTGCACGAATGCATTTGCACTCCCCGACCCTGCATTTGCATGACTGCGTTTGCACACCCGGGCCGTGTGTTTGCACGAATGCGTTTGCACTCCCCGACCCTGCGTTTGCACGAATGCGTTTGCACTCCCCGACCCTGCATTTACATGACTGCGTTTGCACGCCCGGGCCATGTGTTTGCACGAATGTGTTTGCACTCCCCGACCCTGCATTAGCATGATTGCGTTTGCACGCCTGGGCCGTGTGTTTGCACGAATGCGTTTACACTCCCCGACCCTGCATTTGCAGGACTGCGTTTGCACGCCCGGGCCGTGTGTTTGCACGAATGCGTTTGCACTCCCCGACCCTGCATTTGCACGAATGCGTTTGCACTCCCCGACCCTGCGTTTGCATGACTGCGTTTGCACTCCCGGGCCGTGTGTTTGCACGAATGCATTTGCACTCCCCGACCCTGCGTTTGCAGGACTGCGTTTGCACGCCCCGGCCATGTGTTTGCACGCTGAGCATTAGCGGTTCAGTTCTCACGTCACCATTTGGGCTTGTCCTTGAGAGATGTGTGCTGCAGTGGGGTTGGGGGAGACAGCGGCTAAGTGGCATTGAACCTCCAGCCCGGGGGGGCGGGGGTCTGGTTGTAGCGGGGTCCCCGCGTGTGGTGGGGTCCCTGGGCTCGTCTCTAGCTGGCGGGGACCAGCCGGTGCTGCCCCCTCTTTACACAGTGGCGACTCTTTTGCTCTGGCTGATTCTCTGATGAGTGGAGCCGCTCCCTTCCTGGGGGGGGGCAGGAGTCCTGGCTCCCCCCCATAACCACTGGACCCCACTCTCTCCCCAGAGCTGGCAAGGAACCCAGGCGCCCTGACACCTGGCTCTTGCCCCACGTCAGATTCCAGGCTAGGGCAGGCGCACTTGTGCCTGGGATGGATTTTGCCACCATGGGGGGGCAGGAGATGGTGCCTCAATTCCCGGAGCCCCCGCTCCTGGCGCCGGCCGATGAATCCACGATTTTCTTCCACGGAGCCGAGGGCGTGGACCCCGGTGCGCTCGCCACCTTCTTCTCCCGGACGCCGGAGCCCTACCGCCACCCCCCAGGTAGGCAGCCGGGGGACCGCCCCCCTCGCCCCTAGCCAGGGACCCCCTGTGTCACCCGCCTGGGGCTGCCCACGGAAGGGTCTGTGGCAGCCACGCCATGGCCGCGGTTCCCCGGGCTGTGCAGTTGCTACGGCTACTGGGTAAGGATGTTAGATAGCGGGTAATTGACTAGTCGATTAACCTCGTGAATTCTTATCGGTTTCTCGACTAGTCTAGAGTCCCCGGAGGCGGGGCCGGCAGCTTGTGTGCTCCGGCCCCACCCCCAGGGAGCCCCCTGCCACTCCATGCTGCTGCTGCTGGATCAGAGGCAGCAGCGCGGGGCGCCAGGCGGGAGCTGGGCTGCGACGGGAGCCAGTTTAAAACCAGCTCCCCGCGTGGCCCAGCTGCCTGGCGCCCTGCGCTGCCTCTGATCCAGCAGCAGCAGCCCCTGCCCGGGGGGGTCTGAGCCCCTGGACCCGGCGCGAGCCAGACCTGAGCCGGGCTGCTGGCAGCTGCTGAACATTTCCGGGGGAGGGGGCATGTAGCCGATGGCATTAACCTGGAGCTTTTGCTTATTAGTTACTCGGTCAATCGCCTGCACCATCGCATCCCTGCTCCCAGGGCCACGGGGGCCGTGGTTTGCAGCAGCATCCATGGTCACCATGGCAACCTGTACCATCGCTGGGGCTCGAGGAGGGGTTGCCGTGGTTGCCGTAGTGCTCTGCTCTAGCACTGCAAGGCGTTGTCATGGTCACTTTGGTGCCCTTCTGCCTTGCATGGCTCCCCCTGCCACGGTTGCCGTGGTTCCCTGCAGTCCCCATCCCACGGTTGCCATGGCTCCCCCTGCCACGGTTGCCGTGGTTCCCTGCAGTCCCCATCCCACGGTTGCCATGGCTCCCCCTGCCACGGTTGCCGTGGTTCCCTGCAGTCCCCATCCCACGGTTGCCATGGCTCCCCCTGCCACGGTTGCCGTGGTTCCTTGCAGCCCCATCCCACGGTTGCCATGGCTCCCCCTGCCACGGTTGCTGTGGTTCCTTGCAGCCCCATCCCACGGTTGCCATGGCTCCCCCTGCCACGGTTGCTGTGGTTCCTTGCAGCCCCATCCCACGGTTGCCATGGCTTCCTAGTGGCTCAACCCCGGGCGGGAGGCGTGGCCAGGCAGTGCAGTGGTCATGGCTGTGGGTTCCCCTCCTGGTGCCTTTGTCCGGCAGGCGTGGCCCCGAAAGCCCCCCACTAACCCCCTTCTGCTCTCCTCCAGCCCGCCCTTTGTACCCGCTCCTCAACGGGCTGCAGTGGGTGGACGGGCACCCCTACACCACGGCTGGCTGGACCCCCGTCTCCTACGGCAAGCCCCAGGCTGGGGTCCCCCTCTACCCGGCTCCCCCCTCGCCCAAGGAGCAGCTCGCCGAGGACAAGGGCAGCCCCAAGTTCCTGGAGATGCTGAAGACAGAGAGGATGAGCCCCCCCAATGCCGAGCTGCTGACCTTGGGGCCCCCCGCCGGGGCCCCCCACCCTGCCTACCCCGGGACCCCAGAGTTTGGGTTCTACCAGCCCGGCGGGAGCCCCCTGACGGCCGGGTACTCCCCCAAACTCAGGGGAGCCCTGCAGCTGTCCCCATGTGGTGAGCGCTCCTTCAGGCTGGGGGGGGGGCTGGCGCCCCCTAGAGGGGAAAGGCCCCGTCGCTGACTCAGTTTCCCTGTCCCCTCCCCCAGAGGCACGGGAGTGCGTGAACTGTGGGGCGACAGCCACTCCTCTGTGGCGCCGGGACGGCACCGGGCATTACCTGTGTAACGCCTGTGGGCTCTACCACAAGATGAACGGGCAGAACCGGCCCCTCATCCGGCCCAAGAAACGCCTGGTGAGTGGGGACCCCCCGCCCCTCCGCCGGCCCAGGAAACGCCTGGGGAGTGGGGACCCCCCGCCCCTCCGCCGGCCCAGGAAACACCTGGGGAGTGGGGACCCCCGCCCCTCCCCCGGCCCAGGAAACGCCTGGGGAGTGGGGACCCCCCGCCCCTCCGCCGGCCCAGGAAACACCTGGGGAGTGGGGACCCCCCACCCCTCCACCGGCCCAGGAAACGCCTGGGGAGTGGGGACCCCCCGCCCCTCCGCCGGCCCAGGAAACACCTGGGGAGTGGGGACCCCCGCCCCTCCCCCGGCCCAGGAAACGCCTGGGGAGTGGGGACCCCCGCCCCTCCCCCGGCCCAGGAAACGCCTGGGGAGTGGGGCCCGGGGTCCCCGCCCCCTGAACCCCCTCCCCCGCCCCCCCTCTGGCCCAGGAAACGCCTGGGGAGTGGGGAGTCCCTCTGCCCCCTAGACCTGCTGCCACTCCCATGAGACCCCCCCAACCTGCCTGCCCCTTCCGCTCCAGCCCGGTTGACCCCCAGGTCCCTCTGCTCCTGCGAGGCCTCCCCCAGCCCCTGTAGCGTGGGGGCAGGGCCTGGCTCCCCTCACCCCACCCCCGCTCCCCTGTCCCCCCAGATCGTCAGCAAGCGTGCGGGCACCCAGTGCAGCAACTGCCAGACCACGACCACCACCCTGTGGCGCCGCAACGCCAGCGGAGAGCCCGTCTGCAACGCCTGCGGCCTGTACTACAAGCTACACAACGTGAGCCAGCCGCCCGCCGGGGAGGGAGCACGGGCTAGTGGTTAGAGCAGGGGGGGCGGGGACCCTGGACGCCTGGGAGGGAGCGGGGAATAGTGGTTAGAACAGGGGGGCGGGGATCCTGGACGCCTGGGAGGAAGCGGGGGCTAGTGGTTAGAGCAGGGGGGCAGGGACGCTGGACACCTGGGTTCTCTCCCTGGCTCTGGGAGGGGAGCAGGGTCTAGTGGTTAGAGCAGAGGGCTGGCAGCCAGGACTCTGGGTTCTCTCCTGGCTTGGGGAGGCAAGGGGGGCTAGTGGTTAGAGCAGGGAAGTGGGGACCCCTCATGCGTGGGTTCTCTCCCTGCTTGGGGAGGGGAGTGAGGCCTGGTGGTTAGAGGAGGGGGCTGGCAGCCAGGACTCTGGGTTCTCTCCCGGCTCAGGGAGGGGAGCAGGGTCTAGTGGTTAGAGCGGGGGAGCTGGGAGGCCAGGCGCCTGGTTCTCTGCCGGCTCGGGGAGGGGAGCAGGGTCTAGTGGTTAGAGCGGGGGGGCTGGGAGGCCGGGCGCCTGGGTTCTAGCGCTGCCCCTCCCCCCAGGTCAATCGCCCCCTGACGATGAGGAAGGACGGCATCCAGACCCGCAACCGCAAAGTCTCCTCCAAGAGCAAGAAACGCCGCGGGGCCGCTCTGGGCGAGGGGGGGGCCAGGGCCCCCCACCCCACTTGAACTGCTCTCCCCCCTGGGCGAGGACCCCGCCACCCTCTACTCCCTGAGCCCCATGGTCCTGTCCGGCCACCTACTCCCCTTCTCTCCCTCCCCCCACCTCCTCGGGACCCCCCCGCCCGCCTACCACCCCCCGCATGGCTCCCCCGGGCCAGGCCCCTCGCTGGGCTGAAGGAAGCAGAGCTGGAAAGCGGGGCCATGGGAGGGGGGGCAGCCACGGAGTCAGGCAATGGGAGGGAGGGGGCAGAGTGTCAGGGCCTGGGGGCTCCCCCTGCACCCCCAGCTGTCCGTCCACCCCCCATTCAGCTCCCATCTCTCCCTCCCTCCACCTGGCAGCTTTGGTGGGCACGGCCCCTGATTTCTCCCCTCCCCGTGCCTAGGAAACCCCCAAATCCCCCTAGAGTGGGCTCCCCCCAGCACCGCCCCCCGGCTCCCTCTTCTCCACTGTCTCAGCCCGACAGGTCCCACAGTCCAGCACTGGCTGCAATAGGGCCCCCTTTCTGCTCTCCCTCCCGGCACCCCGATATTTTGGGGGTTAACCATGTATTTTATGGAAACCACAATTTACATATAGTATATATTTCTTTTACTGGCTTGGCTGTCACGTCTTTTAATGCCTGGGGGGGCCGTGGGGGGCTCATGTGGGGGGGCAGGCTTGTGCGCCTAGAAGCGCCCCCAAACGATTTCCTTGTGTGGAGCAGTGCGGGTGCAGGGCTGGGGCTTGGGGGGAACGGGAGGGGGCTGGATTGGTGACTTAGTGGGGCACATGGTCCAATTTGGGGGGGTCTAATTGTGTGGCTGGTTCTAGGTGCACCCCATAGCGCCCCTGAGTCCCTCATCCCCAGCCCCACCCCAGAGCTTGCACTCCAGCTGGAGCCCTCACCCCCTGCCCCCCAATCCTGATCCCCTCCCACACTCAGAAGCCCTTGGCCCCACCCCCACCACGTGACTTTTGTGACGTGCACTGATAGGAAGGTGATGCCTCGCACGTCCCTTTCGTGGCGCACCACAGTGCAGCCTGGAGGGGAATGCCTGGCTGGGAAGATGGAGGGGAATGCAGGGACAGGGTTCACCCCGCGGGGAAGGGGGCGACCGTATTTGGATGCAGACTGGCCAACCTAGTGAGGGGGCTTTCATCAAGGTGCGACGGGGGCAGATGACCAAAGCCACCAGCAGGCGAAGACCATGGAGACCTGGGCAATGGGTCGAAGGCTGTAATAGCAGCAACAAAGGAGGGAGAAGGCAGAACAGGCGGGGAGGGGCCAAATCAGGTCTGTCTCTTAGACAGGGGGCCTGTGTACAAATGTAAGGCGTGTGGGGAACACCCAGGAAGAACTGGAAGTGCTAGGAACTAAACACACCTGTGGCATGGGGGGATAGTGCATGCGGCTGGAACTCCGGCGTAGACGGGGACAGCTTGCTCAGGAAGGACAGGCAGGGCAAACAGGGCGGAGGTGTTGCCTTGTGTATCACAAATGTACACACTTGGACTAAGGTGGAGATGGAGGTAGGAGACAGACGTGTTGAGAGTCTCTGGGTACAAAACAAGGGGGATGTTGTAACTGCCAGCGGGCGGATTTGAACCTGGGACGGGAGCTGCTACAGCTTGAGCAGAAAGACAGCTGGCTGCCAGCCTAGGCTGTAGAGCAGGCCTGCACAATTTGGAAAGCGGCGAGGACCATATTACTCCAAAGAAAACAGCTGCGGGCCGCAAGTAGGGATGCTGTTCCAAAAAATACCGAACACGCGAGCTAAAAATTTTTGTTGAGCAAAAAAAAAAACCACCACGTGTGTCTCCACTTGGCCCCCTGGCTTTTGTCTCTCCTGCACCCTGCCCCTTGGTGCCTTCCCCTTTCTCCTGACCTGCCCCACTCCCCTCAGCACAAGCCCCTTCCCCTCCCCTACCTGGCTTCTGCCTTCCAGGTTGCGGGGCTGGCAGAGCCTTTTTTAATCCGGCAGTCGCTGGCTCGTGACGTCATGCCGCCACGTCATGCCAGCGTCCCGCCCTCTGGCTCGCGCCCCACCTCCTTGCACCGGAGCTGCACGCAGGCAGCCTGGCAGCGAGAATCGCCGCACTTCCCCTCCCCGGCGGCGCTCGCTCTTCCGCCCGGCCGGCGGATCAGATGGGACTGCGCTGCCCATACTCGGCATGGGCCACACAGTGAGCGCTGCAAGCCGCATGCGGCCCTCGGGCCGTATGTTGTGCTGGCCTGCTGTAGAGCTCCCTTGTTCTTATCCCCGGCTGTACGTGGTCTAAGTGCCACTGCATGGGAAGTGTACCACACTAGGGGTGTCGGTTACAATGTCATGCTAGGGGTCCATGACAGGCCACCCACCCAGGTGCAAGAGGTGGATGAAGCTTTTTTTAAACAACTCACAAAACCATCCAAAGCGCAGGATTTGGTGGTGACGGGAGACTTCAGCTACCCAGACATCTGCCGGAAAACTACCCCAGCGGGCCACAGACTATCCAACAAGTTCTTGGTCTGCATTGGAGACAACTTTTTATTTCAGAAGGTTGAAAAAACGACGTGGGGGGAAGCGGTTCTGGATTTGATTTCAACAAATAAGGAGGACCTGGTTGAGAATTGGAAAGTGGAAGGCAGCTTGCGTGAAAGTGACCATGAAATCATAGAGTTCACGATTCTAAGGAAGGGTAGAAGGGAGAACAGTAAAATAGAGACAATGGATTTCAGGGACACAGGTTTTGGTAAGCTCAGAGAGCTGGTAGGTAAGTTCCCATGGGAATCAAGACTGAGGGGAAAAACAACTGAAGAGAGTTGGCAGTTTTTCAAAGGGACATTATTAAGGGCCCAAAAGCAAACTATTCCGCTGTGGAGGAAAGATAGAAAGTCTGGCAAGAGGCCGCCTTGACTTAACCAGGAGATCTTGCATGATCTAAAAATCAAAAAGGAGTCATATAAAAAATGGAAACTAGGTCAAATGACAAAGGATGAATATAGGCGAACAACACAGATATGCACGGGCAAGATTAGAAAGGCAAAGGCACAAAACGAGCTCAAACTAGCGACAGACATAAAGGGAAACAAGACGACATTCTATAAATATAGTAGAAGCAAGAGGAAGACCAAGGATAGGGTAGGCCCATTGCTCAGTGAGGAGGGAGAAACAATAACAGGAAACTTGGAAACGGCAGAGGTGTTTAATGACTTCTTTGTTTCAATCTTCACTGAGAAGTCTGATGATGAAGGAATGCCTAACACAGTGAATGCTCGTGGGAAGGGGGTAGGTTTAGAAGATAAAATAAGTGATAGGGAACAGCCAGCATGGATTTGTAAAGAACAAATCATGTCAAACCAATCCGATAGCTTTCTTTGATAGGATAACGAGTCTTGTGGCTAAGGGAGAAGCAGTGGGCGTGGGATACCTAGACTTTAGTAAGGCATTTGATACGGTCTCACATGATCTTCTTATTAATAAATGAGGCAAATACAACTTAGATGGGGCTACAATAAGGTGGGGGCAGAACTGGCTGGAGAACCGTTCCCAGAGAGTCGTTATTAACGGTTCCCAATCCTGCTGGAAGGGCAGAACAAGGGGGTTCCCCAGGGGTCTGTTTTGGAACCGGTTCTGTTCAATGTCTCCCGCAGCGATTTAGATATTGGCACATAGAGGATGCTTATTTAGTTTGCAGATGATCCGAAGCTGGGAGGTGTTGCGAGGGCTTTGGACGATAGGGTCGTAATTCAAACCGATCTGGACACACTGGAGAAATGGTCGGAGGTCAATAGGGTGAAGTTCAATAAGGACAAATGCAAAGGGCTCCGCTTAGGAAGGAACAATCCGTTTCACACACACAGAACGGGAAGTGACTGTCTCGGGAGGAGCGCTGCAGAAAGAGATCTAGGGGTTATAGTGGACCACAAGCTAAACAGGAGTCAACAACAGTGTGACGCTGTTGCAAAAAAAGCAAACATGGTTCTGGGCTGCATACATGGAAGTGTTGTGAGCAAGACACGAGGAGTCGTTCTTCCACTCTGCTCTGCGCTGATTAGGCCTCAGTTGGTGTCTTGTGTCCAGTTCTGGGCACTGCATTTCAAGAATGATGTGGAGACATTGGAGAAGGTCCAGAGAAGAGCAACAAGACTGATGAAAGGCCTAGAGAACACGACCTATGAGGCAAGACCGAAGGAATTGGGCTTGTTTAGTTTGGAAAGGAGCAGACCGGAGGGGACATGAAGCGGTTTTCAAGTATCTAAAAGGGTGTCACAAGGAGGAGGGAGAAACATTTTTCCCTTTGGCCTCTGAGCACAGGCCAAGAAGCAAGGGGCTTAAACTGCAGCCAGGGAGGTCTGGGTTGGACATTAGGAAAAACTTCCTGCCTGTCAGGGGGGCTAAACACTGGGATAAGCTGCCGAGGGGGGTTGTGGGATCTCCCTCCCAGGAGATATTGAAAAGCCGGTCGGACACACGCCTGCCAGGGATGGGCTAGACGGTGCCTGGTCCTGCCACGAGGGCCGGGGACTGGACTCGACCTCACAAGGTCCCTTCCCGTTCTAGGGTTCTACAATTCTGTGATTTGTTCTGCTCAGGGGTGGACAAACCCGGGGAGAACCCAGCAGGCCCCCAACTCTGCTGGTTTGGAGCAGCATGGCAGCTGCCAGGGGGCTGGAGTGGTGTTCAGTTATTGGGGTACATGCTCTAGTGGGGGGTGCCCTTGCTTATTCTGAATGCACCCCAAAATAACGCAGGTGCTTTAGAGCCATGAGCACACACTCTGAAAAGGGGGAGCAGGTGGCATGGGGAGCCTTCACTCTTCAAAGTGGGGGACATCTTGGGTTGTGGAGACCAGACATTAGGGGCTCCCCAATTCTGTAGCTAGAACAGCAAGGATAGATTCAGGGGGAACTGTGGAGGGGCCGAGGGGAACCGGGGGGCTTATGACCCAGAGGGGGCTATGGAAACCTCAGAAACATTGGGGTGCTCTGTGCGGTTTTGGGGGGGTTTCTGTATGTGGAAGATTTAGGGCAAATCTAGGTGGTTGCTCTTTCTCAGGAGGGGAAGCAAAAATTGGGGTGTCCTAGCTCCCCAAAACTGAGATGGGGGATGCAAGGGAAAAGTGGGGTATGGCTTGGGGGATTGGAGGGAGATGGGAGGGATCCATTTTTATGGGATGTTTAATTCCCTCCCCCCCCCAAAGAAACCAGGATGATGGTGGGGAGGGGGATCTAGTGCAAGGGGGGCAGGGAGCCAGGGCTCCTGGGTCCTCTCTGCGGCTCTGGGGGGCTGGGAGCCCGCCAGGAGTCCCATCCATGTATCAGCCCATCTCTGGCTCTGCTCCCTGCTTCCCACGCCCCCCTGCGCAGTGATCAAAAGGGGAAGGGGGGTGTTATCTGCCCCATCAGGTCATGGCCTGGTGGGGGTCAGCCCCCGCCTCCGCCGAGGAGCTGGGAACTGGATTTCAAAGGGATGTGGGGAAGGGGTGGGGGTCGGGCACTGGAGATGGGCCCACTACTGGGAGCTACGCAGGCTCAGTGCAGAGCTGGGGGCCCTCCAGCTGGGACACACACTGGTGCGGGGGTCGGGCTCGCTATCCCAGCCCTATGGCTACTTCAGGGGAGGCCCAGCGCCCTCTGCTGGTGCCAAGCTCTCCCTGCCTCACCCCCCCCACTACGTTCTATGCGGCTGTTCCCCAGCTGCCCCGCCCCAGAGGTGGCTGCATCTCAGCACCTAGGGAGCCCTCCCTGTGGGTCGTGCCCTGTGAGGCTTCACTAGGGGAAGGCCGAGGGGGCCTAGCTCCCCTGGGGGGGGGCAAGGGGCTGAGGCCCAAGGAGCCCAGAGGTTATGAGAGGATGGGGGGGGGTATCCAAGGAAAAATAGAGATCGGGGTGAAGGGTCATGGGAACAAGCTGGGGAGGGGTCAAGAGAATTAAGGGTCACAGAGTCAAGGGAGTAAATCCCTTCCCCGCCGGGCCTTTCCAATGAAGAAAGAGGGAGATTTTTCTTCCCGCAAGTCAATGGTCTCTCCCAGCTCCCCTCCCCATTCAATGGTTTCTCCCCCTCCCCCC
This sequence comes from Pelochelys cantorii, assembly GCA_032595735.1. NCBI lineage: Eukaryota > Metazoa > Chordata > Testudines > Trionychidae > Pelochelys > Pelochelys cantorii. Next base: position 12,479,454 of record CM064358.1, on the reverse strand, counting down.
CACGCTCAGTGCCAATGGCCGCTCCCAGGATCCCCACCCCCCCCACATTTAGCGTGACTGGTTTCTCCCAGATCTCCCCCAAGGTCAGGGTGAATGGTCATGACCAACCCCCTCCTCCGTCAATGGTCTCTGCCATCTTCCCGCTCCCTCCCCCCCGCCCTACTCCGAATGGAATCTCCTGGCGGGGCGGGGACAGGGCTGGGTGACACCATCAGGCTGCGCCCGGCAGGGAGAGACCATCTGCAGGGGGGCGGCAGGTGAGACGAGCCCGCCCGCGCACGTGGCTGGGTACCCGGGGCGGCCAGCTGGTGCCGCGGGCATGGGCGGGGGGGGGGCAGCAGCGCTCCTGGGACCTGCTCCCCCGAGCCCCGCCCACAGCCTGCTGCTCCGGCCCCGCCCCCAGCGCCCTTCACCCCCAGCACTACCCCCCCAGCACCCTCAGCCCTGCCCCCCCACCTGCACCCCTCAGCCCCGCCCCCTGCCCCCCCAGCACCCCAAGCCCTGCACCCCTCAGCCCCGCCCCCAGCGCCCTTCACCCCCAGCACTACCCCCCCAGCACCCCCCACCCTGCCCCCTCAGCCCTGCCCCCCCACCTGCACCCCTCAGCCCCGCCCCCAGCGCCCTTCACCCCCAGCACTACCCCCCCAGCCCACCCCCCCCCCCCTGCCCCCCCTCAGCCCCCCCGCCCCCAGCGCCCTTCACCCCCAGTGCCCCCCACCCTGCCCCTCCCAACACTGCCCCCCCGCCCCCCAGCACTCCAAGCCCTGCACCCCTCAGCCCTGCCCCCCAGTGCCCTTCAACCCCAGCACTGCCCCCCCAGCGCCCCCCACCCTGCTCCCTCAGCCCCGCCCCCCTGCCCTTAGAACCCCAAGCCCTGCACCCCTCAGTTGCGCTCCCAGCCCTGCCCCTGCCCCCCCAGCCCTGCCACCCCAGCGCCTCCCACTCTGCCCCCTCAGCCCTGCCTCCCCCAGCCCCGTCCCCCAGCGTCCTTCACCCCCAGCACTGCCCCCTCAGTGCCCCTCACCCTGCTCCCTCAGTCCCTCCTTCCAGCCCTGCCTTCCCAGTGCCCTTCACCCCCTAGCACTGCCCCCCAGCACCCCCCACACCTGCACCCTTCAGCCCCGCCCCCTCCTAGAACCCCAAGCCCTGCCCCCCTCAGCTGCCCCCACCGCCCTGCCCCCCCAGCCCTGCCCCCCAGCCCCCCTGCCCCCCGCACCTGCACTCCCTCAGCCCCGCCCCCAGCGCCCTTCAGCCCCAGCACTGCCCCCCGCAGGCCCCCACCCTGCCCCTCAGCCCCCTCGCCCCGCCAGGCCTCACGCCCCTGCGGACGCCCCCAGCCCCCCCAGCGCCCTTCACCCCCAGCACGCCCCCTCCAGGCCCCTCACCCCAGCACTACCCTCCCAGCCACTCCTCCAGCCCTGCCTCCCCACCTGCACCTCTCAGCCCCCAGCCCTGCCCCCCCAGCACCCCCCACACCTGCACCCTCAGCCCCGCCCCCAGACCCTTCACCCAGCCTCCCCCCCAGCACCCTCCCCCTGCCCCCTCAGCCCTGCCCCCCCACCTGCACCCCTCAGCCCCGCCCCCAGTCGCCCTTCACCCCAGCACTACCCCCCCAGCAGCCCTCCACCCTGCCCCCTCAGCCCTGCCCCCCCACCTGCACCCCTCAGCCCCGCCCCCAGGCCCTTCACCCCCAGCACTACCCCCCCAGTACCCCCCACCCTGCCCCCTCAGCCCTGCCCCCCCACCTGCACCCCTCAGCCCCGCCCCCAGCGCCCTTCACCCCCAGCACTACCCCCCCAGCACCCTCCACCCTGCCCCCTCAGCCCTGCCCCCCCACCTGCACCCCTCAGCCCCGCCCCCAGCGCCCTTCACCCCCAGCACTACCCCCCCAGTACCCTCCACCCTGCCCCCTCAGCCCTGCCCCCCCACCTGCACCCCTCAGCCCCGCCCCCAGCGCCCTTCACCCCCAGCACTACCCCCCCAGCACCCTCCACCCTGCCCCCTCAGCCCTGCCCCCCCACCTGCACCCCTCAGCCCCGCCCCCAGCGCCCTTCACACCCAGCACTACCCCCCAGCGCCCTTCACCTTGCCCCCTCAGCCCTGCCCCCGCCACCTGCACCCCTCAGCCCCCCCCCTGCCCCCCTCCCCCCCCCCAGCACCCCAAGCCCTGCACCCCTCAGCCCCGCCCCCAGCGCCCTTCATCCCCAGCACTACCCCCCCAGCACCCCCCACCCTGCCCCCTCAGCCCCCCCTGCCCTACCCCACCTGCACCCCTCAGCCCCGCCCCCCTGCCCCCCCAGCACCCCACCCCAGCCCTCCCACCTGCCCCCTCAGCCCTGCCTCCCCAGCCCCGCCCCCAGCGCCTTCACCCCAGCACTACCCCCCCACCCCCCGTCCCCTCCACCCTGCCCCCCTCAGCCCTGCCTCCCCCAGCCCCCCATGCCCTGCCCCCGCCCTCACCTCCCAGCCCCCCCCAGCCCTCACCCCCTGCCCCCCAGCCCCCACCCGCCCCACCCTGCCCCCTCTAGACCCCAGCCCCCAGCGCCCTTCATCCCCCAGCACTACCCCCCCCGCACCCTCACCGCCCTGCCCTGCCCCCACCTGCACCCCCAGCCCCGCCCCCAGCGCCTTCACCCCCAGCACTGCCCCTCAGTGCCCCTCACCTGCTCCCTCAGTCCTCCTTCCAGCCCTGCCTTAGTGCCCTTCACCCCCAGCACTGCCCCCCAGCACCCCCCACCTGCACCCTCAGCCCCGCCCCTAGACCCCACCCCCCCAGCCCCTGCCCCCCACCCCTGCCCCCCTCAGCCCTGCCCCCCCACCTGCACCCCTCAGCCCCGCCCCCAGTGCCCTTCACCCCCAGCACTACCCCCCCAGCACCCTCCACCCTGCCCCCTCAGCCCTGCCCCCCCACCTGCACCCCTCAGCCCCGCCCCCAGTGCCCTTCACCCCCAGCACTACCCCCCCAGTACCCCCCACCCTGCCCCCTCAGCCCTGCCCCCCCACCTGCACCCCTCAGCCCCGCCCCCAGCGCCCTTCACCCCCAGCACTACCCCCCCAGCACCCTCCCACCCTGCCCCCTCAGCCCTGCCCCCCCACCTGCACCCCTCAGCCCCGCCCCCAGCGCCCTTCACCCCCAGCACTACCCCCCCAGTACCCTCCACCCTGCCCCCTCAGCCCTGCCCCCCCACCTGCACCCCTCAGCCCCGCCCCCAGCGCCCTTCACCCCCAGCACTACCCCCCCAGCACCCTCCACCCTGCCCCCTCAGCCCTGCCCCCCCACCTGCACCCCTCAGCCCCGCCCCCAGCGCCCTTCACACCCAGCACTACCCCCCAGCGCCCTTCACCTTGCCCCCTCAGCCCTGCCCCCCCACCTGCACCCCTCAGCCCCGCCCCCTGCCCCCCCAGCACCCCAAGCCCTGCACCCCTCAGCCCCGCCCCCAGCGCCCTTCATCCCCAGCACTACCCCCCCAGCACCCCCCACCCTGCCCCCTCAGCCCTGCCCCCCCACCTGCACCCCTCAGCCCCGCCCCCTGCCCCCCCAGCACCCCAAGCCCTGCACCCCTCAGCCCCGCCCCCAGCACCCTTCATCCCCAGCACTACCCCCCCAGCACCCTCCACCCTGCCCCCTCAGCCCTGCCCCCCACCTGCACCCCTCAGCCCCGCCCCCTGCCCCCCCAGCACCCGAAGCCCTGCACCCCTCAGCCCCGCCCCCAGCGCTCTTCACCCCCAGCACTACCCCCCTCAGCCCTGCCCCCCCACCTGCACCCCTCAGCCCTGCCCCCAGCGCCCTTCACCCCCAGCACTACCCCCCCAGCACCCCCCACCCTGCCCCCTGAGCCCTGCCCCCCACCTGCACCCCTCAGCCCCGCCCCCAGCGCCCTTCACCCCCAGCACTACCCCCCCAGCACCCTCCACCCTGCCCCCTCAGCCCTGCCCCCCCACCTGCACCCCTCAGCCCCGCCCCCTGCCCCCCCAGCACCCGAAGCCCTGCACCCCTCAGCCCCGCCCCCAGCGCTCTTCACCCCCAGCACTACCCCCCTCAGCCCTGCCCCCCCACCTGCACCCCTCAGCCCTGCCCCCAGCGCCCTTCACCCCCAGCACTACCCCCCCAGCACCCGCCACCCTGCCCCCTGAGCCCTGCCCCCCACCTGCACCCCTCAGCCCCGCCCCCAGCGCCCTTCACCCCCAGCACTACCCCCCCAGCACCCTCCACCCTGCCCCCTCAGCCCTGCCCCCCCACCTGCACCCCTCAGCCCCGCCCCCTGCCCCCCAGCACCCCAAGCCCTGCACCCCTCAGCCCCACCCCCCAGTGCCCTTCACCCCCAGCACTGCCCCCCCACCTGCACCCCTCAGCCCCGCCCCCAGCGCCCTTCACCCCCAGCACTACCCCCCAGTGCCACCCACCCTGCCCCCTCAGCCCTGCCTCAGCACCCTTCACCTCCCAACACTGCCCCCCAGCACTCCAAGCCCTGCACCCCTCAGCCCCGCCCCCCAGTGCCCTTCACCCCCAGCACTGCCCCCCAGCGCCCCCCACCCTGCCCCCTCAGCCCCGCCCCCTGCCCTTAGAACCCCAAGCCCTGTACCCCTCAGTTGCGCCCCCAGCCCTGCCCCTGCCCCCCCAGCCCTGCCACCCCAGCACCTCCCACTCTGCCCCCTCAGCCCTGCCTCCCCAGCCCCGTCCCCCAGCGTCCTTCACCCCCAGCACTGCCCCCTCAGTGCCCCTCACCCTGCTCCCTCAGTCCCTCCTCCCAGCCCTGCCCCCCCCACCCTGCCCCTTCAGCCCTGCCCCCCCACCTGCACCCCTCAGCCCCGCCCCCAGCGCCCTTCAGCCCCAGCACTACCCCCCCAGCAGCCCCCACCCTGCCCCCTCAGCCCTGCCCCCCACCTGCACCCCTCAGCCCCGCCCCCAGCGCCCTTCACCCCCAGCACTGCCCCCTCAGTGCCCCTCACCCTGCTCCCTCAGTCCCTCCTCCCAGCCCTGCCTTAGTGCCCTTCACCCCCTAGCACTGCCCCCCAGCACCCCCCACACCTGCACCCTTCAGCCTCGCCCCCTAGAACCCCAAGCTCTGCACCCCTCAGCTGCATCCCCAGCCCTGCCCCCCCACCCTGCCCCCCTCAGCCCCGCCCCCTGCCCCCCCAGCTCTGTGCCCCCCACCCCCTGCCACCCCTTCTCCTCCCAGCTCTACACCCCTCAGCCCCATGGCCCCTGCTCCCGTAGAACTGCCTTCCCCAGGGCCCCACCCGGCCAGCGCCCCTTGCTCCCGCCTGCGGCCCCTGCCAGCCCAGGCTTGAGGCCAGGGAGGGTCGGGTTTGGCCCCTCTAACGGCCTTTGCCCCCCCAGCCCTGCCCCGCCATGGTGACACCCCGGGGGGAGAAGCTTTGGCAGAGGAAGGACCTCGCTCCCCCCGCCTGATCGTGAAGTAACCTGCCCCCCCCCAGCACACGGCCATGGTGAGTCTGGCCCTGGGGATGGGTGTGCGGCTGTGGGCAAAGGGGGAGGCTGCCTGGGGGTGCCAAGGGTTTGGGGGGCGGGGCTGGCGAGGTCCGAGCGCCCCCCCTTTCTGCCCCGTGTGCTTCCCCCCCCCAGAAGCGAGGTGGCCGGAGGTGCCCCCAGCCACGCCGCAGCCCCGGGCTGCCCGAAACCAAGCGCCGCGGCCGAGCCCAGAGGGTGAGCAGAGACGCGGAGGAGCTGGAGTCGGGGCTGCAGCGCCTGGTAGGTGGGGCGAGGGCCGGGGCCTGTCCCCTGGGTACTTGGGGGGGCGGACACCGGGCCCCCGTGGGCTGGGCGCTTGAGCGGCTGCTCAGGAGATCCCGCAGCCAGGCTGGGGTTTCCGCGGGCGGTGCCCGCGCCCACGGGTGTCCCGCGCCCCGGCCGGCGGGGTTCGCTCCCTGGCCGTGGGGGGCCCGGGGGCCTGGCTCCACTGTCGTGTCTCCTCCCCCAGGATCTGGGCGTGGAGGGGACGGTGCCCGTGGGGACGGGCCTGGCCTTTGACGAGCGGCTCACAGAGTGTCACTGCCTGTGGGATGACAGGTACGGGGGGGCCCGGCGCCCCAGCACCCACCGGTCCGGCCACGTGCCCCACCCGAGTGACCCCTCCTCAGTCAGGGGCCTGAGCCTTCCTGCCGGTCACCGTCGCCTCTGCTCGCCAGCCCCCACCCCACGGGCCAGCACGGGGCCCCCCGATCCCAGAGGCCCAGCCCCACGCCCCTCGAGTCACAGCTCGGCTCTGGGCCCGCGGCAGAGGGGGGGCCTGACTCGGCCTTAGCAGGAGCCGCTGACGGCCCCCGTGCGGGGCAGCCCCCTTGAGGCCCAGGGTGCACCAGGCCGGCCAAGGCCCAGCCCGACCCGTCGCACGAGCCTCGTGCATGCAGCGGCGCCCGCCCCAACCACGCTGCCGGCACGCCGGGCTCCAGCGCGCCCCCCCCCCCCCGGCGTCCCTCGCTCGGCCTTAGCCCAGCCCCAAATTCCCTCTTGGCAATCGCCTCGGCAGCCTGCCCCGACCCCTAGCTTCTCTGGGATAGCCCTGGCCTGGGTCCGGGCCCCTCCCGTCCAGCGACAGGATCCTCGATCTGGGGGGCCCATCGCCTGCCCTCCCCGGCCCTGCCGGCTCCCCTCCTTCCCCTGCCCCCCTCCCCGGCCCTGCTGGGGCCTCCCCCCCGCCCTGCCCTGCCGGCTCCCCTCCTTCCCCTGCCCCCCTCCCCGGCCCTGCTGGGGCCTCCCCCCCCCCCCGCCCTGCCGGCTCCCCTCCTTCCCCTGCCCCCCTCCCCTGCCCTGCTGGGGCTTCTCCCTCTCCCGCAGCCCCTGTGCCCGCCCCCCCGCCCTGCTGGCACCCCTCCTTCCCCGTGCCCGCCCTAGCCCCCCCCGCAGCCCCTCGTGCATGCAGCGGCGCCCGCCCCAACCACGCTGCCGGCACGCCGGCTCCAGCCTGCCCCCCCCCCGCCTCCTGGGGCTTCGTCGCCTCTAGCCCGCAGCCCCAAATGTGCCCTCTTCGCAATCTGCCTCGGCAGCCTGCCTCCTGACCCCTAGCTTCTCCTGGGATAGCCCTGGCGCTGGGTCCGGGCCCTCTCCCGTCCAGCGACAGGATCCTCGATCTGGGGCCCATCGCCTGCCCTCCCCGGCCCTGCCTGGCTCCCCTCCTTCCCCTGTCCCCCCTCCCCGGCCCTGCTGGGGCCTCTCCCTCCCCCCCGCAGCCCCTGTGCCCCCCCCGCCCTGCTGGCACCCCTCCTTCCCCTGTCCCCCTCCCGGCCCTGCTGGGGCCTCTCCCTCCCCCCCCGCAGCCCCTGTGCCCCCCCTGCCCTGCCTGGCACCCCTCCTTCCCCTGCCCCCCTCCGCGCCTTGCTGGGGCTTCTCCCTCTCCCCCCGCAGCCCCTGTGCCCCCCCTGCATCCTGCCGGCTCCCCTCCTTCCCCTGCCCCCCTCCCCGGCGCTGCTGGGGCCTCTCCCTCCCCCCCCCGCAGCCCCTGCCGTTTTCTCTGGCTCTGTCATTTCGTCCCCAGCTTCCCCGAGCGCCCGGAGCGGCTGGTGGCCGTGCGGGAGAAGCTGCTGCAGAGCGGCCTGTGGGAGCGCTGCGTCCTGGTTGAGGTGAGAGGGGAGGGGCTGGGAGCCAGGACCCCTGGGTCCGATCCCTCCCTAGACCAGCCCCCCCCGGCTCTGCTGCAGCCCCACTTCCCTCCTCTGTCCTCACAGGCCCGGCCGGCTACAGAGGAAGAGATTCTGCTGGTCCACAGGTACGGACGGCAGCCCGGGGGCGGGCGGGCCAGGGCTGTGGGGCGGGAGGGGGGCACGGGCAGGGGCGGGGGCTGTGGGGCGGGAGGGGGGCACGGGCGGGGGCTGTGGGGCGGGAGGGGGGCACGGGCACGGGCAGGGGCGGGGGCTGTGGGGCGGGAGGGGGGCACGGGCACGGGCAGGGGCGGGGGCTGTGGGGCGGGAGGGGGGCACGGGCAGGGGCGGGGGCTGTGGGGCGGGAGGGGGGCACGGGCTGGGGCGGGGGCTGTGGGGCGGGAGGGGGGCACAGGCACGGGCAGGGGCGGGGGCTGTGGGGCGGGAGGGGGGCACAGGCACGGGCAGGGCCGGGGGGCGGGGGTGAGGGGCGGGAGGGGGCCACGGGCAGGGCTGGGGGGCAGGGGCGAGGGGTGGGAGCGGGGCACAGACACGGGCAGGGCCAGGGGGCGGGGTCTGTGGGGCGGGAGGGGGGCACGGGCAGGGCCGGGGGGCGGGGGCGAGGGGCGGGAGGGGGCCACGGGCAGGGCCGGGGGCGAGGGGCGGGAGGGGGGCATGGGGCGGGAGGGGGCCACGGGCATGGCCGGGGGGCGGGGGCTGTGGGGCGGGAGGGGGGCACGGGCAGTGCTCGGGGGCGAGGGGCGGGAGAGGGCCACGGGCAGGGCTGGGGGGCGGGGGCGAGGGGCGGGAGGGGGGCACGGGCAGGGCTGGGGGGCGGGGGCGAGGGGCGGGAGGGGGGCACGGGCAGGGCTGGGGGGCGGGGGCGAGGGGCGCTCTCTCTCTGTCTCTCTCTCTCTCAGCCCGGGGTACGTGGAGCTGGTGAAGTCGACGGAGCAGATGAGCGAGGAGGAGCTGAGGGGCCTGTCAGGGACGTTCGACTCCGTCTTCCTGCACCCGGTGAGCTCCTGCCAGCCACCGAGGGACCCCCAGACGCCTGGGTTCCCCCGGCTCTGCGAGGGGACGCTGGCGGGGGGGCCGGCGGCCTGGGTTCCCCCGGCTCTGCGAGGGGACGCTGGCGGGGGGGCCGGCGGCCTGGGTTCCCCCGGCTCTGCGAGGGGACGCTGGCGGGGGGGCCGGCGGCCTGGGTTCCCCCGGCACTGGGCCCTGGCGGGCAGTCCCCCAGCGCTGTCTGTGGGGTCCCTCGGGGGGCTCGGTGTCCAAGCCCCACTCTCCATTGCTCCTGCCCCAGGGTTCGTACCGAGGTGCCCGGCTGGCGAGCGGCTGCCTCCTGCAGCTGCTGGAGAAGGTGCAAGCGGGGGAGCTGCGCAACGGGCTGGCGCTGATCCGGTAGGAGGGGCTGGGGCTGGGTGGGGCCCCCTTGCGGCGGCTGATCCCGGGGGACGGCCACTAATCCCAGGGTGCTTCCCGGACCCTCGGTTGTCCACCTGGGCCCCAGCCCAGGGTGCGTGGCCAGACGCGGGGCTCGTGGGAGCGGACCCTGCCCGGCCCCGGTCCCCTCGGCTCCCTCTATCCGCACAACTTCGGGGGCAGTCTGGGCCCTGCCTGCTGTGCCTTGGCCTCGCCCCCCAGCCCCCAGCTCAAATCTGCCCTCAACCTGCCCCAGCCTGCGCTGGGCTGCGGGGCCCTCGTCTTCATCTTTCTCCTGCTAAGAAAAAAGATACAGGCAGCATGTGCTGAGCTGCAGCCATTTCTAGGGCAGGGCAGCCGGGAACAGCCGCATTTCAGTGCCCGAGGCGTTCCCGGGCAGCGTTCTGTGCGGCTGTTCTTTGGCTGCCCCACCCCAGAGGGGGCCGCATTTCAGCGCCCGAGGCGTTCCCGGGCAGCGTTCTGTGCGGCTGTTCTTTGGCTGCCCCACCCCAGAGGGGGCCGCATTTCAGCGCCCGAGGCGTTCCCTGGGCAGCGTTCTGTGCGGCTGTTCTTTGGCTGCCCCACCCCAGAGGGGGCTGCAGTTTACTGACAGCTGAGCCCTCTGCTAGCCCGGTTTGTCTCCATTCCAGGCCCCCGGGACACCATGCCCACCACGATAAGATGGACGGATACTGCATCTTCAACCACCTGGCCATCGCGGCCAGATACGCCCGGCAAAACCTGGGAGTGGACCGGTGAGGGATGGGCGGTGGGGGCAGGGGGCAGGGCGGGAGCTGAGAACAGAACCGCTAGCGGCCGAGCCCCGTAACAAGAGTCTCGCTTCTTTCCAGCGTCCTGATTGTCGACTGGGACGTTCACCATGGGCAGGGGACGCAGTTCCTCTTCGAGCAGGACCCCAGGTCAGTCCCAGGCACGCGGAGCAGGGGCTGTGGGTGAGGGGCGCCGGGGGGCGGGGGCTGCGGGTGGGGGGCGAGGGGCGCAGGCTGGGGAGGGAGAGGGTCTCGGGGTGCCGGCCCTGGCCCTCCATTGCCCCGTCTCTCTACAGTGTTCTCTATTTCTCCATCCATCGCTACGAGGATGGGAGGTTCTGGCCCCACCTGCCGGCGTCCGACAGCCCCGCCGTGGGGCAGGGCCGTGGGGAGGGGTTCAACATCAACGTGCCATGGAACACGGTAGGACTGGAGGCTGTGTGGGAGGCGGCCGGGCCGGGCGGTGTTACGTGTGGCTGTTCCCTTGCAGCCCCAACCTAGAAGTGGCTGCATTCGAGCTCCTGAAGAGGCACCCAACTGTTGTGTGTCTGTGTCTAGGTGGGAATGCGGGACGGCGATTATCTCACTGCCTTTCTGCACATCCTATTGCCTGTGGCCTTTGAGGTATGAGGGGTGGGCAGTGGGGCAGGGCCTGGCTGGCTGGGGGAGGCGGGGAATGAGGTGTGGGGGTAGGGGGGCTGGCTGGGGGGGGCAGGAGCTAGGGGGCTGGGGGCTCCAGGCTGTGATCTCCTGTTTTGTTCTTAGTTCCAGCCCCAGCTGGTTCTGGTGGCTGCTGGGTTTGACGCTGCACTCGGGGATCCCAAGGTAAGAGGCCCCCCCCATTGCAGGGGGGCCATGGTGGCACCAGGTCAGTGGTGCGGGATGTGAGGGGTGTTGGGTCGCACGTGCATGGGGTGTGTGTGTGTGTGGTCAGGCTGTTGGGGGGCGGGGGGTGAGGGGGGTTGGGTTGCCCGGGGGGAGGAGGTCAGGCTGTTGGGGGTTGGGTTGCCCGGGGGGAGGAGCTCAGGCTGGGGGGGGTTGGGGGGGGGGAGGGGGGCGGGGGGGGGCGGAGGGGGGGGTTGGGGTTGCCCGGGGGGAGGAGGTCAGGCTGGGGGGGGGGCGAGGGGGGTTGGGTTGCCCGGGGGGAGGGGGTCAGGCTGTTGGGTTGGGGGTGGGGGGGGGGGGGGCGAGGGGGGTGTTGGGTTACAGGGGCTAGGCGGGGGGAGGGGAGGGGCTGGTCTGGGGGGGGCGGGGAGCCTGGCAAACTGAGCCGTGCGTGCCCCTAGGGCGAGATGGCCGTGTCGCCTGCGGGCTTTGCCCATCTGACCCATGTGCTGCTGGCCCTGGCGGGCGGCAAGGTGCTGCTGTCTTTGGAGGTGAGTCTACCCCCACTCAGAGCTCGCTGCCGCTCCACCCCAGAGGCGGCTGCATCCTGGCCCCGGGCGTTACGTGCTGCTGTTCCCAGCCGCCTCGCCCCAGCAGTGGCTGCCGGGTGGGCTGGGGGAGCTGTTGACCCATTTTGTCCCCTCCCCAGGGTGGCTATAACCTGGGCTCCCTGGCCGAGGGGGTCTGTGCGGCGCTGCGGACCCTCCTGGGGGACCCCTGTCCCCGGCTGGAGCCGCCCGTGGCCCCGTGTGTAAGGTGAGCGGGGTTCTGGCGGGGGCGGGGCAAGCGCCGCGTCCGCACCCCACTCACTCCAGCCTGCTCCCCTCCCCAGCGCCCGGAGCTCCGTGGCCGGGACGCTCGCGGCCCACGAGAGATACTGGTGCAGCCTGCGGAGAGAGGGTAAGTCTTGGCCCGAAGCCCCCCGGACCACCCCCAGCCCTGCTTCCCGCCCCCCCCGCGGGCGTGGCAGGCTGCCCCCACGACCCCCAGCTCTGGCTCTCCCCCTCCCCCCAGCCGCCCCCCCCACTGAGGATGCAGAAGAGGAGCCGGCCCCCGTGGTCCGGTCCCCGCAGGCCCCCCCGAGGTGGAGCGACCCCTCCCAGCCGCCCGTACTGGCCTAGTGTATGACGAGCGCATGACGGAGCATTACAACATGTGGGACAGGTACCACCCGGACGCCTGGGTTCTCCCCCCAGCTGTGGGAGGGGAGTGGGGAAGAGTGGTTTGAGCGGGAGGGGGGTGTCTCTGGGAGCCAGGGCACTTGGGTTCTCTCCCGGCTGTGGGAGGGTTGTGGGGGCTAGTGGTTAGAGCAGGGGGGTGGGTCTCTGGGAGCCAGGGCACCTGGGTTCTCTCCCGGCTGTGGGAGGGGTGTGGGGGCTAGTGGTTAGCGCAAGGGGGGGCTCTGGGAGCCAGGGCGCCTGGATTCTCTCCCGGCTATGGGAGGGGAGCGGGGTCTAGTGGTTAGAGCGGGGGGGTGGGTCTCTGGGAGCCAGGATGCTTGGGTTCTCTCCCGGCTGTGGGAGGGGAGCAGGGGCTAGTGGTTAGCCTCCCCCAGCAGAGTGCAGGCTCTGAGTCCTCCCGCCCCCAGCCAGCACCCGGAGCTGCCGCAGCGGGTCTCGCGCATCTTCCAGCGCCACGGGGAGCTGCGTCTCACGGAGCGGTGCTGCCGCATCCCAGCCCGCGGCGCCGAGGAGGAGGAGCTAAGCATGTGCCACAGGTGAGGGGCAGGAGCGGCCCGGCCGCAGGGCTCTCCCCGGGCCGGCTGTGCGCACTCCTAGCCGCTTTGCTTCCCTCGCAGCCCAGCCTACGTGGAGACGCTCAAGTCCACGGCCGCCATGAAGCCACGCGACCTGCATCGCCAGGGCGGGCTCTACAACTCCATCTACATCTGCAGCAGCTCCTACGCCTGTGCCCGGCTGGCAGCCGGCTCCGCCTTCAACGCTGTGCAGGCTGTGCTGGGGGGCCAGGTGAGGGGTGGGGCCGGGCCCCACCATTGTGTCCCTCCTCGTGGCGGCCCCAGGAGATGAAAACTTGCTTCCCTTCCCCAGAGCTGGCCGCATCTAGCGCCGGCCCCGTGCAGCGTTCTGTGCGGCTGTTTCCCAGCCGCTCCGCCCCAGAGCTGGCCACATCCAGTACTGGCCCCATGCAGCATTACGTGCGGCTGTTCCCCAGCCGCCCCGCCCCAGAGCTGGCTGCATCCCAGGGCTGGTCAAGCTGTCCCTGGGCAGTGTTCTGTGCAACTGTTCCCCAGCCGCCCCGCCCCAGAGCTGGCCGCATCCCAGGGCTGGTCAAGCTGTCCCTGGGCAGTGTTCTGTGCAGCTGTTCCCCAGCCGCCCCGCCCCAGAGCTGGCCGCATCCCGGTGCCGGGCGAGCTGTCCCTGGGCAGTGTTCTGTGCAGCTGTTCCCCAGCCGCCCCGCCCCAGAGCTGGCCGCATCCCGGTGCCGGGCGAGCTGTCCCTGGGCAGTGTTCTGTGCAGCTGTTCCCCGGCTGCCCCGCCCCAGAGCTGGTTGCCCCTCAGTGCTCTCACCCTGCCCGTGCCTCTGCCTGGCTCTAGGTGCAGAATGCTGTGGCCATCGTCCGCCCCCCTGGTCACCACGCAGAGTCCGACATGGCCTGTGGCTTCTGCTTCTTCAATTCGGTGGCCCTGGCGGCTCGCTTCGCGCAGCGCCTGGCGGGCCGGCCCATGAGGTGAGGGGGCTGGTGGGGGTGGGGGCGGGGGCAGTGGCAGGGGGCAGGGCCCGGACGCCTGGGTTCCATCCTCATCTTCTCGTCGTCAGGGTGATGATCCTGGACTGGGATGTTCACCACGGCAACGGGACCCAGCACATGTTTGAGGAGGATCCAAGGTACCATGCCCTTGGGGGAGGGGGGGGGGAGCAGCCGTGATGGGGGGTGAGGGAGCGGCCGGGGGGGGGTGTGGGGGGCTGGGGGTCGGGGCGTGGGAGCAGCAGTGATGGGGGATGAGGGAGCAGCCGGGGGGTGTGAGAGCAGTGGGGGAGGGGCGGGAGCAGCGGCCGGGGGGGGTGGGAGTAGTGGGGAGCGGGAGCAGCAGGGTGGGAGGGAGCAGCGATGATGGGGGGGGCGGGAGCAGCTGGGGGGCAAGCTGTAGTGACCACACCCCCCCCCCCCCAGCGTGCTGTACGTCTCCTTGCACCGGTACGACCACGGCTCCTTCTTCCCCTCCTCGGAGGACGCTGACGCCGACCGTGTGGGGCGGGGGCCGGGCCGCGGCTTCACCCTCAACGTGCCCTGGAACGGCCCCCGCATGGGCGACCCCGAGTACCTGGCTGCCTTCCACCGCCTGGTGCTGCCCGTCGCCTACCAGGTGCCGCCTGCGGGGCCAGAGCCTGGATGCCTGCATTTACCGGCAGGGGCGGGGCTGCGCCTGGATGCCTGGGTTCTCTGGCGGGGGCGGGGCCGGGCTGGGAGGGGTGGGGTCGGGTGGGGGGGGTGGGGCTGTGCCCGGATGCCTGGGTTCTCTGGCGGGGGGGGGGGGGGGCCGGGCCGGGCCGGGCCGGGCCGGGAGGGGTGGGGTCGGGTGGGGCTGTGCGGGGCTGTGCCCGGATGCCTGGGTTCTCTGGCGGGGGGGCCGGGCCGGGAGGGGTGGGGTCGGGTGGGGCTGTGCCCGGATGCCTGGGTTCTCTGGCGGGGGGGGGGGGGGGGGGGCTGGGCCGGGAGGGGTGGGGTCGGGTGGGGCTGTGCCCGGATGCCTGGGTTCTCTGGCGGGGGGGGGGGGGCTGTGCCCGGATGCCTGGGTTCTCTGGCGGGGGCGGGGCCGGGCTGGGGTCGGGTGGGGGGGGTGGGGCTGTGCCCGGATGCCTGGGTTCTCTGGCGGGGGCGGGGGTCGGGGTGGGGGGGGTGGGGCTGTGCCCGGATGCCTGGGTTCTCTGGCGGGGGGGGGGCGGGGGGCCGGGAGGGGTGGGGTCGGGTGGGGCTGTGCGGGGCTGTGCCCAGATGCCTGGGTTCTCTGGCGGGGGCGGGGGGGGCCGGGCCGGGAGGGGTGGGGGTCGGGTGGGGCTGTGCCCGGATGCCTGGGTTCTCTGGCGGGGGGGGGGGGGCCGGGCCGGGCCGGGAGGGGTGGGGTCGGGTGGGGCTGGTGGCCCGGATGCCTGGGTTCTCTGGCGGGGGGGGGGGGGCCGGGCCGGGCCGGGAGGGGGTGGGGTCGGGGTGGGGCTGTGCCCGGATGCCTGGGTTCTCTGGCGGGGGGGGGGGGCCGGGCCGGGCCGGGCTGGGCCGGGCCGGGCCGGGAGGGGTGGGGTCGGGTGGGGCTGTGCCCGGATGCCTGGGTTCTCTGGCGGGGGGGGGGGGGGGCCGGGCCGGGCCGGGCCGGGAGGGGTGGGGTCGGGTGGGGGGCTGGGGCTGTGCCCGGATGCCTGGGTTCTCTGGCGGGGGGGGGGGGGGGGGGGGGCCGGGCCGGGCCGGGCCGGGAGGGGTGGGGTCGGGTGGGGGGCTGGGGCTGTGCCCGGATGCCTGGGTTCTCTGGCGGGGGTGGGGCCGGGCCGGGCCGGGAGGGGTGGGGTCGGGTGGGGGGCTGGGGCTGTGCCCGGATGCCTGGGTTCTCTGGCGGGGGGGGGGGGGGGGCCGGGCCGGGAGGGGTGGGGTCGGGTGGGGGGCTGGGGCTGTGCCCGGATGCCTGGGTTCTCTGGCGGGGGGCCGGGCCGGGGGGGGGGGGGTCGGGTGGGGGGCTGGGGCTGTGCCCGGATGCCTGGGTTCTCTGGCGGGGGCGGGGCCGGGCCGGGTGGGGGGGGGGTGGGGCTGTGCCCGGATGCCTGGGTTCTCCGGCGGGGGCAGAGCTCTCACGCTCGCTCGCTCACTCTCTCTCACTCGCTCTCTCTAGTTCGATCCGGAGCTGGTGCTGGTGTCGGCCGGGTTCGACGCCGCCCGGGGCGACCCGCTGGGGGGCTGTCTGGTGAGCCCCGAATGCTACGCCCACATGACCCATCTCCTGCTGGGGCTGGCAGGGGGCCGGGTCGTGCTGGTCCTCGAGGTAGGTGGGGCGGGGCCGGGGAGGGCAAGGCTGGCTCCCGATCAGGGGGTCCCGGAGGCCGAGGGGCCCATCTGGGCGGCGAGTTTGGGCGCGGGGTGTCCCCGTCGGGCTCACGGCTGGCGCACGGCGGGGGGTTCCAAGGCAGCGCGCCGCGTGGGTTGGGTTTGGACAATATCGACCAGGCCTTCCATGCCGCGGCGTTCTTACCGGGCCATCCGGCTGCCGCCCGCCTGACCCTGCCGGGTCCCTGGCACAGCGACGTTCGCGCTCTGCTCCGCAAGGGCTGAGAGATTGTGCCGTCTTACCACTGAGGGCTGAGCTACTCCCTGGAGCGTCTCTGTCCCTCCGCCCCCCCACACCGGTCGGCAGCTCCCCTTGTCCGAACTGAGCCCAGGCCGAGGAGTGCCTGGCGCGGGATTGCTCCTCCTGCTGCCCCCAGGGAAGAGACAAAGCGCCCAGCCACGGCCCGTCCTCGCAGCGGAGCCAATGTTGAAACAGACCCAAAGGCGAGGGGGGTGCCCCCGGAATAGGGGTGCTCCCGGCACCGGTACAGAACAGAGCGCAAACGGAGACAGAACCCTAGAATGGGAAGGGACCTCGTGAGGTCGAGTCCAGCCCCCGGCGCCGTCTAGCCCATCCCTGCCAGGCGTCTGGCCGACCTGCTCTTCAATATCTCCCGGGAAGGAGATCCCGCAACCCCCCCGGCAACGTATCCCAGTGTTTCACCCCCCCGACAGGCAGGAAGTTTTTCCTAAGTCCAGCCCAGACCTCCCTGGCTGCAGTTTCAGCCCATTGCCGCTTGGCCCGTCCTCAGAGGCCAAAGGGGAACAATGTTTCTCCCTCCTCCTTGTGACACCCTTTTAGATACTTGAAAACCGCTTCATGTCCCCTCCGGTCTGCTCCTCTCCAAACTGAACCAGCCCAATTCCTTCAGCCTCCCCCCAGCTCCTGTTCTCTAGGCCTTGCATCCTGCTTGTTGCTCTTCTCTGGTCCTTCTCCAGTTTCTCCACATCTTCCTTGAAATGTGGTGCCCGGAACTGGACACACCACTGCAACCGAGGCCCAACCAGCGCAGAGCAGGGATGTTAAATGTCGGGTAATTGACTACTCGATTAACCTCATGAATTCTTGTCAGTTAGTTGACTCGTCTCCAGTCCCCGGGGGTGGGGCCAGCAGCCAGTGCGCTCCAGCCCCACCCCCGGGGAATACCCTGCTGCTGGATCAGAGGCAGCAGCGCGGGGGCCAGGCGGGAGCTGGGCTGCGACGGGAGCCGGTTT
Source organism: Pelochelys cantorii (assembly GCA_032595735.1). Lineage (NCBI taxonomy): Eukaryota > Metazoa > Chordata > Testudines > Trionychidae > Pelochelys > Pelochelys cantorii. Next base: position 12,462,507 of record CM064358.1, on the reverse strand, counting down.
AAAACCAGCTCCCCTCGTGGATGAGCTGCCTGGCGCCCTGCGCTGCTGCATGGGGGAAGGGGTCTGAGCTCCCAGACCCGGTACGCGCCGGACCTGAGCCGGGCTGCCTGCCCACCTGGCTCCTAACACACTTCAAATGCAAAGCGGCAGCAGGGGTCGGTCCTGGACCGGCACGAGCCAGCACTGAGCTGGGCTGCTGGCCAGCCTGCTAAAAAATGTCCCGGCGGGGGGTGGAAATGCGGGAAGTCTGTGCACCTGGACGCTTTTGCTTCGCAGTTAATCGACTGCACCATTGCGGCCCTGGCGCCGAGCCAAGCGGCAGCACGACTCTCGTGTCTGGCTCACCGCACGCCTCTTCATGCCGCCCAGAACCATGTTTGCAACAAGCTGTTCAAAGCAGGGCTCTCTTCTGGCACCAAGTCAGCGCTTAAGGTCTGAAAACGAGAGGAAAACGATTGTGGAAGCCCGATTGCCGATAGCCCTTTTTTGGGTAAAACCTCGCAACTAGGAGTTTATAGGAAAAAATACACTTGATGGAATTCCCAGTTTTAAACACATCTACGTTACCAACCCTAAGACATCTGACCTACAAGTGCGCGGTCACAATAACACCCTGTTTTGAGAGACAGTCGTTTGAATAAAGCGTGGGCATGTTCCCTTTTATTTTAAAAACACACGCTTCCCAGAGGGGAGGGTCTGAGCGCGGCGGGTCCGTCGGTATTGGATGTAATACACGGGGAGAAACAAACGGCACGGAATCTGGCGCCCAGCTGGCAATTAACGCTGCATGGCGCATTCGGGCGGGCGTGGTCTTAAATGCCAAGTGCATGTGAGATCACTAATACTGAGCGTGTGAGGGACGTGCGCCCGTTGTGTTCACACACGCGGAAACATGCACCACATGTCGGGGACAGACAGACAGCGACACGGGAGGCTGGGCGCCCCTAATTTCCACCTCTTTTCTGCCCTCAGGGGGGCTACAACCTGGTGTCTATCTCCGAGTCCATGACCATGTGCACCCGCACCCTGCTGGGGGACCCCCTGCCGGAGCTGGGCTGCCTGCAAGCCCCCCACCCCAGTGCCCTCCAGTCGCTGGCCCGGGCGAGCGCCGCGCACCGCAAGTACTGGAGTTGCCTGCGCTTGGACGGTGAGTGGGGGGCCCCGAGGGCCCGCTTGGCCCCTGCCGCCTGGCCCCCCGGACACATTTTCCGTCTCTTGCAGTGCCAGTCCGGGAGGACACAAGGCCAGAGTCCCGGCAGCCAGGCCCCATCTGCGAGGGCTTATCCCCAGAGGCAGCCTGCGGGGCGTCCCAGAGCCCCCCAGCCTCTGAGGGCTCACTGGATGACACCCTGAGGCTGGGAGCCCTCTGCCTCAGCGAGGAGGCGGAGTCCGACTCGGGTACCCTCCCGCTGAGCCCTGACTCCGCCCTCATGGGCGGGGCTTCTGGAGGGGCGGAGCCTCTAGTGCCAGAGGAGTCAGAGGTAGGGCCAGTGAGGGGAGGGGAGGTTGCTGGGGGCGTGAAATCCATGGGGTGGGGGGCTTTTATGGGGGAGCAGCCTGGAGATGGGGGGGGGGGGGTTTGCAGCTCATCCCTCTCCCCCTTTTTCTCCGTCCCCCAGGATGCCCCCAGCCTCCTGAACGAAGCGGCTGCCTTGCTCCCCTGCCCCACCCCCACCCCCACCCTCAGCCTGGAGGTGGAGTTCGCAGACACGGTGAGACCCCCCCCCGCCCCCCACCTGGCACTCGGCTCCCCTCAGCACCCCCACACCCAGTTCTCAGCCTGTCGCGCTGCCCCCACCGGGCTCACATGCCCAGCGCTGGGCGCCCACTCCCAGTGACTGCGCGGCCTGACACCGGGGCGCTGCCACCCAGACACCTGGGGTCTCTCCGGGGGGGGAGCTGGGAGCACGGGCGCCTGGGGTCTCTCCCGGGGAGGTTAGGGGGGCGGGGCTGGGAGCACGGGCGCCTGGGGTCTCTCCCGGGGAGGTTAGGGGGGCGGGGCTGGGAGCACGGGCGCCTGGGGTCTCTCCCGGGGAGGTTAGGGGGGCGGGGCTGGGAGCACGGGCGCCTGGGGTCTCTCCCGGGGGGTTAGGGGGGTGGGGCTGGGAGCGCGGGTGCCTGGGGTCCATCCTTGTCTCCCTCGTGTCTCTGCAGGGGACGCTCTACGCTGTGACCCCTCTGCCCTGGTGCCCCCACCTGGACTCCGTCCGGCCTCTTCCGCCCACCGGCCTGGACGTGCTGGCCCTGTGCGAGGAGTGCGGCAGCGAGAGCGAGAACTGGGTCTGCCTGACCTGTTACCAGGTGAGAGTGGCGCCTCCCTGCCCCCCAGCCCTGCCGGCGCCCCTCACGTCCGACCCGCACCCCCCGCCCCGCTGGCACCCCCTCACTCCTGCCCCCCAGCCCTGCCGGCGCCCCTCACTCCCCGCCTGCAGTCCCCAGAAGCTCTGCCAGTGCCCTTCTCTGCCCCCCGCCGCCCCTGCCTGGTGGCTGTAACCACTCTTTTCCCCCCCCCCAGGTGCTGTGTGGCCGCTACGTCCATCAGCACATGCTGGCTCATGGCTCCGTCTCCGGCCACCCGCTGGTGCTGAGTTACGCGGACCTCTCTGTCTGGTGCTACACCTGTCAATCATATGTCCATCACCCGGTAAGCCCCGCCTCCCTCCATGGTTACATGGTACATCAGGGTTCCCCCTCTGCCTAGATGTGGGGTGGGAGCAGGTGTCATAGCTGGGGGGCTGCTTGATTGGCTGGGGCCAAATGGGCTAGTACGTTCCTCCCCCTGCAGCCTTTGGCATAATGGAGCGTCCCAGCTTTGGGAGTAACAGGTTGCTGTAATGGAACAGCACCCCCCCTCCCATGCAGTAATGGAATGTTCCAGTCCCAGGAGGAATTCCCCCCCCCCCCACTGGTCTGATGCCACCCCCTGGGGGGCCATTGGCACTTTCAGCGGTGAAGGGCCAAGGGGGATAGGGTGGGGGGCCATGCAGTCAGGCCAGGCATGCAGAAAGGGAATGGAGTGATTTACCCCTTCTCCCAGCCCCTCCCCCCCCCCATCGTTGGGCAGCCCGCTGGCCCCCCATCACCTCCCCGTGGGACTGGAGTGCACAAGCTCTACTTGCCTGGGCCCCACGAGGCAATGGGGGGAGGGGTGTCTTTCTGCTCCTCAGTCGGGGGCCACGTCCCTCAGGTTGGGGTTGGGTTTTTTTTTTTGGCCCCTGCCTGACTTTTCTGAGTGTCAGCAGGCCCTGGCCCCCAAAGTTTCCCCACCCTGCTCTCCCATACAGACGAGGGGGTACCGATTGCAATGCACAGGCAGTAGTTCTCCCACAAGGTGGTTAACCTGTGGAACTCCCTGCCCCAGGGTGTTGTGAAGGGCTTTAACAGGGCTCAATAGAGAGCTATATCCATTCAAGGAGGATGGGTTCATTGATGGCTACTAGCCAGGCTCGGCTTTGGGCACTCGGCAGACAGACCCCTGGGCTGGACGGACCTGTGGTCTCACCCACTGTGGACCCTCCCATTCTCTGGCAATGGGGGGAGTGCACAATCCTCTCTCTCATGATGAGTCTAGGGCTGGGACAATCCATTATGGTGTGGGGGTGGGAGGGAACTGTACTGGACCATTGCATTCTCCTGGGGGGAAAATGGGACATTCCATTATTGCATGTGTGGGGTGCAAACAGACTTTCTATTGGATCATTCCATTCTCTGCTGACTGGGAGGGGGGAACGGTGTCACTCCTGGGTTTGGGATGACCTGCCATCAGTGCTATTTCTTAGGGTGGGATATACTATGAGGGAGGGGGGTAATTCCTGGGGCAGTCCATTCCATTATAGGGTCAGGGAGATTATGTATTCATGTGGACTGTTCCATTCTCTGAGGGAGGGGGTGCATGCATGAGATTGGGACATTCCATTAAAGCTGTGGGGTGGGGGGGAAGGTGGTTCCATTGTCCCAGGGAAGAGGGGGGCATGCTGATCTATTCCATTCTGACCCTCCCCCCTTCTTTCCGTGCCCCAGACCCTGCTGCCAGCCAAGGCCCTGGCTCACCGCATGAAGTTCGGTGAGGACCCAGCTGTTCTGCTTTGAGCACTGCTTCATGGGAAGGGGGGGGCTCAGATCCCCCCCCCCCACTCCTACCATGGACCAACCTGCTCTCTTAAAGGGCTATACATGTGCCAAACAACTCACCAGCAGCATCCAGGAACTCTTACCCCCCTCATGTATCTATGGGGGGGGTGGTCACCTGCCCCACTCACTGCTGCCCCATTCACACCCCTGATTCTCTCCTCTCCTCCCCCCCTCCCCCCACCACACCCGAGACAATCCTGCTCCAGCCCTACCCCCCCAGCAGAAAGGGTCAGTTTTGGACCATGCAAGGGGTTTATCTATTCCTACCTGGCCCTAGCAGTTTTAGCAGCCCCCTGGCTGTGGGGGCCTGTTTCTCCCTCCACGAGAGGACATGGGGCTGCCTGACTGTGGATCGGGTACACAGGGCCCCTCCCTGCAAAGGGGTGATGAGAGAACTCCCAGAGTGGCAACCAGAGGAACATGCAGTGCCTCCACCCCACTTTGCATAGGCCCCATGTCAACTGGGGGCTCTGTGGGTGTGAGGTGAGGAAGCCGGGGGGAGCTTGCCTGCAGCGTGGGGGGGGACGGGCCCTCGCTGACTTTGCTGTGCTGGGTGCCTGTTGCAATACAAGGTTAATAATGTGTGGGCCCCCTTTCATTCGTCTGTGCTCGGTGAGTTACAGGGAGGCACTGGCCTGGCATGCGGCCCCTTCAGCTCCTGCCCGGGCGGCTCCCCAGGAAATGGAGCTTTAGTGCTTACATGGCGGCAGTCGCGGAACGTCCCATGCGTGGCCACAGATGGCTCAGGGCATGACCCTGCATCTCTAGGCCCTGCCTCTCCTGGCAGAGTTCTTTGTCCTCCCCAGGCACTTAATGTCTCATGGCCGCTGGGGCTGACAGGGGGGGCTCTGCCCTATTTCCCAAGTAACAAGCACAGCACACACTTGCCTAACTCCATCGCCCTGGCAACACACACGCTGCAACCAGACAATGACGTTCAGCAGATTATAGCTTTGCAAATAATACCCCACAAGGTAAACGTTGCACAACATCTTATAACCCTACACAAGCGGGGACGATGGGGGCTACAGCATGGCGCAATGCAGCGGAGGTTTTGTACACCTTGCTGGTGGCAGCAGTTGAGGTTAAAAGCTGGGCTGTTTCTGCTCCAGACAGCTGGGTGTAAAACCAGGTTTGGATTCAATTCCCCCCGGCCCCAGCTGTTTCGACCAGTAGCAGCTGAGCCCTTCCCAGGCAGTGTTGTGTGTGGCTGTTTTCCCACCGCCCTGCCTCAGAGGTGGCTGCAGCTGGGCCCCAGGCCACCCTCCAGCAATGGGGGGGCAGGGGGCCTTGCACAGCTGGAGTCTATTGTTCCTGTGGGTGGGGCTCAGAAGTCGTCGTCGTCACAGATGTCCAGGTAGACGTCAAAGGCCTCACGGTTGCAGTTGCCATCGGGCGTGAAGACGTATTTGTGGAAGGTGCCGTCCACGCAGATCGCTTGGGGGGGGGGCAGAGGGACACGTGTTAGAGCGGGGAAGGGAACCCAGCCCCAACCCACCGCCCCGCCTGCCACCACCCCACTGACCAATGACGGAGTTGACAGTCTTGGCGGAGCTGCGGCCGAAGGCGCACACACAGGCCGATTCGGCTGGCACCGTGAAGCTGGCCAGGCTCCACTGCGAGTCCACGTACTGACCAATGACCGGGCCCACCTTGCCCACGCGCGCCAGCCTGCGGGAGAGACATCAACCTGGGGGGGGCACCGTGTGGCAGGGGGAGTGATGGTTGGGGGGAGGGGACCATGCCCACGGGAGGGTGCACTGTGGGCTGGCGGGGGCCTTGGGGGTGCCAGGTGAGTGGGAGGGGGTAGGCGGGGGGGCACCTACGCAGAGCGGCGGTTCAGCCGTGTGTCCTTGAGGGCGAAGACGTGGACCGTCCCCTTGTCACTTGATGCGCAGAGAAACGAGGAGTCATGGCTAAAGTTGATGCTACAAAGATGGGCAAGGGGGTTACCAGTGCTGTGAGCTTCCCCCTGCAGTGCCCCCCCCGTGGCGTCCTTGCCCAGAGTTTGCCATGCCAGGGAGGTGTCCATGCACCGGGGTGTCTCACCAGTATAGTGTGCCCAGGCGGTAGCTGTGTGTAGGGGGGCGTCTCACCAGTACAGCGTGGCAGGATCTGGGGTGGGGGGGGTCTCACCAGTACAGCGTGGCGGGGGGGGCCGTGCCAGGGTGTGTCTCACCAGTACAGCGTGGCGGGGTCTGTGCCGGGGGGGGGGTGTCTCACCAGTACAGCATGGCGGGGTCTGTGCCGGGGAGGGGGTGTCTCACCAGTACAGCATGGCGGGGTCTGTGCCGGGGAGGGGGTGTCTCACCAGTACAGCATGGCGGGGGTCTGTGCCGGGGGGGGTCTCACCAGTACAGCGTGGCAGGGTCTGTTCCCCGGCGCAGCTCCACCAGCTTCTCCTTGCTCTGCGTGTCGAAGAGGCGGATGAGGGTGCCCTGCCGGGAGGCCGAGGCCACCACGGTGCCCGGCTGGTTGAGGGAGATGCAGGCGATCTCGCCCTGGTGGGCGTTGATGGTGAACGGTGCCGACGAGGTGCCCGGCTGGGTGCTCGACAGGTCCTGGCAGTGGGGCGAGGGCTGAGATGGGGGGTTCCCTGGGGCGCCTGGCCCCAGCCCCCCCCACCTCCCCGCAACCCCCACATCCTCCCCACAGCCCCATATCCTCCTTCCCCCGGCCCCCCCACTCACCACGAGCTGCAGGCTCCCACACTTGTGGCCTGGGAACACCAGGAGCTGTTTCTCCAGACTGGGGCAGAGATCGCAGAGCCCTGGTGGGAGAGAGGCGGCACCATGGGGCTGGGCAGGGCGCTCTCCTGGCAGGTGGGGTGGGCACGGGGGGCGGGTCACCAGGGGTCCGTACCTTTGGGGTTGTCCCGCGTGTCGAACTCAAAGAGCTTGGTGGGATTCTCCGGGAAGGAATAAACATAAATGCGATTCCGCAGCACAATGATGATCCTGAAATACACAAGAGCCCGCACGCCTGGGTCCCCTCCCCGCTGGGGGCGGTTACGGCCACACGCCAGGGTCCCCTCCCCGCTGGGGGGGTTACGGCCACACGCCTGGGTCCCCTCCCCGCTGGGGGGGGTTACGGCCGCACGCCTGGGTCCCCTCCCCGCTGGGAGCGGTTACGGCCACACGCCTGGGTCCCCTCCCCGCTGGGAGCGGTTACGGCCACACGCCTGGGTCCCCTCCCTGCTGGGGGCGGTTACGGCCACACGCCTGGGTCCCCTCCCCGCTGGGGGGGTTACGGCCACACGGCAGGGTCCCCTCCCCGCTGGGGGGGGTTATGGCCACATGCCTGGGTCCCCTCCCCGCTGGAGGGGTTACGGCCGCACGCCTGGGTCCCCTCCCCGCTGGGGGCGGTTACGGCCACACGCCAGGGTCCCCTCCCCGCTGGGGGGGTTACGGCCACACACCTGGGTCCCCTCCCCGCTGGGGGGTTACAGCCACACGCCTGAGTCCCCTCCCCGCTGGGGGCGGTTACGGCCACACGCCTGGGTCCCCTCCCCGCTGGGGGCAGTTACTGCCGGACGCCTGGGTCCCCTCCCCGCTGGGGGGTTACAGCCACACGCCTGAGTCCCCTCCCCGCTGGGGGCGGTTACGGCCACACGCCTGGGTCCCCTCCCCGCTGGGGGCAGTTACTGCCGGACGCCTGGGTCCCCTCCCCGCTGGGGGGGGTTACGGCCGCACGCCTGGGTCCTCTCCCCGCTGGGGGGGTTACGGCCACACGCCTGGGTCCCCTCCCCGCTGGGGGCAGTTACTGCCGGACGCCTGGGTCCCCTCCCCGCTGGGGGGTTACAGCCACACGCCTGGGTCCCCTCCCCGCTGGGGGGGTTACGGCCGCACGCCTGGGTCCTCTCCCCGCTGGGGGGGTTATGGCCACACGCCTGGGTCCCCTCCCTGCTGGGGGCAGTTACTGCCGGACGCCTGGGTCCCCTCCCCACGGGGGGGGGTTACAGCTGTGGGCCGGGTCCCCTCCTCCTGGGGGGGTTACGGCCACACGCCTGGGTCCCCTCCCTGCTGGGGGCAGTTACTGCCGGACGCCTGGGTCCCCTCCCCACGGGGGGGGGTTACAGCTGTGGGCCGGGTCCCCTCCTCCTGGGGGGGTTATGGCCAGGGCCTGGCAGCCGGGTGCTGGGCTCACACTCACTTGTCATGTCTCATGCGCACAGCCAGGACGGGTTTGGTGAAGGTGAACTCCAGAACCAGCTTGTCCTTGCCCCCCGTCCCCTCGCGGGCGTCGTCCCAAATCAGCACTGCAGGGGGGAGAGTAGACAGTGACACCCCCGGAACCACCGGCCCCCTCCCCTGCCGGAGCTGGGAGAGAACCCAGGCGTCCGGCCCCCCGGAACCACCAGCCCCCCCAAAGGGCCATACCTGAAATCTCTGAGAATTTGGGGTTCCCTCCGCCCCCCACAACGGCCAACAGGTTGGAGCGATGCAGCATCTCGACCAGGGCCACGCTGCCCACCTGTTCGTGATCTGGGGGGCAGAAAACAGGCTGGGGTTTGATGGTACCGTGCCCCTCCCCCGAGCCAGCCAGCCCCTGCCCTGGGCCCGTGGGAGCCGCCCCCCATTCCCTGCCCTGCCCTTACCCAGGTGCCCTTTCTCCATGAGCGGCTCCACGTTGTAGATCCGCACCCCGGACTCCATGGCGCAGCAGAAGCAGCCTGGAAGCAGGGCAGAGACCGGATTGGACCCAGCCTGGGGGCAGGGGCTGCCCGGATGCCTGGGTCCTCCCCCAGCTGTGGGAGGGGAGCGGGGCCTAGGGGTGAGAGCAGGGGAGGGGCCCAGAGCCCGAGCGCCTGGGCTCTGTGGGAGGGGAGGGGGGCCTAGGGGGGAGAGCAGGGGAGGGGCCCAGAGCCCGAGAGCCGGGTTCTGTGGGAGGGGAGGGGGGCCTAGGGGTGAGAGCAGGGGAGGGGCCCAGAGCCCGAGAGCCGGGCTCTGTGGGAGGGGAGGGGGGCCTAGGGGTGAGAGCAGGGGAGGGGCCCAGAGCCCGAGAGCCGGGTTCTGTGGGAGGGGAGGGGGGCCTAGGGGGGAGAGCAGGGGAGGGGCCCAGAGCCCGAGAGCCGGGTTCTGTGGGAGGGGAGGGGGCCTAGGGGTTAGAGCAGGGGAGGGGCCCTGAGCCCGAGAGCCGGGTTCTGTGGGAGGGGAGGGGGGCCTAGGGGTTAGAGCAGGGGAGGGGCCCAGAGCCCGAGCGCCGGGTTCTGTGGGAGGGGAGGGGGGCCTAGGGGTGAGAGCAGGGGAGGGGCCCAGAGCCCGAGCGCCGGGTTCTGTGGGAGGGGAGGGGGGCCTAGGGGCTAGAGCAGGGGAGGGGCCCTGAGCCCGAGCGCCGGGTTCTGTGGGAGGGGAGGGGGGCCTAGGGGTGAGAGCAGGGGAGGGGCCCAGAGCCCGAGCGCCGGGTTCTGTGGGAGGGGAGCGGGGCCTAGGGGTGAGAGCAGGGGAGGGGCCCAGAGCCCGAGCGCCGGGTTCTGTGGGAGGGGAGGGGGGCCTAGGGGTGAGAGCAGGGGAGGGGCCCTGAGCCCGAGAGCCGGGTTCTGTGGGAGGGGAGCGGGGCCTAGGGGTGAGAGCAGGGGAGGGGCCCAGAGCCCGAGAGACGGGTTCTGTGGGAGGGGAGCGGGGCCTAGGGGTGAGAGCAGGGGAGGGGCCCAGAGCCCGAGCGCCGGGTTCTGTGGGAGGGGAGGGGGGCCTAGGGGCTAGAGCAGGGGAGGGGCCCAGAGCCCGAGAGCCGGGTTCTGTGGGAGGGGAGGGGGGCCTAGGGGTGAGAGCAGGGGAGGGGCCCAGAGCCCGAGAGCCGGGTTCTGTGGGAGGGGAGGGGGGCCTAGGGGTGAGAGCAGGGGAGGGGCCCTGAGCCCGAGAGCCGGGTTCTGTGGGAGGGGAGGGGGGCCTAGGGGCTAGAGCAGGGGAGGGGCCCTGAGCCCGAGAGCCGGGTTCTGTGGGAGGGGAGCGGGGCCTAGGGGTGAGAGCAGGGGAGGGGCCCAGAGCCCGAGCGCCGGGTTCTGTGGGAGGGGAGGGGGGCCTAGGGGCTAGAGCAGGGGAGGGGCCCTGAGCCCGAGAGCCGGGTTCTGTGGGAGGGGAGCGGGGCCTAGGGGCTAGAGCAGGGGAGGGGCCCAGAGCCTGAGAGCCGGGTTCTGTGGGAGGGGAGGGGGGCCTAGGGGTGAGAGCAGGGGAGGGGCCCTGAGCCCGAGAGCCGGGTTCTGTGGGAGGGGAGCGGGGCCTAGGGGTGAGAGCAGGGGAGGGGCCCAGAGCCCGAGCGCCGGGTTCTGTGGGAGGGGAGGGGGGCCTAGGGGTGAGAGCAGGGGAGGGGCCCAGAGCCCGAGCGCCGGGTTCTGTGGGAGGGGAGGGGGGCCTAGGGGCTAGAGCAGGGGAGGGGCCCAGAGCCCGAGAGCCGGGTTCTGTGGGAGGGGAGGGGGGCCTAGGGGTGAGAGCAGGGGAGGGGCCCTGAGCCCGAGAGCCGGGTTCTGTGGGAGGGGAGCGGGGCCTAGGGGTGAGAGCAGGGGAGGGGCCCAGAGCCCGAGAGCCGGGTTCTGTGGGAGGGGAGGGGGGCCTAGGGGTGAGAGCAGGGGAGGGGCCCAGAGCCCGAGAGCCGGGTTCTGTGGGAGGGGAGGGGGCCTAGGGGTGAGAGCAGGGGAGGGGCCCAGAGCCCGAGAGCCGGGTTCTGTGGGAGGGGAGGGGGGCCTAGGGGTGAGAGCAGGGGAGGGGCCCAGAGCCCGAGAGCCGGGTTCTGTGGGAGGGGAGCGGGGCCTAGGGGCTAGAGCAGGGGAGGGGCCCAGAGCCCGAGCGCCGGGTTCTGTGGGAGGGGAGGGGGGCCTAGGGGTGAGAGCAGGGGAGGGGCCCAGAGCCCGAGAGCCGGGTTCTGTGGGAGGGGAGGGGGGCCTAGGGGTGAGAGCAGGGGAGGGGCCCAGAGCCCGAGAGCCGGGTTCTGTGGGAGGGGAGGGGGGCCTAGGGGCTAGAGCAGGGGAGGGGCCCAGAGCCCGAGAGCCGGGTTCTGTGGGAGGGGAGCGGGGCCTAGGGGTGAGAGCAGGGGAGGGGCCCAGAGCCCGAGAGCCGGGTTCTGTGGGAGGGGAGCGGGGCCTAGGGGTTAGAGCAGGGGAGGGGCCCTGAGCCCGAGAGCCGGGTTCTGTGGGAGGGGAGGGGGGCCTAGGGGTGAGAGCAGGGGAGGGGCCCTGAGCCCGAGCGCCGGGTTCTGTGGGAGGGGAGCGGGGCCTAGGGGCTAGAGCAGGGGAGGGGCCCTGAGCCCGAGAGCCGGGTTCTGTGGGAGGGGAGGGGGGCCTAGGGGTGAGAGCAGGGGAGGGGCCCAGAGCCCGAGAGCCGGGTTCTGTGGGAGGGGAGCGGGGCCTAGGGGTGAGAGCAGGGGAGGGGCCCAGAGCCCGAGCGCCTGGGCTCTGTGGGAGGGGAGGGGGGCCTAGGGGCTAGAGCAGGGGAGGGGCCCAGAGCCCGAGCGCCGGGTTCTGTGGGAGGGGAGCGGGGCCTAGGGGTGAGAGCAGGGGAGGGGCCCTGAGCCCGAGCGCCTGGGCTCTGTGGGAGGGGAGGGGGGCCTAGGGGTGAGAGCAGGGGAGGGGCCCAGAGCCCGAGAGCCGGGTTCTGTGGGAGGGGAGCGGGGCCTAGGGGTGAGAGCAGGGGAGGGGCCCAGAGCCCGAGCGCCGGGTTCTGTGGGAGGGGAGGGGGGCCTAGGGGCTAGAGCAGGGGAGGGGCCCAGAGCCCGAGAGCCGGGTTCTGTGGGAGGGGAGGGGGGCCTAGGGGTTAGAGCAGGGGAGGGGCCCTGAGCCCGAGAGCCGGGTTCTGTGGGAGGGGAGGGGGGCCTAGGGGCTAGAGCAGGGGAGGGGCCCAGAGCCCGAGAGCCGGGCTCTGTGGGAGGGGAGCGGGGCCTAGGGGTGAGAGCAGGGGAGGGGCCCAGAGCCCGAGAGCCTGGTTCTGTGGGAGGGGAGCGGGGCCTAGGGGTTAGAGCAGGGGAGGGGCCCTGAGCCCGAGAGCCGGGTTCTGTGGGAGGGGAGGGGGGCCTAGGGGCTAGAGCAGGGGAGGGGCCCAGAGCCCGAGAGCCGGGCTCTGTGGGAGGGGAGCGGGGCCTAGGGGTGAGAGCAGGGGAGGGGCCCAGAGCCCGAGCGCCTGGGCTCTGTGGGAGGGGAGGGGGGCCTAGGGGTGACAGCAGGGGAGGGGCCCTGAGCCCGAGCGCCGGGTTCTGTGGGAGGGGAGGGGGGCCTAGGGGTGAGAGCAGGGGAGGGGCCCAGAGCCCAAGCGCCTGGGCTCTGTGGGAGGGGAGCGGGGCCTAGGGGTGAGAGCAGGGGAGGGGCCCAGAGCCCGAGAGCCGGGCTCTGTGGGAGGGGAGGGGGGCCTAGGGGCTAGAGCAGGGGAGGGGCCCAGAGCCCGAGAGCCGGGTTCTGTGGGAGGGGAGGGGGGCCTAGGGGTGAGAGCAGGGGAGGGGCCCAGAGCCCGAGAGCCTGGTTCTGTGGGAGGGGAGGGGGGCCTAGGGGTGAGAGCAGGGGAGGGGCCCAGAGCCCGAGAGCCGGGTTCTGTGGGAGGGGAGGGGGGCCTAGGGGTGAGAGCAGGGGAGGGGCCCAGAGCCCGAGAGCCTGGTTCTGTGGGAGGGGAGGGGGGCCTAGGGGTGAGAGCAGGGGAGGGGCCCAGAGCCCGAGAGCCGGGTTCTGTGGGAGGGGAGCGGGGCCTAGGGGTGAGAGCAGGGGAGGGGCCCAGAGCCCGAGAGCCGGGTGCTGTGGGAGGGGAGCGGGGCCTAGGGGTGAGAGCAGGGGAGGGGCCCAGAGCCCGAGAGCCGGGTTCTGTGGGAGGGGAGGGGGGCCTAGGGGTGAGAGCAGGGGAGGGGCCCAGAGCCCGAGCGCCTGGGCTCTGTGGGAGGGGAGGGGGGCCTAGGGGTGAGAGCAGGGGAGGGGCCCTGAGCCCGAGAGCCGGGTTCTGTGGGAGGGGAGCGGGGCCTAGGGGTGAGAGCAGGGGAGGGGCCCAGAGCCCGAGAGCCTGGTTCTGTGGGAGGGGAGGGGGGCCTAGGGGTGAGAGCAGGGGAGGGGCCCAGAGCCCGAGAGCTGGGTTCTGTGGGAGGGGAGCGGGGCCTAGGGGGGAGAGCAGGGGAGGGGCCCAGAGCCCGAGAGCCTGGGCTCTGTGGGAGGGGAGGGGGGCCTAGGGGGGAGAGCAGGGGAGGGGCCCAGAGCCCGAGCGCCTGGGCTCTGTGGGAGGAGAGGGGGGCCTAGGGGCTAGAGCAGGGGAGGGGCCCAGAGCCCGAGAGCCTGGTTCTGTGGGAGGGGAGGGGGGCCTAGGGGTGAGAGCAGGGGAGGGGCCCAGAGCCCGAGAGCCGGGTTCTGTGGGAGGGGAGGGGGGCCTAGGGGCTAGAGCAGGGGAGGGGCCCAGAGCCCGAGCGCCGGGTTCTGTGGGAGGGGAGGGGGGCCTAGGGGTGAGAGCAGGGGAGGGGCCCAGAGCCCGAGAGCCGGGTTCTGTGGGAGGGGAGCGGGGCCTAGGGGCTAGAGCAGGGGAGGGGCCCAGAGCCCGAGAGCCGGGTTCTGTGGGAGGGGAGGGGGGCCTAGGGGCTAGAGCAGGGGAGGGGCCCAGAGCCCGAGCGCCTGGGCTCTGTGGGAGGGGAGGGGGGCCTAGGGGTTAGAGCAGGGGAGGGGCCCTGAGCCCGAGAGCCGGGTTCTGTGGGAGGGGAGCGGGGCCTAGGGGTTAGAGCAGGGGAGGGGCCCTGAGCCCGAGAGCCGGGTTCTGTGGGAGGGGAGCGGGGCCTAGGGGCTAGAGCAGGGGAGGGGCCCTGAGCCCGAGAGCCGGGTTCTGTGGGAGGGGAGCGGGGCCTAGGGGCTAGAGCAGGGGAGGGGCCCAGAGCCCGAGAGCCGGGTTCTGTGGGAGGGGAGGGGGGCCTAGGGGCTAGAGCAGGGGAGGGGCCCAGAGCCCGAGAGCCGGGTTCTGTGGGAGGGGAGCGGGGCCTAGGGGCTAGAGCAGGGGAGGGGCCCTGAGCCCGAGAGCCGGGTTCTGTGGGAGGGGAGGGGGGCCTAGGGGCTAGAGCAGGGGAGGGGCCCAGAGCCCGAGAGCCGGGTTCTGTGGGAGGGGAGCGGGGCCTAGGGGCTAGAGCAGGGGAGGGGCCCTGAGCCCGAGAGCCGGGTTCTGTGGGAGGGGAGCGGGGCCTAGGGGCTAGAGCAGGGGAGGGGCCCAGAGCCCGAGAGCCGGGTTCTGTGGGAGGGGAGGGGGGCCTAGGGGCTAGAGCAGGGGAGGGGCCCAGAGCCCGAGAGCCGGGTTCTGTGGGAGGGGAGGGGGGCCTAGGGGCTAGAGCAGGGGAGGGGCCCAGAGCCCGAGAGCCGGGTTCTGTGGGAGGGGAGCGGGGCCTAGGGGCTAGAGCAGGGGAGGGGCCCTGAGCCCGAGAGCCGGGTTCTGTGGGAGGGGAGGGGGGCCTAGGGGTGAGAGCAGGGGAGGGGCCCAGAGCCCGAGCGCCTGGGCTCTGTGGGAGGGGAGGGGGGCCTAGGGGTGAGAGCAGGGGAGGGGCCCTGAGCCCGAGAGCCGGGTTCTGTGGGAGGGGAGCGGGGCCTAGGGGTGAGAGCAGGGGAGGGGCCCAGAGCCCGAGAGCCTGGTTCTGTGGGAGGGGAGGGGGGCCTAGGGGGGAGAGCAGGGGAGGGGCCCAGAGCCCGAGAGCCGGGTTCTGTGGGAGGGGAGCGGGGCCTAGGGGGGAGAGCAGGGGAGGGGCCCAGAGCCCGAGAGCCTGGGCTCTGTGGGAGGGGAGGGGGGCCTAGGGGGGAGAGCAGGGGAGGGGCCCAGAGCCCGAGCGCCTGGGCTCTGTGGGAGGGGAGGGGGGCCTAGGGGCTAGAGCAGGGGAGGGGCCCAGAGCCCGAGAGCCTGGTTCTGTGGGAGGGGAGGGGGGCCTAGGGGTGAGAGCAGGGGAGGGGCCCAGAGCCCGAGAGCCGGGTTCTGTGGGAGGGGAGCGGGGCCTAGGGGCTAGAGCAGGGGAGGGGCCCAGAGCCCGAGCGCCTGGGCTCTGTGGGAGGGGAGGGGGGCCTAGGGGTGAGAGCAGGGGAGGGGCCCAGAGCCCGAGAGCCGGGTTCTGTGGGAGGGGAGCGGGGCCTAGGGGTGAGAGCAGGGGAGGGGCCCAGAGCCCGAGAGCCGGGTTCTGTGGGAGGGGAGGGGGGCCTAGGGGCTAGAGCAGGGGAGGGGCCCAGAGCCCGAGCGCCGGGTTCTGTGGGAGGGGAGGGGGGCCTAGGGGTGAGAGCAGGGGAGGGGCCCAGAGCCCGAGAGCCGGGTTCTGTGGGAGGGGAGGGGGGCCTAGGGGTGAGAGCAGGGGAGGGGCCCTGAGCCCGAGAGCCTGGTTCTGTGGGAGGGGAGCGGGGCCTAGGGGTTAGAGCAGGGGAGGGGCCCTGAGCCCGAGAGCCGGGTTCTGTGGGAGGGGAGGGGGGCCTAGGGGCTAGAGCAGGGGAGGGGCCCAGAGCCCGAGAGCCGGGCTCTGTGGGAGGGGAGCGGGGCCTAGGGGTGAGAGCAGGGGAGGGGCCCAGAGCCCGAGAGCCTGGTTCTGTGGGAGGGGAGCGGGGCCTAGGGGTTAGAGCAGGGGAGGGGCCCTGAGCCCGAGAGCCGGGTTCTGTGGGAGGGGAGGGGGGCCTAGGGGCTAGAGCAGGGGAGGGGCCCAGAGCCCGAGAGCCGGGCTCTGTGGGAGGGGAGCGGGGCCTAGGGGTGAGAGCAGGGGAGGGGCCCAGAGCCCGAGCGCCTGGGCTCTGTGGGAGGGGAGGGGGGCCTAGGGGTGACAGCAGGGGAGGGGCCCTGAGCCCGAGCGCCGGGTTCTGTGGGAGGGGAGGGGGGCCTAGGGGTGAGAGCAGGGGAGGGGCCCAGAGCCCAAGCGCCTGGGCTCTGTGGGAGGGGAGCGGGGCCTAGGGGTGAGAGCAGGGGAGGGGCCCAGAGCCCGAGAGCCGGGCTCTGTGGGAGGGGAGGGGGGCCTAGGGGCTAGAGCAGGGGAGGGGCCCAGAGCCCGAGAGCCGGGTTCTGTGGGAGGGGAGGGGGGCCTAGGGGTGAGAGCAGGGGAGGGGCCCAGAGCCCGAGAGCCTGGTTCTGTGGGAGGGGAGGGGGGCCTAGGGGTGAGAGCAGGGGAGGGGCCCAGAGCCCGAGAGCCGGGTTCTGTGGGAGGGGAGGGGGGCCTAGGGGTGAGAGCAGGGGAGGGGCCCAGAGCCCGAGAGCCTGGTTCTGTGGGAGGGGAGGGGGGCCTAGGGGTGAGAGCAGGGGAGGGGCCCAGAGCCCGAGAGCCGGGTTCTGTGGGAGGGGAGCGGGGCCTAGGGGTGAGAGCAGGGGAGGGGCCCAGAGCCCGAGAGCCGGGTGCTGTGGGAGGGGAGCGGGGCCTAGGGGTGAGAGCAGGGGAGGGGCCCAGAGCCCGAGAGCCGGGTTCTGTGGGAGGGGAGGGGGGCCTAGGGGTGAGAGCAGGGGAGGGGCCCAGAGCCCGAGCGCCTGGGCTCTGTGGGAGGGGAGGGGGGCCTAGGGGTGAGAGCAGGGGAGGGGCCCTGAGCCCGAGAGCCGGGTTCTGTGGGAGGGGAGCGGGGCCTAGGGGTGAGAGCAGGGGAGGGGCCCAGAGCCCGAGAGCCTGGTTCTGTGGGAGGGGAGGGGGGCCTAGGGGTGAGAGCAGGGGAGGGGCCCAGAGCCCGAGAGCTGGGTTCTGTGGGAGGGGAGCGGGGCCTAGGGGGGAGAGCAGGGGAGGGGCCCTGAGCCCGAGAGCCTGGGCTCTGTGGGAGGGGAGGGGGGCCTAGGGGGGAGAGCAGGGGAGGGGCCCAGAGCCCGAGCGCCTGGGCTCTGTGGGAGGGGAGGGGGGCCTAGGGGCTAGAGCAGGGGAGGGGCCCAGAGCCCGAGAGCCTGGTTCTGTGGGAGGGGAGGGGGGCCTAGGGGTGAGAGCAGGGGAGGGGCCCAGAGCCCGAGAGCCGGGTTCTGTGGGAGGGGAGCGGGGCCTAGGGGCTAGAGCAGGGGAGGGGCCCAGAGCCCGAGCGCCTGGGCTCTGTGGGAGGGGAGGGGGGCCTAGGGGTGAGAGCAGGGGAGGGGCCCAGAGCCCGAGAGCCGGGTTCTGTGGGAGGGGAGCGGGGCCTAGGGGTGAGAGCAGGGGAGGGGCCCTGAGCCCGAGAGCCGGGTTCTGTGGGAGGGGAGGGGGGCCTAGGGGCTAGAGCAGGGGAGGGGCCCTGAGCCCGAGAGCCGGGTTCTGTGGGAGGGGAGGGGGGCCTAGGGGCTAGAGCAGGGGAGGGGCCCTGAGCCCGAGAGCCGGGTTCTGTGGGAGGGGAGGGGGGCCTAGGGGCTAGAGCAGGGGAGGGGCCCAGAGCCCGAGCGCCTGGGCTCTGTGGGAGGGGAGGGGGGCCTAGGGGTTAGAGCAGGGGAGGGGCCCTGAGCCCGAGAGCCGGGTTCTGTGGGAGGGGAGCGGGGCCTAGGGGTTAGAGCAGGGGAGGGGCCCTGAGCCCGAGAGCCGGGTTCTGTGGGAGGGGAGCGGGGCCTAGGGGCTAGAGCAGGGGAGGGGCCCTGAGCCCGAGAGCCGGGTTCTGTGGGAGGGGAGCGGGGCCTAGGGGCTAGAGCAGGGGAGGGGCCCAGAGCCCGAGAGCCGGGTTCTGTGGGAGGGGAGGGGGGCCTAGGGGCTAGAGCAGGGGAGGGGCCCAGAGCCCGAGAGCCGGGTTCTGTGGGAGGGGAGCGGGGCCTAGGGGCTAGAGCAGGGGAGGGGCCCTGAGCCCGAGAGCCGGGTTCTGTGGGAGGGGAGGGGGGCCTAGGGGCTAGAGCAGGGGAGGGGCCCAGAGCCCGAGAGCCGGGTTCTGTGGGAGGGGAGCGGGGCCTAGGGGCTAGAGCAGGGGAGGGGCCCTGAGCCCGAGAGCCGGGTTCTGTGGGAGGGGAGCGGGGCCTAGGGGCTAGAGCAGGGGAGGGGCCCAGAGCCCGAGAGCCGGGTTCTGTGGGAGGGGAGGGGGGCCTAGGGGCTAGAGCAGGGGAGGGGCCCAGAGCCCGAGAGCCGGGTTCTGTGGGAGGGGAGGGGGGCCTAGGGGCTAGAGCAGGGGAGGGGCCCAGAGCCCGAGAGCCGGGTTCTGTGGGAGGGGAGCGGGGCCTAGGGGCTAGAGCAGGGGAGGGGCCCTGAGCCCGAGAGCCGGGTTCTGTGGGAGGGGAGGGGGGCCTAGGGGTGAGAGCAGGGGAGGGGCCCAGAGCCCGAGCGCCTGGGCTCTGTGGGAGGGGAGGGGGGCCTAGGGGTGAGAGCAGGGAGGGGCCCTGAGCCCGAGAGCCGGGTTCTGTGGGAGGGGAGCGGGGCCTAGGGGTGAGAGCAGGGGAGGGGCCCAGAGCCCGAGAGCCTGGTTCTGTGGGAGGGGAGGGGGGCCTAGGGGTGAGAGCAGGGGAGGGGCCCAGAGCCCGAGAGCTGGGTTCTGTGGGAGGGGAGCGGGGCCTAGGGGGAGAGCAGGGGAGGGGCCCAGAGCCCGAGAGCCTGGGCTCTGTGGGAGGGGAGGGGGGCCTAGGGGGGAGAGCAGGGGAGGGGCCCAGAGCCCGAGCGCCTGGGCTCTGTGGGAGGGGAGGGGGGCCTAGGGGCTAGAGCAGGGGAGGGGCCCAGAGCCCGAGAGCCTGGTTCTGTGGGAGGGGAGGGGGGCCTAGGGGTGAGAGCAGGGGAGGGGCCCAGAGCCCGAGAGCCGGGTTCTGTGGGAGGGGAGCGGGGCCTAGGGGCTAGAGCAGGGGAGGGGCCCAGAGCCCGAGCGCCTGGGCTCTGTGGGAGGGGAGGGGGGCCTAGGGGTGAGAGCAGGGGAGGGGCCCAGAGCCCGAGAGCCGGGTTCTGTGGGAGGGGAGCGGGGCCTAGGGGTGAGAGCAGGGGAGGGGCCCTGAGCCCGAGAGCCGGGTTCTGTGGGAGGGGAGGGGGCCTAGGGGCTAGAGCAGGGGAGGGGCCCAGAGCCCGAGAGCCGGGTTCTGTGGGAGGGGAGGGGGGCCTAGGGGCTAGAGCAGGGGAGGGGCCCAGAGCCCGAGCGCCGGGTTCTGTGGGAGGGGAGGGGGGCCTAGGGGTGAGAGCAGGGGAGGGGCCCAGAGCCCGAGAGCCGGGTTCTGTGGGAGGGGAGCGGGGCCTAGGGGCTAGAGCAGGGGAGGGGCCCAGAGCCCGAGAGCCGGGTTCTGTGGGAGGGGAGGGGGGCCTAGGGGCTAGAGCAGGGGAGGGGCCCAGAGCCCGAGCGCCTGGGCTCTGTGGGAGGGGAGGGGGGCCTAGGGGTTAGAGCAGGGGAGGGGCCCTGAGCCCGAGAGCCGGGTTCTGTGGGAGGGGAGCGGGGCCTAGGGGCTAGAGCAGGGGAGGGGCCCTGAGCCCGAGAGCCGGGTTCTGTGGGAGGGGAGCGGGGCCTAGGGGTTAGAGCAGGGGAGGGGCCCTGAGCCCGAGAGCCGGGTTCTGTGGGAGGGGAGGGGGGCCTAGGGGCTAGAGCAGGGGAGGGGCCCAGAGCCCGAGAGCCGGGTTCTGTGGGAGGGGAGCGGGGCCTAGGGGCTAGAGCAGGGGAGGGGCCCTGAGCCCGAGAGCCGGGTTCTGTGGGAGGGGAGCGGGGCCTAGGGGCTAGAGCAGGGGAGGGGCCCAGAGCCCGAGAGCCGGGTTCTGTGGGAGGGGAGGGGGGCCTAGGGGCTAGAGCAGGGGAGGGGCCCTGAGCCCGAGAGCCGGGTTCTGTGGGAGGGGAGCGGGGCCTAGGGGCTAGAGCAGGGGAGGGGCCCAGAGCCCGAGAGCCGGGTTCTGTGGGAGGGGAGGGGGGCCTAGGGGCTAGAGCAGGGGAGGGGCCCAGAGCCCGAGAGCCGGGTTCTGTGGGAGGGGAGCGGGGCCTAGGGGCTAGAGCAGGGGAGGGGCCCTGAGCCCGAGAGCCGGGTTCTGTGGGAGGGGAGGGGGGCCTAGGGGCTAGAGCAGGGGAGGGGCCCAGAGCCCGAGAGCCGGGTTCTGTGGGAGGGGAGCGGGGCCTAGGGGCTAGAGCAGGGGAGGGGCCCAGAGCCCGAGAGCCGGGTTCTGTGGGAGGGGAGCGGGGCCTAGGGGCTAGAGCAGGGGAGGGGCCCAGAGCCCGAGAGCCGGGTTCTGTGGGAGGGGAGGGGGGCCTAGGGGCTAGAGCAGGGGAGGGGCCCTGAGCCCGAGAGCCGGGTTCTGTGGGAGGGGAGCGGGGCCTAGGGGCTAGAGCAGGGGAGGGGCCCAGAGCCCGAGAGCCGGGTTCTGTGGGAGGGGAGGGGGGCCTAGGGGCTAGAGCAGGGGAGGGGCCCAGAGCCCGAGAGCCGGGTTCTGTGGGAGGGGAGCGGGGCCTAGGGGCTAGAGCAGGGGAGGGGCCCTGAGCCCGAGAGCCGGGTTCTGTGGGAGGGGAGGGGGGCCTAGGGGCTAGAGCAGGGGAGGGGCCCAGAGCCCGAGAGCCGGGTTCTGTGGGAGGGGAGGGGGGCCTAGGGGCTAGAGCAGGGGAGGGGCCCTGAGCCCGAGAGCCGGGTTCTGTGGGAGGGGAGCGGGGCCTAGGGGCTAGAGCAGGGGAGGGGCCCAGAGCCCGAGAGCCGGGTTCTGTGGGAGGGGAGCGGGGCCTAGGGGCTAGAGCAGGGGAGGGGCCCTGAGCCCGAGAGCCGGGTTCTGTGGGAGGGGAGCGGGGCCTAGGGGCTAGAGCAGGGGAGGGGCCCAGAGCCCGAGAGCCGGGTTCTGTGGGAGGGGAGCGGGGCCTAGGGGCTAGAGCGGGCTTCAAGGGTGCTGCTCACTCTGGTCCTGGTTGAAGCTCAGGCTGTTCACCCCGCGTTGCTGCGCCATGCTGGGGGGCAGAAGATGTCGGGGGCCCCTCCTGGATTTGAGCGCCAGGCAGCTGTGGAATGGGCAGAGTGTGAGAGGGGTGTGGGGCTACGCCCCCCCCATCTCCACACCCCCTTCAGCTCCCCAGCTGGCCTATGTCATTGTCACCCCCACACCAGTCCCCGTGAACCTCACCCCCACTGGTGCTCCGAGAGCACTGGGCCCCCCCAAATGACCCTCAGTGCCTCTGCCCAGCCAGTCCCCCCACCCCACAGGCAGCATCAGCATCCGCAACCCCACATCACCCCCACATCCTCCTGCCCCACGTCACCCCTCATCCTTCAGCCTCATGTCACCCCCACATCCGCAACCCCACGTCAGCCCCCCATCCCCCAGCTCCACATCACCCTTCATCCCCCACCCTCATGTCACCCCCACATCCGCGACCCCCCACATCCGCCTGCCCCACGTCACCCCACATCCTCCTGCCGCACATCCCCCAGCCCCACATCACCCCTCCTCCCCTACCCTCATGTCACCCCCACATCCGCGACCCCCCACATCCCCCAGCCCCACGTCACCCCACGTCCTCCCAGCACCCTGATTCCACCCAGCCCCTGCCCCCCCCGAACCCGCCACCCTGCCAGCAGGTTTCTCCCGGGGTCCCCCCAGCCCCCGCGCCCCTCCCCCCACTGCCCCCCGCTCACCCCGCGGGAGGGGCGCGCAAGCAGCAGCTGGTCTGGCTCTGCCGGGTCACAGAGGGGGAAGGGACCGTGACAGCTCGTCACGTGATCGACCTGGCCGTTGCGGGAAGCCTCCGCGGCCATCTTGGGGGCGGGCATCGGGGCCGTGTTGCCCTCAGCTGCGGCCTTCGGCGGCCATCTTGGATCCTGGAAAAGAGCCGAATATAGCCCCGCCCCCCGTGAGGAGTATCGCCCCGCCCCTGGGAAGGCTGAAGGGGAGGAGCTAATAAAATGACCTGCCCAGGGGCGGGGCTTCGTGTCTGATGCGGGGGGTCACATCCCAGAAAAGGGAAGGGGGGGCCCTCAGGAGCTGAGCACTCCTATGGCCCTCCTGCCCCCCCCCGCTCTAACCACTAGCCCCCTCTCCCTCCCAGAGCGAACCTGCCCCCCCCGCTCTAACTGCTAGCCCCCGCTCCCTCCCAGAGCGAACCTGCCCCCCCGCTCTAACCACTAGCCCCCGCTCCCTCCCAGAGCGAACCTGCCCCCCCGCTCTAACCACTAGCCCCCTCTCCCTCCCAGAGCGAACCTGCCCCCCCCGCTCTAACCACTAGCCCCCGCTCCCTCCCAGAGCGAACCTGCCCCCCCCGCTCTAACCACTAGCCCCCTCTCCCTCCCAGAGCGAACCTGCCCCCCCCGCTCTAACCACTAGCCCCCGCTCCCTCCCAGAGCGAACCTGCCCCCCCCGCTCTAACCACTAGCCCCCGCTCCCTCCCAGAGCGAACCTGCCCCCCCCGCTCTAACCACTAGCCCCCTCTCCCTCCCAGAGCGAACCTGCCCCCCCCGCTCTAACCACTAGCCCCCGCTCCCTCCCAGAGCGAACCTGCCCCCCCCCGCTCTAACCACTAGCCCCCGCTCCCTCCCAGAGCGAACCTGCCCCCCGCTCTAACCACTAGCCCCCGCTCCCTCCCAGAGCGAACCTGTCCCCCCCCGTTCTAACCACTAGCCCCCGCTCCCTCCCAGAGCGAACCTGCCCCCCCCGCTCTAACCACTAGCCCCCGCTCCCTCCCAGAGCGAACCTGCCCCCCCGCTCTAACCGCTAGCCCCCGCTCCCTCCCAGAGCGAACCTGCCCCCCCGCTCTAACCACTAGCCCCCGCTCCCTCCCAGAGCGAACCTGTCCCCCCCGCTCTAACCACTAGCCCCCTCTCCCTCCCAGAGCGAACCTGCCCCCCCTGCTCTAACCGCTAGCCCCCGCTCCCTCCCAGAGCGAACCCAGGTGACCTGCCCCCACCCTGCTGTCACCCGCCAGCCCCCCCTTCTCCCATGCTGGGTGTAATATTAGCCGTGACCTTTCCATCGGGGCACATGGCTCTGTTTGGAACAGCTCCCCATTTGTGTCACTTCGGCTCCTGAGTCGCTGTGGGGCTGATTTCCCCCCCTCCCTGAGCTCATGTCCCAGGGGTCCTGGCTCCCAGCCCCTGCAGCCCACTTGCCCGCCCTCCCCCCGGCTCATGGAACAACGCCCCACTAAGATACCGGGTAAGGCAGCAAAGACCTCAACAAGGGTCTGGGGTGGGAGGGTGCGGGGGGCCGGGAGCCCACACTCCTGGGGTCTCGCCTGCCTTTGGGGGGCAGTGGCGTCTGGTGGTTAGAGCAGGCGAAGCCTCCTCCCTCGGGCCACATGGCTGGTGTCGGGGTTCCTTGGGGCAGGGCTGCTTGCCTGCTAGCTGGGGAGAATTCGGAGCGCCCCCGACATCCCCCCTTGGGGGGGTGGGATCCAGCCCCTGCCCCGCCGGCTCTGCGTGCAGTGTGACGCTGGAGGATTCACCTGGGGATGGGTGGCCAGCGCCCCAAACCTGGCAGGAGGTTCTGGGAGTGAGGGCCCCAGCTCATGGTGCCCCCCAGTGCCTGGCCTGCCTTTGCCTGCGTCCCAGCCCCCCGCAGCTTGGCAGGGAATGGCTGCGGCTGGTCCGTGCCCTCCCCTGGGCCTAGGCTGGCGCTGGCAGGGCTCCAGGGTGCGCAGGCAAGCGGGGGGCACAGCCAGCTGAGAGGGGGGCCAGGGACCTGCTGCCCAGCTGGGCTCAGTCAGAATTATGGGCCTGGCTGGCTGGGGGGCAGGGCCTGTCCCCTCTAGGGGGTGCTGGCTCCCCCCAGCTCTGGGGCAGTGAGCGCGGTATCTGCAGTGTACACTGCTTGGGGGTCAGCGGCCTCAGTGTCCGTCCCCCGCCGGGCAGGCCGGCCCCGGGGCAAGGGGCAGCCGCTGTGGCAGAGGTGCTCCGCAGGCTCGCTGGGGCAGGATGTCGGCCGAGGTGGCGGAGCTCACCCAGGCGCGGCTGCAGAAAGTCTGGATCCCACGCACCAGCAACCGGCTGCACCAGCGCAGGGGGTGTGAGTGGGGCAGGTGGGGGGCACGGCTCTCCCAGCTTGGGGGCAGGGAATGGGGCCTGTCCCCTCCAGGGGGCTCTGGCCCCAGGGTGGTGGAATTTGAGGGTGCAGCTTGGGGGGCGTGGCCTCTGGCTTCCCACCCCTGTTGCTAACAATGTCCATTCCATGCCCCCCCCAGCCTCCGTGCCTCAGTTTACCAACTCACCCACGATGGTGATCATGGTGGGGCTGCCAGCCCGTGGGAAGACCTATATCTCCAAGAAGCTGACCCGCTACCTGAACTGGATTGGGATCCCCACCAAGGGTGAGGGGGGCAGGCCGGGCTCCAGAGGAGATGGGGGTGGGGATCGGGGCAGCTGGGATCTCTGGGGGGAGCTGGCAGAGGAAAGGGAGTTGCGGGGAAGGGCAAGGAAGCAGGTCTCCAATTGTGGGGGCAGGGTGGGCTGTCTCTTGGGGGAGGGTTTCCCGGGGAGCTGTGGGGATCCCTGCCCACCCCCCACTTTCCCCACAGTGTTCAACGTGGGACAGTACCGCCGCGAGGCCGTGCAGACCTACAAGAGCTACGAGTTCTTCCGGCCAGATAACCACGAGGCCATGGAGATCCGCAGGTAAGGGGGGGGCACTGCTGGGGGAAGCTCACAGCTCTGGAGAAGAGACCCCGGCTGGGGACGCTGCTGGGGGAAGCTCACAGCTCTGGAGAAGAGACCCCGGCTGGGGACGCTGCTGGGGGAGAAGCTCACAGCACTGGGGAAGAGACCCCGGCTGGGGGCACTGCTGGGGGAGAAGCTCACAGCACTGGGGAAGAGACCCCGGCTGGGGACACTGCTGGGGGAGAAGCTCACAGCACTGGGGAAGAGACCCCGGCTGGGGGCACTGCTGAGGGAAGCTCACAGCTCTGGGGAAGAGACCCCGACAGGGGACACTGCTGGGGGAGAAGCTCACAGCACTGGGGAAGAGACCCCGACAGGGGACACTGCTGGGGGAGAAGCTCACAGCACTGGGGAAGAGAACCCAGCTGGGGGCACTGCTGAGGGAAGCTCACAGCACTGGGGAAGAGACCCCGGCTGGGGGCACTGCTGAGGGAAGCTCACAGCACTGGGGAAGAGACCCCGGCTGGGGGCACTGCTGAGGGAAGCTCACAGCACTGGGGAAGAGACCCCGGCTGGGGACACTGCTGGGGGAGAAGCTCACAGCACTGGGGAAGAGACCCCGGCTGGGGACACTGCTGGGGGAGAAGCTCACAGCACTGGGGAAGAGACCCCGGCTGGGGGCACTGCTGGGGGAGAAGCTCACAGCACTGGGGAAGAGACCCCGGCTGGGGGCACTGCTGGGGGAGAAGCTCTCAGCACTGGGGAAGAGACCCCGGCTGGGGGCACTGCTGAGGGAGAGCTCACAGCTCTGGGGAACCGCCAGCCCCACTTCCCGGCTAGGGGACATCGCTGGGGCGAGAAGCTCACAGCACTTCGGCGACGAGCAGAGACCCCGGCTAGGGGGGCACTGCTGAGGGAAGCTCACAGCACTGGGGAAGAGACCCCGGCTGGGGACACTGCTGGGGGAGAAGCTCACAGCACTGGGGAAGAGACCCCGGCTGGGGGCACTGCTGAGGGAAGCTCACAGCACTGGGGAAGAGACCCCGGCTGGGGACACTGCTGGGGGAGAAGCTCACAGCACTGGGGAAGAGACCCCGGCTGGGGACACTGCTGGGGGAGAAGCTCACAGCACTGGGGAAGAGACCCCGGCTGGGGGCACTGCTGAGGGAAGCTCACAGCACTGGGGAAGAGACCCCGGCTGGGGACACTCTGGGGGAAAGCTCACAGCACTGGGGAAGAGACCCCGACAGGGGACACTGCTGGGGGAGAAGCTCACAGCACTGGGGAAGAGACCCCGGCTGGGGGCACTGCTGAGGGAAGCTCACAGCACTGGGGAAGAGACCCCGGCTGGGGGCACTGCTGGGGAAAGCTCACAGCACTGGGGAAGAGACCCCGGCTGGGGGACACTGCTGAGGGAAGCTCACAGCACTGGGGAAGAGACCCCGGCTGGGGACACTGCTGAGGGAAGCTCACAGCACTGGGGAAGAGACCCCGGCTGGGGACACTGCTGGGGGAGAAGCTCACAGCACTGGGGAAGAGACCCCGGCTGGGGACACTGCTGAGGGAAGCTCACAGCTCTGGGGAAGAGACCCCGGCTGGGGACACTGCTGGGGGAGAAGCTCACAGCACTGGGGAAGAGACCCCGGCTGGGGCACTGCGGGGAGCTCACAGCCTGGGAAGAGACCCGGCTGGGGACATGCTGGGGGAGAAGCTCACAGCACTGGGGAAGAGACCCCGGCTGGGGGCACTGCTGAGGGAAGCTCACAGCACTGGGGAAGAGACCCCGGCTGGGGACACTGCTGGGGGAGAAGCTCACAGCACTGGGGAAGAGACCCCGGCTGGGGACACTGCTGGGGGAGAAGCTCACAGCACTGGGGAAGAGACCCCGGCTGGGGACACTGCTGGGGGAGAAGCTCACCGCACTGGGGAAGAGACCCCGGCTGGGGGCACTGCTGAGGGAAGCTCACAGCACTGGGGAAGAGACCCCGGCTGGGGACACTGCTGAGGGAAGCTCACAGCTCTGGGGAAGAGACCCCGGCTGGGGACATTGCTGGGGGAGAAGCTCACAGCACTGGGGAAGAGAACCCAGCTGGGGACACTGCTGGGGGAGAAGCTCACAGCACTGGGGAAGAGACCCCGGCTGGGGGCACTGCTGAGGGAAGCTCACAGCACTGGGGAAGAGACCCCGGCTGGGGACACTGCTGGGGGAGAAGCTCACAGCACTGGGGAAGAGACCCCGACAGGGGACACTGCTGGGGGAGAAGCTCACAGCACTGGGGAAGAGACCCCGGCTGGGGGCACTGCTGGGGGAGAAGCTCACAGCACTGGGGAAGAGACCCCGGCTGGGGGCACTGCTGAGGGAAGCTCACAGCACTGGGGAAGAGACCCCGGCTGGGGACACTGCTGAGGGAAGCTCACCGCAAGGCCTGGAGAAGGGGTGGGGTCTGTGTAAGAGTCTCAGCCCTCCTTTGCCCCCCAGGCAGTGTGCTCTGGCCGCGCTGAAGGACGTCCATACTTACCTGAGCTGTGAGGAGGGACAGGTGGCGGTAAGTGGGACCCTGCCCCTTCCTCCCCCCAGCCAGCTCCCGGGCCCATCTACCCTGGCCTCACGCCTGCTCTGCATTAGGTGTTTGATGCCACCAACACGACCCGGGAGCGAAGGAGCACGGTCCTGCAGTTCGCTAGAGAACATGGCTACAAGGTAAAGTTGGGGGCCATGGGACAGTCCCAAGACACTGCTGCAGGAGAGTTCGCAGCACCCGGGGGGAGCCTGGGCTGGGAGCACTGCCACAAGGAAGCTCACAGCACCAAGAAGGGGGGAAAGGCACAGTGCTGGGGGGTCAGTTGGGGGATGGTTACAGCACTGAGATCTTGGCTCACACAGAACCCACCTCCCCTCCAGGTGTTTTTCATCGAGTCCATCTGCGACGACCCTGACATCATCGAGGAGAACATCAAGGTGAGACCCCCTGGGACCTGTGCAGCGCAGTCCCCACCCATGTCACCCCGCCCTTGGGAACCTGCCCCACAAGCCATCCGAGACTGACCCCCCATGCCGAGCAACCAAGCCCCTCCTGTGCCCTCTGTTCTTTCCCAGGAAAAGCTGTCACCTGGCCACCCGCCTTGTGAGCTCAGGGCTGTCAACGCGCTGGGCTGGGGAGTCACAGCGCAATCCCCATCCCCATCCCGGGCCTGGGGCTGTGCCCTGGGAAACTGAGGCACACACAGGGTTACTGCAGGACAGAACTGCCATGCAACATACCAAGGGGAACGCAACCCCTGCTTGGCCACAAACCCCCCCCCCCGTCACTGCCCTCCCACTACGCAGCCCAGTGCTCCCCCAGGGTCCTGCACACACGGGGAGGCGGGCGGCCTGCTGGCCTGCCCCAGGCCCATCTCCCCTGGTCTCTGGCCTGCAGCAAGTGAAGCTGAGCAGCCCAGACTACAAGGACTGTAACCGGGAGGAGGTGGTGGAGGATTTCCTGAAGCGGATCCAGTGCTACCAGCTCACCTACCAGCCCCTGGACAATGAGCTGGACAGGTGAGACCCCCCCCCAAGCAGAGCACCCAGGAGTCCTGGCTCCCAGCCCCCCTGCTCTAACCACTAGCCCCCGCTCCCCTCCCAGACTGGGCCCCAGGTTTCCTGACCCCCTGCCCTCCTTCCCCTCCAGCTCTCTGTCCTACATCAAGATCTTCAATGTAGGGCTGCGTTACCTGGCGAACCGGGTGCAGGACCATGTGCAGAGCCGCACGGTGTACTACCTGATGAACATCCACGTCACGCCGCGGGCCATCTACCTGAGCCGGCACGGCGAGAGCCAGCTCAACCTGCAGGGGCGCATCGGGGGCGATTCAGGGCTCACCCCCCGCGGCAAGCAGGTGGGCTGGGGGCCTCAGGCCTGGCCAGAGCAGCTTCGGGGAATGGGGAGGGGCAACCGAGACTACTGCGGGGGCTGGGATGAGAAGGGGGATACCGCAAGCAGGTTTAGGGGGGCTAGGTTGGGGCATCAAGGCTCCGGCCTTTTAGAAGCAGCGGCAGGGAGGGGAGCTTGCCCGGGGGGTCACCGCTTCTCCCCCCTAGTTTGCCTGCGCCCTGGCCAGCTTCATCGAGAGCCAGAAGATCCGGGATCTCAAGGTGTGGACCAGCCACATGAAGCGGACGATCCAGACGGCCGAGGCCCTGCGTGTGCCCTACGAGCAATGGAAAGCGCTGAACGAGATTGACGCGGTGAGAACCCAGGCGCCCGCCCCCAGCTCTAACACACGGGGGCCCCCTCCCCGAGGTGGGGATGGAAGCCGGGCATCAGGCCACACCCCTCTCTAATGGTGCGGCGTGTTTCAGGGCATCTGTGAGGAGATGTCCTACGAGGAGATCCAGGCCCATCACCCGGAGGAGTTTGCCCTGCGAGATCAAGACAAGTACCGATACCGGTATCCCAAAGGGGAGGTAAGGGAGGGGCCCAGCACCCGACTGGAGCAGGATCAGAGGGAGGAAAGGGGGCACTCACTTCTCGGTAACCCACGAAACTCCCTGCCACATGATCTTACAGTGACAAGGGTTAACCTGTGAAACTCCCTGCCACTGGGTAATAGCAGGGGGATAGATTTAGCAGCGCTCGCAAGCCTGGGGACCCCTTGCCAGCGAGTGGTCTTGGTAAAGTGGGTCTCCTGCCATGAGCTATTCCTGAAGGGAATGAATCTGGCAACACAGTTAACCTCTGAAACTCCCTGCCCCATGCTGCTGGGAGCAGATTTTGGAGACCCAGAATTAACCACTGGAGAACCCCTGGGTGAGGACCTGTGTGGGGGCCGAGCTGGAGGGGGACAGAGTCTGATAGCCCCCCGCAATCGTCCCCAGTCCTACGAGGACCTGGTGCAGCGGCTGGAGCCTGTCATCATGGAGCTGGAGCGGCAGGAGAACGTGCTGGTGATCTGCCATCAGGCTGTCATGCGCTGCCTGCTGGCCTACTTCCTGGACAAGAGCGCAGGTACCCCCGCTGCACCTCGGCGTGCGCGCCACGGAGCCCCGCCGAGCCCAGGTGCGGGCGGGGCTCTGCCGTCCCTGGTGACAGGCCCAGGCGGGGGCTGGAGGGCCTTTCAGCAGCGGGGCTACAGGATCGACAGCGGGGGCTGTGACAAGCGTCACACCCTGCGACTCAGCCAAGCAGACGGACGGACGGAGGGCACAAGGGGGGCGGCGGGGTCAAGCAAGGAGAAAGCCCAGCACCTGAACCGCGGCGCCTGGGCCCAGGCCTACAGGCGCTGTCCCAAGAGTGCTCCGCCCGCACTCGGCCCTTTTCCCCTGGGAGGTCGCTGACCGTCCGTGCCTCCCCCTCAGACCAACCGGGCAGAGCTGGGAACCCCGTTGCCCAAGACGCCCTGTGTGCCCTCCCCAGTGAGGGGGAGCCCGGCCGGGCCGGGCGCTGGC
The DNA here is from genome assembly GCA_032595735.1 of Pelochelys cantorii. Taxonomy (NCBI): domain Eukaryota; kingdom Metazoa; phylum Chordata; order Testudines; family Trionychidae; genus Pelochelys; species Pelochelys cantorii. The sequence goes on along the minus strand of CM064358.1, from coordinate 12,432,627 downwards.
TGGGGGCTGAGCGTGACAGCGCCTGGAGAGCTCTGCTGCTGGAGAGGGCAGTGGGCCCAGTGACACCCCGTTCCAGGCTGGACGTGGGGCCAGCTCCCTAGCGCCCCCCCTCCGCTCCCAGCTCCCTGCCACTTTCAACCGCCCCGTCAACCCCTCTGCCAGCCCTCAGCCACCCCCCACTAGTCCTCTTCCACCCCACCATTGCCCCACAGCCCCTCCCCCGACATCCCTCCAGTTCCTGTCCCCCACACAGAGGGGCAGGGGCCACTGCTGCCATCTGCCTCCCGGGGACTCTTCCCTTCCCCTCCCCTGTGTGGCCCAGTGGCAGGTGCCCCCAGGGTTATCCCCCCAGCACGGGGGAGGGACTGGCACCCGCCCGGGGTACAACCCGACCCACCAGGCCCCTGCCATTCAACAGCCCACACCCTGCCCTGCTCCTGGCCCCTCCAGCCCAGCCTTGCAGGACCCAGCCTGAAGAGTGCAAGTGCGTCATTCCTGCAAGGGGTACGGAACCCGTCCCAGCCCGGGTTAGCCAGAGCTGAGCCCCGCCCCTCGGCTCGCACGCTAAAGCGGGGCCTGCTAGGCCCGAGAGCTGGGAAGCGAGGGGCAGCCCCCGCTGGTCCCCACAGAAGAAAAGGAGAACAGCGCCAGCTCATTCCTCAGCTGCGCCAGGCTACACAGGCTCCGTCAGCTGGAGGGATTGCAGCCCGTGAGGGGCAGCAGCCCCGGCTGCGAGAAAAGCCGCCAGCGCGGACCAGCCCTCCTAGGTCACCCACCTAGGAGGGTCTGTCTCTTTCGTGCTGCGGGTGGGGGGGACATGCTCTTCTACCACCACGCGGCCCTGGGAAGGCCTGGCTGGCTCAGCCAGTTCCACCCCACACACACGCAGCGGGCTCCCTTGTCCAGCCCTCCTGCCTGTCTGCCCACCCCACGTCTGAGCGGGCAAGGCCCGGCTCTCACACTGGCTGGCGAGCCTGGGCAGCTTTGGCCCTGACGGAGTGGCCTGTGCGTGTTCCCCCCAGGACAGTGATAGTACAGCTTTTTGTACCACAAAACCGTAATTACCAGGGCTGGCCACATCCGTGTATCTACTCGCCCGTGGCAAATCGATCTCAGCTGGTCGCCCCGTTCACCGGCAGCGCGCACAAGTGCAGCGTGGGTCTGGCGCATGCGCGGTGCTGGCGAGCGGATTTCACCGCGGTTTGTCGAGCCCGTGGTGCAAACACCGGCTACGGCAGTGTCACAGGGCTTGGATGTGTGTGCCCCCAAGCTCCCCCTCTAACTGCCCTCTTCTCACCCCACAGAGGAACTGCCCTATCTGAAATGCCCACTGCACACTGTGCTGAAACTGACCCCCGTGGCATACGGTGAGTGCATGGGCTGGTTCTGCTGCCCTCAGCCAAGTGCCAGACCCCCCAAGCCCATTCACATGGCACTGGCAGGTCACCCCCCCCCACCTTGGGGCCTCGGCCCAGTTATATGCTCCACTGCAGGGAGGGAAGGGGGGGCAGGGGTCTCTTTGCTCTAACCTAGGAGCCTTCTCCTTCATGGTGTGCTGGCAGGTTGCCAAGTGGAGTCCATTTTCCTCAATGTGGAGGCTGTGAACACACACCGGGACCGTCCCCAGGTAAGTGGCATTTCGCCCAAGCTAGGGGCTTGGCCAGTGCATCTCCCACTCCTGATCTTGCCAAGGGACAGCCCACAACTCACAAAAGCCCGTGACATTGACACCCTCCATGCCTAGATCCCAGCTCCTCCCCGCCCCTCTAATCCCCAGCCACCTGGGGAGTAGATCTGCCTGCCCCTGTAATAACTTCCTCTTATCTCTCCCCCCTGGCCACTCAGCACCTGCCCCGCAAGTCTAGCCTGGCCCCCTCCTACCGGCATTACCGGACCTACCCTCTAGCCAGCCCGGAGCCCACCAAATGGCCCCGCTTGGAAGATCTTGGCCTGGCAGCATCCTCACAGCTTGGGGTGCAGGTAAAGTCATTTTGCCCCCCCTAACCAGGCTGTCCCCTTCCTGCCATCTCCTAAATCCCCTCACTACCCCCTTCCCATCCCACTACACAGCCACTAAATCTCCGTGTGTAACCTGTGCTAACCCAATTAACATCCTTGGGGTGCATCTGACACCCCTGCCTGATATCAGGGCTCATGCCATGCCGGGTATCACACAGCCCCGAGGAGACAGTCCCTGCCCCATAGAACAGTCTAAACAGAGTGGGGTAGGGAGGGGAAACTGAGGCACGCCGACACCCCCCTCTTCCCATACGCTAAGGCATGGGAGTGGGGAGGGCTCCAGCAGGCAAGGTGCATGCAACCTTGTGCTTCTCTGCTTTCATTGCAGAACGTCGAAGTGACTCGGGAGCCCGAGGAAGCACTGGGGACAGTGCCCCCCCACTACTAACTGCTCTCGCCCATTAAAGCCAGCTCCCCTTCGCCGTGGCTGGCTTCGTCAGGGCTGTTCTGTGGAGGGCTGGAGTAGGGCTGGATGGGGCCCAGCTTCTGAACTCATGGACTGCCGCCCGTGCTCGGCTTTCACTTAGCTTCTAGCCAATAGCAAGATCGGGGGGGAGAGGAGCAGCTGCCCTGAGCAACACTGCCTGAGGCTGCAGAGAGCCTGAGCCCGTGGGGTGCCGGACCTGCCCCGAGTGTAACCGCCCAGCACGACCACCCGGGAGCATTACTAGAGCTGGGAGGTGCTGCAGATACAGGCCCAGCTGACAGGTAACAGGCCTGCTCCGCTACGCAATGCTAAGATCTGGGGCTCCCCAGCCTCCTTTCAGGCAGCCCAGGGGGAGCCCATGGTTCTTAGGCTCCAGAGCCGCACTGCACCCTGGGCAATTCAGCTCCCCGCCACCCTGCCAGTGACAGAATTGACTCCCACCACAAACAGGGGGGGGGGGGGGATACTTCATCTGAAAGGAACAATTAGTGGATTACAAGGGTCAACGGTCACCGCCATGCCCAGCTGTCTAAGCCCAAGGGGGGGGGGGGGGGGGGGGATTGGCACAGGCTGCCCAGGCCCCTCCCGAAAGGTGAGGAGAAGTCTGTGGGGCAGGGGCTCTGGGGTCAGGAGGGTGAAGGTGGCTGTCCCAGCGGATCCTGGAGTGCTGGGCTCAGCGCTGTTCACAAGGCACCATGTGGCGAACTACTCGAGAGCGAAGCGGACCAGACTGACGGCGTCCTTCTGAGCGGCCCCTGGCTGTCCCCACCCGCATCTCCAGGGGGACTAGTGTTGTAGGACAGGACCTCTGCCGCCGCCGCCACCTCAGCAGCCGCCTCACTGTACTGGGCGCTCCAGGTTTCGGGGTCCTTGCTCTGGATCTGACAAGCAGAGACAGGAATAGGGGTTGGGATAGCCGGGTGGAGGGCGCAGGTCTATTGCCCCATCCGTAGCCCCATGGCCCCCTCTAAGTGACCCCCAACCTCAGCCCCTGAGGCTAACCCCACCCCTTGGCCCACACCAGCACAGACCTTGGCCACAAATTGCAGGATCTGCATCTTGGAGGTCTCCTTGGTGGCCCGTGCCCCCCACTGCAACTCAAACTCAGCTGGGTCTGTGCTGGGCAGGCGATTGTATTCCAGGTATCTGAGGGGGTGGGGCATGGGCATGAGCAACCATACCCCCGTACCCAATTCATCAAATTCCCATCCAAGCTGTGACTGAGCACACATCCTCCTCTGGGTTCACCCCCTCCATGACCCAGTAAGCAGCTCCCAGCATGGCACAGTGGGTGCAGCAGGACTTGGAACACAGGGTTCTAGCTGGTCCACTACTCCTTTCCTCTCCCTGTTCCTCAGTTTCTCCTCAGCCAGGCTCCACACACCCCCACCGCAACCCCATGCCCCTCCCTTTTCCAAAGGCCTTGGGGCTACCCACTCTCCAAGACCCTTGGGGCTAGCCCTCACCAGGGAAAATTGCTCGCCTGACCTTCCCAGCTGGTGGAGAAGGGTTAAGGGCCAGGCAGGCTGCTGGCACAGGGAACTGGACTCCAGGCTGCCTGCCTGGTGGGGAAACCATCTGCTGCATGGTGTAGGATGGCCAGGCTGTGAGCTCCACTGGCCACAGGGATTCCAAGTGCTCACCCCAGTGCTCCCCGAGTGAACACGGGGCCCTCCCAGCACCTCCAACAGGGCCCAAATCTACCCATGGACCTGGTGAGAGTAGGACTCCTGAGTTCTGGGAGCCAGGACTCACTGCCAGTCCTTCACCCCCTCTCCCACCCATCCCAGAGCCAGCCAAGGAACCCAGGAGTCCTGCTCCCCCACAACTCCCCTCCCTGAGAGCCCCAACTTACTTTTGCTGGACAAATTCCACAGTCACCAACTTCTTGACATCCCCAAAGAGCTTGTGTGGCTTTCTGGAAGGGGAGGGGATGGGGGACATGTTAAAGGGGCACTGCCCCACTCTCACTCGCTACCTGGTGCCCAAAGCAGGAGGAGCCTATATCCCTGGTATCCCACTCCACCCTTACCTGGGTTCAACTCCCAGTTTCTTCAGCATGTCCCACACATCAGCTGAAAGGGCAGAGAGACTGTCAGTCAAGGGACACGGGCCACCAGGAAGGGGTGGGGCCAGCACTGAAGGGGGCAGGCCTTACATTCCTTAGCAGCATTGCCCCTCATGTAGATGAAGCTCAGGATGACAGTGAGGAGGCCCAGCCTGGCTGTGCGATGGTCCCTGCAACACACAAGGGGGTGCCACTCACCTGGGGAACTCCGTGGAGTCTGGGGCTCTGGACAAAGAGGCAAGGGGTTTAAATGGCAGAGCAAAGACCTGCTCAAACCTTCCTGAGCTGGAAAAAGAACCCCAAAATCCTGCCCCACACTAACCACTAGACCCCACTCCCTTCCCTGAGCTGGGACAGAGCTCAGGCGTCCTGGCTTGGAGCTGCTTCCCTCACTCCAGACAAAGCCAGGGACACACAGCGGACCTCCCAGCATGGACACTGCACTAAGGGACTGGGGAATACAATGCGAGGGTGGGGACACACAGGGATGAGCCAGGGGAGTTTTCAGAGGGTGGGTAGAGCCTAATGACAAGGATTAACCCTTGAGAGCTTGGAAGCCATGGGGTGGGGTGGGGGGGAGAGCACTGTCAGAGACCTCCCCACACCCAGCCAGCCCCATCCCTTCTTACTGTTTCAGGTTCTCCCCTTCCAGGCGCAGCAGGTCACTGACCAGGATGTAGATGTGATGCTTGGTGTCGATCTCCACCAGCCGCAGCCCGAACACCTGTGAGGAAAAGGCTAACCTCAGAGGCATAGGAGGCGGCGTAGAGAAGTCTAAATAGTAAAATGGGTGAACTGGAGTGCCTAGTTTGAAAGGAGGATACTGATATAATAAGTATCACGGAAATTTGGTGGAATGAGGACAATCAATGGGTCACCGTCATACCAGGGTATAAAATCTATGGGAAGGACAGAACAGGTTGTGCTGGAGTGGGAGGGGCACTACACGTGAAAGAAAAATGTAGAATCAAATGAAGTAAAAGTCTTAAATGGGCCTAAATGTTCCATCGAATCTCTATGGATAGTAGTAATTCTACACTACAATAAGAAGAATATAGCGGTAGGGATATATCGGCCACCAGATCAGGACGGCGATAGTGACTATGAAATGCTAAGGGAGATTAGAAAGGCTATCAAATTAAAAAACTCGATAATAATGGGATTTCAACTATCCCCGTACTCACTGGGGACACATCACCTCAGGATGGGATGCAGAGATACAATTTCTTGAGACTTTAAATAACTGCTTCTTGGAGCAGCTTGTTCTGGAACCCACAAGGGAAGAGGCTATTTCTCATTTAGTCCTAAGTGGAGCACAGGATCTGGTTCAAGAAGTAAATATAGCTGGACCACTTGGAAATAGTGACCATAATGTAGTAAAATGTAACATCCCTGTGGTGGGAAAAACACCTCAGCAGCCCAACACTGTGGCATTTAATTTCAGAAAGGGGAACTACACAAAAATGAGGAAGTTAGTTAAACAGAAATTAAGAGATACAGTGACAAAAGTAAAATCTCTGCAAGCTGCATGGAAACTTTTCAAAGACACCATAATAGAGGCCCAACTTAAATGTATACCCCAAATTAAAAAAAAAAAAAAAAAAGACACAGTAAGAGAACCAAAAAAGTGCCACCGTGGCTTAACAACCAGGTAAAAGAAGCAGTGAGAGATAAAAAGATATATTTTAAAAAGTGGAAGTCAAATCCTAGTGAGGAAAATAGAAAGGACCATAAACTTTGTCAAATTAAGTGTAAAAATCTAATAAGAAAAGCCAAAAAGGATTTTGAAGAACAGCTAGCCAAATCTCAAAAAGTAATAGTAAAATGTTTTTTAAGTGCATGAGAAGCAGGAAGCTGGCTAAACAACCAGTGGGGCCCTTGGATGGTCAAGATGCTAAAGGAGCCTTCAAAGATGATAAAGTCATAGCAGAGAAGCTAAATGAATTATTTGCTTTGGTCTTCACAACTGAGGATATCGGGGAGACTCCCAAACCTGAGCCATTCTTTTTAGGTGACAAATCTGAGCAATTGTCCCAGATTGAGGTGTCATTAGAGGAGGTTTTGGAATTAACTGATAAACTTAACAGTTAACAAGTCCCCGGGACCGGATGGCATTCACCCAAGAGTTCTGAAAGAACTCCAATGGGAAATTGCGGAACTGCCAACCGTGATTTGTAACCTAGCCTTTATATCGGCTCCCGTACCTACTGACTGGAAGATAGCTAACGTGAGGCCAATATTTAAAAAGGGCTCTAGACGCGATCCCGGCAATTACAGACCAGTAAGTCTAACGTCAGTACCGGGCAAATTAGTTGAAACTATAGTAAAGAATAAAATTGTCAGACTCATGGATGAATATAATTGGTTGGGGGAAAATCAACATGGTTCATGTAAAGGGAAATCCTGCCTTACTAATCTGCTAGATTTCTTTGAGGGGGGGGGTCAACAAATATGTGGACAAGGGGGATCCAGTGGATATAGTGCACTTAGATTTCCAGAAAGCCTTTCATGGATTGAGAACTGGTTAAAAGATAGGAAACAAAGGGTAGGAATAAATGGTCAGTTTTCCGAGTGGAGAGAGGTAACTATTGGGGTTCCCCAAGGGTCTGTCCTGGGACCAGTCCTATTAAACTTATTTATAAATGATGCAGAGAAAGGGGTAAACAGTGAGGTGGCAAAATTTGCAGATGATCACCAAACTAAGCGATTGGGCAACAAAATGGCAGATTAAATTTAATGTTAATAAATGTAAAGTAATGCACATTGGAAAAAATAATCCCAACTATATATATATATAATATGATGGGGACTAATTTGGTTACAACTACTCAAGAGAAAGATCTTGGAGTCATTGTGGACAATTCTCTGAAAACATCAACTCAAGCATGTAGCGGCAGTCAAAAAAAGCAAATAGAATGTCAGGAGTCATTAAAAAAGGGATAGAGAAGACGACAGAAAATATCTTATTGCCTCTGTATACACCATGGTATGCCCACATCTTGAATACTGCATACAGATGTGGTCGTCTCATCTCAAAAAATTTATATTGGCATTGGAATAGGTTCAGAAAAGGGCAACAAAAATGATGAGGGGTTTGGAACTGGTCCCATATAAAGAGAGATTAAAGAGACTTGGACTTTTCAGCTTAAAAAAAGAGGAGACTAAGGGGGATATGATAGAGGTCTATAAAATCATGACTGGTGTGGAAATAGCAAATAAGGAAAAGTTATTTACTTATTTCCACAGTAAAAGAACTAGGGGTCACCAAATGAAACTAATAGGCAGCAGATTTAAAACAAAAGGAAGTTTTTCTTCACTCAGCGCACAACCTGTGGAACTTCTTGCAAGAGGATGTGGTGAAGGCAAGAACTTTAATAGGGTTCAAAAAAGAGCTAGATTGATTCATGGAGGTTAGGCCCATCAATGGCTATTAGCCAGGATGGGTAGGAATGGTGTCCCTGGCCTCTGTTTCTCTGGAGGTGGGTGACAGGGGAGGGATCATGTGAGGATTACCTGTTGTGATCCTTCCCTCCTGGGTTTGCTCTTTAAATGGCTATTAATCAAGCTGTGCAGGGAGGATGTCCCTAGCCTCAGTTTGCCAGAAGCTGGGAACGGTCGACGGGGACAAATCACTGAATGATTTCCTGTTCTGGTCACCTGGCATCGGCCACTGTCAGAAGACAGGACCCTGGTCTGGATGGACCTTTGGTCTGACCCAGCGTGGCCGTTCTGATGTTCTCTCTGACATTGGGAAGGGAGTGGGGCCTAGGAGTTAGAGCAAGGCTGGGCTGGGTTCTCTCCCTGACACTAGGAGGACAGAGGCAAGAGGAACAAGGAAAAAACTACCACATGAAATAGCCAATACTGGCCCAGGACAAGCAAACATAACAGCTTTGAACAATGCTTAAAGATCGCTCAGGTGAAAGATGGCCCCTCGTACAGCAGGGTGCCCCTGCACCACAGCACTCAGTAGTGCTTGACAGTGCTTCAGGAGGGCGTCACCTGCTGAAGGGTCCTGCCGGCTCGGTTAATGATCTCCGGGTAGACATCTTTGTAGTCTTTGATGATGTTCTTCAGAATATCTGCAAGGGGAAGAGAGGAGATGTGGCTTCTAGCACCCCCTACCAACAGGAAAGGTCCCCTCCAGTGGTAACCTCTCTCAACCAACAGGGCCAGTGGCAGAACCAGACGTCTGGAATTGTAACTTCTTAGCGACTGTTCCAGTGACATCCCCCTCCCCATCACGGGATCCAAGGGTTCACCCCTGCTGGGTTCCATCCCCAGCTTTCCAGGGGGAGGGGAGTTAGTGGTTATGGCAGGACAGGCTGGAAGCCAGGACTCCTGCATTTCATCCCCGCTGGGAGGGGACTGGGGGCTAGAGACGTTAAATATCGGTTGACTGAATAGTCAATTAACCTCATGAATTCTTATTGGTTAGTCGACTATTCTATAGTCCCCCGGCAGTCCCTCAGCGGGAGGGGGTCTGAGCTCCCAGACCCAGCACGAGCCAGAACTGAGCCGGGCTGCCTGCCCACCTGGCTCCTAATACACTATAAATGCAAAGCTGCAGCAGGGGTAGGTCCAGGACCCAGTGCAAGCCAGGACGGAGGCAGGCTGCTGGCCAGCCTGCTAAAAAATTTACTGGCGGGGGGGGGGGGGGGGAGAATGCGTGAAGTCAAAAGCATTAGCCTATACACTTTTGCTTATCTGTTATTCAGTTGATTGACTACACTGACATCCCTTCTGGGGGCTAGTCAATCAAAGAGGAGAAGGCAGTGACTACAGAAAGGCTAATCAAGGCATATAGAAGTGGCACATCCAGCATGGAAAGAACCTTGGCTAAAGCCTGGCTCCACTGATTCAGAGAGCTGGGGTCAAACAAAGTGGGGAACCGAAGTGGCCCGAGAGAGCCCCTCTGCTAACCTGAAGGGGGCCATGGAACCCCCACCCCAAATGCCAGGGCTATCTAGAAGCAGGCCTCCTACCTGCCCGTTTGATGGGGATTTTCTTCTGATCCTTGACCAGGAGGAATTGCACCAATTCACTCACCTGCAAGGGGAGGATGAGCTGGGTTACCCAAGGGGAAGGGGGCTGCCCAGGAGAAGATCAGGGCCCCGTGACCCACCGAGGCCCCCACCTTCTGATCCACTTGAGCCCCCGATAATCTCTGTAAGTTCCGCTGCACCTGGCTGCTGCTCTGGGTCAGTGCAAAGTCCTCCTCCTCCTGGGCCAAGCCTTCCTCCTGGCAGAGTGGAAAGAGGAGCAGAGCGCAAGGGCGCTGGAAGATCTCTTTGCTGGGGGAAGAGCTGGCTAAGGGAATCGGGCATGTGGCCTTTCCCCTCTGGAGGGGGGGCTGGCCCCAGTGTGGGGAAAGGAGAACAAAGTTCAGGGGGAATCCCCAAGGCAAGCTCCCTACCTGGGAGGGGTCAGGCCACTTGCTGCACCTCTTCGGGGCCATTGCCCCAGCTGGCTCACCTGCCCTGCGGCATGAGGGGATGTTGGCAAGGGGACAGCCTCTGCCACCCCTTCCCCACTGCTGTGGCACAGCCTGGCACCAAGGGGAGGGGGGTGGCCAGGTGCACGCTCCTGCCTTGGGCCCCTCACCAGCCGGGGGCTCCAGGGCCTCAGCTGCCCCCCAGGTGCTGCCCGGGCAACTCATCCCTGGAGAGCACCCCCCAATCACCCCACCCAGCCTAATTCCTGGCTGGGGCTTCCCCAGGGCTCTCCCTAGCCCCTCATGACTCCCCCAGCCACCCCCCCATGCTCTCCCAGCCCCTCATGACCCCCCCAATGCTCTCCCACCCCCCCAGGGCTCTTCTAGCCCCTCATGACCCCCCCAGCCACCCCCCCAACGCTCTCCCACCCCCCCAGGGCTCTCCCAGCCCCTCATGACCCCCCCAGCCAGCCCCCCAACGCTCTCCCCACCCCCCCAGGGCTCTCCCACCCCCCCATGACCCCCCCAGCGCTCTCCCCACCCCCCCAGGCTCTCCCAGCCACCCCCCAACGCTCTCCCCACCCCCCCAGGCTCTCCCAGCCACCCCCCAACGCTCTCCCCACCCCCCCAGGCTCTCCCAGCCACCCCCCCCAGCGCTCTCCCCAGCCCCCCCAGGGCTCTCCCAGCCACCCCCCCCCAGCACTCTCCCCAGCCCCCCCAGGGCTCTCCCACCCCCCCATGACCCCCCCAGCGCTCTCCCCACCCCCCCAGGCTCTCCCAGCCACCCCCCAACGCTCTCCCCACCCCCCCAGGCTCTCCCAGCCACCCCCCCCAGCGCTCTCCCCAGCCCCCCCAGGGCTCTCCCAGCCACCCCCCCCCAGCACTCTCCCCAGCCCCCCCAGGGCTCTCCCCAGCCCCTCATGACCCCCCCAACACTCTCCCCACCCCCCCAGGGCTCTCCCCAGCCCCTCATGACCCCCCCAACACTCTCCCCACCCCCCCAGGGCTCTCCCCAGCCCCTCATGACCCCCCCCAACACTCTCCCCACCCCCCCAGGGCTCTCCTCAGCCCCTCATGACCCCCCCAACACTCTCCCCACCCCCCCAGGGCTCTTTCAGCCCCTCATGACCGCCCCAGGGCTCTGCCAGCCACGCCCCCCCAGCGCTCTCCCACCACCCCCGGGCTCTCCCAGCCCCTCATGACCCCCCCCAGCGCTCTCCCACCCCCGCCCATCTCTCCAGCCCCAGGACACCTCAGCCCCATTCAGAGCTCCCCACCCCTGGGCTTCCTGGTTCCCCACCCGCTCGCGCGCTCCTCCCTCGTGCCGCCAACGGCCTCGCCCCTCCCGGCCCCGCCCCCCGCCTCGTGCCGCCAACCGCCTCGCCCCTCCCGGCCCCACCCCCCCGCCTCGTGCCGCCAACCGCCTCGCCCCCCCGGCCCCGGCCCCGCCCCCCGCCTCGTGCCGCCAACCGCCTCGCCCCTCCCGGCCCCACCCCCCCGCCTCGTGCCGCCAACCGCCTCGCCCCTCCCGGCCCCGCCCCCCGTCTCGTGCCGCCAACCGCCTCGCCCCTCCCGGCCCCGGCCCCCGCCTCGTGCCGCCAACCGCCTCGCCCCTCCCGGCCCCACCCCCCGCCTCGTGCCGCCAACGGCCTCGCCCCTCCCGGCCCCGCACCCCGCCCCTCGCCTCGTGCCGCCAACCGCCTCGCCCCTCCCGGCCCCGCCCCCCGTCTCGTGCCGCCAACCGCCTCGCCCCTCCCGGCCCCGCCCCCCGTCTCGTGCCGCCAACGGCCTCGCCCCTCCCGGCCCCGCCCCCCGCCTCGTGCCGCCAACCGCCTCGCCCCTCCCGGCCCCGCCCCCCTAGGTGACAGGACTTGTCCCAGAGCAGAGAACCCCCCCAACCCCCACCCTAGAGCTATGGGGGACCCAGGCGTGTGCCCCCCCCCTCCATCCCAGAGCCGTGGGGGACCCAGGCGTGTGCCCCCCCCACCCTAGAGCCATGGGGGGACCCAGGCGTGTGCCCCCCCACCCTAGAGCCATGGGGGACCCAGGCGTGTGCCCCCCCTCCATCCCAGAGCTATGGGGGGACCCAGGCGTGTGCCCCCCCCACCCTCCATCCCAGAGCTATGGGGGGACCCAGGCGTGTGCCCCCCCTCCATCCCAGAGCCGTGGGGGACCCAGGCGTGTGCCCCCCCACCCTAGAGCCATGGGGGACCCAGGCGTGTGCCCCCCCCTCCATCCCAGAGCCATGGGGGACCCAGGCGTGTGCCCCCCCCTCCATTCCAGAGCCATGGGGGACCCAGGCGTGTGCCCCCCCTCCATCCCAGAGCTATGGGGGGACCCAGGCGTGTGCCCCCCCACCCTCCTTCCCAGAGCTATGGGGGGACCCAGGCGTGTGCCCCCCCCTCCATCCCAGAGCCGTGGGGGACCCAGGTGTGTGCCCCCCCACCCTAGAGCCATGGGGGACCCAGGCGTGTGCCCCCCCCTCCATCCCAGAGCCATGGGGGACCCAGGCGTGTGCCCCCCCTCCATCCCAGAGCTATGGGGGGACCCAGGCGTGTGCCCCCCCACCCTCCTTCCCAGAGCTATGGGGGGACCCAGGCGTGTGCCCCCCCCTCCATCCCAGAGCCGTGGGGGACCCAGGTGTGTGCCCCCCCACCCTAGAGCCATGGGGGACCCAGGCGTGTGCCCCCCCCTCCATCCCAGAGCCATGGGGGACCCAGGCGTGTGCCCCCCCTCCATCCCAGAGCTATGGGGGGACCCAGGCGTGTGCCCCCCCACCCTCCTTCCCAGAGCTATGGGGGGACCCAGGCGTGTGCCCCCCCCTCCATCCCAGAGCCGTGGGGGACCCAGGTGTGTGCCCCCCCACCCTAGAGCCATGGGGGACCCAGGCGTGTGCCCCCCCCTCCATCCCAGAGCCATGGGGGACCCAGGCGTGTGCCCCCCCCTCCATCCCAGAGCCATGGGGGGACCCAGGTGTCTGGGCTCCCAGCCTTCTGTCCCGGTTGGGCTGAGGGACTCTTCCCTGGGGCTGCCGGCTGGGGCTTGGGTAGGGCCCAGCCAGCCACGAACAGGGCACCGAAACTGGTTGGGATCGTTTTGCTGCCCCGGGCGGCTGGCCTGGGCCTGGGAATCGCCCCCTCCTGTGGCATCGCCCCTCGCCCGCCGATTTCTGCTCAAGCCCCACCCGCTCCCCTCCTGGCGCCCGGCAGAGATCCCCAAGGAGCCCGCCCGACAATCTGGAAGGGGATCCAGGAGATGGGGAGGAGGGAGGCCGAGTGTCTCCAGGGGCCTCGGCTTTCCCGCCTGCCCAGAGGGCTGAAATAGCCTCTGGCTAGTTAGGGGTCAGGTTTGGGACTGTCCCTACCTGTGCCTGTGGAGGATGAGTGCAGGATCAGGCGCTGCTTTCAGCTGGGACCTGGAGTAGGGATGTAATAGCGCAGTCGATTAACCGATAAGCAAAAGCTTATAGGTTACTGTTATAGACTACACACACCCACCTAGGGTTGCCAGATGGTTTCAACAAAAATACCGGACACACTTGCCATGACATCGCAATCTACATTACGTCTTATTTAGAAAATACCGGACGGTTCTATTTTCTCCATTTGTTTCCCAAACAGAAAGCTCAAATACTGGACTCTCCGGTTCAAAACCGGACACCTGGCAGCCCTAATCCCACCTCCGCCCCCCGGCACCCCTCCTTGCCAGTACATATTTTAGCAGGCTGGTCCAGCAGCCCGGCTCAGTTCCGGTTTGCGCTGGGTCTGGGACCTACCCCCATTGGGGCTCCTAACACCTTGTGAAGTAAGCCTGGGGTTAGTAGAACTTAAGTTAGCAGACCCTGGGTTTGTTAGGAGTATTAGGAGCCAGGCGGGCAGGCTGCCCGGCTCAGGTCCGGCTCACGCCGGGTCCGGGAGCTCAGACACCCCCCCCCGGACAGAGGCTGTTGCCAGCCCACATTGCTGCCTCTATATCAGGGGCAGCAGCGCAGGGCACCAGGCAGCTGGTCCACGGGGGGAGCTGGTTTTAAACTGGCTCCTGTCGCAGCCCAGCTCCCTCCTGGCGCCCCGCGCTGCTGCCTCTGATCCAGCAGCAGCAGCATGGAGTGGCAGGGGGCTCCCTGGGGGTGGGCCGGAGCACACAAGCTGCCGGCCCCGCCCCTGGGGACTCTAGACTAGTCGGGTAACCGATAAGAATTCCTAAGGTAAACCGACTATTCAATTAACCGATATTTAACATCCTTGCCCTGGAGCGCTAGGTGCAGCGAGGGCCTTGACCTCAGCCCGTGGCATGAGGGGCACCTGCTGGCGATGGGTGGCGGGGGCCCTGATCTTGGGCGCGGTCTGGCCAGCGCCTGGCACAAGGGTGCCCGCTTTCAGCTGGAGTTCGTGTGTGGAAATGCAGAATGCTTGGTCACCAGCCGACTGGGACTAAAAAGTATTTTCAGCCTGCACGGCTCGGGGGTGAATTCCAAGCCCACTGCTCATGTAAATAACCAAGACACCAGCACAGGCCAAACATTCTCCTGTCACTGACTAATGTCTTTCAGGGCTCTGGATCGTCCCTTCCGGCCTCCTTCAGCTTTTTTCCAGTTCCCCTTTTTTGTGGCTCCTGAATCCTTGGTTTTGTTGTTTTGCCTTTTTCAAAAAGAAAGAAGCAGCCTTTTCACTGAGCCTTGGCGCTTTCCTCTTTGGCAGAGGCTGCTGTAAACATCCGTGCCGGCCAAGAAAAGGTCTGGCCCCGTACTAGTTTATTTCCTTTCTTAGCTTCCACCATCTTGAGAGTTCGGTTCAGCTCTGGGGGGATCTCAACAGTGGAAGGAGGCACAGAGATGGTCGCATCTGGCCTGGGTGACAGGAGCCAGTCCTGGCATCACATCCATTGCTTCTGATGGAGCTTGGCTCCCCAGTCCTGATTTCAAGACATCAGGAGATGGGCAATGCAGCCTGCCCCTATGCCAGTTGTTCCTATAGTTAACAGCCTTTCCTATTGCAAATCCGCCCTTCCCTCTAGTCTCTTTCTTTCCTCCTTTCTCTGTAGAGAGCGTTATCTGTGTGTGCCCTTGTTACTATGATAGAAATCCCCCGACCGGAGCTTGGGGCCCCAATGTGCCAAGCAGTGCTGCCCAGACACCCCAGATTGAGATTGGACCCCCCATTGCTCCAGACACTGCATAGACACTCCCTAAGCAAGATCAGGGGTCCCTGCACAGTGCTTTGCTGCCTGCTGTCGCTTCCCCCCAGCCTGCGGAACGGGGCAGAAGCGTACCTCCCCATTGGACCCCTGCCCTAGGGCTGGAGAGCAGCCGACGCCCCCATGATCACTGGAGTCCTGGGGAGCCAGCTGAGGTCACTCAGGGTGCACTGTAAGAAAGGGGATGGCTGCTCCCCCAAAATGGTGGCTATTTGCCAAGCCAGCCCCAAACAGCGTCTCTAGTGCCTTATCGGTGGATGAGACGTCTAAACGATGCCCATCTCGTCAAAAAGTTCCCTTTGAGTTTAGTCCAGAATCCATCTCCAGGGTGAGCCCTGCCAGCGCCTGGGCCTGAAATCCAATCCCCTCTGAGACCGTTACAGGGGCCACCAGGGTATCCTGGGGTCTCTTCCGGCCGCGGCTTGCCCAGGAGCGTCCGAGCAGGTAAGAGAGGGGAGAGACTCAGCCTGTGTCCCAAGCGTCCCGGCAACCAGCACAAGGCGATCTGTTGACCACAGACGTAGACCAGTAGTGCTGCTCGGCTTCGCTCGGGTTTCCTCACACGCCAACAGAGCCAGCCGCCTCCGGGCCTCTGGCCAAGCTCCCGGGGCTGGTCCCACGCCCCTGGAGGGGCCGGGCCCGGGGCAGCCAGCCCTCCTAGCTGCCAGGAGGACGTGCACGGCCCCCCACCCGCTCCGGTGGCCATTTAAAGGGCCCAGGACCCTGCTGCTGCAGCGGCGGCTAGGTGCTCTGGGCCCTTTGGAATCACTGGCCCCCCAGGGCAACTGCCCCCTTTGCCCCCTCCCTGTCCGTGGGCCTGTTCTAGTAACAGACAAGGGCTGCTGGGTCACCTCCCAAGCGCCTGCCCCGCTACTGCTCCAACAAGGCAGGCTTGCACTGCCAGGCTCAGCGCGGGCCTAGTGCAGCAGCCCACGTCCCGGGCTCCGTCCCCAGCAGCCTGTACCGGTGGCTGGGCCAGTCAGCCGGGGGGCCGGCTATCCCGTCTGGCCACGGGCCACAGTTTAATCACATGTCCACTTTCAGTCGGGCAACGCCGCAGTCCCTGGCGAGAGGCCCTTTCCCCGCACCATGGGTGGGTCCCTGCTCCGGGGCCGGACGGGGCCGGGATCTGTGCGTCATTCCCACAGGAGAGACAGGCCGACCCTGCCCCGGGCCGGATGGGGCCGGGATCTGTGGACGGGGCCGGGATCTGCGCGCCGTTCCCACGGGAGAGCCAGGCCGACCCTGCCCCGGGCCGGATGGGGCCGGGATCTGTGGACGGGGCCGGGATCTGCGCGCCGTTCCCACGGGAGAGCCAGGCCGACCCTGCCCCGGGCCGGATGGGGCCGGGATCTGTGGACGGGGCCGGGATCTGCGCGCCGTTCCCACGGGAGAGCCAGGCCGACCCTGCCCCGGGACGGATGGGGCCGGGATCTGTGGACGGGGCCGAGATCTGCGCGTCATTCCCACGGGAGAGCCAGGCCGACCCTGCCCCGGGACGGATGGGGCCGGGATCTGTGGACGGGGCCGGGATCTGCGCGCCGTTCCCACGGGAGAGCCAGGCCGACCCTGCCCCGGGCTGGATGGGGCCGGGATCTGCGCGCCATTCCCACGGGAGAGCCAGGCCGACCCTGCCCCGGGACGGATGGGGCCGGGATCTGTGGACGGGGCCGGGATCTGCGCGCCGTTCCCACGGGAGAGCCAGGCCGACCCTGCCCCGGGACGGATGGGGCCGGGATCTGTGGACGGGGCCGGGATCTGCGCGCCGTTCCCACGGGAGAGCCAGGCCGACCCTGCCCCGGGACGGATGGGGCCGGGATCTGTGGACGGGGCCGGGATCTGCGCGCCGTTCCCACGGGAGAGCCAGTCCGACCCTGCCCCGGGACGGATGGGGCCGGGATCTGTGGACGGGGCCGGGATCTGCGTGCCGTTCCCACGGGAGAGCCAGGCCGACCCTGCCCCGGGCCGGACGGGGATGGGATCTGTGCCCCATTCCCCCCGGGAGAGCCAGGCCGACCCTGCCCCGGGCCGGACGGGGACAGGATCTGTGGACGGGGCCGGGATCTGTGCACGCCAGGGTTTTCCAGCCTGTGGGAAGAGATACCCCTCGCGGATCCCACTGCTGCACCTGCTGTGAAACCCAGCTCGATGCGGGGAACCCTTGGCACCTGCAGCCCTAGAGCTGGCCTGGTTGTGAGCACGGCGATTACCCAGCCAGGGGGCCAGGGCAGCTCTTTTCCCGCTGACCTGCCGGTCGGCGCCCAGGCTCTGCTGACCTGCTGGCAGGCGCCCTCCGGTTTGGGCTTTTTCCCTTTTTAACCCGGGGCCGGGCTCTCCTGAACATGTTGTTTGCCTTTCGTCTTGCGGAGGGGAGCGCAAAGGCCTGGCCTCCCTCCAGCCGCCGAGGGGCGGACAATCGGGGCTTGTGTCCGCATGAATGCTACATTGAGAGGTGCGGGGGGGAAAGCCCAGGGAGCTTTAAGACGGGCATCCAGAGAAGAGCTCTCAGAGGCTGGTTCTCCTCGGCAGAGCCACGGGGACGCACCATGCCACGGCTGAGACAGCTGCTGCTCCCTTCCTTCGCCCTCCTGCTGTGCCTGGGGCCTCTGCCCAGCACCGGGCAGCCCCGGACTCCGGAGGTGAGGCTCAGGGCTTTTCCACTCCCCTCGCTACGGTTTGGGGGCTCGTGGCCACAGCAGGAGATATGACGCCCGGGGGGCCGGGCCCTGTTTGCCACCTCCAGATTGCAACGGCCCCTCGCACCCCGTCTCCCCCCGCAGAACCCACCTGCTCGCCAGAGCTGGGGAGAGAACCCAGGTGTCCCGGCTCCCAGCACTAACCACTAGACCCCGCTCCCCTCGCAGAGTGGTCACAGCTGAGTGTGCCCCGCTGCTTCCCTCTAACCACAGGGATCCCATCTCCTCGCCAGCCAACAGCTGTGGGTCCAGTGGGGCTGGGTCGCCGCGGTCGCCTGTCTCTAGGCTGCAAGGCACAAGCAGGGTCTTCAGGTCTGTCTGTCTGGCACCCAGTGGAGCACAAAGCTAACCCTGCTCAAGCCCCTCCGGAGCTCCGGCACTGCTCCTGGGCCTGTGGAGCGCAGGCAGAGAGAAACCAGCCTGTCGCACGCAAACCACTCTGCTCTGCCAGGGGTGTAGAGCTGTGCCGCTGGCCCGCTGACCCCAGTGGCGCTACGGGCACTGGAGCCCGGCTGGGGTCTGGCCTCACTGACTCCAATGGCGCTAAGGGCGCGGAGCCCGGCTGGGGTCAGCCCCAGTGGCGCTATGGGCGATGGACCCGGGCTGGGGTCTGGCCCCAGTGACTCCAGTGGCGCTATGGGCAATGGAGCCGGTCTGGGGTCTAACTCCAATGGTGCTACGGGCAATAGACCTGGGCTGGGGTCTGGCCCCATTGACTCCAGTGGTGCTGTGGGCGCTGGCGCCAGGCTGGGGTGTGGTCTATTTCATGCGAGCAGAGGCGCTGGATCTCCACTGTAACTAAGCGGGGCTCCCAGGAGACACGGTCCCCTCCTCAGTGGGCTCCAAGCACAGGCACCTCAGCCCCAGCGGCAGTGGGGCCGGGGTAGCGGAGGGGCAGGAGAGGATGGGGACTGGGCGGGTTGCCCCCGTTGGGAGCCACTAGGAAAAGGGGGATCCCTGTGGCAGGGGCCTCGCACTGGAAGGGCCGTTTCCTGGGGACACGGGAGCCTGGGCAGCTCCGGCTCGGCCCCCCCCGCCCCCGTGAGCCATGGGGGGGCCACAGGGCAGACACCCCGCCTGTGTCTCCAGCTCAGCATGCGCAGCTTCTCGGTGCGCTCCACCATCGTGTCCCGCTACGCCGCCACCTGCGTCCGGGCCGTCCTGAGCAACGCGCACCCCGAGCCCAAGGAGGCCATCTTCGACCTGGACCTGCCCGCTGCTGCCTTCATCTCCAACTTCAGCATGTGCGAGCGGGCCGGGCCCACGCCGGGGCCTGAGGGGCGGCCGGGGGGGGGGCCTTTCTCTGGGGGCCCGGGGACGCCCAGAGTGAGCGAGATTAAAGAGCTGGAGGGAGGGAGCTGCGTGTGGGATGCTGGGGGAGGGAGGGGGAAGAAAGAGGATGTGGGGGGATGATGGGGACAGGTGAGAGGGGGTGGGGTAGTCACGAAGGGGGGGACAGGTGGGATTGTGGGAATGGGGGTGGAGGGATGGGATGGGATGGGTGGGTGGAGGGGTGTGCAGGTGGGGACAGGTGGGTGGGAGTGGGAATAGGGGTGGAGGGGTGGGGACGGTTGGATGGAGGGCTGGGATGGGATGGGTGGGTAGAGGGGTGTGTGGGTGGGGACAGGTGGGTGGGGATGGGAGGGGGGGTGGGACTGGAGGGTCCCCAGAACCAGCTCTAATCAAGGAGACCCACCCGCACTGTGTCTGCTCCTCTCGGGGCGGGGGGGAGGGGCACGCAGGGCCATCTCCCACAACCCCTCTCTCCTCCATCCTAGAACCATCAACAACAAGCTCTACGTGGCGGAAGTGAAAGAGAAGCACCAAGCCAAGAAGATGTACGATGAGGCCCGGAGACAGGGCAGGACGGCAGCTCACGTTGGCACGAGGTGAGACCCTGGCACCTAGTGGTTAGAGTGGGGGAGAGCGGGTTGGGAGTCAGGACTCCTGGCTCTGGGAGGGGAGTGGGGGCTAGTGGTTGGAGCGGGAGGCTGGGGGGCTGGACCCCGGGTTCCATCCCTGGCTCTGGGAGGGGAGTGGGGGCTAGTGGTTGGAGCGGGAGGCTGGGGGGCTGGACCCCGGGTTCCATCCCTGGCTCTGGGAGGGGAGTGGGGGCTAGTGGTTGGAGCGGGAGGCTGGGGGGCTGGACCCCAGGTTCCATCCCTGGCTCTGGGAGGGGAGTGGGGGCTAGTGGTTGGAGCAGGAGGCTGGGGGGCTGGACCCCGGGTTCCATCCCTGGCTCTGGGAGGGGAGTGGGGGCTAGTGGTTGGAGCGGGAGGCTGGGGGGCTGGACCCCAGGTTCCATCCCTGGCTCTGGGAGGGGAGTGGGGGCTAGTGGTTGGAGCGGGAGGCTGGGGGGCTGGACCCCGGGTTCCATCCCTGGCTCTGGGAGGGGAGTGGGGGCTAGTGGTTGGAGCGGGAGGCTGGGGGGCTGGACCCCGGGTTCCATCCCTGGCTCTGGGAGGGGAGTGGGGGCTAGTGGTTGGAGCGGGAGGCTGGGGGGCTGGACCCCGGGTTCCATCCCTGGCTCTGGGAGGGGAGTGGGGGCTAGTGGTTGGAGCGGGAGGCTGGGGGGCTGGACCCCGGGTTCCATCCCTGGCTCTGGGAGGGGAGTGGGGGCTAGTGGTTGGAGCAGGAGGCTGGGGGGCTGGACCCCGGGTTCCATCCCTGGCTCTGGGAGGGGAGTGGGGGCTAGTGGTTGGAGCGGGAGGCTGGGGGGCTGGACCCTGGGTTCCATGCCTGGCTTTGCCCCCAGGGACCGGGAGATGGAGAAGTTCCGGGTCTCTGCCAGCGTGGCGGCCGGCAGCCAGGTGTCCTTTGAGCTGAGCTACGAGGAGCTGCTGAAGCGGCACCTGGGGAAGTATCAGCACGCCGTGAGCGTGCGCCCCCAACAGGTGGTGGAGAACCTCACCGTGGCGGTGAGCATCTCGGAGCGCACCGGCATCGACCACCTCCACGTGCTGCCGCTCCGCACCAGCCGCCTGCTCACCAACGCCGTGCGAGGTACCTGGCCCCCGCCGCGGCTGGGCCTCGCTACCCCGGCGTCTCGCCGCGGCTGGGCCTCGCTACCCCGGCGTCTCGCCGCGGCTGGGCCTCGCTACCCCGGCGTCTCCCCGCGGCTGGGCCTCGCTACCCCGGCGTCTCCCCGCGGCTGGGCCTCGCTACCCCGGCGTCTCCCCGCGGCTGGGCCTCGCTGCCCCGGCGTCTCCCCGCGGCTGGGCCTCGCTACCCCGGCATCTCGCCGCGGCTGGGCCTCGCTGCCCCGGCGTCTCCCCGCGGCTGGGCCTCGCTGCCCCGGCGTCTCCCCGCGGCTGGGCCTCGCTGCCCCGGCGTCTCGCCGCGGCTGGGCCTCGCTGCCCCGGCGTCTCGCCGCGGCTGGGCCTCGCTGCCCCGGCGTCTCCCCGCGGCTGGGCCTCGCTGCCCCGGCGTCTCCCCGCGGCTGGGCCTCGCTGCCCCGGCGTCTCCCCGCGGCTGGGCCTCGCTGCCCCGGCGTCTCCCCGCGGCTGGGCCTCGCTGCCCCGGCATCTCGCCGCGGCTGGGCCTTGCTGCCCTGGCGTCTCCCTGCGGCTGGGCCTTGCTACCCCGGTGTCTTGCCAAGAGTTTCCTGTAGGCACTGCCCCCGACACAACCTGCCCAGTCAGTGTCAGCCGGAGGGGTCGCTGTGGGCATCTCCTCTGCCCGCCTGTGTGTCAGCGCTGGCCCAGCCCTGTTCCTCCTTTCCCGGCCGCCTAGCGTCAGCTCCCAGCCCTGGGGTTAGCCCTCCCGCGGCTGGGCCCAGAGCCCCCTGCTCAGCATTTGGGCCTTCTCCTGGCAGCCCGTCGCCCCTTCGCCTTCTCTCTGCGGCACGAGACGACGGCCCGCCGGACGCCTCCCGCTCGCAGGCTGGGTCTGACCCCGCTCTCGCGGCTCTTCGCGGGCCCCTCCCCAACCGTCACCGCCCTCCTGCCGTGTGGGGCGCAGGCTCCCAGCGGTGGCCGCCATGCCCGGGCCACATCGGGGAGAAAACCCCGCGCGAGGCCCAAGTGACACCCCCCCATCCCATGGGCTCTTCGGGCTCCCGCCTACCGCGGCAGCGGGTGCCCCCGAGTCGCGGTAGGGCGCTGCCCGGTGCGTGAGGGCAGCCGGCGTCCCGTGTGCCCACATGGCCGTCCCCCTGCAGCCAGGCTGCCACGCACGCTGTTCGCTCAGGTCCCTCTGGCTCCGCGACCCGGCTCCTTCCTTCCGTCCCGCTCCTCGGGCGCCGAGAAAGAGGGCCGGGGCTGGCACGAGGCTGCCAGAGGGCTCTGCGGGCGGGGAGCTCTGTCTCACACCCTGATGGCAATGGCTTCTCCTCAGGGGCCGCCGATGCGCCGCCCTCCACCAGGCTGGAGAAGGGGCGCCACTGCGCCTGGGTGGTCTTCAGCCCGAGCCCGCAGGAGCAGGCAGCGTTCTCCAGCTCCGGCGTCCTGGGGGACTTTGTGGTTCAGTACGACGTGGCCATGCCGGACGTGGCCGGGGATGTGCAGGTAAGGGGTGGCTGGTGGCCAGGGAGGAAGGAGGGGCTGGCGTGGGTGAGGGTGGACGGCATGGCGTAGCGGGGGTGCTGGCTTGGCTCTGTGCTGGACGGGGTTAGGTGGGATTCCCGGCGACTCGCCCCAGGTGTGTGTTGAGCTGGACACTGGAGATCACAACCCCTGGCCAGGCACAAAGAGCAGGCGGGGGGGGCGCCCTGGCTGGGGGGAGGGTCAGTCTGGGCTGGCTAGGAGGAGTGAGGAGGGGGAGAGCAGGAAGGGGGTGAGGGGCCCGGGGGCCCTTCCCCCCAGAGGAATGAGGCTGCCTGCCCTGGGTCCCTGTGCCGACATGGATCCGATGCTGCGCCGTGTCCCTGGGACCCAAAAAACCTTCTGTTCCACCTGCCGCCGGAGAATCCCCTCTGGCTGTGTGTGGGGTGCAGGGGCGGGGTCCCCCTGACACGCCGTGACAGACGGATGCCCAGGCGAACAAGGGTGTGCACCCCCGCACCCACTGTCCCTCCCATGGGCTCCCCTGGCCCCCACACTCGCCCAGGGTGGGTGTCCCCTGCCCTGGGCAGCCCCCCCGGCTCACCCCTTTGGCCCTGCGCCCCCCCTGGCAGATCTACAACGGCTACTTCGCCCACTATTTCGCGCCCCGGGCGCTGCCCCCCGTGCCCAAAGACGTGGTGTTCGTCATCGACGTCAGCGGCTCCATGTACGGCACCAAGATCAGGCAGGTGAGAGGCCAGGTGGGGGGGGGGCAGGCCGGGGAATCTGGGCGGGGTGAGGGCAGAGGAGGCGGCTGGGTCTGAGCTGGGGGGTGGATTTGGAAGCACCCGCCCCTGCGAACAGCAGCTCCCCCGGGCCACGAGGCGGCAGCAGCCATGCAAATGAAGCCATCGTCTAATTTGCATAACTGCCCCGTTAGACAACTGTCCACTCTGCTGCCACGCTGCACCCCCCCTCCCCAAGCTGGGCTGGCTTGGGGGGCAGGGAGGGGGCAGGGCTCTGGCTTGGGGGGCAGGGAGGGGGCAGGGCCCTGGTTTGGGGGGCAAAGAGGGGGGCAGGGCTCTGGCTTGGGGGGCAGGGAGGGGGCAGGGCCCTGGCTTGGGGGGCAGGGCCCTGGCTCTGGTCCCCTCCCCAAGCTGGGCTGTCCTAGAGGCTTCTGGTGCTGATGCTGCTGCGTCTGTTCTCCGCTGTGTCCCTGTCGCCTCAGCCCCCCCATGCTCCTGCCGGCTGAGCCCCACGCCTGGCTGGGGGCGGGCAGGGCTGGGGACTCCCCCCACCTTGGTGACACAGACACAGCTCATATTTCTACGTATGGCGCCAAGTTGTGTGGGGCGCAAGAAGGCCTGGTAGGGTGGGAGCAGGGCTGACCCTGAGTGGGACCGGGTGCCGGTGGGAGGGAAGTCGCTGTAACGCGGGTAGCACTGGACTCGCCCTCATTGGCCGTTCTCCCAGCAAGCGGGGACGGTTTCCTGAGAGCTCGGTGCCAGGAAGGACCGGGGGGCAGGGCTCTGGCCTGTGTGATACCAGGGGGAGCTGGATCGCCGGGGCCTGAGCCTCGCGGCCCGGGAGTGGTCCGACTCGGAGGAACGGGAGAGCAGGACGGAAGGGGCGGGAGAGGCGGCTGAATTTGGCCAGGCGTTTCAGCGGCGGCAAGAAGGCCAGAAAAGCCCCCGGAGCATCCCGACGTCTCATTGTGGTGACGGAGAAACGTCAACACAAAATGTCTCATCCAGCCCGGCCCTTCCTGCCCGGTGCTACCTGGGGACGTGGCGAGTTGCTCCGCCCTCGCAATACAGCAAAGGCAGCGGTGAAGCCAAAGGCCCCACTCCGCTGTGCTGGACGTGCTAATCCGTGGAGCCCCGCGGCCAGCAAACCTCCCCGCTGCGCTCGCAGAAGGCAAGACGAGATCCGCGGGGGAGCTTGCCGGGCCCAGGGGTCTAGGCTGCGGCCAGAGACACTCCAACAGCAAGATACTCCAGAGCAGGAAAGAGCCGTACCACCCTTGCAGGAAGAGGTGGCAGTGGCTAATGATAGGGTGTGGAAGACTTCTAGACCCCTCTTCTCACAAAGGAAGATGAGGTGTGACTGGGAGGTGTATCCCTCGGTATCGACACCTCTGGCTGGCCCTGCGGCTGTGCTGGGGTGTGTGTGTGTGAGGTGTATCCCTCGGTACCGACACCTCTCTCTGGCTGGCCCTGCGGCTGTGCCGGGGTGCGTGTGTGAGGTGTATCCCTCGGTATCGACACCTCTCTCTGGCTGGCCCTGCGGCTGTGCCGGGGTGTGTGTGTGAGGTGTATCCCTCGGTATCGACACCTTTCTCTGGCTGGCCCTGCGGCTGTGCCGGGGTGCGTGTGTGTGAGGTGTATCCCTCAGTACCGACACCTCTGGCTGGCCCTGCAGCTGTGCCGGGGTGCGTGTGTGAGGTGTATCCCTCGGTACCGACACCTCTCTCTGGCTGGCCCTGCGGCTGTGCTGGGGTGCGTGTGTGTGAGGTGTATCCCTCAGTACCGACACCTCTGGCTGGCCCTGCAGCTGTGCCGGGGTGCGTGTGTGAGGTGTATCCCTCGGTACCGACACCTCTCTCTGGCTGGCCCTGCGGCTGTGCTGGGGTGTGTGTGTGTGAGGTGTATCCCTCGGTACCGACACCTCTCTCTGGCTGGCCCTGCGGCTGTGCCGGGGTGCGTGTGTGAGGTGTATCCCTCGGTATCGACACCTCTCTCTGGCTGGCCCTGCGGCTGTGCCGGGGTGTGTGTGTGAGGTGTATCCCTCGGTATCGACACCTTTCTCTGGCTGGCCCTGCGGCTGTGCCGGGGTGCGTGTGTGTGAGGTGTATCCCTCAGTACCGACACCTCTGGCTGGCCCTGCAGCTGTGCCGGGGTGCGTGTGTGAGGTGTATCCCTCGGTACCGACACCTCTCTCTGGCTGGCCCTGCGGCTGTGCTGGGGTGTGTGTGTGTGAGGTGTATCCCTCGGTACCGACACCTCTCTCTGGCTGGCCCTGCGGCTGTGCCGGGGTGCGTGTGTGTGAGGTGTATCCCTCGGTACCGACACCTCTCTCTGGCTGGTCCTGCGGCTGTGCTGGGGTGTGTGTGTGAGGTGTATCCCTCGGTATCGACACCTCTGGCTGGCTGGCCCTGCGGCTGTGCTGGGGTGTGTGTGTGTGAGGTGTATCCCTCGGTATCGACACCTCTGGCTGGCCCTGCGGCTGTGCCGGGGTGTGTGTGTGAGGTGTATCCCTTGGTACTGACACCTCTCTCTGGCTGGCCCTGCGGCTGTGCTGGGGTGTGTGTGTGTGAGGTGTATCCCTCGGTATCGACACCTCTGGCTGGCCCTGCGGCTGTGCCGGGGTGCGTGTGTGTGACGTGTATCCCTCGGTACCGACCCCTCTCTCTGGCTGGCCCTGCAGCTGTGCTGGGGTGTGTGTGTGAGGTGTATCCCTCGGTACCGACACCTCTCTCTGGCTGGCCCTGCGGCTGTGCTGGGGTGTGTGTGTGTGTGAGGTGTATCCCTCGGTACCGACACCTCTCTCTGGCTGGCCCTGCGGCTGTGCCGGGGTGCGTGTGTGTGAGGTGTATCCCTCGGTATCGACACCTCTGGCTGGCCCTGCGGCTGTGCCGGGGTGCGTGTGTGTGAGGTGTATCCCTCGGTACCGACCCCTCTCTCTGGCTGGCCCTGCGGCTGTGCTGGGGTGTGTGTGTGTGAGGTGTATCCCTCGGTACTGACAGCTCTCTCTGGCTGGCCCTGCAGCTGTGCTGGGGTGTGTGTGTGTGAGGTGTATCCCTTGGTACTGACACCTCTCTCTGGCTGGCCCTGCGGCTGTGCTGGGGTGTGTGTGTGAGGTGTATCCCTCGGTACCGACACCTCTCTCTGGCTGGCCCTGCGGCTGTGCTGGGGTGTGTGTGTGTGTGAGGTGTATCCCTCGGTACCGACACCTCTCTCTGGCTGGCCCTGCGGCTGTGCCGGGGTGCGTGTGTGTGAGGTGTATCCCTCGGTATCGACACCTCTGGCTGGCCCTGCGGCTGTGCCGGGGTGCGTGTGTGTGAGGTGTATCCCTCGGTACCGACCCCTCTCTCTGGCTGGCCCTGCGGCTGTGCTGGGGTGTGTGTGTGTGAGGTGTATCCCTCGGTACTGACAGCTCTCTCTGGCTGGCCCTGCAGCTGTGCTGGGGTGTGTGTGTGTGAGGTGTATCCCTCGGTACCGACACCTCTCTCTGGCTGGCCCTGCGGCTGTCCTGGGGTGTGTGTGTGAGGTGTATCCCTCGGTACCGATGCCCCTCTCTCTGGCTGGCCGTGTGGCTGTCCTGGGGTGTGTGTGTGTGAGGTGTATCTCTCGGTATCAACACCTCTCTTTGGCTGGCCCTGTGGCTGTCCTGGGGTGTGTGTGTGTGAGGTGTATCCCTTGGTACCAACGCCCCTCTCTCGGGCTGGCCGTGTGGCTGTGCCGGGGTGTGTGTGAGGTGTATCCCTCGGTACTGACCCCTCTCTCTGGCTGGCCCTGCGGCTGTGCCGGGGTGTGTGTGTGAGGTGTATCTCTCGGTACCGACCCCTCTCTCTGGCTGGCCGTGCGGCTGTGCCGGGGTGTGTGTGTGAGGTGTATCCCTTGGTACCAATGCCCCTCTCTCTGGCTGGCCGTGCAGCTGTGCCGGGGTGTGTGTGAGGTGTATCCCTCGGTATCGACCCCTCTCTCTCTGGCTGGCCCTGCGGCTGTGCTGGAGTGTGTGTGTGAGGTGTATCCCTTGGTACCAACCGCCCCCTGCCCTGGCTGGCCGTGCGGCTGTGCCAGGGATGTGCTCCTGTAGGCCATCGCAGGTGAAACACCAGAGAGCCAATCCCCCCTTCACCCGCCCTGGGCCAAAGAAAGCGCCAAGGCCATGGTCCCCCCACTAGGGTTGCCAGGTGTCCGGTATTCACCCGGAGAGTCCGGTATTTTCGCCTCCTGTCCGGTAAAAAAATTCGGAGAATACCAGACACCTGAGATGTCCGGTATTTTCTGAATTTTTCCCCGGCCAGGAGGTGAAAATGCCGGGCACCTGGCAACCCTACAAACACTCAGCGCCTGGCCTCCCCTCCCACCCCCGAACCCCCCCCTCCGGCCCCCAACACCTCCAGCCCTCCGAACCCCAGACCCCCATGCTTACCTGGTTCTGCAAGGCTGCCTGCCAAAAGACCTAGGGAAGCAATGCTTTCCCCTGGGTCTTAGTGCTCCACTGCTCCCCTGTTCCTATCCCTGCACTCACTCTTAAAGGGGACATGCTGGTTTTTTTAACTTTTTTTTTTTTACTTAATAAGTCCTTGGAGTCCTTTTTTTTCCCCCCCTTTTTCCTGTTTTTTTTTGGGGGGGGGAGGGGTGTTCAGTATTTTTTGTTTCAGCCATCTGGCAATCCTACCCCCCACACTCCCTTGGAAAGCTTGTGGCATCCCCCCCCTGCCCCAGGCCTCCCTCCCCAGGCGGAGTAGCCATGGCTGCCTTTGTACCCCAGACCAAGAAGGCCATGCACGCCATCCTGAGCGACCTGCACCAGGACGACGGCTTCAACATCGTCACCTTCTCGGACACTGTGCACGTGTGGCAGGCGGGCCGTGCCGTCCCCGCCACGGCCCACAACCTCCGCAGCGCCAAGGACCACATCCACCGGCTGGAGGCGGAGGGATGTGAGTCCGGGGGGGTCCTACAGCCGGGCCCCGGCCTGCTCCCTACACCCCCGGGGACTCCCCCTGCAGCCGGGCCCCAGCCTGCTCCCTAGATGCTCCCAGGGGCTTCCCCCGGCCTGCTCCCTACACCCCCGGGGGCTCCCCCACCGCCAGGGCCCTGCTGCACTCCCCACCGGATTCCGAACTGGCCCTGCATTAGACATGGTGAGCACAAGGTGGTGACTGGTGCAGGGTGGGGAACCCGAGGGCCAGATGTGGCCCCCGGCTCGCCTGGATCTGCCCCCGAGATTCAGGGCCCCACCCGGCCATGGGAGAGCCCCCCTCCCTGCGGGGCTGGAGCGAGCACACGAGCTCTGCTAGCCTGGGCCCCACGGGGCGCTGCTCTGCGAGGGGAGGGGAGTGGGGGCTAGTGGTTAGAGCGGGGGGCTGGCAGCCAGGACGCTGGGTTCTCTCCCTCTCGGGGGACTCAATGAAAGGCTGAAATTGGGTCCCTCCTTCCTTTCTCCCCCTCAGGGACCGACATCAACAAAGCGCTGCTGGAGGCTGCCTCATTGTTGGCGCAGAGCCCACCGGAGCCGCCCCCACGCCGGATCCCCCTGCTCATCTTCCTGACGGACGGGGAGCCCACGGCAGGCGTGACCTCAGGCGCCCGCATCCTGGCCAACGCTCGGCAGGCCCTGGGGGGCTCCGTCGCCCTCTTCAGCCTGGCCTTCGGGGACGACGCTGACTACGGGCTGCTGCGGCGCCTGGCGCTGGAGAACCAGGGTGTGGCCCGGCGCATCTACGAGGACGCGGACGCCACGCTGCAGCTCACGGGCTTCTATGGGGAGATCGCCAGCCCGCTGCTCTCTGATGTGGCCCTCTCCTACCGTGAGGGCGCCGACCTCACCCGCACCCTCTTCCCCCATTACTTCCACGGCTCCGAGCTGGTGGTGGCCGGACGGGTAGCCCCGGGAGCCACTGAGCTGCAGGTGCAGGCCGTGGGCCAGGGCCACGCTGGGCAGCTGAGCCTGCAGAATGAGATCGCGGCCAACGCCACGGAGGCTGCCCCCTTCGGCTGCTCTCCAGACCTGGGGCATATCGGGCAGTTTGTGCAGCGCCTCTGGGCGTACTCCACCATCCGGGATCTGCTGCAGGCCCGATTCCGCTCCAACGACACGGCCGCCCGGCGCCTGCTCTCGGAGAAGGCCACGAACCTCTCGCTGAAGTACAATTTTGTCACGCCCGTCACCTCGCTGGTGGTGGTCAGGCCGGAGGATGAGGAGGAGCGTCCTGAGCTGCGGGCCACGCCAGGGACCTCTGGCATGCTGCAGGCCACCACGGCCAGCCACCAGGCCACCAAAGCAGCCACAGCCAGCTTGCTGCCAGAGGAAGCCACCCGAGTCACATCTGTGGCCCCTACCACGGTCCTTCCTCTCTGCAGCCCAGCCCAAGCCACACCTGTCCCAGGAGCACCTGCCACGTCCCAGGGTGCCTCCAAACCAGCCCGAGCCACGGCGCCCACAGCCCACGGCGTCATCAAAGCAGCCCGAGCCACGCCCGGAAGAGCACCCAAAGCTGGGAAGCCCAGGGCCACAGCTTATCTGCTGCCGAGCCCAGGATCAGCCACCACCAGGGGCATTGCCACGGTCCAGCAGCAGCCAGCCACCAGACACCAACCACAGCTCCGAACAGAGAGGGCCCCATTCTCCTGGGGCACGGGAGTGCCCGCAACCCGGACTGGCAACAGCACGGCCACCACCACTCCCGGGCCAGAGGCCAAGGCCCCCCGTGGCACCGTGGGCTCCATCGTGCCCACCGATCTCAGCCACCGGCTGCTGCTGCTGCCCGCGGAAGCACGGCTGCTGTCGGTAGATGAACTGGATGAGGAGTTTGTGGAGTCGCTCAACCCGCCAGCCGTGTACAGCTTCGTGGCGGCCCAAGGAGAGAAGGGTGGGAGTCCTCTCGCTGCCTGTCCCCCCGCCGCCTCCTCAATCCCCCTGGCCCCTCTCCCCCCCCCGCTGCCCGTCCCCCCCGCTGCCTCCTCAATCCCTCTGGCCCCTCTCCCCCCCCGCTGCCCGTCCCCCCCGCCGCCTCCTCAATCCCTCTGGCCCCTCTCCCCCCCCGCTGCCCGTCCCCCCCGCTGCCTCCTCAGTCCCTCTGGCCCCTCTTCCTCCCCCCCCCGCTGCCTCCTCAATCCCTCTGGCCCCTCTGTCCCCCCGCTGCTGGGATCCCCCCCACCCCCAGCTTCCCATCCACCTCCCCCACCTGCCCCCCCCACTACCTCCTCAATCCCTCTGGCCCCTCTGTCCCCCCGCTGCTGGGATCCCCCCCACTCCCAGCTTCTCATCCACCTCCCACCCCGCTGCCGGGATCCCCCCCACCCCCAGCTTCCCATTCACCTCCCCCACCTGCCCCCCCCCACTGCCAGGATCCCCCCCACCCGTCTCACCCCAAGTTTCCCATCCACCTCCCCCACCTGCCCCCTGCTGCTGGGATCCCCCCACACCTCTCGCCCCAAGCTTCCCATCCACCTCCCCCAGCTGCCCCCCGCTGCTGGGATCCCCCCACCCCCCTCACCCCAAGTTTCCCATCCACCTCCCCCAGCTGCCCCCCCGCTGCCGGGATCCCCCCCACCCCCAGCTTCCCATTCACCTCCCCCACCTGCCCCCCCCCCCACTGCCAGGATCCCCCCCACCCGTCTCACCCCAAGTTTCCCATCCACCTCCCCCACCTGCCCCCTGCTGCTGGGATCCCCCCACACCTCTCGCCCCAAGCTTCCCATCCACCTCCCCCAGCTGCCCCCCGCTGCTGGGATCCCCCCACCCCCCTCACCCCAAGTTTCCCATCCACCTCCCCCAGCTGCCCCCCCGCTGCCGGGATCCCCCCTCGCCCCAAGTTTCCCATCCACCTCCCCCAGCTGCCCCCCCGCTGCCGGGATCCCCCCCACTCCCCTCGGCCTCCTGCCCCCCACTTCCCCCATCCCCGGGATCCTCACTCCCCAGCCACCTGCCTCCCGACGGCAGGGGTCCCCGCAAGTGCTGGGCGTTTATTCTGGCTCCTTCTCCCTCCAGGTGCCCTGGATTACGACGACTACCCAGGTAACCCCTCCCCTGGCCCCAGGGGCGGTACCGGTGCGCTGGCCCTTGAAGGCCAAGATCTCTGGGAGCTGTAGTCCCGCTGGGCTGGCAGCTCGGCCTGCTAAGAATTGGGCAGGAGATGAAAGGGCAGGTCCCGTCCCTCCACCCCCAGCTGCACCAGAGCCTGCAGGAGCAAGGCCCCCTCCCCGCAGCGCCCAGTGCCCGGGAGCGGCGACCCACGGCCACTGCCGCTGCAAACGCCCACGCCTGCCGAGGCGCAGGGACATGTGGGGCTGAGCCCAGTGCCCCAGCCAGGGGGACTCTCAGGCGGCAGGTAGAGGAGAACACAGCGTAGCCCAGACTTGTCACAGGAGCCAGGACCAGCCTGAGGGAGGGGGGCCCCGAGTCAGGGCCCTGCCCCCCTCCCTGCCTCCGCCGCCCGCCGAGACTCCCCTCGCACCCTCCACAGCCAGCCCCAGCCCCGCCCGCAGCCCCAGGTCACCCCTTGAACCCTCCAGCCAGGCCACAGGGCAGCCTCCCCGCAGGGAGAGCCAGCCCGGCACCCCCATCCCGCCGCGTCACGCCTGGGGGCCAGGGGCCGGGTTCCCCCAGCCCTGGATGCAGGGGCAGGGCCCTCTCCCTGCACGGTGGCACTGGGCACCCGGTCCAGGCTCGCTGCAGACCCAGCGGGCCCAGGTCTCGGGCCCCATCTTCCCTCCGCAGCCGGGAGAGCAAGAGCCATACGGGCTGTCTGTGGCAGGGGGCGGGGGGCACGCGGCCCCGTGCCCCCTCCCTGACTCTGCCTCTCCCCGCCAGGCTCGCCGGAGGAGCTGGGCGGCGACACAGGTAAGCTGCCGGGGGAGGACGCCGCAGGAGCTGTCCCGCTCACGGGGGGCAGTGCCAGGCCAGGCCCGCTGGAGGGGGAAGGGGCGAGCAGAGATTGGGGGGGGTTGCTCCGTCCCACTGGCTCTGACCCTCTCTCCTCCCCCCGCAGCGGGCATGGCAAACCTGGCTGGTGCCAAGTTCTTCACCTTCTCCTCCTCAGGTAAGGCTGCTCGGCCATCCCGGGCAGGGGCGGGTGGGGGCCAGCCTGGTTCCTCCCTCCCCTCACACCTCCCCCCTCCCCGTGCTCTGCTTGCAGTGGATGGAGACCCCCACTTTGTGGCCCGACTGCCTGGCTCTCCCGAGATGCTGTGCTTTACCCTGGATGGGCACCCGGGGGACCTGCTCCAGCTGGTGACCGACCCCCCCCGAGGTGAGAGCCCTGCACTGCAGCACAGCACCCCTGGGTTCCTGGGCTCTCTCCCGGGCTCGGGGAGGGGAGCGGGGCCTGGTGGTTAGGGCAGGGAGCCGGGGTTCCTGGGCTCTCTCCCGGGCTCGGGGAGGGTATGACAGACCGGGCCGGGTCTGGGCACAGCTGAGGGCGTCCGCTCAGGGTGAATTGCCCAAATTCGGGGCTCCTTACAGCCCCCGGACTGGAGACCTTTCCAAACAGGCCACACACCAGTCCCACCAGCGCTTCAGCTGCCTGCCTGAAGCCTCACGAGCAAAACCCCTCCGACACCCCAGCGATATCCGTGCCCCAGACGGCCCCGGGCCTCATACACAGGTGAGGGGTCTTAGAGCCCAATCTCACCTTCCCCAAACAAGTTCTGTCCGGTTCCAAGAAACCAGCCACAGATCCCAGGTCAATTTACCCGCTGGATCTTACCCACAAATCACGCTGAGCCAGTCCTTCAGAATCTACAATCTAAAGGTTTATAACTACAGGAAAGAAAAGCATGAGAGTGAGGTTGCTAAAGTATCATACGTTACATGCATCGAATCTCCCAGTTCTCGATGCAGGGTCTAGCAGAGATGTTATAGCTGCTGGCTTAAAAGTCCTTGTTGCCCATCCTATGCCAGGATGGGTCCACAGTTTTTCCCGGCCCCTTGATCCCTGCACGGCTGCCTCTGGGATGAAGGGCTGAGCTGAGCACCAAGATGGAGTCGGCCACATGGCAAATTTATATCCCCTCCTGGCTTCTTCCAAGCTGGAGGGAGTCACATGGCCAGTGGCCAGGTGTGTCTTTGGCCTCCAGAGATCCATTGTCCCCTGGAGACTTGCTCATTAGCATGTCAATAGGCAAACATTCCTGGCCCATTACTCAACCCCATACAGAGAAACTTCCAGTCTCCATACAGAGTACATATTCATAACTCCACACCCAGACATTACACAGATATATGAAGAGCATATACCGAACCAGTAGAAAGTAAGCTTTTGTTTGACACCTCACATGGCCCCCTTTGTACCACTTTTGGGGCCAACACCCCCCCATGGGTGCAGCCGTGACCCAGCTGCTCCCCTCTAAATCCAGTAACGTGACAGAGGGGAGTGGGGCCTGGTGGTTAGAGCAGGGGGCCAGGTCCCCTGGGTTCTCTCCTGGGCTCTGGGGTCCGGGGGGAGGTCCAGGTGGCGGTGCACCATGGGAAGAAGACGGGGGTCCCTGATAGCGCAGTGGATGCAGCATGACCTGTGCTTTCTCCCCCCAGGGCTGGCTGTCCATGGACACCTCATTGGCGCCCCCCCTCGGCCGGGCTCGGAGGGCAGGCCCCGCACCTACCTGGACGCCATCACGGTGCTGGCGGGGGCTCCCCGGCTGCGCTACACTATCAACGTGACACTGCAGGGCGTGGCCCTGCGGGGGGAGGCGGCCCTGGATCTGCCCTTCAGCCGCCCGGCCTGGACCAGCCACCCGGGGCTGGGCGTGCGGGTGGGGCCAGGCGCCAGTGTGACCCTGCGGCTGGGCGCCGGGCTGGAGTTCGTGGTCCAGCGCCATCGGTACAGCCACCCCAGCGCCCTGCAGAGAGACCACCTGGGCTTTTACGTGCTGGACGGCCGCGGGCTCTCGGCCCAGGCCCACGGGCTGCTGGGTAAGGGCATCGGGGGCCCTTCCCCTCCCCCGCTGCCCTCTCGAGGGGGGTTCCCGCCAGTCACCCCCTGCCCCCTCTCGCCCCTGCAGGTCAGTTCCAGGCTGCTGACATCCAGCTGTGGCCGGGCAGCGGGGAGCAGCGCCCGTGGCTGCAGAGAGGGGGCGCCGTGGTGCCGGCCCTGCGGGTGACCAGGCTGCTGAAGGACTCGCCCCTGCCGGCCCACCAGGCCCCCTGCTGGCTGGTGAAGGGCGCCAGCCTGGAGGCCCTGCTGGGCGGGGCCTATGGCGCGTTCGTGGTCCCCAGCCCACCTGAGATGTGAGGCCGGAGGGTGTGGCCCAGCCGCTGGGCTGGGTGGGGGCTGGGCTGCCTGTAGCCCGCCACTGAGACTGACCCCCCCCATTCCCGCAGCGGGGCAGCCCACGTCCCCCTCCCCATTCACAGATTCCAGGTGCAATGGCCCTCGGAGCCTGGATTTAAGGTGGAATCGTTCCTCTCCTCCTTCCAATCGTGGATTTAAGGTGGAACTCTCCCTTTCCCCAGGGATCATGGATTTAAAGCAGAACCCTCCCTCCCCAGGGTCCCCCACAGACCGGATTTCAAGTGGAATTCTTCCTCCCCAGCAGGGACCCTGAATTAGGTGGACTCTCTCTCCCCTGCCCACACAAGGTGAACCCCCCCCCAATGAACAGATGCAGAACCCACTAGAAGTGGGAGGGACCGCGAGAGGCATCACGGCCCATTCCCTGCCCTCACGTCTAGATCAGGGCTACTCAGCTTTGGAAGCCGCAGGGGCCACAATGATACTCACAGCACCTGCAGAGGGCCGCAACTTAAGTGTGGTTGCATATACATGCAAATAGATATGCAAATATATGCAAATAGCTTCTTTCACACTGACAGGCATGAATGCAAAGATTAAGGCCAGACTACACAACACACAGGACCCACTTAAGTCAGTTCTGCTGATATTAATACAATGCAACTTTGACCCGATTTCCACCCCGACTGTAGGACAGCACTTGTAATGAGCAATGACAGCCCAGGAATGTAACTGCTAAAGCGCACCTCAACAGAAGGCCGTTACATGGACCGCTTTTTTGTTTTGGCTCCCACCAGTGGGCCACATCTGGCCCATGGGCTGTGTGTTGATTAGCCCTGGTCTAGCCCATCCCTGCCAGGTGTGTGTCTAACCTGCTCTGAAATATCTCCAGGGATGGAGATTCCACAACCCCCCAGGCAATTTATTCCAGTGTTTCACCACCCTGACAGGCAGGAAGTTTTTCCTAATGTCCAACCTAAACCTCCCTTGCTGCAGTTTAAGCCCATTGCTGCTTGTCCTGTCCCCAGAGGCCAAGGAGAACCATTTTTCTCCCTCCTCCTTGTAACACCCTTTTAGATACCTGAAAACTGCCCCCAAGTCCTCTCCCCTCCAAACCACGGGTCCTTAATTTAAGTGGGATTTCCTTTCCAAGTGCAATTTGGCGTGGAATGGATATGGGTTATTGATTGAAGGTGGATTTTTCTCTGTGTGCTTGTGTGTGAATCATTTCTTTGGCAAGGATTTGCCCCCCTCCCCAGCACAGGAAACTTAATCTGGGAACTTCAGGAGGTAGCCGAGTTAGTGCTACCAGACCACTTGCCAGCTCTACCTGCAGTTATACGAGTGCCTTGGATTTCAGGGGGATCCCTTCCCCCGGCAGGCAGCACACTGATTTGAGATGGGACCCCCTCAGCAAGGCGACACCGTCCAAAGGGGGAAGCTCACACGCAGCTGGGGGTACGTCCCCAGAGTGCAGGCACAGCTGGCCAGCCTGCACTTTGAGGTGGAGTCCCCAGGGAGGCTAGAAGACAGATTCAAGGAAGCTAGAAGCTCCAGGTGAGAGCAGACAAACAGCTCCCAGCTCTAACCACTAGGCCCCCTCCCCGCCGCCCGAGCAACAGTGGCCCCAGCGTGCAGCTGGCTCACGCAGACCCTTTGCCATCCCCAGCCAGGCTGCTGCACGCAGGCGAGGCTGGACGGAAGCTGCCCTGTGCACATGGGTCCAGGCGTGGGCTGCTGGGGGGCAGTGCACCCACACCCCGGCGGGGGTGGCGGCTGAGTCTCCCCTCCCCGTCCTGAACGCGCCCGGCCCTGCTTAGCTTCATGGCCCCGCCCCAGCAGCAAACGCGGCATCTTTGGATCTGGCCCCCCAGCTGGCGGGAAAGGGCCACTGGCCACGCAGCGAGCGCGTGGCTGAGACAGGAGCCAATCGGCTTCGTGATCTCCCGCCCCGCCTCCCGCGCCGGGCGGGGCCGGCCTGGGAGCGCTACGGGGGCCGGCGGGAGAAGGGGAACGTACCATCTCCGCTAAGGAAGGGGGGGAGGTGTCTCAGCGCATCCCAGCGGCTGGATAGCAGAGAACTCCCCTCCGAAGCCTCTCCCCACGCTCAGGGCGCAACCCGTGACCCCGCCCCAAGGGGAGGGACATAAGGCCCCACCCCAGAAATGGTATAACCCCAGTGGCCCCGCCCCCCGATGGGAGGTGCTTGATTCCAGTGGCCCCGCCCCAATGCAAAGGGGTGTAACCGCCAGAGGCCCCGCCCCCATAAGCGATTTAACCCCCAGTGGCCCCGCCCCCTGCTGACTCACTCCCCCATGCCCTGGCTGCCCCATGGGGCCCCCACTGGCTCTCCTGCTTGTGTTGTGGCTCTGCCCTGGGCCCCAGGGCCTGGACCGCCTGGACCCGGGGCTGCTGGCCCAGGGCCGTGCCCGGCTGCAGGAGGCCCAGATGCTGGCCCAGCACCCACAGCTCGGGGCCTGCTGGGCGGGGGCCCTGGGCAGGCTGGACGTGGGCTGCCGGGAGCTGGGCGAGGAGCAGCAGAGCCGCATTGCCCTGGCCTTCGCCCACTGCCACCTGCAGAGGTGACACCCAGGCCCTGGCCCGGCACCCGGGGTCTGTCCCCTGGGAGAGGGGAGCCCATGGGCGGGGCTGGGGCACTTGGGGTCAATCCCCATAGAGGGCAGCCCATGGCTGGGGCTGGCTCCTGGGGTGGGTCCCTGTGGGGGGAGGGGAGAGGCAGCCCACGGCCTCTGGGGTCGGGGCGGGGAGCAGGTGTGTGTGGGGGGGGTCCCACCTCGGGGCTCCTGGCTGAGCCCCCGGCTGTCGCTTGGCCAGGTCGGGCCGGCCCTTCCCTCCCTGCGAGGCCGGCAGCTCCGTCCGCGCCTGCACCCAGCACATGGACCCGGTGGCCTTTGGGGTCTACACGGAGTTCTTCACCCATGCCCACAGCATCTGCTACCTCCTGCGCGGCGAGGCCTGGCAGCGGCGAGCCCAGCGCACCGCACACCGGTGAGGCGGGGTTTGGGGGGGGCAGGGAATGGGGCACGAGCCTGTCCTGGGGCAGGCAGGGATCGTGGGGCAGGCCCCCAGCTCTGGGGGGCAGCAGCTCCTTCCCTGAGCCGAGTTTGTCAGCGCTCAGCCCCGCCAGCGCTGGCCGAGGGGCTGGGGGCTGGTCCCCGACCCATAGGCCAGAGCGGGGTGGGGGCTGCAGCTGGGGTGCTCACCGGTGCGGGCGGCCGGGGAGCCCTCATGCTTGGGGAGAGAAGCCGGGACAGATGCCACCTGCCATCGCCTGCAGGGCGTGAACCACCCTGCCCGTCTGCCGAAGCCTGCGCCCGTGGCTCACAGAGGGGGAGCCAGGAGGCAGCACTGCCTGGGTGGGGGGGGGCAGGTGCCAGGATCCAGCCCCCCGTGTTGACACGATTCCTTCTCGTGTGTCCCACCCTTGTGTGTTACATGTGCCAACGTGTAACACGAATGCATGTGTTGGGGGTGGGGGCCAAGGGGGGCTCAGGGCAGGGGAGCAAGGGGGGTGTGGGCTGCCGTGGGGGTGTGGCTGGGAGAGAGGGTGGGGAGGGAAGGCCTGCGGGGGGGCCTGGGGAGGGCAGGGTTTGGCGGGGCACGGGGGGAAGGCCTGCGGGGGGGCAGGGTTATGCGGGGAGGGCAGGGTTTGGGGGTGTGTGTGGGGGGGAAGGCCTGCGGGGTCAGGGGGCAGGGAGAGGAGGGCTGGGGGGGAAGGCAAGCGGGGGGAGGGCAGGGTTGGGCGGGGTGTGGGGAGGGAAGGCCTGCGGGGGGGCACGGTGCTGGGGGGGGGGCGGATGAGGGTTTGGGGGCCCCCGCAGGACGGGGGGGGGGCGCACCGGCCAAGGCTGAAGCCGGGCCGGGGCGGGTGGCAGGCCCAGGCCGTAGCAGGCCGGGACTGGTCTGGGCGGGGCTGGCAATGGGGTGCCCCTCCCCTGGGGGGTCCGTGAGCAGCGACACTGCTACCCGGCGCTCCCCCCAGGCTGGTGGCCAGTTCGGAGGGTGTCTCCGAGCGGCTGGAGGAGACCAAGCGGCTGGCGGAGCAGGCGGCGCGGGCGCAGGAGGCCACCCTGCAATCCCAGGAGGAGATTCTCCGCCATGGGGAGCTGCTCAGACAGACTCTGCAGGACTCCTCCACGGGTACCGCCAGCCCC
The DNA here is from genome assembly GCA_032595735.1 of Pelochelys cantorii. Lineage (NCBI taxonomy): Eukaryota > Metazoa > Chordata > Testudines > Trionychidae > Pelochelys > Pelochelys cantorii. The sequence goes on along the minus strand of CM064358.1, from coordinate 12,394,169 downwards.
ATCCGACCGGGTCCTCCTGCGCCGGGAGGGCAGTGGGGCTAGTGGTTAGAGCGGGGGGGGCAGAGGTCTGGGTGCTGGGTTACAGCAGGGCGGCTGGGTGCTGGGACTCCTGGGTTCTTTGCCTGGCTCTGGGAGGGCAGTGGGGGCTAGTGGTTGGGGGGGAGGAGGGCAGGGGCTGGGTTACAGCAGGGCACCCGGGCTCTCTGCCTGGCTCTGGGAGGAGAGTGGGGGATAGTGGTTAGCGTGGGGTGGGTGGGCAGTTGGGGGCCAGGACTCCTGGGTTCTCTGCCTGGCTCTGGGAGGACAGTGGGGGCTAGTGGTTAGCGTGGGGTGGGTGGGCAGTTGGGGGCCAGGACTCCTGGGTTCTCTGCCTGGCTCTGGGAGGAGAGTGGGGGCTAGTGGTTAGCGTGGGGTGGGTGGGCAGTTGGGGGCCAGGACTCCTGGGTTCTCTGCCTGGCTCTGGGAGGACAGTGGGGGCTAGTGGTTAGTGTGGGGTGGGTGGGCGCCTGGGCTCCTGGGTTCTCTGCGGCTGGGGGATGCGGCTGCTGACCCAGCTCCTGGCAGGCGTGCGGGAGGCTTTCCGGGAGATGCAGGAGGCGGCCGGCCGGCAGCGCCTGGCCTTCGCCGAGATCGTGAACCGCCTCAGCTACCTGCACCGCTTCCTGGTGGGGGAGTCGCAGGCCCTGGGCTCCGTCCTCTACCACCTGCTGACCGGCAGCGCCGCCCTGCTGCTCACCTCCAGCCCACGCACCGCTGGGGCCAGGTAGGGGCCGCCTGCACCCCGCCCCAGGGCCGGACCTGCGCTGACCCAGGGCGCGAGGGATCTGGCCCCAGCAGACTGGGGGGCAGGGAGTGGGTCAGGCCCCCCTTTCCCTGCCCACGAGCCCCTTTCTCTTGCCCCAGGCTGATCCTGCTGGCCCTGGTGGCTGTCAATGTCTACCTGGAGCGCACACTCAGTGGCCTGGTCCTGGAAAACGCTGAGGCCAGTTCTGACCCGACGGTACCAACCAGCCCCCCCGGCCTGTATTGCCCCCCCCCAGAATCCCCTCCCCCCCTTGGGAGCCCCCTGCCCTGTATTGGCCCCCCCCCCCCGTCCCCTTCTCAGGTCAGCAGACACTGGGTCCAGCCAGGGTGGGGGAAATTCGATTTTTGCTCCTTGGGCATCTGGGATTGGGGGTATGCAGGGCCAGGATTCCTGGGTTCTCTCCTGGCTCTGGGAGGAGTGGGGGGTAGTGGTTAGAGCAGGGTCAGGTGGGGGTGGGGAGCCAGGCCTCCTGGGTGCTCTCTCTGGCTCTGGGAGGAGTGGGGGGTAGTGGTTAGAGCAGGGTCAGGTGGGGGTGGGGAGCCAGGCCTCCTGGATGCTCTCTCTGGCTCTGGGAGGAGTGGGGGGTAGTGGTTAGAGCGGGGTGAGGTTAAAAGAACTGGTCAAAAGACAGGAAACAAAGGGTAGGAATAAATGGTAAATTTTCAGAATGGAGAGGGGTAACTAGTGGTGTCCCCCAAGGGTCGGTCCTAGGACCAATCCTGTTCAACTTATTCATAAATGATCTGGAGAAAGGGGTAAGCAGTGAGGTGGTAAAGTTTGCGGATGATACCAAACTCTTTAGGATAGTCAAGACAGAAGCAGACTGTGAGGGACTCCAAGAAGATCTCACCAAACTGAGTGATTGGGCAACAAAATGGCAAATGAAATTTAATGTGGCTAAGTGTAAAGTAATGCACATCGGGAAAAATAACCCCAACTATACGTACAGTATGATGGGGGCTAATTTGGCTATGACAAATCAGGAAAGATATCTTGGAGTTATCGTGGACAGTTCTCTGAAAACTTCCACGCAGTGTGCAGCGGTGGTCAAAAAGGCAAATAGGATGCTAGGAATTATTAAGAAAGGGATAGAAAATAAGACCCAGAATATCTTACTGCCCCTGTATAAAACTATGGTACGCCCACATCCTGAGTATTCTGTACAGATGTGGTCGCCTCACCTCAAAAAGATATTTTGGCCTTGGAAAGGGTTCAGAAAAGGGCAACTAAAATGATTAGGGGTTTGGAACGGGTCCCATATGAATAGAGGTTAAAGCGACTGGGACTTTTCAGTTTAGAAAAGAGGAGACTGAGGGGGGATATGATAGAGGTATGTAAAATCATGAGTGGTGTGGAGAGGGCCGATAAAGAGAAGTTATTTATTAGTTCCCATAACAGAAGAACTAGAGGACACCAAATGAAATTAATGGGTAGCAGGTTTAAAACTAATAAAAGAAAGTTCTTCTTCACACAGCGTGTAGTCAGCCTGTGGAACTCCTTGCCAGAGGAGGCTGTGAAGGCTAGGACTATAACAGAGTTTAAAGAGAAGCTAGATAATTTCATGGAGGTTAGGTCCATAAAAGGCTATTAGCCAGGGGATAAAATGGTGTCCTTGGCCTCTGTTTGACAGAGGCTGGAGAGGGATGGCAGGAGACAAATCGCTTGATCATTGTCTTCGGTCCACCCCCTCTGGGGCACCTGGTGCTGGCCAAGATGGACCTTTGGTCTTACCCAGTACGGCTGTTCTTATGAGGTGGGGGCGGGGAGCCAGGGCTCCTGGGTTCTCTCCTGGCTCTGGGAGGAGTGGGGTGTAGTGGTTAGAGCAGGGTGAGGCAGGGGGGAGCCAGGGCTCCTGGGTTCTCTCCTGGCTCTGGGAGGAGTGGGGTGTAGTGGTTAGAGCAGGGTGAGGCAGGGGGGAGCCAGGGCTCCTGGGTTCTCTCCTGGCTCTGGGAGGAGTGGGGTAGTGGTTAGAGCAGGGTGAGGCAGGGGGGAGCCAGGCGTCGTGGGTTCTCTCCTGGCTCTGAGAGGAGTGAGGTGTAGTGGTTAGAGCGGGGTGAGGTAGGGGCAGGAAGCAGGGCTCTGGGCGTGGCACAGGGGGCAGGGCTGGGTGCCGGGGTTCTCTGGGTGGGCCATGGGGGTCCTTGCCCTGACAGGTGCCCTCTCTCAGGAGGCCCTTGCCCGCTGGGTGGGGCTGTGCCGCAGGCTGTGCGCGGGCACCGGGCTGGCGGTCCTGGCCTACTGCACCCTCACCTACCGCGACGTGGCCCAGCAGAGCCGGGAGCTGCTGCGGGGGCTGCAGGAGACCCGGGCCCAGATGCAGGACATCCTGCAGGAGACCGGTAGGGGGCAGGGCTAGTGGTGGGGGGGCCAGGGGGCAGGTCCTGGGTCAAGGCAGGGGGAGGGGCGAGTGGACTGATCATTTGCATGGACATGGCTGGGGCGGAGCATCACAGAATGGGTGGGGCTAAGGCTCAAGGGATAAGAGGGTGGAGCATCTCTGGCTGGGTGGGGCTATGAAGAGGTGGGGTTGTGTGGGGGGGGGCTAACCCCTCTCCCCTCCCCCACTCAGAGCGCCTGCTGGCCCAGCGGGGCCCGGAGCCCAGCCAGGACAGTGCGGAGTTTGCGGATTCAGGCTTCCCGGAGCCCCCCTCCCAGCCACAACGAGGGGCGCCCTGGGGTGAGCAGCCCACCACGCTGGGGGTCTCTCCTGGGTGAGAGAGGGGGAGCAGGGTCTAGTGGGCAGAGCAGGTAGAAGGGGGGACAGGACACCTGGGTTCTCTGCCAGCTTGGGGGGGTGGGACTGGGCGGTGCTGGAGGGAGCTCCCTGCTAACCCAGCCCTCTCTGTGGGGGGCAGGGGTGGAAGGCAGGACCAGCAGCCCCAAGCCCAGGAGCAGCTCCCCGGCCCGCCAGCGGCCCCGGCTGCAGAGATGCCCCAGCCGCCGGGACTCGGAGCCGCACGACGTCCCCCTGCCCCGGGACAGGGTGAGTGCACAGCCCTGCTGCACCCTCCGCTAACCACTGGACCCCACTCCCCTCCCAGGGCCAGCCCTTTGACTGCTCTGAATGTGTCTCCTCCAGCTCTGCCGCTACGACCTCCGCCGGCCCTCCCTCCAGCTGCCGCCTCGCTGAGCCCTGCCTGGGATCCCCCACGGCCTGCGCCCCAGCCCGGTGGCTGGCTTCTCCCCCGGCTGCGGCAGCAGCATTGGGGGGTGGGGGGGAGCAGGCTGCCTGGCTTCTCCCCGGCTCTGGGAGCAGAGTGTGGTTATGGGGGGGCAGGGGCCGGGATGCCTGGGTTCTCGCCCCAGCCTGCAGTGAATGAGACAAAGGGGGCGGGCGGAGCAGCACATGGTGTTTTATTGGAGGCCGCCCGTGCCCCGGCTTTTTAGCTTGTAATAAAGGGAGCCTGATGTTTCCGGAGAGGTGGTGCTGTGCTTGTCGCGGGGCCCCCAGGGGGCCAGTGGGGCTCCAGGGGAGCGGGGTGCCTAGTCGCCTGCGGTGCCGAAGTTCATGGCAGCTGTCAGCGTGGCGGAGAGCTTGCTGGCAATCTTCTCTGCAGGAGGCAAGTGAGCCATGAGATCCGCCCAGCAACCCCACCCCCTCAAGCGAGCTGTGCACCGCCCCCTGCTGGCAGAGCCATATGACACCCCCCCCTGCTCCCCACGAGCCCTCTGGCCAGCAGAGCACTGAGGACCCCCCCAGCCACCAGAGCCGTGGCCAGGGGAGCCAGGCATGCGGAGCGAGCGCTCAGCAGCCCTGGCTCGTGCGTCAGGCCTCCAGGGTTCTCTCCTGGCTCCGGTGGGCAGTGGGGTGCAGTGGGTCAGACTCAGGGGTAGGGGAGACCTGGGAGCCAAGACTCCTGGGCTCCACCAGGGACCTCGGCCAAGCCCCTGCTCTGTGCCTCAGTTTCCCCCAATGCTGTTCATTTCCAGGCATGTGGGGCCCAGCTGGTGCCCCGCTCCGCCCTCCACCAACCTGCTCTCTTCTGCCGCTTCTTCCGCCGCTTGCTGGCTGCCCGCAGGCCCTGCCCTTGGTGCAGGGGGTCCAGGGCGGCCACCTCCTCCAGGCAGGGGGCACGGGGGGCAGGTCTCTCCGCCACCGGCGCCGCTCTGGTCTTAGCCTTCAGTGCCACGGTCACGGGGCCGAGCTGGGGGAGAGGGAGGCCTGAGGCGGGGCCAGCATCTCGACTCTCCCTTGGGCACCGAGAAAGGGGGGGGAGAGGTCAAAGCCTCCAGCTCTAGGGGTGACACTGTGTGGAATGTCTGTGTGGGCGGAGCTTGTGGAGGAGGTGGGGCTTATGGGACATGCTCCTCCCCCCGCCCTTTCCATACCTCCAGATCTCCGTCTTCCTCCATGGCTGTTTCTTCCTCGCCTGCCGCCGCCTCTTCCTCCATCTCTGTCCCTGCCCTGCCAGCCAGGCCCGTGGGTGCGAGGCCGATGCCCGTGGGAACCGCCGAGAGGCCTGGGCAGGGAGTGGGCACAGGGACAGCCCTGTGAACCAATGCTCTGCCACCCCTCCACCCCCGGAGAAAGCGCTGTCCGCCCCATTCACTGCAGGGAGCCCAGCCTTCCGGGTTCTCTTCCCTGGCTCCGGGGAGTGAGGCCTAGTGGTTAGAGCAGGGGGAGGGGAGAGGGCTCAGGTGGTTCCCACCCACATTAGTTACTCACTGGCCAAAGCCTCCTGGTTGCCCTGGTCCAGCGCCTCGAAGTCGAAGGCCTGGCCCATCTGCGTGACGATCTGGGCGCTGAGGTGGGTCGGCAGCGTGTGGCTTGCAGGGGGGTGCGTGAAATAGCTGATCTTCCCGCTGGGGAGCACAGGAAAGGTGCTCTTACCAGCTCCCGCCCGCCCCCTCCCTAGGAACCCGCCCCGCACCCCACCCACCTCATCCAGTCGCTCAGCACTGCTCTGGCTGCCTTCTCGGGGTCGGGCACGCCCCCCTTCCTCAGCTTCCCTGTTCTCCGGGCGAGGTGCGCTAGGAACTCCGCCACGTCCCGGTACGCCGGCACGCCGTAGTGCTGCATGAGCTGGGGCGGGAGCAGCCGGACACGCCCGTCAGCCTGGCCTCACGGAGCCGGGGCGCAGGACGGAAGGGCTGCAGGGGCGAGCCTAGGCCAGGTGCCTGTGGGGGCAGATTACCACCGAACCCGCCCCCCCCTCAAGTGGCAGGGCAGCCCCCCGGCACTCGGCTGCGGCGGTCTTCTGGCCAGAGGCCGTGGGGCGGCACCAACACTAGGGGCCAAGGCGGGGACAGCACGGCCCCCCCGGGCATCCCGCTCCTGCCGACGGACAGTTCCGAGCCCCAGGGCAGTGGCCGCCAGCCGGAGCACGGCCGAGGAACTGGCCGCCCCCCACGGGGAAAGTGATGGCGGGGGCGCGGGATCCCGGAAGGAGGTGAGTGCGGAAGCCCAGGCCAGGGGCAAGCAGGGCCCCCCCCCAGCCTCTCCGACTGCCCCAGAGCTCTCGGCTTGTGCCAGGCGGACACCCCGGGGGCTGCGGGGAGCACCGGCCGGGCTCAGAGTGGACACTTCTGGTGGACGCAGCCCCGGAGCAAGTGGCGACAGCCGCCCTTAGCCGTGGCACCGGGCCACGGCGGGACCCAGGGGAGCCGCCGTCGCCCCGCGAGAGATGCCAACAACAGTGCTGTGCCCCCACGGCTGCACCGCCCCAGTGGCTTGACCCCCGCCCCCCCCCCGTGGCTGCCCCGCCCCAGTGACCCCCCCGCCCCAGCGGCTCGACCCCCCCACCCACCACGGCTGCCCCGCCCCAGTGGCTCAACCCCCGCCCCCCCACCCCTGTGGCTGCCCCGCCCCAGTGACCCCCCCACCCCAGCGGCTCGACCCCCCCCACCCACCACGGCTGCCCCGCCCCAGTGGCTCGACCCCCGCCCCCCCCACCCCTGTGGCTGCCCCGCCCCAGTGACCCCCCCGCCCCAGCGGCTCGACCCCCCCACCCACCACGGCTGCCCCGCCCCAGTGGCTCAACCCCCGCCCCCCCACCCCTGTGGCTGCCCCGCCCCAGTGACCCCCCCACCCCAGCGGCTCGACCCCCCCCACCCACCACGGCTGCCCCGCCCCAGTGGCTCGACCCCCGCCCCCCCCACCCCTGTGGCTGCCCCGCCCCAGTGACCCCCCCGCCCCAGCGGCTCGACCCCCCCCACCCACCACAGCTGCCCCGCCCCAGTGGCTCGACCCCCCCCACCCCCCCTCTGGCTGACCCCCCCCCAGTGACCCCCCCGCCCCAGCGGCTCGACCCTCCCCCACCACGGCTGCCCCGCCACAATGACCCCCCCCAGCCGCCCCCGCCCCGCGAGAGATGCCAACAACAGTGCTGTGCCCCCACGGCTGCCCCGCCCCAGCGGCTCGACCCCCCCCACCCCCCCTCTGGCTGCCCCACCCCAGCGGCTCGACCCACCCCAGCAGCTCGACCCCCCCCCACCCCCCCTCTGGCTGCCCCACCCCAGCAGCTCGACCCCCCCCCACCCCCCCCTCTGGCTGCCCCACCCCAGCAGCTCGACCCCCCCCCACCTATTGCGGCTGCCCCGCCCCAGTGACCCCCCCCCCCAGCCGCCCCCGCCCCTACCTGCTCCTTGGAGCAGCGGCGCAGGATGGCATCCACAGGCGCCACCGGGTCGGCCACCTGCTCCACCTTGAGGCAGCTGCGCAGCACCAGGGCAGTGTCGGAGGCCGCGGGGGCCAGCACGAGGCCGGGGCAGTCCAGGAGCTTGATGTGCCGGTCCAGCTGCACCTCCTGCAGGCACCTGGCCAGGGAGCAGGGGGGTCAGCGGGGCAGCCCTGGCCCATCTCCCCCCCCCCCCCCCGCCCCGGGGCAGGACCTCACCTGGTCACGCCGGGCGTGGCCCCCACCCCACAGGCCCGGCTCCGCTTCAGGCTGTTGATCAGGCTGCTCTTGCCAACGTTGGGGAAGCCTGGAACGGGGCAAAGGGAGTGAGTTGGAGAGGACCCAGGCGTCTGGGCGCCCGGCCCGCCCCCCCTGCTTTAACCACTAGCCCCCGATCCCCTAGAGCCAGGGGGAGGACCCAGGCATCCGGGCTCCCGGCCCCCACCCCCCCCCGCTCTAACCACTAGCCCCCGAGCCCCCAGAGCCAGGGGGAGGACCCAGGCAGCCGGGCCCCCTCTCTTACCAACAACCCCCACGCTGATGGCCATCTTGAGGTCCTGGCTGCGGCTGTAGTTGGCCAGCACGGTGAGCAGGCAGGCGGCTCCCACACAGGCCCCGCTGGCCAGCAGCTCGCTGGGGGCCGTGGCCGCAGGCACCTTGCTCTGTTGCTGAGGGGAGAGAGCGGCTGCAGCAGGAGGCGGCTCGCAGGGTGGCGCCCCCGCCCCGCAGGCCCCCCCTTACCAGGTGCTGGCTCTGCTGCTGGGTGCAGGCTTTGAAGGCCACAGTGGGCAGCTCATTCCTCAGGTACTTCAGCCACCCGGCCACCACCTCCCGGGGCACCAGGTCTGGAGGGGCAGGAGCACAGGGGTTACCCTGGTGTTTCCTACCCTCCCCACCCCCCAAGAGCAGAGGCCCCGCCCTGCCTGTCCGGGCCAGGTCCTGCTCATTTGCTCCATCCAGGCGCAGAATAAGTTTTGTTCTGCACACACGAATGGGCACCACCTATACACACAGGCTGCTGCCTGGGGGCGCCCAACCACTCAGCTTCCAGGGGCCCCGCTCCCGCCCCCGAGGGGGGGGACCCACGGTCAGACAGAGCCAGGAGAGAACCCAGGCCTCCTGGCTTCTACCACTAGCCCTCATTGCCCTCCCGGCACTCAGGGGGCACCCAGGGCTCCTGCTCTAACCCACCAGCGCCACACGCCGCCCCCCGCCGGGGAGTCCGGGTCCCCTGCCGCACACTCACCGACTTTGTTCAATACCAGCACCAGCTTCTTGTTGCCCCCGGCCCGCAGCACGGCCTCCTCCACCTGGGGGCAGCGGCAGCCCAGGGGGTCTCGGGCGTCCAGCACCTCCAGCACCACGTCGGCCGCCTGGATCACCTGGGGGGCAGGAGACGGGGTGAGCGGGGCGCCCCCTCTGCAGCCTGACCGGCCCACTGAGCGCTGCCCGGGGGGGGGGGCGGGTTGGGGCGCCCCCTCTGCAGCCTGGACCAGCCCACTGAGCGCTGCCTGGGGGGGGGGAGGGGGGTTGGGGCGCCCCCTCTGCAGCCTGGACCAGCCCACTGAGCGCTGCCCGGGGGGGGGTTGGGGCACCCCCTCTGCAGCCCGACCGGCCCACTGAGCGCTGCCCGAGGGGGGGTTGGGGCGTCCCCTCTGCAGCCCGGCCCGGCCCACTGAGCGCTGCCCGGGGGGGCCGGGGAGAGAGTCGGGGCACCCTTTCCCGTGGCTCTCACCCACCTTCCAGAACTCCCGGGAGTAGGCCCGGCGGGAGCCCTCCTTCTCCAGCCGCGGGGCCCCCGGCAGCTGCTGCAGCCCAGCCTCCTGTGGAGGAGAGGAGAGGGAAGAGCGTGCGGACCCCCCGGAGCCCTGCTGGGCCCACAGGCCCCCGCCCCCTGGGGCCAGACCGCGGGGCCGGTACCTTCTGCTCGAAAGCCTGCTGTTTGCACAGGGCCTCCTGCTGCAGGGCCTCCAGGCTGCGGCGCTGGCCTGTCTCCTTGGCCCGGGCCTCCTGCTGCTGGGCCCTCAGCTCCGCCACCTGCGGGCACAGCCAGGCTGAGCCCCTCTGCCGGGCTCCCGGGCGCCCCCCGCCGGGCTCCCGGGCGCCCCTCCCTCCCCCACCAGGATCCCGGGTGGCCCCCCCCGCCGGGCTCCTGGGCGGCCCCACCCCTCCTCTCCCCCCCCCCCCCGCCGGGCTCCTGGGCACCCCCGCCCCTCCCCCGCCAGGCTCCTGGGCACCCCCGCCCCTCCTCTCCCCCCCCCCCCCCCCGCCGGGCTCCTGGGCACCCCCGCCCCTCCCCCGGGCACTCCCCCCCGGCCGGGCTTCCAGGCTGCCCCACCCTTTTTTTCTTTAATTCTTCCTTCTTGGCATATTCCTTGAAATGCAGCAGCTGAGGCAGCCCCGGGTCCTTTCTCCCATGAGCCTTTGCATCCTTTCTCTGCGTAGGGGAGAGTCGGTTAGGAGCCACCCGCCCCCCGTCCCCGCCCTAACCACTAGGCCCCGCTCCCCCTTCTCCTGCCCCCCCCCGTCCCCGCCCTAACCACTAGGCCCCGCTCCCCCTTCTCCTGCCCCCCCGTCCCCACCCTAACCACTAGGCCCCGCTCCCCCAGCGCTGGGCAGGAACCCAGGGCCCTTCCTTCCAGCCTCCCCCCTTCTCTAACCACGAGGCCCTGCTCTCCCCCCCCCAGGGCTGGGCAGGAGCCCAGGGTTCTGTGCTCACCTTGTGGGCCTGTTTCTTTGCAGCTGGCATGCGCTCTGTGGAGAAGGGGACAGACTTAAGGGGAGGGTCACAGCAAGGGGGCTCAGGGCTGGCACCGGGCCCCAGCACTTACTGGGCCGTGTCATGGTTCCCACGCGGGCTGTGGGTCGTCTCTGCCCCTGGGAAGAAATGGCTGTTAGACCCCATGTGAGAGCAGCGGGGGGGCTGGAGCGATCACCCCACACTGCCTGCCCTCCCACAGCACCCCCCCCACACCCCCTCCCCTGAAATCCTACCCCCTGCTCCCCACAGCTCCGGCCCCTCCCCCCTCTGCAGCCCCCCTGTTCCCCACAGCTCCGGCCCCTCCCCCCTCTGCACACCCCCTGCTCCCCACAGCTGCGGCCCCTCCCCCCTCTGCACCGGCCCCTCCCTCCTGCACCCCCGTTCCCCACAGCTTTGGCCCCTCCCCCCTCTGCAGCCCCCCTGTTCCCCACAGCTCTGGCCCCTCCCCCCTCTGCACACCCCCTGCTCCCCACAGCTCCGGCCCCTCCCCCCTCTGCAGCCCCCCTGTTCCCCACAGCTCTGGCCCCTCCCCCCACTGCACCCCCCCTGCTCCCCACAGCTGCGGCCCCTCCCCCCTCTGCACCCCCCACACCCACAGCTCCGGCCCCTCCCCCTCTGCACCGGCCCCTCCCTCCTGCACCCCCGTTCCCCACAGCTTTGGCCCCTCCCCCCTCTGCAGCCCCCCTGTTCCCCACAGCTCTGGCCCCTCCCCCCTCTGCACACCCCCTGCTCCCCACAGCTCCGGCCCCTCCCCCCACTGCACCCCCCCCTGCTCCCCACAGCTCTGGCCCCTCCCCCCACTGCACCCCCCCCCTGCTCCCCACAGCTGCGGCCCCTCCCCCCTCTGCACCCCCCACACCCACAGCTCCGGCCCCTCCCCCTCTGCACCGGCCCCTCCCTCCTGCACCCCCGTTCCCCACAGCTTTGGCCCCTCCCCCCTCTGCAGCCCCCCTGTTCCCCACAGCTCCGGCCCCTCCCCCCTCTGCACACCCCCTGCTCCCCACAGCTCCGGCCCCTCCCCCCACTGCACCCCCCCTGCTCCCCACAGCTCTGGCCCCTCCCCCCACAGCACCCCACCTCTCCTCGGCCCAGCTCTCGCAGTTTCACTTCCAGGGCACCAGCTGTAACCCACGTGGCGCGCGCAGTGGGCGGGGCCAGGCCGGGCGATTCCTGCAGCCGGGCAGCCCCCGCGCGTTACACGCACGCGCACAGCCCGCCCCCGCGCGCCCCCGGGCGTTACACGCACGCGCACAGCCCGCCCCCGCGCGGTCCTGGTGAGCTCCCGGGCGTTCCTCGTGCACACGGGCCGGGCCGTCCCAGTCCCAGAGCGGGGCCAGCGCAGCCCGCGGGCCCGAGTTGCGAATCCGCCCGGCGTGGCGGGGCCAAGCCCCAGGGACCCGCCTGCAAACCGCCCAGCCCGGCTGAGCTGCGCAGAGGGACCAGGCCGGGCCACCCCTCCCCGAGCTGGGGGAGAGCCCGCCCCCCCGCTCTAACCACTAGACCCCACTCCCCAGCGGGTCTGCTCGCACTTGGGAGGAAGGGGAAGCCAAAGCCTCTTCTCAAAGCCGGCTGCGTCTCAGCCCCGGGCGAGCTGTCCCCAGCTGCTCCGCCCCAGAGGTGGCTGCATCTGAGCGCTGTGAGAGCCACCCTCATGGGCTGTCACATGTGGGAGATGGGGAGTGGTCCCGGGGCCGCGTTATGGGGGGGCGTTCCCCAGCTGCTCCGCCCCAGAGGTGGCTGCGTTCCAGCGCCGGGGCAGTGGTCCCGGGGCCGTGTTATGGGGGGGCGTTCCCCAGCTGCTCCGCCCCAGAGGTGGCTGCATCTGAGCGCTGTGAGAGCCACCCTCATGGGCTGTCACATGTGGGAGATGGGGGGTGGTCCCGGGGCCGCGTTATGGGGGGGCGTTCCCCAGCTGCTCCGCCCCAGAGGTGGCTGCGTTCCAGCGCCGGGGCAGTGGTCCCGGGGCCGCGTTATGGGGGGGCGTTCCCCAGCTGCTCCGCCCCAGAGGTGGCTGCGTTCCAGCGCCGGGGGAGTGGTCCCGGGGCCGTGTTATGGGGGGGCGTTCCCCAGCTGCTCCGCCCCAGAGGTGGCTGCATCTGAGCGCTGTGAGAGCCACCCTCATGGGCTGTCACATGTGGGAGATGGGGAGTGGTCCCGGGGCCGCGTTATGGGGGGGCGTTCCCCAGCTGCTCCGCCCCAGAGGTGGCTGCATCTGAGCGCTGTGAGAGCCACCCTCATGGGCTGTCACATGTGGGAGATGGGGAGTGGTCCCGGGGCCGTGTTATGGGGGGGCGTTCCCCAGTTGCTCCGCCCCAGAGGTGGCTGCGTTCCAGCGCCAGGGCAGTGGTCCCGGGGCCGCGTTATGGGGGGGCGTTCCCCAGCTGCTCCGCCCCAGAGGTGGCTGCATCTGAGCGCTGTGAGAGCCACCCTCATGGGCTGTCACATGTGGGAGATGGGGAGTGGTCCCGGGGCTGTGTTATGGGGGGGCGTTCCCCAGCTGCTCCGCCCCAGAGGTGGCTGCATCTGAGCGCTGTGAGAGCCACCCTCATGGGCTGTCACATGTGGGAGATGGGGAGTGGTCCCGGGGCCGCGTTATGGGGGGGCGTTCCCCAGCTGCTCCGCCCCAGAGGTGGCTGCATCTGAGCGCTGTGAGAGCCACCCTCATGGGCTGTCACATGTGGGAGATGGGGAGTGGTCCCGGGGCCGCGTTATGGGGGGGCGTTCCCCAGCTGCTCCGCCCCAGAGGTGGCTGCGTTCCAGCGCCGGGGCAGTGGTCCCGGGGCCGCGTTATGGGGGGGCGTTCCCCAGCTGCTCCGCCCCAGAGGTGGCTGCGTTCCAGCGCCGGGGGAGTGGTCCCGGGGCCGTGTTATGGGGGGGCGTTCCCCAGCTGCTCCGCCCCAGAGGTGGCTGCATCTGAGCGCTGTGAGAGCCACCCTCATGGGCTGTCGCATGTGGGAGATGGGGTGGTCCCGGGGCCGCGTTATGGGGGGGCGTTCCCCAGCTGCTCCGCCCCAGAGGTGGCTGCGTTCCAGCGCCGGGGCAGTGGTCCCGGGGCCGCGTTATGGGGGGGCGTTCCCCAGCTGCTCCGCCCCAGAGGTGGCTGCTGTTCCAGCGCCGGGGGAGTGGTCCCGGGGCCGTGTTATGGGGGGGCGTTCCCCAGCTGCTCCGCCCCAGAGGTGGCTGCATCTGAGCGCTGTGAGAGCCACCCTCATGGGCTGTCACATGTGGGAGATGGGGAGTGGTCCCGGGGCCGTGTTATGGGGGGGCGTTCCCCAGCTGCTCCGCCCCAGAGGTGGCTGCATCTGAGCGCTGTGAGAGCCACCCTCATGGGCTGTCACATGTGGGAGATGGGGAGTGGTCCCGGGGCCGCGTTATGGGGGGGCGTTCCCCAGCTGCTCCGCCCCAGAGGTGGCTGCGTTCCAGCGCCGGGGCAGTGGTCCCGGGGCCGCGTTATGGGGGGGCGTTCCCCAGCTGCTCCGCCCCAGAGGTGGCTGCGTTCCAGCGCCGGGGCAGTGGTCCCGGGGCCGTGTTATGGGGGGGCGTTCCCCAGCTGCTCCGCCCCAGAGGTGGCTGCATCTGAGCGCTGTGAGAGCCACCCTCATGGGCTGTCACATGTGGGAGATGGGGGGTGGTCCCGGGGCCGCGTTATGGGGGGGCGTTCCCCAGCTGCTCCGCCCCAGAGGTGGCTGCGTTCCAGCGCCGGGGCAGTGGTCCCGGGGCCGCGTTATGGGGGGGCGTTCCCCAGCTGCTCCGCCCCAGAGGTGGCTGCGTTCCAGCGCCGGGGGAGTGGTCCCGGGGCCGTGTTATGGGGGGGCGTTCCCCAGCTGCTCCGCCCCAGAGGTGGCTGCATCTGAGCGCTGTGAGAGCCACCCTCATGGGCTGTCACATGTGGGAGATGGGGAGTGGTCCCGGGGCCGCGTTATGGGGGGGCGTTCCCCAGCTGCTCCGCCCCAGAGGTGGCTGCGTTCCAGCGCCGGGGCAGTGGTCCCGGGGCCGTGTTATGGGGGGGCGTTCCCCAGCTGCTCCGCCCCAGAGGTGGCTGCATCTGAGCGCTGTGAGAGCCACCCTCATGGGCTGTCACATGTGGGAGATGGGGAGTGGTCCCGGGGCCGCGTTATGGGGGGGCGTTCCCCAGCTGCTCCGCCCCAGAGGTGGCTGCGTTCCAGCGCCGGGGCAGTGGTCCCGGGGCCGTGTTATGGGGGGGCGTTCCCCAGCTGCTCCGCCCCAGAGGTGGCTGCGTTCCAGCGCCGGGGGAGTGGTCCCGGGGCCGCGTTATGGGGGGGCGTTCCCCAGCTGCTCCGCCCCAGAGGTGGCTGCGTTCCAGCGCCGGGGCAGTGGTCCCGGGGCCGTGTTATGGGGGGGCGTTCCCCAGCTGCTCCGCCCCAGAGGTGGCTGCGTTCCAGCGCCGGGGGAGTGGTCCCGGGGCCGCGTTATGGGGGGGCGTTCCCCAGCTGCTCCGCCCCAGAGGTGGCTGCGTTCCAGCGCCGGGGGAGTGGTCCCGGGGCCGTGTTATGGGGGGGCGTTCCCCAGCTGCTCCGCCCCAGAGGTGGCTGCGTTCCAGCGCCGGGGGAGTGGTCCCGGGGCCGTGTTATGTGGGGGCGTTCCCCAGCTGCTCCGCCCCAGAGGTGGCTGCGTTCCAGCGCCGGGGCAGTGGTCCCGGGGCCGTGTTATGGGGGGGCGTTCCCCAGCTGCTCCGCCCCAGAGGTGGCTGCATCTGAGCGCTGTGAGAGCCACCCTCATGGGCTGTCACATGTGGGAGATGGGGAGTGGTCCCGGGGCCGCGTTATGGGGGGGCGTTCCCCAGCTGCTCCGCCCCAGAGGTGGCTGCGTTCCAGCGCCGGGGCAGTGGTCCCGGGGCCGTGTTATGGGGGGGCGTTCCCCAGCTGCTCCGCCCCAGAGGTGGCTGCGTTCCAGCGCCGGGGGAGTGGTCCCGGGGCCGCGTTATGGGGGGGCGTTCCCCAGCTGCTCCGCCCCAGAGGTGGCTGCGTTCCAGCGCCGGGGCAGTGGTCCCGGGGCCGTGTTATGGGGGGGCGTTCCCCAGCTGCTCCGCCCCAGAGGTGGCTGCGTTCCAGCGCCGGGGGAGTGGTCCCGGGGCCGCGTTATGGGGGGGCGTTCCCCAGCTGCTCCGCCCCAGAGGTGGCTGCGTTCCAGCGCCGGGGGAGTGGTCCCGGGGCCGTGTTATGGGGGGGCGTTCCCCAGCTGCTCCGCCCCAGAGGTGGCTGCGTTCCAGCGCCGGGGGAGTGGTCCCGGGGCCGTGTTATGTGGGGGCGTTCCCCAGCTGCTCCGCCCCAGAGGTGGCTGCGTTCCAGCGCCGGGGCAGTGGTCCCGGGGCCGTGTTATGGGGGGGCGTTCCCCAGCTGCTCCGCCCCAGAGGTGGCTGCCTCTGAGCGCTGTGAGAGCCACCCTCATGGGCTGTCACATGTGGGAGATGGGGAGTGGTCCCGGGGCCGCGTTATGGGGGGGCGTTCCCCAGCTGCTCCGCCCCAGAGGTGGCTGCGTTCCAGCGCCGGGGCAGTGGTCCCGGGGCCGTGTTATGGGGGGGCGTTCCCCAGCTGCTCCGCCCCAGAGGTGGCTGCGTTCCAGCGCCGGGGGAGTGGTCCCGGGGCCGTGTTATGGGGGGGCGTTCACCAGCTGCTCCGCCCCAGAGGTGGCTGCGTTCCAGCGCCGGGGCAGTGGTCCCGGGGCCGTGTTATGGGGGGGCGTTCCCCAGCTGCTCCGCCCCAGAGGTGGCTGCGTTCCAGCGCCGGGGGAGTGGTCCCGGGGCCGCGTTATGGGGGGGCGTTCCCCAGCTGCTCCGCCCCAGAGGTGGCTGCGTTCCAGCGCCGGGGCAGTGGTCCCGGGGCCGTGTTATGGGGGGGCGTTCCCCAGCTGCTCTGCCCCAGAGGTGGCTGCATCTGAGCGCTGTGAGAGCCACCCTCATGGGCTGTCACATGTGGGAGATGGGGAGTGGTCCCGGGGCCGCGTTATGGGGGGGCGTTCCCCAGCTGCTCCGCCCCAGAGGTGGCTGCGTTCCAGCGCCGGGGCAGTGGTCCCGGGGCCGCGTTATGGGGGGGCGTTCCCCAGCTGCTCCGCCCCAGAGGTGGCTGCGTTCCAGCGCCGGGGCAGTGGTCCCGGGGCCGTGTTATGGGGGGGCGTTCCCCAGCTGCTCCGCCCCAGAGGTGGCTGCGTTCCAGCGCCGGGGGAGTGGTCCCGGGGCCGCGTTATGTGGGGGCGTTCCCCAGCTGCTCCGCCCCAGAGGTGGCTGCGTTCCAGCGCCGGGGCAGTGGTCCCGGGGCCGTGTTATCGGGGGGTGTTCCCCAGCTGCTCCGCCCCAGAGGTGGCTGCGTTCCAGCGCCGGGGGAGTGGTCCCGGGGCCGCGTTATGTGGGGGCGTTCCCCAGCTGCTCCGCCCCAGAGGTGGCTGCGTTCCAGCGCCGGGGGAGTGGTCCCGGGGCCGTGTTATGTGGGGGCGTTCCCCAGCTGCTCCGCCCCAGAGGTGGCTGCGTTCCAGCGCCGGGGCAGTGGTCCCGGGGCCGTGTTATGGGGGGGCGTTCCCCAGCTGCTCCGCCCCAGAGGTGGCTGCATCTGAGCGCTGTGAGAGCCACCCTCATGGGCTGTCACATGTGGGAGATGGGGAGTGGTCCCGGGGCCGTGTTATGGGGGGGCGTTCCCCAGCTGCTCCGCCCCAGAGGTGGCTGCGTTCCAGCGCCGGGGGAGTGGTCCCGGGGCCGCGTTATGTGGGGGCGTTCCCCAGCTGCTCCGCCCCAGAGGTGGCTGCGTTCCAGCGCCGGGGCAGTGGTCCCGGGGCCGTGTTATCGGGGGGTGTTCCCCAGCTGCTCCGCCCCAGAGGTGGCTGCGTTCCAGCGCCGGGGGAGTGGTCCCGGGGCCGCGTTATGGGGGGGCGTTCCCCAGCTGCTCCGCCCCAGAGGTGGCTGCGTTCCAGCGCCGGGGGAGTGGTCCCGGGGCCGTGTTATGGGGGGGCGTTCCCCAGCTGCTCCGCCCCAGAGGTGGCTGCATCTGAGCGCTGTGAGAGCCACCCTCATGGGCTGTCACATGTGGGAGATGGGGAGTGGTCCCGGGGCCGCGTTATGGGGGGGCGTTCCCCAGCTGCTCCGCCCCAGAGGTGGCTGCGTTCCAGCGCCGGGGCAGTGGTCCCGGGGCTGTGTTATGGGGGGGCGTTCCCCAGCTGCTCCGCCCCAGAGGTGGCTGCGTTCCAGCGCCGGGGGAGTGGTCCCGGGGCCGCGTTATGGGGGGGCGTTCCCCAGCTGCTCCGCCCCAGAGGTGGCTGCGTTCCAGCGCCGGGGCAGTGGTCCCGGGGCCGTGTTATGGGGGGGCGTTCCCCAGCTGCTCCGCCCCAGAGGTGGCTGCATCTGAGCGCTGTGAGAGCCACCCTCATGGGCTGTCACATGTGGGAGATGGGGAGTGGTCCCGGGGCCGCGTTATGGGGGGGCGTTCCCCAGCTGCTCCGCCCCAGAGGTGGCTGCGTTCCAGCGCCGGGGCAGTGGTCCCGGGGCCGTGTTATGGGGGGGCGTTCCCCAGCTGCTCCGCCCCAGAGGTGGCTGCGTTCCAGCGCCGGGGCAGTGGTCCCGGGGCCGTGTTATGGGGGGGCGTTCCCCAGCTGCTCCGCCCCAGAGGTGGCTGCATCTGAGCGCTGTGAGAGCCACCCTCATGGGCTGTCACATGTGGGAGATGGGGAGTGGTCCCGGGGCCGCGTTATGGGGGGGCGTTCCCCAGCTGCTCCGCCCCAGAGGTGGCTGCGTTCCAGCGCCGGGGCAGTGGTCCCGGGGCCGTGTTATGGGGGGGCGTTCCCCAGCTGCTCCGCCCCAGAGGTGGCTGCGTTCCAGCGCCGGGGGAGTGGTCCCGGGGCCGCGTTATGGGGGGGCGTTCCCCAGCTGCTCCGCCCCAGAGGTGGCTGCGTTCCAGCGCCGGGGCAGTGGTCCCGGGGCCGTGTTATGGGGGGGCGTTCCCCAGCTGCTCCGCCCCAGAGGTGGCTGCATCTGAGCGCTGTGAGAGCCACCCTCATGGGCTGTCACATGTGGGAGATGGGGAGTGGTCCCGGGGCCGCGTTATGGGGGGGCGTTCCCCAGCTGCTCCGCCCCAGAGGTGGCTGCGTTCCAGCGCCGGGGCAGTGGTCCCGGGGCCGTGTTATGGGGGGGCGTTCCCCAGCTGCTCCGCCCCAGAGGTGGCTGCGTTCCAGCGCCGGGGCAGTGGTCCCGGGGCCGTGTTATGGGGGGGCGTTCCCCAGCTGCTCCGCCCCAGAGGTGGCTGCATCTGAGCGCTGTGAGAGCCACCCTCATGGGCTGTCACATGTGGGAGATGGGGAGTGGTCCCGGGGCCGCGTTATGGGGGGGCGTTCCCCAGCTGCTCCGCCCCAGAGGTGGCTGCATCTGAGCGCTGTGAGAGCCACCCTCATGGGCTGTCACATGTGGGAGATGGGGAGTGGTCCCGGGGCCGCGTTATGGGGGGGCGTTCCCCAGCTGCTCCGCCCCAGAGGTGGCTGCGTTCCAGCGCCGGGGCAGTGGTCCCGGGGCCGCGTTATGGGGGGGCGTTCCCCAGCTGCTCCGCCCCAGAGGTGGCTGCGTTCCAGCGCCGGGGCAGTGGTCCCGGGGCCGTGTTATGGGGGGGCGTTCCCCAGCTGCTCCGCCCCAGAGGTGGCTGCATCTGAGCGCTGTGAGAGCCACCCTCATGGGCTGTCACATGTGGGAGATGGGGGGTGGTCCCGGGGCCGCGTTATGGGGGGGCGTTCCCCAGCTGCTCCGCCCCAGAGGTGGCTGCGTTCCAGCGCCGGGGCAGTGGTCCCGGGGCCGTGTTATGGGGGGGCGTTCACCAGCTGCTCCGCCCCAGAGGTGGCTGCGTTCCAGCGCCGGGGCAGTGGTCCCGGGGCCGTGTTATGGGGGGGCGTTCCCCAGCTGCTCCGCCCCAGAGGTGGCTGCGTTCCAGCGCCGGGGGAGTGGTCCCGGGGCCGCGTTATGGGGGGGCGTTCCCCAGCTGCTCCGCCCCAGAGGTGGCTGCGTTCCAGCGCCGGGGCAGTGGTCCCGGGGCCGTGTTATGGGGGGGCGTTCCCCAGCTGCTCTGCCCCAGAGGTGGCTGCATCTGAGCGCTGTGAGAGCCACCCTCATGGGCTGTCACATGTGGGAGATGGGGAGTGGTCCCGGGGCCGCGTTATGGGGGGGCGTTCCCCAGCTGCTCCGCCCCAGAGGTGGCTGCGTTCCAGCGCCGGGGCAGTGGTCCCGGGGCCGCGTTATGGGGGGGCGTTCCCCAGCTGCTCCGCCCCAGAGGTGGCTGCGTTCCAGCGCCGGGGCAGTGGTCCCGGGGCCGTGTTATGGGGGGGCGTTCCCCAGCTGCTCCGCCCCAGAGGTGGCTGCGTTCCAGCGCCGGGGGAGTGGTCCCGGGGCCGCGTTATGTGGGGGCGTTCCCCAGCTGCTCCGCCCCAGAGGTGGCTGCGTTCCAGCGCCGGGGCAGTGGTCCCGGGGCCGTGTTATCGGGGGGTGTTCCCCAGCTGCTCCGCCCCAGAGGTGGCTGCGTTCCAGCGCCGGGGGAGTGGTCCCGGGGCCGCGTTATGTGGGGGCGTTCCCCAGCTGCTCCGCCCCAGAGGTGGCTGCGTTCCAGCGCCGGGGGAGTGGTCCCGGGGCCGTGTTATGTGGGGGCGTTCCCCAGCTGCTCCGCCCCAGAGGTGGCTGCGTTCCAGCGCCGGGGCAGTGGTCCCGGGGCCGTGTTATGGGGGGGCGTTCCCCAGCTGCTCCGCCCCAGAGGTGGCTGCATCTGAGCGCTGTGAGAGCCACCCTCATGGGCTGTCACATGTGGGAGATGGGGAGTGGTCCCGGGGCCGTGTTATGGGGGGGCGTTCCCCAGCTGCTCCGCCCCAGAGGTGGCTGCGTTCCAGCGCCGGGGGAGTGGTCCCGGGGCCGCGTTATGTGGGGGCGTTCCCCAGCTGCTCCGCCCCAGAGGTGGCTGCGTTCCAGCGCCGGGGCAGTGGTCCCGGGGCCGTGTTATCGGGGGGTGTTCCCCAGCTGCTCCGCCCCAGAGGTGGCTGCGTTCCAGCGCCGGGGGAGTGGTCCCGGGGCCGCGTTATGGGGGGGCGTTCCCCAGCTGCTCCGCCCCAGAGGTGGCTGCGTTCCAGCGCCGGGGGAGTGGTCCCGGGGCCGTGTTATGGGGGGGCGTTCCCCAGCTGCTCCGCCCCAGAGGTGGCTGCATCTGAGCGCTGTGAGAGCCACCCTCATGGGCTGTCACATGTGGGAGATGGGGAGTGGTCCCGGGGCCGCGTTATGGGGGGGCGTTCCCCAGCTGCTCCGCCCCAGAGGTGGCTGCATCTGAGCGCTGTGAGAGCCACCCTCATGGGCTGTCACATGTGGGAGATGGGGAGTGGTCCCGGGGCCGCGTTATGGGGGGGCGTTCCCCAGCTGCTCCGCCCCAGAGGTGGCTGCATCTGAGCGCTGTGAGAGCCACCCTCATGGGCTGTCACATGTGGGAGATGGGGAGTGGTCCCGGGGCCGCGTTATGGGGGGGCGTTCCCCAGCTGCTCCACCCCAGAGGTGGCTGCGTTCCAGCGCCGGGGGAGTGGTCCCGGGGCCGCGTTATGGGGGGGCGTTCCCCAGCTGCTCCGCCCCAAAGGTGGCTGCATCTGAGCGCTGTGAGAGCCACCCTCATGGGCTGTCACATGTGGGAGATGGGGAGTGGTCCCGGGGCCGTGTTATGGGGGGGCGTTCCCCAGCTGCTCCGCCCCAGAGGTGGCTGCGTTCCAGCGCCGGGGGAGTGGTCCCGGGGCCGCGTTATGTGGGGGCGTTCCCCAGCTGCTCCGCCCCAGAGGTGGCTGCGTTCCAGCGCCGGGGCAGTGGTCCCGGGGCCGTGTTATCGGGGGGTGTTCCCCAGCTGCTCCGCCCCAGAGGTGGCTGCGTTCCAGCGCCGGGGGAGTGGTCCCGGGGCCGCGTTATGGGGGGGCATTCCCCAGCTGCTCCGCCCCAGAGGTGGCTGCGTTCCAGCGCCGGGGGAGTGGTCCCGGGGCCGTGTTATGGGGGGGCGTTCCCCAGCTGCTCCGCCCCAGAGGTGGCTGCATCTGAGCGCTGTGAGAGCCACCCTCATGGGCTGTCACATGTGGGAGATGGGGAGTGGTCCCGGGGCCGCGTTATGGGGGGGCGTTCCCCAGCTGCTCCGCCCCAGAGGTGGCTGCATCTGAGCGCTGTGAGAGCCACCCTCATGGGCTGTCACATGTGGGAGATGGGGAGTGGTCCCGGGGCCGCGTTATGGGGGGGCGTTCCCCAGCTGCTCCGCCCCAGAGGTGGCTGCGTTCCAGCGCCGGGGCAGTGGTCCCGGGGCCGCGTTATGGGGGGGCGTTCCCCAGCTGCTCCGCCCCAGAGGTGGCTGCGTTCCAGCGCCGGGGCAGTGGTCCCGGGGCCGCGTTATGGGGGGGCGTTCCCCAGCTGCTCCGCCCCAGAGGTGGCTGCGTTCCAGCGCCGGGGCAGTGGTCCCGGGGCCGTGTTATGGGGGGGCGTTCCCCAGCTGCTCCGCCCCAGAGGTGGCTGCGTTCCAGCGCCGGGGGAGTGGTCCCGGGGCCGTGTTATGGGGGGGCGTTCCCCAGCTGCTCCGCCCCAGAGGTGGCTGCATCTGAGTGCTGTGAGAGCCACCCTCATGGGCTGTCACATGTGGGAGATGGGGAGTGGTCCCGGGGCCGCGTTATGGGGGGGCGTTCCCCAGCTGCTCCGCCCCAGAGGTGGCTGCGTTCCAGCGCCGGGGCAGTGGTCCCGGGGCCGTGTTATGGGGGGGCGTTCCCCAGCTGCTCCGCCCCAGAGGTGGCTGCGTTCCAGCGCCGGGGGAGTGGTCCCGGGGCCGCGTTATGTGGGGGCGTTCCCCAGCTGCTCCGCCCCAGAGGTGGCTGCGTTCCAGCGCCGGGGCAGTGGTCCCGGGGCCGTGTTATGGGGGGGCGTTCCCCAGCTGCTCCGCCCCAGAGGTGGCTGCATCTGAGCGCTGTGAGAGCCACCCTCATGGGCTGTCACATGTGGGAGATGGGGAGTGGTCCCGGGGCCGTGTTATGGGGGGGCGTTCCCCAGCTGCTCCGCCCCAGAGGTGGCTGCGTTCCAGCGCCGGGGGAGTGGTCCCGGGGCCGTGTTATGGGGGGGCGTTCCCCAGCTGCTCCGCCCCAGAGGTGGCTGCATCTGAGCGCTGTGAGAGCCACCCTCATGGGCTGTCACATGTGGGAGATGGGGAGTGGTCCCGGGGCCGCGTTATGGGGGGGCGTTCCCCAGCTGCTCCGCCCCAGAGGTGGCTGCGTTCCAGCGCCGGGGGAGTGGTCCCGGGGCCGTGTTATGGGGGGGCGTTCCCCAGCTGCTCCGCCCCAGAGGTGGCTGCATCTGAGCGCTGTGAGAGCCACCCTCATGGGCTGTCACATGTGGGAGATGGGGAGTGGTCCCGGGGCCGCGTTATGGGGGGGCGTTCCCCAGCTGCTCCGCCCCAGAGGTGGCTGCGTTCCAGCGCCGGGGCAGTGGTCCCGGGGCCGTGTTATGGGGGGGCGTTCCCCAGCTGCTCCGCCCCAGAGGTGGCTGCGTTCCAGCGCCGGGGGAGTGGTCCCGGGGCCGCGTTATGTGGGGGCGTTCCCCAGCTGCTCCGCCCCAGAGGTGGCTGCGTTCCAGCGCCGGGGCAGTGGTCCCGGGGCCGTGTTATGGGGGGGCGTTCCCCAGCTGCTCCGCCCCAGAGGTGGCTGCATCTGAGCGCTGTGAGAGCCACCCTCATGGGCTGTCACATGTGGGAGATGGGGAGTGGTCCCGGGGCCGTGTTATGGGGGGGCGTTCCCCAGCTGCTCCGCCCCAGAGGTGGCTGCGTTCCAGCGCCGGGGGAGTGGTCCCGGGGCCGCGTTATGTGGGGGCGTTCCCCAGCTGCTCCGCCCCAGAGGTGGCTGCGTTCCAGCGCCGGGGGAGTGGTCCCGGGGCCGCGTTATGTGGGGGCGTTCCCCAGCTGCTCCGCCCCAGAGGTGGCTGCGTTCCAGCGCCGGGGCAGTGGTCCCGGGGCCGTGTTATCGGGGGGTGTTCCCCAGCTGCTCCGCCCCAGAGGTGGCTGCGTTCCAGCGCCGGGGCAGTGGTCCCGGGGCCGTGTTATGGGGGGGTGTTCCCCAGCTGCTCCGCCCCAGAGGTGGCTGACCACAGCCTCCCAGGCATGACCACTCGGTCGCTGGCAGGCGCAAAGGGGGTGTTCGTGCTACCAGACTGTACGTGTCTCGAGTTGTCTGTGGGAGCCGGTCCCTCCCCAGGGCCCAAAGGCACAGAAGGGCTCTTTGTACACATATGGGGTGGCCCATTCCTGTAGATGTTTCTACCTAGTGAGCTGGGAGCCTGGATTCTGGGTTCCATCCCCAGCTGTGGGAGGAGAGCGGGGGCTAGTGGTTAGAGCAGGGGGCTGGCTCTGTGGAGCTGGCTGGTAGCATGGAGTCCTGCTCCCCTCCCCTCTGTGCAGGGCCTGAGCTGAGGGGGCTGGAAGCACATCCAGGAGCTCAGGAAGCCGGCGGGATCCCAGATCCGGCTGGAGTTCCAGTCAACAGCCCAAACCAGGCCTGCAGCGGCCACTTCCCTTTAAGTGCAAGAGAAACTGCTCCCTTCGTCAGCACCAGCCACCTGCTGGGTCACAGGGTGCCTGGGCTCTCTCTCGGCTCTGGCAGGGGTGTGGGGCCTAGTGGTTAGAGCGGGGGGGGGGGGAGTCTGGGAGCCAGAACTCCTGGGCTCTCTCCCGGCTCTGGGAGGGGAGTGAGGGCTAGTGGTAAGAGCAGGGGGACTGGGAGCCAGGATGCCTGGGCTCTCTCCAGACTGGCCTGCTGTTCGAAAGGAACCTCTTGGAGTGGAGCTTCTGTCTGGCGTGCACCTGGCTTCTGGGGGGTCGGAGCTCACGACTGGTTTGAACCCAATGGGAACGGCTCTGGGCCAGAGTGGGGACGTGTGGCTGGAAACCACGGCCTCCGCGGTCGTGACTGCCTTGTGATTCCCGAGCAGGGGCGGGGCGCGTACGGCGGGCCGAGGGCACCAGGCAAGGGAAGCACAGCGGGTGTGAAGCACACATGAGGCGGAGGCCTGGCCGTGCAAGGGATATGAGACGTCCAGAGGCAGCGAGGGGTGGAAGTTCCCTCCCAGCCTTGCCCGGCTCCCCACAGGTGGGTGCTCACAGCTGGCACCAGAGCTCACCGGGCCATGCCAGGAGCGGGCGCCCGGCAGGGCCAGGGAACGAAACCCTTCCCAGGGCCAAGGAGCCTGCCCGAAAGCGGCCGACAAACCTCCCAGGCTGGGCCATGCAGGGCCCGGTGCCGAGGCCGAGCCAGGCCTGCTGCGTGGCTGGTTGCCCTCCCCCTCGCTCTGGTACCGTGCCTGCAGAAGGGGCGAGCAAGAGGGCCATGCCAGCCGTCGGCAGAAGCCCCCACGCCGGCCGTGTGCCAAGAAAGCAGCCCCCCCCGCCCCCCCCAGCTGGTGAATGGGATCTGAGGCCCCAGCCAAGCATGTGGCCTGACACTCCCTGGGCTGGGGGGGGGGCGAGGCACTGAGGCCTGGAGGGGGCAGACATGTCGAGGAGCAGCCTGGACGGAGGTGGAGCCCTCTCCCATTGAGCAGACCCGCCTGGCTAGCAGGCTCCCAGCTGGTATAGGGGTGGGGGTGGGGGTGAGAAACGGGGGGGGGGTCTCTGCATTGAGGAGGAACCTGTGGGGAGCTGCCCAGGTGAGCAGTTGGAAGCCTGGACTCCTGGGTTCTCTCCCCTGGCTCCAGGAGGGCAGTGAGATCCAATGGTTGGGGGGGGGCTGTGAGAGCAGGTCCCTTTGCACCTGCGCCATAGTGGGGGGCTGTCTGCTCTGTGACCCGGGGTCCCCCTGCGCTGTGAGGTGAGATTCCCACTGACTCCCCCACATGTGGATTGGCCCAGACACCTAGGCCCAGCCTGAGCAGGTAACAGGGGATTCGGGTGGGGGGGGGCGACGGACACCTGGCTGGGGGGGCAGGGTCTGGGAAGGGGCAGTTCCTGGCTGGGAAATGTGAAGGGAGCAGACTGAGCTGGGTGCTGAGGGTGGGGGGGCGATGGACCCCCTAAGCCAAGGGGTCTGGGGCAGCCTGGCCCTGACTCCTGTAGCCATGTCACGTCTGTGCTGGGCTGTATCGCGGAGGAGCAATAAATCCCCTGTTCTACGGGCTGGCGGAGTCTGTTCTGGCTGCTCTGGAGGTGCAGGGTCAGGGGGGGGGGTCCCTGACATGCTGCCACAGCGCTGCGTGATATTTCCCCCCTGGGGGTTTGATATTTGTCTCCTTCCTCCCCCCCAGCTCTGGGCACATGGCATGACCACTGCTCCTTACCCTGGACAGCAGAACCTCCCCTCCACCCCCCACAACCCCGTCCCATCACTGGGGGAATGGCTCAGTGACCCCACTGCCCTCCTGAGCTGAGGCAGAACCCAGGTGTCCTGGCACCCACCCCGCTGCTCTAACCACTAGACCCCACTCCCTCCAGCACCAGGCACAGAACCCAGGTGTCCTGGCCACTAGTCCCCCACTCTAACCACTAGATCCCTCTACCCTCCCTGAGCCAGGAGAGAACCCAGGAGTCCTGGTTCCCAGCCTCCTTCTGAGATGCTGCCCCCCTGTTGTGCCTGGTGCTACTTAGATGTGCCCCCCCACCCCCCGTGATCAGGCCCCGACACGGAACGAGAGGCACAGAGAGGCAGGAGGGGTGACAGGACTGGCCTGGGAGAGAGGCTCGTGGGGGGTGCGTGTCTGTCCGATCCCCACGGGAGGGGTGAGCCAGCTCCGCGGCGGCGCGTCTGCGGTGCCCTTGCTCTTGCAACACGTTTCCGGCAAAACACATTCACCACAATGTGATTGTTCCGGAAGGGTCAGCTGACTTGGCTCGGCCTGCTGGAGAGCCCAGGCTCGCACAGATGGAGGCTGGCCAGCCCTGCTGGGGGAGGGCAGCGGGGTCTAGTGGTTAGAGCAGGGAGGACTGGGGGGCCAGGAAGCCTGGGGTCTCTACCTAGTCGGGCAGTGGGGTCTAGTGGCTAGAGCAGGGGAGCCTAGGTTCTCTTCCTGGTCGGGCAGTGGGGTCTAGTGGTTAGAGCAGAGGAGCCAGGGGGCCAGGATGCCTGGGTTCGCTTCCTGGTCAGGCAGTGGGGTCTAGTGGTTAGAGCAGAGGAGCTGGGGGGCCAGGACGCCTGGGTTGTCTTCCTGGTTGGGCAGCAGGGTCTAGTGGTTGGAGAGGGGAGCCTGGGTTCTGCTCCTGGTTGGGCAGTGGGGTCTAGTGGTTAGAGCAGAGGAGCTGGGGGGCCAGGATGCCTGGGTTCTCTTCCTGGTCAGGCAGTGGGGTCCAGTGGTTAGAGCAGGGGAGCTGGGGGGCCCAGGATGCCTGGGGTCTCTTCCTGGTCGGGCAGCAGGGTCTAGTGGTTAGAGCAGGGAGGACTGGGGTCTCTACCTGGCTGGGGGAGGGGCTAAGACCTAATGGCTCAGATTTTTGGGTCAGGCCTCAGTGGTGACTATTTGCATAAAACCACCCCCCTGCCCCCCATCCACTGCCAGTCCAGGGCAATCCTGACACAGACCCCAAGAGAGAAGTGTCCTGGGTGAGGGAGGGGTGCCGGCAGGTCTGTGGGGCAGGGCCTGTGGGGCAGGAGAGGGGGGCACTGGCAAGGCAGGGGGAAATTGGGGGCACAGCCATGAGAGACAGACAGTTCCTCCAGATCTGCCAGCCTGAACAGACAAGGGACCATTTTACACATGGGGAAACTGAGGCACTGAGCAATGCAATGACCTGAGTCCCCCGCCCCCCAGACCTCAGGCCCCAGCCCCCCCTGGGCCAGATGGGAGCCAGTGCCCCTTGGAGGGCCAGTGTCCCACCCCCCGCACACCAGGCTGGCTGTCTCTGGGATGGGGCTGTTGTGAACTCCTGGGATCCCAGCCTCCCTACTTCCTCCTGCCCTGGCCCAGGCTGGGAGCTGGGGGGCAAGCGGTGCTGGGGGCAGGGAGCCAGGACACCTGGGTCCACTGTTCCAGCCTCCTCTGTGCTTGGCTGCTCCCGCTGCCCTTTGTCCAGGGGTGTGTGTCCTGCTGCTCTGCTCCCCCGTCCTCCAGAGTAAGAGCCACTCTCCCCAGCATCCTCAAAGCCCCCAGACCCCACGTCCTGACTCAGTTTCCCTGCGATACCAACCCTGGAGCAGCCGGGGGGGATAGGGCGGCCAATGTAACCAGTGAGCCGGCTGCGTGGACAGGCCTCTGGGCAGCTCCCCGTCTGCTAACGAGGGGCCGCTCGTTAAGCACCAGCACCTGAGCCTGCCAAGTGCCCCAGCAGCTGTAGGGCCAGGCCTGACCTCTGGAGGGCAGGAGGGGCATGACCTGTGACCCCGTCTGCACCCCTTTCTCCCCAGTTCAGCAAGCGGCTGCTGGGCACCCAACAGCCCCAAGTTCAGGGTCTGGGCCCGGATCCACGTGGAGGGGATGGAGGTGAGTGGGGAGTGTCCTCCCCATGGCCTCCCAGCACCCCTTGTGGGCCCCTCCGACCCTCTGCCCCCCTGTGCTCCTTGTGGGCCCCTCACTCCCAACCCACAGCCCCTGCCCCCCAGCCCTGCTGGTGCCCCTCACCCCCTGCTAGCCTGGCCCCCAGCATGTCAACCTATGCCCCCCCCACTGCTGTGTCTCGGGCTGCAGGACGTGAAGGCCCAGCGCAGCCGCCCCGTTCGGCTTTGCGGGGCAGGCACTGGAGCCGGAGGGGCTGCAGCGGCACTGGGTGGAGGCCCTGAGCTGGCCCCCAGCCCCACGGGGCCCTGATGACGCTGGGGGCTGGGCTGGGCCCCCCCGAACAGCTGCAGGCCCCCCACTGTGCCCCCAAACCACCCACATGGGGCAGGGAATGGGGCGCGGGCCGTCCCTTCCCATCATGCACTAGGCGGGAGGTGTGAACGCCAGGATCCCTCCCCGGGGGCAGGGACAAGATCTAACTGCCCCACGCAGCAGGGATCTGCCTGCACCCGGCCCCCTTCTGCAGCTGGGACCCATCACTCTGCTCCCCCCACCGGGATCTGACCCCCTCACCCCAGAGCAGGGATCCGGCCCCCTCTCACCCCGGCTGGATCTAGCTTCCAATCTTCCCTCTGGCTGCCCCCCACCCCACCCCGGCTGGGCTCTGCCTGCCCCCCACCTGGGCACATCTCTCCTCTCCTCTGTCCAGCGGGCGCAGGCCAGGGAGGGAGCCGCTGGCAGCCGACTCGTTTATTGTTGCTGACACGCAGTGGCTGGCCCCGGGGGCCGCCTCCCGTCCATGGGGGCGCCCTGCCCCCCAGCAGCACGGGGACCCCGCATTTCCTAGCGTCCCGTCGCTCAGGCTCCCTCGGCGGATTTCTTCCGGAGGCTCGGCTTTGCGCCGGCCTTTCGTTTTCAACCAAGGCGCCGGGGCAGGGCCTGTCCTCGGGGGGGGGGGGGGCTGTGACCTGGGGGAGGGGCTGGGTCGGGGGTGGGGCAGGGGCCTCTCTCCCCTGTAGAGGGTCCGGCTCCATCCACCTCCCCTTCTCCAGCTGATCAACCGGTGTACCCCCAGCCGTTGCCATAGCAACACACTGTTGCTACCCCTGGTTTATTCCCAGGGGTGTCAGTCCCGGCCTCGCCCCGGGGCCACTGGGCGCGTCGCCCTCACTTCCTCTTCCTCCCGACGAGGGTCCAGCCGTCCTCAGCCGCCGGGGCCTGGGGGGGCCGTGGGGAGCTGCTGCAGTCCATGGCCTGCGGGGTGGGGCAGGCGTCAGAGCTGGGATCCCCCCGCCCCACCCATCAGCCACCCAGTTCCACTCCCGATCAGCCCCCCAGGCTCAGCCAGCCCCCTATTCCCCCCCCATACCCTTCAGCCCCCCCCCGGCTCAGCCAGCCCCCTATTCCCCCCACACCCATCAGCCCCCCAGGCTCAGCCAGCCCCCTATTCCCTCACTCCCACCCGCCCCCCAGGCTCAGCCAGCCCCCTATTCCCCCCCCATACACCCTTCAGCCCCCCAGGCTCAGCCAGCCCTCTATTCCCTCACTCCCACCCGCCCCCCAGGCTCAGCCAGCCCCCTATTCCCCCCCCACACACACCCTTCAGCCCCCCCAGGCTCAGCCAGCCCCCTATTCCCTCACTCCCACCTGCCCCCCAGGCTCAGCCAGCTCCCTATTCCCCCCCACACACCCTTCAGCCCCCCAGGCTCAGCCAGCCCCCTATTCCCCCCCACACCCATCAGCCCCCCAGGCTCAGCCAGCCCCCATTCCCCCCCCACACCCAGCAGTCCCACAGGCTCAGCCAGCCCCCTCTTGCCCCTCCTCCCCCGGCTGAGCCAGCCCAGTAACCCCCCCTCAGGTATTCCCCTTTTCATGAGCTGATCCCTTCCCACCCCAGCCAGTACCTCCTCCGGCCTCTCCTCCTCCTCCTCCTCGCTGCTGCCCTCGGCTGGCTGGGCCTGGGACGCCGCCCTGCCCACCTCTGGCTGCCTCCGCGCCAGCCGGGCCATGGTGTCCATCACGGCTGCCCCCTCCCCGCGCTGGCACTGGTCAAAGAGCGACTGCAGCTGCTGGCTCACCTGGGTGGGGGGGGGAGATGGGCTGAAAGGCCAGGAGGTGCCCCTCTCCTTCCCAGAATCCCCCTGGGGCAGGGGATTCCCCCCACACTGTCTCTCTCCTTCCCAGAATCCCCCTGGGGCAGGGGATCCCCCCCACTATCCCTCTCCTTCCCAGATTCCCCTGGAGCAGGGGTTCCCCCCCACACTGTCCCTCTCCTTCCCAGATTCTCCTGGGGCAGGGGATCCCCCCTCCCACTGTCCCTCTCCTTCCCAGAATCCCCCTGGGGCAGGGGATCCCCCCCCACATTGTCCCTCTCCTTCCCAGAATCCCCCTGGGGCAGGGGATCCCCCCCACACACTGTCCGTCTCCTTCCCAGATTCCCCTGGGGCAGGGGATCCCCCCCACACTGTCCCGCTCCTTCCCAGATTCCCCTGGGGCAGGGGATCCCCCCCACTGTCCCTCTCCTTCCCAGAATCCCCTGGGGCAGGGTGGTATTATCTCCTGCCATGCACTACGGGGGCTAGGACACGTGGCCTGGATACCTCAGCCAAGCTGCCGTCCTCAACGATGGTGTCGAACTCGTTGTTCAGCACCTCAGCCAGGAAATCCTGCACCTCGTCCAGCGCCAGCGCCGCTGCAGAGAGAAGGGGGTTGGAGCTGGGCGGCGGGAGGGCCAGCCCCCCGCCTCCTAACACTAGCCCCCGCTCCCCCCCCACAGAGAGAACCCAGGCGCCCTGTTTCCCAGCCCCCCCACTTGGGCTGGAATCATGAAGGAACCAGTCTAAGGAACCAGTCTAAGGAGGGGGCTGGAATTGAGGGGCCCAGGGACCCCATCTCAAGCGGTCTGAGGTATCCTGGCCCAGATTCCTGTAAACGCACCATGTCCAGGCTGGGCTGTACCCTGGAGAAGCAAGATACCTTCCCTGTTCTACTGCTGGTGGAGCCTGTTCTTGCTGCTACGGGGGTGCAGGATCGGGGGGACCCCGACTGCGTCATCACACAATGGGAGAAAAAAAATGTGTGTCTGCAAACTGTAGGTCCTGGGGGCGCGTCTAATGTTTTTTAAAAGGGGCACTTTATACAAAAAGGGTGAGAAACACGGGACTACGGCTACTCAACACGCGGCCCGTTTGCGTGCGACCCGCGGGGCGGTTGGGGTTCCGCGGGGCTCAACACGCGGCCCGTTTGCGTGCGACCCGCGGGGCGGTGTGGGATTCCGCGGGGCTCAACACGCGGCCCGTTTGCGTGCGACCCGCGGGGCGGTTGGGGTTCCGCGGGGCTCAACACGCGGCCCGTTTGCGTGCGACCCGCGGGGCGGTTGGGGTTCCGCGGGGCTCAACACGCGGCCCGTTTGCGTGCGACCCGCGGGGCGGTGTGGGATTCCGCGGGGCTCAACACGCGGCCCGTTTGCGTGCGACCCGCGGGGCGGTTGGGGTTCCGAACGGCTCAACACGCGGCCCGTTTGCGTGCGACCCGCGGGGCGGTTGGGGTTCCGAACGGCTCAACACGCGGCCCGTTTGCGTGCGACCCGCGGGGCGGTGTGGGATTCCGCGGGGCTCAACATGCGGCCCGTTTGCGTGCGACCCGCGGGGCGGTATGGGATTCCGCGCGGCTCAACACGCGGCCCGTTTGCGTGCGACCCGCGGGGCGGTTGGGATTCCGCGGGGCTCAACACGCGGCCCGTTTGCGTGCGACCCGCGGGGCGGTTTGGGGTTCCGCGGGGCTCAACACGCGGCCCGTTTGCGTGCGACCCGCGGGGCGGTGTGGGATTCCGCGGGGCTCAACACGCGGCCCGTTTGCGTGCGACCCGTGGGGCGGTTTGGGGTTCCGCGGGGCTCAACACGCGGCCCGTTTGCGTGCGACCCGCGGGGCGGTTGGGGTTCCGCACGGCTCAACACGCGGCCCGTTTGCGTGCGACCCGTGGGGCGGTTTGGGGTTCCGCGGGGCTCAACACGCGGCCCGTTTGCGTGCGACCCGCGGGGCGGTGTGGGATTCCGCGGGGCTCAACACGCGGCCCGTTTGTGTGCGACCCGCGGGGCGGTTTGGGGTTCCGCGGGGCTCAACACGCGGCCCGTTTGCGTGCGACCCGCGGGGCGGTTGGGGTTCCGCACGGCTCAACACGCAGCCCGTTTGTGTGCGACCCGTGGGGCGGTTTGGGGTTCCGCGGGGCTCAACACGCGGCCCGTTTGCGTGCGACCCGTGGGGCGGTGTGGGATTCCGCGGGGCTCAACACGCGGCCCGTTTGCGTGCGACCCGCGGGGCGGTTTGGGGTTCCGCGGGGCTCAACACGCGGCCCGTTTGCGTGCGACCCGCGGGGCGGTTTGGGGTTCCGCGGGGCTCAACACGCGGCCCGTTTGCGTGCGACCCGCGGGGCGGTTTGGGGTTCCGCGGGGCTCAACACGCGGCCCGTTTGCGTGCGACCCGCGGGGCGGTTGGGTTCCGAACGGGCTCAACACGCGGCCCGTTTGCGTGCGACCCGCGGGGCGGTTGGGGATTCCGCGGGGCTCAACACGCGGCCCGTTTGCGTGCGACCCGCGGGGCGGTGTGGGATTCCGCGGGGCTCAACACGCGGCCCGTTTGCGTGCGACCCGCGGGGCGGTGTGGGATTCCGCGGGGCTCAACACGCGGCCCGTTTGCGTGCGACCCGCGGGGCGGTTGGGGTTCCGACGGGGCTCAACACGCGGCCCGTTTGCGTGCGACCCGCGGGGCGGTTGGGGTTCCGGGCTCAACACGCGGCCCGTTTGCGTGCGACCCGCGGGGCGGTGTGGGATTCCGCGGGGCTCAACAGCGGCCCGTTTGCGTGCGACCCGCGGGGCGGTTGGGATTCCGCGGGCTCAACACGCGGCCCGTTTGCGTGCGACCCGCGGGGCGGTTGGGGTTCCGCGGGGCTCAACACGCGGCCCGTTTGCGTGCGACCCGCGGGGCGGTTTGGGGTTCCGCGCGGCTCAACACGCGGCCCGTTTGCGTGCGACCCGCGGGGCGGTGTGGGATTCCGCGGGGCTCAACACGCGGCCCGTTTGCGTGCGACCCGCGGGGCGGTTTGGGGTTCCGCGGGGCTCAACACGCGGCCCGTTTGCGTGCGACCCGCGGGGCGGTTGGGGTTCCGCACGGCTCAACACGCGGCCCGTTTGCGTGCGACCCGTGGGGCGGTTTGGGGTTCCGCGGGGCTCAACACGCGGCCCGTTTGCGTGCGACCCGCGGGGCGGTGTGGGATTCCGCGGGGCTCAACACGCGGCCCGTTTGCGTGCGACCCGCGGGGCGGTTGGGATTCCGCGGGGCTCAACACGCGGCCCGTTTGCGTGCGACCCGCGGGGCGGTTGGGGTTCCGCGGGGCTCAACACGCGGCCCGTTTGCGTGCGACCCGCGGGGCGGTTGGGGTTCCGCGGGGCTCAACACGCGGCCCGTTTGCGTGCGACCCGTGGGGCGGTTGGGTTCCGCGGGGCTCAACACGCGGCCCGTTTGCGTGCGACCCGCGGGGCGGTGTGGGATTCCGCGGGGCTCAACACGCGGCCCGTTTGCGTGCGACCCGTGGGGCGGTGTGGGATTCCGCACGGCTCAACACGCGGCCCGTTTGCATGCGACCCGCGGGGCGGTTTGGGTTCCGCGGGGCTCAACAGGCGGCCCGTTTGCGTGCGACCCGCGGCGCGGTTTGGGGTTCCGCGCGGCTCAACACGCGGCCCGTTTGCGTGCGACCCGCGGGGCGGTTTGGGGTTCCGCGGGGCTCAACACGCGGCCCGTTTGCGTGCGACCCACGGGGCGGTTTGGGTTCCGCACGGCTCAACACGCGGCCCGTTTGCGTGCGACCCACGGGGCGGTTTGGGTTCCGCGGGGCTCAACAGGCGGCCCGTTTGCGTGCGACCCGCGGCGCGGTTTGGGGTTCCGCGCGGCTCAACACGCGGCCCGTTTGCGTGCGACCCACGGGGCGGTTTGGGGTTCCGCGGGGCTCAACACGCGGCCCGTTTGCGTGCGACCTGCGGGGCGGTTTGGGGTTCCGCGCGGCTCAACACGCGGCCCGTTTGCGTGCGACCCGCGGGGTGGTTTGGGTTCCGAACGGCTCAACACGCGGCCCGTTTGCATGCGACCCGCGGGGCGGTGTGGGATTCCGCGGGGCTCAACACGCGGCCCGTTTGCGTGCGACCCGCGGGGCGGTGTGGGATTCCGCGGGGCTCAACACGCGGCCCGTTTGCGTGCGACCCGCGGGGCGGTGTGGGATTCCGCGGGGCTCAACACGCGGCCCGTTTGCGTGCGACCCGCGGGGCGGTATGGGATTCCGCGGGGCTCAACACGCGGCCCGTTTGCGTGCGACCCGCGGGGCGGTATGGGATTCCGCGGGGCTCAACACGCGGCCCGTTTGCGTGCGACCCGCGGGGCGGTGTGGGATTCCACGGGGCTCAACACGCGGCCATGCTGTCCAAGTGCTGTCGTGCGGGTGGAAATCGGGTCAGTGTTGCATTGTATTGGTAACAGCAGAACTGACTTAAGTGGGGCCTGCGTGTTGCGTCATCTGGCCTGAACCTTTGCATTCATGCCCCTCAGTGTGAAAGCAGCTATTTGCATATATTTGCATATATATTTGCATGTCTACAGACCACACTTAAGTTGCGCCCCCGGCCTGTGCTGTGAGCATCATTGTGGCCCCTGGGACTTCCAAAGTTGAGTAGCCCTGGACTAGCCCCCGCGCCCCTCCCCATGGAGAGAACCCAGGCGCCCTGGTCTCCAGTTCCCTCTAACCACTAGCCCCCACTCCCCCCCAGCTGCATAGAGCTGCCATCCCATTCACAGAGAGGGCTGCGGGCCACCTGGGGGAGGGGGGGGTGTCTCACCATTGCTGTGGAAATACTGCTCCACCGCGCCCACCATCCACTCCGCCTTGTCCCGGCCGTGCACCCCGCCGAAGCCGTGCTCCACCGCGATCTGCGGGCACAGGAGCCCCGGTCACCGACCACCTTCGCCACGGTTCTGCAGGGCCGGGGGGCGGGGCAGGGGCCCTCAGGCCAGGCCGGGTCTCCAGGGGTCGGAGAGTGGGGCCGGCTGGGGACCCTGCCCACTCTGAGCCTGTTTATAGGGTCGGGTTTCTCCTTGCTGCCCCTTTTGATAGGATGCAGCAGGGAAATCCATAGGGGGCCTTGCCCACTCTGAGCCTGTCTATAGGGTCGGGTTTCTCCTTGCTGCCCCTTTCTATAGGGAAATCCATAAAGGGCCTTGCCCACTCTGAGCCTGTCTATAGGGTCGGGTTTCTCCTTGCTGCCCCTTTCTATAGGGAAATCCATAGGGGCCCTGCCCACTCTGAGCCTGTGGCACGGCGAAGGCTCGAGGGGACCTGCTGCCTGGTTCCATACAGCCGGGGGCCATAGGGGCTCTCGCCTGCTCCGGCAGGGTGGGGCGGATCTATGGGGGCCCGCTGTACAGGCCCGGGCGGATCTATAGGGGCCCGAGGGCCGGGGAGTCTCGGTGCGCGCACGAGCGGGGGTGAGGGGGGGGTCCATAGGGGCTGCGGCCCCGCCCTCACCTGCAGCGCGGCCCAGCTGCCCAGCACCGCCCGCACCGCGCGGCCGAACAGCCCACGTG
Organism: Pelochelys cantorii; assembly: GCA_032595735.1. Taxonomy (NCBI): domain Eukaryota; kingdom Metazoa; phylum Chordata; order Testudines; family Trionychidae; genus Pelochelys; species Pelochelys cantorii. The sequence continues at coordinate 12,358,923 of CM064358.1, read as the reverse complement.
CGTCCCCGCTGGGCGCCGCCATTCCGGGCCGGGCCAGGCACCGAGCGCCGAGCGCATCGAGCCGCCGGCCACCCGCAGGCAGTCGCGCGCCGAGCGCACCGATCGAGCGGGGCTGCGCTCTTGGGAGGCAGGTTCGAGTCCTGCCCCGCCCCGCCCCGCCGGGCTCCCCTGGGGCGCTGCCCGGGGCTGCGGGCGCCGCGGCGAGGGGCTCGGGCCGGATCATCTCCAGCCCCGCCGGGAGCCCCCCGCCCCCCGTTTTCCCCAGTTAGCGCCCGCATCGCAGTAGGGTCCGTGTACCCTTGCACGACGGTCCCCGTGTTACTCAGGGTCCGTGCACCCTTGTACGAGGATCCCCGGTGTTACTCAGAGTCCGTGCACCCTTGCACGAGGGTCCCCGGTGTTACTCAGGGTCCCTGAAGCACCCTGCACGAGGGTCCCCGGTGTTACTCAGGGTCCCTGAAGCACCCTGCACGAGGGTCCCCGGTGTTACTCAGGGTCCCTGAAGCACCCTGCACGAGGGTCCCCGGTGTTATTCACAGTCCCTGCAGTACCCTGCACGAGGGTCCCCGGTGTTACTCAGGGTCTCTGCACCCTTGCACGAGGGGTCCCGGTGTTACACAGGGTCCCTGCAGCACCCCGCACAAGGGTCCCCGGTGTTACTCAGGGTCTCTGCACCCTTGCGTGAGGGGCCCCGGTGTTACTCAGGGTCCATGCACCCTTGCACGAGGGTCCCCAGTGTTACTCAGGGTCCCTGCAGCACCCCGCACAAGGGTCCCCGGTGTTACTCAGAGTCTCTGCACCCTTGCACGAGGGGCCCCGGTGTTACTCAGGGTCCGTGCACCCTTGCACGAGGGTCCCCGGTGTTACTCAGGGTCCCTGAAGCACCCTGCACGAGGGTCCCCGGTGTTATTCACAGTCCCTGCAGTACCCCGCACGAGGGTCCCCGGTGTTACTCAGGGTCTCTGCACCCTTGCACGAGGGGCCCCGGTGTTACTCAGGGTCCGTGCAGTACCTGGCACAAGGGGTCCCCGGTGTTACTCAGGGTCTGTGCAGTGCCCGGCACAAGAGGGTCCCCAGTGTTACTCAGGGTCCCTGCAGCGCCCCACACAAGGGTCCCCACCTCGGTGTTACTCAGGGTCCGTGCAGTACCTGGCACGAGGCGTCCCCGGTGTTACTCAGGGTCCCTGCAGCACCCCGCACAGGGGTCCCCGGTGTTACTCAGGGTCTCTGCACCCTTGCATGAGGGGCCCCGGTGTTACTCAGGGTCTGTGCAGTGCCCGGCACAAGAGGGTCCCCAGTGTTACTCAGGGTCCCTGCAGCGCCCCACACAAGGGTCCCCACCTCGGTGTTACTCAGGGTCCGTGCAGTACCTGGCACGAGGCGTCCCCGGTGTTACTCAGGGTCCCTGCAGCACCCCGCACAGGGGTCCCCGGTGTTACTCAGGGTCTCTGCACCCTTGCATGAGGGGCCCCGGTGTTACTCAGGGTCCCTGCAGCACCCCACACAAGGGTCCCCACCTCGGTGTTACTCAGGGTCCGTGCAGTACCTGGCACGAGGCGTCCCCGGTGTTACTCAGGGTCCCTGCAGCACCCCGCACAGGGGTCCCCGGTGTTACTCAGGGTCTCTGCACCCTTGCATGAGGGGCCCCGGTGTTACTCAGGGTCTCTGCACCCTTGCATGAGGGGCCCCGGTGTTACTCAGGGTCTGTGCAGTGCCCGGCACAAGAGGGTCCCCAGTGTTACTCAGGGTCCCTGCAGCGCCCCACACAAGGGTCCCCACCTCGGTGTTACTCAGGGTCCGTGCAGTACCTGGCACGAGGCGTCCCCGGTGTTACTCAGGGTCCCTGCAGCACCCCGCACAGGGGTCCCCGGTGTTACTCAGGGTCTCTGCACCCTTGCATGAGGGGCCCCGGTGTTACTCAGGGTCTGTGCAGTGCCCGGCACAAGAGTGTCCCCGGCGTTACTCAGGGTCTGTGCAGCGCCCAGCATGAGGGGGTCCCTGAAGTGCCTGTAGCAGCCTCCGCAGTCTGGAGGGCTGGTCTGACCGCACCAGAGGGAAGCCCACGAAGAGGAGCGTCCATCCCGCTGGAAGGAGAACTCCAACAGACAAGGACAGGCTGAGGCAGGCCTGGCTAGGCTGTGCCGCAGGCAGAAGTGGTCAGGGCTGGGGCGGCGAAGATGAGCGTCAGGAAGGCTCATGTCTGGGGTGTGAAGAGGGGCAGGATGTAATGCTCTGGCAGAGGCGGAGCAGTGGGCTCCGTCCTGGGGCCATGCTTTAAGTGGGCTGTGGCCAGATGGGCGAGAGTCCAGAGGAGAGCCACAAACCAACCCAAACCCAAGCTAGAACCCCAGGCATGTTTAGTCTGGAGAGTAGAAGGGAGGGCCTGAGAATGGGCTTCGGATCTGCAAGAGGCTGTCCAGAGAGGCCAGGGGTCAGGATCTCTATGGCTGCTGACGGCAGGGTGAGAAGTCAGGCACTTCCTCTGCAACAAGGGTGATTGGGGCAAGACACCAGGAACAATGTTCTACCTTGGAGCAGAGCTAAGCGCTGGAACCGGCTCCCAAGGGAGCGTGTGGGAGCCCCATCGCTGGACAAACCAGGGCCAAGAATGGCCAAGGCTTACGTGGTCCAGGGGCTGGCTTGGATGCTCAAGGTCCATCTCGGATAGGGAGTGAATTGGCCTTGCTGGTAGGCTGACGGCTCCCGGATACCATGTTGGTCAGCAGCCAGGTTGGGTGGGGTGTGAATGGCTCATGTCTGCGGGCTGGCTTGGCAGAATGAGGCAAACGTGTTAGCTGGGGGCTATGCTGGAGGGAGGGAGCAAACGGGCTTGCAGGTTGGCTTGGCTGAATGAGGCGGACATGTTAGTTGGGGGTCATGTTGATTGGCAGCTGCGCTGGGTGAGAACGAATGGACAGTGCTTGCAGGTTGGGTTGGCCAAGTGGGGCGGCATGTTGGTTGGTGGACCTGGTGGGGGGAGCAAATGGGTCAGACCTGTGGGTAGGGTTGTCTGAGTGAAGCGGTCATTTTGGTTGGTGTTGATTGGCATTGGTTGGCGGCCATGTTGGTTGACATTAGTTGGCAGCCATGTGGGTTGGCATTGGTAGGTGGCCATGCAGGCTGGCGTTAGTTAGTGGCATGTGGGTTGGGTGGTGGCTGTGTGGGTGGGCGTTGGTTAGTGGCTGTGTGGGTGGGTGTCGGTTGGTGGCCATGTGGATGGGCGTCGATTAGTGGCTGTGTGGGTGGGCGTTGCGTAGTGGCCGTGTGGGTGGGCGTCGGTTAGTGGCTGTGTGGGTGGGCGTCGGGTGGTAGCCATGTGGTTGGGTGTTGGTTAGTGGCCGTGTGGGTGGGCATCGGGTGGTGGCCGTGTGGTTGGGCGTCGGTCGGTGGCCGTGTGGGCGGGCGTCGGGCGGGGGCCCTGTGGGTGGGCATTGGTTGGTTGGCCGTGTGGGCGGGCGTCGGTCGGTGGCCGTGTGGGCGGGCGTCGGGCGGGGGCCGTGTGGGCGGGCGTCGGTCGGTGGCCGTGTGGGCGGGCGTCGGTCGGGGGCCCTGTGGGCGGGCGTCGGTCGGTGGCCGTGTGGGCGGGCGTCGGGCAGGGGCCCTGTGGGCGGGCGTCGGTCGGGGGCCCTGTGGGCGGGCGTCGGTCGGGGGCCCTGTGGGCGGGCGTCGGGCGGGGGCCCTGTGGGCGGGCGTCAGTTGGTGGCCGTGTGGGTGGGCGTCGGTCGGTGGCCCTGTGGGCGGGGGTCGGTCGGGGGCCCTGTGGGCGGGGGTCGGGCGGGGGCCCTGTGGGCGGGCGTCGGGTGGTGGCCCTGTGGGCGGGCGTCGGGTGGTGGCCCTGTGGGCGGGCGTCGGGTGGTGGCCGTGTGGGTGGGCGTCGGGTGGTGGCCGTGGTGGCCCTGTGGGCGGGGCGTCGGTCGGTGGCCCTGTGGGCGGGGCGTCGGGCGGGGGGCCTGTGGGCGGGCGTCGGTCGGGGGCCCTGTGGGCGGGCGTCGGTCGGTGGCCGTGTGGGCGGGCGTCGGGCGGGGGCCCTGTGGGCGGGCGTCGGGTGGTGGCCCTGTGGGCGGGCGTCGGGTGGTGGCCGTGTGGGTGGGCGTTGGGTGGTGGCCGTGGTGGCCCTGTGGGTGGGCGTCGGTTGGTGGCCCTGTGGGCGGGGCGTCGGGCAGGGGGCCTGTGGGCGGGCGTCGGTCGGGGGCCCTGTGGGCGGGCGTCGGTCGGGGGCCCTGTGGGCGGGCGTCGGTCGGTGGCCCTGTGGGCGGGGGTCGGTCGGGGGCCCTGTGGCGGGCGTCAGTTGGTGGCCGTGTGGGAGGGCGTTGGTCGGTGGCCCTGTGGGCGGGGGTCGGTCGGGGGCCCTGTGGCCGGGCGTCAGTTGGTGGCCGTGTGGGAGGGCGTTGGTCGGTGGCCCTGTGGGCGGGGTTCGGGCGGGGGCCCTGTGGTTGGGCGTTGGGCGGGGGCCCTGTGGGCGGGGGTCGGTTGGGGGCCCTGTGGGTGGGCGTCGGGCGGGGGTTGGGCGGGGGCTCTGTGGGCGGGCGTCAGTTGGCGGCCGTGTGGGCGGGGGGTCGGTTGGGGGCCCTGTGGGCGGGGGTCGGGCGGGGGCCCTGTGGGCGGGGGTCGGGCGGGGGCTCTGTGGGTGGGCGTCGGGCGGGGGTCGGGCGGGGGCTCTGTGGGCGGGCGTCAGTTGGCGGCCGTGTGGGCGGGCGTCAGTTGGCGGCCGTGTGGGCGGGGGTTGGGCGGGGGCTCTGTGGGTGGGGTTCGGTTGGGGCTCTGTGGGTGGGCGTCGGGTTGGCGGGCCTGTGGGCGGGGTCGTGGCGGGGGCTTGTGGGCGGGCGTCAGTTGGCGGCCGTGTGGGCAGGGGGTTGGGCGGGGGCCCTGTGGGTGGGCAGCGCCTGGCGGCCATCTTGTGCGGCGTGGGTGGTGCGGTGGCTGGTGCCCCTGGTCAGGGAGGAGGGGGGGGGAGGGGTAGTTACAGGCCCTGGGCTTTGGGCCCCTCCCCCTCGTGACACACGCTGGCAAAATGGCTGCCTGCAGCCAGCCCCTGAGCCCCCTCCCCACGGAGTCCGTGGAAAACTACAACTCCCATCAGGCCGTGCTCGGCCGCCGCCGCCGGGCCAATGAGCCTCGAGCTCGCCACAGCGCGAGGCGCTCGCGCCAGCTGCCCCCCCCCCGCCGGGGCGCCTCGTGCCGGAGACGGTGCGTCTCCCGCCTCCCCCCGCCCTGCCCCTGGGTGCGTGGGGGAGGGGCGCCCTGCGGGGTGTGAGGAGGGTGCGAGTGGGGGAGGGGAAGTGGGTCGAGGTTAGTGTGGGTGGGAATGGGGTGAGTGGGGGGGAGGCGTGTAGGTTACTGGGGGAGGGGAGGGGAAGGGGTGTGGTGTGGTTCAGTGGGGGAGGGGAAGGAAAGGGGGTGTGGGTTACTGAGGGAGGGAATGGGGGAGGGGAAAGGGTGTGGGTCAGTGGGGGGGAGGGGTGTAGGTTACTGAGGGAGGGAATGGGGGAGTGGGGGGGAGGGGTGTGGGTTACTGGCGGGAGGGGAAGGGGTGAGGGCCTAGGGGAGGGAATGGGGGATGGGGGGGAGGCGTGTAGGTTACTGGCGGGAGGGGAAGGGGTGTGGTCAGTACGAGAGGGGAGTGGGGGGGAGGGGTGTAGTTACTGGTGGGAGGGGAAGGGGTGTTGTCAGTGGGGGAGGGGTGTAGGTTACTGAGGGAGGGAATGGGGGAGGGGAAGGGGTGTGGGTCAGTAGGGGGGAGGGGTGTAGGTTACTGGCGGGAGGGGAAGGGGTGAGGGCCTAGGGGAGGGAATGGGGGAGTGGGGGGGAGGGGTGTGGGTTACTGGCGGGAGGGGAAGGGGTGTGGGCTGGGGGGGGAGTGGGGGGAGGGGTGTGGGTTACTAGCGGGAGGGAATGGGGGAATGGGGGGGAGGGGTGTAGGTTACTGGCAGGAGGGGAAGGGGTGTGGGCCTAGGGGAGGGAATGGGGGAGTGGGAGGGAGGGGTGTGGGTTACTGGCGGGAGGGGAAGGGGTGTGGGTTACTGGCGGGAGAGAATGGGGGAGTGGGGGGGAGGGGTGTGGGTTACTAGCGGGAGGGGAAGGGGTGAGGGCCTAGGGGAGGGAATGGGGGAGTGGGGGGGAGGGGTGTGGGTTACTGGCGGGAGGGGAAGGGGTGTGGGTCTGGGGGAGGGAATGGGGGAGTGGGGGGGAGGGGTGTGGGTTACTGGCGGGAGGGGAAGGGGTGAGGGCCTAGGGGAGGGAATGGGGGAGTGGGAGGGAGGGGTGTGGGTTACTGGCGGGAGGGGAAGGGGTGTGGGTCTGGGGGAGGGAATGGGGGAGTGGGGGGGAGGGGTGTGGGTTACTGGCGGGAGGGGAAGGGGTGTGGGTCTGGGGGAGGGAATGGGGGAGTGGGGGGGAGGGGTGTGGGTTACTGGCGGGAGGGGAAGGGGTGTGGGTCTGGGGGAGGGAATGGGGGAGTGTGTGGCAAGGGAGGGTCGGAGCAGACATAAGGTGGGCCCGTGGTGGGAAGGGGGAGGGGTCGATGGTGTGATGTGGAGGAGGGAATGGGGTACATGGAGGAGGAGGAAGGTGAATGGGGGATTTAGGGTCAATGAGGAAGGGGGCGGGGTGCACAGGGGGAGGAGAGTGGAATAAAGGGTGGGGGGGATGTGTCCAGAGCGCGCTGGGCAGTGGGAAGCTAGGGGCGCCAATGCTCCACCTACCCAGGGATCACTCTGTGGGTACCTGCCGTCTCTGAGGACCACGTGTCTGTAGTGGTGGCTGTGGGGTGTAGTGGTCACTGTGGGAGCGAGGGCAGAGTGGCCAGAACAATGCTGAGAGTCTTGTAATCAAGAGTTGGTGGGGAGGGGCAAGGAGCCAGGACTCCTGGCTTCCATCCCCAGCTCTGGCAGGGGTGTGGGGTCTAGTGGTTAGAGCAGGATGGGCTGGGAGCCAGGACCTTGGGTTGTATCCCCAGCTCGGGAGGGGTGTGTGGGGTCTAGTGGTTAGAGCAGGCGGGCTGGGAGCCAGGACTCCGTGCTTTGGAAGCGGTGGCCCACAGTCCCTCTTTTGGCTGTGTGCGTGCCCAGTGCCTTGCACAAGCGGCTCCCAGATAATGGCCCGGAGCTAGCCTCAAGCGTGCGCACACCTCCGCTGTTGCCTCCGGCCGTGTGAGCACCTGTAAGGTGTCGTGTGCATGGGTGACAAGGGTCTGGGAACCCTCTGTGCACGCCTCTCACGCTGGCAGCTTGCCACACCGCCGAAGCGTTAGCGGGCTGAGAGCAGCGCTGCCGGGGAGAAGTGGGTAGTGACGGATTCTCTCTCAACTTTGCAGGGGTGTGATGTCGCCGAGGTGCAGCAGCCGAATCCTCCCCGTGGGAAAAAGAGACATCCGGGTAATCTGCCTTTATCTAACCCCCCATCTTCATCCTCTCCCCCTGGGCTGCAGCAGATGGTCCACCCTACGGACTCTCGCCTCGCTCTAGGGCAGAGGCTGCGCTGGCAGTAGCACAGCCCAGACGGCGGCTGGAGGAGAGAGAATCCCGTCTTCACCGACTCGGCAGACTGGTTTTGGCTGTCCCCCGGAAGTGCTTCTTCGGGAGGAAGAGTGTGTCTGTGTGGGTGGGGGTCTTCTCCCCAGATGCACTGCCCCTCCTCTGGCCGTCGTGCTGGGGGGAACCTGGGCGCAGAAATGGAAGGATGGAGTGATCCTCCCCCTTAAGGATTTAAGTGACGTCCTGCAAGCTTGGTAGGGGGTGTATGTGGGGGGGGGGGCGTGGGGGAAGGGGAGGAGGTATGTGGGGGTGCGTTGTGCGTGGGACTCCGTGCCACCCGGAACGCCGCTTTCTTGGCTGAACATGGCTGGAAATTGGTGTCACATGGATGGAGGCAGGTATTTGGGCTGAAGGTTGGGGCTTTATGGGTCTCCATCTGTGAGCTAGGGCGGGGGGGAGGAGGCTTCGTATTGTGTGCGTATTGTGTGTGCGTGTGATTTGGGAGGGATATCTCTGTAGTGTGTGTTGGGGGAACAGGTGTATTTGTATATGGTGCGTCTATGTGCGTTATTTGCCTGGAGATGCCTGTGGAAATCTGGTGTTACTCTTACGGGGGTGGGAGGGGAAGCGGCTCTCCGCGTTATTTCCTCACCCCTGCCTTGAAAGGTTGCCCCGGAATCACCAGCTGGGAGAGTTAACTGCCACCCCCCCCTCGTTTTTTAATGTGGCTTCTGTCGTTTGCTGGCTGTACCCTATTGCGCCTCGTTCTGCAGCTTTTGGCAAAACCTTTTGTGTGTGGCTTGGCAGCTTTCTTCCTCCACCTCCTCGGAGGGTGGGTTTAGGGTTTTTTTAACTGGCAATCCAGATTCCTCTGATCAGGGGGAGGTGGGGTTTTCCAGTTTAAAGCAATTTCCTTTCTCTTGGGTTTGGCGTTCATATAGATTTATTTTTGGGGTGAAGGCAGTGGATTGCCATTCCCTGCTCAGCTGATCTGTGAAACGAAATGTCAGGTTATGAATGGCTGCTTACAGTCGTGCTTTATAACTGTGCCGTTCTCTTGTGACTTACAGTATACCATGCTTGATGGGGGGGGGGTCCCTGCTAGATTCTTCAGGGACAGGGTTTTGGCTTGCTTTTAACATTACGTGTGTTGTACGGCAGAAGGAAAAGTGATCTGTCTGTGCCTTGCATAAAAGCTCGAATGTGCCAGGAGTGCACCTTTTTCTCGCAATGATAATTGTCCTAGGTGTTTGCTTTGGGGCTGGTTTTGGTTTTTTTGGCCCCTGAAGTTGTGCAAGTCATGTCCTGTGAAAATCCCGGGCTCGCTGGTCGAGCCCCCTCTGTGGGTCCCCCTCTGTTGCCAGCGGAGAGGTCAGGACTGCACAGCTGTTGGTATCTGGGTCATGTTGGCGAAGGCGAAATCTCTCACGGCTTGGAATTTCGGTTGCTTGGTAGCTGCTGGCCTGGGGAAGACGCAGCGGGAAGCCGGGAGAGTAGCGTGGCGTTTGCAGTGCCGAGGAAAGTCTGGGTGAACTGGTTTTGCCAGCGGGGTGGCAGCCGCATGTCCGATGACCAGCATGGAAGGAATTTAAAGACAGGACTCCAGCTATGTTAGTGCAAAGACATACTGTTGCCCTCTGGGTGTGTGTGAGAGACAGTTGCATCAGTGTTACACCAGTACAAGGAAGCAGGTACACAGGTACAGAGGCGTCTTGCTGCTGGCCCCTTCCCACCCGGCGTATAAAACTCATTTGTACGGCTATCACAGCAGCCGCTGGGAGAAGGGGGGAAGGGTTACCACCGCTTTAACTGCTGTGTATAGACAAGTCCTGTCATTATTCATTGGGTGCGTTAAGGTAGCACCTGAATGCTCCTGTCCTGGGCCCAAGACCAACCCCATTTGTGCTGGGTGCTGTATATTAGGTGTATTACGGTAGCACCTGAGCACCCCTGTCCTGGAAGGGGGGCTGCAAAGAGGCTGGTCTCAGTGGTGGCTGAACGAGGAGCAATGGGCTCACGTTGCAGTGGGGGAGGGCGAGGTTGGAGATTGGGAAAAATTCTTTCCCTAGGTGGGTGGGGAAGCGCTGGGATGGGTTCCGGGGTGGGGGGGGGGAATCTCCATCCCTAGAGGTGTTTAAGTCCCCCCTTGACACAGCCCTGGCTGGCGTGGTTGAGTTGGGGTTGGTCCTGCTTTGGGCAGGGGGCTCTGCCCGCCCTAGTCTGCTGTGATTCTGTGAGATCAGGGCTCCGAAGTGCTGAGTGCTCTACGTTATATATTTGGTGCATTATGGTAGCACCTGTGTGTCGTATATTAAGTTGTCTTGGGATAGGAGGGAAGGTCCTTCCACTCACTGAGAACTGGTTAACAGACAGGACACAAAGGGGAGGAATAAACGGCCAGTTTTCCGAGTGGAGAGAGGTAACTAGTGGGGTCCCCCAGGGGTCTGTCCTGGGCCCCGTCCTATTCAACTTGTTTATAAATGATGTAGAGAAAGGGGTGAACAGTGAGGTGGCCAAGTTTGCAGCTGACACCAAACTGCTCAAGACCGTTAAGACCAAAGCAGAGTGGGAAGAGTTTTGAAAGGATCTCACCAAACTAGGTGACTGGGTAACAGAATGGCCGATGGAATGGAATGCTGATAAATGCAAAGTAATGCACATTGGAAAAAATAATCGCAGCTACACGTACAATAGGATGGGGACCAATTTGGCAACAGCTACTCAAGAGAGGGGTCTTGGGGTCATTGTGGAGAGGTCTCTGCAAACATCCGCTCCGTGTGCAGCGGCAGTCACAAAGCAAACCAAATGCTGAGATCCCTTTAAAAAAGGGATAGAGAATAAGACAGAGAATATCTTATTGCCTCTCCATAAGTCCATGGGACGCCCACATCTTGAATCCTGCGTCCAGATGTGGTCGCCTCATCTCAAAAAAGATCTATTGGCATTGGAAAAGGTTCAGAAAAGGGCAACAAAAATGATGAGGGGTTTGGAGCAGGCCCCATATGAAGAGAGATTAAAAAGACTGGGACTTCTCATCTTAGAAAAGGGGGATATGATAGAGGTCTATAAAATCATGACAAGGTGTGGAGAAAGTGAAGAAGGAAAAGTTAGTTACTTGCTCCCATAACACAAGACCTAGGAGTCACCAGATGAAATGAATGGGTAGCAGGTTTAAAACAAACCAAAGGAAGTTTTTCTTCACTCAGCGCACAGCCAACCTGTGGAACTCCTCGCTAGAGGAGGTTGTGAAGAGCAGGACTGTAGCAGGGTTCAAGAAAGAGCTAGATAGCTTCATGGCGGTTGGTCCATTGATGGCTGTTGGCCAGGCTGGGAATGGGCGACAGGGGCGGGGTCTCTGGGCGGTTCCCTGGTCTGGTCACTCCCTCTGGGGCCCTAGGGATTGGCCACTATGGGCAGACCAGACCCTGGGCTGGACAGGCCTTGGGTCTGACCCAGCCTGGCCATGCTCATGTTCTTATTGTAGTAGGTGCTTCACACCCTGGGCTCACCCAGGGCCCCCTTGGGTTGGGTGCTGGGTGCTGTATATTAGGTGCCTTGTGCTGGGAGCTCAGAGCCCTGCCCAGGGACTGGGCCCAAGCGGTATGAAGACGAGCTGCATGTGGCTCTGACGTTGCCTGCGTGGCCGTGGCTGAGCGGGCAATCGGACCAAGCATTGGTGGCGTCAGACCTCTTCCTGTTTCTCCCGGTGGCCGTGGCAGGCTCCCCAGGAGGGCCGTCTCTGGCCAAGGGGCTTAGATCCAGTTGGGCCCAGGCTAGAGGGGGCGGTGTGAAACGCAGGCTCTGGGCTTTCTGGCCCTCTGCTTTGCACACAGGCAGAGGTCAAAGCGAAAGCAGAAGTTATTTGCATTGTGTTGGCTGGCTGTGTCAGGGTGCCGCTAATCACAAGCTCAGCCTCTCTGAAAGGAGGAGGGAAAGTTGTTAGTCAGCCGTTTCGGGCCCTCTGTGCAGTGTCCACAAACCAGCCGGGGGCGTGACTGGGGAGGGGTGGTGGCTGTTTCCCTGCAAAGGGCTGACAGGTGAGGTTTCGAGCTCGCCGGCAGCCTTGGGAGCTGCAAAAGGGAATGGCAGGAAGGGGTTTGACCAAGTACTTCGTCAGCCCTTCGTTAGCTGGGTTCCCGTGTTTCCAAAGAATGGGAACAATCTGTGCAGAAAATGGATGCGGTCTTGTCCTTCTAGAAGGAGAGGTGTGGAATTGGGGCGGGGCCTAGTGGTTAGAGCTGGGAGCCAGGACTCCTGGGCTCCATCCCTGAGTCTGGGAGGGGAGTGGTGTCTAGTAGTTACAGCAGGGAGGTAGCGGCTGGGGGCAGGACTCCTGGGTTCTGTGCCTAACGTAGAGGTGGGGGTAGTTTTAGTTAGTTCTTTTCCCTACATGTCTGAGCTGTGCTCGGAAAAATGGGGCTGTGAGCCAGGCTGAGGTGCCCCGGGGCTGCCCCAAGACCAGTTAGTGGTACAGCGTGTCAGTCGGTAACATGGGGGGCCAGCATGCCTGGGTCCAATCACTGGCTCTCGCTGTATCCCCGGCCCCGGAAACGGGCTGCTCACACATGGCGGTCTGCGGGAGCCATGCCTGCGTACCCTGAGCTGGCTAAGCCCAGCCCCCCCCCCCGGCTGGTACCTCAGCAGGGCGTGGGACCTGCGCCCGGCATCTTCCGCTGCTCTGTCCACACTGCAAGGACATGTGAGCGGCCGCACTGGGTCAGAGCAAGGCTCACCAGCCCAGGGTCCGGTCTGCTGGCAGCGGCCAGGGCCAGGCACCCCAGAGGGCGGGAACCCAACAGGGAACCGTCCCGCTGTCCCTCCCCTGCTGCCTGGCGTTGCCTCCTGACCGTTGGGGCTGATCGCTGTTGAGGGACCTGACCCTCTGTTCCTTCCTGACCCACGTCTATTGCTGCCTTGGCGGGTAGCTCCAGTTCCCTGCCTGCGCCGCGCTGCCTTTCCACTCCAAAGCGCTCTGCCGAGGAAGGAGCGTTTCCCCCGCGAGCGCTTGGGAGGGCCTTGCCTGCCCCCACGCTGGTGCCTGTGCCCGGCGTCGGAGGGGCCGGGCTTCATTTGCTGGGTGCTGCCAGTCGGTGCGTCCCGTCTGCGAGAGACGCTGCAGATCGCTCTGGGATGCTGTGATTGCCTGTGCGTGGCCACTGCGGGCGCAGCATGGCTGGTGAGTGGGCTTCTCCAGCGTGGGCCTGCAGCCAGGGGGATGTCTCCTGGGAACATGCAGTGCCAGAGGGCCCAGGCATGCCCAGACTGCGCGCCTCGGGTCTGACCTCCCGCCTTGCGCGGAAGCGCCCCACAGCAACGCCTGTTGGAACTAGAGCAGAGCTCTTCCCAGGAACCCCCTGTCTGACTTCTGACTTGCCCATGATGGAGACTGCCTCTGCTCTCTCCCACGCCTTCTGTCCGGAGCCCGCTCGGTGTTCCCGCGCTAGAGCCAGGAGCCGCTGCTGCGGATGGTTCCCTGTGGTGGGACTGAGACGGCCATCAGATCTGGGTGTAAATAGCTGCCTACGTGGTTAGCCAGTTAAACAGCCAACGTGATCGGTTAACTGTTGGCCAGGCTCCTGCCGGCCCCGCCCGCCGGCCCTGCGTGGCGACTGGCAGCTCCCCGGTAAGTGTTCTGGTGAATGTGACGCTTATCGGGGAGCTGGGAACCTTTCACATCCCTAATCCGGGCACCCTTCCACTTGCTGTTGGTTCAGCTAAGCACATTCGGTTTCTGAATTGCCCTCTTGGGGAGCTGCTCCGGGGGCCAGCCACGGTGCCTTGCAGGTGGGGGGCTGCTGCAGCCTGGCTGGGGCTGCCCTGTGGGGGCAGGGGCTGTGCCTGGTGGGGCTGCCTTGTGGGGGCGGGGGCTGCGCCTGGTGGGGCTGCCTTGTGGGGGCGGGGGCTGCGCCTGGTGGGGCTGCCCTGTGGGGGCGGGGGCTGCGCCTGGTGGGGCTGCCTTGTGGGGGCGGGGGCTGCGCCTGGTGGGGCTGCCTTGTGGGGGCGGGGGCTGCGCCTGGTGGGGCTGCCTTGTGGGGGCGGGGGCTGCGCCTGGTGGGGCTGCCCTGTGGGGGCAGGGGCTGTGCCTGGTGGGGCTGCCTTGTGGGGGCGGGGGCAGGGGCTGCGCCTGACTGGAGATCCAGAGTCGCTGATTTTCGGCCCACGGGGAGCCGTTAGATCCTCCAGTTCGATCTCCTGCATAATTCAGGCCAGGGAGCTGTGAATGCTGGCACCTCTGGGCAGCAGGGCTCCTGGGTCCTCTCCCTGGCTCTGGGAGGGGAGTGGGGGCCAGTGGTTAGTGCGGGGTGGGCTGGGCTCAGAGCCAGGACTCCTGGGTCCTCTCCCCGGCTCTGAGACCCCAGGAGTGAAGCTGTGCCCCCGATGGGGTGGTGTAAGGCGGAGCGCGGGAGTGCAGCAGTGTCCGTGGAGATGGGTGCGGAGCCCGTTAATCCCTCTCTCCGTTGACGGGTCGCTGGGCCCAGCGCTCTGCGTGATTACATGCGCTCTCTGTCGAGCAGGGAGCCAGGCGCATGGGAGCTAACCGCAGCCGGCCCTTGCGGCGAGCGGCCGTGCTTTCCTCCGGCTGGAGCCGGGTGGCGCTGGGCTCGGGTCGACAGGATTAATTAAGGGCCTGTCGTGGGCTGCAGACCAGTGAAGAGGCCAGCGTGTCTGAGCCAGCGCCTCCTGGGGACACAGAAGGACAGATGTTCACGGAGGGGCGAGGAGCTGGGAGTTTCTCTTCCTGGCTCTGGGGTGAGGGTCTACCGCCTCAGTTTCTCTTTCCTCCATCAGCGTGCTCTGCTGGGCGGCCTGCTCCTGGGCATTTGTACGGCATCCGGGCTCTGTCGGGGCTTGGCCAGCCCCCCGGGTCTGTGCGGCACCCAGGGCGGCTCTGTGCAGTGTCGGGAACAGCCCCAGGGGTCGTAAATAACAGTGACCAGCAGATGTGGAAGGGGAGGGCCGGGGGAGCCGGGCGCGTGGGATTGGGACGCATGGGGGCCTCCAGAGACCCTGCACTTCTGGGGGCTGCTTTGTGATTTTCCTGCCGAAACGACCCTCTTCTTGTCCCCCTTCCAGGCTGCTGTGGGGCTGTGCTGATAGGAGGTCGCCGCCCCTCGCAACGTGCCAGGCGTGAGCAGGCAGGAGGCGGGCCCGAGGCGCCCATGGCGACGGATTGCGGCGAGCCGGCCGGCCCGGAGGAGCTGGAGAAGGCTGATGGAGTCTCTCTGGGCGGCAGGGTCCCGCCCACCGCAGCCCCTTTGACCATGGAGCCAGCTGGCGCCCCTGCCTCTGGGGGCGCCACGGAGCGGAAGCGTTTCTTCCGCAAGAGCGTGGAGATCATGGAGGAGGACAGAGCCGCCGAGCCGCCGCCCAGGGACGAGCGGGCGCCGCTGGCCGCGGGCAGTGGCCGGGCAGAGCAGCCCTCCTCCGGCGCCCTGGGGCAGGAGGCCAGGAGCGAGCCGGGCGCCAAGGCCAGTGCGGAGGCCTGCAGGGAGAAGACCAAGAAGGAGATCGAAGAGGAGGCGGAGATGAAAGCCATCGCCACCTCGCCCAGCGGCCGCTTCCTCAAGTTCGACATTGAGTTGGGCAGAGGGGCCTTTAAAACCGTCTTCAAAGGGCTCGACACGGAGACCTGGGTGGAGGTGGCCTGGTGCGAGCTGCAGGTGGGTGTGCGGGCTCGCTCTGTACGGCTGGCGGGGGTTCCCTGCAGCCGGGGGCGGGAGGGGCTCTGGGCGGCCCTCGGCTGTGGTGCCTGCCCCAAGGTGGGACGGGGACGCTTCTCAGGGAGGGCCCCTGGCCGCCTCGCTTCCCCTGGCTCCGCAGACGAGCCTTGAGCCCCCTGCAGAGCGCGGCCGGCCGCAGCTCCCTCCCTCTCCAGGGCCGGGAGAGCCGGTCTATGGCCTGGGCTGCCTCCCCCGGGCGGCGTGGGGGGGAAGGGCTGTGTCATCGGGCAGGGGTCCGTGCTCCCAGTGCTCCCTCCTCTTCTGGCCCGGGGAGACGTCTCTTCACGCTGCCGATGAGCCGCGTCTGCACGTGCCGCCATTGGCCAGCGAGACCCCGGTCGCCTGTTGGCTCCCGTCTCCGTGGGGAGGGCCGCAGAGCCAGGGAATCACGCCCCTCTCCCCCCCCCCCCGTGCTGCGGCGACCTCGGGGGACCTAGACCCCCCTTCAGTGCTCTGGGGCTCGGGGGTCTTTGGGGAAGGGAGTCGCCCATGGGGGGTTTGCTACAGCTGAGCGGTGAGGGCTCTCCTCAGCCCAAGGAGGGTCCCGGGGGGGGGGGGGGGGACAGAGACGCTTGTGGCCTCCTGAAGGTGTTCTGTTGTGGCGGGGAGCAGCCCTGAGGACCGGGAGATGAGCCCTAGTCCCAGCTCACACATCTGCTCGCTGCCTGCGGGACAGGGCCAGGCACGGGGGCGCTAAGGACTCGACCGGGGTGGCAGTCGTTTTGGGCAGGGGCCACTCCAAGGGGTTGGAAAGTGGTCGAGGACCACGCTCTTCCATGCTATGAATGGAGGTCTGGGAGGGAGCTCTGGGTAAGGGATGGGGGTGCGGGGGTCTGGGTTGTGTCCTAGGGTAGGAGGGGTGCGGGGGTCTGGGTTGTGTCCTAGGGTAGGAGGGGTGCGGGGGTCTGGGTTGTGTCCTAGGGTAGGAGGGGTGCAGGGGTCTGGGTTGTGTCCTAGGGTAGGAGGGGTGCGGGGGTCTGGGTTGTGTCCTAGGGTAGGAGGGGTGCGGGGGTCTGGGTTGTGTCCTAGGGTAGGAGGGGTGCGGGGGTCTGGGTTGTGTCCTAGGGTAGGAGGGGTGCAGGGGTCTGGGTTGTGTCCTAGGGTAGGAGGGGTGCGGGGGTCTGGGTTGTGTCCTAGGGTAGGAGGGGTGCAGGGGTCTGGGTTGTGTCCCAGGGCAGGGGGGTGCAGGGGTCTGGGTTGTGTCCTAGGGTAGGAGGGGTGCGGGGGTCTGGGTTGTGTCCTAGGGTAGGAGGGGTGCAGGGGTCTGGGTTGTGTCCTAGGGTAGGAGGGGTGCGGGGGTCTGGGTTGTGTCCTAGGGTAGGAGGGGTGCAGGGGTCTGGGTTGTGTCCCAGGGCAGGGGGGTGCAGGGGTCTGGGTTGTGTCCTAGGGTAGGAGGGGTGCGGGGGTCTGGGTTGTGTCCTAGGGTAGGAGGGGTGCGGGGGTCTGGGTTGTGTCCTAGGGTAGGAGGGTGCGGGGGTCTGGGTTGTGTCCTAGGGTAGGAGGGGTGCGGGGGTCTGGGTTGTGTCCTAGGGTAGGAGGGGTGCGGGGGTCTGGGTTGTGTCCTAGGGTAGGAGGGGTGCGGGGGTCTGGGTTGTGTCCTAGGGTAGGAGGGGTGCGGGGGTCTGGGTTGTGTCCTAGGGTAGGAGGGGTGCGGGGGTCTGGGTTGTGTCCTAGGGTAGGAGGGGTGCGGGGGTCTGGGTTGTGTCCTAGGGTAGGAGGGGTGCGGGGGTCTGGGTTGTGTCCTAGGGTAGGAGGGGTGCGGGGGTCTGGGTTGTGTCCTAGGGTAGGAGGGGTGCAGGGGTCTGGGTTGTGTCCTAGGGTAGGAGGGGTGCGGGGGTCTGGGTTGTGTCCTAGGGTAGGAGGGGTGCAGGGGTCTGGGTTGTGTCCCAGGGCAGGGGGGTGCAGGGGTCTGGGTTGTGTCCTAGGGTAGGAGGGGTGCGGGGGTCTGGGTTGTGTCCTAGGGTAGGAGGGGTGCGGGGGTCTGGGTTGTGTCCTAGGGTAGGAGGGGTGCGGGGGTCTGGGTTGTGTCCTAGGGTAGGAGGGGTGCGGGGGTCTGGGTTGTGTCCTAGGGTAGGAGGGGTGCGGGGGTCTGGGTTGTGTCCTAGGGTAGGAGGGGTGCGGGGGTCTGGGTTGTGTCCTAGGGTAGGAGGGTGCGGGGGTCTGGGTTGTGTCCTAGGGTAGGAGGGGTGCAGGGGTCTGGGTTGTGACCCAGGGCGGGGGGGGGAGGGTGCGGGGGTTTGGGCTGTGACCCAGGGCGGGGGGGGTGCAGGGGTCTGGGTTGTGTCCCAGGGTAGGAGGGGATTGGGGTGCCCTGTACCCGGGGCGGGGTGTGTCGGCACTGCGCAGGGCTGGTTACAAGGGGAAGCGCGCGGCCCAGCAGGCAGCGATCTGGCCGGCCCGGGCCAGCTGCTGGGAGTGCCGGGGGCCCTGAGCCGGAGGGGGCCTCTCCCCGAGCCCTCTGGCCGCTCGCCGTGGGGCCCGAGGCAGGCAGCGCGAGGGGCTTGCTCGGTGTGTCACACCGCAGGCGCCGGGCGGCCTGGCCCTCCCTCGTGCCGCCATGGTGCGCGGGCCCCGTTGTCTGTGGGCTCCTCGCCCATGCAGGCGACAGCAGGGCCAGGGCCAGAGAGGCCAGGGCAGTGCGGCAGAGTGGGCCAGTGCAGCCAGCGCATGTGCCCTCGCCCGCCCCCCTTCTCCCTCTCCACAGGCCAGCTGCCCCGGCTCCCGAGCCTCCTCCCCGCGCGGGCCTGGGGCCGCATGGCCGCCGTCCTGCCCCGCCAGACGCTGCGGGATGCCAGGTGGCGAACGAGTCCTGCGGCCGAGGGGGCCAGCGGGCAGCGGCACGGAGGGCCCCCGAAGATGGCCTCTTTCCTGGGGAGCGACGATGAGCGCCTGAGAGGCAGCAGAGCCCAGCCGGGCCGTAAACGCCCTCCTCCCCCATGTCCGAAAGGCACAGGAGGTGGCTGGGACCTCGGCCGTAGGGCCCGCCATGGCCATCTCCTCCGGCCGCCTGGAGAATTCCCTCTCTCAGCAAGGCCCATCCTGGCGCTAGCCGGCCGGTGACGGAGAATCCACCCGGCATCCTTATGCCTGCCTCAGCTTCCGGTCCTCGGCTTGGGTCGCCCTGTGCCTGCCCCACGCCCCGGGGCCTGCCCGTTCCGTGGGCGCTGTAATGAGAAGGCCTCTCTCCCCACTCCAGGACAGGAAGCTCACCAGAGCGGAGCAGCAGCGCTTCAAGGAGGAAGCTGAGATGCTGAAGGGCCTGCAGCACCCCAACATTGTCCGCTTCTACGACTCCTGGGAGTCCACGGTGCGGGGCAAGAGGTGCATCGTGCTAGTCACGGAGCTGATGACCTCTGGCACCTTGAAGACGTAAGTGTGCGGCCCCTCGCGCCAGGTCACTGCCCTGGCGGCAGCCACGCGCCGCACACGGGCCTCTGCCCCGGCCCCGCAGCTGGCTCGTCTCGCTCTCCAGGCTCAGCTTTCTCCCCTCTCCTCAGCTCCCCTCGCCCTTCGCCCTTCCGGGCCAAGCTGCCACCAGAGCCGGGCCTGGGGGCCAGGGCGGCCGTCCAGTGGCTGCGTTTAGCGGCACGCCGAGCCCTCTCCTTTCCCTGTGCCTCCTCCTGCCGTTAGCTCTCCGGGCTGCCGCTGCAGCCTGCCCTCCGCACCGGCCCGGGACGCAGGCCCCTTCCTTTTCGCGGAGGGCGGGCTGGCTTTCCCGATGGGCTGGGCTGGCTGATGGCGGATGCCAGCCCCGCGCCGCGGGTTCGGGTCTGCGCCGGCGTCGCCCGCATGCCGTCAGCGGCCGTGCTGCAGGCTGGCTCCTGCCGACGCCCCTCGGCTAGCGGTGGAGCCCAGGCTGGGCTGGCGCGGGGCCCTCGTTGGCTTCGGTCGCGGGGAGGGCACACCCCGACCCGGAGCGGGGCACAAGCCACGCACGCCGGCGCCACTTGGCTCTGCTGAGCCGGGCCTCTGGCCTTCAGCTTTCTCCCTACCGAGCCTTCTGGCGGCCGGTGGCCCCGGTCAGTGGCTTTCGAACAGCTCGTGACAGGCCCTGGGGCTCGCTGTTGCAGGGGATCGGGTGAGCGGGGGGGGCACTGAGGCAGCTCCCTGCCTGTCCTGCGCTGCAGCCGGCGGCAGGCCCGGCTCCTAGGCGCGGGGGAGCGCACAGGGCTCCTCACTGCCCTGCTCTGGCACTCGCCCCACACGCGCACTGTCGGCCGTGTCTGGGGGCAGCAGGGTCTGCGGGGCCAGGAGAGGGAGGGGGCTGCCTCAGCCCCCCTCCCCGCTGCCCGGGAGCCGCTCGAGGTCAGCCCCTCCTGCCCCAGCCCTGCCCCCCTGGCCAGAGCCCCCTCCTGCACCCCACACGCCAGTCAAATTGGGTCGGGTCGCGGCACCAACCATTGTCTGCACTGGGTCGTGAGACAAACGTCTGAAACCTGCAGCTGTGGGGTGCCCCAGGGTCGCTGCCATTGTCCCAGCTTGCCCTGGCCTGGGGGCGGGGAGCTCAGGCGCGCATGCCAGGCTGCTAGCGCTGTGCGGGCCCGGCTCGGAGGGTCCCCTGTCGGGCGGCGCCTCTGTCCCTCCCGCCGACCCCTCTGCTCCCCGCCCAGGTACCTGAAGCGGTTCAAAGTCATGAAGCCCAAGGTGCTGCGGAGCTGGTGCTGGCAGATCCTGAAAGGCCTGCAGTTCCTGCACACCCGCGCCCCGCCCATCATCCACCGGGACCTCAAGTGTGACAACATCTTCATCACGGGCCCCACCGGCTCGGTGAAGATCGGCGACCTGGGCCTGGCCACCTTGATGCGCACGTCCTTCGCCAAGAGCGTCATCGGTGCGTCCGGCACCTGGCCGCAGTTCCCCCCGGCAACGGGGCAGCCATGCTGACGTCCGTTCTAGCATGCGCCCGGGCGCCTTTGTTCGGGGGGTCCCTCTGCCGGTGCCTTGGCACCCGCTGCTCTCCACGCGCCGGGACACACTGCTCTGTGGCTGGCACGCTGCAGCAGGGCGCCTGCGTCCTTCCGGCCGGCGGCACTCGGCATGTCCCCAGCTGCAGCCCTGCCCCTGCAGGCCTCCCGCGGCTCTAAGCAAGGCAGGGCTGGGGGGGGGTTAGGTGCGGGAGGCTCAGAGGAGCCACTGAAACGCCCCTCTCCCGCCGCAGGCACGCCTGAGTTCATGGCGCCCGAGATGTACGAGGAGCACTACGATGAGTCGGTGGACGTGTACGCCTTTGGCATGTGCATGCTGGAGATGGCTACCTCCGAGTACCCCTACTCGGAGTGCCAGAACGCCGCCCAGATCTACCGCAAGGTCACCAGCGTAGGTGCCGGGCTCCCTCCCGCCAGCAAGCCTCCCCCTCAGTGGCAGCCACGTGACTGGCACGCCCCGTCCCCGCCGCCTTCCCTCCCGCGGAGACTCGCTGGGGAGGGCGCGAGGGTCAGCGGGGTCCCTGGTCAGGCCAGGGGTCTGCGTGGCTCCCCAGGAAGCTGGGCTGGTGTGCTGCGGCCCCCGATCTCCGTAGGGGCTGGGCTGTGACCCGTCGGGGTCAGCCCGGCACATGTGGGGGGAGTGGGAGGACACGGCCCGACAGGGATCCCAGACTAAGCCAGGGGCCCGTAATCCCCGTCTGTCTGTCCATCCGACTCCCACGCGCCTGGCCTCTCCTTGCGCTGTGTCCTAAGCCGGAGGGTGACGGGGCGGTGAGCGGCGCGTTCGGAGCTGGGGGGGAATCGCCGGTTCTCTCGGTGCCTTCGGAAGCCCCATGTCTGGAACCCGCCAGAGCAGGAGAGAACGACCCCAGCGGCCAAAGGGGCCCAGTCAGTTCCCAGCAGGCCCCCCATCGCTGTGACAGAGGGGAAGGGCTGGCAAGGCCAGCGGGCCCTTTCAGGTAGCCGAGACCAGGGGCCGAGCGGAACCCAGGCCCCTTCCAATGGCACGTTGTACCCACGAGGGCGACTGAGCAGACGGCCGAGGGGCTGGTTCTGTTGCCACGGACCCTGTTGTGCCCATGGTGGTCAGTGGCAGAGGGGGCCGGAAGGGGTGGCAGGCCTGCTGTGGGGTAACTGAGTGCAGGGATCAGGGTGACTTGGTGTAGCAGGGTAGGACACCCCCCGTCTGGCTGAGGGCATGTGCCTGCACTGCCTCCGTCTTCAGCCTTTTTGCTGCTCAGCCCTCTGGCTGAGTCCCGCCCCGTGCGAATCACACTTAACAGGGGCCAGCCTTGGGGCTCTCTCTGTCTGTGCCCCGCTCGGAGAGAGTGGGGCCTCCGGGGCTTTCCCTCCTGGAGACCGCTTCCTCAGCTAGCCTTGGGGAGGGTCTCGAGGTGAGGCGAATTCAGACAGGAGATGGGGTGGATTCTGCCACACTGGCTGGGATGCTCCAGGCAGGGAGGCCTTGGGGTGGTCCCCGGGCCGGGGTTCTCCAGGATGTGGGGTCAGCGGCGGTCCCTGCCGGCCAGGGGGCCTGTACGCGGGGCCCCCATGCAATTCCCGTCACTTCCAGGGCATTAAACCGGCCAGCTTCCACAAGGTGAGCGACCCGGAGGTGAAGGAGATCATCGAGGGCTGCATCCAGCAGAACAAAGCCGAGAGGCGAGTCCCCTTCGTGGGCCCTCCAGGGCGGCGCTGCGGCTCTGCTCCAGGCCCCTGAGCAGGGGGAGCCAGGACAGCTGGGTTCTCTCCCTGGCTGGGGGGCAGGGAGTGGGGTCCAGTAGTTAGAGCGGGAGGGCTGGGAGCCTGGATGCCTGGGTTCTCTGCCCAGCTCTGCTGCTGATTTGCTGGGTGCCCCGAGGCAGGTCACTAGCGCTCTGGCTTTGGTTCAGCGAGGGCCTGCCCCAGCCGGCCCAGTGGCTGCGCGCTTGGCCCAGGCGGGGGCAGGGCAGAAAGGGGGGGTGTCTGTGGCTTGGGGGCCCAAGGAGGCCGGAAATTGGGAAGGTGGTGGGGGTCACCGCCAGGGCTGCTGGCAGCGGGCCCCTAACCCCTCCCCCCGGCCGGCAGGCTGTCCATCCGAGACCTGCTGAACCACGCCTTCTTCGCGGAGGGCACGGGGCTGCGGGTGGAGCTGGCGGAGGACGACGACGGGCTGAACCCGGCCCTGGCCCTGAGGCTCTGGGTGGAAGATCCCAAGAAGCTGAAGGGGAAGCACAAGGACAACGAAGCCATTGAGTTCAGTTTCAACCTGGAGCTGGACGTGCCCGAGGAGGTGGCCTGTGAGATGGTGAGTCCCCCTCTGGCTGCTGGGGCGGAAGATCTGGTCTTGCTCGGGGAGCGGGGCGGGTGCTGGGCCCGCTGCGACAGGAGCCCCCAGCTGCCTGCTCGCGCTGGGAGCTCCCTGGCCAGGGCCTCTCGCACTGCATGCTCCAGCGGCACGGCAGCAGCTGCCGGGGTTGGGAGTGTGGCTGTGGGCCCCTGCCCTTCCTGGGCAGCGCCGGGACAGGTGGAGGCCAAGGCAGACACCCGACCGGCAGAGCAGGGGCGGCCCTTCGTTTTTCATTCCCATGGACGTCTCTGCAACGCTGGCACCCGCAAGTGCTCCCAGGCCTTGAGTCCTCCTCGTTGCTCTACTCTGAGCCTTCTCCAGTTTCTCCGTCTCTCCTGAGCCCTGGGCCCAGAGCTGGACACAATCCTAGAATCTGAGGGCTGGAAGAGACCTCAGGAGTCAAGTCCAGCCCCCTGCCCAAGGCAGGACCAACCCCAACTCAATCAGCCCAGCCAGGGCTTTGTCAAGCCGAGACTTAAACACCTCTAGGGATGGAGATTCCACCCCCTCCCTCGGGAACCCATCCCAGCGCTTCCCCACCCGCCTAGGGAAAGAGTTTTTCCTTATATCGAACCTAGACCTGCCCCACTGCAGCTTGAGACCATTGCTCCTTGTTCTGCCGTCCGTCACCACTGAGAGCAGCCTCTCTCCATCTGCTCTGGAACCCCCCTGCAGGAAGTTGAAGGCTGCTCTCAAATCCCCCCTCACCCTTCTCTTCTGCAGACTGAACAAACCCAAATCCCTCAGCCTCTCCTCGTAGGTCATATGCTCCAGCCCCCTAATCGTTTTGGTCGCCCTCTGCTGGACCCTCTCCAATGCGTCCACATCCTTTTTGTAGTGGGGGGCCCAGAATTGGACACAATATTCCAGATGTGGCCTCACCAGAGCCAAATAATCACTTCTCTGGATCTGCTGGCAGTGCTCCTCCTAATGCACCCTAATGTGCCATTAGCCCTCTTGGCTACAAGGGCGCACTGCTGACTCATATCCAGCTTCTCATCCACCGTAATCCCCAGGTCCTTTTCTGCAGAACTGCTGCTTAGCCAGTCGGTCCCCAGCCTGTACCAATGCTTGGGATTCTTCCGTCCCAAGTGCAGGACCCTGCACTGGTCCTTGTTGAACCTCATCAGATTTCTTGTGGCCCAATCCTCTCATCTGTCCAGGTCACTCTGGACCCTCTCCCTGCCCTGCAGCGTATCTACCTCTCTCCCTAGCTTAGTGTCATCCGCAAACTTGCTGAGGGTGCAATCCATCCCCTCATCCAGGTCATTAATGAAGATGTTGAACAGAACCGACCCTAGAACTGATCCTTGGGCCATCTGCTAGAAACCGACCGCCATCCTGACATTGAGCTGTTGATCACTACCTGTTGGACCCCACAGTCTAGCCAGCTTTCTATCTACCTTACAGTCCATTTATCCAAACCATACTCCCTTAACTTGCTGGCAAGAATATTGTGGGAGACCATATCAAAAGCTTTGCTAAAGTCAAGGTATATCACATCCACTGACTTTCCCATATCCACAGAGCCAGTTACCTCATCATAGAAGCTAATCAGATTGGTCAGGCACGACTTGCCCTTTGTGAATCCATGCTGACTATTCTTGATCACTTTCCCCTCTTCCAAGTGCTTCAAAATGGATTCCTTGAGGATCCCCTCCATGATTTTTCCAGGGACAGAGGTAAGGCTGACCAGTCTGTAGTTCCCTGGATTGTCCTCCTTCCCTTTTTTAAACATGGGCACTACATTTGCCTTTTTCCAGTCATCTGGGATCTCTCCCGATCTCCACGAGTTTTCAAAGACAATGGCCAAAGGCTCCGCAATGACATTTGCCAACTCCCTCAGTACCCTCGGATGCATTAAATCCAGGCCCATGGATTTGTGTGTGTTTAGCTTTTCTAAATAGTTCCTAACTTGTTCTTTCTCCAAGGGCAGCTCACCTCCTTCCCCTACTGCGTTGCCTAGTGCATTTGTCTGGGAGCTGACCTTGTCCGTGAAGACAAAGGCAAAGAAAGCATTGAGTCCTTCAGCTTTTCCCACATCATCTGTCACTAGGTTACCTCCCTCATCCAGTAAGGGCCCCACACCCTCTCTGATCACCCTCTTTTTGCTAACATGCCTGTAGAAACCTTTCTTGTTCCCCTTCACATCACTTGCCAGTTGCAATTCCAGTTGCCCTTTCACCTTCCTGATAACTCCCCTGCATTCTCGAGCAATATATTTATACTCCTCCCTAGTCATCTGTCCACGTTTCCACTTCTTGTAAGCTCCCTTTTTGTGTTTAAGCTCACCAAGGATGTCCCCCAGTAAGCCAATCTGGTCGCCTACCATATTTGCTTTTCTTACTGCACATCGGGATGGTTTCTTCCTGTGTCTTCCATAAGGCTTCTTTAAAATACTGCCAGCTCTCCTGGACTCCTTTCCTCTTCATGTTAGCATCCCAGGGAATCCTGCCCATCAGGTCTCTGAGGGAGTCAAAGTCTGCTCTTCTGAAGTCCAAGGTGTGTATTTTGCTACTCTCCTTTCTTCCTTTGGTCAGGATCCTGAAATCTACCATCTCATGATCACTGTTTCCCAGTTTGTCACCCACCTCTACTTCCCCTATTAGTTCCTCCCTGTTTGTGAGCAGCAGGTCAAGCTGCGCATGGCCCCTGGTCGGTTCCTTCAACATGTGTACCAAGAAGTTATCCCCAACATTCTCCAAAAACTTCCTGGATTGTCTGTGTGCTGCCATATTGGTCTCCCAACAGATATCAAGGTGATTAAAGTCGCCCATGAGAACCAGGGCCTGCGATCTGGAAGCTTCTCTCCGTTGTCTGAAGAAAGCCTCGTCTACCTCATCCACCTGACCCAGTGGTCTATAGCAGACACGAACCACAACATCACCCCTGTTGCTTGAACTTCTAAACTTAACCCATAGACTCTCAACAGGCTTTTCTCCCTCTAAGTACTGGAGCTCCGAGCAATCATACTGCTCTCTTCCATACAATGCAAGTCCTCCTCCCCCGCCTGTTCTTCCTGAACAGTTTATACTCTTCCATGACAGTGCTCCAGTCATGCGAGTCATCCCACCATGTCTCCATTATTCCAATCAAATCATAGTTCTTTGACTGGGCCAGGGCTTCTAATTCCTCCTGTTTGTTTCCCAGGCTTCTCGCATTGGCGTACAAACACCTTAGATAGCCAGTTAATCGCCCTGCCTTCTCCGTTCGAGTCAGGGTCCTCCTTGTGATTCTTCCCCATATCCGACTTCCTCACTTACCTCAGGGCTTTGGTCACCATCCCTCAACGAACCTAGTTTAAAGCCCTCCTCACTAGGTTTGCAAGCCTGCCCGCTAAAATGCTCCTTCCTCTCTTGGTTAGGTGGATCCCATCTCTTCCTAACAATCCTTGTGCCCGGAACAGAGTCCCATGGTCGAAGAAACCAAAGCCCTCTCTGTGACACCACCTGCGTAACCACGCATTTACTTCCTCAATTCGACGATCCCTACCTGGACCTTTTCCTTAACCAGAAGGATGGATGAGAACACCACTAGCGCTTCAAGTTCCTTGATCCTCCTTCCCAGCGCTACATCATCTGCTGTGACCCGCTCAAGGTCATTCTTGGCCGTATCGTTAGTTCCCACATGGAGAAGCAGGAAGGGGTAGCGATCCGAAGGTTTAAACGCTTTGGGAAGACTCTCGGTCACATCCTGAATGCGAGCTCCCGGTAAGCAGCACACCTCTCGAGATTGCAGGTCCGGACGGCAGATGGATGACTCAGTCCCTCTTAGGAGGGAGTCCCCGACCACCACCACCCGTCTTCTTTTGGGGGTGGTGGTCGGGGAACCCCCATCCCTAGGACTACGCATCCCATGCCTTCTGGTAGATGGTGTTCCCTTCCGATTTCTTCCCTGAGAGGTCACTGCCAAAGCATTCACCACTGCAGAGCCTGTGGAGAGAGCCTGATAGCGGTTACTTACCTCTACAGGAATGGGGGAGACCTGAGTTGGCTGCTTTCTCCTTCTAGAGGTTACAAGCTGCCAGTTTTCTTCCTTGTCTGCTACTGCCCTCATTGGCTCTTCAGCCTGCTGTGCCTGCAGGATTAAACGCTGCCTTCTATCGAGGAAGTCTTCATCCTCTCTGATGGAACGTAGGGTCGATACTTGGGCCTCCAAGCCTCTAATTTTTTCTTTCAAAATGGCGACCAGCTTGCACTTAGTGCCGATGAAATCCCTTCTGTCTTCCGGGAGGAAGACAAACATGGCACGTGCTGTGCAGGCAACAACAGCAGAGCTATCACCATCCATACCTGCCTTCCTTCTGAGAGATTCCTCAGTTGTTATTCAATGCCTCCCTGAAGGGCAGGAGTGTGGTGAAAAGATTGTAAAGAACGGCGAGTGTATCTCACCCCCTTCCCACTCCCTGTGAGCAGCCCTGGGTGCTCACTCACTGCTCTATAAAGGCCTGCACTGCCTGAAGCCCCTCCCCCTGATTAACACTCAACCAATGAGCAGAGGCTTCCAGATTTCAAACCCTGATTAGAAGCTCACAGCTTCCACCTGCCCGTCACAGCACACACTGGGGGGGGGGGGAGAAACCAAACAGCTGAACACAAGCTCAGCACACAGCAAGAAGCCCCCGAACACAAACACACACTGCAGACAGCCACTTCCCTCAAGGGTCCTGGATTAGCTTCCTCCTTCACCTGGAGAACTCCCTCTCCAAACTCCCTGTTCGCAGCCCCTGCTCTCCAGCTAGGCCTGACCCGCACAGAGCAGTGGGGGATGGCTCCTTCCATCTTGCTCACCGCACTCCCATGCGTGCCGCCCAGAAGCACAGTTGCTTTGTCTGCAGCCGCATCCCACTGTTGGCTCTTGTTTAGTGTGTGGGCCACTCTGACCCCTGGATCCCCTGCTGCAGGGCTCCTCCCTAGACAGTCACTTCCTGTTCTGTGTGAGAGACACGGATTCTCCTTCCTAAGCGGAGCCCTTTGCATTGGTCCTTATTGAACTTCACCCTCTTGACTTCAGCCCATTTCTCCAGTGTGTCCAGATCAGTTTGACTTCTGACCCTCTCCTCCAAAGCACTTGCGGCCCCTCCCAGCTTGGGATCACCTGCAGACTCGATAAGCATCCTCTATGTACCAATATCTAACTCGCTGCGGGAGACGTTGAACAGAACCGGTTCCAAAACAGACCCCTGGGGAACCCCCCTTGTTCTGCCCTTCCAGCAGGATTGGGAACCGTTAATAACGACTCTCTGGGAACGGTTCTCCAGCCAGTGATGCACCCACCTTAGAGTAGCTCCATCTCAGTTGCATTTGCCTTGTTTATTGATAAGAAGTTCATGCGAGACCATGTCAAATACCGTTCTAAAGTCTAAAGTCTAGGTGTCCCATGGCCACCGCTTCTCTTTTAGCCACAAGACTCATTATCCTATCAAAGAAAGTGATCGGATTGGTGTGACTGTGACGGACCAGGCCGGGTCTGGGCACAGCTGAGGGCATCCGCTCAGGGCAAATTGCCCAAATTCGGGGCTCCTTACAGCCCCCGGACTGGAGACCTTTCCAAACAGGCCACACACCAGTCCCACCAGCGCTTCAGCTGCCTGCCTGAAGCCTCACGAGCAAAACCCCTCCGACACCCCAGCGATATCCATGCCCCAGACGGCCCCGGGCCTCATACACAGGTGAGGGGTCTTAGAGCCCAATCTCACCTTCCCCGAACAAGTTCTGTCTGGTTCCAAGAAACCAGCCACAGATCCCAGGTCAATTTACCCGCTGGATCTTACCCACAAATCACGCTGAGCCAGTCCTTCAGAATCTACAATCTAAAGGTTTATTACTACAAGAAAGAAAAGCATGAGAGTGAGGTTGCTAAAGTATCATACGTTACATGCATCGAATCTCCCAGTTCTCGATGCAGGGTCTAGCAGAGATGTTATAGCTGCTGGCTTAAAAGTCCTTGTTGCCCATCCTATGCCAGGATGGTTCCACAGTTTTTCCCGGCTCGTGATTCCCTGCGAGGCCGCATCTGGGGTCAGGAGCAGATCTGAAGACCTCATGGAGTCGGCCACATGGCCTATTTATCCCTCCTTCCAGGTTTCTTCCAAGCTGGCTAGAGTCACATGGCCAGTGGCCAGGTGTGTCTTTGGCCTCCAGAGATCCATTGTTCCCTGGAGACTTGCTCATTAGCATGTCAATAGGCAAACATTCCTGGCCCATTACTCAACCACATATAGAAAAACTTCTAGTCTCCATACAGAGTACATATTCATAACTCCACACCCAGACATTACACAGATATATGAAGAGCATATACCGAACCAGTAGAAAGTAAGCTTTTGTTTGACACCTCACATGGCCCCCTTTGTACCACTTTTGGGGCCAACACCCCCCCATGGGTGCAGCCGTGACCCAGCTGCTCCCCTCAAAATCCAGTAACGCGACAGTGACCTCGCCTTTGCCGGGGCTCTGCGGAGGGCCGGCCGGCCCCTCGCCTTTGCCGGGCTCTGCGGAGGGCCGGCCGGCCCCTCGCCTTTGCCGGGGCTCTGCGGAGGGCCGGCCGGCCCCTCGCCTTTGCCGGGGCTCTGCGGAGGGCCGGCCGGCCCCTCGCCTTTGCCGGGGCTCTGCGGAGGGCCGGCCTGGGTATTCATCTTTCCCATCCTGCTCCCCCTTCGGCAGGTGAAATCTGGATTCTTCCACGAAAGTGACTCCAAAGCAGTGGGCAAGTCCATCCGGGACCGCGTGGCCCTGATCAAGAAGAGCCGGGAGCGGCGGCAGGCCAGCTGCCTGGAGGAGCAGCGGGCGGCTCAGGGTGCCTCGCTGGGCGGCCTGTCCCAGCCGGGGGGCGCCGAGTGGGAGGAGACGGAGGTGGACCAGCACGGCCGGCAGCAACTGCTGCAGCACAGTCAGCACTGCTCATCCTTCATAGGTAGGCGGAGAGACGGGGGCTCGGCAGTACCAACGAGAACCCTGGGTCCCCCCCGGAGCCTGAGAGCCGGCCCCTCCGCTGGGCAGCTGCTCTGCTGTCCCTGGTCACTGAGAAATGCCTGCGGTCGCAGCTGCCCCCGGCCTCGTGCGCCAGCCGCCGGGGGGCCCTCCTCTCTGGGCGTCCACTGGGGAGAGCTGCGTCCGGGGCTGGGGGGAAGAGAGGGGGCTCCGGGCGCAGCAGGGCCCGCGGGGTACGTCTAGCTCCCGCCCGGACGCGGCTCTGCCGCAAGAACGTGGTGGAGGCGGTATCCTGCCTCCGCGCTGTCACCTGCCCCTGGCTGCGGCAGTCCTGCCCCTCCTGGGGTGCTGGGGGGGCGGGGGCTGGGGGTTTTCGGTGCCCCCATCTGCGCACTGCCCGGCGCCCTGCGGCCCCTTCGCCCTGCGGCCCCTTCGCCCTGCTCCGTGAGGGGCTGGACATGCGAGGGGGCCGTGGGCCTGGGGCGAGACCCGCTGGGCCCTCTGCATGGGCGTCCGCTGCGAAAGGACATGCCGGCCAGCGACTGATGGGCCTTTCCTGCCTCCCTGCAGCCGAGGGCCTGCCGGAGAGCAGCGCCGGGGCGGGCCTTCTGTCGGACGCTGCCCGGCAGCACAGCCTGGCCTACGCCGAGCCAGCCTCTGCCCCCTTGCCACTGGATGCCGGCCTCCAGGGGCACCTCTACCCGCCACAGCCGCTGGCAGGGCACTATCAGCAGAAGGCCGGGGTAAGGCCCCTCCTCGCGCCGGTTACAGCACTGGGATCGGGCCGGCCCCTTGCGTAGCCCAAAGGGCTTTCTGGCCCGAGGGGTCTCCACTGCCCGACTGTCCCGCCCCCCCAAAGCGGCCGACCTGCGCTGGGGAACTCCCCTCCCCAGGACGGCGCTGCAGTGCTCCAGGTAGCAGCCTAGACGCTCCTGCCCGGGCGCCGAGACCCACTCGCGTCGCCGGCTGGCGCCCGGGCTCTGAGCGCCCCGAGCCATAGCCGTGGGGGCGCTGGGGGAGGGGGTCAGAGCCGGGGGGCAGGGATGGAGATTCACCGTTACCTTTGGAGCGAGGAGCCCAGCCCCGGCTTGTTACAGAGCTGAGCCACCGCCTGCTAGCTCCAAGCCAGGCTGTGCCTGGGGGCAGGGCGCCAGCTCTCTAGGGCTGTCTGCCGGCTCTGCTCCGGGGGTGGGGGGTGGGACTAGCCCCAGCCGTCGGCAGGGTGGCTGCAGCTCCCAGGCAGGAGGGCCGAGGCCGCAAGCCGGGTCCCGGTGTCCGTGCCAGGCAGGGGAGCCCCAGCTTTGTCACTCGCTAGCTTCTTTACTCGGTGCCCTCATCCATTAGCAGGTGCTGCAGCAGAACGTGGACCTCCCGCAGCTCTCCCCCCCGCCCCCCCCCCCCGGCTCAGCTCCACCGGCAGCTCCCCAGCCTCAGGCCTTGCCGGGTGCGCCCCCGCAGAGGACGCTACGTCTGCGGCGCTGGGCCCCGGGGTGCCAAGAAACCCTGGCAGGCAGCTAGAGCTGAGCCGAGACCGGTCGGTTACCCGGGCCTGGTTGGGCGGGGGGGTGCTCCAACCCAGCCGAAGCTGCCCCGTCCGCGCTGGGCCCAGGTGTGCGGCTGGTAGGCTGCTCCGGTGGGCCCGCGTACACCCCTCCTTCAGCAGTGAGCCGAGCCAGCGGGATTTGACGTCCCTGGCGGAGCTCCCGGCCCTTGGGAATGCAGTAGTGCGTTGGGGGGCTTGTGCTGGGGTTGGTTTGTGGTGCCCCCCCGTAACTCCCGCTGCTTTGTCCCCAGCACTGTGAGCCGCAGCTGCCCGGACGGCCGGAGGGACCGGTGCCGCCTGCGCTGACGGCCGTGTCGCCCCAGGCCGTGCCGGCAGCCAGCGCCCAGCCGGAGCCCACGCCCAGCACCGGCAGCCAGACGGTGACCGAGCTCGACCCGGCCTCTGCCTTCCTGAGTCTCGGGCCCGGCCCCGGCCCGCAGACCCAGCCCCCGGCCCGCTTCGCTGGGAACGTGCAGGGGGTGGGCCAGCTCCCGCCTGGGCCCTTGCCTGTGCAGCTGGGCCCGCCCGCACTGCAGCCTCAGCAGGTCCCGGCCCTGCAGCAACTGCCTCCGCAGGCGGCCCCCGTGCAGCAAGTCCCGGCCCTGCAGCAACTACAGCAACTGCCTCTGCACACGGCCCCCGTGCAGCAGGTCTCCCCCATGCAGCAACTGCAGCAAATGCCTCCGCAGATGGCCCCCATGCAGCAGGTCCCCCCCATGCAGCAACTGCAGCAACTGCCTCCGCAGACGGGCCCCATGCAGCAAGTCCCAGCCCTGCAGCAAATGCCTCCGCAGACGGCCCCCGTGCAGCAGGTCCTGGCCCTGCAGCAACTGCCTCCGCAGACGGGCCCCGTGCAGCAAGTCCCAGCCCTGCAGCAAATGCCTCCGCAGACGGCCCCCGTGCAGCAGGTCCCGGCCCTGCAGCAACTGCAGCAACTGCCTCCGCAGACGGGCCCCATGCAGCAGGTCCCGGCCCTGCAGCAACTGCCCCCACAGACGGCCCCCGTGCAGCAGGTCCCGGCCCTGCAGCAACTGCAGCAACTGCCTCCGCAGACGGGCCCCATGCAGCAGGTCCCGGCCCTGCAGCAACTGCCTCCGCAGACGGGCCCCGTGCAGCAAGTCCCGGCCCTGCAGCAACTGCCCCCACAGACGGCCCCCGTGCAGCAGGTCCCGGCCCTGCAGCAAATGCCTCCGCAGACGGCCCCCGTGCAGCAGGTCCCGGCCCTGCAGCAAATGCCTCCGCAGACGGGCCCCGTGCAGCAAGTCCCGGCCCTGCAGCAACTGCCTCCGCAGACGGGCCCCGTGCAGCAAGTCCCGGCCCTGCAGCAACTGCCCCCACAGACGGCCCCCGTGCAGCAGGTCCCGGCCCTGCAGCAACTGCCTCCGCAGACGGGCTCCGTGCAGCAAGTCCCGGCCCTGCAGCAAATGCCTCCGCAGACGGGCCCCGTGCAGCAGGTCCCGGCCCTGCAGCAACTGCAGCAAATGCCTCCGCAGACGGGCCCCGTGCAGCAGGTCCCGGCCCTGCAGCAACTGCCTCCGCAGACGGCCCCCGTGCAGCAGGTCCCGGCCCTGCAGCAACTGCCTCCGCAGACGGCCCCCGTGCAGCAGGTCCCGGCCCTGCAGCAACTGCCTCCGCAGACGGCCCCCGTGCAGCAGGTCCCGGCCCTGCAGCAACTGCCTCCGCAGACGGCCCCCGTGCAGCAGGTCCCGGCCCTGCAGCAACTGCCTCCGCAGACGGCCCCCGTGCAGCAGGTCCCGGCCCTGCAGCAAATGCCTCCGCAGACGGGCCCCGTGCAGCAGGTCCCGGCCCTGCAGCAAATGCCTCCGCAGACGGGCCCCGTGCAGCAGGTCCCGGCCCTGCAGCAACTGCCCCCACAGACGGCCCCCGTGCAGCAGCTTCCCCCCGTGCAGCAACCGCAGCAAGGTGCACCGATGCAGCAGGTCCCTGCCATTCAACAGCTGCAGCAGGCGGCCTCGATGCAGCCCCCCCCGCAGACCGTGCCCATGCAGCTGCCGTACGCCGCAGCTCCGCCCGAGGCCGTCGTGCAGGCGGGCCTGGCCCAGCCAGCACCGCCCCTGCCACTGCCGTTCGTGCTGGGCGCAGGCGCCCTGGAGGGGCCGAAGCAGCCCACCGTGGAGCCGCTGGCTTACTCGCAGCAGCCCCCGTACCCACCTTACGCCGAGCAGCCGGCGGAGCCCCTGCTGTACACGGTTCAGCCCCTCTGCCGGGCGGAGCCGCTGGCCTTCCCCCCGTCTCCCAAGCTGGCCCGCGGGGCGCTGGGCCAGGAGGCCGGGGCAGAGCAGGCCGGCAGCGGCGTGGGGCAGCTCCTGGCGCAAGGGGCGAGCGACGGCATAAGGGACGGGATCCTCCCGGTGCAGCCCTCCTCGGAGCCAGCTCGCGGAGTGTGGCTACCGGCCGGGCAGCAGCCTCAGCAGCCGGCCTACGTCCTGCTGGCGGCGGAGTCGGGGGCCTCCCTGCAGCCCCCCCTGAGCCCCCGGCTGGAGCAGGTACGTGACCCTCTCAGGCTGAGCGTCACTCCCCGGTCAGCAAGCGGCACGCGGGCAGTGGTGCCCAGGGGTTAGAGCAGGCTCTGCTGCCAGCCCTGGGACCCCAGAGCTGTAGGCAGCTCGTCTGCAGCAGCTGTGCCCTGCCGGGCTCTGCCCGGCCCCACGGTGCCGCCAGCGGGGCTGAGAGGGGGCAGAGTGGGTCAGTATCCCCGGCACGCCAGGTGGGACTGGGACAGGGCACTGCCAGACCCTGGGCAGGGAAGGCAAGCCCCGCCCCCTCTGGCCCCCCGGGTGCTGCCCACAGCTGCCCCTGCGCTCAGCCACCCGCACCATCCCTGCCCACCGTCGCGGGGTGGTGGGAGGCCCAGGGCGACCCAGCGGGGCCCGTCCGGGAGCAGGGAGCTCAGGAGGGGCTGCCTGGGGCAGCAGGGCCTCTGACCTGGAGCGGGGTGCGAGCCCAGCCACAGGAGCTGATGCCCCCCGGGATCCGGCGCCGGACGGAGCAGAGGGAGTTTCCCCTGCCGCCAGGGTGGAGCGGCTCCGTGCACAGAGCTGGGTCCTGGCAGAGAGGCGGGCGGGGGGCCAGGGCCCGGAGTAGCAGCTGTTCCCTGCCAGGCTGCCCAGGCGCACAGTGCCGTGGCTGGACGTCAGGGGAGCGCCCTTCCCGCCAGAGCACTGGCCCTGCTGGAATCCCGGGGGGGTAGGGCTGAGACGAGGCGGAGAGGCCCCATGCACTTCCCGCCGGTGTGGGGGGAGGCCGGGGCGGCCCACACCGCGCTCCTCTTGGAATCCTGGGTTTCTCCTGCGGTTCAGATCTTGGTGGCCGGTTTCCTTGCCTGGAGGCCCCCAGTCGAGCGGGGCTGCCCTCGTGCAGAGGGTCCCTTCCCGGCGGGTCTGGGCGGGTCTGGCGATCCCAGCCCTCGCTGCTCTGGCCGAGTCAACTCCTCCGCCCCTGCTCCTGGCTGGCAAAGTCACCCAGCCGGTAGCCCAGTCACTGCGCCCTCCCCCCCCCCCCACCTGGGATCCTGCTCTGGCGGCAGCTGGCCCCCGGCAGAGCCAGCACCCCCAAGTGCCCGGCGGCTCGCTCTCGGACATCCCTGGCTGGGACTGGCTGATGTGCTTGTTTCCTGCAGGGATCCCAGCCTGCTCCCACGCCGGAGCCCCAAGGAGCTGCTCCGAAGCCCGACGTGCTGCAGGGGTGAGTCTCCTTCCTCGCCGCTCCGGGAGCACGGGCTGGAGGGAGGGCCACGCGTGGGCAGCGCTGCTCCACTGGCGTCAGGGGCCCGGCGTGTCCCAGCTGCCCCAGGGAAAGAGTCCCGTGGCAGTGATTTCTCCTGTCGCGGCCCCTGCCGGCGAGGGGAGGCGGGCAGCCCCGTCCTTTGCCACTGCGTGCCTGACCCCTCCGAGTGGGCTGAGCCGCCCGCAGCCTTGGCCAACAGAGCCAAGCGATTCCATCCCCCTTTGGCCTGCGGAACTCCTTGCCGCAAGGCTCCAGGAGTGCTCCAGACAGGAACCGCCAAATAGAGCAGCCGGACTGGGGGCAGGGATCCCGGCGTGTGGGCCTGGGGCAGGAGGGGCGGGCCGCCCGCCCGGTCCGGCTTGCCGCAGCGGGCTCACTCATCCTTCTCCCCTTGCATGCCCCAGGCTACCCCCCGAGCTGGCTGCTCTGAAGGACGGCGCCCACGAGCCGGCGGGCGGCAACGGCAAGCAGGACAGAAGTAAGCAGCGGCGGGCGTCCTGCCCCCGGCCGGACAAGGGCACCAAATTCCAGCTCACCGTGCTGCAGGTTGATAGTGGCGGGGGGAGCTCTCTCCGCCGGCCCTTCGCCCTCCTCCCCGTCCTGTGCCCCCACAGCCCATTGGCCTCCACCTGGCCAGAGCCTCCCGGTCTGTTGTCTGGGGCCCCCACTGCTCTGCCACACCAGCCCCCCTCCGGCAGCCCTGGGAGATCCCAGCCCGCGGCGGCGGCGGGAAAGCAGGTGCAGTCGCTTGGGCCCCTGGGGGTTGTCCCGGCTGTGCTGGGGCTGCATCACCTCCAGCCGCAGCTCACCCTGTGGGTCCCTGCCCGCGCGGCCTGCTCCGGCTGTCGCTCGCCCCCGTCCCCGGGCTGGTCTGAGGAGCAGGCTGCCCCCCCGCTCCCTGGGCTGCCCGGTGCTGGGACCTCTCCCAGCGCTGGCCTCCTGCTCCTGTGCCAGGTGTCCACCTGCGGGGATAACATGGTGGAGTGCCAGCTGGAGACGCACAACAGCAAGATGGTCACCTTCAAGTTCGACGCGGACGGCGACGCGCCCGAGGACATTGCTGACTACATGGTGAGCGGGCCAGGGGGTCTTTTGGCCCGGTCCTGCGTCCCGGCCGGGGCCCCTGGCACGCGAGGGGGGCAGGGGGACTTTTGGCCCGGTCCTGCGTCCCGGCCGGGGCCCCTGGCACGCGAGGGGGGCAGGGGGTCTTTTGCCCCGGTCCTGCGTCCCTGCGCCTGGACCCTGAGCTCGGGGGGCCGGCGCGGTTCCTGGGTTGCAGCAGGTGGCTGGGGGCAGGCCAGCAAGCGTACCTCCGCCCCCGGCCTGCCTGACATTGCTGTGGGTCCCCGCAGGTGGAAGATATCTTTGTGCTGGAGAGCGAGAAGGAGAAGTTTGTGGAGGAGCTGAGAGCCATCGTGTGCCAGGCCCAGGAGATTCTGCAGAGTCTGCCGCTGGAGGAGCGGGCGTCGGGCAGCGACGCCGCCCCCGGCGAGCCCGGCAGCAGCCAGGTAAGAGCGGCGCTGTGTCTCGGGCGCCCTTGGCACCGCCGCGGCTCTGCCCTGTGCTCACCTGTCACCCTTCCATCCAGACAGGGCCGTCGGAGCAGGCCCAGACGAACCCCGCTGCCCAGACTGGCCGTAAGTCCCCATCCCCAGCCTGGCGGAGCAAACCGTGCCCGCTCGCCGGGTCTGCGCCGCGCTGGGGCACGAGCCAGGGTCCATGTGTGTCTCTGCCTGGCACCAGGCTCCGGGGTTACTGCCAGGAGCCCCGTTTCGGGAGCTTCCCAAGCAAGGGGTGAAGAGGGCTGCTGCGCAGGCTGCCGGCACCTGCCTGGGGACCGGGGGCGCGTCCGCCCGGCAAGGAAGCCTGCAAGCGTGACCCGGGGCAGGGGGGAAGCGAGCCGCAGTCAGACCAGAAGCAAGGCGTCCTTAAGCACTGGGGCCGCTGCCCTGGGCTCGTGGCGGGGTCTCCAGCCGGCCCTGCTGGAATCAAGGCAGGATGTCCCCCTGGAGGATTTGCCTCAGGAATTGGGGGGGTTGTGAGGGTCTTGGCTGCGCCGTGTGGCCACGGGAGGCGGGGCTCTGCGGCCCTGACAACGTAGGGAGCTCCTCGTGCTTCCCGCACCGGGGACGCAGCCGGCACCTCTGCTGCGATTCACTTCCCTTGAGGCCTGCCCCTCGGTGCAGGGTGTTCGCCGTCCGCCAGGGCACACCCCGCCAGTGAGGCCTGTGCCACGCAGAGCAGCTTGGCCTCCATGCTCCCCTGCCCTGCCGCGCGGCTCACGCCTCAGAATGCGCCGGGCGGGGATGCACGAGACTTCCGGTGGCGACGTGCCCGCCGGGCTCGGGGGCCGGGGTGAGCAACACTCTCCTCTGTCCCCAGACGAGTGCGCCCCGCAGTCCTCGCCGGTTGGCCGCTGGAGATTCTGCATCAATCAGACCATAAGGAACCGAGAGGGCCAGGCACCCGGCTCCCTGCAGCACCCGCCGGCGGCTACGGGTGAGCAGGGGTGGGAGCTCGGGGCGCCGGAGGAACCGGACGGCGTGCTGAGGCCTGTGTCAGAGCCTGGCTTTGGGGCGAGGGCGGCCGGGGAGAAGCGGGGCGCGGCTCCACGTGGGTCGAGGCTCTGAGGCGTCCGGGGAGCCCTCCGTGCGGTGGGTCTCGGGGTCGGGCAGGAAGGAGCCAGGAGCCGCGGGGGCTGCCCTGACAGCGATGCAGCCCGTCTGCGAGAGCCGGAGCCGCGAGCCTGGAGCGGTATAAACCTCCGTGTGGCCGCCCTGGGGCGCTGCCGAGAACAGGGCCTCTCCCGGGGTTACAGACGTTCCCAGCGCACCTCTCACCTTTCCGCCCCCCACAGCCTCTGTCCGGCTGGCTGCTGGGGCATCTCGTGGGAGCCTGACGGTCCCCGGCTGTCGTTCCAGGTCCGGACAAGGAGCGCGCGAAGGAGCCATGTCCCCAGGCTGGGCTGCCGGCTGCGGAGAGCCTGGCCCCCCGTGCCAGCCCGGAGGACCACCCGGTGCCCGAGCGCCCCAGCGCCAAACCTGAGCAGCAGCAGGGAGCAGAGGCAGAGAAACTAGCACCTCTCGCGGGCAGCAGCTGGGCCGGGCCAGCGACCGGGGAACCCCTGGCCCCCCAACCCGGCGACCCGCCCGTCGGCCCCGTTGGCGAGCTGCCCTTGCTGAGGGAGGCCCTGGCGTCCGAGCGCCAGGGCCAGCAGCCTCCACAAGGGGAGGCCCCTCTGAGCTCTGCAGCGGGGCCAGTGCCGGAGCCGGCCCCGCTCCCCCCATCAGTGCCGGAGTCGGACGGCGAGGGGCCTCCCAAGATGGATTTTGTCGACAACCGCATCAAGAGCCTGGACGAGAAGCTAAGGACGCTGCTGTATCAGGAGCACAGCTGCTCCGAGAGCCAGAAGGACCCCCAGAGCACGGAGTCCCCGCTCTCCTCCACCGAGGACACGCTCTCTGGGGCGGCCCCGGACGGGCCAGCCGCCGGCTCTTCCCCCGGAGAGGGAGCTCAGGGCAGCCCGGCAGAGTCCCAGGGCGGGTCTCCGCCGCCCCCCGCTGAGGCTGCCAGCCAGCCCGCTGCCTCGCTGCCATTGGCGCGGGACCCCAAGGGCAGTACGGTCACGCCCGGCGAACTCTGTCTGCATGTGAGTGGCGCGTGCGGCTGGATCGGCTCCAGCCATTCAGCCCGGATCCGGGCCCCTAGCGCGGG